>CM038671.1:846114253-848514253 GCA_021605145.1 Aegilops bicornis
TTCTATAGAACTCATCCAAATTATGGTCAATACGTGCCACTAGTGCACGTGTTGAACCACGATAAATTCCATGGAGATATTGTGGTAAGATTTTTTACTACTACGACATCCGTGCATTTTTTGCATACTTCTAAAACTGAACTACATTGCTAACTATGAAGTTATTACTATGTTTTTCAATAGAAAATCCCGATGGTGTGCCTCATTTTATGTATCAGGATGGTCGCCTTGATGTTTTGAACATACAGCCAGGTCGTCCTACGAATCTCACCTGTCCATACCGGATTTCTAAAAAATGATGAACACATGATAATCAAAGAATGGAAAAAAATGTATGGACAGTCGTAAGGAGGTTCTTGGAAGCAACATTGTGCGAAAGGAAAGAATTGGAGACAGGATAATCTCCATTCTCCATAACTCAGAGTCAGGGGCTATCTTGTTTTATGCTATTTTATCTAAGATAATATAGTAGGTCCTAAGAGAATGTAGTAGGTCCTATGAGGTACAATATGTTTATGAGAGTTGATGATGAGTAGTAGTTGTGATTATGTCTAGTGACCAACTTGTATGTGATGTCTCATTGATGAAAACGATGATCATGAGGAGGTATTATATGACAATGATGTATTATGATGATAAGTTGTTAATGATATGATGATGATGATGATGATATTTATTATATCATTGGGTGAAAGAACCGCGGATTAGTTTCAAGTGGGTGTCCATCCACTTGAAACTAGTCCACGGTTCTTTCTTCTAGTGATGTAATAACTCATTATGATGTAAAAACATTCTCTGAATTGCTGCGGTATGAAAACTTGTATAAAGGTGTATGAATACAACATGAAATAAAAAAAGAAATACGAAATAATAGTAGTAGTGCGTGCTAAGAGAAGTGCTACTACTAATTACCAGTAGCGCTTATAGTATAAAGCGCTACTACTAAGTCGATAGCTGTAGCGCCTTACTAGTAGCGCAGTTTCACGCGCTACTGATAGGCTTTAAACACGCGCTACTGCTAGGGTTTTCCCTAGTAGTGCATGCTGAGGTGGCCTGGCGGCAGGATCAGCTGGGAAGGCTTCACCGACGCCTCCAATGCGGACCTCGTCGCCGAGCACAAGATCTGGGCGGCCGTCAATCCATTCACGAAGAACGAGGCTTTCAATTGCAGCAACGAGGATGTGTTCAAGTGGAAGCAGCACTGGTCGATGCTGGCTGATCATTTCGGGGTGGAATGGTCCGGGTAGGAGGGAGAGGACAACTGGTTTATCATTGCCGACGCCATGGCCGAGAAGGAGGCTGTGTGGGCAGAGATCATACAGGAGAACGAGCTTGTCACGACTGAGCTCAAGGAGATCACCAACTGGTGGTTCGGTCGACGCCGTGTTAAATTTCGAGGTTGAGCATTCGGATAGCATGAACATGAGCCAGGAGCATGGATTCCTTGGCTTCCATGACACGGCCAACTCCTTCAACGCATGGATCGATAAGGTGAAGGCTTACAAGATTTGTTCTGTGATGCTTCTGTTGTGTATATGTTGTAATTTAAAACAAACTATTTATTTCCTCATGCATCCCATTTCTTTCCTCATTTATCAATATGTCATAATCTAAAACAAACCACTAGAACACAAATAAATGGTTGCCTGGATTTCCATATGTTCCATGACTTATCTTATCGATGCGTACATCACAGTTGGTCATTATTTTCCATCCATTTATCTGTTAATTCTTGTAATTAAGGTAGAAGTATTACTTGATCATTATTTGCTTATATGTCGCTTTTTTGTCCCTAATGTGGTGTGCTTCAGAACTTGAGATAGTTTCCTTCACCCAGAAGGAACAATTGGCAACCATATGTTTCCTCATCTTTGTTGAGTTGACAGTGCAGATGGTGATATCAGATAAGAATGCAACTCCAAGTAACATTTGAGGCAACGAGAAACCTAGAAACTCCCTCTTGGCCCCCGCGTCGTCCTACACGGGAGGCGCTGCGCCGCCACCGCCAGAAACTCCCTCTCTTAGCTCTTCTCCCCCTCGCGCCGCCAGCTAGAGCCGTCGGACAAAGCCCCCGGCGGTAGGCGGCGGCGGGGCCTCCTCCCCTCCCTCGTGTGGGATCCTCTCTCACCGTCCAGATCTTCCACCTTCGTCCAAACTCCTAGTTGCAACAAATTCAAGAATCAAGAGCACGGTGGACCAGATCTGGCCATGCCCGCGGTGATTCTCCTCGCCCTAGTGAGTCCTGGTTCATGATGCTCGCTCCAAGGAGTGCTGGTGTATGCTGCAGGCTAGCCCCTCCAATCGAGGTCATCCTCGACATGGCCAGGCGGGGGCTGTACCACCCATCTGCATGCCAGTCGGCGGCCTGCTCTGATGGGTCGTCCCCGGCTAGATGCTGCAGTGGCCGCCCATGGCCTTCAGGCTTTGGCAGCGCTTCGGTTGGACTCCGCGCTCCTATGGCTTCAGGTTGGGTGGCCCGGGCCCCCTTTGATTCATGGTTGCAACGGCCGTAGCCGGTGTGGCTGCTACGACTAGATCCGGAGGTGCCGCTGCTTACTGGACCCGTCGATGATTGGGTTATCTCGTCCAGGCGGCACCCTCACTGCAAATGATGGTGGCCACCGAAAGGTCTTCGTGAGGATTCCTCCCTCCGGATCCAGTGGTTGACTTTGATGGTGACATGTAAACTATGATGATGACTTGACACAGAGGGATGGTTGCGCATTGGCGGAGGTCACATATCACATGTAGCTATTGGGATAGTGAAAAAGTGGTGCGGATAACACATGATTGACGTCAGTGGTGGTGCTACTCGAGCACCAGGTCTCGAGCTCCGGGGTGAAAGCCAAGGTTACCTAGTTGGTTGTGCCTGGTAATGGAGATGTTTGTACGTCGTTACCTTGTTGAAGGCATTGCTCGGATATGCTGACCTTGAGTGGTTGGATCCGGTGACGGCGGCCATCGAGTGTCGCTCCCTTCTTGAAGGTGTTGCTGTTGAAGAACCTCGTCGTCAGTGTGGTGTCATAAGATGATTGGTGTAGATATGGTCATCAATTTAGTTTATTGACTATGAATCTAATTGCGTTGATGTTTTTTTATCACCTATGTATAGCTTTGGTCTTATTTGACTTTGCTATTTGCTTGGCGTGTTTTTGTGTGCGTGAGTTGATATTGGTTGTGTGTATCCTAACTATGCAGAGGCCAGGTGGGCTCATTATGTTTGTATCCTCTTGATGCTCTATTTTGAGCTAATAAAATTCACCCTTTATCGAAAAAAGGGAGCGGTGACTGCCTCCCTAGCATTGCTGAGCAGCGGACCAAAACAGAAATATTTGTGCATTCTAAGTTTAGGACCATGCGGTTCCACTAGGACAATGAATCTAGTATGTTGGAGTGCTACCGGCGAGGTGACGGCGAAGGCTGTACCAGGTAATCTCATCTTCCGGTTCCAACCCCGTTGCTACGGCATGCCCTCCGGCATCGTGGTGGATCCCGTGAAGATAGTTTCAGGAGCCCGGCCAGCGGTGGTCATCCTAATCTATGGCGGCATTGGCGCATGGGAGTTGTCGGCTATGCCGGAACTGGCCAGGTGCTGGCTGTTTGGCGGATCTGGGAACTTGCTCCGACGTTGTCGGCTTGCTGCGGCAGGTCTAGGATCCGGGGACAACCCCAGGTCGATGCGCCACAAAGATGCGGGTTCAGGCTTTCGCGTTGGCCCTCTTCATCGACTCAGAAAGCCTACAGGCGATGGTGCGTTCTGACTCCGATGGATCTCCGGTGTACACTTTAGCGTTGCTAGTTTTCTGATGGTAGGAGGTCACATTGGCTTTTGAAGGGACCTCCAGGGATCTGTGTGTTATTTTCTCTCTATGAGGGTGTTCTCTCCAAAGTTTCAGCACAATAGTATTTTCTCATGCACTCTTGTTGTAGCCGCGTGTGTTCTTTTTAACTTTGTTGTTTTATGAATATATGTGTGGTTTACCAAAAAAAGACCTTCCTATCTTGGCTGTGGGTTGTGCCTTGTGGTCCTTTCTTTTTTCCTTTCTTTTTTTATTTTCTTTTTTTAAAAGAACAAGCAAGAGTCATTTGTCACTTTCATTAAGGAGAGAGAGAAAGAGTTAAATACAAGCTCAAGCTCGTGTTACTTTCATTAAGGAGCAAATGGCTATGGTTTTAAGGTTAGTAACTTTGTATCTAATTGTTGTTTTGTTCCTTATTAATAATATCTAATTGTTGTTTTGTTCCTTACTAATAGTATCTAATTGTTGGTTTCTCGTGCTTCTTTGTGTTATGTAGGTATGTCGATAAACATGGGTATGCGATTGAGAGGTTCATTGGGATTAAGCATGTTGGTGACACAAGGGCAGCTTCTCTAAAAGCAGCTTTGGATGGTATGTTTCTTAAACATGGCTTGTCTATGTCTAAATTGAGAGGGCAGGGGTACGATGGAGCTTCTAACATGAGAGGACAATTTCGTGGGTTGCAAAGGTTGATACTAGATGAAAATCCTTATGCATTTTATATTCATTGCTTTGCCCATCAGTTGCAGTTAGTGGTTGTTGCTGTTGCCAAGTGTTGTTCCTCTGTATTGGATTTCTTTAACCACATAACTTTGATTGTCAACACCGTCAATGCTTCTTGTAAGAGACATGATGAACTAGCCCAAGAACAACATGATAATATTGTGAGTCAATTGGAGTCTGGGGAAATTTTTTCAGGAAGAGGGAAAAACCAAGCAACCAACCTTGTAAGACCTGGGGATACACGGTGGGGCTCACATCATAAAACTTTGTGTCGGTTTATTGAGATGTGGACATCTGTTTTGCATGTATTAGAGAACATTCGTGATGATGCGGAAAATTTAACACAAAGAACCACAGCAGGTGGCTTGATATCTCAGATGGAAAGTTTTGAATTTGTTTTCATATTGCATGTTATGATCACACTATTGGGCAAGACTAATGAGTTGTCACAATGTTTGCAAAGGAAAGATCAAAACATAGTTCTAGCAGTGAGTTTGATTGGGATCACATTGCGGCAACTTCAAAATATAAGAGATAATGGTTGGGATCAGCTCTTGAAGGACACAACTGACTTTTGTGTCAAACATAACATTATATTGCCTAACATGGATGATACAATACCCGCTCGGGGTCGTTCAAGGGGGCGTGGTGGTCAAATGGTAACTTTCTATCAACGCTTCAGATATGAAATATTCAATGTTCTGCTTGACCAAATAATTACTGAGTTAAATAACCGCTTTGCTGAAAGATCTACTCAATTGTTGAGATGCATTGCTTGTCTTGATCCAAGGAACTCATTTGCTAATTTTGATGAAGACAAACTTGTTCAACTTGCTCAGATGTATGCTGATGACTTCTCCATATATGAGATTTCTTTTGTCCTTAGAAACCAACTTGAAAACTTCATTGCTGATGTGAGAGCAGATCCAAGTTTTGTTAGTTGTAATGACCTTGGTAGTCTTGCTGTGAAGATGGTTCAAACCGATAGACACATAGTCTTTCCTTTGGTATATCGTCTTATTGAGTTGGCATTGATTTTGCCTGTTGCAGCCGCATCGGTGGAAAGAGCTTTCTCAGCTATGAGTATTATCAAGACTGAGTTGAGGAATAAGATGGGTGATGATTGGTTGAATTATTCCATGGTGTGCAATGTTGAGCGAGAAATATTTGCAAAGGTTGATGATGATGCTATTATATATCGCTTTCAAGACTATAGATTCCGCGAAGGAACTTTACCTCGTCGTACTAGTAAGTTTTCAACTTTGTACAATGATAATTGTTTCACTTCATGTTTATGTCTTCTCTCATGAAATTTTGCTTTGATTTCTCTTAAGGTGTTGGCTCTTCTTCCACTGTTGATCAAGTTATGGAAGACACTGATGAAGCAAACAATTGATATGGTACTCTTTTTAGTGCATGTACTGTTTGTAGTTCTTGTCATCTTTTTATCTATTTTGTTGTATCTTTAAACATTGAGTTTAAATTCTAAATATTTGATGCAATTGAGCCATATTTGAGGTAGCTGTAGCTTGATGGATTTTAAGTTTTTCTCTCACGACAAAAAAAAAAAAATTGGGCCCGGGGCTTGCTCCAATCCTGGATCCGCCACTGCAAGCTCGTGTTACACCAGTGAAAGTAAAAAGGCGGCCCTGCCCTAAAACAACTAGAGCTACTCCTCACTAATCCCTGTCTCCTTCCGCCTGGCCAATTTCCATTGCTTGTGCTCTTCATCCACCAATGTGACAACTCTATGGAGTGGCGGCACTTTACCTTCGAAGACTAGCGTTTCTCTACAACCACAACTTGTGGAAACCCACAATCATGATCGCTACCATCTCTCTAACTCTTGTGTGCGGAAGCCTTCGGTCCATCGAGCACCACCACTCTTTGGTACAGTAACCCATGTTTGGTGTTAAGCTGTCAAGACCAAAGCCTAGGAGAAAAAGAAACCGGAAACGCCTGGCATATGGACATTGCACCACTATATGATCAATGCACTCAGGAGCCTGATCGCACATCAAGCAACGAGGAGGGTGTTAATTGCAAGCCATGCCTTGCAAGACAATCTGCGTCCAACATCAGTTTCGTATCATAGTCATTTGTGCGATGCTATTTTTGAGAGACGCACTGAAAAAACGCTCCTTTTGCGGCGCTATTTTTGAGAGACGCACTGCTAGTCAGAGTTTCCCTGATATGACACATCTGCCATCGGGAAGAGCTCCAGCAACCGATTTTCCTTCCCTGGATTACATATTCACAAATGGGAATAAATTGGGTGCAATACCACGGGCAGTATGAAACTATCCATATGTCGTTCCAAAAAGTGACCCGGCCGCCTCTGTTGATTGTGCATTTGGTCGCAGCGACAAATAGCGTGTGCCCCCGCCCCCCTGTCAGATTTAGCACGTGGAAGCCCTGACCACTCCCTAATTGGGCCTGATTTTTGGAGCCAAAGCCAGTGAATTTGAAGAGTATTGTTAAGATAGTCAGGGTGATGGATCCCAAGGCCAGCAAGGCTCAACGGCTTGAAATATGCTCCCACGCAACCAAACAAAGGCCACCTTTCGCTTCCATGAAACATTTCCAGAAGAAACTCAAGAAAATTTTCTTGATGGCCTGAAGTACTCATAGAGGGAACTCTGGAGGCAGCACATGATAGATCTTGATTGCAGTGAGCACAGTTTCTTTTCGGATAGCTCTCCATCATAAATGTTTTGTATCTTTTTTTCTTATTTTACTTGTACTGTGTATCTAAAGAAGGAAACATATTGTATATCTAGCTTTGTGTGTACTGTGTATCTAAAGAAGACATGTTGTACACATGGACGACTTAGACACAAACAAAACAAAATACATGACTAATTTTTTTAACCACCGCTTCGTCATCAAAGCAACCTTTAGTGGTTCCATGTCCAGTTCAGCTAGTTGTAGTACTCCGTGCTCCTGTTTTGCCTCCCCTTCCGTGGATTAGGATACTCTCGAGCATAGTGTCCATAGTCCTAGCAATTGTAGCAATAAACTTTTGATTTGTCGAACTTACGGTACTTCTTTTTTATCTTTCTCCCTACTATGCGAGAACTTCATCTGCTCTTGATTTTGGCAGCGTTCACATCCCTTCAACGTCAGCTCATAGGTCTTCAGCCGCCCAATCATCTCCATCATCGACATCTTCCTCACATCGCTCCACTACTCTATGGTGCCAAAGATTGGTAGACATTTGTCAGGAACAACCCATAGTAACTTTTCCACAACTATGTTTACCTGCATCTTTTATCCGATAGCTCGCATCTCATTAGCCATGAAGGTTAGCTGCAATGCAAATTTTCCTATCCCATATGATTCTTTCATGCTCATCAGGCACACCTTGGGCTAGGGAGGCGAAAGCCTCTCTTTATTTATTCGACTGCACCTTCAGCTTCCACCCCATAATTGTCGCCTGCAAGCATGGGGTAATGGATGGTCACACCACCGCCACTTGCCTTCAAAGTCGACATAACCCTCTTGAAGCGTCCGTGACACAACTTGATGGCGACGAAGGATCCTTCAATTCCACCTTGATGCAACTTAATGGCAAAGCCTTCACACCTTGGTTGGGTACCATTTGTTAGCTTTTCCAAGGGATCAAACACACGATCACGAGGCAGCTCGACTAATCGTGTTCGCGCAACTGGCCTTAGCACATACGAACTACTTGTAGCACTTGATATCTCGCCGGTGCGCACACAAGCACCAGGACTGAAACACATGCACACAAACTCAAAATTAGCCAGAGCCAGAGGCATAGGTGCCTCGTGTTTTTCTCTTATTGCTTTTCATAATTTTCTGGTACACGGATGCACAAACTTGCCTATACAGTATACACTACTACTAAAACACATGGATTTGCCTAAAAAAACTAAAACACGTAAACTCTCCAAACCTAATTAACTGGCGACCTTGGTCACTTCTTAAACTAGCCCAGGATGTGCCAGACCAAGCCAAATAACCTGCAAAATTTAATTAAAGAGACAATTAGTAAGCTAGTACTCCCTCCGTTTTTATTTAGTTCGCATATTAGCTTTGGTCAAAGTCAAGCTTTACAAACTTTGACCAAGTTTATAAACAAAAATATTAAGATATACAATACCAAATCAACAACATTAGATTTATTATTGAATGTACTTTCACATCGTATAGATTTATTATGATAAATGTCTATATTGTTTTCTACAAACTTGGTCAAACTTTACAAAGTTTGACTTCAGTCAACTCTAATATGCAGAGTAAATAAAAACTGATGGAGTATCTTAGTATGCAGCAGTTGGATGTATGCAAAGCGAAAGTCGACGATTGACAGACGGAGGGGCGACCATGGGGCAGAGGGAGCGACAACCGATGGGGAACAGGGGCGGCCATTGGATCTGAGCGGGAGGGAGGGCTATGGGATTAGGGATGGGTCAGAGAGAAAGAAGAGGGATCGATGTGGGTGGGAGAGGAACGGGGCTGAGAGAGGGCCATTCAGGGGATGGCTCACCGGCGGCGGGGGCGCAGGGGCCAGAGGCGGGTAGGAGATTGGGGAGTATTGGGGTCAGGGAGGGGGGGGGGGGGGGGGAAGGGGTTAACCATAGAGAGAAGGCCTACCAGATTCAGGTTTAGGGGAGAAGAAGGAGGGCGGCGGGGATGGAGGAAACCTACCGGAGACGGGAGAGAAGGCGGAGGACGGCGAGAGATGAGCACCCACCCACGCTGCTTCTCCTAGCTCCGCGCGCCTGCTCTGTTTTTTGTTTTGGGGAAGGGACAGAGAGGTAAAGGGAGCGGGGTTGGGCAATTTCACCCGAAAACCGAGCGGGGAGGCGAGGAATTCGCGCAGGGACTCGCTAGTCTTGACGGGCTGTGACATCCAAACGCTGGCATTCGGTAGTTACAAATGCCCAATGTCAATACTACCTCCCAAAGCGTACATCCAAACATAGTGCAACAGCATACGCATGTAGTAGAAATTTAGTATTTTGTCCATAAAGAAATTTAAATTTGAATTTCGTATGAATATTTTATATTTCAGGCGGTAAAAGACCGAGATTTCCTGTATAACAATCCCTAGAATGGATGGATATTGTTGTCAAGCAAATCTGTTAACCCTTAGCTTAGAGCCTGTGATAACATATATATTTCTAGTTTTGGGGATGAATTAATATAAAGACTTCGATGCTAAGAACAAGTAACGAAGTCGAATACTCCTTCTGAATGTTCCCACTTGACAACCCTTGCCCATAAATTGTAAAACTACTAAGAGCAATACACAAACTCAGAGCAATAACTCGTAGAAGTACTACTTCAGTAAAGGTCGGGGAACATGTCATTTTTCATCTTTGAATCCCTTGGTGACTTGCGCTTCCACATCAGGGAGGACGGCACAGTAGGTAATGAGAACCTGAATGAGGCTGAAAGGACGAGCACGAAAGCTCTCGCTCTGGGGCGACAGGAGGCCTGAGATCCTCTCTTCGCTGCCATCACCGAGATCATACCTGTACATGCCCTCACACTTCTCCAGACTGCCGTCTTCTGTGTATATGTCAGCAATGCCGTAGTAGATGCAGTTTCCATCGACAGAGGGGAGCCTGTCGGCGTCAACGGACAGGCACCTCTTCCCCACAAAGAGGGCGTGACGGCCACCGGCGATCTGGTTGACGGGCTCGAGCGCGTGTCCCTCAAGGTCCACCCTGAAAACCTCCATGTTATGCCTACGGAGCCGCGGACGACGGACGAGGAGCAGCTCCCCGTCAGACTCCACTAGGTAATTTCTAAGCCACGGCCATGACTCCGAGCCCTCATCAGAAGACACGAACGCGTCCGGCCTCTGCGTTATCCATTGTCGGTAGGTGAAGCAATCGTCCCAGACGACCTCGTACACGGATGGCTCCCACTCCCAGTCGACCATATAGACGTGGCCTGCGTGGGCGACCATGCTTCCGAGCCAGACCGGGCCAGTTCCGTAGGTGATGCGGACGTAGTCGCTGGCCGGATCTGCGCTCCAGACGGGTTCGTCGTAATCGTAGCAGCAGTCGAGCCCGAAGACGAGTGACGTTGGGCACGCATGGTCGCCGCCCACCACTGCCCTAGCCCGGTAACTAGGGAGTATCACCTTGAAATGGAGCAGCGAGCCAGTGAAGGGGTTGAGGACGCGGAGAGCATGCTGGGGCTTCCTGTCGCCGACGATGAGGAGCCCGTCGGAAGGGCCGACAAGGATGTGGTCCTGAAGCACCGGGACGCGGCGGCGGAGAAAACGCCCGGTCGAGACGTTGATAAAGAGGCGGGCGTCGTCCGTGGGTTCCTCCTCCTCGTCTAGCATGACCCAGTGCCGAGGTCGGAAGCACAGGAGGTCGACGCCGGCGCAGTCGCTGTACGGGTCGACGAGGGCGGAGCGCCAGTTGTGACAGACAGCCCGCATGTCCATGTAGTGATCGAGGTCGCTGGTGACCAGCATGCAGTCGCCGACACGGCGGACTAGGTCCGGCAGAAGGGACGACCAGTCCATCATCGTGGAATTGATACTGTTATCGCTGGTGTTGCTGTGATTGAGCAGTGAGCACTGAAGAGAGGGATATGTTTATATACGATGCAGGAGCATGGATGCAACCGGCATTGGAATTGAAAGGGACCTAGCTAAATATACCATCAATTCTGCACGCTAGGTGCCGCTTGGTTGCTTCACCAATCAATCACCACTACTACGAAGGGAGTTCAATGGGCTCGGAAGACGTACCGAAAGAACCAACGGTTGGTCTAATGCCTAGAGAACTTGATTAGGGGCTGTTCTAATTAACTTCTATCCCACAAAAACGAAAAAGAAAAATACGTGTGCAATGTACTTTGAACTTGCACACGATCTGATCAAAACAACCATGTGGGATAAACTATTGGACTTGTACACGGTCGGGGCATAACAACCATGTCCAATTATGGACTATTGTTTTTCCTTTTGGAGAAAACTTTCATTTTATTCATCTTCAATCATGATAGTACAACGAATAATAGAAAAAAATAAAAATGACATTCAGATCCGTAGACCACCTAGAAACGACTACAAGCATTAAAGCGAGCTGAAGGTGTCTCGCCGTCATCGCCTATCCCTCGTCGGAGCCGAGAAAAACTTGTTGTAGTAGATAGTCGGGAAGTTCTCGTGCTAAGGCCGCATAGGACTAACGCAGCAAAACATCAACAACCGCCGATAAAGAGTAGTATAGATCAAAAGGATCCAGTCTGAAGACACACTAACACCGATAAGATCCAAGCTAATCCATCAAGGACCGATCCACTAGAGACACACCTTCACACGCCCCACTGATGATGCTAGACACATCATCGGGATGGGGGTTAGGCGTGGAGAAACTAATTTCATCTTTAAGGAGCCGCCGCCGTCTTATCTCCCTGAGCAAAACACAAACCCTAACAAAACTCAAAAAAACATAAAAATACAGAGCCCTCCTGTCGGTGTACTAGAGTAGGGGTACCCTAGTACCCCGAACTCGTGCACGGACAGTTGCAGCACCCCACGGCCGGGCCGGCCTGATGGCCGCCAAGATCCACAGCGGCTCCCTTGGAGCCATTCAAGAACAAAGCAGTCAAGACCCCGGCAAGAGGAGCTTGCCGGGAAGGCCACTCAGGGCACAAAGGAAACAAGGCCCCGGCAAGAGGAGCTTGCCGGGAAGGCTTGGCGGGCGCTGAACCCCCAAGCGCGACAAGGTTCCCGCCGCGGCAAGGCGCTTGCCGGGGCGGGCGACCTCTCTTCATCTCCGCTCCAGCTCACCCGCCAACGTGTCACCACGGGGCTCTCCCAAGGACGCGTGTCGGGGGGCTGTGCAGCCAGCGGAGAGTAGCGACAAGCAGCGCTGACAAGCCACCATCGTGGCGGACGGAGGCGCACTTAACGGTCCCTGTTACACTGTTCGGGCGACTGAGACGGGCATTGATGACTCTTGTCCCTTGCCGTCAGAGTTAGGTATAGGTTACTGTATACTGTACATAGCGGTGTACCAACCTAGGTTATTACCATTGTAACCTTGTCTACTTGCCATATGTGGTAACCCCTTGAGCCTATAAAAGGAGGGCCGGGGGCAACGTAGAGGAGGTTCGATTTGGCTGGGTTTCTAGTCTAGCTCCAGCTTAGTTCATCACACTCAAGCTAGGTTTTGTAGCTCGCATCGCTCCCTAGCAAGAACACCAGATAATCCACAAAGCAGCAGTAGGAGTATTATCTCTCCGGAGAGCTCCGAAGCTGGGTAAAAAATCCTCTCGTGCGCACCGCCTCGACCCGCTCTTTGTGCGGTCTCCGCCCCCCTCCGAACCACATAGGGACCCAGGTCCCGTAGGTGCTCGTGGGGCACGACCAGCTCTTCACCCCCGACATCTTTGGCGCGCCAGGTAGGGGGCGTCGAGGCTGTGTGAACCCGGTCAGGCGGTCGCACTAGCAACTCCATCGACGTCTTCGTCGACATGGCGCTGAAGAAGAAGCCTTCGGCAGCAGCTGAGCCGTCCGCGTCGAACCCACCACCACCAGAGCCGTCAGGCGGTGGGGGAAACGCTGGCGGAGGGACCGGCGTCATCGAAGGAGCCCACGATGCCGCCAGGTCCAAGGACAACGCGGCGCGGGCGTCGGCGTCCGAGTCTGCACCGCGTCCTTCGCAGGAGGCGCGGGACAGACAGCGCCATGATACCCGCGGCACCATACGCTCATTGGATCAAGGCCAAGCCGGAGGATCCCGAGGCACTCGGGACCTGCATGCGCCTCAGCATGCCGGTACGAGTGGGGTACGGACCCTAGGGCGGGATGCTGCTCCTCCTAACTTGGTTAGGAGTCCGAGCATATCCCGTTCTTCGCTCCGTACGCCCTTGCCGCCAACCACACCAGCGGAAGCCTTGGCAAGAGCTCAACTGCTCCTAGATTACCCTCCAACGGCCGATAAGGTCGACGAATGGAGGGCCACAATTCAGAGTCTCATCGGTTTCGCCAACGGCGACGTCCCACGGCAACCAAGTGCTTCACAGCCGCGACGGGGCGACAAAGCGCGAGCCGATGGCGACGAGACTTACGGGGGTGCAACCACCGTACACTCCCCTTCCCGAAGGCCAAGATGGCCGACTCGCCGGATCCACCTCGACAGCGACTCCACGGCGTCATCGGATCCACGAGCTCGTCGCGACCAACGCCAAGTTCTTCGGGAGCGGCAAGAAGAGGACGCTCGAACCCGAATCGAGCGCCGAAGAGAAGCGCGGCGTCAATCCGATCAGCGCGCCGGGCCCACCATCGATATGCATGCGCCAGGGGAACCAGGCGACTTGCCGTATGCGGTAGGTTGCCCTGCGTTCACTCGTGAGCTGCGGCAAGTCCGGTGGCCCGACAAGAAAAACTTCAAACCAGATGTGCCGGAGAAATGCGACGGCAGGACACATCCATCGGAGTTCCTCAGCATCTACACCATAGCGGTGCAGGCTGCGGGGGGACGAGACGACAAGGTCCTCGCCAACTACTTCCCCTTGGTGCTCAAGCCAAACGTCAGATCTTGGCTCATGCACTTGCCGGATGGCTCTATTTCTTCTTGGGCAGATTTGTGCCACCAGTTTGTTGGCGCCTTCACGGTGACCACAAGCCTCACTGCCAGGAGAGTGATCTCCACCTACTTGCCCAGAAGGAGGGGGAGTCTCTGCGCAAGTTCATCCAGAGATTCAGTCGAGTGCACTATAACATCCCAGACGTCCACCCTGCCGCAGTGATTAGTGCATTCCATCAGAATGTGCGAAATCGCAGGATGAGGGAAGAGATGGCGATGTGCAAAGTGAAAGACGTCAGCGAGCTCTACGCCCTGGCCGACAAGTGTGCACATGCTGAAGAAGGAAGAAGGCTCCCAGGAGAGAGTGTGGGAGCAGAGTCTGACAGTGAGGGGACCGCCCCGGCAAGGAATAGCCGGCGGCGGAACAACAGGAGGAAGAAAAACCAAGAAGTACTAGTTGTCGAGCAGTCCGGCAAGGATGGTGCCGCCAACCAAGCCAAGGCCGGTGGCTCCGGCAAGGAGGTTGCCGTTGACACCGACTGCCAAGCTGTGGCGGCCGCCGACAAGCCTGGCAGCTCCAACAAGCAGTACTGTAAAATTCACCGCACTAAGGGCCATGATCTCCAGAGCTGCAAGAAAGTCGAGCAGCTTGTTGAGCTTCAGAAAGCTGAATACGAGCGGCGAGACAAAGAGAAAGCCCAAGAAGGTGCAGGTGCGGCAAGTAAGAAGAGATCCGGCCGGGGAGGACGCCGCGGCAAGGCCAAGCAGCGGCAAGGAGACAGACCTCCCCGTGGCCGCGACAAAGAAGAAGATGAAGATGAAGATGACGAGGACTATGAAGATGATGAAGCTGATGAGCAGGAGTTTCAAAAGGCAACAGAGGTCCTTTGCGTCGACGGTGGTGCGTCTCTGCACACCTCACACCGCCAACTAAAGCAATGGATGCGTGAGGTCAATGCAGCAGAACCATCCATAGAGTCACGCAAACCTCTGAAGTGGTCCAGCACGCCCATCATCTTTGACATTGAGGATCACCCTGATCGCATCACTGCGGTCGGGTGCTTGCCGATGTTGGTCTCACCAACCATCCGCAACCTCAAGGTCACAAAGATGCTGGTTGACGGCGGGGCCGGCCTGAATTTGATCTCCTCCACAGTGCTCCAGAAACTTCAAATCCCTGACAGCGAGCTTGAAGAAACTGGTACTTTCCAAGGAATCAACCCAGGAAGGAGCAAGCCCAAGGGGAAGATCACACTGCCGGTAACCTTCGGCAGTGAGCTCAACTTCAGAACTGAGAGGGTCACGTTCGACGTCGCCGATTTCCCATTGCCCTACAATGGCATACTTGGCCGTCCGGCACTCGCCAAGTTCATGGCCGCCTCTCACTATGCATACAACCTACTCAAGATGCCCGGCCCGATAAGTGTCATTTCTGTCCACGGCGACAAGAAGGATGCACTTATCTGCGCCGACAAGATTTACCGGGATGCAGCAGCCGCCACAGATAGCAAACCACTTACCGCTGGAGCTCCCGGGGCGAAGAAGAAGACCACCAGGCCCGGCTAGAGCTCTGTTGCCCACTCCGGCAAGCGCGCCTCTTCGGAGTGCTGCGCTACCGTCGAGGACGCACCATCGAGCTCCACCGGCAAGTGCAACAAGACAATGGCAGCTCCGCCAAAGACCAAGAAGGTGCCCGCCAAGGAGGACGGCACTGGTGGTACCTACACCATCAGTGCCACGCTTGATCCTAAATAGGAAGGCGAGCTCATTGCTTTCCTGCGGGCGAATGTCGATGTGTTTGCATGGCAACCATCTGATATCCCCGGTGTTCCCAGGAAAGTAATTGAGCACCACCTAGCTGTCTGTCCTCACGCGCGGCCCGTCAAGCAAAAAGTTAGGAAACAGGCAGTGGAGCGCCAAGAATTCATAGCAGAAGAAATCAAGAAATTGGAAGCAGCAGGGCTTGTCAGAGGAGTCCTCCACCCCACGTGGTTGGCCAATCCGGTAGTGGTACGCAAGGCTAATGGGAAATGGAGACTTTGTATTGACTTCACGGATGTTAATAAAGCTTGTCCCAAGGACCCATTTCCCTTGCCGCGTATCGACCAGATTGTTGACTCCACGGTGGAGTGCGATCTGCTTCGTTTCTTGATGCATATTCAGGATATCATCAGATCTTCATGGCGTAAGAGGATGAAGAGAAAACCGCATTCATCACACCATGTGGCACGTCTTGCTTTATACGGATGCCTTTCGGTTTGAAGAATGCTGGTTCAACCTTTGCAAGGGTAGTCCATGATGCTTTTGGACCACAGATACACAGAAATGTGGAAGCCTACATGGATGACATAGTGGTCAAGAGCAAGGACAGAGCAACTCTGATTCAGGATTTGGATGAGACGTTTGCAAACCTGCGCAAGATCAACCTCAAGCTCAACCCCGAGAAGTGCGTGTTTGGAGTCCCTTCCGGCAAGCTTCTCGGGTTCTTTGTATCTCAGCGGGGAATTGAAGCCAATCCCGACAAGATCAAGGCCATTGAGCAGATCGAAGCACCAAAGCGCGTCAAGGACGTCAGGAGGCTTGCCGGTTGCGTGGCTGCTCTCAGCAGGTTCATCTCTAAGTCTGCTGAGCGTGCCCTGCCGTTTTTCAAGATTTTGAAAAAGGCAGGTCCAATGAAATGGACTCCCGAAGCGGAGGCTGCGCTGCAGGACTTGAAGGGATACCTGTTCTCCACTCCAATACTTGTCGCACCTAAACCGCAAGAGAAGTTGCTGCTGTATATAGCGGCGACCAATCAAGTGGTTAGTGCTGCGTTAGTAGCGGAGAGGGAGGCGGATGATGAGCCGGCAACCGAGGCAGGTGCGTCCAGCGACAAGCGGGGGGCTTCGCCGTCAAGCTCCGGTCCCGGCGACGACGGATCAGCGCAGGGTTGCGATAAGATACGGAAGAAGATGGTGCAGCGCCCGGTGTACTTTGTCAGTTCCCTTCTGCAGGGGGCTAGATCAAGGTACTCTGGTGTGCAGAAGCTGCTTTTCGGCCTGCTCATGGCCTCGAGAAAGCTGCGCCATTACTTCCAAGCACATGAGATAACAGTTGTCACTCGCTTTCCGCTGAAGAGGATTTTGCAAAATCCAGAAGCAACAGGCAGGATTGTTGAGTGGGCACTGGAATTGTCAAGCTTTGGTCTTAAGTTCGAAAGCACTTCAACTATACAGAGCAGTGCATTGGCAGAATTCATAGCAGAGTGGACGCCAACGCAGGATGAAGAGATTCCAGAGACGAGCATCCCCATCAAGGAGGCAAATAAAGAGTGGCTGATGTACTTTGACGGTGCCTTCTCGCTGCAAAGGCGCCGGGGCCGGCGTGCTGCTTATCGCACCCACCGGAGAGCACCTCAAGTACATAGTCCAGATGCACTTTCCCAAGGAACAAGCAACAAACAATACGGCCGAGTATGAAGGTTTGCTTGCCGGTCTTAGGATTGCTGTGGACCTTGGGATCAAGAAGCTCATTGTCAGGGGAGACTCACAACTTGTCGTCCACCAAGTAAATAAGGATTACCAGAGTCCGTTGATGGAAGCCTACGTCGATGAAGTGAGAAAGCTAGAAGAGCACTTTGAAGGCCTGCAAATGGAACACATTTCAAGAGCACAGAATGATATAGCTGATGGCCTCTCCAAATGTGCCACACTTAAGTTGCCTGTGGAACCAGGGATTTTTGTGCTCAAGCTGACTCAGCCAACCATGACACCATCAACAGGGCAGAGCAAGAAGAGAAAATTGGTTTCCGGCGACTACTTTCCGGCAGAGCTCTCCGAGGCCGCCGCCAAGAAGGTCCCTAGAACCAATGCAAATATCACTGAGGAGCAGTCTGCTCCGACAAACCACGCGGTTTGTATCGTTGAAGCAAACGCTCCCGACAAGCTTAGCTCCGGCGAGCTTGACGGGGATCATCGAGCTCCGGCAGACCAGCGGGTCCTTGCCGCAGAAGCTGATGGTCCCGCAGTGACAGATAAGCCTTTAGTCCTTGTTGTCGAGCCACAGGCTCCAACATGGGCACAGCAGATCGTCCATTTCCTTCAGACAGGAGAACTTCCCGAAGAGCAAGAAGAAGCGGAAAAAGTAGCCCGGCAGTCAAGTATGTACCAGTTTGTTGATAACATCACATGCATGTAAGAAGACTCAACGGAGTGAAATTGAAGTGTATTCGCCGGAAGATGGATGAAGCTGTTGGCAGAGATACATGGAGGCATATGTGGTCACCACATTGGCGCAAGAGCACTTGCCGGCAAAGCTTTCCGGCAAGGTTTCTTCTGGCCAGAAGCCCTCCAGGATGCAACTGCACAAATAACCAAGTGTGAAGCGTGCTAGTTCCATTCAAAACAGATACACCAGCCAGCTCAAGCTCTCCAGACGATCCCTTTATCCTGGCCCTTCTCGGTCTGGGGGCTCGACATCCTCGGCCCCTTCCCCCGAGCTGTCGGGGGCTTTGAGTACTTGTACGTCGCAATCGACAAGTTCACAAAGTGGCCGGAAGTGGAACCAGTGAGGAAGGTGACAGCACAGTCAGCCGTCAAGTTCTTCAGGTCAATTGTTTGCCGTTTTGGGATTCCTAATCGGATCATCACCGACAACGGCACGCAGTTCACGAGTCGCACCTTCATGCAATACGCCCAAGATCTTGGCGCCAAGATCTGCTTTGCTTCCGTTGCTCATCCGAGAAGCAACGGTCAAGCAGAGAGCAAACGCTGAAGTGCTGCGAGGACTCAAGACCAGAACTTTCGGCGACAGCTGCGCAAGTGCGGAAGGAACTGGATCGAGGAGCTGCCGATGGTTCTTTGGTCGATCAGACGACGCCAAATCGAGCCATCGCCAGACACCCTTTGCTCTAGTCTCTACGGAGCAGAGGCAGTTCTCCCCACGGAACTTCAGATACGGGTCACCTCGAGTGCTCGCTTATGATGAGCTTGAGCAAGAGCAGCTGCGACAAGATGACGCGCTGCTCCTCGAGGAATATCGTCTTCAGGCTGCTGTACGAGCTGCTCGTTACCAGCAAGCTTTGCGTCGCTACCATAGCCGCAAAGTTCTTCGGCGCGTTCAATCCGCCAAGAATTCCAACAAGTTGACGCCGAAGTGGGAAGGCCCTTATCGGGTAAAACGAGTCACTAGGCCCGGCGCTGTCCGCCTTGAGACCGAAGACGGCTTTCCGGTGAGCAATTCCTGGAACATAGAGCATCTTCGCAAGTTTTACCCATGAGGCGCGGTTGCCGGAACCCGTTCCGGCAACCAACCTTTTGTACAAGTCTTGCCGCTGTTGCATGTAATCCTTTGTACAAAGCCGGGCGCAGACCCCGTGCATCAGTAAAGCCTATGGTTGCGCACATTTTTGTTAATGCATGCTTTCATAGTCATATATGCATACGGTTACTAGCATCTTGTGCAGCACCCGCACCCGGTAAGCGATACTGAGCTATTTGGCTCCATAACTTTCTTTTTCTCTTCTTTCTTCTCAAACAAGAAGAAGGTTCATCCACCCACAAGTTAACCCGGGGGGAGAGGAGGAGATAACGATGTGGGCCGACAAGCGTCGCTCGAGGAACCATCGCCTTGCCGGAAAATGGACAACAGAAAAGCTAAGTTGCTAAGTTTAAGCGACCAGTTTTTAAATTTTCAAGTTATCTTCCTCGAACGATAAGTACTTTGTATGGAAAACCTGTGCGCGGAGGAACCAAATCGTACTGGTCGCACCCTTGTTTTGTTTCGAGTCCGCTCAACAATTTAAGTGAGCTGCGACTAGTCTGCGACGAGGTTGCTTGTCGGTAGCGACCCCGCCAGCAGGCTGCTGAAGTTCCGCACTCGGCGCTCGCGGCAAGGGTGCCTGCACCGGCAAGTTTCCCTAAAAGCGTAGGGTAAAAACATACAAGGGAAGAAATCGAGTAAAGGAAATAACAGTGCATTCGGTTGCCTAAAATAGTGTACATTACAAAAATAACCTATCATGGCACGTGCTAAATTGTTCTCGGAACTGAAATAGCAGCAAAGAGAAGAAAGGTGCGCCGGCGTCCAAGCCCCGGCAAGCTAGAGTTGCCGGGGGCTCCGGCAAACTAGAGTTGCCGGGGGCTGCGGCAAGCCAGAGTTGCCGGAGGCTGCGGTATCAGATAAGCCTTTCGTCCTTTTTTGAACTTCCCTCTTTTATTAAAAACATTCTACTCGGATACAGTCCGTGGAGAGTGAAAAACATGAAAGAGAGGATTACAAGTTCTTAAATGCAGATAAGGCCCGAAGGCTTACAAATTAAAAAGATAAGATGCCCGTAATCCCTTTTCTGTCCCTATCTTCAGGAGGTAGGTCAAGGAGGCGGGAAGGGCAAAAGGAGCGCCTACGCGAGCTACAGGTGCCAGAAGGCACCAAGGGAACATGCCGGGGGCTCTCCAAAGGCTTGACGGGGACGGCGGCGACAGAAGCAGAGCTCGAAGACGGAGCGGCAGGACGTCAGCACGCTGTCGAGGGCACTACGCCCTCGTACTCCGACTTGACGGCCTTGTCGCCATCCCTCTTCCCCTTCCGCAGCCTCCCCTACGCCAGCCGCCCAAGGAGACGACCCCGGGGAGTTCGAGGAGCCGGCGACGCGGATGATGGGGTCGCCGGTAACGCGCGGAGCGGCGCCCGACAACTAGTTGGGCCCGCTACCCTCGTCGCCGCTGTCGCTCTCCTCCTCGTCACTCTCGCTCGAGGAAGAATCGTCGCTGTCGGAGGAGCTATCCACGCAGCACCTCGCCCGAGTGCCAAGATCCCCGAAGACCTTGACGGAGAGGAGATCACCCTCCATTAACTTAAAATGAAGGGTAAACCCCGCCAGCAGGTTGTGGATGCGGGCGAACGTCTTCCACCCACGATCAAGGTACATCACATTAGGGGCTGGGAATACAACGCGGAGTCGCGTGCATCGCTGATCCCACAGCCCTCACGTGCAACCTTAACGTCTCGGCGGATCCGACTCCATCGCCATCGCGAACGGAGCTGGAAGCCGGAGACGACGACAGGCGCCCGGCGCAGCTTGACGAAGAACTTCGCAGGGGTCGTCCCCATTATGGACCGCCCGCTGGGAAGGAGTCGTCGGGGGCGGAGATGGCGCGCCGCCCCGCCCGCCTCTTCCCCGAGCGCCTCGGGCCCGTCCACGGCCTCGCCCCCGGGGAGGAACCGCCGACGGGGGCGGAGACGGCGCACCGCCTCGCCCGCCTCTCCCTCGGTCTCCTCGGCCTCGTCCACGACCTCGTGCCCTCCCTCTTCCCCTCGCGGCTGGCTCAGCCACCACGGGCGTGGGATTGGGAGGGGTGCGATGCCCAGCTGCAACCCTCGCCGCCACCGACGAAGAACCAAGGTTCCCCTTCTCCATGAGGAATGGGAGAGAGGGAAGCAGAAGTTGAAGAAAAGAAGGGATGGGAGAGTGCGAGCTTCTGTGCCCCCCTTCCGCCCTTCTTAAAAAGAAGCAAGGCGGGGGCTCGGCCGCCCCGCTCGGCGAATCAAGGCACAGGAAGAGCAGGGAATCAGGGCAGACCTGCTGCCTCTGCTCACGACGGCCCCGATTCCCGCTCCCACCGCCCGTGACCCCGAGTGCATGGGAACCACGTGGCAGAGACGCAGAACTGAGGCGACAGATGAAGCGACCTCACACGCCGCCCACTTCACCCACAATGCCACAATTAACGCGTGCCGTTACAGAGAAACGCGGTAGGCGCGTGCCGTTCGTGGGGGACGTGGTGGGTCCAAGGCGAGTAACGGCGTAATCAAGGCCACGCGCGCCCGTGCACTGTTTTGGGCCTGGCCCAACAGAGCTTGGCGCCGTGTGTGGCCCAGGCCCGGGGGCTCCTGTCGGTGTACTAGAGTAGGGGTACCCTAGTACCCCGAACTCGTGCACGGACAGTTGCAGCACCCCACGGCCGGGCCGGCCTGATGGCCGCCAAGATCCACAGCGGCTCCCTTGGAGCCATTCAAGAACAAAGCAGTCAAGACCCCGGCAAGAGGAGCTTGCCGGGAAGGCCACTCAGGGCAAAAAGGAAACAAGGCCCCGCAAGAGGAGCTTGCCGGAAGGCTGGCGCGCTGAACCCCAAGCTCGACAAGGTTCCCGCCCGCGGCAAAGGCGCTTGCGGAGCGGGCGACCTCTCTTCATCTCTGCTCCAGCTCACCCGCCAACGTGTCACCACGGGCTCTCCCAGGGCAGCGTGTCGGCGGGCTGCGCAGCCAGCGGAGAGTAGCGACAAGCAGCGCCGACAAGCCACCATCGTGGCGGACGGAGGCGCACTTAACGATCCCTGTTACACTGTTGAGGCGATCGAGACGGGCATTGATGACTCTTGTCCCTTGCCGTCGAAAGTTAGGTATAGGTTACTGTATACTGTACATAGCGGTGTACCAACCTAGGTTATTACCATTGTAACCTTGTCTACTTGCCATATGTGGTAACCCCTTGAGCCTATAAAAGGAGGGTCGGGGGCAACGTAGAGGAGGTTCGATTTGGCTGGGTTTCTAGTCTAGCTCCAGCTTAGTTCATCACACTCAAGCTAGGTTTTGTAGCTCGCATCGCTCCCTAGCAAGAACACCAGATAATCCACAAAGCAGCAGTAGGAGTATTATCTCTCCGGAGAGCTCCGAAGCTGGGTAAAAAACCCTCTCGTGCGCACCGCCTCGACCCGCTCTTTGTGCGGTCTCCGCCCCCCTCCGAACCACAAAGGGACCCAGGTCCCGTAGGTGCTCGTGGGGCACGATCAGCTCTTCACCCCCGACACCTCCCGCCAGCAACAGCCGGGATCCACCACGCCGCCATAGCCCTAAGGCCACTGGAGACGAGACGGATCGAAGAAGGCACCGGCGGGATGCAGAGGAACCCTGAGCTTTTACTTAGGGGATGAGGTGGCTGCGTTATGAGTTTTTCAATTTTGGACTATTATTTATTGGCGTGGACTCTTGTTGACTGCCTAGGTGGCGTGTCATGTAGAATAGGGGATGGGACCACAAGTATATGGTCAAAGTCATTGCCTTAACATGCACCAGTTTTTAGATCCATCATGAAAAGTACTTTAGTACTCATTTATTTTGTAATGCAAATATTGATAGTTTATTCTATATAGTTTATCAAATATGCATATATGTTCCTCGCAAAAAAATGCATATATGTTTGACTTTCAGGAAAATTGGTCCACCTTATATCCTGGAATGGAGAAAGTAACACATAATAATTATCATCATGCAAATATATTGATATGGTTGTTTGCTTCATTGATCAAAACTAGTTGGTTCATGCGATTAGCACTATAAGGTCATACTTTATAACTCAACTCTAATTTGAATGATGCGCTGCTTTTCCCCCTCTAAAGTAAAATGAAAATTCTACAAGCGAAGCTTTCTCTCCTAAAAAAAGTGTAGAGAAAAGCATGTTTCATCAAGGTATTGCAAAAGAATTTTAGGGTTGGGATTTTTTTTGGGGTAAAGCAATAGTTGACAAGAGATGCTAGACATTTAGATTGTAATCTTAATTATATGTGCACCATCAACAAGAGACAGTCTACTTGATGGTGTTTTGGTATAAAAAATATTATATCTTGTTGCATGGAGTTCAGAAAAATGGAAGCAAGGATAAGGAATGCATGAATAACAGTTTTGTGAAGTTGACACAGGGATTGCATGAATGTGGCAATTGCATTTGTTTTGCGTGACCACAGTATTATAAATTATCCAAATGTTCCAAAGTCTCTACTCCTAGACATTTCCGTCGTAGTAGTACATGATCTGCCAAGAAGTCCACATATGAAAAAACAGAGTGCCAAAGTAAGTGTTGAGATAATGGATGAAACCAAAGAGACACCTACGATTTAGTAAGAGAAGGCACAACATGTGATACAAATAATTGCTGGCCTTTGTGCGGATTGCTGAGGCAACATACAGCAGGGGGCGCAGGCTCTTTCATCTGGTAAGTACACAGTAGGCTCCTTGCCAATTTCGGACGTTGTTCACAGTGACGACGTTCTGCTAACCAAGCCTTCTCCATAAAGTTGATGAGATTTGTGTCCATCCCTTAAGAAGCCAGTTTCTCGCATGATTCTTTTGCTGCAAAATTCTTCACTTGGTTCTCAAAATCAATTCTTCAGTTAGTTTCCATGATTGACTCAAATATGTACAGTCGATGTGAGAACAGGCACACCATTTGCCAGATTTCCTTCTGTTTGCAGGGTTCCTATTTATGTCGACTTCGCCATCTTGTGTGTACACACCTCTTCCATGGCTCGTTGCTCGGAGCTATCACTTTTTGCAAGTGTGATACAAATAATTGTTGGCCTTTTTTGCGAAAGACAAATATGTAGCATTTTAAATTCACCCAGGAAACTTGCTTGTTATGCGAGGCACTTTTGAATCTATTAAATAGGGGCACTGTTACGGATCAGCCGGACAATTTCTCTAAGATATCATCCAGCTACGCAGCCGTCAGATTCTTCCCCGCAGCTGTTGGATTCGCACTGAAGAAGCAACGTGAGTCGCTGCTTCCGCAGCGCCCCACGGCTTCGCAAGCAGGAGCCGCATCCCGCATCCCTCATCGGCGGAGCTGGGCGTTCGGCAGCAATGGCACCGCCAACACCGGCGGCGGTGCTCCAACGCAGCGCCGGTGGACCGTGGCAACTCCGGCCATTCGCCATTGCAGCATCAACACCGGCACGCGGTGCTCCAACCCAGCGCCGGCGGCCCTTCGCAGCTCCGGTCATGCTTCATTGCAGCCGTGGCCCCGACACGCTGTGCTCCAAGCCTCCAACGCAACCTCGGCGGCCATCGGTGAAGCTCCATTGCAGCACGGGACGGCCTTGGCGGAGCTTCATTGCAACACCGGCGGCCACCGGTGAAGCTCCATTGCAGCACCGGCGGTCCGCGTTGACGGCGATGGGTACTACGATGCACAGCGCGCGGCGACCATGGCGGAAGCTCCCTGAGGCAGTGCGCGGCGGCCATGGCAAAAGCTGCGATACAGGGTGGGATGCTGCAATGCAGCGCCGGCAAGCCGCAGCTTTGCGGACGGCGACGCAGCGTGGCGTCCATGGCGGAAGCTGCGAGGCGGCCATGGCGAAGCGAGATGCAGCAACGCAGTCGGCAGGGAAAGGAAAATGTGTGGCTGTGGCTTCCGTGCGTGGATAAGACGGAGATGGGGTGCTGCGCGTGAGGCCAGCCAGGGACACATATTGATCGCTGAAGGAGGCTTAATCTGGCTGTTTTCAGCCAGTTTATAACAAAACTTTTCAATTAAATAGAGCACAAAGGTCGAATATCATAGGTTTTAACACCGCGCCCCTTCCTCTACTGGTATTATCAGGGATGGAGTTCTAACTCATATTTTATTCGGTTTTGCTAAAACTCATTCAGCTGAGAAATAAAATGGTCTCATTCACTTTTCCATCCGTCGGATCCAGACGCGCCGTGATTTGTGTTTGTCGACGTGGAGAGCTTCGCATCGACGGGGGCGCGACCCATCTGGTGGTGTTCGGCTCACGGCCTGTCCCTTTTTTTTTTTGTAGTTCGGCCCATACCGTTTTCGACGCAGAAGCCCAGGCTTGTAGAATATAGTACGAGATAGAAGACACTCTGTTTATATCATCGGCCTCTCCACTCCGTTTTTTCTTTTCTGTGCCGGCTGAGATACGGAGAGCCTAGTGCGGGAGATCGGCGATGGCGGCGTCTACTGGTGCGGGAGATCGGCGGCGGCGAAGTTTCGAAGTAAGGAATCCGCCAGATCCATAGAGGTTCCTTGTTGTTTGTTGTTCTTCTTCTTCTTCTCTCTTTTCTTGTTGTTGGTAGAGATTCGTTTTGTAGGGCATAGAGGTGGTAGTTTCCAGTCAGAAATGGGGTGGCTGTTTTGAAGGACGTGGAAGCACATTCATTTTCTATGCAGGGGTTCACCCAAATAGGAGAAATGGATCTGCTTTTTGCTGAACCATAAAGTTCAGTTAGGATAAGTGATTCACAAGTCATGTTCTTGTGTGTTTTTCTTCTGGATGAAGATGTTGTGTAGAGTAGGATCCTAATACAGTTTTTTTGTTTGAATGTATGTACTGAATTGGGTGGTGAGCCTGAATCAAATGTATTTTTACACTTCATAAGTGTTGAGCCTGAATCAAATGTACTTTTACACTTTAGAAGTGATGAGCCTGAACTAGTTCCCTTTTTTGTGTGTTTTGTTTTTCAGGAAGTACTTCTTTGATTTGTCGACGGGGTGGGGGGGCAGTAGCTCTCAAAGTACCTTTTTCAGTATACATGGCGCATTTTGTTATGAACTGAATTGAACATGTTTTCTTAGAAGTACTCGGTCGTACAATTTTATGTTCTTTTCTCTATGTTTTGATGGGGGAATGCCTTTTAGATGTATTTTTTGATGGTTTTCTGAACTGAATCAACATAGAGACTAGGGGTTCTTTGTTCTCCAAACATATATCCATGTTGTTTGACAAAATACATCAAACATATATCCATGTTCTTTTCTTTGATAGGAGTTTTAAAATAATGAAGGACAGAGTGTGATGTTATCTTTTTGATTGGGTAGTTTTGTCAGCATATGCTTTGTATTTTTGTAGCATTGTGTTGTTTTAACCAAACCTGTGCCAACACTGCTATGTGGATGATAGTTTTATCACGATTCATATCCAGCCATCTAGTTTTTAAAATAAGGTGCAGCACATCCTTGCAATTTTGTAAATTCTGCATTAATCCTTCACAGAGTATCGGCTGTGGGGGTAGTTTCAATTTGTAATCTTCTCTTACAACACAGATTGTGGAACATTTTTTTCTTTTTAATACATCTCAAGGTCATGTTTTTTCCCCTATGCAGGACGGTCTGCCCAATATGTCACTCTCATTGTGAGAGTGGCAATGAGCAGAGTTTTGTCATTTTTATTTGTGAGTTACAGCCTAAACTATTAAAAACTGTTTTGTAGTTTTGTAATTGTCCTAGTTGCAAGTCAACCATTGACTCGCAACTGCGGGGTGCCCACATGCCACTTGCAACTCGTCCATCTACTTGCAACTTGGGCAATTTCCCTAGTTGCTACTCCACCATCAACTCACAACTGTGCTTGCCCGCATCCCACTTGCAACTCGACCATTTGACTCGCAATTTGGCTTTTTTTGCAGTTTTGCAATTGCCCTAGTTGCAAATTCACCATCGACTCACAACTGTGGGGTTCCCGCATAACACTTGCAAATTGACCATCAACTCGCACCCTAGGAGTTGTTTACTCGATGATGCCACTTGCAACTCGACCATCGACTCGCAACTCGGTTTTTTATGTAGTTTTGTAATTGTCCTAGTTGCAAGTCAACCACCGACTCGCAACTGCGGGGTGCCCGCATGCCACTTGCAACTCGGACAATTGCCCTAGTTACAACTCCACCATCAACTCGCAACTGTGGTTGCCCGCATCCCTACTTGCAACTCGACCATCGCCTCACAACTTGGCTTTTTTTGCAGCTTTGCAATTTGCCCTAGTTGCAAGTCCACCATCGACTCATAACCGTGGGTGCCCGCATGCCACTTGCAAGTAGAACATCGTCTCGCAACTCGCCTTTTTGTGTATTTTTAATTTGCCCTAGTTTGCAAGTCCACCATTTTTGCCTCACAACTATGGGGGGCCCGCATGCCACTTGCAAGTAGAACATCGACTCGCAACTAGGGGTTGTTTACTCGATGCCACTTGCCACTCGACCATCGACTCGCAACTCGGTTTTTTTTAGTTTTGTAGTTGTCCTAGTTGCTAGTCCACCATCGACTCGCAAATGTGGGGTGCCCGCACGGCACTTGCAACTCGACCATCGACTTGCAACTTGGGCAATTGCCCTACTTGCAACTCCACCATCAACTCGCAACTGTGGGGGTGCCTGCATGCCACTTGCAACTCGACCATCGACTTGCAACTCGACCATCGACTTGCAACTCGACCATCGACTCGCAACTATGGTTGCCCGCATGCCACTTGCAACTGGACCATCGACTTGCAACTTGGCTTTTTTTTGTAATTTGCAATTTGCCCTAGTTGCAAATCCACCATCGACTCGCAATTGTGGGTGCTCGCATGCCTCTTGCAAGTAGAACATCGACTCATTTGAATGAGATGTAAAATGGTGTATTGCAACTAAGGAGGTGTGTGTGCGTGTTTTGTCATGGCCCCCAGTGCAGCAGCCCATCGACTCGCAACTGTGTGTGTGTGTGTGTGTGTGTGTGTGTGTTTTGTCATGGCCCCCAGTTGCAGCCGCCCATCGACTCGCAACTAGCGCGCGCGTGTGTGTGTGTGCCTTTATGTCAAGAATCCCCAGTTGCATGTCAACCATCGACTCGCAACTAGGGGGTGTTTGTTTGTTGAAGGGTCCCCAATTGCATGTCGATAACCAACTACGTAACTAGAGGTGTGTGTGTGTCTTTTTGTCAAGGGGTCCATAGTGGCATGTTAACCATCGAGTCGCAATTAGGGGGCGTTTGTTGAGCCTATATTTTTGTCGGTGCCCCCAATTGCATGTAAACCATCGACTCACAACTAGGGTGTGTGTGTGTGCGCGCGCGTGTGTGCGTGTTTGTTTCCCCAATTGCATGTCGACAACCGACTCACAACTAGAGGTGTGCGGGTGTCCTTTTGTTAAGGGGCCCCCAACTGCATATCAACCATCGACTTGCGACTAGGGTGTGTGTGTTTGTTGAGGGACCCCAGTTGCAAGTTGAACATCGACTCGCAACTAGTGTGTGTGTGTGTGTGTGTGTGTGTGTGTGTGTGTGTGTGTGTGTGTGTGTGTGTGTGTGTGTGTGTGTGTGTGTGTGTGTGTGTGTGTGTGTGTGTGTGTGTGTGTGTGTGTGTGTGTGTGTGTGTGCTGTCATGGCCTCCAGTTGTAAGCCGCCCATCGACTAGCAGCTAAGGAATGTGTGTGTGCCTTTTTATCATGGGGTCCCCAGTTGCATGTCAATCATCGACTCGCAAATAGGGGTGTTTGTGTGTGTGTGCGTGTGTTTTGTTGAGGACCCCCAGTTGCAAGTTGACTATCGACTTGCAACTAGGGGTGTGTGTGTGTGTGTGTGTTTATTCGTGGCCACCAGTTGCAAGTTGACCATGAACTCGCAACTAGGGGGTACGTGTGTGTGTGTTTTGTTGTGGCCCCTAGTTGCAAGCCGCTCATCGAACTCGCAACTAAGGATGTGTGTGTGTGTGTGTGTGTGTGTGTGTGTGTGTGTGTGTGTGTGTGTGTGTGTTGAGGGTCCCTAGTTGCATGTCGATATCGATATTGCAACTTGGGTGTGTGTGTTTTGTTGAGGACCCCTAGTTTGCAAGTTGACAATCCACTCGCAACTAGGTGTGTGTGTGTGTGTGTGTGTGTGTGTGTGTGTGTCAAGGGCCCTCAGCTGCATGTCAACCATTGACTCGCAACCATGGAGGGTGTGTGTTTGTCGAGGACCCCAGTTGCAAGTTGACCATTGACTCGCAACTAGGGTGTGTGTGTTTGTTTGAGGACCCCCAAGTGCAAGTTGACCATCGACTCGCAACTAGGGGGGAGGTGTGTGTGTGTGTGTGATTTGTCGTGGCCCCCAGTTGCAAGTCACTCATCGACTCACAACTAAGGATGTGTGTGTGTGTGTGTAGACGGTCCCTAGTTGCATGTCGATAACCCACTCGGAACTAGGTGTGTGTGTGTTTTTTTTTGTCAAGGGTCCCTAGTTGCTGTTGAACATCAACTCGCAATTAGAAGGTGTGTGTTTCTTGAAGACCCCCAGTTGCAAGTTGACCATCGACTCGTAATTAGGGGTGTGTGTATGTTGTCATGGCCTCCAGTTGCAAGCCGACCATCGACTCGCAACTAGGGGGGAGGTGTGTATGTGTGTGTGGGTGGGTGTGTGTGTTTTGTCGTGGCCCCCAGTTGCAAGCCACTCATCGACTCATAACTAAGGATGTGTGTGTAGACGGTCCCTAGTTGCATGTTGATAACCGACTCGCAACTAGGGATGTGTATGTCTTTTTGTCAAAGGTCAACATCAACTCACAACTAGGAGGTGTGTGTTTGTTGAGGACCCCAGTTGCAAGTTGACGATCGACTCGTAATTATGTATGTGTGCGCGTGCACGTATGTGTGTGTGTGTGTGTTGTAGTGGCTATTATCCTTCTCTCTTTTTTCTACAATACACAACCACTAGGAAACAAGTCCACAACAACCAACGAACAGCCCACAACCGAATTCTCAAAAGAAAAAAAAAACAAAGCCAACACCGTACTAGGCCTGGCCAACAAAGGAAAAGCAGAGACAACCTTGCATGGCCGCGAGATGGAGGAAAGAAAGGCTGACCAGAAAACAATGACGTTGGAAAACTAGCGCCACGTCAGCTCATACATGTCAGGTGAATGAGACCAAAATATATCTCATTCAAATGAGTTCTAGGCGCTCCCTATTTTATTGTCCAAACAAGTGGTTAAACTTTGTATTGCAATGTGTGCGAGGCCTATAAACAAGGATATAGGGGGGTTACAGATTTTCTATTTTCTTTATCTTTACTACTATTAAAATAGCAAACATTTTTTCCTCTAAACACACCCCACATAACTACACATAACAACCAGGGCCAATGAGAGTCACACGATAAGACCCACTCATTTAGATCTACCATCAATATAACAACCAACCCGCACTAAAAGTGCGTGTAGCAATTTTAAAGGGCAGACGAAAACTCTGCCAGCCCACGCCCCTCATCGTTCAGTCGCTCTCTCTCTCAAAAAATCTCCAGTCGAACATAGTAGCACTCCCACGCCTAGAAGGTCCACGCCCCAGGCCCCAGGCCACGCGCACCCGCAGCCGATCGACCAGGTAGGTGCACGGCAGCCTCTTTACGCGGTTGCATTCCGGTTGGGTGTTTTGGTGGTGCGTTTTGTCTTGCTACATAGTAGCCGTCATGATTTATTCGGTGGTGCGGCCGCGAGAGGGACGTATAGTTTGTCTTGCGACAGGCGTAGGGGCGGCGGCGGGTGCATTGGTTCGATTGCGAGTGATGGGGCGGAGCGGAGCGGCCGGGATCGGGTTGCGTTTGCTAGGCAGCAGGTTTGGGAACCTCGATGGAATCCATCCGTTCGCTGGGTTCTGGTGTGATCACAGTCGCTTGCTCGTCTTGCATCTGGATTCTTTTTTATGGGCATCTGGATTCTACAGTCTGATTGATGTTTACTGTTGACCGGCAGGGATCAGGGGTCCGGGGAGGCATGGCGGAGGCGTCATGTTAGTTTGTCTTACACCATGTGCATGATACAAAGGCGTCCTATTTTTGCATAGAACAAGGAATGAATTGAGCCTCTCATGATTTCCATATATTAGTCGAGTTATCTCAGTTTTCCTCTGCTAATCTCGATGATTTCTACTCTTTTCATCTTGCCGCGCCTTTATGTTCTAGTATGACTTATAGGGTAACCTTGGTTATATCAAAACTAGCACATTGAGCATTTAATGACTGCATCTTATCCTCCCCCCCCTACTGTCACCAGCTTTCGACATACCTTTCCTCTACTCTCTGCACTTTAACTCTCCTAGGATCAAGGTAGAGACAAGATAGAAAATAGTTGCACAAAAATATATAAGAAATTTAACTTTAAGTAAACTAACGATCCCTTCTTGCGCGTACACAGGGCTGCAAGGCTAAACCTAGGCCCTTATCCCATGGGGATTACTCACATGTCGCCTTCAAATCAGAAGAAATAGAGATTGCATAAATGTTTACTTCAAGATGAATGATTGAAAGTATTGCAATACCGTTGATGGTGATGGAATCTCGATTACAAATAAAAAGAATATTCAACTTGGATTCTATGGTGGTGGAGATGACAATGGAGATGAAATGGGAATGGTCAATGCTCTGCTCTGTTGTGTCTCCTGTTTCTCGCTTTGAGAGTTCCCAAACGGTATTGTAAACCTAATGTTAGTTTGTCTCCTGTTGCTTGGCATGTATTTTTGCTACATGTGGTGAACAGCCGGAACTTATAAAGTTGATGTTGAGCGGAACGTGCTACAACCCGCGGAGCACATATATTAATAAGTGCTCTATCTGGGGCATAGGAGGTGTCTCTCGGTAAATGCAGACAATCTTTCCTCCATCAAACACAACTCCATATACCATTCTGCCATGGAATGTGGCTTATATATGGATGGGGTTTTCACTCATTTTTACCCTAGAATGGTTTTCATATATATGATGTAGATGCTTCTAGAGTGGTATATAGGACTCCTCTTCCGTACTCCCGGGAGTACATACTCCCACCCCTTAACGGATCCTTTGACTTGGATAAACCCACTAACAAACTAATACGCAGGACAAAAAACGAAGCATGTAACAACTTTCCCAAAACTGTGGCGTGTAGGTGGTTAATCCTAGAAATTAGGTAATCTTTTAGTCCACCGCATCGTACCTATTTTAAACTTTTTTAGACCACATGACGCATGCTCCATGTACTGTGTACAAGTATATACTTTCAAGGGAATTAGTACACACACGTGAGGTATATCTGCTAATTCTGTGAGCTTACATGCATTTAATTTTATAGGTCATATATATACTACTTTCGTAAGGTAGTATATACCATATTGTTGTGGTGACGCATTTTTTGCCATAGAGTATATAACCTTTTTTATGAAGTATATGCCACATTTTTTCAGTGAAGTATATGCCGCAATTTGTTTGAGACGAGAGTATATACCCCTTTTTTTATGAAGTATAGGCCACGTTTCACTGAAGTATATGAAGCATATACATATACCAGTTTCTGATGATGGGGGCATATACAATATTTTTTTCGATGGAGTATATACATCTTTTTCAATAAATTATAGACCACTTTTTCACGTTGGAGTGTACACCACAATTTTTGTGACAAAGTATATACCACATTTTTGCAATGGACTATAAATACTACTCATAGAGCTAGTATAGTTTACCCACAGAGATGTATAAACTTAAAAAAAGTATAATCCATTTTGAATACTGGTATTTGCCCACTCAAATTTGATGACTTAAATTGTATATGTGCATCATGGGAGCATTTGTATAGCGTTTTCTGGGTATCCATCTTGAATGATGGATCGATCGATCTAGTTCACAGTGTCGCGTCCTTGGAATATATCCGTCGTCATGTTCTCTTGCTTCATAGTTGTGGAGCCGTTCATGCGTGTAGTTTTCTCTGAAAAAACAGTCGTGTGTTGTCATCTAGATCAGGCCCGTATAGACGGTAAGTTTATTCATATGAGAGATGTACAAGCAATGCGATAATACTAGATGAAAGAGAAGATGTAGCTTGCCATACCGAATGCCGATTGGAAAACACATGCATGCGAGACTCACCATCAACGGCCATGTGATGCATGCCCAATTGCCCATGGCTGTACGCACCGATGCCATCACTAGTCTGAGCACCTCCAACTTTCTTAGTGCAGATGCATGCATGCATGAGGTTAATGGACATGGATGTGTTTACACAGGAGAGAAGATCGCTGATAAGCAACATACTCCGTGTGTGAGTTGTGGCTGACTCTGACTGGGGGCGTGCGTGGTGAAGGGCGCTCGACGTCGGAGACTTGCTGGGCAGAAACGGGGCGTCGTCTTGTTCCATGCCGATGCATGGCGCGAGCCGCCGACGGCGGCGACGAAGCTACAAGAAATAGGTCAACCTACCGTAGCAGCAAGGTATGCGCGAGAATAATAGATCGATGCAGATTAGTTCCAAGGATGACGTTTGGTATCCCTATTAAAAAGGATTCTGTTCCAACAATTTAAATAATTATCTTTTTCTTACGGATAAACAATTATCTTATCGGGAGGCTAACGGCCACCCCCTCAATTTTACCATCAATACACCGTAATTTTACGTTCCGTAAGTTTTTTCTTATTTTCGACGTAAAAAGAGACCGTAAGAAACTATATAATCGTCGTAAAAAATATTTTATGTCATGTAAAATTACAAACGTAAAAACATAGTGTAAAATACACATAAACTGCAAATTTTCTTTTCTTATGACCTATATTTTTATTTTCTTATGCCAAATTTTACGTAATGAATCAATAGGAATGTAACTATTTGAATTCCAAATGTAATTTAATTATGAAATGATCATAAGATTACCTCGGGTCAAGAATAACTTATTCTACACCCTGGGTGATGAATAGGATCACTAGACAATTTATGTTGGAAATATGAGCAATTTACCGAATGATTTTATTAGCAGAAATACTAGACAATGCATGACTAGTATGGCAGTGATAAAACAAACCATGCGATTTGACAAAGACAAGGTAAATAATATCTGCATATATGAGCTAGAACCGATCATCTGAGACAGTAGATCAAGATGCATATATGAAGTAGAGCCTATCACGTCTAGGGCAAACAGTAGAACAAGGAACTGTTGCAGGACTTCTAACAAGAAAGATAAGAACACGTACGAGACAGCAGTAGGAGCAGAGGCACTGGACTTGGGGTCGGTGTCCTCCATGTCGTCGAGGAGGTTGTCGACGTCGGGGAAGAAGTCGTCGTCGGGGAAGTAGTCGTCGGAGTCCGGGGCGTCCGTGACGAAGAAGTCAGTAGTCGCGCGAAGCGCTCCCCAAAAACCTTATCACCCTTCTCCCGTACAGGACCCAAAAGGTGCGGTTTCGGAGGCCTACTGTCCCGACTCGCGGTGCACGCCGCTTGCCGGGATGAGGAAGACAGTAGCAACGCAGATATTGGAACCAGTGGCGAGAGGAAGGAGAAGTTCTGGTGCGTCTCGCTGAGAGGAGCGACCTCCCTTTTATAGGCGCAAGAGAAGGAGGCGAGAGGGCAGCACCGGGAGCTGAAGGGAACGAGGAAGACGAAACGAACAGACAACAGCCGAAAGGTGCAGCGTTCGTATTCAATATCCACTACAGCAAAAACTTTTCAGCTCCCGAGTGACCTTTCGTATACCCGTAGTGCGTGGCAAAAATTTAGACAACGGCTCGGCTCATTCCTGCAACCCGCGGCACGTCGTGACGAGGCGTGGCGAGGCGGGCGGCGGAGTAGGAGCGCGCGTGGATGTCCCTCTTGTTCTCATGCTCATACAAGTGGGGAAGGAGCCTCCCTTATAAAGAGGTCCAACCCCCTCTAAACTAGCAATATGGGACTAAACTTTAGTTCCACCTCTTGCCTTGCATGAATGGGCTGCGTGGACCTCTAGGATTTATTAGGAATTTCTGAAACTGCTATTGGGCTAGACCCAAAATAAACAAAATTCCAGCACTCCCCCACCAAATCCCAGAGGCACACAAAATTTGTCTTTGGTTCCAAAACACTGTTTTATATACCGGTACTGCAGTGGAGACTATTAAGTTGAACTTCCACCTAGAACTCTATGCTACACTAGTAAGCAACTTGAACAGTGGACTGGGCCTTGAACTGCAAGTTTTCTGCGAATCTAGCTTCACATAAAGCCTTGACCGATACGTGGCTACCGTGGATCTTCCCCGCGGGTGGAGCTTATGCGTCATACTCTGAGACGTTTCACGAGTTTACTAGAGAGAACCCTACTCTCATAGATTGCGACGTTTAACAATCAGACTCATATAGGTGCGTTCTTCAAAAGATGTTCTGCAGGACAACATCTCTGCTTCAAAGAGCCACTTAGAACACATTAAGATATACATCAACCTGCCATGCAGATTAGGAGAGTATTGCATCTTCATGGAGTGGTATTTTTAACAGTAAGGATACTCTCCTCCCAGTTGACCAACAGCTTGTCTTCCACATCTAATTCACGGGATCTCCGATCACAAAGAATAGGTTACCACTGTGAACAACTCATATTGTGGGTCTCATACCCATCTCCCTCGATGCATTATCTATCACATTACGTGATAGACCCTTAGTAAAAGGATCTGCCAGATTTTTAGACGTTTGGATATAATCCAATGCAATAACTCCGGAGTTTTTCATTTTTCTGATAGACTTTAACCTTCTCTGAACGTGTCTTGATGACTTCATGTTATCCTTTGAGCTGCTCACTTTAGTGATCACAGTTTGATTGTCACAGTTCATAAGGATACCCGGTACAGGTTTCTCAACTACCGACAAGTCATTCAAGAGCCGACGAAGCCAATCTGCTTCGACCGTAGCTGTATCTAGTGCTATGAGTTATGCTACCGTTGTTGACCTCGTTAAGATGGTCTGCTTGCAAGACTTCCAAGAAACAGCGCGACCTCCATGAGTGAATACATATCCGCTCATGGCCTTTATCTCATCAGCATCTGAGATCCAGTTCGAGTCACTATACCCTTCAAGCACCTTTGGGTGCCCGGTGTAGTGAATTCCATAATTCGCAGTGCCTTTCAAATAATGCAAAACTCTCTCTAGAGGTTTCCAATGCACATCTCCTGGTTTTGAGACAAACCGACTCAGTTTGCTAACAGCAAAAGAGATGTCAGGTCTTGTAGCACTGGCTAAGTACATAAGCGAGCCAATAATCTGAGAATACTTCAATGGATCTCTAGCAATTCTTTGATTCTTTCGACGCCGCACGCTAGCATCATATGGTGTTGGAGAGGGCTTGCAGTCACTATAGCCAAAGCGACTCAAGATCTTTTCCACATAGTGAGATTGAAGCAATGTAATCCCACCATCATCATCTCTCAACAACTTGATGTTCAGAATGACATCAGCCACTCCTAAATCCTTCATCTCAAAACAGCGAGATAGGAAATCCTTGACCTCCTTAATAACATTCAAATTTGTTCCGAAAATCAGGATGTCATCAACATACAAGCAAAGCATAACTCCCTCGCCCCCACCATGGCGATAGTACACACATTTGTCAGCTTCGTTCACAACAAAGCCAGCAGCTGTTAAAGTTCTTTCGAACTTCTCATGCCACTGTTTGGGTGCTTGCTTGAGTCCATACAAAGACTTCAGCAACTTGCTCACTTTCCCTTCCTGACCATCTATTACAAACCCATCTGGTTGTTCCATATAAATTTCTTCATCCAACTCTCCATTTTGGAAAGCAGTCTTAACATCCATTTGATGAACGAGAAGACCATGTGAGGCAGCTAGTGAAAGTAGAACTCGAATAGTGGTCAGTCGAGCCACAGGTGAGTAAGTATCAAAGAAGTCTTCACCTTCCTCCTTCCTTTTGGGTATAACCCTTAGCCACGAGCCGAGCCTTGTAATTTTCGATAGTACCATCAGGCCTAAGCTTCTTCTTGAATACCCATTTGCAGCCTATAGGTTTGCACCCATAAGGACGATCAGTTATCTCCCAAGTTTCATTCGCCAAGATGGAATCCATCTCGCTACGAACCGCTTCCTTCCAGTAGTCAGCATCTTCCGATGCATAGGCCTCCGAAATAGAACTGGGAGTATCATCTATGAGATACACAAGAAAATCATCACCAAAGGACTTTGCTGTCCTCTATCTCTTGATCCTAGTAGGAACTTCATTGTTCTCCTCCACAGGACTTTCAAAGTGTCCCATCGAAATGCCAGGTTCGGTAATTGTAACTGGTTCCTGATTCGATGAACTAGGCATCTCCTGATTAGATGAGGTAGCCATATCCTTCATGGGAAAGATATCTTCAAAGAAAGTCGCATCATTCGACTCCATGATCGTACCGACATGCATGTCAGGTACCTCAGATTTTACAACCAAGAATCTATAGCCAATGCTATGAAAAGCATATCCTAGGAAAACACAATCCACAGTCTTTGGTCCAAGCTTCCGCTTCTTTGGAATTGGAATATTGACTTTCGCCAAACAACCCATGTTCGCAAATAAGAGATTTTTAACCTTTTCTTCTGCCATTCTTCGAATGGAGTTATCTCTTTGTTCTTTGTGGAGACTCTATTTAGGACATGACATGCTGTCAATATCGCCTCCCCCCACCATGCCTTGGAGAGACCCGATGTGTCTAACATGGCGTTAACCAAATCAGTTCGAGTACGGTTCTTTCTTTCGACCACCCCATTTGACTGAGGTGAGTAGGGAGGCGTCCTCTCATGGATTATACCATGTTCCGCACAAAAAGCATCAAATTCATTGGAAAAATACTCTCCACCACGGTCGGACCTAAGCCTCTTGATTTTTCGATCAAGTTGGTTTTCCACTTCAGCTTTATAGATCTTGAAAAAGTTCAAAGCCTCATCCTTAGATTTTAGAAGATACACACGGCAGTATCTAGTGGAGTCGTCAATTAACGTCATGAAATATTTCTTTCCACCTTTTGTTAAAACACCATTCATTTCACATAGATCTGAATGTATAAGTTCTAGTGGTGCAAGATTTCTCGTCTCCGTAGTCACGTGAGACTTACGAGGTTGCTTAGCTAGCACACACACTTGACACTTAGATCCCTTGACAGTGGTGAAACTAGGGATTAAGTTCAACTTCGCTAGTCGCGACATGCAACCAAAGTTAACATGACAAAGACGTGAATGCCACACATTTGATTCACTATTGTTGCAAATTTGATTAACAACTTTATTGCAAACGTCTGATAAGGATAAACGAAACAGGCCTCCTGACTCATAGCCTTTACCAACAAAGGTTCCATACTTGGATATTACAAATTTATTCGACTCAAAGACAAGCTTATAGTCATCTCTCCACAGAAGAGATCCGCTAACAAGATTTTTATTGACGGAGGGGACATAATGCACGTTCTTCAGCCGCACGATCTTCCCCGAAGTAAACTTCAGATCGACCGTGCCAACACCACGAACAGAAGCACTTGAACCGTTGCCCATCAGCACGGTGGAAGTCCCTGCGGTCTGATAAGACGAAAACATGGAAATATCACCGCATACATGCACATTAGCACCCGTGTCAATCAACCAATCAGGAGAATGGCATACTGAAAAAATAGTGGGAAATATACCATACCCAACATCCTTCATGTGAGTGTCTCCAATGACAACATTAGCGGTCTTGCCGCCTTTCCCAAGATGACGCTTGTCATAGCGATTAGGGCAACTTGGAGCTCAATGATCAGGATCCCCGCACACATGACAAATACCTTTCTTCTTGTCATTCTTCTTCTTGAAGTTCGTGTGCTGCACAGCCTTGTTCTTCCCATCAAACCTTGCTTTACCATCAAACTTGCCCTTGTTCTTGAAATTGCGGGGCTGGAAGTTCTTCTTCTGTACCAGATTGGCACTAGAACCTCACTCAATACCTCGAGCACGGTTATCCTTTGCTCTCGCCTTTTCTTCCACATCAATAGTACCAATGAGACCCGGAACGGAAAACTCCTGCCTCTTATGCTTCAGTGAGGTAGCAAAGTTCCTCGACGTGGGAGGAAGCTTAGTGATGATACCTCCGGCAATAAACTTGTCCGATAGGATACAATTGAAGTGCTCAAGTTCTCTAGCAAATGACTGTATCTCATGAGCTTTCTCAACCACGGAGCGCTCATTAGTCATCCTGTAGTCATAGAATTGCTCCCTGATGTACAGCTCAGTGCCAGCATCCGAGACCCCAAACTTGGCCTCGAGTGCGTCCCACATATCTTTTCCATTATCAATTGACGCATAAGCGTCAACTATGTTCTCACCAAGAACACTCAAGAGAGCAGCCTTAAACAAGGTATCCATTTTCTGAAAAGCTTGTGCCTGTTGGGCATCTTGCTCTCCTTTAGGTTTGCCAAGAGTGGCGTCATAGCAACTCATGGTTTGAAACCATAAGACTGCTCTCACGCACCACCTCTTATAGTGGATACCCTCAAACATAGGAGGTCTCATGGAAGCAGCAAAACCACTTGGGGTAAATTGCCTATAATAAGGTTTTTGGATTGTTGGAAATATGAGCAATTTACCGAATGATTTTATTAGCAGAAATACTAGATAATGCATGACTAGTATAGCAGTGATAAAACAAACCATGCGATTTGACAAAGACAAGGTAAATAATATCTGCATATATGAGCTAGAACCGATCATCTGAGACAGTAGATCAAGATGCATATATGAAGTAGAGCCTATCACGTCTAGGGAAAACAGTAGAACAAGGAACTGTTGCAAGACTTCTAACAGGAAAGATAAGAACACGTACGAGACAGCAACAGGAGCAGAGGCACTGGACTTGGGGTCGGTGTCCTCCATGACGTCGAGGAGGTTGTCGACGTCGAGGAAGAAGTCGTCGTCGGAGTCCGGGGCGTCCGTGACGAAGAAGTCAGTAGTCGCGCGAAGCGCTCCCCAAAAACCTTATCACCCTTCTCTCGTACAGGACTCAAAAGGTGCGGTTTCGGAGGCCTACTGTCCCGACTCGCGGTGCACGTCGCTAGCCGGGATGAGGAAGACAGTAGCAGCGCAGAGATTGGAACCAGTGGCGAGAGGAAGGAGAAGTTCTGGTGCGTCTCGCTGAGAGGAGCGACCTCCCTTTTATAGGCGCAAGAGAAGGAGGCGAGAGGGCGGCGCCGGGAGCTGAAGGGAACGACGAAGACGAAACGAACAGACAACAGCCGAAAGGTGCGGCTCGGCTCATTACCGCGCGGCGCGGCAACGAGGCGTGGCGAGGCGGGCGGCGGAGGAGGAGCGCGCGTGGATGTCCCTCTTGTTCTCATGCTCATACAAGTGGGGAAGGAGCCTCCCTTATAAAGAGGTCCAACCCCCTCTAAACTAGCAATGTGGGACTAAACTTTAGTTCCACCTCTTGCCTTGCACGAATGGGCTGCGTGGGTCTCTATGATTTATTAGGAATTTCTGAAACTACTATTGGGCTAGACCCAAAATAGACAAAATATATATAACTGTGTCTATCATAGCTTGCCATAGAACTAGTTAAGGCTTGCTAAACATTTAATGGTTTGAAAGTAAGTAAAAAATGAAATAAATAGTGGATCCTCACTCTAATATAATAAGATGATTTAGTGGTGTGATTGTGAAAATATGTATTTACGTGTCCTCGGCGAAAAAAATAAGCATTCCAGCCCACTTCAGGATCAATATATATGTTTTCAATCCCTCCTTTGGATCATATTATATTATAGGTATGTTGGTTCAGTATTTTTTTAGGATTTTAAAGAACTTTTACACCGTCGAAAACCTTAACTAGTTTTGTGGCAAGCTATTGTAGAAATTTCACAAATATAACAAAAACTATTGTCTCATATGTAATTTTTTTTCATGTAACTTGCTTTGAAATATCTTAGATATAGTATACGAATATATTTAAAATGATAAAGTAGTATATATAGTACCACATGATAGTATATGAGACATATGGGGTAACTACCACCGGGTGGTAGGATGGATTTAATCAAACAATTATTCAGTTATTTGCTTAGTTGAATATGCATATGTATAAACTTTCTGATTTCGCCTACAAATATTTGCTTACTCAAACCCAGCGCATCTCATCAAGACTTACGCATTTATTTCTGTTTCGGAAACCATCATGTCACAATTAATAGATCCAAAAGCCATTTGCGTGTGTCATTGCCATACTGAATGGAAAATAAGGAATATTGTGCATTTTGGCGGAATTAATCGGAACATGGTTAAAAATACTGTTTAGCTCATTGGCTTGGATGAAACACTTTTTTTTTTGGCATCATTTTAGTGGATCTCTATATGTCTAATTTTTTTTTATATATAGTATATTACCCAATGAATTGTATTAGCTTGTTCTATATGCAAGAGTGAATCCAACTTCCGAAAATGCATAGGAGTGCTCGTCCTCGCCTGCTCACGTTATCATTGCACGCTCGTTCTTGTTGGGATCGGAGACTAGAGTCGTATTGAAGGCTGTATACGCTGTTGTACGCAACGGCATTATTTTAAGGATTCTGGTGCAGGCCGACGGCACAGCACACGCCGTTAAAACAATGTCTGCACAAAATCTGTAGTCACGGCAGGATCAAGGGAATGATTTCTGTGGATACTACGTTTGCGAGTCAATCCGCTACACGACCTGTGAACGGGGGTACTCTGACGAACAATATGAAGTGTGTAATAATATTCACAATATTTATTGACCCCCTTCTTCAAATTAGATCTTTCGGATGCGGGATGAACTATGAACTCCTAGCACCAGATCGTATGCGAGCAATTCAAGAGAAATTGGCGGCATTCTTCCTTGACCACGTGATCGCTGAAGATGGAGAATACTATGTGGATCCTGTGTTCATATATAATTAGAAGATTATATTGTAAGAGATAATTATTGTATATATGTAGCCGGTAGTGTTGGATAGATATACGAGAACTTGTTGTTCGACCATTCTCTCGGAGAAGGAGAGGTGGTCGATATCCCTTCTCTCTGTATGCATATGTTCATGACGATCTTCTGTTTCCTTCATTTGCTTACTAGCTAGCTAGCGTGTCTAGTCCTCTCTATACGTATATAGTACGTAGCGTCGACCAAGCAGCGACATAAGAGAGGACATCTTTCTATTAATTAGCTAGCAAAAAAAATATATTAAACACCTTAATTAACCCCCCAAAACCCCCAACCCCCCCCCCCCCCCCTTTCAAAAAAAAACCTCAGCCCCTGAAATGCTGATGCGTGGAAGTCTATTGGTCCCGATTGGTGCCACCAACCGGGACCAAAGGCCCTTCTGCCTGGGCTCGCCGCACCGGCCACGTGAAGGCCCATCTGTCCCGGTTCGTGTAAGAACCGAGACTAAAGGGCCAGGGCATTAGTAACGACCCTTTAGTCCCGGTTCAACAATCGGGACAAAAGGCCCGTATGAACCGGGACAAATGTCCTCTTTTCTACTAGTGTATTTATATTCTACAATTCAGCCGACCTACTCATCTAGGGCAGTTCCAACGACGCATATCAAATTTGCACATTGTCCAGACCCATTTTGCCATCTAATGCAAACATCAAATGTCCGCCGAAGTGTCCACGTGTTCAAAATTCTGCAAAACGGGCAGCGAATCATCGGTGTTTTACAGGCAACCAAATCTCTGCCACGTAATTCCCAACAAGGCGGTCCCACCTAAAACAAACTCCCCCGCGACCTCTCCTTCTTCCGCATGATCACTCCAACCCTTTCTCCGCTTTGGGCGCCGCACTCATGCTGCTCCAAAAGCGGACACGGCCGGTCACTGCAGTCGGTTAGCACGGCGGTCGAAAGCGCCGCAAGCATCACATTAACGCCGGGCCGCAATGACTTGGAGGTGGGACCGTTCGGCTCGATCGTCAACCTTACCTCCACTGGGAACGTCGAAGACCAAACATGACGACCTCGAACGGACAGGGGGCGAACGTCGACGAAGAATAGGATGTAGGACACAGATGTGCCCACTCCGGCGAGGAGTGTAGGACGTGGGACATAGACGCCCACGTCCGACAAAGCTGCATATACTAGGCTAGTTTTAGTTTTGCTATGTTAAAAAATCTGTGTCCGCTTCAACTTCATCCAAAAATTAATGAAAAATGTGATGTATGCTTCAATTTCGTTCGGTTTGTTAAATTTTCATTTTAGATGTGCTCGACCGGTTGCCATATCCATGTCCGCGGGTATGTCCATTTTGATGTACGGCGTTGGAGCTCCCCTAGGCTACCGCCAATGGGCATGCGGATGGTTGTTATTGGCTAACACCGAAGAGCATGGCGATAGTCTCATATAATATACCGCCGGGGCGAATGACAGTAGTCGTTTGCAACGCCAACGTAGTTAGCGAGCATGGACCAGAGGCTACTGCCATTGACTTCGTCGGTAGCTTGTCTATCCTAAGGTCGCGGTGTGTGATGGTCGCGAAAAATGTCAGATTATGAAATTATTTCATGCTAAACTCATCAATTAAATTCAGAAGAGTGATTTTGGCCATTTCACGGATCCAAAGTTCATCAATTCCAAGAAAAACGGCAGTTGACGAGTAGAAAACAAATGGAAAAGCCAAATGCATCACGAATACGAACAGCTAAAAGAACCAGGTAGCCATGCATTCACGTAGATCCATCGCTGGAATCCACCCACGATCCTGTACCAATCGAACATGGTCAGGTCCGCCCGTCACGCAATGACTAACGCCGTTGCCCAGTCATACGGGCCCATTCCTGTACGCGCACTGTTTTCCTCACGTAATAGGCGCCAGCATTTCCATCCGTCATAAATGCCGCTCCCATCCAGAAGCTGTGCTATTGGCTCGTATAACCGGAGCAGGCGAGCTCGTCCGCCATATCGCCGTTCTCATCCAGCAAGAACACCGGCGAATGAGCTCCATTCCTTTTCATATATGCAAATTCAAAATGATAATCGACGTGAGAATGCTGCTAAGAAGCCCTAGCAGAATAAATAAAATATTCAATAGGAAATAAATGACAGTTTAATAAAGCGAGAGCAAGCAAGCACCAGTTGTATGCACATCATGTTTCTTGTCCTCGGTTCACGTTGATTTGTCATTCCTCAAGAACATTGCAGTAGGTGAGAAGAACTTGAACAAGACTGAGAGGGCGAACGAGGAGGGTGAATCGTTCACGTTCAGGCTGCCGCCGTGGATGGCCTCTTTCTTGCCATTGTTGCTCAGGTCATACATTTACATTGCACCCTGAACATGGACCCGTTCTTGTCGACCACGTAGACATGGCCTGCATGGGCAGCCATGATTTGGAAGCGGAACCGGACGCCATCAAAGTTCACCGGACATTGTTTGCTGGTGGGATCAGCAACAAAGTAAACCTCATTCTCTTGGTGTCGTCTTCGTAACCGGGCCACATTCCTAAGGGACCTAGGGGTATATAGCCAACATGGAAGACCAGACTCGGGGCTGGACCGGTCACTGCCACGATTACGTCATCAAAGCACTCACGTATCGGTGAGGCAAAGTGGAGCACCAAGCCTGTGAAAGGGTTGAGGAGGACGCGGATGGCAAACGCGGGCTCCATGTTCCTGATCCTGTTCCTGTTCCTGAGCACGAGGAGTACATTTTGTTTTTTTACAACTCGCTACTTCTTTTCACAACATTGTACTACCACTACAATAGAAACGGATAGCAGTTTTGGAACAATGTCCTGATCCTGTTCCTACAGGTGTTGCTTGATTGGTCAAAAATAGTTGGGTCACACGATTTGTACTATAAGATCATGCTTTATAGCTCAAATCTACTTTTGAACGACACACTACCTTTTTATTAGAGCTCAAAAAAAAAACTACCTTTTTTTTCAAAAGTAAGAAGAACAATTCGGGAACAAGACCTTCCTCCTAAATTTTTTCTATAAAATATGGTGTCATCAAGACATTGCACACATCTAGGATTCTAATATTTTATTCCTAAAGTTAGGTCTGAAAATACCTCGTGTTGATGTTATTCATTTATATTTTAAATTTTGGATATATTTGTACAATAAAAAAATAGTCTGCTTGAAACTAGACGGATATGTTTTTTCTTTTTGACTTGGACAAGACGGATATGTTGGCGCCTCATGGATGGTTGCACGACCTGAGATGCCAGTTGTGTCTCCAGGCCCTGGAAACCGCGACCAACCTGTGCAAAGACTGTCCTCGGTGGTAGCCAGTAACCACGTCTTCACCTGGACGCATGAGGATTTTCCGCTGACGGGCTTTCTGCCAGACCCTGTCAATGTCACCAAGTGGTGGGACTGAGTTAATAACCAAGGACTCGAAGCACGGACACGGACAGCAAAGTGGCGTGCTCATCTGTACCATCTGCAACATTTGGAACGAGAGGAACATGCGTATTTTTACGTGCCACCGCATGACACACTATGAGGTCGTAATGTAGGCCTTCGACCGCATCAAGCAGATGGAGAGGGAATTTGCCGGACCCTTGCCCATGATGGGCATTGGCTGATGCTGAGTCCTATTTGGGTTTGCCACGATCCCTTCAAAACGTGTGCCACTCTACACATTTGTTTTTTTACCTCTTCCGTTCTATATGCATAGGCAGTGCTCCTATCGGTTGCTCGAAAACAAAAATTAATTACATCTTGTGGCATAGAGTTTTTTTTTTCTAAATGATGAACATACGGACAGGGAATGCATGAATAGCAGTTTTTGTGAAACAGGCACACGGATTGCATGAGACAATCACATTTGTTCTGTGTGACCTAAGTACTATAAATTGCCGAACTAATCCAAAATCTTCTGTTGTAGTAGTATATGATAAGCCGTATGCATCTTTCTGATGCAGAGGCTGGGGAAAACCCTCTTTTCGAAAAAAAATAAAAAAGGGCAGTAGTATTTTGAGATAATGGACCAAGCGATCAGCTTGGTAAGCTACCAACAAACAATTGCAAACAATTACAATGTTGAGATAATGGAGGAAACCAAAGAGGCGCCTAGAATATATGAATTCAAAGCCCGGCATGCGACGCTGCTGATTGCTTCCCTTTTATATAGCAACAGAGCTCAGCAATTCCGTAGTATATATGCAGTTCTCATGGAGATGGTGAAGGTGGAAGCAGAGGAGATGGCATGCAGCTCACGCGAGGGTTGACGGTGTTGAAGCGGCGATTGTGACAGACAACCAGCATGTCCATGTAGTGATCGACGGGCTGGGCAGAAACGAAGACGAATCTGCGTCTATAGGTGGTACGTGTTGCTGTGGCTGAGCCCTCGACAGGAAAGCGTGTGGGCAAAGCACCCTGTTTCAATAGACATCTGTTTATAGTCGACAGATGCAACTGTCCAACCAGAGCATGTAAAATAACCCCGGATTTCAATAGGCAACCGGTGATATAATTGTCAAACATGCCAATTGACCGCCCAGAAGGCTGTGAACTAAGGCAAGTCAAATCAAACCACGTTCGTATTTTAAATTAGGGTCTTGCTGAAACGAAGATGTTTCTTCATGGTTTTCCCCTTCCGTGAAATGAAAAAAAAAATCAAGTGCAAGAATATAGGACATTGCAAGTAAAACTGATTGTTTAGAATTATGCTATCACATCAGTGTTTGTCTAGGTGATTGACGGCATCATACGGAGGGGATCATGCCGCACCATGCTTGTTTCCTATGGTTGCCTCTCCGCCCAATGAAGCTCAGCCAGATGGTGCTTTGTCAGAGAACTTGCGAGGCCGTTTGTGCCCCCCTCATTTTTCTAGTCGAAGTTGGAATTATCATCGGTCCCTGCATGGTGTCAGCTTCTCCGAGATTACAATCTATCAAGATCGTGATCACTGGCTCTTCATCAACAACTTTTCGGCCGCTGCATCTTCAAGCTCCTAAGTTTCAACAAGATTGCTCCGTGGCGACGGAGGCCCAGAGACTACAACGAGCTTTTCTCACGGAGTCACGATGTGCCACCCTGGAAGCACCGATAAGGCAGAAACTGCGTATTGGCCGTCCCAAGATACGGTGACATGCCGGGATACGACAGGATTCAAGTAACCTGCAGTATCGCATGATTTACAAATTAAAAAGAAGAAAAAATATGGATACGGCTGGGGACACGGCTTGGCCCAGAAAGCCTGACAGAAAATGACTTGTTATCTGGTATCGTGTTTTTCCCTTAAAAAATAATCTGGTATCACGTTTGCCTCCATTTCGACTGAGTAGAGGAAACAAATGGTTGCCTTTTGTTCCTTCTGACTGAAGAAAATTATCTCAGTTCTGAAGAGTAGCACTTTACAACAGCAACAACTGAGCAATACCAAACACAAGTACTACTTCTGTGTCTACAGCCCTCACTGTGGGTTACCCTGCCGCGGACGTGGCTTCTTTCGTCGACGACGCAGGTTGCGCAGTCACCACGAAGGACCTCGTGTGGCGGGTGGCTAGCTGGAGAACGGCCGCGGACAGCTATGGTCTAGCTGCTGGCGTGGCGACAACGCAAGGGGACGCATTGGACAATGCGAGGTGCTCACTTGACTGATCAAAAATAGTTGGATCATGTGATTTGTCCTATAGGATCATGCTTTATAGCTCAAATCTACTTTGAATGATGTGCTACTTTTTTCCCTCTTAAGTACAAAAAAACCAACATTTCAAGACTAAAGCCATCAAAAATATCTGAATTTTTGTTTATGAACATCAACAAAAGCTCCAACATCCTGCAAAATTTCACTTTGAAAAGACACTCGTTACAAAACAAAATAAAATTGGGGACTCAAGAAAGACACATTTTTAGCACTCATTTATATTTTTTCGCATCTTCAAGGCGAAATTTTGCAGGATGTTAGAAATTTGTTGATTTCTTCCAGGAAAAATAAATCAGATTCTTTTAAATTTTTACAATTTACTTTAGAATTTACTGTTCATAAAGGTACATTTGTGCTCAAGATTAGAGTAACACTTTCGGGAAAATTTTACAAATTATATCTCATGGCACGGAGTTTAAAAAACAAACGTGAGAACAGGAAATGCATGAATAACAGTTTCTCTAATATTTGACACAGGGATTGCATGAATGTGGCAGATGCATTTGTTTTGTGTGACCTCGCTATTATAAATTACCAAGGGCTCCAAAATCTTTACTCCTACACATTTCAGTCGTAGTAGTCTATGATGTGGCATGAAGTTGTCATGTTAAAAAAAGCAAAGTGCCATACTAGGTGTTGAGATAATGGAAGAAACCAAAGAGACGCCTACGATTTAGTAAGTCAAGGCACGGCATATGATGGTGCTTATTGCTGGCCTTTTGTTTCTTGGGATTACAGAGGCAAAATAGAGTGCAGAAACGTGGTGTCTTGCATCTGCTAGGCACAGTCCACATGAAGCAACTCTAAAACACACAGAGGGTGATTTGAGCGCTTTCCACTTCTCCTCGGTCTTCTGTTTCACCAGGTGCCAGAAAATTTGGTCTGCTGAGCTCACCATTAACTTTTTGCCACCATCCTCCTGACAAGGGTACGCACGACTGCAATCCAAGTGGCTCGACATAATTCAGTAAGGAAGCCATGAGCAACTTTAGAGGGCTTTCCATAAATAGGGGGCTCCTCGTTCGGTTGTAGTAGGAACAAACGGGTGATTGCTGAGGCAAACTAGATGTCCGGGACGTGGCCTCTTGCATCCACATGAAGCAACTCTAAAACACACAGAGGGTCATGGGAGCAGTTTTCCACTTCTCCTCGGTCTTTTGTTTCACCAAGTTTTTTAAAAAAGATGGTCAGCTTGGCTCACTATTATATTTTTTTCCCACCATCATTACTTCATCAGGTGACGGAGATACACACGGCTCCCATCCAAGCGGCTCGACATAATTCAATAAGAAGGTTTGGCTCGACATAATTCAATAAGAAGGAAAATCACGTGCCGACAGTGGTTGGTCCTTTCCTGAGGATAATATCATGAAATAATGCACCTTACTCAACTTCATATCATCTCCTTTCACAAACAGACAAAACTTCATATCATCTCTTTTCACAAACAGAAAAAAAAATCAAATCATCTCTATTCCCTAGCAATAACAGCGAATCTTGCCCATGCCGTACGAACATATATATACACCCTCGCGTGACACGACAGTATATCCAATTCTTTTTAATATAATAGACGAATTATCAAAAAATAGACCGGTCGGGTTGATCGGCTAGCAGTGTCGGAGTTTTCTTTTATGGAGAAAACTTTGGTTCTATCCAGATCCATAGACCACCTAGCGAACATCAGAAATAATAAAAATTACATCGAGATCCATAGACCACCTAGCGACTTCTACAAGCACTGAAGCGAGTTGAAGGCGCGCAACCGTAATCGCTCCTTCCTCGCCAGTGTCAGACATAACTTGTTGTTTAGACAGTTGGGAAGTCATCGTACTAAGGCCCCATAGGACCAGCGGACCAGAACAGCAACCACCGCTGATGAAGAATAACGTAGATAGAAATGATCAAATCTGAAGACACACAAACATAGACAAACTATAACCAGATCTGAGCAGATCCACCGAGAATGGATACGTCGGAAACACACCTTCACACGCCCACAAACGAAGCTAGACGGACCACTGAATGGGGGCTAGACGGGAAGACCTTTATTCCATTTTCAGGGAGCCGCCGCCGTCTCGTCTTCCTAAGCAGGACACAAATCCTAACAAAACTCGAAGGAATGATTAATAATGGAGCCCTCCCGCTGGCCCTTGCCAGGATCCACTACGCCCCATGCCCATAGGGCCAACGAAGACGAGGCTGACATGTGGCGCAGCCAGTGAGAGACACAAACAATAACTTTTTTTTTGAAAGAGGCCGTGGCTGCATCTGTGCGGCAAGCTCTATCTAGCATTGTCGGAGTTTCTCAAGGGCCATCCTAGGCCACGGCCCGGCAGCCCATGAGCGAAAATGTTGAGTAAAGGCCAGCTCAAAACACATTGTGTTGCCGAAGCAGACGTTGACAAAGTGGCGGTCGTCGTCCGTGAGTTCCTCCTAGTCTAGCATGACTCAGTGCCAAGCGGCAGAAGCAGTGGATATGGACGCCGGTGCAGTTGCTGCATCGGTCGGCGGTGTCGGGGCACCAGTGGCGACTTGCGACAGATAGCCCGCATGGAAATACCAGCCAATGCGGCAGACGAGGGGAACGCATGGTGTTGCTGTGACTGAGCACTAGACAGGGGAAGGCCTGGGCTGGGCAGAGCACTCTGTGTATAGATGACCGATGCAACTGGCCAATCAGAGCAAGAATCACAAATCGGCTTTCAATACCTACTACTCCAACCAGCAACCATTTTGAGCAATCAATCAGATGTGCCAGCTTTTGGCTATAGGTTAGATGGTGAAGACTGCAGTACTTAATACGGGGAACTGCAAACTGAACTGATGTTATAAAATTGTTCTGCCATAGCAGTGTTTGTTGCTTCTCGAGATCAACTTCCTGGGAATATTTGGCAGAAAATGCCATGTTGTCGGCTATTTGTTCCTTGAAGAAACATTTGGCAATTTCTCATCTTGATGTTAACTGTTTACATTTTTTATTGTGAAAACAAGTAAGCTTCATCAACATGACAGTTTACTTGGTGGTGTTTTGGCATTAAAAATAATCTTATTGACATCATGCATTTTTGGTGGTGTTATCTGGCATCATGTTTGCCTCCCATTGCACTATCAATCAATGAAGGTGAGGAAAGCAAATGGTTGCCTTTTGTTCCTTCTCAGCAGTTTAAAAGAGGACAATCATGTCCTTTACTCTCCTTCGGAAAAAAGTCCAGAATGTGTCATGTCCGAAGAGAAAGATGAAAAGAAAAAAGGAATTTTGAAGAAACAAGTGCGTGCACTAGAGTACCCATATAAGTAGTACATGCATTTTCATAAGGGAACGCACCGGCCGAAAATTCCGCCGGTTCACGCGCCAGCCTAGCCCTAGCGTCCACGAAAACAACCCCTGAGCAAGGCGCGTGTATCTGGTGGGCCTTGCACAACTGTCCCCTTACCTATCCTTATCCTTTTCCCTGGCCCTCCTTTTTTCCTTTCTTCTACCTTCGGCCGAGACTCCACAGCAATGATTTTTCTCTCCTTCCCACTGCTCAGGAACCACTGCAAGCTCCTCTCGCTGCTGGCCGCCTCCGTCGCTGCCGTTTTGCCTTCCTGCTCGCCGGCCACCCGTGTCGATCGCGCTCGTCCCTCGGCCGCCCCATGCTTCAGTCATAAGACTGCAGCTCACCCACCAGCCGGTTCCAGCTCGCGGCCACCGTGGTTGCAGCATCTCCCTGCGTCACCGCCTCCTCTCGTTGTCGTCGTCCGCTCGGACCATCACTGCCTCCTCTCGTCACCATGCATTTTTTTTGCTACAACCATGTTTTGATTTTGTTGGAACCGGCCCACGTTTTTGCTACCACCCCCCCCCCCCCCCCCCTCCCAGCCAAAAATCTGCTATCACGCTGATTTCTGCTGCAACCGACGAACCATTTTGCTACAACCGTTTTGATTTTTTTGTTACTACCAGTGTTTGTTGATTTTTGCTACATCCACCTCCGTGACATGCGGACTATATCTTCTGTTTTCCCTGTCGTTTTTGCTACAACCATATTTTGATTTTGTTGGAACCGAAGATAATTTTTGCTACATCCACCAACGGTGGTGTTGGTCGACGGGGGCGATGGCTTTTTTTGCTGCAACTGTCTCTGATTTTAGCTACTGCTGGAGATGCCATTTGCTACTACTAGAGTCTTGTTGGAAGCATCAGGATTTTTTGCTTTCACCCTTGGTTTTGTTTTTTTTTTGCTGGAACCAGCCTAAGAAATGCTACCACCGTCTTCCCATCATGCTGGAGCCGGCATTTTTTTCTGCTTCAACCATGTACGATGCACCAGAGTGCTGCAACCACACTAGAGAGCTGCAACCATGGACGGCAAGTGAGGCGAGGTACACTGGAAGCTTGCCAACCGGTGTTGCGGCCGCCGACCGTTGGCCATCGGAGTTGCGACCACCGCCACCAGAGCTGCAATCGCGCGTGTACAGAGCTGCATTCGTGTAGCCGACGAGGAACGCGAGAGGCGACGGAGGCGGATGGTGTTTTGCTTCGCCGGCGGTGGTGAGGCTGCGGGCGTCGGCGTCGAGTAGGGGCTGTGGTGGTCCAGACGAGGGCAGAGTGGGCCAGCGTGCAGGATCCCGCGAGCGGCGAAGGTGCTCAGTTTTTTTCTCCTCTTTTTTCTCGTGTGGGGAGGATGAAGAAAGGGGATCCGGGACAGATCTGACGGTTACGGGCGCCCAGATCGTGCGGCTCTGACTGGATTGGCTGAAAGTTGCGCCGGTGCGCCGGTGCAGAGTACTCGCCTTTTCATAAACATACTAAACTTCAGAGATGTATTGTATCATGTGGCCATTCAACAGAATTAGGTCGTGTTTCCCTCCCGTGGCCAGTCTGCCGCTAACTCATTACTCTGTGGTCAACCCGATCTGCGCGGCCATGGCTGAGCTTGTCACCGTGGGGCTTGCACAGGTCTATTCGTCAGGGGTACAAATTCTCTGCTGTGGGGCAACCTCCAACCCCTAAAAAGTTATAGGAGTTGATCCTATAATGGATCTAAGGTCTCCCATTTTAGGGGATATTGTTGCACGCAGAACTGACAATCCAAATCGGATTAACTGTGAAACATGCCAACACCAGCAATCATCAAATGTTCCGGCCAGAGGTTGGAGGTTACCAATTAACATCCTATTACGTTGTGAACTAAGACCTAGTCAAATGGTGTTAATGTAGGGATTGGTTGAAGTTTCTCCTTGTACCACAAGCTGAATTGAAGATTTTCTCTATGGTTTTCCCCTTGCGGGAAATGAAAAATAAACTACAGGAAGATGGGGCATTGCAAGTTGAACTTATCATCTAAAAGTATGCTGCCATCATGATTTTCTCTATGGTTTTCCCCTTGCGGGGATCATAACAGTGTTTGTTGCTTCTGGAGATTAACTTCCTGAGAATATTTGGCTGAAAATGACATGTTTTCATTGTTATCTACTATAACGTTTGCCAAAATTTGCACCACTAATCAACATAGACGAGGAAAACAAATGGTTGGCTTTTGTTCCTTCTCATTCAGAGAAGGAAACTATCTCAGTTCTGATGACTAAACCAAACCACTTTACAGACAGTAGCAACTGATCAACAATTCCAAACACATGTACTACCTCTACCTTCAAAGAATGAGCAACAGATGGATGGAAAATAACGATTTAACATTCACAAAATATTTGTTTCTGAATTTTTTTTCCCTGGAGCAACGTTTGACAATACCTCATCTTTATGTAAACTGTTTATATTTTCAGTTGTGAATGAAAAAGGTGCTCCATCAACATGACAAGTTACTTGATGGTTTTTTTGTAAAAAAAAGACCTATTGACACAGAGTTTTTGTGATGACACAACCCCACACGGAGTGCGTGACTCTAAAAATCGCACTTGTTCTGCATGACCTAATAACCATTATAAATTGCCCAGCTATTCTGAAACAGTGAAACCACTAAATATGTTTTGTACATTGTGTTTCCAGAAGTTATCATATGTACAAAATACATGTGCTGGGAGACTAGCGGAAACCAAAGGGGCTAGTATTATTTAGGAACCAATGCATAGCATATGTGAATGCCGACCACTTCGCCTTTGTTTTTGCAGATTGCTGACTATATTCATACAATTTTTATTTTGTTTCCAACCATATGGCGAAAGAAGCCCATGGTAACAATTAGTTGCAACGAATTACAACCACAACTGCATCCTTCTACGATGTATTTGTTCGGTAGATAGCTGGTCACAAATCAGCCAGTCTTCTAAATAGAGCAGAGCCAGACATGAATAAATGAGAGATCACGTACTTTTCTTAGATTTAACAATGATGTACAATGACAGAGCGCTTGCCTGTGCAACTTTTTATACAAAGTACCGACCCTTTTTTTGAATATATACTACTCTCTGGGAGCACAAACATAAATTTTCTCTCTCATTACGGAAAGGGAGAGGCTGGACTATTTGTTATACTGATTGTTTAAAATTGTGGTATCATCACAATGTCTGTTGCTTCTGGTGATCAACTTCCTCAAAATAATTGGCAGAGAAAGACATGTTCCCATTGTTATTGGTCATCATGTTTGCCTCCATTTGCACTATCAATCAACAGAAATGAGGAAAACAAATGATTGCCTTTTGTTCCTCTCGGTGAAGGAAACTATCTCAGTTCGGAAGACAAAAGCAACGGGCCAACAATACCAAACACAAGTGCTACTAATTTATGCCCTGCAAAAATGAACAGCAGTTGGATGAAAAATAATAACGATTTAATGCTCACAACTCGCAATGAAGACATTACGAGCACGAACAATCCATTCACAACTTGGGAGCTTTATTTGGTAGTGGCTTATTCTAGATTACAACATTTGGCACAAATGATGGGATCGAGCTAACTAATTTCTTATGTAAATTGATAAATGAGAGATAAAATGGGATGGGATGGCATGCTCAAAACAACAACGGATACTAGACAATAAGAGCATCATGGAACAACCTTAGAAGCCTTCATCTTATTGATCCAAGCATTGAAGGAGTTGACGGTGTTACGGAAGCCGAGGAGCCCATGCTCCTTGCTCTTGTTCATGTTGTCCACATGCTCAATGACGATGTTGAACAAGGCGTCGACGAACCCCCAACCGGTGATCTCCTCGAGCTCAGTCATGACAAGCTCGTTCTCCTGGAGAATCTCCGTCCACACCGCCTCCATCCCAGTCATGGCGTCGGCGAGCGTGGACCTGCTGTCCTCTCCCTCATACCGTGCCCACTTCACCCCTAAGCAGTTGGCCAGCATCGGCTAGAGCTGCTTCCACTTGAATACATCCCCATGCATGCAATGGAACACCTCGTTCTTCGCAAACGGATCAACGACCGCCCAGATATCATGTTGTCGACGAGGTCGGTGTCCGAGGCGTCGGTGAAACCCTCCCAGGCGACCATGTACCCCGGCCACCACAGCGTTGCCACATAGGCTGCCCACAACGTTCCTGGCGCTGCAGGGGTGGAGAAGCCGAAGATAACGGCGGGGCGGTGCACGGGCCAGCTGATGGCCGAGACCTGGTCGAAGAGCACGTCCTCCAGGTCGTAGTAGAAGTTCGGGTTGTCGAGGTGCAGCATGTCCTCGGTGTAGGGAGGGTCGGGGCAGGGATCTTGCCGATGACGTCGAAGGGGCCGACGTAGTTCTTGCGTCCGGTCTGGAGGCAGACTGGGCGAGCGCGGGGCAGTCAAGCACCACGACGGAGAGCATGTTGCTGATCATCCCAACGTTGATGTCCCTATTCCGGCTATACGCGGGGTGGCCGATAAATGGCCCTCGCTGTTGCACAATAAGCTAGTTGTTGCTAGCAGTTTAGCGTCAGAGTAGTTGTTTTCTTCAGTTAAAAGTTCAGTTAGCATGTTTTGTCAGTTTCGTCAGGTTAGTTAGATGCTCCCACGAGACGCGGTCTGTGTGATCCGTGGAGAGTTGTAGGCGTCGTGGACCAGGTGCTCGATCGTGGGATGGCACGATTCAGTAGGAGCGCTGGAGCCGCGGCACGATCGTTTTCTGTTAAGGAATAAAAGGAGAAGAAAGCAGAAAAGCAGCAGGCAATTACGCTGCACAAAACCCTCGAGTGTTCAACTGACCAGCGAATACAGCGAGAGCGAGAGAGAGGTGACAAGTGGCATCGGAGCCATGTCGAAGATGCCGACGGCCGCGACGAGGACGCCCGCTGGCGGTGCAGGCCGATCGGAGACGCCACCACGCATATGCGCGCCGTCACAGGACCGCGGACGGACTCACCGCCAAGGCGACGTAGCGGCTCAGCAGTCGGTGCAGTCGGCGCCCGCAGCGGGCGCGCTGCCGACGCTGACGCGCACCAACTACGCCAAGTGGGCTCTGCTCATGAAGGTCTACCTTCAGGTCCACGGCTGGTGGGGCGCGGTCTCTCACGGCGACGTCTCCTACCACCACGAGTGCAACACGATGATCACCATCCTGCGCAGCCTCCCTTCGGACGTGCTGCTCGCCGTGGGGGAGAAGAAGACTGCTAAGGAGGCGTGGGACGCCATCTCCACGCAGCGCCTTGGAGCCACGCGCGTACGCGAGGCCAACGCGTAGAAACTGCCGCGTGATTTCGAGGGGATCACCTTCCGCGACGGGGAGACCATCGACGACTTCTCGCTCCGTCTTTCCGGCATCGTCGCCGGCTTGCGCGCTCTCGGCGACATGGTGGAAGAATCAAAGGTAGTCGCCAAGTTCCTGCGTGTTGTCCCGCCTCAGTTCGCGCAGGTGGCAATCGCAATTGAGACGCTGCTGGACATAAGCTCGCTCTTCCTGGACGAGGTCACCGGCAGGCTGCGTGTCATTCAGGACCGACTCGACGATGCGCATGGCGGCAACGGCAGCCAAGGGGGGCAGCTGCTCCTCGCTTGGGAGGAGTGGCAGGTCCGCCAACCGCAACCCGCGCTCCGGGACCTCCCTCGGGCGACAGCAACAACTGCCGAAGAGGCGGAGGCCGAGGCGGTGGCCGCGTAGGCGGGCGCGGCGGCCGCCGCAGCGGTGATTACCCCGACAAGAGCGGCGGGGACAAAGAAAAATGCAGGTACTGTGGCATAAAAGGGCACTGGGCCCGAGAGTGCAGGAAGAAGAAAAGGGACGAGGATGCCCTCCTAGCTCCGGCAGATGAGGAGGGCGATCACGAGCTGCTACTTGCCGAGGTCGTCGAGCTCACGCGCCCCGTGCATCCAGAGGCGGCGGTTGCAGATCGTTCTGACGTGCCGCGCGCCACAGTCTTCCTCAACGAAGAGCAGGCACACATCACCCCAGCAGCTGAGGACGTCGCCGTCGACGTGATGTGGTATCTGGACACCAGAGTGTCCAATCACATGACCGGCGATCGCACGGCCTTCACCGACTTGGACACGACCATCACTGGAACCGTGCGGTTCGGAGACGGGTCAGCGGTGCAGATCGAGGGGCGCGGCACGGTCTCGTTCACCGTCGACGGGGGAGCGCAACGTGCGCTCCTGGAGGTGTAGTACATCCCCAGGCTCAAGAGCAGCGTCATGAGCCTCGGGCAGCTCGACCAGAACGGCTGCGACGTCAACGTGCGCCATGGCATCCTCTCCATACACGACCGGCGCGGCGCACTCATCCTTAAGGTAAAACGATCTCAAAATCGTTTGTATAAGTTGCATTTTCGCCCTGTACGTCTGGCCTGCCTTGCCGCGCGCACGGACAACGTGTCATGGCGCTGGCACAACCGCTTCGGACACTTGCACATTGAGGCGCTCCAGAGGATGGCGCGGGGAGACCTGGTGCGAGGACTGCCTGGCATCGAGCACACAGACGAGCTCTGCCAGGCGTCAGGGGCGGAGCTGGAGCTCAAGTCATCCTGATGCACCACTTTAACATGGCGTAAATTTTGTAAGCAACATTTAAGTAAAGGTATATTTTCTAACTATAGTATAGATTATCCGACATAATAACAAGATGTTGTATAAATTCAATAGTTACTAATTAAATTCTAACTATATGGATGGATGAAAGGCAAAATTACTTGGAAAAGATGTCTCTTGATTACCTTCCAATAGATTTGCTACCTTGAGCATTGGTGACCTTTTATCACTGAAGATTTCATCACCGAGGTGAATGTGCAAGTATATTTTTCAAATCAGGATGGTAAAGTTCTGTTAATTTCTTCTTGCCTGGATTATACTAAATCTAGTCTTCTTCCCAATTTACATCTTCCAGAGCATTCCAAAATAGTGATTTTCTTTTGAGAAAAACCCTGTCCATAGGATATCTGCATTTGACACGATGGCGGCTCTCGCGGAGAGCTCCGCCTTCCCCAACCCTCCACCCCTAACCTCGCCGGCGGGCGGCCATTCCGACCCCTGCCGGACACCCACCTCGCGGGGAGATCGCCCTCTTGGCTTGGTCTTCACCGATAGCCCCCTATCCTCCCCCTCTCCGTCCCCACCACCTCCCCATGCCTCGGCAGATCTGTGCAGGCCCTCATTCATGGAGGCCCTACTCGCTGCGCCGGCCCCCGTGCAGGCCTCCCCTCCCTGCCCTGGCGCCACCCACCGGCCTTGCCGCTCTTCGGGGGAGATTCATGACGCTCAGCCGGGCTCGGGCGTCCGCGCAGGCTCCGCTGCTGTGTCTACCAGCGATAGCCGGGGCACGCCGAGCTCTTTGGGTGGCCATCATGGCGCCAGCCACCCATGGACAGGCCGCAGGTGCCCTCGGGGTCATCTCCTCCGGCCCCGCGTGCGCCTGTCGTGCCCGCCCCTCGCCTGGCCCCCTGGTCGATCCAGCGAAGTAAAAGCTGGTGGAAGAAAGAGAGGCGTGCGCGCCGTCTGCAGGAGCTGCAGGCCATTAATGGCCGCATTCAACCTTCGGGCCACTCCATGAGCCGCTGCCGAGATGCCCTTCCTTCCTCTTCTTAAGGAGAAGGCCCAAGGTCGCTGCTTCCAGTGCCTATCTAACCTCCACCGCATTCGTGATTGCACCGCTCCCCCCACCTGCCTTCTTTGTGGCCTCTCCGGTCACAAAGCTCGAAGCTGCACCTCCACCATCCGTCTCCCGGTTCACACACGCCTCTCTTTTCCACCGGATCACCCCAACTCCACCCGCCGTCCACCGCCCTCCCGCCTCCCCTTCCCACCTGTGCCTCCCTTCGCGCCCCAGCCACCTGTCGCCGCGCACACCTTCTCACCCTCGCCTTCGACCACCGCTGCGACTCCACCCAGGCGGCTCCAGCACGCCGTTGCTTGCTCCTTGCCCTCCCTCCTCGGCCCGGTTCCCTCCTTTCCGGAGCCGGCACCGGCGTCTCCTCTCGCCTCTGCTCCGCCGGCTGTCTCTGCAGTCATGGACTACCCGCGCATCCCCGGCGACTCGGAGAAACGTCCCGAGTTCATCTCTGGCTTGGCCCCATTCTCCCCGGAGACGCACTCCGCCGAGCACTTCTGCGAGCGCCACGGTGCCATCCTGGTGACCGTTGGTAACAGGCCTCATCTGCGCGTCAGTCAAGTCTGCGACGCCATCGCGCGACGTTTCTCCCTCGCCCCTGGGACCTTCTCCGTCACCATGCTCGCGCATGTCGGCGACTTCTTCGTGCTCTTCAACGACCAGCTGGTGCGTAACATCGCCGTCGGCATGCCTGACACTCTCCGCGTGGGCTACGCCGCACTCGCGTTTCGCCCTTGGACGCGTTTCATCGGGGCGGACCTCGTGCCCCTGCCTTACCGCGCTCGGGTATGCCTCGAGGGCGTTCCGGAGCACGGCCGCCACCTCCAGACGGTGTCAGTCCTCTTCAAGAACTCCTGCTTGATGGACTGCGTAGACGACATCCACCCCACCGATCAGGACGCCGCGTGCTTCTGCATCTGGGTTTGGACGGCGGACCCTGAGTCCATTGCTCGCCGAGGGGCCCTCGGGCTCGAGGAGCGGCCTCGTGCCGCGTCGCCGCTGCTCAGCCTCCCGGAGCTCGGCATCTCTGAGCCACCGCCATCCCATGATGGCCCTGCCAAGGCGCTCTCCTACCCGATCCTCCTGCATCTGGACAAGGTGTGGGACTACACCCCGCGCTCCCCAAGCGCTGACTCCGGCGCCAGCAGCCACTCCGCCCAGAGCGGAATCCCCTCGAGTGGCTCCGACGACGAGCTCCCAAGGCGTCGCTCCTTCGCTTGGCGCTACAAGTACGAAGACAACCGCAACCATCCTTCGCGCCGCAGCGCGCACCAGCGGCTCGGGCCACGGCCGCGCGACCGCTCCCCCGACAACGGAGGCCTGGGAGGCGGCTCCCGTCAGCAGTTCCACCGTACGCTCTATGGCGGCCCGGGTGCTGGCTCTTCGGCTGGCGCGGGCATGCACGCCGCCCCTCCCTCCTACTCCGGCAACGTTGGCTGGCGCCGTCGCCGTCAACCCTCCGCGGATGATGCTTGCCCTAACGGCGCGCCGGCCGCGGTTTTGTCTCTGGAAGTGGGGCTGGCGACCACCACGTCAGCTGGGCCTGACGACTGCACCTCGGCAGGCACGGGTCTCAGAGATACGCGTGCTCTGCCATGCAGCCCCATGCAGCCCCCCGCTCCTCCCTTCCTGGAGACCGACAACACGCCTTTCGCCAACAAGGACGAGCCGCAGTGCCCATCTTCGGCTCCTGCGCGTTCTTCTATGTCTGTCGGCCTGCCCACCATCGACAAGGCCATTCCTGCCTTGGCTGTCGCTGGTCTTGGCGCCCCCACCCCTTGCGTCAACGAGGACAGTACTGCTGCTCTCCTTCAGCATGCTGTCATGGGCGCTCTGCATGCAAACGACGACCCCACCACCAACCTGGTCATGGTAGATCCCGTGCATGATCAACCGCTGGCCGAGGAGGCCCCCCCGGCTGCATTATTCCTGCCTCTGGCCAATGCTGGGCTGGCCCACTCTGCGCCGGATAGTTGGGCTTTGGTTGGCCGGCCCGTGGCAATTCGTCAGCCCACGCCGCCGCCAAGCCCTCCTATGACTGCTCCAGCCACTACAGCTCCACCCGTCCCCATCCGCCGCTGAACCTGCTACTCCACCCTTCCCGACAGCCATCCGCTGTGATCCCACCACCACTCCTCGCTCGCCACCGGAGGAGCCGCCCGATCGCCCGGCCCAGGCCTGTGCCCCCACCCGTCGCACCAGCCGCCGCCTTGCTGGCCAGCCCGCGGCCGCGCTCAACTCCATCGAGCGGGCTCGCGGGGTTCTGCGGAAGAAATGGGGAATCCCCGACGACCCTGCTGCCCCAGCCTCGGAGGAGGCCGCCATGAGGCGATTCATCGACCTCTTCAAGGAGCCGCTCGCCGCTGATGAGATTGAGGCGGTCAAGGCCCTCTTTGGCGCTTTCCAGCTTTCCAAGGCCGGCCACCCCCCTCGCAAGCGTCCGGCGGCGCTCCGTCGGCTGCGTGACCGTCGTGCTGCAGCCTGATGATACAGTTTGTGCACCAAACCCGAGCTCCCTCGGCCTCTGCCTACATGCTGCTTCCACCACCACGCTCGCGGGATTTCTTCCTTCCTGCAGTTGTATCTTTCTTCAGTACTTTCAGCATTTTCAACACTCTGTACCCATTCCCTCTGTCTGTCTCTGTTCTAGTTCTCTGTACACCGGCGCCGACTAGTGTTTCCCATGATTGATCACAACTGTGTAATCCTAAATTGGAACGTCCGGGGACTCAACAACCCGGCTCGTCGCCAAGTTGTTCGAAACCTGTGTTCCCAGAACCGTGCAACTGTCATTTGCCTTCAGGAGACCAAGCTGTCCAGTGTCGATCGTCAGCTCATTCTGGATCTTCTTGGCTCCGAGTTCGCCGACTCCTTCTGTTTCTTACCTGCCGATGGCACACGAGGCGGAATTATTCTCGCCTTCTCCTCCGATCATTTCAACATCTCCAGCTCGAGTTCCACCACCAACACGATTTCTGCTACTATCTACATGCGAGCCTCCCTTGCCTCATGGAGCATCTCAGTGGTCTACGGACCCCAAGCAGACTCTGACAAATTCAACTTCATCTCTGAATTGAAGGACCTTAAATCGAGCATGCTGGCCCCCTGGATTCTTTTAGGCGACTTCAACCTTATCTGTCGGGCTGAAGACAAGAGCAATGGGATCGTTAATCGCCGGATGATCAACAGTTTTCGGGCTGCTCTCAATTTCTTGGAGGTGGATGAGCTGCGCCTCCACGGCCGCAAGTTCACATGGGCAAGTACCTGCCAGCAGCAAACCAAGACGAAGATTGATCACGTTTTCTGTACCACTGAGTGGAACCTGCTCTTCCCTCAATGCCACCTGCGCGCTGCCTCATCTTCCATATCCGATCACTGTGCTATGATTCTTACTGGACAGGTTTCTCAGAAGTGCTTCAGAGGCTTCCGTTTTGAAAATTATTGGCTAAAGATCAGAGGTTTCAGACAGGTCGTTCGTGAGTCCTGGGATATTCCTGTCACGCATGGAGACGCCATGTGGCGGCTAAATTTCAAGATCTCCCGTCTTGCCAAAGCTCTGCGCCTCTGGAGCCGTTGTAGGGTGGGCAACATTGCTCTGTTATCTGCGATTGCTGAGCAAGTTATCCTGGGGTTGGACTATGCCCAGGACGCCAGGGACCTCACTATTGCTGAGTTGGGGCTGCGCCTGTTCCTGCGTCAGAAACTTCTGGGTTTGGCGGCAGTACAAAGGATCCGTATCCGTCAACGCTCTCGCATACTCTGGCTTCGTCCCAACCATGCTAGCTCCAAATTGTTTCACATCAAAGCCAATGGCCGCCGAAGACACAACTTCATACCCATGCTTGCCACTGACTCTGGGCAGCTCACTCTTCAAGCGGATAAGCAGCAAGAACTCCTCTCTCATTTCAAGAACTCGATCGGCGCGTCCCCGACTAGGCAGTGCTCTATCAACTGGGATTACCTGGATATTCCGCGCCATGATCTGCTCCGCTCGAGGCGGAATTCTCTGAATCAGAGATCAAGGATGCTGTTTTTGCCTTGCCATCCGGGAAGGCACCGGGGCCGGACGGATTCACGGCAGACTTCTTCAAATTCTGTTGGGACACAGTTAAAGTGGATCTGATTGCTACCCTGAACCAGGCATTCTCTCTCAGGGCCAAGCGCTGGAACTTGCTGAACCACGCCATCATCACCCTGCTGCCCAAAAACTCTGCTGCTCTGACAGTTAAGGATTTTAGGCCAATTAGCCTAATGCACTCAATTGCAAAGATCTTGTGCAAGATTCTGGCCAACCAATTGGCACCTATCTTGCATCTGCTTGTGCCGTCTTCTCAAAGCGCTTTCATCAAGACCCGCAGCATTCACGACAACTTTTTGTATGTCAAAAACGCGGTCAGATCACTTCACAAATCCAAGTCTGCTGCACTCCTCCTGAAATTGGACATTGCCGGCGCCTTTGACTCTGTTTCCTGGGGCTACATGTTCGAGCTGCTGTCTACCATGGGATTTGGTCCCAGGTGGTGCGATCTGCTAGCTGTCATATGGCGCTCTTCCTCCTCTCGGATCATGGTTAATGGAGAGTTGAGTCTTCCATTCTCCCACAAACAAGGGCTGCGTCAGGGAGATCCTATCTCCCCGATGTTATTCACCATTGCAATCGCTCCGCTGCACTGGCTATTTGCAAAGGCAAGCTCGGTTGGTGCTCTCTCTCCTCTCCGCTTGCCGGCCTCCCGCCTTCGGGTCAGTCTTTATGCTGATGATGCTGCACTCTTCGTTGCACCAACACTGGATGACATACACTGCACGCGCGAGATCCTGCACCTGTTCGGTTCGGCCTCCGGCCTCAAGGCCAATGTGCACAAGAGCATGTTCCTGCCCATTGCTTGTGATGACATCGATCTCAACTCCCTGCTCCTGCACTTTCCGGTGCCGCTTGGCAACTTCCCTTGCAAGTACCTTGGTTTACCACTACACTTCAAAAAGATCACTCGTGCTGACATTCAGCCTACCATTGACAAAATGGCTGCAAGATTGCAGATTTGGAGGGGCAAGCTTATGTCCCCGGATGCTCGTCTGAGCTTGGTTAACTCTGTCCTCTCAGCTATTCCGGTGCAGATGGCATTCAAGTTAGATAGCTGGGCGATCAAACAAATGAACAAGCTGAGGAGGAATTTCCTGTGGCGCTCCAGGCCGAACTCTGACAAGGGCATGCCGTTGGTGAACTGGAGCACGGTTTGTCGACCGAAGAGCCTTGGGGGCCTTGGCATTCTCGACATCAGGAGATTCAGTAGAGCATTGCGCCTCCGGTGGAAATGGTACGACTGGACGGATAAAGGACGACCGTGGGCTGGGTCTGAACTGCCGTGCGACAAGGAAGATCTGGCCCTCTTCCATGCCTCCACTCTGGTTACTATTGGCAACGGTCTAACTGCAAGCTTCTGGCATGACCGCTGGTTGGATGGTCAGGCACCGCGCCACCTGGCACCTGACATTTTCAGACTCTGTTCCCGGAAGAAAATCTCGGTTAGCGACGCCATTGTTCACAAAACGTGGATGAGTGGGCTGCACCGTATTTCCCTTGTTTCTGAGCTCCGTCAGTTCACCTCCTTGTGGCTCCGAGTTCATCAGATTAACCTATCAGCTGACACGGAAGACTCAATCGCTTGGGTATGGAATGACTCGAAGGTTTACACGGCAGCCTCAGCGTATCAATGTCAATTCCTTGGGTCCTTTGCCAACATGCACTTTGACAAACTCTGGTCAGCCAAGGTCTAACCCAAGTGTCACTTCTTTATGTGGGTTTGGCTTCGCGGCAGAATTCTTACAAACAACAATCTAGAGACCATGATCCCACACAGTGAGCTGTGCAACCTCTGCGACCAGCAAGACGAGACACCTCTACACCTCATCCTTAACTGCCCCTACGCTCGATCTGTATGGTTCCTAGTGGCTGATGATCTGGGCATCCCCATGCTCATCCCTCCTACGCAACCTGCAACCTCCATCCCTGTGTGGTGGAATGAACTCGCCTCCCGCCTGGATCAGCGGGCAAAAACTGCAGCAATCTACACGGCATGGAACATTTGGAAGGAAAGAAATCGGCGCGTCTTCGAGCACAAGGCCTTACATGAGTCTGCTATCCTCCAGCTCGTCAAGCAAGACATTCTACAACCTACACTCTCCGCTCATTGGCTTTCCGATGTTGAGAATAGCCCAGAGCCTGAACCAGATTAACTCCACTCTCTTTCATATTATGGTGGGGGACATCTTAAAAACCGGCCATGTAATGCAACTTTTGTACTTTCATTTGCTCCTTCTTATTATATAGGCAGTACAAGCTGCCAATTCCTCAAAAAAAAAACAAACGAAAATTAAGAAGTCACATGTGTGACATGGAAAATTGGAAGTTACAACCCTAAACGATGCACATGTTTTGCCAAAACTCGTATATATGAACGGAGGTTGATTTATCTCGATTCAAGTTCATGCAAAACATGAAAAAAAAATAACCATTATTTGTAGAAGTACTTGGAAACATTGACAAAGGCAAGGGCGCTACTAGGAAGACATTAGAGTATGTTGTAACCTGTAGACGGGAATAGAGCAAAAAGAGTAGGAAATGTTGGCGTAGCTGCAGCAATCAGGGGATCGGTCTAGCCTATGCATCTGGGTGTTGCGTCAGCGTTACAGCCTTGGCGTCGTGCCGATCGCTGGCAGTTCCCGCAACTGCGATGTGCGGCGTGCTGAGTGGGTACTGCCGCCATTGGAGCATCCGTGGGGAACTAGGGATTGGGATTTGGGAACCTATATCGAACATGGGGAACGATCGATCGACCAACGCACGTATGGGCTGCGAACGCGAGATGCTGAGCGAAGTGGGCCTGGGCTGGGAGTGGGCGAGTAGGTACGCGATCCTCGGCTGGAATTTCGTACCTGATGCACCGGACACTGTCGTCCCTGATGCACAGTCCTTCTTTAGATAGCACGTACGAGTAAAATTTAATTCGGACCCTGATGCCTGTGCATCAGGGTAGGCCCATTGGGCTCCGCCCCTGCCAGGCGTGCCTCGCCGGCAAGCAGCGCCGGACGCCGTTTCCGCAGACGGCGAAGTACAGAGCGGAGACGCCGCTCGACCTCGTTCACGCAGACTTGTGCGGGGCGATCACGCCAGCGACGCCAGGCGGACGGCGATACTTCCTCCTCCTCGTGGACGACCACGGCCGCTACATGTGGCTCACCTTGCTGTCCAGCAAGGATGAGGCCGCCATGGCGATCAAGAACTTCCAGGCGCGCGCGGAGGTGGAAGCGCGGCGCAAGCTAGGGATGCTGTGCATGGACCGTGGCGGGGAGTTCACATCCGCAGCGCTGGCGGAGCACTTCGCGTCCGCTGGTGTCCAACACCACATGACAGCGACGTACTCGCCATAGCAGAACGGCGTGGTGGAGAGGCGCAACCAGACGGTGGTGGGCATGGCAAGAAGTATGATGAATGCCAAGGGAATGCCAGATCACTTCTGGGGAGAGGCGGTGACCACGGCCGTGTATCTCCTGAACCGCGTGTTCACTCAGAGCGTGGACGGCGCGACTCCATACGAGGCCTGGCACGGAAAGAAACCTGAGGTGAGTCATCTACGCGTGTTTGGGTGTGTGGCTCATGTCAAGAAGCTGGACGACCGGAGCACGCCCATGGTGCTCATCGGATACGAGCCTGGCACCAAGGCATACAGGGTCTACGACCCAGCGACCCGGCGCGTGCACGTATCGCACGACGTCGTCTTCGACGAGAACGCGAGCTGGGACTGGAGCAGCGAGACGGCGAGCACGGGCAGCACGTTGGTCGTCGACTTCGCATCATACGGCAACCCAGGGAAGGACAGCGCTGCACCAACCATCTCACCCTCACCGCCTACACATGGAACAACCACAACGGCGTCCGTGGCAGCCATGCCGACGCCCACCTCCGCCGCAGCTGCAACAAAAACACCGGCGTCGAGGAGTGCACCACCTGCCGCTCCAGCATGGCAGGACGTGCAGTACGCGACCCCGCCGCCTTTTGGCGCGGACATGTTCGACGACGCCGAAAATCCAGACGCCGTCCATCACTTCCGCCGCATGGACGACGTGCTCAGAGAGGGCGCGGCCGGCGTTGGGAGGACCGAGCAGCTGCTCCTGCTGCCCGAAGGCGAGCCCGCGATGTTCGCGGAGGCCGAACCACACGCAGCATGGCAATCAGCGATGAAGGAAGAAATGAGCTGCATCGAGTCTAACGGGACATGGTCCCTCTGTGAACTGCCCGCAGGTCACCGCCCCATCGGACTGAAATGGGTCTTCAAGGAGAAGCACAACGCCGCCGGCGAGGTGATCAAGCACAAGGCTCGCCTCGTGGCAAAGGGCTTTGTGCAGCGTGCCGGCATCGATTTCGAGGAAGTGTTCACGCCGGTGGAGCGCCTCGACTCTGTGCGCTTGCTGCTCGCCGTAGCAGCACAGGAGAACGGGGAGGTGCACCACCTCGACGTCAAGTCTGCTTTCCTCAAGGGCGATCTTGAGGAGGTAGTCTACGTGGTGCAGCCCCCGGAGTTCGACCTCGCCGGGAAGACAAGCAAGGTGCTCCGGTTGCGCAAGGCGCTCTATGGCCTGCGTCAAGCACCTCGGGCATGGTACGCGAAGCTCGATGGCAGCCTCAACACTCTCGGCTTCGAGAAGTGCCCGTCCGAGCATGCGGCCTACACACGGACTAGTGTGGGTGGTCGTCTCCTCGTCGGCGTGTACGTTGACGATCTCATCATCACCGGTACGTCCACGGCGACGATCACCGAGTTCAAACAGGATATGATGACGCTCTTCAAGATGAGCGATCTGGGGTTGCTGAACTACTACTTGTGCATAGAAGTGGACCAGAGGCCTGGGCGGATCACCATCACGCAGTCCTCGTACGCCGGCAAGCTTCTGGAAAAGGACGGCATGGACGACTGCCACCCCGTGGCCACACCAATGCAGCCACGGCTCAAGCTCAGCCGGAAGGGGACCAGGGATCCCGTGGACGCCACGCACTTCAGGAGTGGTGGGCAGTCTCCACTACCTCACCCACACGCGACCTGACATCACCTACGTTGTTGGGTATGTTAGCAGGTTCATGGAGGCGCCGACGAGCGAGCATTGGGGTGCCGTCAAGCAGTTGCTGAGATACATCGCCGGCACACATCAGCTGGGATGTTGTTACGCTCGGCAGGCACACGGCGCGGAACTCGTCGGATACAGCGACTCAGACCTGGGCGGGGACGTGGATGATCGCAAGAGCACCAGCGGCACCATCTTCTTCCTCGGAGGCAGCCCGGTGTCGTGGCAATCAGCCAAGCAGAAGATTGCCGTGCTTTCCTCATGCGAGGCGGAGTATGTCGCTGCATCAGGAGCTGCATGTCAGGGCATCTGGCTCAGGCGACTGCTCGGAGAGCTGCTCGGGCGCGTCGACGGCGCCACCAAACTCTACATCGACAACAACTCAGCGATAGCGCTGAGCAAGAACCCTGTCTTCCATGACAGGAGCAAACACATCGAGCTGCGCTACCACTTCATCAGGCAGTGCGTCGAAGACGGCAGCATTGATGTTCAGTACGTTCGCACAGGTGACCACCTCGCTGACATTCTCACCAAGGCGCTCGGACGGATCCATTTCCAGGAGATGCGTGATCGAGTGGGAATCGTCAGATGCAAGCAAACCTAGCTTAGGGGGAGTTTGTTGCATAATAAGCTAGTTGTTGCTAGCAGTTTAGCGTCAGAGTAGTTGTTTTCTTCAGTTAAAAGTTCAGTTAGCATGTTACGTCAGTTTCGTCAGGTTAGTTAGATGCCAGCTCCCACGAGACGCTGTCTGTGTGATCCGTGGAGAGTTTGTAGGCGTCGTGGACCAGGTGCTCGATCGTGGGATGACACGATTCAGTAGGAGCGCTGGAGCCGCGGCACGATCGTTTTCTGTTAAGGAATAAAAGGAGAAGAAAGCAGAAAAGCAGCAGGCAATTACGCTGCGCAAAACCCTTGAGTGTTCAACTGACCAGTGAATACAGCGAGAGAGAGAGGTGACACTCGCCCTACAGTTGAACCCAAGGCAACAGATATTTTTCCCATAGTGTTTGTATTTTGTTTCTCAAAAAAAAAAAGATTAAGAAACAACTTATTGTACTACAAAAGTGCAACATTTTATATCAAATATTCCATAGCACATGGGGATTCGATACCGAGAACAAGTCTGATAACCACACACACACACACACACACAAAGTATGATAAACAATCTCGTTTATTCTCATGCAATTGTTCAAAACAGATATGCAACTCCAGGCACACTGATCATAAAAGAAGACCCGAACTAGCTTAGCCAGTAGGTTAAAAAGGAACACATGAAGATAATGAAGCATGGGAGCAGACGGCTTGCGCTTCCACATGAGGGAGGCTGGCGCAGTAGGTGACGAGCACCTGAACGAGGCTGAAAGGACGAGCCAGATAGCTCTCGCTCTCAGGCACCAACAGACCCGAGATCCTCTCTTCGCTTCCGTCGCCGAGATCGTACCTGTAAATACCCTCGTGCTTTTGCAGGCCATCGTGCATTGAATAGATGTCTTCGGTGCCGTAGTATATGCAGTTGCGGTCGATCGATGGTAGCCTGCTTGCATTCACAGCAATGCACCTCGAGCATCGGGACTTGGCGGCGGACGAAGCGTCCGGTGGAGACGTTGAGGAAGAGGCGTCGTCCAGCGTCGTCGCCTTCCTCCTCGTCCAGCATGACCCACTGCCGAGGGCGAAAGAGGAAGTCGGTGCCTGCGTAGAGCTCGACGTCTTCCTTGTACTTCTCGTCCTTGAACAATCGCAGGAAGAGCCGGCGCTGGAACGGGAGGTCAGCGCCGGTGCCGAGTGGGCATGGCTCGGCGATGGCAGAGCGCCAGTTGTGGCAGACCGCCCGCATGTCGACATAGCAGTCAACGTCGTTGGTGGTCAGGTGGCAGTCGGCAACGCGACGGACAAGGTCACCCGGAAGCGACGACCAGTCGGCCATGACGGATGTTACTGTGATGTGTGATCGTCTCAGTGGACTGCAGAGGAATGCCTAGGGCTGTGAGCATAGCACTCCTTTTTTTTTTCGAGAAAATTTCCAATCTATTCATCTTCAATCATGGCAGTACAACGAATACCAGAAATAATAAAAATCACATCCAGATCCGTAGACCACCTAGCGACAACTACCAGATCAAGCGGCGAAGGCGGCGCGCCGCCGTCATCGCCCCTCCATCACCGGAGTCGGGCACAACTTGTTGTAGTAGACAGCCGAAAAGTCGTCGTGCTAAGGCCCCGTAGGACCAGTGCACCAGAACAGCAACCGCCGCAGATGAAGAATAACGTAGATCAGAAAAATCCAATCCGAAGACACACGAATGTAAACGAACAACGACGAGATCTGAGCAAATCCACCAAAGATAGATCCGCCGGAGACACACCTCCACACGCCCACCAACGATGCTAGACGACGCCGAACGGGGCTAGGCGGGAGACCTTTATTCCATCTTCGTGAGCCGCCGCCGTCGTCATCCCGAAAGCAGTGACACAAACCCTAGCAAAACTGAAAGAAACGATTAAAAACGGAGCCCTCCCGCCGACCCTTACCGAGATCCACTGCGCCCCATGGCCCTAAGGCCATCGGAGAGGAGGCGGACCTGCGGCGGTGGCGGCGGGAGGCAAAAACCCTAACTTTTTATGGAGGAGAAGGAGGAGGCGGCGGCTACAAGACGTGTGAGCATAGCACTCTGTACTAATATACTAGACGATTGATGTGCAGATCGCCTGGAATTCCCATAAATCCTCGCCGGTTCGTTCACCAATGCCTCCGTCTCCTATATTAATGGACTCGGGAAGACGAGGAGAAGACGCAAGGAATCGCCAACGATCATGTAGCTGAATGACGTGCGTATGCAGCCCACTTTGACACAGTAGCGGGCACACTTGCATGCATGCAGCGTCAACAGTCCCGATAGGTTGTTTGGTCTGTGAGCGACGGAGTTACAAATGATTGAAAAATGAGAACAAAATAAAAGGGTCGGTGCGCTTGGCCCTGCGTGCCGCAAAGTAGGGCATCTCCAGCCGCGTCCTCAACAGGCCCCGATGAAAACAAAATTCGGGTAAAAACGTCCTAGGACGTTAATTGGTAACCTCCAGCCTCGGGCCGGAACATTTGATGATTGCTGATGTTGGCATGTTTCACAGTTAATCCGATTTGGATTGTCATTTCTGCGTGCAACAATATCCCCTAAAATGGGAGACCTTAGATCCATTATAGGATCAACTCCTATAACTTTTTAGGGGTTGGAGGTTGCCCCACAGCAGAGAATTTGTACCCTGGCGCGTAGAGGAGACGAAGCGTGGCGATGGCATGGACGCTTCGGGCACCTCCATTTTCGTGCGCTGCACGACCTGGGCGCGAAGGGGATGGTGCGCGGCATGCCAACGATCCAGCACGCCGAGCAGTTCTGCGAAGGATGTACGCTGGGAAAGATGCACCGCATGCCATTCCCGCGCGCGTCTACATACCGCGCGGAGCAGGGGCTCGAGCTTGTCCACGGCGACCTCTGCGGCCCCATCACGCCGGCAACCACGTCCGGTAACAAATACTTCCTGCTCATTGTTGATGATCACAGTAGATACATGTGGTTGGAAGTGCTCAGGAGCAAGGACGTGGCGTTCAAGTTCTTCAGAAAGATCAAGGCAGCCGCGGAGACACAGTGTGGCGCAAAGCTCAGGGCGTTCCGCACCGATCGTGGCGGCGAGTTCAACTCGAACGAGTTCACCGCGTACTGTGAGGAGCTCGGGATCCTGAGGAACACAACGACGCCGTACTCCCCACAGCAAAATAGAGTCTTCCAGCGTCGCAACCAGTCTGTGGTCGAGATGGCCCGTAGCGTCATGAAAAGCATGGGGGTGCCGAGCACGTTCTGGGGCGAGGCAGTGCGTACGGCGGTGCACATCCTCAACCGATCGCCGACGAGGAGCCTGCAGGGCATGACACCTTATGAGGCGTGGCGCAAGAAGAAGCCGACGGTCGACTACTTCCGCACTTTCGGCTGCGCGGCGACGCTAAACTCGCTGCCCCGGCGTGACCAAACTGGCGGACAGGTCGAAGCCTGGCATCTTCCTGGGGTACAAGGCGGGCACCAAGGGCTATCGGGTGTATGACCCGGTCGGCAAGCGCCTGTACATCACCCGCGACGTGCGCTTCGAAGAAGACCGGCGATGGGACTGGAGTAAGGACGGTGGCGACTTGGAGCGCGTTCACCAGTTCACTGTCGTGTACTCGGACGCGGGCGCGCCCACAACCACGACCTACTCCGTGTCCCCGGAGCCGGCAACGCCACCTGGAACACCCACGACACCAACTGCGCCAGCTTCGCCGCTCACTCCAAGCATACCGCGGACGCCCCCGTCTGGCGGATCCACCGCGGACACGCCGAGCGCGACGAGCACGTCGGCCTCGGCGGATACAAGCCCGTCCACACCGGCCACCCCCTACGATCCAGATGACGGGTGGGTAACGCCACCCACTGGCGAGGATTTCGACGCTGAGGGGGTGCCTGTCCGTTGGAAATCGATGGAGTACGTCATCGACCACGCGCCGACGTGCACTCTGGAGTACATCGGGCTCTGTCTCTCTGCAGCAGAGGAGCCCGCGTCTGTGCAGGAGGCTCTGGATGAACCGGCTTGGCGCAGTGCGATGGAGGCGGAGATGGAGTCGATCCGTTCCAACGACACCTGGATCCCGGCCACGCTACCCGCCGGTCACCGCGCCATTGGATTGAAGTGGGTTTTCAAGGTCAAGCGCGATCCGGACGGAAAGATCATAAAGCACAAGGCTCGTTTGGTCGCTAAGGGATATGCACAGCGGCAGGGAGTGGATTTTGATGAGGTTTTTGCACCTGTCGCTCGTCTGGAGACAGTGCGGCTACTGCTGGCCGTGGCGGCTCACCGGAGCTGGGGTGTACATCACATGGATGTGCGCTCCGCGTTCCTCAATGGAGATCTCCAGGAAGAGGTGTATGTTCACCAGCCCGCAGGTTTTGTCGACAGCAACAACACACACTGCGTGCTCAAGCTGCAGAAGGCTCTGTATGGTCTTCGTCAGGCTCCTCGCGCATGGAATGCAAAGCTGGACACCACACTCCATGCACTTGGTTTCAAACGGTGCCAGCTCGATCATGCGTTGTATAGGCGGGAGGACGAGGATAGTTTCTTGCTGGTTGGGGTGTATGTGGATGATCTGATAATCACAGGCACAGAGGCAGAGGCCATTGAACACTTCAAGAAACAGATGCAGGAACTCTTTCAGATGACTGATCTGGGTCTCCTCAGCTATTACCTGGGAATTGAGGTGAAACAAGAGGATGATGGGATCACAATGTGTTAGTCAAGCTATGTGGCAAAGATCTTGGAGGAAGCAGGGATGAGTGACTGCAACTCCAGCAGCACGCCGATGGAAAACTGTGTTAAGATGAGGAAAAACACTGGTCAGGCAGTGGACTCAACAGAGTACTGCAGTGTGATTGACAGTCTGAGATACCTGGTAAACACCAGGCCTGACATCTCATATGCAGTAGGAATACTCAGCAGGTTCATGGAATCTGTTGGTCCAGTCCCGACGCCGAGTACTTCCGGCGACGGCGATACGACCGACGACGAACAACGATGATGAACAACGCTGGCCACTAAACCGTCCCGATCAATCCTGCCGCTGGCCGGTGCACGTACACGGCAAAAACAGCACACCCGATTGATTATTCCGCGGAACACCTAGTACGTAGCTAACCAAGCTAGCTACCAATCGACTTGATCGATTCTGATAATAGCTAGTCACGCACGCACGCAATACTTTGGATTGATAGCCACAGGCACGTCTCGTGCCCGGTGATACTTTATTGCTTCTCAAATCTGATCGATGTTGTTATAGGGGTATAGCTACGTATATATAGTAGCTAGGACCAAGACACGCTAACCTACTCGGTTACATATTTGAATCCTAGTACTGATAGGTGACTGTCCTGTGTACGACCCGGACACAGCTCCACATGTCGTGGTTATTTCTAACAATCACCTCCCTAAACACGACGCCGTCATGTCCCAGCTCGGACGCCGATCCTTCTTCTCATCTTCAAAAGCTTCTCTCGATCCAAAGCCTTGGTCAGTATGTCCGCCAGCTGATCATCGGTGCGAATGTAGTTGACCTCCGTCTTACCTTCTTCCATGCAGTCCTTTGTATGGTGATATACCGTATCAATGTGCTTGCTCCTATCATGCCGCACTGGATCCTCACATAGAAAAAACGTAGACTCACTGTCAACGTTGAGCACCACTGGTTCCGGATCTCGATCCATGAGATCATCGTGCAGCCTCCCTAGCCACACACCTTGACACACTGCTTCACTTGAAGTCGATGGCACCACTTTATGCTTCCGTGATAGCCAGTTTACTATGCTTTTTTCCTCCAAGAAAATATGTCACGTCAGAGGTACTCTTACGGTCGTCAACAATCATCACGTTGTCGCTTCAATAAAACCTCGTCTTGAGCTAAGCAAGAAGGAGATGGTGAAACTACTCGGCTACAGTGGTAGTGACTTGATCTATTCTTTGATAGGACGTATACTAGTACTAGCAGTAAGCTAGCTAGCTATCGACTTGATCTATCCTAGCTGATGCACAATACGTACGCACACGGAAGACGCCGGCGTTTTGCCACAGGCACGTATCGTGCCTGTTTGGATATGTATTACTTTCACAAATCGATAGTACAAGGGGTAGGGATACACGCATATAAATATGCTCAAGATAGACTAGAAGCTAACCTACTCGGTCTCTACTTCTAATCCTACCTGGTGACCGTTTCTGTGTACGAGCTGGACACAGTGCCACACACGTCGTGGTTATTCCAACAATCACCCCCTTAAACACGACGTTGTTATGTCACAGCTTCAACGGCGATCCTTCTTCTCATCTTAAGACGAGGTTCCATTGAAGCAACAATGTGATTGCATTCTTTCATGCCACGGCTTTCAAGTACCTTTCTTGCATATGCCTCCTGGCATAGTGTGATCCCCTTCGGCTTTTGATGTACCTCGATCCCGAGGTTGCCACTCAATAAACCTAGATCATCCATCTTGAAAAGCTCCTTCATTTGTAGCTTAAACTTTGCAATCACCTCTTCATCTGCTCCAGTTATCAACAGGTCGTCGATGTAGATGCCAACTAGTAGATGATCCCTTCCTTCACCTCTCTTGTACATCGTATGCTCTAGTGGGGCTTTCTCAAATCCAAGAGAAATCATTGTCCGATCAAGTTTGATGCTCCATGCTCGAGAGCCTTGCCGTAGCCCGTACAAGACTTTGTGTAGCTTCAATACCTTGTGTTCCTCTCCCTCTTTGATGAATCCCGGTGACTGATTCACATACACATCTCCTTCTAACTCCCCATTCAAAAACGTAGATTTTACATCCATGTGATGTATCTTCCATGATTCCTGAACCGCGAGAGCGATGAGTAATCTCACTGATTCCATCCTTGGAACGGGAACGAACACTTCTTCGAAGTCCACACCTTTCTCTTGCACGTACTCTTTGGCCACTAGCCTTGCTTTGTGCTTCATGGAACCTTTGACATCTCTCTTGATCGTAAATTCCCACTTGAGATCCATGACTTTTTTATTGTTGGGAAGATCCACGAGCTCCCATGCATTATTGTCATGGATCGACCTCAACTCCTTTACCATAGCCTGACGCCAACACCACATCGTATTTGCGTCCTCGAAATCCGCCGGTTCCTCGGCGCTTAGACACCGCCACCCACTTCGTTGCATCTTTTCCAGGTCTATTCTCCGAAGAAATTTCTCCGGATGTATGTCGAACACTGGGCGTAGCATTATGGCTGTAGGTGATGATGTTTTTTTCTTTTCCTCCAATGCCTTCGGAGGCGACGTTGCTTGCGTGGCTCCTTGTACCTTCAGAAGCGACACATCACCTTTTGCTTTGCATATTGCTTTTGGCAAAACAAGCAAACACTGTTCCATTGTATCCTCTGACTTTGAATACGCCAGTGCCATGCATGAAGCCGCTCGCTCAGCTTCACGTGCTGGCTCATGCCCTCCTGCTGGGTTGCTGTCACGGCCCGTTCCTGGGCTGCATCTTGCCCTGCTTGCTAGGTTGCAGCAACTGCTTCCTTTGGACTTCCCTGGTTGTCCGTTAGCTGAGCCATGGAGTGCCACACCTTGGTCACCAACTCCATGTGTTTGTACCATAGCTGCACCTGTACTTGATGCACCAGCCCCGACAGTCACGACACCCATGTCTGCGTTTTCTCTTGCAACATGTGTCTCTGTCTTTGCACAAGTAATAGCATCAGCTTTTGTTTCTTCGTGGATTTCCGGCGCCACGTACGCCTTTATTTTTTCTGGACGCATTGTACGAAGACTGCTTCTCCATGGCCGAGCACACGCGGCAATTGCTGCGTCCGTTCCAGCGAAGTTAGCACTTATGTCCGTAACATCGACGTAAGTTTCGGAATCACCGCCCGTGTCCGTAGCATCGACACGAGTTTCCGAAACACGATCTTGAGAGCGAACTTTTTCTTCACGGAGCGCAACAATTTCTTTAGCCGACACTTGAAGAACTGGATCCTCGTTGTCCACGAGTTCACACATCAACATCATGTCACTTTCATCTCCTTGCTGGACCATGAGCGCCTTCTCCTTCGGGCGATTCTTACACTCCGACTTGATCGAAGTGCCCGAGCAGATTACAGTTGTGGCAGCGGATCTTCCTCTTGTCGAACTTTTTCTTCTTTGGCTTCTCCGACTGTTCGTGGGTGTCCTTTGCGGGATGGTACTTTCCGCCGCTACCGGACGGCTTGTCAAAATTGTTCTCCTTGGAAACCATTGCCTCCCACTGAGCACACGTAAGCATCAGGTACTCATCCTGTTTCACGTCGCCGTAACTCAACTTCATCCGCTCAACATGGGCCTTGAAGCGACCAATCAGATCATCCAAGGTGAGAGTCTTGAGATCAACACGCTGCTCGATCGCTGACACAATCGGCATGTAGTGCGCTGGAGCGGCACGTAGGAAACGCCGGACCACGGAGATGTCCTCTAACTTCTCTCCGAGATCGCGAATCCCATTCACCATGGAAGCAACCCTCGCTGCGAAGGCGTCCACCGTCTCGTCTTCTCCCATCCTTAGATTCTCGTAACTTTTCAGCAAAGTTTGCAAGTTAGCCTCGCGCACACGCGAGTGCCCTAGATGTAATGTCTTGAGCGTGTGCCACGCCTCGTTCGCTGATGTCTTCGAGATTAGATGCTGCTGCACGTCCACCTGCATCACCGAGCAGATGGCCGTGATAGCCTGGCGATCCTTTCGATACAAGGCACCACCCTTCAGGAACTCGTCACCACCGGGGTCAACAGCTTCCCAGAGCTCATTGGCCTCGAGCGCCCACTCCATCATGGTCGCCCACACCACGAAGTTCCCACGGTCGAATCGTGGATACTCCGATCTCACCGCAGCAGCAATTACTTTAGCCACATCGGAGTACTCCGCCAGCTGCTTGGTCTTCTCGTCGTCCGACATGACCTCCCGTTACTAGGAGATCAACCTTGCTCTAGATACCAATTGTTGGCCCAGTCCCGACGCCGAGTACTTCCGGCGACGGCGATACAACCAACAACGAACGACGATGATGAACAACGCTGGCCACTGAACCGTCCCGATCAATCCTGCCGCTGGCCGGTGCACGTACACGGCAAAAACAGCACACCCGATTGATTATTCCGCGGAACACCTAGTACGTAGCTAACCAAGCTAGCTACCAATGATTCTGATAATAGCTAGTCATGCACGCACGCAATACTTTGGATTGATAGCCACGGGCACGTCTCGTGCCCGGTGATACTTTATTGCTTCTCAAATCTGATCGATGTTGTTACTATAGCTACGTATATATAGTAGCTAGGACCAAGACACGCTAACCTACTCGGTTACATATTTGAATCCTAGTACTAATAGGTGACTGTCCTGTGTACGACCCGGACACAGCTCCACATGTCGTGGTTATTTCTAACAGAATCACCTAGGAAGGAGCACTGGATAGCTGTGAAGCAACTTCTCCGCTACATCAAAGGTACACTTGGCTTCGGGTGTTTCTTCAGAAAAGGAGAGAAGGATGTGTTGACAGGCTACAGTGATAGTGATCATGCTGGTGATCTAAACGATCGTAAGAGCACCACTGGAGTTGTACACTTCCTTGGATCAAGTGTGGTCACCTGGACCTCGCAGAAACAGAAGATCGTGGCTCTCTCATCATGTGAAGCAGAGTATATAGCAGGAGCAACTGCTGCAACACAGTCTGTCTGGCTGAGTAGGCTCCTTGCATAAATGGTTGGCGAAGAGGTGCAGAAAGTGAAGTTGAAGATCGACAACAAGTCAGCCATTGAACTCAGTAAGAACCCAGTCTATCACGAGCGGAGCAAACACATTGATCTCAGGTATCATTACATACGAGAGTGTGTTGAGCTGGGCAGGATTGATGTTGAGCACGTACGAACGAGTGATCAGGTCGCAGACATTCTCACAAAGTCTTTGGGCAGGACCCAGTTCAGTGAGTTAAGAAGCAGGCTTGGGGTCACTCAGGTGCAGCAGATTAGGGGGTGATTTGTCAGATAATCAGCTGCACCAACATGTTCAGAGAAGTTCAGTTAGTTCAGTTAGTTAGCTGAATAAAATTCAGTCTGTCAGCGTGTGTGTGTGCACGTACAGATTCAGTAGTCTTCAGGTTAGTAGTTAGCGACTTTGTTGCTCGCCCGATGCAGCGCCATAGGATGGCATGGATCACGCAGATCGTGGCGAGCATGTAGGGTTCGAACATGACGAGCATCGTGGGATGGCACGATCGGTAGGCTCGTTCTTGGGCGACCATTTCTCCCTCTTTTCAGCAGCTCGTTGGTGAGCTAGCTTAATAACAGAAACCCCGAAAAGCTGCTCGGTAGTTCGCAGCGCAAGATTGTGTCTTCCACCTCTCTCCCTCTCTCCCTCTCTCGTGCGGTTGCCGGCGTTCAGCAACTACATCCATCACCTGATGAAGTAATGATGGTGGGAAAAAAATATAATAGTGAGCCAAGCAGACCATCTTCTTTAAAAAACTTGGTGAGACAAAAGACCGAGGAGAAGTGGAAAACTGCTCCCATGACCCTCTGTGTGTTTTAGAGTTGCTTCATGTGGATGCAAGAGGCCACGTCCCGGACATCTAGTTTGCCTCAGCAATCACCCGTTTCTTCCTACTACTCCCTCCGTCCGGAAATACTTGTCGGAGGAATGGATGTATCTAGTCATATTTTAGTTTTAGATGCATTCATTTTTACACATTTTCATGACAAGTATTTTCGGACGGAGGGAGTACAACCGAACGAGGAGCCCCCTATTTATGGAAAGCCCTCTAAAGTTGCTCATGGCTTCCTTACTGAATTATGTCGAGCCACTTGGATTGCAGCCGTGCGTACCCTCGTCAGGAGGATGGTGGCAAAAAGTTAATGGTGAGCTCAGCAGACCAAATTTTCTGGCACCTGGTGAAGCAGAAGACCGAGGAGAAGTGGAAAGCGCTCAAATCACCCTCTGTGTGTTTTAGAGTTGCTTCATGTGGACTGTGCCTAGCAGATGCAAGACACCACGTTTCTGCACTCTATTTTGCCTCTGTAATCCCAAGAAACAAAAGGCCAGCAATAAGCACCATCATATGCCGTGCCTTGACTTACTAAATCGTAGGCGTCTCTTTGGTTTCTTCCATTATCTCAACACCTAGTATGGCACTTTGCTTTTTTTAACATGACAACTTCATGGCACATCATAGACTACTACGACAGAAATGTGTAGGAGTAAAGATTTTGGAGCCCTTGGTAATTTATAATAGCGAGGTCACACAAAACAAATGCATCTGCCACATTCATGCAATCCCTGTGTCAAATATTAGAGAACCTGTTATTCATGCATTTCCTGTTCTCACGTTTATTTTTTAAACTCCGTGCCATGAGATATAATTTGTAAAATTTTCCCGAAAGTGTTACTCTAATCTTGAGCACAAATGTACCTTTATGAACAGTAAATTCTAAAGTAAATTGTAAAAATTTCAAAGAATCTGATTTATTTTTCCTGGAAGAAATCAACAACTTTCTAACATCCTGCAAAATTTTGCCTTGAAGATGCGAAAAAATATAAATGAGTGCTAAAAATGTGTCTTTCTTGAGTCCCCACTTTTATTTTGTTTTGTAACGAGTGTCTTTTCAAATTGAAATTTTGCAGGATGTTGGAGCTTTTGTTGATGTTCATAAACAAAAATTCAGATATTTTTGATGGCTTTAGTCTTGAAATGTTGTTTTTTTTGTACTTAAGAGGGAAAAAAGTAGCACATCATTCAAAGTAGATTTGAGCTATAACGCATGATCCTATAGGACAAATCACATGATCCAACTATTTTTGATCAGTCAAGTGAGCACCTCGCATTGTCGAATGCGTCCCCTTGCGTTGTCGCCACGCCAGCAGCTAGACCATAGCTGTCCGCAGCCGTTCTCCAGCTAGCCACCCGCCGCACGAGATCCTCCGTGGTTACTGCACAACCTGCATCGTCGACAAAAGAAGCCACGTCTGCGGCAGAGTAACCCACAACGAGGGCCGTAGACACAGAAGTAGTACTCGTGTTTGGTATTGCTCAGCTGTTGCTGTTGTCTCTAAAGTGCTACTCTTCAGAACTGAGATAATTTTCTTAGTCAGAAGGAACAGAAGGAAACCATTTGTTTCCTCTACTCAGTCGAAATGGAGGCAAACGTGATACCATTTTTTGAAAGGAAAAACGTGATACCAGATAACAAGTCATTTTTTTGTCGGGCTTTTTGGGGCGAAGCCGTGTCCCCAGCCGTATCCATGTTTTTTTTCTTTTTAATTTGTAAATCATGCGATACTGCAGGATACGTGAATCCCGACGTATCCCGGCGTGTCACCGTATCCTGGGACGGCCAATTGATAGTTTCTGCCTTATCAGTGCTTCTAGGGCAGTGCACCAGAGCAAATCTCGTTGTAGTCCTTGGACCTCCATGAGCAATTTTGTTGAAACTTATGAGCTTGAAGATGCAGTGCCCGGAAATTCGTCGATGAAGAACCGGTGGTCACGATCTTGATAGATTGTAATCCTGGAGAAGCGGGCACCATGCAGGGACCGGCGATAATTCCAGTTTCGACTAGACAAATGATGGGGGCACAAACCTCGCAAGTTCTCCGATGAAGCACCATCTGACTGAGCTACATCGGGCGGAGAAGGAACCGGAGGAAAAAAGCATGGCGCGGTATGATCCCCTCCATAGGATGCCGCCAATCACCTAGACAAACACTGCTGTGATAGCATAATTCTAAACAATCAGTTTTACTTGCAATGTCCTATATTCGTGCAGTTTTTCTCAAGCTTGGTGTGTGGTTCCACCACGCATCAAGAAATATTTTGATACTCATTTAAAAAATTATGAGGACCATGTTTATATTGGTACTCATACTGAAATGACCGTATGCATCCCTAGTTCATGCAGAGGCCGGGAAGTGAAAATCTCTCTCATTTTAAAATGGCTGCATATGCATCATTATAATGCAGAGGCCAGGGGTACGCCTCCATTTCCAAAAAAGAAGGGGAAAACTATGGAGAAACATCTTCGTTTCAGCAAGACCCTACTTTAAAATACGAATTTAGTTTCAGTTGACTTGTCTTCGTTCACAGCCTTCTGTGCGGTTAATTGGCATGTTTGACGATTATATCGCTGGTTGGGTATTGAAATCCGATTGGGGTTCATGTTCATGCTATGCTTGGCAAGTTGCATCCGTCGTCTATACACAGAGTGCTCTGCCCACACGCTTCCCTGTCAAGGGCTCAGCCATAGCAACACGTACCAGCTATAGATGCAGATTCGCCTTCGCTTCTGCCCACTACATGGACATGCAGGTTGTCTGTTACAATCGGTGCTCCAAGACCATTAACCCTCGCGTGAGCCGCATGCCATCTCCTCTGCTTCCATCTTCACCTTCTCCATGAGAACTGCATATATATTACGGAATTGCTGAGATCTGTCGCTATATAACAGGGAAGCACTTAGTAGCGTCACATGCCAGGCTTTGAATTCCTATATTCTAGGCGTCTTTTTGGTTTCCTCCATTATCTCAACATTGTAATTGTTTGCAATTGTTTGTTGGTAGCTTACCAAGCTGATCACTTGGTTCATTATCTGAACATAGTACTGCCCTTTTTCATATGCCTCTTGGCACATCATATACTACTACAACAGAATTGGATTAGTTGGGCAATTTATAATACTTAGGTCAGACGGAACAAATGTGATTATCTCATGCAATCCGCGTGCCAGTTTCACAAAAACTGCTATTCATGCATTCCCTGTCTGTATGTTCATCATTTAGAAAGGACAAAACTATATGCCACAAGATATAATTATTGTTGTTTTCGAGCAACCGATAGGAGCATTGCCAATGGATATAGAACAGAAGAGGTGAAAAACAAATATGTAGAGTTGCACACGTTTTGAAGGGATCATGGCAAACCCTATAAGTATGACTCAGCATCAGCCAATGCCCATCGTGGGCAAGGGTCCCGCAAATTCCCTCTCCATCTGTTTGATGTTGGTCGAAGGCCTACATTGCAACCGCATAGTGCGTCGTGCGGTGGCACGTAAAAATACACATGTTCCTATCATTCCAAATGTTTCAGATGGTACAGATGAGCCCGCCACTGTGATGTCTATGTCCGTGCCTCGAATCTTTGGTGATTAACTCAGTCCCACCACTTGGAGACATTGACAGGGTTTGGCAGAAAGCCCATCACCGGAAAATCCTCATGCATCAAGGTGAAGACTTGGTTCCTGGCTTCCACCAAGAAGGGACAATCCTTGCACAGGTTGGTCACGGTTTCCAGGGCCTGGAGACACAGCTGGCATCTCAGGTCGTGCAACCATCCATGAGACGCCAACATATCCGCCTTGTTTCAAGCAAACTATTTTGTTTATTGTAAAAATATATCCAAAATTTAAAATATAAATGGCTAACATCAACACGAGGTATTTTCAGACCTTACTTTAGGAATAAAATATTAGAATCCTATATCAGTGCAATGTCTTGATGACACCGCATTTTACAGAAAAAAATTAGGAGGAAGGTTTTGGTCCTGAATTGTTCTTACTTTTGAATAAAAAGGTAGTGCGTCATTCAATAGTAGAGTTGAGCTATAAATCATGATCCTGTAGTACAAATCACGTGATCCAACTATTTTTGATCAATCAAGTGAGCACCTCGCATTGTCCAATGCGTCCACTAGCGTTGTCGCCACGCCAGCAGCTAGACCACAGCTTTCCGCCGCCATTCTCCGGCTAGCCACCCGCCACACGAGGTCCTTCATGGTGACTGCGCAACCTGCGTCGTCGACGAAAGAAGCCACGGCCGCGGCTGCGTAACCCACAGCGAGGGCTGTAGACACAGAAGTAGTACTCGTGGTTGGTATTGCTCAGTTGTTGCTGTTGTAAAGTGCTACTCTTCAGAACTGAGATAATTTTCTTCAGTCAGAAGGAACAAAAGGCAACCATTTGTTTCCTCTACTCAGTCGAAATGGAGGCAAACGTGATACCAGATTTTTTTTAAGGGAAAAACATGATACCAGATAACAAGTCCTTTTCTGTCAGGCTTTCTGGGCCAAGCCGTGTCCCCAGCCGTATCCATGTTTTTTTTTTCTTTTTAATTTGTAAATCATGCGATACTGCAGGTTACGTGAATCCTGTCGTATCCCGGCGTGTCACCGTATCTTGGGACGGCCAATATGCTGTTTCTGCCTTATCGGTGCTTCTAGGGCGGCACACCGTGACTCGGTGAGCAAAGCTCGTTGTAGTCTATGGGCCTCTATCTCCACGGAGCAATCTTGTTGAAACTTAGGAGCTTGAAGATGCAGCGGCCGAGAAGTTGTTGATGAAGAGCCAGTGATCACGATCTTGATAGATTGTAATCCTGGAGAAGCTGACACCATGCACTGATGATAATTCCAACTTCGACTAGACAAATGAGGGGGGCACAAACGGCCTCGCAAGTTCTCTGACGAAGCACCATCTGACTGAGCTTCATTGGGCGGAGAAGGAACCAGAGTAAACAAGCATGGTGCGGCATGATCCCCTCCGTAGGATGCCGTCAATCACCTAGACAAACACTGATGTGATAGCATAATTCTAAACAATTAGTTTTACTTGCAATGTCCTATATTCGTGCAGTTATTTTTTTTCATTTCACGGAAGGGGAAAACTATGGAGAAACATCTTCGTTACAGCAAGACCCTACTTTAAAATACGAACGTGGTTCCATTTGACTTGCCTTAGTTTACAACCTTCTGGGCGGATAATTGGCATATTTGACAATTATATCACTGGTTGGCTATTGAAATCCGATTCGGGGTCATTTACATGCTCTGCTTGGACAGTTGCATCCGTCGTCTGCGCTCTTCAAAATTTTTGAAGGGTCGGACGCGTTTACCGTTTCTGTTCGGGTCACTTTTTCCGCTCCAAACCGTAAACTGGTGGGTTATTTTGCGGGTCGGGGCGATAAAAGTGCTCTGCTAGAGATGCTTTAACAATGGTAACACGTCATTTTCTGCCAAATATTTGTAGGAAGTTGATCTCAAGAAACGACAAAAGCCGTTGTCTTTTCGGTAAGGCTCAAATTGAGACCTTACAAGAACTTCAATAGAAGTTAGAAATAACACACAAGCAAGCGGAAAAAAGCGCGCTATACAAAAATAGCACCACAGCTTAAAATACGCTATTAGCGAGACATTGTACACAGATTTATTTAACGAGACAATTCTCTATAAGCTATAGCGTGCTATTAGCAGAGCTACAGTTTCAGTTTTGGCAACTCGGCACGTACGTGGTTTGAACTATGATCCTTATGATATAAATGAGACACGTACCATGGAAAATAAATAGTGTTTTTTTCGTGCATACAAGTCCTTGAATAAATCAGCACCATCTTCTTCTGCATCCACCGACGGCGCGTCATGAGCGCAGCTCATTGCCATCTTTACAAAGCAATCTTGTTGAAACTCAGGAGTATGAAGAAGTAGTGGCTAGGAAGGCATCGACGAAGACACCGGTGGTCACGATCTTGATAGATCGCAATCCCACAGAAGCTGGCACCATGCAGGGCCCGAAGATAGTTCCAACTTTGACCACACAGAAGAGGTGGACACAAACCTCGCAAGTTCTCCAATTGAGCACCATCTGATTGAGCTTCATCAGAAGAGAAGGAATCGGAAGAGAAAAAAAACACACATCGCGGCATCATCCCCTCCATAGGATGCCGACCAATCACCTAGACAAACAGTGCTATGATAGTAAAATTCTAAATGATGAGTATTTAACCAAAAACTACCACAATTCACGGAACCGTGACGAAAAACTACCACTTTACGATTTTGTCCCGAAAACTACCACTTTCTCGCTAATCTGTGACTAAAAACTACCATGTCGGGAAAGTGCTCGATTCACCTCTTCTAAACGCATTTCTGACAGAATGGGCCCACCTGTCAGCATCAATCTTCTTCTTCCTCCTCCTCCTCCTCTCTCTGGCATTTCCTCGAACACCTCGCGTGCACTCCGGTGATCCTCTCGCCCGCACTTCGCCGCGTCCACGACCACCTCGTGCAGCTCCCCGTCACCATCGTCGGCGCCCGCTGCTTCCCCTCTACTCCGTGGCCGCGCGCTGGAGCTCGTGCTCCGAGCCGCACTCCGCCCAGCAGCGCCAGCAGCGCTGTGGGCCCTCGCCATGCGCCTGTGGTCGCCGTCCCGTACCACGCTGCCGCCAACACCTCCCTTTTACACACTCGCCCACAAGCGGCGCTTCCGCCCCGGCCGCCCGCTCCTCGCGACCGCCGCCGCCCTTCACCGCTGGAGTCGCTCGCCCGCGGCAGCAGCTGGTCAGCGCTGGAGCCGCCGCCGCTGGTCACCGCTGGAGCCGCCCTCCACCTCCTCCTCTGCGACGCGCTGCTCTGCCTCACGGCGACGCAATCTCTTGCGCAGTCGCTCGCCCCAGCTAGCAATGCCCCGCACAAGTCATCCAACGCGATGCCGGCCCCCACCTAGGTGCGCGCGCTCGTCAGAGGGGGTGTTGCCATCGGTGGAGCGCGCCAGGCAGGCCCACGCGAATGCGCATGCCACCGTGAGCGCTGAGCAGTGAGCGGCCGCGTCCTTGGCGTCGGCGGCCACGCGCTGCTTCAGCTTGTCGATGCAGCCGCGGGTCAGCGTGAACGACCGGATGACCAGCTTGGGCGGCGGCACCGCAGGCGCCGGTGGCGGAGGAGGAGGCCCGTCGGCCGCCAACTGCCGCATTTCGTCGAGCGTCCTGGCGGCAAGCCCTCGGGGGTCCGCGATGACAGCACGGTCCAGGAACGGCGGGGGCAGCAGCGCGGCGCTGGCGGCCATGCGGCAGTGGCCGGCCCGAGGAGCTTGGTGGGCACGACGACGGCGAGGTGGGAGCGACGACGGCGAGGTGGGAGTGGGCGCGCGCGTGCGGGTGCGGCTCCGGCGCGAAGGATGGCCAGGGTGGCACCTGGTTCGCGGGCCCAAGCGGTCAGATTTGTGCTTAGCACGGGCCAAGCGAGCGATTTCGTGACTTGGTAGTTTTTTGCCATGGATTAGGAAAAAAGTGGTAGTTTTTCGTACAAAATCATAAAGTGGTAGTTTTTCGTCATGTTTCCGTGAATTGTGGTAGTTTTTGGTTAAATACTCGTTTAACTTGCAATGTCTTATCTTCGTGCAGTTCTTTTTCTCCTTTCACAGAAGGGAAAACCATGGAGAAACATCTTCTTTTCAGCTAGACTGTACTTAAGAATACAAATGTGGTGTCATTTGACTTGTCTTAGTTCACAACCTTCTAGGCGGTTAATTGGCATGTTTGACAATTATATATCACTGATTGGCTATTGAAATCCAATTGGGGGTCATGTTCATGCTCTGCTTGCCAGTTGCATCCATCGTCTATAAACAGAGTGCTCTGCCCACACGCCGCCCTGTCGAGGGCTCAGCCACAGCAACACGTACCAGCTATAGATGGCAGATTGGTCATCGCATCTGCCCGTGCCTTTAATCACTACATTGACATGCCGGATGTCTGTCACAATGGGCGCTCCAACACCGTCAACCCTTGCTTGAGCCACATGTCATCCCGTCTGTATCCAGCTTCACCATCTCCAAAAGAACAGCACATACCATGGAATTGCTGACCTCTGTTACTATACAAAAGGGAAGCAATCAGCAGCGTCACATTCTGTCCCTTGAATTCCTAAATTCTAGGCGTCTGTTTTGGTTTCCTCCATTATCTCAACACTCATTTTGGCACTCTTGTTTTGTCATATGCCTCTTGGCAGACCGTATACTACTGTACAACAGAAATATGGAAGAGTAAAGATTTTGGAACAGTTGGGCAATTTATAGTGCTTAGATCACACAGAACAAATGCAATTGTCTCATGCAGTCCTTGTGCCAATTTCACAAAAACTGATATTCATGCATTCCCTGTCCCTATGTTGATCTTTAAGAGAAAAAAAACTCCATGCCACAAGATATAATTAACAATTTTGTTGAACAACCGGCAGAAGCACTGCCTATTCATTATAGAAGGAAATAGGTGAAAACCCAATATGTACAGAGTGGCACACGTTTTGAAGAGATCATGGCAAACTCTATAAATACGACTCAACGTCAGCCAATGTCCATCGTGGGCAAGGGTCCGGCAAACGCCCTCTCTCTATGCTTAATGTCTCGTAGACCAACATCGCAACCTCATAGTGCGTCATGCAATTGCCCGTAGAAATACGCCTGTTCCTCTCCTTCCAAATGTTCCAGATGGTATAGCTGAGCCTACCACTGTGTTGTATGCGTCCATGCTTCGTCTCCTTGGCAACTAACTCGTCTCACCAATTGGAGACATTGCCAGGGTCCGGCAAGAAGCCAGCAACTGGAAAAATCCTTGCGCATCCAGGCGGAGACGTGGTTCGAAGATGCCACCGAGAAGGGATAGTTGTTGCACAGGTGGGTTGCGGCCATCCACGAACCGCCAACATATCCGCCTTGTTTCAAGCAAACTGTCTTGTTTATGGAACAAATATATTCAAATTTTTAAATATAAATGGTTAACATCAACACGAAGTATTTTCAGATGTTACTGTAGGACAAAAAAATATTGGAACACTAGAATTTGTGTGCAATGTCTTGATGACACTGTATTTTATAGAAAAAAATTAGGAGGAAGATTTTGTTCCTCAATTGTTCTTCTTACTTTTGAAAAAAAAGGTAGTGCGTGATTCCAAAGTAGAGTTGAGCTATAAAGCATGATCTTATAGTACAAATCATGTGACCCAACTATTTTTTGACCAATCAAGCAACACCTGTATATGTTGACATACCTAAACGAATGACTCATGCATTTGCAAGATGAGAGTTATTATGTGTAACTGCATTTATGTTTTTAGAAATCATGATAACCAAAACATTAGCATAAATTAATAGTTAATGTTTTATCAATCATTTGTTTCGACCATGAACATTGGTTGCTAGCTAGAACTTTGAGCGCATGATATTGGAAGACTGAGGGTTCGTGGTTTACACCATGCAAAGTCATAGTCATTTTTACTAGTCTATATGTATTTTTGGTTCTTTCACTCTCCCTCATTTCTTAGGGTCCACTAGTAGAAAAAGGGTCAAATGTGAGACACGTTAGTCCCGGTTTGTAACAGAACCGGCACTAATGTGGCCATTAGTGCCGGTTCCAACGGCTAGCCGGGAGGAGCTCTTTAGTACCGGTTCGTGGCAAACCTTTAGCACCGGTTCGTGCCACGAACCGGTACTAATGAGAGTGGTGGCAGGATGTTGTCGAGAATGGGGCCCTTCCAGCACCTTTAGTACCGGTTCGTGGCACGAACCGGTACTAAATGTCGCCCCTATATAAATCCTTCGTCCACCGCACTCTGTTCTTCCCCTTTCCCTCTCCCTCTCCTCTGTTCTTTCCTTCTTCCTCTCGAGTTCATCACAAAATTTGCCCCAAATTTGTCAAGATTTGCAGGCCCTCATCCATTCAAATGATCACCAAGGTTAGCAACTTTGTCCTTTCATCTCTCATTGCTAGATTAGCTCTTGCATTGGTTTATATAGTGATTAATTGTGGGTTTTAGTAATTTGGGAGGAATTATATGTGGTAGTATTTGATTTATATGCAATTTGAGGTCAAAATAACACTTAGTTTGCATATGTAGGTGTGGTTTACTTAGTGCCTTCTAAATCTCTGTCGTAACCACCGTCGATCGCCCTTACCGTCCGTCGCCGGCACCACCTTGTGGTGAGCCTATTGTTCATGAAATTTTATATAAAAATTGATGTTTGTGTGATTTGGATATATAGTTACTCGTATAATAATTATCTTACCCAGACGTTGTTTGTTATACATAGTGCCATGGTTTTGATATCCGTCCCCGTCGGCCCTCGTCCTTGTTATGATTCGGATGTGGTATATTCTCTTTTAAAACTATTTGTCGCATTTCGTGTTTATGACAAATTATGCCCATCAAGTTGACATAGATATTTTTATCTAGGAGGTATGTGAACGGAAATTCCAACCGACCCTATTGTCGGAGGTTAAATTTAGTTGAAAGAGAAAACAAGTACTTGAAAGAAAAATTGAAAAGAATTGAGGGGGAGATGTTGGTATTGGTGTTGCATGTTGCCGTTGTAATTGATGATCACAAGATCAAGATGGAGAAAATGTGCTTGAAGATTAGAAAGATTAGAAAATATGCCATCGATAGTGAGGCTTGGTATCATTATGCTGTTGGATCAATTGTTACCTTAGTTGCGATCTTGATCGCATTTGTTGTTGCATTTAAATGCTTTAGCTAGAGAGTTATTTGTTTGTTGCATTTAAGTGTTGTATGAACTTTATGTATGAACTTGTATTAATTTGGTCTATTCGGTGTTGTGTAATGAAGATGAGCGGCAATGGATGTCTGATGACCGATGCTCTCCCCAGTTCGTTGAGGGCGTGCATACTTTTCTGCTTGGGCTGAGGCAAACAAGCGGGCGGATGGTTTTATGCCTTGTCCATGTGCTGGCTGTAAGAATGGTCGCAATTACTCTCGTCAAGAACCATTCACGTCCACCTGTTTGAGTCCGGTTTCATGCCCCACTATAATGTTTGGACCAAGCACGGAGAAAGAGGGGTTATGATGGAAGACAATGAAGAAGAAGAGGACGACGACAGCTATCCTGGCCATGGGTTCCCTGAATACGATGATACAACAATGGGGGAAGAAGCTGAGCCAGTAATGCGGGAAGAAGCTAGGCCGGCAATGCGGGAAGAAGCTGAAGAAGAGGCATCAGATGAGCCCGTTGATGATCTAGGTCGGGCCATTGCCGATGCAAAGAGAAACTGCGCAAGTGATTTGGAGAAGAAGAAGTTGCAGCGCATGTTAGAGGATCACAAAAATTGTTGTACCCGAATTGCGTAGGTGACAAGAAAAAGCTGGGCACCACTGGAATTGCTGCAATGGAAGGCAGAGAATGGTGTCTCTGACCAGGGATTTGGAAAGTTGCTGGTACTGATAAAGGATATGCTTCCAAAGGACAACGAATTGCCCGAGAGTACATACGAAGCAAAGAAGGCTGTCTGCCCTCTAGGGTTAGAGGTGCAGAAGATACATGCATGCCCTAATGATTGCATCCTCTACCGCGGTGAGTACGAGGATTTGAACGCTTGCCCTGTATGTGGTGCATTGCGCTATAAGATCAGCCGCTATGAGCATGGTGATGTCGAGGGCGGCGCCCAGAAGAAGATTCCTGCCAAGGTGATGTGGTATTCTCCTATAATACCACGGTTGAAACGTTGTTCCAAAACAAAGAGCATGCCAAGGCGATGCGATGGCACGAAGAAGACCGTAAGAAAGACGGAAAGTTGAGACTACCAGCTGACGGGTCGCAGTGGAGAAAAATCGAAAGAAAGTACGGGAAGGAGTTTGCAGATGACGCAAGGAGCGTATGGTTTGGTCTAAGCGCAGATGGCATTAATCCTTTTGGGGATCAGAGCAGCAACCATAGCACCTGGTCTGTGACTCTATGTTTGTATAACCTTCCTCCTTGGTTGTGCATGAAGCAGAAATTCATTATGATGCCAGTGCTCATCCAAGGCCATAAGCAACCCGGCAACGACATTGATGTGTACCTAAGGCCATTAGTTGAAGAACTCTTACAACTGTGGAATGGAACAGGTGTACGTGCGTGGGATGAGCACATGGGGGAAGAATTTTACCTAAAGGCGTTGATGTTCGTGACCATCAATGATTGGCCTGCTCTCAGTAACCTTTCAGGACAGACAAACAAGGGATACCGCGGATGCACGCACTGTTTGGATGATACCGACGATATATTTGAATAGTTGTAAGAAGAATGTGTACAGGACATCGTCGATTTCTTCCGAGCAGGCATCCCGTAAGAAAGAAAGGCAAGCATTTCAAAGGTGAGGCGGATCACGGACGAAGCCTCGCCACCGTCTTGGTGCTGGTGTACATGATATGGTCAAGGATTTGAAGGTGATATTTGAAAGGGTCCTGGCGGACAACCTGTTCCAAAGGACGCTGACGGATGCGCACCCATGTGGAAGAAGAAATCTATATTTTGGGACCTGCCATATTGGAAAGACCTAGAGGTCCGCTCCGCAATCGACGTGATGCATGTGAAGAAGAATCTTTGCGTGACCCTGCTTGGCTTCTTGGGCGTGTATGGGAAGACAAAAGATACACCTGAGGCACGGGAGAACCAGCAACGGATGCACGGAGAAGACGGCATATATCAAGGTCATGCAAGCTACGCTCTTACCAAAGAAGAGAAGGAAATCTTCTTTGAATGCCTGCTCAGTATTAAGGTACCGTCTGGCTTCTCGTCGAATATAAAGGGAATAATAAATATGGCAGAGAAAAATTCCAGAACCTAAAGTCTCATGACTGCCACGTGATTATGACGCAACTGCTTCCGGTTGCATTGAGGGGGCTTCTACCGAAAAACGTTCGATTAGTCATTGTGAAGCTATGTGCATTTCTCAATGCAATCTCTCAGAAGGTAATCGATCCAGAAATCATACCAAGGTTCTGAGAATGATTTGGTGCAATGTCTTGTCAGTTTCGAGTTGGTGTTCCCACCATCCTTCTTCAACATCATGACGCACATCCTAGTTCACCTATGAGAAGAGATTAACATTTTGGGTCCTGTATTTCTACACAATATGTTCCCCTTTGAGAGGTTCATGGGAGTCTTAAAGAAATATGTTCATAACCGTGCTAGGCGTAAGGAAGCATCTCCAAGGGCCATCAAAATGAGGAGGTCATTGAGTTTTGTATTGACTTTATTCCTGACCTTAAGCCGATTGGTGTTCCTGAATCGCAGCATAAGGGCAGACTGGATGGAAAAGGCACGCTAGGAGGGGAACAAATAATATGTATGAACGGACATTCTCTCACTGAAGCACACTACACAGTTCTACAGAATTCCGCCTTGGTGGCTCCGTATATGGATGAACACAAGAATTTGCTACGCTCCAAACACCCAGAGCGGTCTGATGACTGGATTACACGTGAACAAACCAGGAGTTTCGCCAGCTGGTTGCGCAACCGCATTACCATGCATGACACCTCTATTGAAGATGACATGTACTTGTTGTCCCAGTTACCATCTTCGAATATAATGACTTTCAAAGGGTACGAGATAAATGGTAATAAATTTTACACGATCGCCCAAGATAAGAAGAGCACCAACCAAAACAGTGGTGTCCGCTTTGATGCAGAAACAAAGACGGGAAAGGAAACATATTATGGTTATATACAGGACATATGGGAACTTGACTATCGACGTGGTTTAAAGGTCCCTTTGTTTCGGTGCAAATGGGTCAATATGACACGAGGCGTAACGGAAGACCCGCGATGCGGAATGACAACGGTGGATCTCAACAATCTTGCGTATGCATTTAACCATTCGTCTTAGCCAATGATGTGGCACAGGTTTTCTATGTGAAGGACATGTCTACCAAGCCAAGAAAAAGAAAAGATAAGGAAGCGAATGCATCGTCACGATGAGCCAAAGCGGCACATAGTTCTTTCTGGGAAGAGAAACATCGTGGGAGTGGATGACAAGACAGACAAGTCGGAAGATTATGAAAAGTTTGATGAAATTGCTCCATTCCACAGTGAATATTGCCCGAGCATCCCGTTAAATGATGAAGATTTTCCATGGTTACGGCGCCAAAGGGACACACACGCTTGAAGAAAAAGTTTCACACCCAAAGATCCGGGATGTGATCGGCTTCACTAGCTATCATCACTTTCTTACGTGTTTCGCACCGAGAGGGAGTCTCTGTAATAGTTAGGGTAGTTATGTGTTTTGGCATTTGAAACGCGAAGAAATTTTATGTGCAAACAAATTCACACTAATTTCAAATAATTCAAAATTTAAACTATTCAAATTTGAAAACTACGGGCACTAACAGAAAGTTTGTAATTTTTTGTACCTAAAGAGGCTGTGTCAGCCTCCGGTCAGGCTATGGCCCCACCATCACCATTTAGTGCTGGTTCGTACCACGAACCGGTACTAATGAGGTTGTGTCAGGTAAAAATTTGGGGCCCCACGAGCACCTTTAGTACCGGTTCATGGATGAACCAGACGTAAGCTGTTTTTAGTCCCACCTCGCCAAGTGAGAGGGACTAGGAGCGGATTTATAAGCCACGAGTGCAGAGACGATGAACAAGAGGATCAATGCTCACGTTGCTTAGCTTCAAGCCTTCAGGAATACGGTTGACTGCACGGAGCTATGCGCAGTGCAGTTTACACTATTCCGAAAGGCTTGAAGCAAATTAACGAGCATTGCACCTCTTTTTTATTTTTAATAACTTATTACAACTCCGGACTTCTTCTGTTATGGCAAAAACTAATTGCACGTCGACATTTCTTTTTTTTTAAGTTATAACTCCAGACTTTGACCATCAAGTTTTGCAGAAAAGAAAAAATAGCAGAAAAGAAAGAAAAACTATAGCTGAAAAGAAAAAAACTAGAAGAAAAAATAAAACAGAAAAGAAAAAAATTATATTTGCTATTTTTCAATTGTTTACAAAATGACCATGAAATTAAAAATCACTACAAAATGAACTCCGAAAATGTTGAATTTTGGCAAACTAGATGAAAAACTACTCACAATAAATAGAAGAAAATAAATATAACAGAAAAGAAAAAACTATAAAAAAACTACACAAAAATAAATAGAAGAAAATAAAGCAGAAAAGAAAAAACTATAAAAAAAATTAGCGCTGCCTGTGGGCTGATAGGCCACATTGTGTAATTACAGGCCTTAAAGGCCCAAAGAACTCACAGACAGCGCAGCAGAGTTTAGGCCCACAAGCCTGCTATCTGAGAGGAGTTCGAAGTGGTAGCAGCGGCTGGGTTTATAAACCAGTGCGGCTGCCTTCGCCCGGCGAGGTGGGACTAAACTTTGGGGTGGTGTGAGGCCTTTAGTACCGGTTGGAACCACCAACCGTACTAAAGAGGCATTAGTACCGGTTTGTGCCACCACCCGGTACTAAAGGGGGCGCTTCCCGCCGCTTGGGCTGGCCAAAACTGGACTTTAGTACCGGTTGGTGGCTCCAACCGGTACTAAAGGTGCCTTCTATATATACAACACTTTGAAAATTTCATTCCCCCTCTGTTTCTTCCTCTGTTTCCGTCGTCTCCGTCCGTCGCCGCCCCTGTCCCGTCGCCGCCCTCGTCTCCGTCCTTGGCCCCGTCCCCGTCGCTGCCCAGGCCCGTCCCGTCGCGCCATCCCAGCGTCGCCCTTGACCCGTCACCGCCCAGACCCGTCGCCCGCCCAACCCGTCACCGCCAGACCCGTCGCCGCCCTCGTCTCCGTCGCCGCCCCGGGCCCGTCCCCGTCTCGCCGTCACCATCGCCCTGCTGTGAGCTCTCCCCCTCTAACCCCTCTACCTCGCCCCCGGCGGCCACCATGGGCGCCGCCCCTCCCCGAGCCCATACACACACACACACAAGCATGATGAACACACACACACACACACACACATATGTATGAATTAATGCATGTATATATTAGTATATACGTATTTTGTATGTTTAATTAGTTTAGATTATTTAGATTATTTTTTTTCACTATTATATATGTATGAATGCATGTTAGATGGATATAATTAGTGTTTAATTAGTATGGAAATTTTTTATATAATGTTGTTTTTTAGTTTTTTAATGGATGTATAGAAGTTGTGTTTTCTGTTTTTAGTGTTAGATGCTTAATTAGTATGAAATAGTATATAGATTTTTGAAATAGTAGAAATGTTAGAAATTTTAGTTATAAAAATCCAATCATTAAAAAATATTACTTTTTATGGCATATAGCTAGTATTTGTTCTCGACGATGCCGGCCCGCATCCTCGTCGTCGACCCGTCATGACGACGTCCAGCCGACCCATGTCCGGGACTGGCTCCGCTGGCCGGGTAACCTTTGGGAGGTGCTGCCTGGAGGGCGCCGCTTGACGAGAACCCGCCCCGGGTCCCGTCGTCGACCCGATCTCGTTTGGTGGCGTTAGCGTGGGCCTGTTTGGTGCTTGGAGGGACCCGGCCCTGCCGGAGGTGGTACGTCGCCGTGTCAGGGAGGAGGACGAGCTCGTCCATCGCTACATGGTTGTGTTAGAGGGCGGCAGGTTCTCCAATACTGGCAAGATCTTCAGGATCTCACTTCAGCTATGATCCTGTGAGGGTTCCTTCTCTTTGGGTGTCCACCGCCCGCGCCGCAGGAACCGCGAGTGTCCTAGATTCTTCTGTAGTATTTGATCTTTAATTAGCTAGCCAGTGATGTACTATTCAATATTATATATTATTCGAGACGATGTATTCGAGATTATATCTATTATTCTAGATGAAGTATTCGAGATTATATCTATTATTCGAGACGATGTAATTTGAATACTAAATTGTTTTATATTTCTTTTGAATAAGTTAAGTTAAATAAAAGCTATGGCAGACAATACCGACAGAGAGGGAGAACAGACCATGTTCGATATGATACGCGGGCCAGATGATGATCAGAATAAAGAAGATTATGATGGCTCCAAATTTCTAAACAACATCGGAGAGGGTGATATGATATTCGATCGCGACGACCGAATTGATGAAGTCATGAACTACGATTATGACGATGACGAAGAACATGTTGATCCTGAAACAACAAAGACCGGCGAGGTATATATATTTATATAAGCAGGTATCCGTGATCATCACATGTTTTAAATGACTTGAAGATATATTAACGAATCGATCTTTGTTCTTTCAGCCATCCGGATCGAGCAAATCTTCAGGCAAAAGGACTAAACGAGGCCCGAACAAAAGTTGAAGGAGGGCGTAAAGTACAATATCGAGGCGGTCGAGACCTAATGGCGAACCATTAGCGCCCTAAGAAGATTGCGGACAAGTTCGTTCGTCACAAGGTCTGGAGTTCTTGTGAAGGACCAATTCCCGATCTCCCTTCAAGAATGGAGAGAGCCAGCAAAAGACAAAGGACAAAAAGGCAAAGAGGACGCTACTCCATGTCCAGATGTTACTTTTGTCGACAAGAATCAAAAAGATCTGCTTTGGGATACTCTCATGGAACTTTTCACCCTACCAGATCATTTCACGAAGCGAGATGTGCAGAAAGTCAAGGACGCTGCTCTTAGGAAGATGGCGGTTGCATTCAAGAACCACAAGAATCGTGAATGGGACAAGTACGTCAAGGGAGGAAGGAAGACTCCGATTCGAGGGAACACTAGAGAACCAACGTGCTCATTGGGACGATTTCGTGAAATTCAAGGATTCGGAATTAGCTAAGGAACGGTCGAGAATAAACAAGAAGAATGCCGAAAAAAGGATAAGTTCCATAAGTCGGGGCCAGGTGGCTATGCGGTGGCAATGCCTAAGTGGGATAAGTCCGAGAAAGAGATGGAGGATGCAGTGCCACTCCTGTTACTAAGAGCTGGCCCCCGTGGTCGGACTTGGTTCTATGCGCATGGAGGGGAGTTGGACCCGAAGACAGGCAATGTTTCGACGAGGGCAAGTCTGAAGGGAGCCGACGATGCGATACTTGTTGCAATAGAAGAGGCACGATCGGGGGTGTTCCAGCCCAACAGAGAGAACGACGAGCTTACACGTGCCCTGGGAAATCCTGAACACCCGGTAAGAACACGAGGCAAGGGCGCTATTCCGTGGTATGAGGGGTTTTCAGACTGGAACACCGACTACAGAACCCGTGCGAGAAAGAAGATTGCGGAGGAGAAGAAGAGGAAGATGGAGGAGGAGCAGAGGAAGCGGGACTATGAACGCCTTCAAGGCCTAGAAGCAAGTCAAGCAGAATTGGTAGTCAAATTCCAGCGGCAGCAGGAGCAGATCGACTCACTTACCCAGCAAAGGGGGTCTCAGCAGCTGCAGCAGCTAGCGAATGATCTAGCATTGGATAACACCACCCCATCCATGCCGAGAAGCAGCATGGGTTCCGCCCCGGACGACGCAATGCTAGGTAGATACCCCATGGATGACATCACGGAGAACACTAGCTGCGAGCTACACGTCAAAATGAAGAACATATCCATGAAGGTGGCGGACGCCGTTGCTTTTACAAATCCCCCCGAGGCAACCTTCCATTGCAACCCGATTCCAGCGGGCTATGCTCGTGTCTTGGTTGATGAGGTGGTGGACCCATATTCGGAGCTAGAGCTTGACATTCCTGGAGGTGAAGGCGAGCGCTTTCTCGGAGACGCCAACCATCGTATCATCCTATGGAAAAAGGATTGCATCATCTTTCAAGGCCACCGACACGCGTAAGCCGACTCCTCATCGAAGTCCGCCACCGAGTCAGCAGTCTCCCGCTCCTGCAAGTCCACCAAGTCCGGCAAAGTGTCAGGCCACTCCTCCTCCTCCAAGTCCGCCACAGCGTCAGACGTCCACTCCTCCGCCAAGTCCGCCACAACCTCAGGCCACTCCTCCTCCAAGTCCGCACAGCTTCAGCGGCCACTCCTCCTCGTCCAACTCAGCCCGTCGGCCGTCTCCGCCGCCTCAGCAATCGCAGAAGAGACACCCCGCAGCTATGGTGCGTGGCACGAGTCGAGGTAGTACAGGAAAGTACAAAGGAGGCAAGCGATATAAATATGGTCCAAGCCTCACGCCTCTTCCGCAGAGGGCTTATGACAGGTCCTAGGAGGAAATCGCAGCCATATCGAAGTCCGAGGTGGAAGCCCATTTTGCACCGAAACCGCCACCGCCGCCAAGGGAGAAAGTGCCTGAGGAAACGATTGACCACTTCATTCGTATGGCTCAACCACCAGCTCCCAAGCCTGTTAACACAGACTATGAGCGCCACATCAGAAGTTAAATCGAGCACGCCTACGTAAGGAGGCGAGCTCGGGATCGAGCAAACAAGAAGCAGCTGTCAAAAATGCGGAAAACCATTCCCCAGCTGGGAGAACAGCGGCGCAATCGATCCCTCGCTTGTTGTGCCAACAACACGTGATAATCTGTGGCCAATATTATTGTGGGCAAACAGTTTACGTCCTGAGGTGGGCAATGTGGTAATAACGGAGGACCATATAATGCAGGCTGAAGTTCTCAAAATCACTGTTGGACAACTCCTCGAGATCGAGCCCATGCTTGTGCTTAGAGAGGATGAAATAAACGGAAATATGTCCGGGGCCAACCTTTGGTCGAGCCGGACAAGGTCAAGAACCTCCCAACGAGAATGTATGAATTGCATCAATGGTACATGAATATTACCAAGATTTCCGATCGATTGTCCCTCATGGTGAATGTCAAGGAGGAGCATTACTTCCATGAGAAAGCTGTGTCCGTTGAGTATTCTGAAATGTTTCAGTTATACAATCAAGACGCACTCGACAAATCTATCGTCAGTTGCTATTGTCTGTAAGTGATTTCTTTCTATAATTTAAGTCTCAAGCTAGCTGTAGTGATCCTTTTGATCAATCATTACCTGTAATTATCCTCACTATATTCTTTTCTGTGGTATTATATGCAGGATGAAGCTAGATGTATGAAATAAGAAAAGGTGGACGCTTTGGCATTGGGTTCATTGACCCAAACACCGTTAATGAATACACATGGAAAATAAATCCACGTCATCAAAAGGCCGTAGAGGACAACATGCTAGAGTTCTTGAAGCGCCTCAAATACAATGAAGATATACTACTTCCTTACAACTTCCGGTGAGTCACACTGTCTTGTACTACAAATTCTCTGTTTTTGCCTACTAGCTAGCTACATGTTTTTGCTTACATATGCCCGCTTAATTAAGACATGCAAACGTGTGTGCATGCAGATTTCACCGGTCTTGTGTATCATTAAAGTTGACGCCTTGAACAGTTGAAATACTGGACTCACTACTCAAAGAAAAAACTGACTATAACATCTTGTTTGGGATAGTCAACAGGTAATTTCAATCATTATTAACTATATATCTCGGCCTATTTAGTTCGTCATTTTTCATGATATGAACTATTTAATAACCCCTTTATTCATTTTCTTTGTCGGCGGGCAGGGCTTGGGCAAGGTTCATCAGCGTGACCCCAGGAGAATGGAAAAAAGCTTAAATGGTTTCGACCCAAGGTAAGTAATTAAGTAGTACTAGCTAGCTAGCTAGCTGCCATCTCTTTAATTATCATGCTTGATTAATTATTATCTGATGAAATTCCATTCTCGTAAAGGCCCTGAAGCAGGCGCAGGGGACTGATCGGTGTGCATTCTGCATTTGCGAGAACATTCGCATGATGGCGTCCGAAAGGAGCAGATCTCAAAGACAGGAACGGGTACGCTTGTCAAAACACTATTAACAATTTTTACACCATTATCGATATCTAGTCACACAACTAATACACATGCATATTGATCTCCTTAACAGTTCACAGAGGTGCAGGAGAAGCTCCTAGAAACGGAGCGCGTAGAAGCACTTCAAGAGAAAATAGCGGGATTTTTGCTCGACCAGGTCATAAATCCGAAGGGAGAATACTATTACTCACTACCGCCCCCATGAAAACCACTTCCAATTGTCATCGTGCTCCGAAGACACCAATTAGGCTAATGCCACTGGCTCCGAAGGCAACATGCATATGTAGGAGAAATTGTATATAGCTATACATGTGTGTATGTGTGAATTAATTAATATGATGGTTTTGTGAGATACTGATGATATATATATGCATGATTGGTTCTACTAGAAATTCTATATATAGGACAAATTTTTCCTACTACCGGGTGTAGTTACTCCCACTTTTGTTTGATACGTTTTAGGTAGTATCTATCATATTGGAGAGTATGTACACGTAGTATGTAGTATATAAGAATGTTTAGGTAGTATATATACTACTTTTTTGGTAGTATGTATCATATTTTGTGCATACTATATTTCACTTACAAATATGTACGTATTTCACAAATACAATAAAACCATGAGCTCACTTGCAATTTTTTCATATAACTCACTTTGAAGTATCTTAGATATAGTATATAAACATACTAAAAATAATAAAGTAGAGTATATACTACCACATGGTACTATATGGGAAATGGGTGTAGCTACACCCGGTAGTAGGATGCATTTTCCCTATATATATATATATATATATATATATATATATATATATATATATATATATATATATATATATATATATATATATATATATATATATATATATATATATATATATATATATATACGTGTACAATGTGTAGTATCGTAAAATACCAGCAAACGAAAAAGAATTAAAATGGAAACACAAAATTAAATGAAAAATAAATCATAAAACTAAAAACCCCCCAAACCTTATAGTACCGGTTGGTAAGACCAACCGGTACTAAAGGGCTCCAGGCCCCTGGAGCTGGCTCGTTATACGTGGTTTCTTTAGCACCGGTTCGTGCTGAACCGGTACTAAAGGGGAGGGCCTTTAGTGCCCACACTTTAATGCCGGTTATGGAACCGGCACTAAAGGACCTTACGAACCAGTGCTATTGTCCGGTTCTGCACTAGTGGTCTACCTATGAATTCTTAAGTCACTCATTTTTTTTATGGTGGCACGACTTGTGTCATTCTTCCTGTCTTCCGAGTCTATTATCTGGCCATAACACAAGAACATAGAGAACATCACCTGAAAAACTATTACAACCCCTATGCTCTATTACTATAGTAGCACTACCACTAGCAGCGCGGTGCTCTTTAGGAGAACGCGTGATATTACCAATTTACCATGACCTCCTTGATTGGGAGTTTGGGACCTGCTGTGTAGCTAGCAAAGTAAGAGGGGAAAATGTAGGTTCGGTTGCCATGGAAGGGAGCTCATCGGTCGCAGCCAGGGCCGTCTCCAGAAATTCAGGGCTCCAGGTGAAAAACGATGAAGCCTCGCGACCGCTGCGTCCACCGGAGATAGCTCCGAGACTCCGAAGCGCCGGTACCAATCAACTCCTCCAAGAAGGGACGCGACGACAGCGACGCTGCTGCTAAGGGTTTCCCCCGGTACACGGCGAGGAGAGAGGAAGGGTAGCCCCGACGCCCTCCAGGAAGGTCCGGTGGTACCCTCAGGCGCCACCGCGTCGGTGTCGGCCAAGCCAACAGGGATTTCTCCCGATCCCATCCTCCACCTCAGGCACTCCGGAGCTCGCCACCAAACCGACCACCACCCAGCGCCAACACGGACACGAAGCTTCCGACGCTGTCTCACCACAGCACCGCGAAGATGGTCTGCACAACGAAGAAGAGGAGCCGGGACTAGGGCAGCAGCACCGTCAGCATACGGGAGGGCCCCACCTCCACCGTCCATGACGGTAGCCGACCGGACGCCAAAGCAGGAGCTTACCGGGCCCGTGGACCCACAGGCCCGGTCGGACCCTCAGAGGCCCGGACAGCTCCCGCCTCCGCGCAGCAGCTGGCACGCCATCGACGCCGCAGCCCCAGTCAAAGCCACTCCCCAGCCTTCCCATACAGAGAGCGTCGCGGACGCACCGGAGCCGACCCGCAAGGACCCAGATGTGGCCCTACGGGCCCAGATCTGGGTCGGGGACGCGCCACCGGCCATCCAGCACCACCGGAGCGCCCCGCCGCCAAGAGGCGGCACCACCGCGGCGAGGGCCGCCGGCCTCCGCCACCAGGACGCCGGGCCGCCACCATCCGAAAGCACCGCCGCCAAGAGCGCTGAAAGGGACGACCGCCGCCGACACCACCCTTGACTGGGGCGACGCCGCGGCGGCGGGGGAAAGGGCGGAGGACGGACGAGAGGAGGGAGGCTGCCGCCGGCCGCATCCCGGGAGACGGCGGAGGCGGCGGACGGGAGGAGGGGATGGGGCGGGAGGGAGGAAGGGAGAACTGGGCGACCGGGTGGCGGCGGAAGGAGCAGGCGGCCGGCGGCGGCGGCGGCGACGGCGGCGGTGGGAAACCCTAAGCGGGGAGCGGGAGCGGGAGCGGGGGAGCGGGCCTCCCAGAGAGATTACCCAGAAGCAATCCTCATCCATCAACAAAGTAATTAAGTACCAACACCTAGCCCCATGTAAAGAAAATATCCTAGTCCCAGCCCTAAGTAGGAGGTTCAAATTAATCAAGTAGGAGTATTAGTGATGACTGGAGGCGATGTCGTGCGCGCCTAGGAGATCCGCCGTCGGCGCAGGCAAACCGATGGAAGAGAAGACGGGCAAAGAAGGAACGTAGAATACGTGTGTGTACAGATAGCTATCTCGACGACGACGATTAGCCGAATCATCAATGCATCATGTGCGTTTGGCGGAAGGCAGCGTCTTCATGGGCTAATTAACTGGACGATTGGCGGAAGCATCAATGCATCATGTGCGTTTTGGCGGAAGGCAGCGTCCTTATGGGCTAATCTAATCCATTTTCTTTTGCATGCTGCGTGTGCCGCTGGGATTAGAGCATGGTTAATAATACAGCCAACGGTCGGCTATAAGAAGTTGTCATGTCATCTATAGCCAACCTCTTAGCCAGCATGTACAATAATATGTTTTTATTGTACTAGTTTATCAATAGTTGACCCACATTACATACTCACAAAGTGTCTTGGGTCTCGTGTTGCAGTTGGCTATTAATCAAGAGCCCGCTTCTCTTCTCTCTTCTCTAACTAAGTAAAGATATATTATTCTATTTCTTTTAGCCTGCTTATGTCACCCTATTATACTTCCTGGCCCTGTGCGGTCGCCTACCTTGGCCTCCTCTATCGACAGGCCTGGCCGCAACGACAATGTTGGAGTCCGAGCGGGAGAAATCATCATTATTACGATCAAGGGGAGAGCGAGTAAGATTGAAGTCACCCACGGCGCTGGAAGTATGACCAGAGACCTTGGCGAGAAAAGGGTAGTTACATCATGGATAGACGTTCCTGAGTTCCTTATTAAATCGTAGGACTGGCTTTCGTTTCCTCCATTCTGTCAACACTTACTCACATTATGTTTACAATTCACTACTTCTTGTCACAACATTGTACCACTACAATAGAAACGGATAGCGGTTTTGGAACAATGTGCAATTTATAATAGTTAGGTCACATTGAGTAAATGTGATTGTTAGACTCATGCATTCCCTGTGTCAATTTCACAGAGATTGTTATATTCATGCATTCTCTGTTCTCAAGCCAAATTTTCCAGTCATTGGTCGAGAGCATTTAATAGTTTTATTACGTCATCGTACGCCAAAGAAGGCCCGTGAATTATTCAATCTACTTTTCCTTTCAATTGAGGAGATTTAAGGTATGATCTTTCTGAATATTGTAGAAACATGAACCATTTTAAAAATCCTGAACAGTTTTTTGGAAACTATATACACTTTTAGAAAAATGTAAACAAAATTTGAAACAGTAACATCTTTTAAAATTCACAAACATTTTTTAAAAACACCAACTTTTTCTATAAAAACATGAACATTATTTGAATTTGTGATCATTTTTTTATAATGGGAACATGTGTTGAAGTTCATAACATTTTCTGAAAATGTGTATCTTTTAACATTAATTTGAATTGTGAAACTTTCATTAAAACAAGACTATTTCGAATTTGTAGAATTTTTGAAATTGTCATTTTCTTTTTAGGAATCTCAAACAATTTGAAAACAATAAAAGTTTTCCAAAAATGGGAAACTTTTTTCAAGTTGTGAATATTTTTAAAAATAGTATTTTTTTGGAATTCTGAACATTTTTTATAATTTGATTTGTTTTGAAATTTTGAACTTTTTTTGAGGATTTTGAATTGATGAAATAAATTATATAAGAAAAATAAACATGGAAGTGAAAAATGAGATAGGGGAAGGGGAATAAAAATAGAAATAAAACACAAAAACAAAGAAAAATGGGCCGGCCCATTATTGGTTGTCCTGTGCGAAGTTTCAACTATATATCATCCTGTGCGGAAAATAGAATTTTTACAGCTGCTTGGGCAGAAAAATCAGTGGGCTGGCTTCGCTCGGCCATAGCTGGCTTTATTAGTAGGTACAGTACATTTTAAACATTCTTTTGAGATGGCACGACCCGGTGACATGTGTCTCATGTAGTGGCGGAGCTCATCTCCTTGGGATTGGCCATGTTCAGAGACGTTGTGACCAGGTTAATTCCACGGCCAATGTCGGCAAGCACTGGAAAGAGGATAAGCTAAGACATTGTGATGCGGTATCTTCTATATCTAAATAGGGGCACCTCACTAGCTGATTTTCCTGCGTCCACGTGAAGCCACATCATCTGAATTGTTATAACTGTTGATCCAGTATGCTTCTGTGGCCTATAACCGTCAGATCAAAAGTTGACGAAATTACCAAGTCTTGCCGCCGCCAAGTGAGAAATACCGATTCGTTCCTTTCAGGTCGTCCCGCTCGCTGCCTGCTTCCTCCGCCTCGATTCATTTAGGTTGGGCTTTACACGTTGTACATGGGTCGTACATCGTTGGTGTAATCTGGACGTTCTAAGCCCATAAAAAACAATCAGTAGCGAAGTAGCCCGTGTGCCTCTTCCCCATTGTGTCCAGCTACCGTGGCTTCCCTATCGTCTTCCCAGCCTCCATAATACAGCCGCCGCCGCCGCCCACTCCACCAGCCAGACACTGCCCCAAGCCATTCCGACGCCACGGCCGACGCTCCCCGTCCAGTCCAACAGCCTCCCGGCCAACCGCTGCCCACCCTGATGCTCTACTAGCACAAGCCATCACCCGTGCTTCCCCTGCTCTCCCCGGCCAGCCGTCACCGCTAGCCATTCCCGCAGCCACACGACCGACGTTCCACCGACAAGCTGCCTCTCGATAGATGTGCATTCCAGCCGCCGCAATTATGGATTCCTCTGCCACGACTAACGCCCCTCTTGGCCAGCCGCCGGCACGCGCCGACGGCCACCATGTCAGCCATGGCTGCTTGGCCTTTCGCCGCTTCATAGATGTACATTAACTCCGTCACATTCGTTCATCTTCCCGCTGCCGCTTTTATTGCCACCACTATCTCTTCCGTATCCACGACAGACACTCTTCTGGCCACGAATGCACATGAAATGACCTCAACACCACACCATTCATTGTCCCTAATTATCTCAGCCTCCACTACCCTGCAATTTTGTAAAAAAGTGTGTATAAAACCACTCTGTACTACCATTCTTATCCACCAGGCACGCCTGTTTAGTGTTTACATCCTCATGGAGGAACTGGCCTTGCCCTGGTAGCTGCACACTTTATATTTTCAGCCGCCCCTAATTTTTCTATCCTCAAGCTCATGCTTTCCATTTTCTCAGATTGTGCTAGGGACCAAAAGGTGCTCGGCTTTTTGCTTCATAGGTCACTTGCTGCTCGGATTGGATTCATTTCTTCGTACATCTCTTGCTACTCGTGATGGTACACAAGCGTTTATCCCTGAATTGAATTATTTAGACTTGATGAGCATATGTACGTTCTATTTGTTTCTGTGCATATTACATACTATACAAATTCCTCCCCTTGGATTATTCATATTGGTCCTCTAGATAAAACTCACGCGCTTCAGTTTGCCAAAATATTTTTGTATTTGATAAGCCGGTAATTTGTTCTGAACTGTTTACCTCTGTTTTTAAGGTTGACGAAGCTACTGATTCCTGACAGAGTGATGGTGCTCGTGAGATTATAAGAGGTAATTTGAAAACCCTTTTGTAATGCCATAATCATTCAGCCCGCACACCTGCTCGCATCCACATCTCGGAACTGACCTTCATTCTGGTAGCACCCCCTGTTTTTAACCACCTCAGGATTTCCATACTGAGCTTATGTTTTGTGAGGCTGCCCCTCAGATTGAAAAGTGCTCGATGTTTTACTTCATAAGTCTCTTGCTGGTTGAATTGACCTGATCACTTTAGATGTCTCTTGCTGGATGCTCCCTTTTTCCAGCTACCCCTAATTTTTCCTATGCTTAACTTATGCTTATTTTGTCAGATCGCACTCCTGCTTGAAAGATGCTCGGTGTTTTGCTTCATAGGTTCATGTTGTTGGCATTGACATCATTGATTCACAGGTCTCTTGCTTCTCGAATTTGTACGGAAGCCCCCCTCTCTTAATTTTTTTTACTTGATGAGCTTTTGCACCTTTTATTTATATATCATAGGTATTTCTTTCCCGGAGCTTTTCCAGTTCAGAGAACTTAACTTCACAATCGACATCATAAGAGAAACTTATAACAATTACAAAGAATTTTTTTAAAACTATGGATGAAACTAAGCAACGGATATATTAGCCATGAGGTGCTTTCCAGATGTATAAATTGATTTTATTTTGTCCATCCAGGTTTATTGTCTGTAAGAAAGTTGATGTCAATATCCATGCATCCTTCCACCCCTAGAAATCTTTCTAGAATGTAGAATGGTGTGATGTGTGCCTTGAGGTATCTTTTTATTGCAGTGCAATATAGGAAATTTTGTAGTTTTGGTGTTTGTGTGGAAGTAGTGTCAGCAGAAGCACACATCATATGGTATCATGATCGCGGTTACAATGGAATGTGTAGCTATTTTGTGATGTTGTGTAAGTGTTCTAACCTACACACCAGCTCGGACTCTTTTGCAGCATGTACGTTTGCAACCTCTACACCTGTGATTTTGCTCGACCCTGCGTATTGGATCACAAATTTTGTAGGAAACAATTTACAAGGAAAAATACATGTACTACGTGTGTTGCAAAAAACGTACTAAACTATAAGTGCAAGGTATGCATTGGATGTATCAAGTATAAACTGTCTCTCCTGAGTTTTAATTAATATGCATGTATTGTTTGGCAGACAAACATTGTGACCATGTGCTTTTGATTTATTTTTCTTGACATGCCATGTACTTCGGAAATCAACTAATAATCATGTATATCCTGAAGATGCAACTCTATTTCCCTTTCCGCTTTCCACTGTTGATGGTTAAACATTTAGATGTTTAATTGTGAGATATAATGATTCAGGATTTTACATAATTGGTTTTTGAAACGCCGAGTCTATTTAATTTTTATTAGCTTCAACAGGTGCGCTATTCTGAACTTTGAAGCCCTCTTACTAGCTTCTGTGATCAGAGAATTTAGGTTAGATACTTTGTTAAGCATGTTTACTATTCTCTAGAATTTTATGAAATACGTCTTAGTTTGAGTTAGTATGGGAAAACATATATGTTCTTTTGAGAGGGGAGAGATGTTTAGATGTTCAGCCTTCAAAATGTTAGCTGCACCTATAGGTCCATAGAGTATTAATATCTCTGCTCAATGACTTCTGCTTATGCTCCTAATGGAAAATAAGGATAGTTTTGGCATGTCTGACCAGCATCTGATGTTCCAATATGATTACTGAAAGCAGTCGATGAAGGATCCAGTGAGAGATTAGAGCTGTTCTGAAGGAGGGAGATGTGGAAAAGAGTGGTAATGTTGGACTACTTTTGTTCCCTTTATAAACAAGCTAGGATTGTCTGTCTTTAATTTCATCTAATTTCTGTAATACATATGATTTTAAGAGTTTACTTCTGTGTACCATGTAGGGCATTGAGACTATTGGACAAAGAAAATTTATACAACTATACTATTTGTTTCAAGGTAGTGCACAAGCTCAGCATTTTTTCTTTGTGTTCTTTGAGATTCAAGATAGGGAAACTATAGTGTTTGGGCCACAACCATTCCAACTGAAAGTACAAGGTCTATTTTGATGAGTAGGCGTTTGATTATGAACGATAGAAATGGTACGCCAAAGGGGATAGTACAATTAATGGAAACGGTCATTCGTCCTGATGTAATAAATAACTAAATATTTTGTTTAATAATTTTGGCATGTCTCCGTGCATCAAATTTCATCTACAAAATGCCGCAGCAACGCGCGGGGTATCATCTAGTTGAAATAGAGGCATTAACCTGTGGAGGCGGTTGGTCTTGAGCCATAGTTTTTTGGGTTATAGGGGTGATGTTTTTTCTCCCGTTGCAACGCACGGGCATGTTTTCTAGTTATTTAAATGAGAAATAGGAGATTGATGGAGGAAGAATAGAAACGAATTGCAGGCTAATTATTAAAATGTAATATGGAAGATTGATGGGCTTTCAACTTCTGTTACAATTGAGGGAGAGACGGAATGTATGTGTGGGCACTATTGGCTATTAGGGGGTGACGTAGCTGCATACGGTTACAGAGAAATCCCATTGGGGGGGGGGGGGGGGTGGTTCCTATATAAATATACGAAGTAGTAGATTCTATAAAGCTATTACAACATCTCTAACCGATCCCCTATTCAGTATTAGAGGAGGATAAATTGGGTTATCCTCCTCTAACCGGCATCTAACCGAACCTCTCTCGCCGTTAGAGGAGGAAAAATTTATCATCCTCGACCACTTCGGCTCCTAAATATACTCGGTCTCCAGTGCGGTGAGTAAAAGTTTGGCCTCTCACCAGCACCTGCGTCGTCCCGACCCCATGTTGTGTCGTCACCGGCGTTGCTTCCAGGGACTAACAACCGTCTCTGCTGACGCCACATCGCCTCCCTTTGCCTCGTCGGCCTCCTACCCATGTCCGAGACGGTCACCGACCATTTCATCGTTGGAATTGAACTTGAACACCGTCGCAGCCGCATTGATCCTGTCGCCGGGAAGAGGCTCGGATCTTCTAGCTCCTAGCCTCATCGTCCATTGCCGGCCATCTCAAGGCCCCGTCGACCGCTTGCATCTGCTCAACATCACCAGCCGGCCGTGACAACTCAGCTGCCTTGCAAGTGTTTGATGGTCTTCCTAGGTGAGTTTTTTTTTTTTTTTTGCATTTTCATCTTGTTTTTTCTTTTGTCCATTTAAATTTGTCCGAGTCTTTAAATTCAAGATGAAGAGATTGAGAGAGATCATCTTCGAGGCCTCTTCTTCGTCGGAGGTGGAAGAAGCCAACAACGACTTGGAAATGGCAATTGGTATGATCTTCCATGAAGATTTTGGGCTGCCGAGGAGAGGATCGCAAGTCAACGCATACACATCGATGAGATAGATGGGAGGGCCAAGCAAACATGAAAGATTATTTCGAGCCCAATCCAATCAATGCGGTGAACTTTTTGTGCCGGTGATTTTAGATGCACACAAGTCACTTTCTAACCATTGCAAACGCCACGGATAAGCATGATGAATGGGTGAGGCTCGGAAAGAGTGCATCTCGAGAGATAAGTGTGAGCCCTTTGATGAAGTGAATCATGCCATTGGCAAATATGTGTGCAAATATGTGGTTGAAATGTACTATGTAAACTAAAATTAGAAAGGTTTGGCATTTTTTTTACTCCGTTATGTTTATAGAAACAGTTATAAATGACACTCTTTTAGAGAAGCAAATGTACTCCTCCTTAAAATGCACAAAATTGTATTGTATAAAGCATCAAGAGGATACAAATACGATGAGCATACACCCAGCCTCTGTATTGCTAGAATGCACACAGCCAATACCAACGCATGCACATAAACACGTCGATAACTAGCAGAGTCATATGAGATCAAATCTATGTGTAGGCTAGAAAAAATAGCAAAACCGATCAGATCTGCAATGGTAAACTGCGGCAATGACCTTATCCACATCAACCATATCATGACATCACACGAATGATGAAATTTTCAACAGCAACGCCTTCAAGAAGGGAGCAACACTAACCACCGCTGTCACCGAATCCAACCACGAAGCCAGAATCTAGATTTTCACCTTGCAGAATCAGCCCAAGCATATTTAAGCAATGCCTTCAACAAGGTAACGACGTAAAAAATATCGTCATTGCCTAGTTGAACCAACTCAGATCAGACCCAGGCTTTCAACCCGGAGCCCGAGACCAGGTGCTCGAGTAGCACCACCATCGACGCCAGTCATGCATTGTCGCCATCACTTTTCAAGGACCGCGGCAACTACATGCGATGTGCGATCGTCACCGCTGCACAACCACCCCTCTATGTCAAGACATCATCCATAGTTTGCATCTCACCGTCAAAGTCAACCACCAGATCCAAAGAGATGAACTCTCCTCAAGACCTTTCAGTGACCACCGTCGTTGTGGAGCTGTGGGAGGTCATTGCAACATAGTCTGCAACCACCACCATCGGGCCGACCGGATCCAGATTGCCACCACCAAGCCGTCCTGATTAGAATCAGGGCAACCATGCCGAGTCAACATGAACAATATCGAAGCCGCTGCCGCCCAACATCAAATCCAACCACCGCGCCATCCACATGGCCACGGATAGTCGCTGTCACCTAGAAGCCCATGGGCTGCCGCCCATCTTCCATCACTCCGCCGCCTGTAGGAGATAGCCGGAGGACCCCATCACTGCGGCAGAGGTTAGCGGCCGCACCGGCATCACTTGGGGATGTGATCCCTGCGATGCTTACCCTCCCAGGCCACAGTCCATGGTGCCGCGCGCCGCGCAAGAGCTGCGTCATGTCATGATGCCGCATCTCATGCTGCGTGGGAAGAAGTGGCCCCGCCGTCGCTGATGCTGACCAGAATTTGTCCGGTAGTGTCCTGAAGCGGCGGCGAGGAAGAAGAGAGATGTGGGAGAGAGCGGAGGACCTGACGGCGCTAGGGTTCACACCTCGCAAACGTCTTTTTACTGGTGCCGGGAGGTACCGGCGGACTACACCAAATCACAATGCGCCACTGCATAGAGTATCTGAAAAATCTTTGTAGTATTTTGTTTATTTGGAGTTCGTATTTCCCTATCTTGGGTCCCACCGTGCACATGCAAAGGACCCATGCATTGTCCTGCTTCTCTGTTTTTACGGTTCATGGTACAGATTATGACATGCATTTCTCTCACATTATCTCTCATTTCCATCTTCAAATCCATCACTTTTAGTTCACTTTTCACTATTTAGATTTGTTCATATCTTCAAAACAAAAATTCCGTTTTCGAATTTTTTTATATATTTGAACTCTTGGAGCCAAGATCTTTAGAACAAGATCAATCTGGAATATATTCAAACATGTTTAAATTTCAACATTTGAAATAAGTGAAATTGGCTTTCTGAAAATAGTGAAATATGATCTTAGAATTGAGTGAAACCAATTTTTTTAAATGAGTGAAATATGTTTTTCATACACATAAGACATTTTTTGGTGTAAAATACGTGAAACTTGTTACTTCAGATAAGTGAAATCGGTTTTTTAACATAATGAAATGAGTGAAATCAGTTTTACGGAATTAGTGTAACTAGTTCTTTGAAACGAAAGAAATATGTGAAATCGGTGTTTAAATTGGACTTTTGAGACGAGCGTAATCTGTTTTTGAATGAGTGAATTTGTTTTTCTAAACGAGTGAAATATGTGTTTTGGAATAAGTGAGATCAGTGTTTCAAAATGAGTGAATTTAGTTTTTTGAAAAGAGTGAAATCACCATTTCAAAATGAGCGAAACCATTTCTCTGAAATGACTTAAATCTGTGTTTCAAAATGAGTGAATTTATTTTTTTGCAATGTCATTTGAATTATTCCAATTCCAGTTTCATATTTTTACAATGATCGAAACTAATTATTTGAGCTCTCAAAGAACTGATTTCAATTCTTCAAAAAAGAAGATTTTGATCCAATAAAAATCATACACTACCATATTTAAAAAAAATAGTACTGAGACTTAGTTTTTCAAAAGGGTGGCATAATTTTTTTTTTGCAATGTCATTTCAGTAATTCCAATTCCAATTTCATATTACACAATGAGTGAACTGGTTATTTCAACCATCAAAGAACTGATTTCAATACTTCAAAAAGAAGATTTAAATCCTTTCAAAAACATATTTCACTATCATTTTTCACAAAAGACTGAAACTTAGTATTTCAAATAGTGAAATCATTCGGTAAATGAGTGAATCTGTATTTTCAAATTAGTGCAATAATTTGTTTGCAATGAGTAAACTTTGTTCATTGAAATGAGTGAAATCATTTTTTAATAACTAAAATTGGTTTCTGGAAACTCGTTTGAAATATATTCAAGATTAGTCTTGTTTTAAAGATCTCATTGTCAGGAACTCAAATATATAGAAGTATGAAATAACCAGATCTTAGTTTAAAATATATTGGTGAATTAATATCTCACAACAAAATAAATGTTAGTTTCTTTACGGGTGAAGAGGACTGTGAGTGTGCGTGTAGTACTAGATATAAAAGTACCGGGGACGTGGTCTGGTATTTGTCAGAAGGTGTTAGCTGTATATAGAAATGCATTGCACAAACGAATCTTTTCCGACTTTATACGCTCAATGGAGTTAAATTCACCCGCGGTCACTGTATTTGATCACAAAGTTCACTTTGGTCACTGGATTACGGAATACCCAAATTACGGTGCTTATCATTACATTTGTTAACAGCGCAGGTCACCGTGTATGCTGCGTCGCCGTATTTGTCCCACGTGGCATACTGTTTGACTGTTTGACCAGCCACGCAAGCGAGGCGGGGGTTCTTTTGCACTCGCGAGTTGATTTGGGGGGCTATTTTGCAAATTTCTTGTTGTAGCTGCCTCGCCGTCCATCTCAGCTGGCGGTAATATACATACACCAGAGCTGATAACTTACTTAGGCTAGGTCTGGTAATTAAATGCATGCACTAGAGAAAGGTTGGAATACCATTTTTCATGCCCGGTAATTTATATCAGAACATCTTAGTAACTTATGTGTTACAGACGTGATAACTTACGTAGCCCATGCTGGTAACTTTTTACCCGAATTTTGTTTTCATCGGAGAGCATACCAACATGTGATCTGGTTTCAAAGGTCTCGTCGTGACGAATTTTTTATGTGAAGAAAGTTGTTTCAATCCGCCGACGGTTTGAGCTATAAAACATTTTGAAGTTTTGAAATAGGGATAATTTAGGATGACATCAGCATTTTGTCCTCTAGTGCATGCATGCATGTGCACGTGAGAAAAAGGTTGGAAGACCATTTTTCATGCCCGGTAATTTCTTTGAAAACAGCTTGGTAACTTATATATGTGTCACACACGTGATAACTTACGTAGCCCATGCCTGGTAACTTTTTATCCGATATTTTTTCGTTGGAACATACCAACATGTGGGATCTAGTTTCGAAGGTCCCTGGCCCTACTTCACCTTAATTGTTATTTGAACAAAAAGATCACAATAAACTTTTGGTAAAAGTTCTATCTTGGTCGGAGTGGGGATAGCATTTCTCTTCTGCATGTCTATGGAGTTTTGCAAAACCCGAACACCTCAGAGATAGATATAGAGGAAGGGATTTGTCGAACAAACCACACTCCTTCGTAGACTTCGGGAGTCCATTGATGAAAAGGGGCTGGGAAAAGCTTAAATCCAAGTCCTATAGTGATGAATATAAGCGCAATTGAAATTCCTGGGGAGTTATACATTTGTGTATTGATAAGACCTCCGTGACGAATCTTTTTTGTGAAGAAAGTTTTTCATCGGACTGATGGTTTGAGATATAAAACATTTAAAGTTTTAAAATAAGAATAATCTTTTGCTGACATTATCTATTTTGTCTTGTAGTTTGCATGTATGCATGAAATCACAAATCAACACATACATGTCCTTCATCGGCCGCGAATGGGATTAACAATTAAGGAAAAAAGGAGAATTATATGTGTGATTAGCAATTAAGCAAGAGAAAGGCGCGTTCGGATCTGTCCCTAAATTCCGACTAGTCGGAAGTTAGCATAGTCCATATAAATTTCAGTTTGTAAATTATGTTGATGTATGAGATTGTGCTATGTATTCACACTATATGGCATGTGTCGATAACCGTGGTTTTTTCTGTGGTTTATCGTCTACACATGCCAGGGATGATCCTCTGATGATCTCTTATGGTTGGGCGATGGTGACCAAAATAGCTCAACCTTTTTTGCTAAGACCAGCATAAAAATAAAAATATGCCGGGCTCGAAGATGGCGTGCGTGCGTTGCCTTCAGGCAGACGCGGCTCGATCGGCCTCCTTGGGGGCAGCGGCGTGGTAACCTTAGGGGGTGGTCGGGAGCTGGACCTTACACATATTTTTTTCTCGAAAATGGAAACATAAACGACAACTATATATCGAAAAGGAAAGTATCGGAATCGAATACGGCCTGCTAGTTTTCGGATTCTTTGGAAATCGATCACGAGAGTTCTCACTTCCACTTTTATCCCTCGTGCGGAAAGCTCATCAAGAACATGCACCTGGTCCATGATTACATGGTACGGTGCCACTACTAATACAAGTGGACAGACCCAGTGGCGGCTAGCTCGTCAAGAACATGCACCTGGTCCATGATTAGATGGTCCGGTGCCACTACTAATACAAGTGGACAGACCCAGTGGAGGCTAGCTCGTCAAGCACATGTACCTGGTCCATGATTAGATGGTGCCTACTAACACACGTGGGCGGCTGCTAGGCAAACAAAGGAATCGTCTGACTAGACCCGCCGCTGCATTGTTTGCCGGTATCCCCATCATCGGTGAACATGCATGGCAGTTGCATCGACTACATGCCGGCCCTTCCTCCATATATAATCATAGCAGAGTAGCTAGCATTCTCATTCTGCCTCTTCGCCACGCCATGCCTCCTATCTATATGTTACTGCTCTGGCCTCTTGTTCTCTACACACCATCATCTTCCGCCGCGGACGATACTCTGAAGGCAGGCCAGGCGCTAGCCGCTGGCGACAAGCTCGTCTCCAGCAACGGCAAGTTCGCGCTCGGCTTCTTCCGGCCAAGCATCAGTAAGTCTGGATCAAACATCATCTCCCCCAACTGGTATCTTGGCATCTGGTTCAACAGGAAGCCGGTCTGTACTCCTGTATGGGTAGCTAACAGGGAGAATCCAATCACTGGCCCCAACCTCAAGCTAACGCAGCTCAAAATATCACAAGATGGCAATCTTGTCGTCTCACTAAGCAACGCCACCGAATCCATCATATGGTCATCCACTCACCTTGTCAATAATAGGAGCACTAGTGCCCTTCTCTTGAACAGCGGGAACCTTGTGGTCGTAGACAGCCCATCCAATGCAACGCTATGGCAGAGCTTTGACTACCCAACGGATATTGTGCTTCCCGGTGCCAAGTTTGGCCGGGACAAGGCCACCGACTTGAATCGTGAGGCCATCTCAAAGAAGAGCCTCATTGATCCGGGTCTGAGCTCGTACACCATTAAGCTAGGTGCCAATGGGATGGTCCTCACGCGCCGCAACCCCTCAGTGGTGTATTGGCATTTTTTCAATTGGCCATCCCCAAAATCAGTATTGAACGTCATACAGCTGATCAACATGACACTAGGCATTGATCCCCGGACCCAAGGTTTGATTAACCCCATCTATGTCAATAACAATGAAGAGGAGTACTATGCCTTCACTCTGTTGAATGAGTCAGCTTCTACATACTTTTCAATAGACATCTCCGGTCAGGTCATGATAAATGTTTGGTCAGAAGCCGGGCAGTCTTGGCAAAGTATATATGCCAACCCGCTCGATCCCTGCACTCCGTATGCTACCTGTGGGCCATTCACGGTCTGTAGTGGTAATTCACATCCATACTGTGACTGTATGGAGGGATTCTCTCACAAGTCACCACAGGGTTGGGACCTTGATGATAGAACAGGAGGGTGCATCAGAAATACTCCATTGCAGTGCACTAGCAAGAAGAACACGATAAATTCAACGGACAAGTTCCACCCCATTGCTCGTGTTACATTGCCCTATGAACCCCAAATCATGGGCAATGCTACCACTCAGAGCGAATGTGCAGAAGCTTGTCTCGGGTCCTGCTCCTGCACTGCTTACAGCTATAACAGTAGCGGGTGCTCTATCTGGCATGGGGAATTGCTTAGTGTAAATCTGAATGATGGCATCGGAATCAATGCTCAGGATGTACTTTACCTTCGTCTTGCCGCCAAAGATTTTTCAAGTTTGAGAAACAACAAAAGGAAACTAAACATTGGAGTCGTTGTTGCTGCCAGCATTATTGGTTTTGGATTACTGATACTCATTATGTCGTTAATGATTTGGAGGAAGAGACTCAAGTGGTGTGGTGCATCATTACATGGTACTCAAGGTAGCGGTGGAATTATAGCCTTTAGATACACTGATTTGGCTCATGCTACTAAAAAATTCTCAGAACAGCTAGGAGCGGGTGGTTTTGGTTCTGTATTCAAGGGAGTGTTAAGTGACTTGACTACTATAGCAGTGAAAAGGCTTGATGGAGCCCGCCAGGGAGAGAAGGAATTTAGAGCTGAGGTGAGTTCACTTGGAATGATCCAACACATCAATTTAGTCAAATTGATTGGTTTTTGCTGCGAAGGTGATAAGAGGCTACTTGTGTATGAACACATGTTGAACGGATCTCTTGATGCCCATATTTTTGAGAGCAGTGCTTTGGCCCTAAACTGGAACACCAGGTATCAAATAGCAATAGGAGTTGCTAGAGGATTGTCCTACTTGCATCATAGTTGTCACAAATACATCATACACTGTGATATTAAGCCACATAACATACTTCTAGATGCCTCATTTGTTCCTAAAGTTGCGGACTTTGGGATGGCAGCAGTCGTCGGAAGAGATTTTAGCCGAGTTTTGACTGCATTCAGAGGAACTGTTGGGTATCTTGCCCCGGAGTGGCTTACCGGAGTTCCTGTTACACCAAAAGTTGATGTTTATAGCTTCGGTATGGTGCTGCTAGAAATTATATCAGGAAGAAGAAATTCAACTGAAGTACACAGTGGCACTGGCAGTAGTGGTCATGTTGAATACTTTCCTGTGCGAGCCATCAGAAAGCTTCATGAGGGAGATGTGCAGACTTTGATGGATCCGCAATTACATGGTGACTTCAATTTAGAAGATGCTGAAAGAGTTTGCAAAGTTGCATGTTGGTGCATCCAAGATAATGAAGATAATAGGCTTACAATGATTGAAGTAGTTCAGATCCTTGAGGGTCTACAAGAGGTTGGCTTGCCCCCGATGCCAAGACTACTAGCAGCTATGACCCAATCCTCCGACGGCGCCTCGGCGTAACAATTCATAAATACTTCATAGTTGGTGTCGGTGTTACTTATATCGTTGTTCTAGCGATTTCTGAATTGTATTATTGTCTGGTGCGTGTGGTTCCAATTTCTCTTATGTAAGCAAGATTGTATGCTTTTCAATTACTTATAATTTTAGCTCCAATGATTGGTTGCTCTATGTAAGAAAAACAGAGTCCGACAGTTAGTGAGCAGAGCACCAAAACAACAAGGATTCTCCCTTTATGAAAGTTAAGCGAACCCGCCACAGCAATTCTATGTAGGCGTCTTGACTGATATCTGCTGGAGTTTCGTCTCCTGAAGGCAAGCAAAGCAATGATGCAGCACGATGTCTATAACATCCCCCTGACAGTACCACAACGAGCTCCCTCGTTGAGCCCTCTAACCATTCCAATTCCAATTGAAGGTTGAAAGTGATTGATCATTCTTTGGCCGTCGACATGGCGGCAACACTTTAGGGAATTAAAATCGAATACAGCAACAGGGACTAGACGGCTTGCAAAGATTGCAGGCAGTGGCATCACTTTTGGGAAATACAAGAACTAACAGAGAGTGAAGCAGTAGGGTCTAGCATGGATGATGAGCGGCGATCAGCACTTCAGCAACATCGGCAACTAGATTGCACCGGCAGAGGAGTCTTGTCAAGGCGACAGATGGGTGTAAAGTGCCTGCTAGACCTTTGATGACATGGGCTTCTTGCACATCTTGTGCTAATCAACACCTTCCGATCTGTCTTAGCTTGACACCCTGCATTTTTGTTACATGTTAAAAACTACTAAATTTTCAGATAAATTCAAACGGTTTGCTCAAATTTAGAACAAATCTCCAGAAACCATTTCAAAATAAAATTGTGTGTTCTAAAAATTTGCATAAAACTAAACCATGTTGCATTTTCGTTTTATTTGAACTTTATTTTGCTTGTTCAAATTTAAACTTCAGTTGATTTTTGGTTGAATTCCAGAAATTTAAAAAGCAGTTCCTAAATCCAAAAAGCCTTTCAAGCAGAGACTTAATCACAACCCAACCCAGCGTTTTTTTTCCTTTTTTTCTTCCATCTGATTCTGTGAGGCGGTTCAACTCATGTCCATCTTACCAGGCCTGCTCCAACGGCATTTCCTATTTGGCGCCACAGGGGCCAGTTAACGTGCGTTTTCGTTCACTAGCGCCTGTGGCGTCCGTAAATGGGCCGGCCCATCTAGGCGCCGGTTAAAATTTTCTTTTTTGAAAATTCTATGAACTTTTTTGAATATCTATGAACTTTTTAAAAATTTCAACTGCTTTTTTCTCAGATTGATGAACTTTTTGAAATTTGATGAACATCTTTTTGAAAATGGATGAACTTTTTTTATCTATGAACTTTTTTTTCAGTTCAATGAACTTTTTATAAAAATACATGAACTTTCTTTGAATTTCTATGAACTTTTTTGAAATTCAATGAACTTTTAAAAAAATTAATGAACTTTTGCTAAATTGGTTGAATTTTTTTTCAATTTGAATGAACTTTTTTTCAAGTTGATGAACTTTTTTTCAAAATTGATGATCTTTTTTAAAGATATGAACTTTTTTTCAAATGGATGAACCTTTTTATTTAAAGCTGTTAACCTTTTTTGATTTCATATTTTTATTTTCGTAACAAAAAAATCAAAAAAACTGGGGCAGCACGCTGGTGGGCCGGCCCATGCTAGCAGCGCTGCAGGCGCCGGATCGTTAACGGGCGCCTGCAGCGCTGCATAGGAGCTCCCTGCTCCAACGGACACAAATTTTGACCGAGCCTGCCTCACTTCATCCTGGCCCAACATCACCTCCAGCACGTGCGCGGCCTAGACACCACTCGGCCTCTTCTTTTCCTCCGCCCAACAATCAAACCTGCCTAAAACCAGACCTAGCCCGCCTTTCTTTCTCTCTCTCCTTTCCTTTCTAGCACAGCACGACTCGGCCTACACCGGCCTGCTTCACTTTTACATTGCCCAAGACTGGCCAAGTCATCTCCCTCCTTCACTGTCACACAGCTAAGCGGGGCCCACACCTTATTATCTTCCCTAAGACAAAAATCTATGCCACCTGACCTCTCCTCTCTCACTCGTCGATGATGTCTTGCTATTCTTTTGGATCTTTTTGGTAGATATCTGGAAGTGCACACGTCCACCACCGACCCCGCCACAACAAGCATGTCATGACAACCCTGACTACATGTCCACCACGATTCCATCTGCTGTCGACGCTCCTCCTCTATGCGCTCTCCCTGCCCTCTTGTCCGCAACCCATCGTCCTGCTTGTACCTGTTGTCGTGTTAAGGCGGATGTATCACCGAATTTCCGACGACGAATGTTGAGGAAGATGATCTTGGCTCTGCCGCCTGGTGAGGAGCCGAAAGTGAAACTATATGCTCTGTGGCTCCATCACGCGTAGCCCCTACCTGGCGCGTCAACTGTCGTGGGAAAGTCATGGCAGTTCACGTGTGTTTATCATGTGTGATGGAAGAAACAAGTGGCTTACGGACACGGAGATTTATCCCGGTTCGAGCTCCCAAGATGGGATAATACCCTACTCCTGCCTGATGATTATTTCTCTATACTACCAAAAGGGCCCTGCGTTGCAACGGGAAAAAAATTCATAATCTCCAATGGCTATGACCATATTTTGCTGCATCACCGAGATACAGTCTCACTCTCAATTTCGTGAAATCATGATCAACTTTTGAAATCATAAACATTTTTCTAAAATTCGTGAACACTTTATAATTTCGTGAACAAATTCATGAAACTTTTCTAAAATCAAGAACATTTTTTATATTGATGAACATTTTATCCTATTTGCAAACGCTTTTTAAAAATTGTGAACATTTTTTAAAACAATCTTCTTGAATCAGCAAACATTTCTAGAACTGACAAACATATTTTTTGGAAATTGGTGGAACAATTTTTGAAATTTACGAACATTTTTTATTTAATGAACATTGCTTGAAATGCATGATCAGTTTATGAATCAGCGAACATTTTACGAATGAATAAACTATTTTGTAAGTCACAAACAGTTTTTGAATTTTAGAATATTTTTCATTCATGAATATTATTTGAATTGGGAAACTTTATTCAATTTAATTAACATTTTCCGATTTCGCGAACATTTTTTTCAAAATTTTGAACATTTTCTGAATAAGCAAACAATTTTTTACACAATCGTGAATATTTTATGAATGCACAAACATTTTATGATTTATTAAATATTTTCTGTAAAATCCCATTTTTTATTTTTTGGAACTTTTTGAAGTCCCAAATTATTTAAATTTTAAAGTAAATAAACAAAAATGGAAAATGAAATTCAAAAAGCAGGCTGCCGGGACAATCTAGAAACATGCTGCTAGAAAAAGATTACAGAGGCAATCTGACCTTTGCCAATCCCCACACTTCATTACTAAGCTAGTCAAAACTTTCAGTCAGGTCACCTTGATCACACCATGTTCAACATTAATTATCAGCTAAAGATAATGCTCTAAGAAAAACTCGTTTTATTTCCGTAATAATCTCCTTTTGTCAAAATAGATTATTCCAAAATCCTTCAATCTTTTTAGTTTGGTTATCCTAATATGATAGAAGGCCCACGCCAATAGATACAATGAACTGAATATCAATAAATGATAAAGGATGTGAAAAATCCAAAAGTAATATGTCGACACGATAAATTAGACTTAGTTATATAAAACAATAGTACCTTTCTTCCACTCATCTCATGACCGTTGTAGTATTGCTACTGCTAAGCATGATACAGACCTTTGTTAGCTATTGCAGTTGACAATGAAAATGTGTGAGTGAGCACATGTATTGTTCAGCAGATCACATATGTATAGGACTCAACTTGAAAGAGGAAACTACGTAAAAGAATTCATCAAGCAAATTAAACAACATGGTTCACACCATATCCGTATTATCATCGTTGAGATTGCAGATCTGACTTAGAGGATCACATTGAATAAAAAATATCACATCTAAGTGCGTGTAACCGAAAAGCTCAGAGTGAAACACATTACTAACTAAACTGATAGCTGCAAATGAAAAAGTCATAAGCAAGACATCACGATTATCTAGACAGCTAGAAAAGTAAGGATTCTAAATCTGAAATAAGCTATTATTATTTTCGTCGGAACTTGAGGGATGATACATTCACCATTATGCGTTCTGACGAATGAGTCAAAGCATAATGGAGATATCCACATCCAATGACACTGATGAGACCGAAGACTGAGACGGTGTATCTCTGTGGCATTCAAGTGCCTATTCCTTCACCCAAAGAAAGGTCAACTGTGCTGAAAGCTTATCAAGATTTTGGCGTCTGACCTTACATGTAAAATTCTTGCAAATGTATCATCTTAGGCTTGTTTAGTCCAGAATAAAACTTAGCTGTCCAAGCATCTTCAAACCAAATAATCGATGCTGTTTCTATTGGGCATCATAGAATACATGCGTTGTGACAATTTTAAATTGTACATTGTTTTTTGTTGATCATATAAATTATGGATCAAGCTGGAGGCTTGTAAGAGGGGATAGCCAACGTAGAATTCATCATCTTGCCCTCATCCGTCCATTGCAATCAATTGTACTATCTTGCCTTAGTCCGATTGGTCTCCCTGCAGACCTTGCTTCTCCTCGAGCTGCATGCTTCATTTGATTGTTCGGTCCATTGCCTTGATGCTTCATCTGATTGTTCCCTATTTGTTTCCCTGTTAAGGGAACTCAATTTCTGAAACTTATTTCTCATTGTTGGCTTATTGATGATTCCGAAGACTGCTTGTTGAACCCTAGGAAATTCAAAGGCATATATAAATTGAGATATTAATAGCAGCAAAGTTCCATGGCATGCAGAAACAGAGCATGTTGCTGGATCAACAATACAACAACCTACAGTATATGCTTGATTTTGGTTGGGATTTAGAAAATCTGTACGCTGTTTGTAATTCAGAAATTTATTGCTTCATTCATGCATTCCAAATTAAAGATTATCCATCACTACGCTGGATAAAGCTAAGCCATTTCAATCATTCTGCCAGCTCAAGCAGCAACATGTTCATCAAATGGCTTGAATTCTGAAGAAAAGACTAACAAACATAGAGAACACCATGTCAAACACAAACACCATGACAAACTAAGACAATGAGAATTCACAAAGGGCATATGATCAAACAGGGACATGACAAGCACCATCACAAAGTGACTTATCTCAGATCAATTCAAATAAACTGACAAAATTAACAGCAGCAAGCTGCCTTGGCATGCAGAAACAGAGAATCATTGTCTTACAGCTACCTATGACAGCTATATAGGCTACAGTAAAACGCAATGCTTCACTGTTGTGGCCTGGTGGTATTATAAGACTCCATCAGGAGGCCCCTAGAGACAAGCAAGTAAAGAACACCCAAGGATGCTTACTGGCCGGAAACCACACAAAATCAGAGAAAACTAACTGTGAATACTGCCAGAAACTTAAGAATAAAATTCTCGCATAAAAATAAATTTGCTACTTTCTAAATACTATTGGAATCTCATAATCAACATGCTATGAAGAAAGAGCAGAATATCAGACAGAGAGACAGGGGACAGAAACAATATGTCAAACAGGGGATCAGCATGATGCTACTGTACTTGATCAGTACCAAACCAAGATGCGTAACCATGATAACTGGTGTTGAACTCAGATATACACACTAAATGTTCTGATATGCCAAAATAAACACATTAGAATCTTTTTAATCATCCCAACTATTTTTCAGAGGTTGCTCTGCCGTTGCTAATTATGATGTTGTGCTATACTGCTATTTCATATAGAGGGAGGTCAGGGAGGAGAGCAGCACCCTGCTGTTGCGATTTTGTTCATGCTGCTGCTTGGTTACTACCACACATCTATACAAAGAACACATAGCACATAAGGCTGCTACTTGCTGCTTTAAAGGGGATAAATACCTCTGTTGTAGCCGCCGCGGGCGACATTGGACGGCTCGTCATATGTTTCTGTTCCTCCAGCAAACTCGGCGCTTCTTCCTCCGGCGAACTCGGGAGCGACATTGGACGCGACCCTGAGCATCTGCTTCGACCAGGGAGACAGCTGATTTTGCACCGTTGCCATACTCTGGAACAGCCAAGGCCCCATGGAAAGATATAGAGGAATTTGCATCGTGGCCATGCTCTTGTGGTCAGGCCACAACCGTCCCTTCATCTTCAGGCCACCGTCACCCTCTCATTCCCTGTCCATCAAGCCGCACCCCACAAGCTTCTTTTCCATGTCCTTTGTCACCATTCCAGCAGAAGCTAACCCATAGCCAGGTGCATCAGCCGGATCAGATGCATGTACGACGGCTCTGTCCAGCGCGCGCGTCGGCTCTGTCCATCGGAGTGGCGGCTTGTTTGCATGTGACGGTCCAACCTATGCACCAACGCTCCCCCTTGGCCTCTCTCTCGATCTGATCTCTCGCTGCGAGAGCCAAGCGGAAGGGTCCGACGGCGCCATGGTAGCAGGGGTGGGGGGATCCGACGTTGCAGCGTCGAGTATCGTTGGCGGTGGAAGGTTGCCGCGGGTCGCCGGTGTTGGAAGGCCACGTATGTGTGGGGGCACTCGGGGTGCTGGAATTTAGTCTATATTGGGGCAGCCCAATAACTATTTCAGAAATTCCTAATAAATCCTAGAGGCCCACTTAGCTCATTTGTGTAAGGCAAGGGATACTACTAAAGTTTAGTCCCATATTGCTAGTTGGGTGGGAATTGGACCTCCTTATAAGGAGGTTCTTTCCCCATTTGTATGAGCATGAGAACAAGCGGGACATCCACACGCGCTCCTCTGCCGCCCGCCTCGCCTCGCCTCGGGTTGCGGGAATGAGCGCAGCCTCTCGCCTCCTTCTCTTGTGCCTATAAAAAGGAGGTCGCTCCTTCCAGAGAGACACACCAGAATCTCTTCCTCCTCTCGCCACAAGTTCCTGAGCACTGCGCCTATAAAAAGGAGGTCGCTCCTTCCAGAGAGACACACCAAGGGTGATAAGGTTTTTGGGGAGCGCTCAGCGCGACTACTGGCTGTTTCATCACGGATGATCCGGTCGCCGACGATGACTTCTTACCCGACGTCCACGACCTCCTCGACGACATGGCAGGCGAGGACACCGACCCCAAGTCCAACGCTTCTGCTGCTGCTGCCAGACGTGTTCTTCTCCTTTCTGCTAGAAGTCCTCCTACAGTTCTTGGCTCTAGTTTCTGCCCTACGTATGTTAGGTTCTGTTTCGTATAAGCAACTTCATCTAGTGTCTGTTCTATATTTGTTTACCTCAAGTTCATATATGCTTAAGATGTTTACCTTCTCTCTGTCAGATTGCATGACTTGCTTTATATTTGTTATTTTAGTCATGGTTTATCTAGTATTTTTGTTAATAAAATCATTCGGTAAATTGCTCATATTTCCAACAATCCAAAAACCTTATTATAGGCAATTTACCCCGAGTGGTTTTGCTGCTTCCATGAGACCTCCTATGTTTGAGGGTATCCACTATAAGAGGTGGCACGTGAGAGCAGTCTTATGGTTTCAAACCATGAGCTGTTATGACGCCACTCTTGGCAAACCTGAAGGAGAGCAAGATGCCCAACAGGCACAAGCTTTTCAGAAAATGGATACTCTGTTTAAGGCTGCTCTCTTGAGTGTTCTTGGTGAGAACATAGTTGATGCTTATGCGTCAATTGACAATGGAAAAGATATGTGGGACGCACTCGAGGCCAAGTTTGGGGTCTCGGATGCCGGCACTGAGTTGTACATCATGGAGCAATTCTATGATTACAGGATGACTGAAGAGCGCTCCGTGGTTGAGCAGGCTCATGAGATACAGTCATTTGCTAGAGAACTTGAGCACTTCAATTGCATATTACCGGACAAGTTTGTTGCCGGGGGTATCATCACTAAGCTTCCTCCTTCATGGAGGAACTTTGCTACTCATCTTGAAGCATAAGAGACAGGAGTTTTCCGTTCCGGATCTCATTGGTACTCTGGATGTGGAAGAAAAGGCGAGAGTAAAGGACACACGTGCTCGAGGTATTGAGGGAGGATCTAGTGCCAATGTGGTACAGAAGCAGAACTTCCAGCCCCACAAGTTCAAGAACAAGGGCAAGCTTGATGGAAAAGCAAAGTTTGATGGGAAGAACAAGGCTGTGCAACACACGAACTTCAAGAAGAAGAATGGCAAGAAGAAAGGTGCTTGTCATGTGTGTGGAGATCCTGATCATTGGGCTCCTAGTTGCCCTAATCGCTATGACAAACGTCATCCTGGGAAAGGCGGCAAGACCACTAATGTTGTCACTGGAGACACTGACATGAAGGATGCTGGGTATGGTATATTTTCCACTATTCTTTCAGTATGTCATTCTCCTGATTGGTTGATTGACACGGGTGCTAATGTGCATGTATGCGGTGATATTTCCATGTTTTCGTCTTATCAGACCGCAGGGACTTCAACCGTGCTGATGGGCAACGGTTCAAGTGCTTCTGTTCGTGGTGTTGGCATGGTCGATCTGAAGTTTACTTCAGGGAAGATCGTGCGAATGAAGAACGTGCATTATGTCCCCTCCGTCAATAAAAATCTTGTTAGCGGATCTCTTCTGTGTAGAGATGGCTACAAGCTTGTCTTTGAGTCGAATAAATTTGTAATATCCAAGTATGGAACCTTTGTTGGTAAAGGCTATGAGTCAGGAGGCCTGTTTCGTTTATCCTTGTCAGACGTTTGCAATAAAGTTGTTAATCATATTTGCAACAAATAGTGAATCAAATGTGTGGCATTCACGTCTTTGTCATGTTAACTTTGGTTGCATGTCGCGACTATCGAAGTTGAACTTAATCCCTAGTTTCACCACTGTCAAGGGATCTAAGTGTCAAGTGTGCGTGCAAGCTAAGCAACCTCGTAAGTCTCACGTGACTGCGGAGACGAGAAATCTTGCACCACTAGAACTTATAAATTTAGATATATGTGAAATGAATGGTGTTTTGACAAAAGGTGGAAAGAAATATTTCATGACGTTAATTGACGACTCCACTAGATACTGTCGTGTGCATCTTCTGAAATCTAAGGATGAGGCTTTGAACTTTTCAAGATCTATAAAGCTGAAGTGGAAAACCAACTTGATCGAAAAATCAAGAGGCTTAGGTCCGACCTGGTGGATAGTATTTTCCAATGAATTTGATGCTTTTTGTGCGGAACATGGTATAATCCATGAGAGGACGCCTCCCTACTCACCTCAGTCAAATGGGGTGGCCGAAAGAAAGAACCGTACTCTAACTGATTTGGTTAACGCCATGTTAGACACATCGGGTCTCTCCAAGGCATGGTGGGGGGAGGCGATATTGACTGCATGTCTTGTCCTAAATCGAGTCCCCACAAAGAACAAAGAGATAACTCCATTCGAGGAATGGGAGAAGAAAAGGTTAAAACTCTCTTATCTGCGAACATGGGGTTGTTTGGTGAATGTCAATGTTCCAATTCCAAAGAAGCGGAAGCTTGGACCAAAGACCGTGGATTGTGTTTTCCTCGATATGCTTTTCATAGCATTGGCTATAGATTCTTGGTTGTAAAATCTGAGGTACCGACATGCATGTCGGTACGATCATGGAGTCGAATGATGCGACTTTCTTTGAAGATATCTTTCCCATGAAGGATATGGCTACCTCATCTAATCAGGAGATGCCTAGTTCATCGAATCAGAACCAGTTACAATTACCGAACCTGGCATTTCGATGGAACACTTTGAAAGTCCTGTGGAGGAGAACAATGAAGTTCCTACTAGGAGCAAGAGATGAGGATTGCAAAGTCCTTTGGTGATGATTTTCTTGTGTATCTCATAGATGACACTCCCAGTTCTATTTCAGAGGCCTATGCATCTGAAGATCGACCTCTTGGAAGGAAGCAGTTAAATGGCGAGATGGATTCCATCTTGGCGAATGAAACTTGGGAGATAACTGATCGTCCTTATGAGTGCAAACCTATAGGATGCAAATGGGTATTCAAGAAGAAGCTTAGGCCTGATGGTACTATCGAAAAGTACAAGGCTCGGCCCGTGGCTAAGGGTTATACCCAAAAGGAAGGTGAAGACTTCTTTGGTACTTACTCACCTGTGGCTCGACTGACCACTATTCGAGTTCTACTTTCACTAGCTGCCTCACATGGTCTTCTCGTTCATCAGATGGATGTTAAGACTGCTTTCCTAAATGGAGAGTTGGATGAGGAAATTTATATGGAACAACCAGATGGGTTTGTAATAGATGGTCAGGAAGGAAAAGTGTGCAAGTTGCTGAAGTCTTTGTATGGACTCAAGCAAGCACCCAAACAGTGGCATGAGAAGTTCGAAAGAACTTTAACAGCTGCAGGCTTTGTTGTGAACGAAGCCGACAAATGTGTGTACTATCGCCATGGTGGGGGCGAGGGAGTTATGCTTTGCTTGTATGTTGATGACATATTGATTTTCAGAACAAATCTGAATGTTATTAAGGAGGTCAAGGATTTTCTATCTCGCTGTTTTGAGATGAAGGATTTAGGAGTGGCTGATGTCATTCTGAACATCAAGTTGTTGAGAGATGATGATGGTGGGATTACATTGCTTCAATCTCACTATGTGGAAAAGATCTTGAGTCGCTTTGGCTATAGTGACTGCAAGCCCTCTCCAACACCATATGATGCTAGTGTGCTGCTTCGAAAGAATTGAAGAATTGCTAGAGATCAATTGAAGTATTCTCAGTTATTGGCTCGCTTATGTACTTAGCCGATGCTACAAGATCTGACATCTCTTTACTGTTAGCAAACTGAGTCGGTTTGTCTCAAAACCAGGAGATGTGCATTGGAAAGCTCTAGAGAGATCTTTGCGTTATTTGAAAACCTTTGCAAATTATGGAATTCACTACACGGGCACCCAAAGGTGCTTGAAGGGTATAGTGACTCAAACTGGATCTCAGATGCTGATGAGATAAAGGCCACGAGCGGATATGTATTCACTCATGGAGGTGGCGCTGTTTCTTGGAAGTCTTGCAAGCAGACCATCTTAACGAGGTCAACAATGGAAGCAGAACTCACATCACTAGATACAGCTACGATTGAAGCAGATTGGCTTCGCCGGCTCTTGAATGACTTGCCGGTTGTTGAGAAACCTGTACCGGGTGTCCTTATGAACTGCGACAATCAAACTGTGATCACAAAAGTGAGCAGCTCAAAGAATAACAAGAAGTCATCAAGACACGTTCAGAGAAGGTTAAAGTCTGTCAGGAAAATGAAGAACTCCGGAGTTATTGCGTTGGATTATATCCAAACGTCTAAAAATCTAGCAGATCCTTTTACTAAGGGTCTATCGCGTAATGTGATAGATAATGCATCAAGGGAGATGGGTATGAGACCCACAATATGAGTTGTTCACAGTGGTAACCTATTCTTTGTGATCGGAGATCCCGTGAATTAGATGTGGAAGACAAGATGTTGGCCAACTGAGAGGAGAGTATCCTTACTATTCACAACACCACTCCATGAAGATGCAATACTCTCCTAATCTGCATGGCAGGTTGATGTATATCTTAATGTGTTCTAAGTGGCTTATTTAAGCAGATGTTATCCTGCAGAACATCTTTTGAAGAACACACCTATATGAGTCTGATTGTCAAAGCGTCGCAATCTACGAGTAGGGTTCTCTCTAGTAAACTCATGAAAGGTCACGGAGTATGACACATAAGCTCCACCGGGGAAGACCCACGGTAGCCACGTGTCGGTCAAGGCTTTATGTGAAGCTAGATTCGCAGAAAACTTGCAGTTCAAGGCCCAAATCCATCGCTCAAGTTGCTTACTAGTGTAGCATAGAGATCTAGGTGGAAGTTCAAAATTAACAGTCTTCACTGCAGTACCGGTATATAAAACAGTGTTTTGGAACCAAAGGAAAATTTCTGTGTGCCTCTGGGATCTGGTGGGGGATTGCTGGAATTTAGTCTATATTGGGGCAGCCCAATAACTATTTCAGAAATTCCTAATAAATCCTAGAGGCCCACTTAGCCCATTTGTGCAAGGCAAGGGATACTACTAAAGTTTAGTCCCATATTGCTAGTTGAGTGGGAATTGTACCTCCTTATAAGGAATGTTCTTTCCCCACTTGTATGAGCATGAGAACAAGAGGGACATCCACGCGCGCTCCTCCTCCGCCGCCCGCCTCGCCACGCCGCGCCGCGCCGCGCCGCGGGTTGCGGGAATGAGACGAGCCGATGTCTAATTTTTGCCACGCACTACGGGTATACGAAAGGGCACGCGGAAGCTGAAACGTTCCTCTTCGCCTGTTGCCTATTTGTTTCATCTCCCTCGTTCTCTTCAGCCTCTCGCCTCCTTCCGAGACCACACCTTTTGAGTCCTGTACGGGAGAAGGGTGATAAGGTTTTTGGGGAGCGCTCAGCGCGACTACTGGCTGTTTCATCACGGACGATCCGGTCGCCGACGATGACTTCTTACCCGACGTCCATGACCTCCTCGACGACATGGCAGGCGAGGACACCGACCCCAAGTCCAACGCTTCTGCTGCTGTGCCGTCGTGTTCTTCTCCTTTCGCTAGAAGTCCTCCTACAGTTCTTGGCTCTAGTTTCTGCCCTACGTATGTTAGGTTCTGTTTCAGTATAAGCAACTTCATCTAGTGTCTGTTCTAGATGTGTTTACCTCAAGTTCATATATGCGTAGCGATGTTTACGTTCTGTTTGTCTGATTGCATGAATTGCTTTATTTTTTCTATTTTAGTCTTGGTTTATCTAGTATTTTTGTTAATAAAATCATTCGTAATTGCTCATATTTCCAACAATCCAAAAACCTTATTATAGGCAATTTACCCGAGTGGTTTTGCTGCTTCCATGAGACCTCCTATGTTTGAGGGTATCCACTATAAGAGGTGGCACGTGAGAGCAGTCTTACGGTTTCAAACCATGAGCTGTTATGACGCCACTCTTGGCAAACCTGAAGGAGAGCAAGATGCCCAACAGGCACAAGCTTTTCAGAAAATGGATACTCTGTTTAAGGCTGCTCTCTTGAGTGTTCTTGGTGAGAACATAGTTGATGCTTATGCGTCAATTGACAATGGAAAAGATATGTGGGGCCTTTTCGAGGCCAAGTTTGGGGTCTCGGATGCCGGCACCGAGTTGTACATCATGGAGCAATTCTATGATTACAGGATGGTGAAGAGCTCTCCGTGGTTGAGCAGGCTCATGAGATACAGTCATTTGCTAGAGAACTTGAGCACTTCAATTGCATATTCTCGGACAAGTTTGTTGCCGGGGGTATCATCACTAAGCTTCCTCCTTCATGGAGGAACTTTGCTACCTTACTGAAGCATAAGAGACAGGAGTTTTCCGTTCCGGATCTCATTGGTACTCTGGATGTGGAAGAAAAGGCGAGAGTAAAGGACACACGTGCTCGAGGTATTGAGGGAGGATCTAGTGCCAATGTGGTACAGAAGCAGAACTTCCAGCCCCACAAGTTCAAGAACAAGGGCAAGCTTGATGGAAAAGCAAAGTTTGATGGGAAGAACAAGGCTGTGCAACACACGAACTTCAAGAAGAAGAATGGCAAGAAGAAAGGTGCTTGTCATGTGTGTGGAGATCCTGATCATTGGGCTCCTAGTTGCCCTAATCGCTATGACAAACGTCATCACAGGAAAGGCGGCAAGACCACTAATGTTGTCACCGGAGACACCGACATGAAGGATCTGCTGGGTATGGTATATTTTCCACTATTCTTTCAGTATGTCATTCTCCTGATTGGTTGATTGACACGGGTGCTAATGTGCATGTATGCGGTGATATTTCCATGTTTTCGTCTTATCGGACCGCGGGGACTTCAACCGTCTTGATGGGCAACGGTTCAAGTGCTTCGTTCGTGGTGTTGGCATGGTCGATCTGAAGTTTACTTCAGGAAGATCGTCTTGAATGAAGAAACGTGCATTATGTCCCCTCCGTCAATAAAAATCTTGTTAGCGGATCTCTTACGTGTAGAGATGGCTACAAGCTTGTCTTTGAGTCGAATAAATTTGTAATATCCAAGTATGGAACCTTTGTTGGTAAAGGCTATGAGTCGAGGCCTGTTTCGTTTATCCTTGTCAGACGTTTGCAATAAAGTTGTTAATCATATTTGCAACAAATAGTGAATCAAATGTGTGGCATTCACGTCTTTGTCATGTTAACTTTGGTTGCATGTCGCGACTATCGAAGTTGAACTTAATCCCTAGTTTCACCACTGTCAAGGGATCTAAGTGTCAAGTGTGCGTGCAAGCTAAGCAACCTCGTAAGTCTCACGTGATCATGCGGAGGCGAAATCTTGCACCACTAGAACTTATAAATTTAGATATATGTGAAATGAATGGTGTTTTGACAAAAGGTGGAAAGAAATATTTCATGACGTTAATTGGCGACTCCACTAGATATCTGTCGTGTGCATCTTCTGAAATCTAAGGATGAGGCTTTGAACTTTTTCAAGATCTATAAAGCTGAAGTGGAAAACCAACTTGATCGAAAAATCAAGAGGCTTAGGTCCGACCGTGGTGGAGAGTATTTTTTCAATGAATTTGATGCTTTTTGTGCGGAACATGGTATAATCCATGAGAGGACGCCTCCCTACTCACCTCAGTCAAATGGGGTGGCCGAAAGAAAGAACCGTACTCTAACTGATTTGGTTAACGCCATGTTAGACACATCGGGTCTCTCCAAGGCATGGTGGGGGAGGCGATATTGACTGCATGTCTTGTCCTAAATCGAGTCCCCACAAAGAACAAAGAGATAACTCCATTCGAGGAATGGGAGAAGAAAAGGTTAAAACTCTCTTATCTGCGAACATGGGGTTGTTTGGTGAATGTCAATGTTCCAATTCCAAAGAAGCGGAAGCTTGGACCAAAGACCGTGGATTGTGTTTTCCTGGGATATGCTTTTCATAGCATTGGCTATAGATTCTTGGTTGTAAAATCTGAGGTACCTGACATGCATGTCGGTACGATCATGGAGTCGAATGATGCAACTTTCTTTGAAGATATCTTTCCCATGAAGGATATGGCTACCTCATCTAATCAGAGATGCCTAGTTCATCGAATCAGAACCGATTACAATTACCGAACCTGGCATTTCGATGGAACACTTTGAAAGTCCTGTGGAGGAGAACAATGAAGTTCCTACTAGGAGCAAGAGATGAGGATTGCAAAGTCCTTTGGTGATGATTTTCTTGTGTATCTCATAGATGACACTCCCAGTTCTATTTCAGAGGCCTATGCATCCGAAGATGCCGACTCTTTGGAAGGAAGCAGTTCGTAGCGAGATGGATTCCATCTTGGCGAATGAAACTTGGGAGATAACTGATCGTCCTTATGAGTGCAAACCTATAGGATGCAAATGGGTATTCAAGAAGAAGCTTAGGCCTGATGGTACTATCGAAAAGTACAAGGCTCGGCCCGTGGCTAAGGGTTATACCCAAAAGGAAGGTGAAGACTTCTTTGGTACTTACTCACCGTGGCTCGACCGACCACTATTCGAAGTTCTACTTTCACTAGCTGCCTCACATGGTCTTCTCGTTCATCAGATGGATGTTAAGACTGCTTTCCTAAATGGAGAGTTGGATGAGGAAATTTATATGGAACAACCAGATGGGTTTGTAATAGATGGTCAGGAAGGAAAAGTGTGCAAGTTGCTGAAGTCTTTGTATGGACTCAAGCAAGCACCCAAACAGTGGCATGAGAAGTTCGAAAGAACTTTAACAGCTGCAGGCTTTGTTGTGAACGAAGCTGACAAATGTGTGTACTATCGCCATGGTGGGGGCGAGGGAGTTATGCTTTGCTTGTATGTTGATGACATATTGATTTTCAGAACAAATCTGAATGTTATTAAGGAGGTCAAGGATTTTCTATCTCGCTGTTTTGAGATGAAGGATTTAGGAGTGGCTGATGTCATTCTGAACATCAAGTTGTTGAGAGATGATGATGGTGGGATTACATTGCTTCAATCTCACTATGTGGAAAAGATCTTGAGTCGCTTTGGCTATAGTGACTGCAAGCCCTCTCCAACACCATATGATGCTAGTGTGCTGCTTCGAAAGAATTGAAGAATTGCTAGAGATCAATTGAAGTATTCTCAGATTATTGGCTCGCTTATGTACTTAGCCAGTGCTACAAGATCTGACATCTCTTTTACTGTTAGCAAACTGAGTCGGTTTGTCTCAAAACCAGGAGATGTGCATTGGAAAGCTCTAGAGAGATCTTTGCGTTATTTGAAAGGCACTGCAAATTATGGAATTCACTACACCGGGCACCCAAAGGTGCTTGAAGGGTATAGTGACTCAAACTGGATCTCAGATGCTGATGAGATAAAGGCCACGAGCGGATATGTATTCACTCATGGAGGTGGCGCTGTTTCTTGGAAGTCTTGCAAGCAGACCGTCTTAACGAGGTCAACAATGGAAGCAGAACTCACATCACTAGATACAGCTACAGTTGAAGCAGATTGGCTTCGCCGGCTCTTGAATGACTTGCCGGTTGTTGAGAAACCTGTACCGGGTGTCCTTATGAACTGCGACAATCAAACTGTGATCACAAAAGTGAGCAGCTCAAAGAATAACAAGAAGTCATCAAGACACGTTCAGAGAAGGTTAAAGTCTGTCAGGAAAATGAAGAACTCCGGAGTTATTGCGTTGGATTATATCCAAACGTCTAAAAATCTAGCAGATCCTTTTACTAAGGGTCTATCGCGTAATGTGATAGATAATGCATCAAGGGAGATGGGTATGAGACCCACAATATGAGTTGTTCACAGTGGTAACCTATTCTTTGTGATCGGAGATCCCGTGAATTAGATGTGGAAGACAAGATGTTGGCCAACTGAGAGGAGAGTATCCCTACTATTCACAACACCACTCCATGAAGATGCAATACTCTCCTAATCTGCATGGCAGGTTGATGTATATCTTAATGTGTTCTAAGTGGCTTATTTAAGCAGAGATGTTATCCTGCAGAACATCTTTTGAAGAACACACCTATATGAGTCTGATTGTCAAACGTCGCAATCTACGAGAGTAGGGTTCTCTCTAGTAAACTCATGAAAGGTCACGGAGTATGACACATAAGCTCCACCCGCGGGGAAGACCCACGGTAGCCACGTATCGGTCAAGGCTTTATGTGAAGCTAGATTCGCAGAAAACTTGCAGTTCAAGGCCCAGTCCACTGTTCAAGTTGCTTACTAGTGTAGCATAGAGATCTAGGTGGAAGTTCAACTTAACAGTCTTCACTGCAGTACCGGTATATAAAACAGTGTTTTGGAACCAAAGGAAAATTTCTGTGTGCCTCTGGGATCTGGTGGGGGATTGCTGGAATTTAGTCTATATTGGGGCAGCCCAATAACTATTTCAGAAATTCCTAATAAATCCTAGAGGCCCACTTAGCCCATTTGTGCAAGGCAAGGGATACTACTAAAGTTTAGTCCCATATTGCTAGTTGAGTGGGAATTGTACCTCCTTATAAGGAATGTTCTTTCCCCACTTGTATGAGCATGAGAACAAGAGGGACATCCACGCGCGCTCCTCCTCCGCCGCCCGCCTCGCCACGCCGCGCCCGCGCCAGCGCCAGGTTGCTTGAGAATGAGACGAGCCGATGTCTAATTTTTGCCACGCACTACGGGTATCTGAAAGGGCACGCTGAAGCTGAAACGCGTTCCTCTTCGCTGTTGCCTATTTGTTTCATCTCCCTCGTTCTCTTCAGCCTCTCGCCTCCTTCCGAGACCACACCTTTTGAGTCCTGTACGGGAGAAGGGTGATAAGGTTTTGGGAGGCGCTCAGCGCGACTACTGGCTGTTTCATCACGGACGATCCGGTCGCCGACGATGACTTCTTACCCGACGTCCACGACCTCCTCGACGACATGGCAGGCGAGGACACCGACCCCAAGTCCAACGCTTCTGCTGCTGCTGTGCCGTACGTGTTCTTCTCCTTTCTGCTAGAAGTCCTCCTACAGTTCTTGGCTCTAGTTTCTGCCCTACGTATGTTAGGTTCTGTTTCGTATAAGCAACTTCATCTAGTGTCTGTTCTAGATGTGTTTACCTCAAGTTCATATATGCGCATTTATGTTTACCTTCTCTCTGTCAGATTGCATGACTTGCTTTATATTTGTTATTTTAGTCATGGTTTATCTAGTATTTTTGTTAATAAAATCATTCGATGAAATTGCTCATATTTCCAACAATCCAAAAACCTTATTATAGGCAATTTACCGAGTGGTTTTGCTGCTTCCATGAGACCTCCTATGTTTGAGGGTATCCACTATAAGAGGTGGCACGTGAGAGCAGTCTTACGGTTTCAAACCATGAGCTGTTATGACGCCACTCTTGGCAAACCTGAAGGAGAGCAAGATGCCCAACAGGCACAAGCTTTTCAGAAAATGGATACTCTGTTTAAGGCTGCTCTCTTGAGTGTTCTTGGTGAGAACATAGTTGATGCTTATGCGTCAATTGACAATGGAAAAGATATGTGGGGCCTTTTCGAGGCCAAGTTTGGGGTCTCGGATGCCGGCACCGAGTTGTACATCATGGAGCAATTCTATGATTACAGGATGGTGAAGAGCGCTCCGTGGTTGAGCAGGCTCATGAGATACAATCATTTGCTAGAGAACTTGAGCACTTCAATTGCATATTACGGACAAGTTTGTTGCCGGGGTATCATCACTAAGCTTCCTCCTTCATGGAGGAACTTTGCTACCTTCTTGAAGCATAAGAGACAGGAGTTTTCCGTTCCGGATCTCATTGGTACTGGATGTGGAAGAAAAGGCGAGTAAAGGACACACGTGCTCGAGGTATTGAGGGAGGATCTAGTGCCAATGTGGTACGTAGCGAACTTCCAGCCCCACAAGTTCAAGAACAAGGGCAAGCTTGATGGAAAAGCAAAGTTTGATGGGAAGAACAAGGCTGTGCAACACACGAACTTCAAGAAGAAGAATGGCAAGAAGAAAGGTGCTTGTCATGTGTGTGGACATCCTGATCATTGGGCTCCTAGTTGCCCTAATCGCTATGACAAACGTCATCCCGGAAAGGCGGCAAGACCACTAATGTTGTCACCGGAGACACTGACATGAAGGATGATGGGTATGGTATATTTTCCACTATTCTTTCAGTATGTCATTATCCTGATTGGTTGATTGACACGAGTGCTAATGTGCATGTATGCAGTGATATTTCCATGTTTCTGTCTTATCAGACTGCAGGGACTTCAACCGTGCTGATGGGCAACGGTTCAAGTGCTTCTGTTCGTGGTGTTGGCATGGTCGATCTGAAGTTTACTTCAGGAAGATCGTCTTGAATGAAGAACGTGCATTATGTCCCTCCGTCAATAAAAATCTTGTTAGCGGATCTCTTACGTGTAGAGATGGCTACAAGCTTGTCTTTGAGTCGAATAAATTTGTAATATCCAAGTATGGAACCTTTGTTGGTAAAGGCTATGAGTCGAGGCCTGTTTCGTTTATCCTTGTCAGACGTTTGCAATAAAGTTGTTAATCATATTTGCAACAAATAGTGAATCAAATGTGTGGCATTCACGTCTTTGTCATGTTAACTTTGGTTGCATGTCGCGACTAGCGAAGTTGAACTTAATCCCTAGTTTCACCACTGTCAAGGGATCTAAGTGTCAAGTGTGCGTGCAAGCTAAGCAACCTCGTAAGTCTCACGTGACTGCGGAGACGAGAAATCTTGCACCACTAGAACTTATACATTTAGATCTATGTGAAATGAATGGTGTTTTGACAAAAGGTGGAAAGAAATATTTCATGACGTTAATTGACGACTCCACTAGATACTGTCGTGTGCATCTTCTGAAATCTAAGGATGAGGCTTTGAACTTTTTCAAGATCTATAAAGCTGAAGTGGAAAACCAACTTGATCGAAAAAATCAAGAGGCTTAGGTCCGACCGTGGTGGAGAGTATTTTTTCAATGAATTTGATGCTTTTTGTGCGGAACATGGTATAATCCATGAGAGGACGCCTCCCTACTCACCTCAGTCAAATGGGGTGGCCGAAAGAAAGAACCGTACTCTAACTGATTTGGTTAACGCCATGTTAGACACATCGGGTCTCTCCAAGGCATGGTGGGGGGAGGCGATATTGACTGCATGTCATGTCCTAAATCGAGTCCCCACAAAGAACAAAGAGATAACTCCATTCGAGGAATGGGAGAAGAAAAGGTTAAAACTCTCTTATCTGCGAACATGGGGTTGTTTGGTGAATGTCAATGTTCCAATTCCAAAGAAGCGGGAGCTTGGACCAAAGACCGTGGATTGTGTTTTCTGGGATATGCTTTTCATAGCATTGGCTATAGATTCTTGGTTGTAAAATCTGAGGTACCGACATGCATGTCGGTGCGATCATGGAGTCGAATGATGCGACTTTCTTTGAAGATATCTTTCCCATGAAGGATATGGCTACCTCATCTAATCAGGAGATGCCTAGTTCATCGAATCAGGAACCAGTTACAATTACCGAACCTGGCATTTCGATGGAACACTTTGAAAGTCCTGTGGAGGAGAACAATGAAGTTCCTACTAGGAGCAAGAGACAGAGGATTGCAAAGTCCTTTGGTGATGATTTTCTTGTGTATCTCATAGATGACACTCCCAGTTCTATTTCAGAGGCCTATGCATCTGAAGATGCTGACTACTGGAAGGAAGCAGTTCGTAGCGAGATGGATTCCATCTTGGCGAATGAAACTTGGGAGATAACTGATCGTCCTTATGAGTGCAAACCTATAGGATGCAAATGGGTATTCAAGAAGAAGCTTAGGCCTGATGGTACTATCGAAAAGTACAAGGCTCGGCCCGTGGCTAAGGGTTATACCCAAAAGGAAGGTGAAGACTTCTTTGGTACTTACTCACCTGTGGCTCGACTGACCACTATTCGAGTTCTACTTTCACTAGCTGCCTCACATGGTCTTCTCGTTCATCGATGGATGTTAAGACTGCTTTCCTAAATGGAGAGTTGGATGAGGAAATTTATATGGAACAACCAGATGGGTTTGTAATAGATGGTCGAAGGAAAAGTGTGCAAGTTGTCAAGTCTTTGTATGGACTCAAGCAAGCACCCAAACAGTGGCATGAGAAGTTCGAAGAACTTTAACAGCTGCTGCAGGCTTTGTTGTGAACGGGCGACAAATGTGTGTACTATCGCCATGGTGGGGGCGAGGGAGTTATCCTTTGCTTGTATGTTGATGACATATTGATTTTCGGAACAAATCTGAATGTTATTAAGGAGGTCAAGGATTTTCTATCTCGCTGTTTTGAGATGAAGGATTTAGGAGTGGCTGATGTCATTCTGAACATCAAGTTGTTGAGAGATGATGATGGTGGGATTACATTGCTTCAATCTCACTATGTGGAAAAGATCTTGAGTCGCTTTGGCTATAGTGACTGCAAGCCCTCTCCAACACCATATGATGCTAGTGTGCCGCTTGAAAGAATTGAAGAATTGCTAGAGATCAATTGAAGTATTCTCAGATTATTGGCTCGCTTATGTACTTAGCCAGTGCTACAAGACCTGACATCTCTTTTACTGTTAGCAAACTGAGTCGGTTTGTCTCAAAACCAGGAGATGTGCATTGGAAAGCTCTAGAGAGATCTTTGCTTTATTTGAAAGGCACTGCAAATTATGGAATTCACTACACCGGGCACCCAAAGGTGCTTGAAGGGTATAGTGACTCAAACTGGATCTCAGATGCTGATGAGATAAAGGCCACGAGCGGATATGTATTCACTCATGGAGGTGGCGCTGTTTCTTGGAAGTCTTGCAAGCAGACCATCTTAACGAGGTCAACAATGGAAGCAGAACTCACATCACTAGATACAGCTACAGTTGAAGCAGATTGGCTTCGGCTCTTGAATGACTTGCGGTTGTTGAGAAACCTGTACGGGTGTCCTTATGAACTGCGACAATCAAACTGTGATCACAAAAGTGAGCAGCTCAAAGAATAACAAGAAGTCATCAAGACACGTTCAGAGAAGGTTAAAGTCTGTCAGGAAAATGAAAAACTCCGGAGTTATTGCGTTGGATTATATCCAAACGTCTAAAAATCTAGCAGATCCTTTTACTAAGGGTCTATCGCGTAATGTGATAGATAATGCATCAAGGGAGATGGGTATGAGACCCACAATATGAGTTGTTCACAGTGGTAACCTATTCTTTGTGATCGGAGATCCCGTGAATTAGATGTGGAAGACAAGATGTTGGCCAACTGAGAGGAGAGTATCCCTACTATTCACAACACCACTCCATGAAGATGCAATACTCTCCTAATCTGCATGGCAGGTTGATGTATATCTTAATGTGTTCTAAGTGGCTTATTTAAGCAGTAGATGTTATCCTGCAGAACATCTTTTGAAGAACACACCTATATGAGTCTGATTGTCAAATGTCGCAATCTACGAGAGTAGGGTTCTCTCTAGTAAACTCATGAAAGGTCACGGAGTATGACGCATAAGCTCCACCCGCGGGGAAGACCCACGGTAGCCACGTATCGGTCAAGGCTTTATGTGAAGCTAGATTCGCAGAAAACTTGCAGTTCAAGGCCCAGTCCACTGTTCAAGTTGCTTACTAGTGTAGCATAGAGATCTAGGTGGAAGTTCAACTTAACAGTCTTCACTGCAGTACCGGTATATAAAACAGTGTTTTGGAACCAAAGGAAAATTTATGTGTGCCTCTGGGATCTGGTGGGGGATTGCTGGAATTTAGTCTATATTGGGGCAGCCCAATAACTATTTCAGAAATTCCTAATAAATCCTAGAGGCCCACTTAGCCCATTTGTGCAAGGCAAGGGATACTACTAAAGTTTAGTCCCATATTGCTAGTTGAGTGGGAATTGGACCTCCTTATAAGGAATGTTCTTTCCCCACTTGTATGAGCATGAGAACAAGAGGGACATCCACGCGCGCTCCTCCTCCGCCGCCCGCCTCGCCCGCGCCCATTCCAGCGCCAAGGCCAGCGCCTTGCGGGTTCTTGAGAATGAGACGAGCCGATGTCTAATTTTTGCCACGCACTACGGGTATACGAAAGGGCACGCGGAAGCTGAAACGTTCCTCTTCGCCTGTTGCCTATTTGTTTCATCTCCCTCGTTCTCTTCAGCCTCTCGCCTCCTTCCGAGACCACACCTTTTGAGTCCTGTACGGGAGAAGGGTGATAAGGTTTTTGGGAAGCGCTCAGCGCGACTACTGGCTGTTTCATCACGGACGATCCGGTCGCCGACGACTACTTCCCCGACGACGACTTCTTCCCCGACGTCCACGACCTCCTCGACGACATGGCAGGCGAGGACACCGACCCCAAGTCCAACGCTTCTGCTGCTGCTGTGCCGTACGTGTTCTTCTCCTTTCTGCTAGAAGTCCTCCTACAGTTCTTGGCTCTAGTTTCTGCCCTACGTATGTTAGGTTCTGTTTCGTATAAGCAACTTCATCTAGTGTTTGTTCTAGATGTGTTTACCTCAAGTTCATATATGCAGACGATGTTTACCTTCTCTCTGTCAGATTGCATGACTTGCTTTATATTTGCTATTTTAGTCATGCTTTATCTAGTATTTTTGTTAATAAAATCATTCGGTAAATTGCTCATATTTCCAACAGGGGGTAGGGATAGGCGCACCGGCGGGGTAGACGATGGTAGCGCGCGACAATGGCAGGTGCTTCGCGCGGGGCGCGGCGATTGGGGGGGGGGGGGGGGGGCGTGGCGACGGTGATATACGTGGCAGGAGGTGGTGGCGCGCTGGAGTGGAGGTGGGATTGGGAGGTTGGATCATGCGGGCAGCTGCTTATTTCGAACCCTGACTTTCCTTTTCATTTTTCCGGTTGCCTCTTTGCGTACGAATCCATGTGGTTTGTTTGTCCCACCGATTCCAACTCCATTAGCCTAGCGATTGTTTATTATTTCTATGGTTGCAAACGTACGTATGAGATTAGGAAAAGCAAATCTCAGCCGTTCTTTTTAACTCATTTTCTATTGTTTGAGCCCTGACTTTCCTTTTCATTTTTCCAGTTGCCTCTTTGCGTACGAATACATGTGTTTTGCTTGTCTTTAACTCCTTTTCTATTGTTACATCTAATCCTTTTGTTTTCTATCGTTTTAATAATATAATAGATTTACTGTTCATATGGGTGCATTTGTGTTCGAGATTAGAGTAACACTCTGGGATTTTTTTTCTAATTATATCTCATGGCACAGAGTTGCTTCTTGAAGGTCCATGGCACTGAGTTCAAAAAATAGACACGAGGACAGGAAATGCATGAATAACAGTTTCTTGAAGGTCCACGACACAAGGATCACATGAATGTGTCAGTTACATTTGTTTTGTGTGACCTTGCTATTATAAATTACCAACGGTTCCAAAATCTTTACTCCTACACATTTCTGGCGTACTAGTATATGATGTGCGATGAAGTAGCCGTATTGAAAAAGAAAGTAGAGTGCCAAAGTAGGTGGTGAGATAATCGGAAGAAACCAAAGAGACGCCTACGAATTACGAACTCAAGGCACGGCATATGATGATGCTTCTTGCTGGCCTTTTGTTGCTTCGGATTACTGAGGCAAAATAGAGCACCGGAACCTGCCGTCTTGCATCTGCTAGGCACAATCCACATGAAGCAACTCTAAAACACACAGAGGGTAATGGGAGGGCTTTCCACTTTCTCATCGGTCTTATGTTTCACCAGGTGCTAGAAAAGTTGGTCTGTTGTGCTGACCATTAGCTTCTTGCCACCATCTGCTAGGCACAGTCTACATGAAGCAACTCTAAAAAAGATGGTCTGCTGGCCTCACCATTAACTTTTTGCCACCATCATCACTTCATCAGGTGACGGAGATTTTTTTCGACAAAATCAGGTGACGGAGATACACACAGCTCCGATCCAACCGGCTCGACATAATTCAGAAAGAAGGAAACGACGTGCCGATAGTGGCTGCTCCTTTCCTGAGAATAATATCATCAGAAAATGCACCCTACTCAACTTCATATCATCTCTTTTCAGAAATAGAAAAAAACAGCATGCCATCTCTTTTCACAAACATAAAAAAAAATTCAAATCGTCTCTATTCCCTAGCAATAACAACAGCAAATCTTGCCCACACCGTACGAACACACGCCCTTGCGTGACCCAACAATATATCTAAAAAAGATTTTTTTTTACATAGAATAGAACGAATTATCAAAAAGATAGACCGCTCGGGTTTACACTTGACAGGCTAGCAATGGCGGAGTTTCTCAAGGGCCATCCTGTGCCACATCCACAGAGCCATGACTTGAGGGAAAATGTTGAGTAAAAGCCAGCCCAAAACACATTGTGTTGCCCAAGCAGACATTGACAAAGTGGCAGACGTCGTATGTGAGTTCCTCCTACTCTAGCATGACTCGCTGCCTAAGGGCAGAAGCAGAGGATATCGGCACCGGTGCAGTTGCTGCATCGGCCGGCTGTGTCGGGGCACCAGTTGCAACTTACGACAGATAGCCCGCATGGAAATAGCTAATGCGGCGGATAAGGGGAACGCATGGTGTTGTTGCGACTGAGCACTAGACAAGGGAAGGCCTGGGCTGGGTAGAGCACTCTGTATAGATGACCGATGCAACTGGCCAAGTCGAGCAAGAAGCCAAGAATCACAGATCGGGTTTCAATGCCTATTAGTCCAACCAGAAATCATTCTGAGCAATCAATCAGATTCAGATGTGCCCGCTTTCGGCTATAGGTTAGATCAAGAATGAAGTAATTAAGATGGGGAACTGCAAATTAAACTGGCAGTATAAAATTGTGCTGCCATAGCAGTGTTTGTTGCTTCTGGAGATCAACTTCCTGGGAATATTTGGCAGAAAATGACATGTTGCCATTATTATCTGTTATCACGTTTGCCTTCATTGACACTACCAATCAACATAGTAGAGGAAACAAATGGTTGCCTTTCGTTCTTCTCATTCAGAGAAGGAAACTACCCTCAATTCTCAAGACTGAGGCATGACACTTTACAGACAACGGCAACACACCAACAATACCAAACACAACACAGGTACTACTTGTGCCTTACGAGAATGAACGGTAAATGGATAGAAATAATGGCCAAATGCGCTAGTTTATTTTTAACTAGTTGATTCTACATTGCAACATGTGTAGAAACAAATGGAAATTCAAACAACGGTTTGTTGTGTACTAGTTTATTCTAGATTACAACATGTGGCCTTCCGAATCTGAAACACAAAAATTCATAAATGATGAAGGAAATGTTGTAACGAACAATAGATAGACGATAAATAAAAGCATTACGGAACAATCTTTGAAGCCCTCATCATATTGATCAATGAGTTGAAGGAGTTCACTGTGTTACGGAAGCCAAGAAACCCATGCTCCTTTATCTTGTTCGTGTTGTGAAAATGCTCGCTCTCGAAATTGAAAACGGCATCAACAAACCACCAATTGGTAATCTCCTCGAGCTCAGTCACGACAAGCTTGATCTCCTGGAGGATCTTAATTTCGATGCATGCCGTCTTTTTCGTGCACACATTGTTGGTCCTCCTGTGTCTTCGGTGTATCTTTTGTCTTACTATACACGCCCAAGAAGCCTAGCAGGAGGACCAGCAATGAACGTGAGGCTTCTTCGTCACGTGCATCACGTTGATTGCAGAGCAGACCTCTAGGTCTTTTCAATAGGGTCGGTCCTAAAATATAGATTTTTTCTTCTACATGGGTACGCGTCCCTCAGCGTCATTCAGAACAGATTGTCCGCCGGGACCCTTTCCAAAGATTACTTCTAAATCATTGACCATTTCAAGTATGTCATCACCAGTACGGAGGACGGCCTTCTTCCAGTGATCTGATCACCTTTGAAATACTTGCCTTTCTTTCTTAAGAGATGGTTGGTCAGAAGAAATCGAGGATCTCCCAGGTACACATTCTTCCTGCATTTGTCCAAATATATACTGTCGGTATCATCTGAACAGTGCGTGCATGCGTGGTATCCCTTGTTAGTCTGTCCTGAAAGGTTACTAAGAGCAGGTCAATCATTGATGGTTACAAACAGCAACGCATGTAGGTCAAATTCCTGCTGTTTGTGCTCAACCCACACACGTACTCCTTTTCCATTCCATAATTGTAAAAGTTCTTCAACTAATGACCTTAGGTACACATGAATGTCGTTGCCGGGTTGCTTAGGGCCTTGGATGAGCACTGGCATCATAATGAACTTTCCCTTCATGCACAACCAAGGACGAAGGTTATAGATACATAGAGTCATGGGCCCGGTGCTATGATTGCTGCTCTGCTCCCCAAAAGGATTAATATCATCTGCACTTAAACCAAACCATATGTTACTTGCGTCACCTGCAAAGTCCCCCCACCTTCTGTTGATTTTTCTCCACGGTGACCCGTCAGCGGGTGCTCCCAACTTTCGTCTTTCTTACGGTCTTCTTTGTGCCATAGCAACAACTTGGCATGCTCTTTGTTTCGGAACAAACGTTTCAATCATGGTATTATAGGAGCATACACATCACCTTGGCAGGAACCCTCTTCCTGAGGCGCTCGCCCTCAACATCACCTGAGTCATCTCGTCTGATCTTATACCGCAATGCATTGCATACCGGGCATATGTTCAATTCCTTGTACTCACCACGATACACTACAGGAAACAGCTAATTTGCCATCAGGGGGCGTCTTTGCCGTCAGCTTTTCGTCGGGTAGACGGCAAAATAATGGTTTGCCGTCATTAACAGACGCCAAAGAAAATCTAACGGTAAAATAAACTTTGTCGTCTCCCAAAAAAACACAGACGGCAAAAGAGCTCACTTTGCCGTCTGCAAAAAAAAGACAGACGGCAAAGAATCTTTGTCGTCTGCCTTTTTTTCTACAGACGGTAAAGAGCTCACTTTGTCGTTTGTAACAAAAAAAGAAGACAGTAAAGTGTTTGCCGTCTGCGTTTATATTTACAGACGGCAAAATGAGTACTTTGCCGTTTGTAAATATAAACGCAGACGGCGAAGAGAAAACACACGCCACAGATCGATCCCACAGATTGATGACATGGCATGATCCGGGCCGCCCACCTATCTCACCACGCGCGCGATTCGCTGTGCCTGACTCTCTCTCGCCACGCGCGCTTGAAACACCCACCCGTTGGCCCACCACCCACTCCACCCGTCCATTATCCTCTCCCTCCTGGCCCACCACCCACCCCACGTCCAGTATCCACTTCTCTCGATCTGGCAATGGAGGGAACCGCGTGCTCCTCCTGCCGCGCACCCGAGCTTCCCGGCTACCGGACCCAGCCCCGTGCCGCGGCGCCAGGACGGCCCTCCGCCGGCCGGCCCCGGCTTCATCACCGGTCACCTCCGGCCCCTCACTCGCGGCCACGGCGCGCCCTCCGGATCCCTCGCCGGACTCTGCCTCGCCGCCCCTCGCTGGACTCCGCCTCACCGCCCCTCGCCGAACGCCGCCGCGGCCGCTCCTCGCCGTTCCCCGCCGCGGCCTCCCGTCGCCCGACCCCGTCGCGGCTGAGCCTCCCAAACCTCCTCCTCTTCGCCCCTCGACGTACTACACTGCAGCCGTCACTCAACGGGACCCGCCGCAGCCATCCCTCGTCAGACCCCATCGTGGCCGCTCCTCGCCGAACCCCGCCGTGCCTGAGCCTCCCCTCACCGGACCCCATCGCGCATGAGCCTCGCCAACCTCCTCCTCTCTACCCCGAGCACTAGAGCTCCTGCGGCAGTGTCAGCGGTTGCCGGAGTTGGCTACTCTGGCGACCACGGAAGCAACAACCGCTCTCCTCTCTGCTTCCCTTCTTCTCGAGCTCACCGCAGCAGCAGAGGCCACCCTCGGAACGCTTGAACTGAAGTTATTTTTTTAAATAGAAAACATTCTTTGCCGTCTGTAGTTTAGTCTTGTTCACGGCAAAGAAAACGTTTTGGCTGACGGCAAAGACCGCATTATTTGCCGTCTGTTATTTATAAGGCTGACAGCGAATCAGATTTGGCTGACGGCAAAGTCTTTGCTGTCTTCCTGATAAAAAGCTGACGGCAAAGCATTTTTTGCCGACTTTGTCTTTGCCGTCTGAGTTTGCTGTCTGCTTCCTGACGGCAAACTCTTTGCCGTCTAGATTTGGGTCTTTGCCGTCTGTGATCCACAGACGGCAAATTACCTGTTTCCTGTAGTGATAGTGGATGCAATCATTAGGGCATGCATGTATCTTCTGCACCTCCAATACTAGAGTGCAGACAACCTTCTTTGCTTCGTACGTACTGTCAGGCAATTTGTTATCCTTTGGAAGCTTCTTCTTCACTATTTTCAGTAGCTTCCCAAATCCCTTGTCAGTTACACAATTATCTTCCTTCTATTGTAACAATTCCAGTGAGGTATCGAGCCTTGTGTTACCATCTTCACAATTTGGGTACAGCCCTTTTTTGAGATCCTCTTAACATGTGATCGAACTTCAACTTCTCCCTTTCACTTTCGCATTCTCTCTGTGCATCAACAATGACCCGGCGAATATCATCATCGGGCACATCGTCTGGTACCTCTTGATCTTCACCTTCCCTAGTTGCAGTGTCACCGTATTCAGGGAACATAGGATAGCTGTCATAATTCTATTCTTCTTCGTTGTATTCCATCATAACCCCTCTTTCTTCGTGCTTGGTCCAAACACTATAGTGTGGCATGAAACCCGTCTCAAGCGGTGCAAATAAAGGGTTTTCGAGTTAGAGTAATCCTTCGTGTTCTCACAGACATTACATGGACAATACATAAAACCATTATGCTTGTTTGCCTCAGCCACTTCGAGAAATTTATGCAGGTCCTCAATGTACTCGGAGGTGCGTCAGTCACTGTATATCCATTGCCGGTTCATCTGCGTGCATTATATAATTAAGTGTATTAAAAACATTACAGAACATCATGAATAGAGAAGTGACCAAACTAATACAAGTTCATCATCACATTAAAACCAAAGTACAGTAGTGATCAAATGTTATTACTAAAAAATAAATACATAAAGTTCGTACATAGTTCTCATAGAACAACATACAACTCTCTAGAGCATCTTATTAAAACAAAAATTGAAACTAACATACAACTATGTAAAACATTTAAATGCAACAACAAATGTGATAATAATCGCAACTAAGATAACAATTGATGCAACAACATAATGATATCAAGCCTCATTATCAATGGCATATTTTTTTATCTTTCCAATCTTCAAGCGCATTGCATCCATCTTAATCTTGTGATCATCAACGACATCAGCAACATGCAACTCCAATTTCATCTTATCCTCCTCAATTCTTTTTAATTTTTCTTTCAAATACTCATTTTCTTTTTCAACTAAATTTAACCTCTTGACAAGAGGGTCGGTTGGAATTTCCGGTTCACATACCTCCTAGATAAAAACATGGCACTATAAGTGTGTATGACAATTATATAAAATATAATATACCACATCCAAATCATAGACCGGACGAGGACCGGCTGGGGCGGATACCAAAACCATGGCACTATATAATAACAAACAATAATAAAAATAAGAAATTTATACAAGTTTGTATGTAAATCATACAAGTAAGAATTAAAAAAAAAGATAAGAACAAGAGGCTCATCACGGTGGTGCCGGCGATGAGATCGGCGCGGGCGACCGACGGCAGTGAAGACGGGGACGGGACGGGACGGACCGCCAAACCTAGACAAATCTGGGGAAAATGGAGCTTCCAGGTTGAGCTTGGAGAGGAGAAAGCTTAAGCGTGGCTCGGGCATTTCATCGGACACCTCATGTGCATAGGAGGTGAGAGCAGAGCAGCACACACCTCCCACACGCCGGCCGGCCAAAAAACAAAGGAGTGAGCGAGCATGGGCGAGCATATATATAGGCATCTCTTTAGTCCCGGTTGGTGGCTAGAACCGGGACAGAAGACTGACCTTTAGTCCCGATTCCAGCCACCAACCGGGACTAAAGGGGCTGCGACAGGAGCGAGGACCTTTATTCCCGGTTCGTGTCTGGAACCGGGACTAAAGGGGTCAGACGAACCGGGACTGATGCATGCCGAGGCCCGACCGGCCTCCTGGCCTCACGAACCGGGACTGATGCACCCATTAGTCCCGGTTCGTAACACGACCGGGACTAATGCACTTATCTGGTCTGGACCAAAGCCTAGTGGACTCTTGCCCACAATGGGCATTGGCTGACGTTCAGTCGTATTTATAGAGTTTGCCGCGATCTGTTCAAAATGTGTGCCACTCTGTACATATTGGTTTTTCACCTATTTCCTTCTATAATGAATAGCCAGTGCTTCTGCTAGTTGTTCAACAAAAATGTTAATTATATATTGTGGCATGGAGTATTTTTTTTTTCTTAAAGATGAACATAGAGACAAGGAATGCATGAATAGCAGTTTTTTTGAAATTGTCACGGGGACTGCACGAGACAATCGCATTTGTTCTGTGTGACCTAAGTATTATAAATTGCCCAACAGTTCCAAAAGCTCTACTTTTACATCTTTCTGTTGTAGTAGTATATGGTCTGCCAAGAGGCATATGAAGAAACAAGAGTGCCAAAGTAAGTGCTGAGATAATGGAGGAAACCAAACAGACGCCTAGAATTTAGGAATTCAGGGGACGGCATGTGACACTGCTGATTGCTTCCTTTTTGTATAGCAACAGAGGTCGGGAATTCCATAATATGTGCAGTTGTCGTGGAGATGGTGAAGGTGGAAGCACAGGGGATGGCATGCGGCTCAAGCGAGGGTTGACAGTGTTGGAGCACCGATTGTGACAGACAACCGGCATGTCCACGTAGTGATCGACGGCACGGGCAGACCCGACGACCAATCTGCCATCTATAGCTGGTACGTGTTGTTGTGGCTGAGCCCTCGACAGGGCGGCGTGTGGGCAGAGCACTCTGTTTATAGACAACGGATGCAACTGGCAAGCAGAGCATGTACATGACCCCCAGTTGGATTTCAACAGGCAACCGGTGATATAATTCTCAAACATGCCAATTAACCGCCCAAAAGGCTGTGAACTAAGACAAGTCAAATGACGCCACATTCGTATTTTTAAGTACAATGTTGCTGAAACGAAGATGTTTCTCCATGGTATTCCCTATTCGTGAAATGAAAAAATATGCATGAAGATAGGACATTGCAAGTTAAACTGATCGTTTATAATTGTGCTATCATAGCAGTGTTTGTCTAGTGATTGGCGGCATCCTACGGAGGGGATCATACCGCGCCATGTTTTTTTCCTCTGGTTCCTTCTCTGCCCGATGAAGCTCTGGCAGATGGTGCTTCGTCGGAGAACTTGCGAGGGTTGTGTCCCCCTCATCTACCTACTCGAAGTTAGAATGATCTTCGGGGCCTGCATGGTGCTATGAAGATCGTGATCACCGGCTCTTCGTCGACAACTTCCTGGCTGCTGCATCTTCAAACTCCTAGATTGCTCTGCGGAGACGGAGGCCCAGAGACTGCAACGAGCTTTGCTCACGGTGCACCGCCGGTGGATGCAGAAGGAAGATAGTGCTGATTATTCATGGACTCGTCTAATTTTTTATTTTTTATGGAAGTGCTTGTAAGAGCTGATTTTATCTAATATGTAGCCTTCGTTCTTTCTGAAATAAAGCAGCATTTCTTGCTTGTGGAGATCAACTTCCTGGAAATATTTGGCAGAAAATGACCTGTTGCCGTTGTTATCTGGTATCATGTTTGACTCAATTTCCACTGAGTTGAGGAAAAAAATGGTTGCCTTTTGTTCCTTCTGACCGAAGAAAATTATCTCAGTTCTGAAGAATAGCACTTTGCAGACAACGGCAACAGCTGAGCAATACCAAACACGAGTACTACTTCTTTGTCTACGGCCCTCGCTGTGGGTTACTCCGCCACGGATGTGGCTTCTTTCGTCGATGACGCGGTGCCCACCTCCGATCCAGCTTTGCTGCGCAGGTTGAGCAGTCTGCAAGGAGGACCTCGTGCGACGGGTGACTAGCCGGAGAACGGCGGCAGAAAGCTATGGTCTAGCTGCTAGCGTGGCGACAACGCTAGGAGAAGCATTGGACAAGGCGAGGTGTCCAATTGATTGATCAAAAATAGTTGGATCATGCGAATTGTACTATAGGATCATGTTTTATAGCTCAAATCTACTTTGAATGATGCGCTACTTTTTTTCCTTTAAAGAAAAAAAAACATTTCAAGACCAAAACCTTTTCTTTGCAGACAGGGACAAAGCCTTCCCTCCTAGAAAATTCTATAAAAGGTTGTAATCAATACATGGCAAAAGAATACTTGGGTTGTGATTGTTTTTGTTTTGTAAAGCAACATTTGACAATATATTGTGTTGATGTTAAACATTTATATTTTTAATTCTGTATGTATGAGCACCATCAGCAAGATAGGCTACTTGATGGTATTTTCGTGAAAAAATGGGACATGGAGTATCTAATTTCGAGCACAATTGCAGTAAATTTTGAATAGAGTAAAAAAATGAACAATGTTGATGCATTTTGAAGCACTCATTTTTATTTCTATCGCACATACCTCTACGGATGACTTTTTAAGGAGAAATTTTGCAGGACGATTTTAGAAACTTGTTGATGTTCATCCAGAAAAAAATAAAGATTTTTTTAACCTTTTTACATTTTTTAGGATTTACTGTTCATGCGGGTGCATTTGTGCTCGAGATTAGAGTAACATTGTCGATGTTACTAATTATATCTCGTGGCACGGAGTTTAAAAATAGATGTGAGAACAGGAAATGCATGAATAACAGTTTCTCTAATATTTGACACAGGGATTGAATGAATGTGGCAGTAGCATTTCTTTTGTGTGACCTCGCTATTATAAATTACCAACGGTTCCAAAGTCTTTACTCCTACACATTTCGCTCGTAGTAGTATATGATGTGCTATGAAGTTGCCATATTGAAAAAAAACACAGAGTGCCAAAGTAGGTGTTGAGATAATGGAAGAAACCAAAGAGACGCCTATGATTTAGGAACTCAAGGCACGGCATATGATGGTGCTTATTGCTGGCCTTTTCTTGCTTCTGATTACTGAGGCAAAATAGAGCACCGGAACTTGCCGTCTTGCATCTGTTAGGAACAATCCACATGAAGAAACTCCCAAACACACGGAGGGCAATGGGAGCGCTTTCCACTTCTCCTCGGTCTTCTGTTTCACCAGGTGCCAGAAAAGTTGGTGTGCTGGGCTCACCATTAACTTCTTGCCACCATCCTCGTGAGGTGGGTACGCACGGCTGCGATCCGAGTAGCTCGACATAATTCAGTAAGGAGGAAGCCATGAGCAATTTTACAGGGCTTTCCCCCAAGTTTTCTTGGTGACGTACAAGTACAACAACACAAAGTGATGTGTTGATGCCTACTGCGTGATGATGGAGAGTATGATGCTTAATGGCCTCTTATATCTGGTGGGCACGATCTACATGAAGCAACTCTAAAACACACAGAGGGTGATGGGAGCGTTTTCCACTTCTCCTTGGTCGCCTGTTTCACCAAGTTCTAACCACTTCTCCTTGGTCTACTCCCTGTTTCACCAAGTTCTAAAAAAGATGGTCTGCTGGGCTCACCATTAACTTTTTGCCACCATCGTCACTTCATCAGGTGACGGAGATACACACGGCTCCCATCCAAACGGCTCCACATAATTCAGTAAGAAGGAAAATGACGTGCTGATAGTGGCCGGTCCTTTCCTGAGAATAATATCATGAGAAAATGCACCCTACTCAACTTCATATCATCTCTTTTCACAAACAGAAAAAACTTCATATTATCTCTTTTCATGAACAGAAAAAAATGCTCCCAAGGGATTATTGCTTCTTGCGGTACGTCACGAGTTTTCCTTGCTGCAGTACGTCATGGAAATTGCTCCCAAAGTTGCAAAATATTACCCATCATTGTCAAGATCCCCCGCCTGGGCCAGCCCATGCCGTAGGGACCTCCTATATTGCACTCTGTGCGCTGGGAGAAACGCAGCACGCCTATTTGGGCCAGGCCATGTCCGGGCAACCAGTTTTTAATTTTTTTCTTTTTTTCTACTTTCAATAATTTGGAACTTAAAAAAGTTCTGAAAATTTTACAAAAAATAGAATTTTGAAAGAAATGTTTATGCATTCAAGAAATGTTCATGATTTTATAAAAAATAATTCTGAATCAAAAAATATTTTTGAAAAATTTAAATCAAATGTTTGGAAAAATCAAAAAATCATGAATTTTTTAAAATTTCGCATATCAAAAAACTGAATGTAATTGAAGAAAATTTTGCCAATTCAAAAAAATGTTCATGAATGAAAAATATCCTTAAAATTCAAACACTGTTTGTGCCTTACAGACTAGTTTATTCATTCATAAAAAGTTTGCTTATTCAAATAATAATTTTATTTAAAAATTGTGAAATCAAAAAAATGTTCGTTAAATCTAAAATATGTTAGTGAATTTCAAAAATTGTTCCACCAATTTTCAAAACATTTTCCGCCCATTCTAGAAATGTTCACCAATTCAAGAAAATTGTTAAAAAATATTCACAATATTTATTTATTTTTGCAAATAGTATAAATTTTTATGAAATCAAAATTATGTTTGTATATTTCCAAAATTATTCCATGAATTTTCAAAACACTGTTCATCCATTCTAGAAATGTTCACCGATTCAAACAAATTGTTAAAAATGTTCATAATTTTTAAAAATTGTTTGCTAATACTATAAGATATTGATGAATTCATAAAATGCTCTTGATTTTAGAAAATATTTGAAAATTTGTTAAAGTGTTCATAAAGTTGAAAAATGTTCATAATTTCAAATATGTTCACGAGTTTAAAAAAATGCTTATAATTTCACGAAATTGAGAGTGATAGTGTATCCGGTGATGCAGCAAAATGTGATCACGACCTTTGGAGATTATGATTATTTTTCTCCCGTTGCAACACACGGCTCCTTTGCTAGTGTAACAACAGCAAATCTTGCCCACACCGTACGTATGCATGCCCTTGCCTGACACGGCACAATATCCAAAAAAGATTTTTTTTAATAGAATAGAAGGAATTATCAAAAAGAAAGACCGCTCGGGTTGACAGGCTAGCAGTGGTGGAGTAACTCAAAGCCATCCCGTGCCACATCCACAGAGCCATGACTTGAGGGAGGGAAAATGTTGAGTAAAAGCCAGCGCAAAACACATTGTGTTGCCCAAGCAGACGTTGACAAAGTGGAGGCCGTCGTCTGTGAGTTCCTCCTAGTCTAGCATGACTCTGTGCCAAACGGTGGAAGCAGTGGATCATGTCGACACCGGTGCAGTTGCTGCATCGGTCGACGGTGTAGTCGGAGCACCAGTTGCAACTTACGACAAATAGCCCGCATGGCAATAGCCGATGCGGCGAATGAGGGTAGCGTATGGTGTTGCTGTGACTGAGCACTAGACAGGGGAAGGCGTGGGCTGGGCAGAGCACTCTGTTTATAGTGCAACTGGCCAAGCAGAGCAAGAATCACAAATCGGCTTTCAATACCTACTACTCCAAAGCAATCATTTTGAGCAATCAATCAGATGTGCCAGTTTTCGGCTAGAGGTTAGATGAAGACTTCGGTAATTAATATGGGGCACTGCAAGTTAAACTGATCGTATAAAATTGTGCTGCCCTAGCAGTGTTTGTTGCTTCTGGAGATCAACTTCCTGGGAATATTTGGCAGAAAATGACATGTTGCCACTGTTATCTGCAATCACGTTTGCCTCCATTGACAGTGCCAATCAAGAATAAATAGAGTTGAGGGAACAAATGGTTGCCTTTTGTTTATCTCGTTCAGAAAAGGAAACTCCTGCAGTTCAGTCAAAGAGGAAACCATCTTACGGCTGCTGCACCGTATGTACTTCTTCATCTCTTATATTCTTTTGCAAACCGAGCGAGCGAGGCGAAGAGGATAGAATATGACACATTGGCTCACATGATAGTGAGAGAAGCGAGTAATCTTGCTCACGCCATCTTGTTCAGATACAACAAACAGGTGGAAGGTCGAAATTTACCAGGATTACTAAGTACAAGGTGCCGATTTCAAAGACTGAGAATTCAAGGTCTGATTCCAATGCCCCCTATGAGTTCAAGGTTTGATGTCAGGTAAAGGTGACAACTGACAACTATGATGCAACAGCTTCAAATTTAGATCCCCAAAGAGACTAGTTGCCGGGTTTAAGAAGATTAGAGCCATTCTAAAAATGGGGGATTAGGTCCCAACTTGGAGTATATATTGAAGAAGGGAAACCAACTCCATATTTGCCACTCTCGAAAATAATCGACACTTTGTGTATAGCTGAAGCCTAAAGGACTACATATATGTTCCCCGGAGAGACTAATTGTCGGGTTTTTGTTCCCTGAAGAAACACTTGGCAATTTCTCATCTTGATGTTAACTCTTTACAATTTTTTTATTGTGAAAACAAATAAGCTCCATCGACATGACAGTTTACTTGGTGGTGCTTTGCTATTAAAAAGAATCTTATTGACAGCATGCAGTTTTGGTGATGACATAGCACACACAGAGTTCATGAATCTAACAACCGCATTTGTTTTATATGACCTAATAACCATTATAAATCGCCCAGCTGTTCTGAAACCACTATATATGTGTTCTGTCCTACTACGTTATGCAGCCAAGAAGTTGTCATATGAGAAAACAAAATGCAAGAGGAAGAGTTGACATAATGGAGGAAACCAAAGAGATTCGTATTATTTAGGAACCAAGCCATAGGATGTGCGAGTCCAGACCTGGCGGTGTTTGTTTTTGCTTATTTCTCACTACATTCATAATGTTTTTGTTAAATTTTCAACTATATGACAAAAGAAGCCCATGGTAGCAATCAGCTGCGACTAATTACAGCCACAACTACATCCTTCGATGATATATGTGTTCATAGAGTGCTCATAGGTCAGGTGATGAGAAATCAAGCATCTCCAAAAGTACAGAGGGTGTAAATCACATGGCCATGCACAAAAAAATCATGAGTACTTTTCTTAGATTTAACAATGCTGGTAAAATGGCAGAGCACTAGAGTGTTCAACTTAGCTATCACTGATCGTTTCAAATTGTAGGCCGCTTTTCCCTCCCGTTGCCGTGCTGCAACTCACCCATGACTCTGCCGTCCACCCGATTTTCGTGCCCATGGTTGAGCTCGTCACCGCAGGGCTTGCACAGGCTCTGTGACGGTCACAGCCGGTATGACAGGCAGGGTCTATTTGTCAGGGGAACAAATCCTCTGTTGTAACAACAGTACAGTTACATCGGCTATCGCATGGACCCGATCCCGCATGTATACGTAGAAAGAAACATATAGAGTCAATACTTAGAATCTGACGATGGAGCACCCTGCAACCCCTAAAAAGTTATAGGAGTTGATCCTATAATGGATTTAAGGTCTCCCCTTTTAGGGGCTATGGTTACAGACAGAACAGACAATCCAAATCGGATTAATTCATGGCGGAATATTTTGCTTCTGGAGATCATGGAATAACTTGTTGCTTCCGGGGATCATAGCGGTGTTTGTTGCTTCTGGACACTAACTTCCTGAGAATATTTGGCTGAAAATGACATGTTTCCATTGTTATCTGCTATCACGTTTGCCTCCAATTTGCACGACCAATCAACGGAGATGAGGAAAAAATGGTTACCTTTTGTACTTCTCATTTTGTGAAGGAAACTATCACAATTTTGAAGACTGAAGCATAACACTTTGCATACGACAACAACATATCAGCAATACCAAACACATGTACTACTTCTGCCTTACAAGAATGAACAATAGATGGATGGAAAATAATGATTTGACATTCAGAAAATAATGATTTCTGAATGTTTTTGTTCCCTGGAGTAACATTTGAGAATACCTCATCTTAATGTTAACCATTTATATTTTAAAATGTGAATAAAAAATGAGCTTTGTCAACATGACAGTTTAGTTCATGGTGTTTTGTAGAAAAAAAACTTATTGACACAGAGTTTTTGTTATGACACGACCCAGCATAGAGTGCATGAATCTTAAAATTGCACTTGTTCTGCATGACCTAATAACCATTATTAATTTTTTAGCTGTTCTGAAACCACTATATGTGTTTTGTACATTATGCTGCCAAGAAGTTGTCATATGTGGAAACAGAATGTAAGCGCTAGGAGATTGGAGGAAACTAAAGAGGCTCGCATTATTTAGGAACTAAGGCATAGCATGTGTGAATGTGGACCACTTGACTTTTGCTTTTGCAGATTGCTGACTATATGCATACCATTTTATTTTGTTTCCAACCATATGGCAAAAGAAGTCCATGGCAACAATTAGTTGCAACGAATTACAAGCACACCTGCATCCTTCGATGATACATTTGTTCAGTACACAGCTGGTCACAAATCAGCCAGTCTTCTAAAGAGCAGAGGCTTAAATCACATGGCTGGGCATAAATAAATCGAGAGACCACATACTTTTCGTAGATTTAACAATGCTAGTACAATGATAGAATACTAGCGTCTGCAGCTTTTTATACAGAGTACCTCCCTTTATTTTGAACATAGACTCGTATGTTTCTGTGTCATTTGGTCCACCTAGCACAAACATGTTTTTTTCTCTCATTACGGTTGTTGCTTGCAGAGATCAACTTCCTGGTAATAATTAACAGAAAAGGACATGTTGCCATTGTTATGGGTCATCATGTTCGTCTCCAATTGCACTATCAATCAACATAGATGAGGAAAAGAAATGGTTGCCTTTTGTTCTTCTCATGTGAAGGAACCTATCTCAGTTCCGAGGACTGAAGTGAAAGACTTTACAGACAATAGCAACAGATCAGCAATCCCAAACATGTACTTCTGCATTACAACAATGAACAATAGATGGATGGAAAAAATGATTTATCATTCAAAAAAAATGATTCTGAATGTGTTCCCTAGAGCAACATTTGACAATACCTCATCTTCATGTTAACCGTTTATACTTTTTGTTGTGGATAAAAAACGTGCTCCATCAACATGCAAGTTAGTTGACGGTGTTTTGGTAAACAAAAATTGACATGTAGTTTCTGTGATGACACAACCTCACATAGACTGCATGAATTTAACAACTGCATTTGTTCTATGTGACCTAGTAATCATTATAAATTGCCCAGCTCTTCCAAGCCACTATAGGCTGCCAATAAGTTGTCATGTAAAAGCAAGATGCAAGTTAGTTTTTGGGAGATTGGAGGAAACCAATGAGAATCATATTATTTAGGAACTAAGGCATAGCATGTGCGAATGCAGATTGTATAAGGTTTGTTTTTGCGGCTTGCTGACAACATGGACACCATTTTTATTTCATTTTAAAACATATGGCAAAAGAAGCCCGTAGTAGCATTTAGCAGAGAGAATTACAACCACGACCATGATGTGGTCACAATCAAGGTCATGGCATTATCAGCCAGTCTTGTGAAGAGCAGAGGTGTAAATCACATGGCCGGGCATAAATAAACAAAGAGATCCAGATGCTGTTTGGTTCCCAGCACCTCACATTAGGCAAGTTTGATCAAGTTTGGTGGTTCTTTGATTCTAGCCATACCTAAGGCAAGAATTTTTTTTATGAACAGTAGACACCACACGTCATAAACATAAAAAGTATGGCAAGATTCCCTAAGGCAAGCCAAAGTGTGGGTAAGAATTTAAACAACTCAAGTAAGTAAGTGTGGCAAAATAACGTGGCAATACATGGCAAAAATAGTCACAATCCAAACGGCCCCCAATACTTTTTCTAGATTCAACAATGCTAGTACAATAACAGAGCACTAGAGTGTACATCTTGTCTTCTTGTACAGAGTACTGATTTTTGAACATATACAGTATGTGTTCCGTGCCATCCGGTCCACAAAGTTCTGGGTCGTGTACAGTATGTTCACAAAGTTCTGGGATGTGTAAGGATTGCTTAAAAGATCTGTTTTAATTTAATTTATAGATGATGGTTGCAACAGGCCGAGCAGAGCAAGAATTTGATACCCAACCACTGATAATTGCCAAACATGCCAACATCAGGAATCATTTATCGAGCAGTTAATTGGAAGTGCCGGATTTCGGCTAGAGGTTAGACCTTTTAAGCCATTATTATTAAACCTCCCAGAACGTTGCCAACAAAGACCAAGTCAAATGACGCCACATTTCCATTTTTGAAGTATTGAAGTCTTTCCTTGTAGAGTAGGGCGTTTCAGCATTCAGGCTCATCTGCAGCCGTAAAAAAACAAAAAAAACTCAAAAAAAGAATAAAAAATTCTTAATTTTTTGTGTGTCATAGAAATTTAATGCTTGAGGCCTGCTCCAATTTTCAAGTCATTTGGACATCTGAGCAGCTCTCAGCCAAAAAGACAAATCGGACCAAACAGTAGTAAAATTTTTACAGACCCCAATTTGTCTTTTTTGCTAAGAGCTCTTCAGATGTCCAAATGATTTGAAAATTAGAGCGGACCTCACGCATCAAATTGCCTACCGCACAAAAAAAGTTTGGATTTTTTTTGAATTTTTCTAGTATTTGTTTTGATTTTTTTTCATCAACGCGGGTGCAGATAAGCTCGGGTGCAGAGATGAATTTTCGCTCCTTGTAAGAAAAGCTGAATTGAAAACGTTTCCGTGGTTCCCTGAAATTGCACGAAGATGGGAAATTGCAAGTTAAACTGATCGTCTGAAATTGTGCTACCATATCAGTGTTTGTTGCTTCTGGAGATCGTCTGAAATATTTGGCTGAAAATGACATGTTTGCCACTGTTATCTGCTATCACGTTTGCCTCCAGTTTGCACTACAAATCAACAGAGATGAGGAAAGCAAAGGGTTGCCTTTTGTTCGTTCTCACTCAGTGAAGGAAACTACCTCAGTTCTCAGGACTGATGCACAATAACAGTTTACAGAGATGAGCGAAGGAGTAACAAGCACAACACAGGCACTACCTCTGCCTTATTACAAGAATGAACATATGGATAGAGAACAGTCACCCAACGCGCTAGTTTACTTACTACTGCTTTATTCTAGATTATAACATGTATGGAAACATATGGAAATCCAAACAACAATTCATTTCGTACCAGCTTATTCTAGATTACAGCATGTGAATCTTCCCAAGCACACAAAGGGATAAATGAGAAAGGAATTGTTGGTGTAACAAACAATAGACAGACAATAGTTGCTTGATGGAACAACAATTGTTCACAACTTGATGTTAACCATTTATTATTTCTAATTCTGAATAAAAATGTGCTCCATCAACATGACAGTTTACTTGATGGCGTTTTGGTAAAAAAAAAATCTATCTTATTGACAACACGGAGTTTTTGTGATGACACAGCCCCAAGACAGAATGCATGAATCTAACAATTGCATCTGTTATGTGTGACCTGATAACCATTATAAATTGCCCAGCTGTTCTGAAACCGGTATGTGTGTTTTGTCCTACTAGTTATGCTGCCAAGTTGTCATATGAAAAAACAGAATGCAAGAGTAAGTGCTAAGAGAATGGAGGAAACCAAAGAGACACGTATTATTTAGGAACTAAGACATGTCATGCTTAACTGGAGAGTTCTTGGGTTTTGTTTTCGTGGATTCCTGACCATATACATACAATTTTTATTACATTTTCAACCATATGTAAAAAGAAGGCAATAGTAGCAATGAACTGCAGGGAATTACAACCACAATTACATCCTTCGAAGATACATCTATTGGTAGACAGCAGACCACAAAGAAGGTCTTAACAATATCCTTAAGAGCAGAGGTGTAAATCACATGGCCAAGCATAAATAAATCAAGAGATCACACACTTTTTTTGGAATTAACAATGCTAGTACAAGGACAGAGCACTAGCGTGTACAACTAGCTATCCCCTATTGTTGGTCTGATCATTTTAAAATTGTGTATCATGGCTCATATCAGTGGTTGTTGCTTCTGGAGTTTAACTTCTGGAAATAATTGGCAGAAAAGGACATGTCGCCATTTTCATCAGTCATCATGTTTTTCCCCAATTGCACTATCAACCAACAAATGGTTTCCTTTTGTTCCTTCTCAGTGAAGGAAACTATCTCAGTTCAGAAGACAAAAGCAACAGGCCAACAATACCAAACACTAGTGCTACTACTTTCTGCCTTGCAAGAATGAACAGCAGATGGATGGAAAATAACGATTTAACGCTCACAATTTGCAATGAAGACATGACGAGCACAGACAATCGATTCACAACTTGGGAGCTTTATTTGGTTCTGGCTTATTCTAGATTACAACATTTGGCACAAATGATGTGATGTAACTAATTTCAGAAGTAAATTCATAAATGAGAGATAAAATGGGATGCAGTAGCATATGCTGTAAACAACAATAGATACTAGACAATAAGAGCATCACGGAACAACCTTGGAAGCCTTCATCTTATCGATCCAAGCGTTGAAGGAGTTGACGGTGTTACGAAAGCCGAGGAACCCATGCTCCTTGCTCTTGTTCATGTTGTCCAAATGCTCAATGTCGATATTGAACATGGCATCAACGAACCCCCAACTGGTGATCTCCTCGAGCTCCGTCGTAACAAGCTCGTTCTCCTGGAGGATCTCGGTCCAGACAGCCTCCTTGCCGGCCATGGCGTCGGCGAGCGAGAACCGGCTGTCCTCTCCCTCGTACCCTGCCCACTCCACCCCGAAGTGCTCGGCCAGCATCGGCCAGAGCTGCTTCCACTTGAACACATCCCCATTGCTGCAATTGAAAGCCTCGTTCTTGGCGAACGGATCGACGGCCGCCCAGATCTCGTGCTCGGCGACGAGGTCGGCGTCGGAGGCGTCGGTGAAGCCCTCCCAGGCGACCTTGCAGCCGGGCCACCGCAGCGTGGCGCCCTCCTTGCGGCAGATGGCGGCGTAGACGCACAGGCTGCCGACGACGTTCATGGCGCTGCGGGGGGAGAAGCCGAAGATGACGGTGGGGCGGTGCACGGACCAGGTGACAGCGCCGTCGCGGCCAGAGACGTGGTCGAATAGCACGTCCTCCAGGTCGTAGTAGAAGTTGGGGTGGTCGAGGCGGGGCATGTCCTCGGTGTAGGGCGGGTCGGGGGCGGGGATCTTGCCGATGGCCTCGAACGGGCCGACGTAGTGCTTGCGGCCGGTCTGGAGGCAGACGTGGGCGAGCGCGGGGCAGCCGGGCACGACCACGGAGAGCACGTTGCGGAGCATGCCGGCGTTGACCTCCCGGTTCCGGTCCTCGGTCTCGTGGCTGGACCAGGCGGCGTAGAAGACGTGGGTGACGTCGGTGAGCGGCGTCAGGGCGTCCCTGACGGCGGCGGCGTCGGCGAGGTCGAGCTGGAGGTGCGTGACGGCGGGGGACGGCGGCGGGGTGGACCAGCCCGGGGGCGCGCGGCGCGAGACGGCGTACACCTTCCAGGGCCCGCCCGGGGTGTCGTCGCGGGGCAGGATGTCGAGGAGGGAGGTGCCGACGATCCCCGTGGAGCCGAGGATGAGCGCCACGCTCTGGAAGGTGGGCTCGGCCGCCGCCGCCCGCTCGTCCTGCCGCTTCTTGACCGCGCCCACCGCGCCCGCCCACCACCAGCTCATCGCGGGTCAGGAGAGGGGTTGGCCGCGGGCGGCTTGGTCGGGGCGGGGACTGGCGCTGGGGGGCGGAGGGCTGGGGAGGTGGCCGGCGGTGGCGTGGAGATCGGGCGGTGGGGGGAGGGGAGGGGAGGGGAGCGCCGGCTGGATCTGGGGATAATGGGGGGAGAGTGGAGTCGTTGGGGCGCCTGCCTGCTGCCGTTCCGTGTGCGTTGCGTGGCGATCTGGGTGGATGTGTGGGGTGTGCGCTGTCGTTTGGCTTGTTTGCTGGCTCAGGATCAGATCCACGTGTTCCTGGTGCGGCTTGTTGTCGACGAGCGCTGGACGGTGGGGAAGGAACGATCGGCAAGGAGGAGGAGATCGCTGTCGACTGTCGTGGCCCGGTGGACGGTGGTGACATTGACGGTCGAGGAGCCGCGCGCCGTCGTCTTGGTCTGTAGACCCTCCTACCGTACACCTGCCGTTGTGCAGTCCCGTCTCTTCTTTCTCCGTTGCATCTCCACCGGTAGCACGTTCCCCACAAAATATATAGTTACAATTAGTAGCTTCATTCGATTCACAAAGTTATACTAAATCAGCGACAATTGCTGTGTAGATTTACCATGGTCCTCTCTGGGAGGCCCGCTGCAGACGACCTCAGCGCACGAGGGCGCGCCTGCCACGACTCCAGCCACACATGCCGCGACCAGGAGGCCTCCGAACCATGGGGTGTCCGGTTCCAGAGCCGTCGGATGCGGGGTTGCACCAAAGAAGGTTTAGAGCTGGCCTCTACACACACAAAAAACAACACGGCTACACTTTGTTCGCATGTCTTCATTGGAAGCTCCATGTTGAAATGGCCTAAAATCTAATTTCAGTAAGGGAACTGAAGTGACACGAATACGAGTTCATCTATTTGATTGTTCACTGAGTTGATGCTTGAAATGCCTCCGAGGTTTCAATACCAAATCATGTTTGGATGACAAACATTGGAGTTGCAAATATGCATTACCATGAATATTATACCTTGTTCTACATGACTCAAAAATGAGATCTACTAACATGTGACTATGACTGAATGAATATATAGAAGTAAGAATAAATAATATTCTAGAAATGCATCACAAAAACAGAAAATGGTCACACTCTCTTAGATAACATAACACAAATTCTAAACAAGAACAAATAGCACGTACACTCAATATTGTTTCGTGCATGACATAAATCACAACAATTCAAATAGATAGGCCCAAATGCTTAGCAAAAACAACACATGCCACTAGTCCATCTTTAGTTCAAGTGAAAAAAGACATAAAAGAACACACACATATCAGCAAAGCATCAATTTTCAAGGCAACTTTAGCAGCCATGTCTTTCTCATCGTGATGGGAAGCTCCATTAGAGCTTGAAACAGACGACCATTGAGTACCAATTTCCCATAACATCGCAGAATCACTAGTAGAAAACAGGGCTTTCGTCCAAACTCAATATACACATTAGTTCCGGTTGCATCATGAACCAGGACTAATATGAGAATTAGTCCCGGTTCGAGCGGCTAAGGCGCCGGGAAGGCATTAGTCCCGGTTCAAATGGGACCTTTAGTCCCGATTTGAGACACGAACCGGGACTAAAGGGTGCGATGCCCCCCGTGTATCGTTGTCGGTGTCAAAACCGGCAGATCTCGGGTAGGGGGTCCCGAACTGTGCGTCTAAGGCTAATGTTAACAGGAGGCGGGGGACACAATGTTTACCCAGGTTCGGGCCCTCTCGATGGAGGTAATACCCTACTTCCTGCTTGATTGATCTTGATGATATGAGTATTACATGAGTTGATCTACCACGAGATCGTAGAGGCTAAACCCTAGAAGCTAGCCTATGGTTATGATTGTTCTTGTCCTCTGGACTAAACCCTCCGGTTTATATAGACATCGGAGGGGCTAGGGTTACAGAGTCGATTCTGAGAGAAAAGAACCTTCATATCCGAATCGCCAAGCTTGCCTTCCACGCAAAGGAGAGTCCCATCCGGACACGGGACGAAGTCTTCTATCTTGTATCTTCGTAGCCCAACAGTCCGGCATACGCATATAGTCCGGCTGTCCGAGGACCCCTTAATCTAGGACTCCCTCAGTAGCCCCTGAACCAGGCTTCAATGACTTTAAGTCCGGCGTGCAGATTGTCTTCGGCATTGCAAGGCGGGTTCCTTCTCCAAATACTTCAAAGTAGATCTCGAACACAAGAATCGTGTCCGACTTTGCAAAACAAATTCCGCATACCACCGTAGAGAGTATAATTTTCCACGAGTCCAATCTACTGACAACTTTTTGTAGCATGACATCGCGCCACTGCCCGGTCATTATTCGAACCGTTTCCTAGCATGTCGCTCCGTACTTCGAGTTGTGGTTTCACTGGCACGTCTTGTCGAAGCAGAGATCGTGTCCCCTTATCACGGGATTCTCATCAATACGGGCATGGGTAGCCCAACCGCGCCATCTGCACGACGCTTGGGAAATAAGCGAGTTTTGGGGCAAGTGGGGAGGCACATGATTTTACTGCCTTTATAAAGGGATAAGGATTCCCCTCTTTCACCCATGCCTTCTCCTTCCTCCGCTCATTCATTCTCGAGCTCCAGCGCCCAAACTTTCGCCTTCTCCGCCCAAAAAAGCATTCCGAACATTTCCGGATTCGGAGCAGGAGGAAAGTGGATGGCCTCCTCCATCAAGAAGGAGGACATCAAGAAGCTCCGGGAGGCCGGGTACTTGGCCAAAGACATCGCTCATCGGCTTCCGGCCAAGGGGCAGATCGTCCCCACCCCGGAGCCCCAGGAAAGGGTGGTGTTTCTCTCCCACTTCGTCCGCGGGCTGGGATCCCCCCCCCCCCACCCGTTCGTCCACGGACTGATGTTCTACTACGGGCTAGACTTCCATGACTTGGCCCCCAACTCCATCCTCAACATCTCGGCATTTATTGTCGCGTGTGAGGCCTTCCTCCGCATGCCACCTCACTTCGGCCTATGGCTGAAGACCTTCAATGTGAAGGCGAAGGTGGTGAGCGGCCAACAAGCAGAGTGCAGAGGCGCCATGGTGGGCAAGATGCCCAATGTCACCTAGCCCGAAGGCTCCTTTGTGGAGACTATAAAGGGGTGACAATCGGGGTGGTTCTTTATCACCGAGCCGCGCGGCACCAACTGGGCGGCGACCCTCGAATTCCGATCTGGAGTCCCCATGCGGCTCACCTCCACAGCAAGAAGGGCTTAGCACAGGGGCTCGGTGGAAGAACTGGCCCGGGCTCCAGACATGTGTCCAGAACATGATAAGCAAGAAAATCAAGCTTGTCAATGTGGTCCAGGTTATGCTCCTCCGTCGGATTCTTATGTGCCAGAGCCGGACTTGTAATTTGTGTGAGTTCAACCCGGCCAAGCACCAGATGCTGCTGGATCTCTTCGGCACGACACACGAAGATGTCTGGAAGATGCTCTTTATGAAGGAAATATGCCCTAGAGGCAATAATAAAGTTATTATTTATTTCCTTATTTCATGATAAATGTTTATTATTCATGCTAGAATTGTATTAAAAGGAAACATGATACATGTGTGAATACATAGACAAACATATAGTCACTAGTATGCCTCTACTTGACTAGCTCATTAATCAAAGATGGTTATGTTTCCTAACCATAGACATGTGTTGTCATTTGATTAACGGGATCACATCATTAGGAGAATGATGTGATTGACATGACCCATTCCGTTAGCCTAGCACTTGATCGTTTAGTATATTGCTATTGCTTTCTTCATGACTTATACATGTTCCTGTAACTATGAGATTATGCAACTCCCGTTTACGGAGGAACACTTTGGTGCTACCAAAGCGTCACAACGTAACTGGGTGATTATAAAGGAGTACTACAGGTGTCTCCAAAGGTACATGTTGGGTTGGCGTATTTCGAGATTAGGTTTTGTCACTCCGATTGTCTGGAGAGGTATCTCTGGGCCCTCTCGGTAATGCACATCACTATAAGCCTTGCAAGCAATGTAGCTAATGAGTTAGTTACGGAATGACACATTACGTAAGCGAGTAAAGAGACTTGCCGATGCGAGATTGAACTAGGTATTGGATACCGGCGATAGAATCTCGGGCAAGTAACATACCGATGACAAAGGGAACAACGTATGTTGTTATGCGGTTTGACCGATAAAGATCTTCGTAGAATATGTAGGAGCCAATATGGGCATCCAGGTTCCGCTATTGGTTATTGACCGAGAATAGTTCTAGGTCATGTCTACATAGTTCTCGAACCCGTAGGGTCCGCGCAACAATGTTACGATGACAGTTTTATTATGAGTTTATGAGTTTTGATGTACCGAAGGAGTTCGGAGTCCCGGATGAGATCGGGGACATGACGAGGAGTCTCGAAATGGTCGAGACGTAAAGATCGATATATTGGACGACTATATTCGGAGTTCGGAAAGGTTCCGAGTGATTCGGGTATTTTTGGGAGTACCGGAGAGTTACGGGAATTCGTATTGGGCATCTTTGGGCCATGCGGGAAAGGAGTGAAAGGGCCAAAAGAGTGGCCGCACCCTCCCCTTGGACTAGTCCGAATTGGACTAGGGAGGCGCACCCTTCCTTCCTTCTCCTTCTCTCTTCCCTTTCCTTCTCTCCTACTCCTACTATATGGAAGGGTTCCTAGTTGGACTAGGAAGGGAAATCCTACTCCCGGTGGGAGTAGGACTCCCCTAAGGCGCGCCATAGAGAGGCGGCCCTCCTCCTCCACTCCTTTATATCTGAGGGCAAGGGCACCCCATGGACACACAAGTTGATCTCTGGATCGTTCCTTAGCCGTGTGCGGTGCCCCCTCCACCATATTCCACCTCGGTCATATCGTCGCGGAGTTTAGGCGAAGCCTGCGCCGGATAGAGCATCATCATCGTCCTGCGCCGTCGTGCTAACGGAACTCATCCCCGACACTTTGCTGGATCGAGTCCGGGGATGCGTCATCGAGCTGAGCGTGTGCTGAACTCGGAGGTGCCGTGACGTTCGGTACTTGGATCGGTCGGATCGTGAAGGCGTCGACTACATCAACAGCGTTGTCATAACGCTTCCGCTTACGGTCTCACGAGTGCGTGGACAATACTCTCCCCTCTCGTTGCTATGGATCACCATGATCCTTGCGTGTGCATAGGAAATTTTTGAAATTACTACGTTCCCCAACAGTGGCATCCGAGCCTGGTTTTATGCGTTGATGTTATATGCACGAGTAGAACACAAGTGAGTTGTGGGCGATACAAGTCATACCGCTTACCAGCATGTCATACTTTGGTTCGGCGGTATTGTGAGATGAAGCGGCCCGGACCGACATTACGCGTACGCTTACGCGAGACTGGTTTCACCGCTGCGAGCACTCATTGCTTAAAGGTGACTGGCGGGTGTCTGTCTCTCTCACTTTAGTTGAACCGAGTGTGGCTACGCCCGGTCCTTGCGAAGGTTAAAACAACACTAACTTGACGAACTATCGTTGTGGTTTTGATGCGTAGGTAAGAAACGGTTCTTGCTAAGCCCGTAGCAGCCATGTAAAACTTGCAACAACAAAGTAGAGGACGTCTAACTTGTTTTTGCAGGGCTTGTTGTGATGTGATATGGTCAAGGCGTGATGAGATATAAGTTGTTGTATAAGATGATCATGTTTTGTTGAAGTTATCGGCAACTGGCGAGAAGCCTTATGATTGTCTCTTTATTGCATAAGATGCAAGCGCCAAATAATTGCTTTACTTTATCGCTATGCGATAGCAATAGTTGCAAGAGCAATAGTTTTGAGACAACCATGTGACGACACATTGATATAGATCAAGATGATGGAGATCATGGTGTCATGCCGGTGACGATGGAGATCATGACGATGCTTTGGAGATGGAGATCAAAGGCACAAGATGATGATGGCCATATCATGTGACATATTTTTGATTGCATATGATGTTTATCTTTTATACATCTCATTTTGTTTTGATTGATGGTAGCATTATAAGATGATCTCTCACTAAATTATCAAGAAGTGTTCTCCCTGAGTATGCACCGTTGCGAAAGTTCTTCGTGCTGAGACACCACGTGATGATCGGGTGTGATAGGCTCTACGTTCAAATACAACGGGTGCAAAACAGTTGCACACGCGGAATACTCTGGTTAAACTTGACGAGCCTAGCATATAAAAGATATGGCCTCGGAACACGGAGACCAAAAGGTCGAGCATGAATCATATAGTAGATATGATCAACATATTGATGTTCACCGTTGAAACTACTCCATCTCACGTGACGATCGGACATGGTGTAGTTGATATGGATCACGTAATCACTTAGAAGATTAGAGGGATGTCTATCTAAGTGGGACTTCTTAAGTAATATGATTAATTGAACCTTAATTTATCATGAACTTAGTCCTGGTAGTATTTTGCAAATTATGTTGTAGATCAATAGCTCGCGTTGTTGCTTCCCTATGTTTTTGCTTCCCTATGTTTTTATATGTGTTCCTAGAGAAAATTGTATTGAAAGATGTTAGTAGCAATGATGCGGATTGGATCCGTGATCTGAGGATTATCCTCATTGCTGCACAGAAGAATTATGTCCTTGATGCACCTCTAGGTGACAGACCTATTGCAGGAGCAAATGCAGACGTTATGGACGTTTGGCTAGCTCAATATGATGACTACTTGATAGTTTAGTGCACCATGCTTAACGGCTTAGAATCGGGACTTCAAAGACTTTTTGAACGTCATGGACCATATGAGATGTTCCAGTAGTTGAAGTTAATATTTCAAGCAAATACTCGAGTTGAGAGATATGAAGTCTCCAACAAGTTCTATTGCTAAAAGATGGAAGAGAATAGCTCAAGCAGTGAGCATGTGCTCAGATTGTCTGCGTACTACAATCACTTGAATTAAGTGGGAGTTAATCTTCCAGATAAGATAGTGATTGACAGAATTCTCTAGTCACCATCACCAAGTTAGTAGAACTTTGTGATGAACTATAATATCCAAGGGATAACGGAAACGATTCCCAAGCTCTTCATGATGCCGAAATCGACGAAGGTAGAAATCAAGAAAAACATCAAGTGTTGATGGTTGACAAGACCACTAGTTTCAAGAAAACGGCAAAGGGAAGAAGGGGAACTTCAAGAATAACGGCAAGCAAGTTGCTGCTCAAGTGAAGAAGCCCAAGTCTGGTCCTAAGCACGAGACTAAGTGCTTCTCTTTGCAAAGGGACTGGTCACTGGAAGTGGAACTGCCCCAAGTATTTGGCGGATAAGAAGGATGGCAAAGTGAACAAAGATATATTGGGTATACATGTTATTGATGTGTGCTATACTAGTGTTTATAGCAACCCCTCGGCATTTGATACTGGTTCAGTTGCTAAGAGTAGTAACTCGAAACGGGAGTTGCGGAATAAACAGAGACTAGTTGAAGGGGAAGTGACGATGAGTGTTGGAAGTAGTTCCAAAATTGATATGATCATCATCGCACACTCCCTATACTCTCGGGATTAGTGTTGAACCTAAATAAATGTTATTTGGCGTTTGCGTTGAGCATGAATATGATTTGATCATGTTTATTGCAATACGGTTATTCATGTAAGTTAGAGAATAATTATTGTTCTGTTTACATGAATAAAACCTTCTATGGTCATACACCCAATGAAAATGGTTTGTTGGATCTCGATCGTTTGATACACATATTCATAATATTGAAACCAAAAGATGTAAAGTTAATAATGATAGTTCAACTTATTTGTGGCACTGCCGTTTAGGTCATATTGGTGTAAAGCGCATGAAGAAACTCCATAAAGATGGATCTTGAATCACTTGGTTATGAATCATTTGATGCTTGCGAACCGTGCCTTTTGGGCAAGATGACTAAAACTCCGTTCTCCGGAACAATGGAGCGAGCTCTTGACTTGTTGGAAATAATACATACCGATGTATGCGATCCAATGAGTATTGATGCTCGTGACGAGTATCATTATTTTCTGACCTTCACAGATGATTTGAGCAGATATGCGTATATCTACTTGATGAAACATAAGTCTGAAATAGTTGAAAAGTTCAAAGAATTTCAGAGTGAAGTGGAAAATCGTCGTAACAAGAAAATAAAGTTTCTCTGATCTGATCGTGGAGATGAATGTTTGAGATTCTGAGTTTGGTCTTCATTTGAAAGCGATGTGAAATAGTTTTCGCAACTCACGCCATATGGAACACCACAACATAATGGTGTGTCCGAACGTCGTAACCGCACTTTATTGGATATGGTGCGATCTATGATGTCTCTTATCAGTTTACCACTATCGTTTTGGGGTTATGCATTAGAGTCAGCTGCATTCACGTTTAATAGGGCACCATCTAAATCCGTTGAGACGACACTATATGAACTGTGGTTTAGCAAGAAACCCAAGTTGTCGTTTCTTAAAGTTTGGGGCTACGATGCTTAAGTGAAAAAAGTTTCATCCTGATAAGCTCAAACCCAAATCAGAGAAGTGCGTCTTCATAGAATACCCAAAGGAAACTATTGGGTACACCTTCTATCACAGATCCGAAGGCAAGTTATTCGTTGCTAAGATGGATCCTTTCTAGAGAAGGAGTTTCTCTCGAAAGAAGTGAGTGGGAGGAAAGTAGAACTTGATGAGGTAATTGTACCTTCTCCCAAATTGGAAAGTTGTTCATCACGAAGTCAGTTCGATGATTCCTACACCAATTAGTGAGGAAGTTAATGATGATGATCATGAAACTTCAGATCAAGTTGCTACCAACCCTCGTGGGTCTTGCAGAATAAGATCCGCACCCAGTGAATGCGGTAATCGTGTTCTAGAAGTCATGTTACTAGACCATGATGAACCTCACGAACTATGAGGAGGCGATGATGAGCCCAGATTCATGAAATGGCTTGAGGCCATGAAATCTGAGATAGGATCCATGTATGAGAACAAAGTATGGACTTTGATTGACTTGCTCGATGATCAGCAAGCCATGTTAAATAAATGGATCTTCAAGAGGAAGACGGACACCGATAGTAGTGTTACTATCTACAAAGCTCGACTTGTCACAAAAAGGTTTTCGACAAGTTCAAGGTGTTGACTACAATGAGATTTTCTCAAGCGTAGCGATGCTTAAGTCTGTCCGAATCATGTTAGCAATTGCCACATTTTATGAAATCTGGCAAATGGATGTCAAAACTGCATTCTTTAATGGATTTATTAAAGAAGAGTTGTATATGATGCAACCAGAAGGTTTTGTCAATCCTAAAGGAGCTAACAAAATGTGCAAGCTTCAGCGATCCATCTATGGACTGGTGCAATCATCTCGAGTTGGAATAAAACGCTTTGATAGTGTGATCAAAGCATATGGTTTTATATCTGAGACTTTTGGAGAAGCCTGTATTTACAAGAAAGCGAGTGGGAGCACTACAACATTTCTGATAAGTATATGTGAATGACATATTGTTGATCGGGAATAATGTAGAATTATTCTGCAAAGCATAAAGGAGTATTTGAAAGGAGTTTTTCAAAGAAAGACCTCGGTAAAACTACTTACATATTGAGCATCAAGATCTATTGAGATAGATCAAGGCGGCTTGATAAGTTTTTCAATAAGTACATACCTTGTCAAGATTTTGAAGTAGTTCAAAATGGAACAGTCAAAGAAAAGTTCTTGCACTGTGTTGCAAGCGTGTGAAATTGAGTAAGACTCAAATCCCGACCACGGCAGAAAATAGAAAAGAGAATGAAAGTCATTCCCTATGCCTTAGTCATAGGTTCTATAAAGTATGCTATGCTATGTACCAGACCTATTGTATACCTTGCTCTGAATTTGGCAAGGGGTACAATAGTGATCTAGGAGTAGATCCTTTGGACATTGGTCAAGAACATCCTTAGTGAGGACTAAGGAAATATTTATCGATTATGGAGGTGATAAAAGGAGCCCGTCGTAAAGAGTTACATCGATGCAAGCTTTTTACACTGATCCGGATGACTCTAAGTCTCAATCTGGATACATATTGAAAGTGGGAGCAATTAGCTAGAGTAGCTCCGTGCAGAGCATTGTAGACATAGAATATTTGCAAAATACATACGGCTCTGTATGTGACAGGCCCGTTGACTAAGCTTCTCTCACGAGCAAAACATGATAATACCTTAGTACTCTTTGGGTGTTAATCACATAGCGATGTGAACTAGATTATTGACTCTAGTAAACCCTTTAGGTGTTGGTCACATGACGATGTGAACTATGGGTGTTAATCACAAACAGATGTGAATATAAGTGTTGAATCACATGATGATGTGAACTAGATTATTGACTCTAGTGCAAGTGGGAGACTGAAGGAAATATGCCCTAGAGGCAATAATAAAATTATTATTTATTTCCTTATTTCATGATAAATGTTTATTATTCATGCTAGAATTGTATTAAAAGGAAACATGATACATGTGTGAATACATAGACAAACATATAGTCACTAGTATGCCTCTACTTGACTAGCTCATTAATCAAAGATGGTTATGTTTCCTAACCATAGACATGTGTTGTCATTTGATTAACGGGATCACATCATTAGGAGAATGATGTGATTGACATGACCCATTCCGTTAGCCTAGCACTTGATCGTTTAGTATATTGCTATTGCTTTCTTCATGACTTATACATGTTCCTGTAACTATGAGATTATGCAACTCCGTTTACGGAGGAACACTTTGGGTGCTACCAAAGCGTCTGGCGTAACTGGGTGATTATAAAGGAGTACTACAGGTGTCTCCAAAGGTACATGTTGGGTTGGCGTATTTGAGATTAGGTTTTGTCACTCCGATTGTCGGAGAGGTATCTCTGAGCCCTCTCGGTAATGCACATCACTATAAGCCTTGCAAGCAATGTAGCTAATGAGTTAGTTACGGAATGACACATTACGTAACGAGTAAAGAGACTTGCCCGATGCTTGAGATTGAACTAGGTATTGGATACCACGATCGAATCTCGGGCAAGTAACATACCGATGACAAAGGGAACAACGTATGTTGTTATGCGGTTTGACCGATAAAGATCTTCGTAGAATATGTAGGAGCCAATATGGGCATCCAGGTTCCGCTATTGGTTATTGACCGAGAATAGTTCTAGGTCATGTCTACATAGTTCTCGAACCCGTAGGGTCCGCACGCTTAACGTTACGATGACAGTTTTATTATGAGTTTATGCGTTTTGATGTACCGAAGGAGTTCGGAGTCCCGGATGAGATTGGGGACATGACAAGGAGTCTCGAAATGGTCGAGACGTAAAGATCGATATATTGGACGACTATATTCGGAGTTCGGAAAGGTTCCGAGTGATTCGGGTATTTTTGGGAGTACCGGAGAGTTACGGGAATTCGTATTGGGCATCTTTGGGCCATACGGGAAAGGAGTGAAAGGGCCAAAAGAGTGGCCGCACCCCTCCCCTTGGACTAGTCCGAATTGGACTAGGGAGGCGCACCCTTCCTTCCTTCTCCTTCTCTCTTCCCTTTCCTTCTCTCCTACTCCTACTACATGGAAGGGTTCCTAGTTGGACTAGGAAGGGAAATCCTACTCGGTGGGAGTAGGACTCCCCTAGGCGCGCCATAGAGAGGCGGCCCTCGCCTCCTCCACTCCTTTATATACGGGGCAGGGGCACCCCATGGACACACAAGTTGATCTACGGATCGTTCCTTAGCCGTGTCGGTGCCCCCTCCACCATATTCCACCTCGTTCATATCGTCAGCGGAGTTTAGGCGAAGCCCTCGCCGATAGAGCATCATCATCGTCCTGCCCGTCGTCTTGTGGAACTCATCCCGACACTTTGCTTTGGATCGAGTCCGGGATCGTCATCGAGCTGAGCGTGTGCTGAACTTCGGAGGTGCCGTGCGTTCGGTACTTGGATCGGTCGGATCGTGAAGACGTCGACTACATCAACCAGCGTTGTCATAACGCTTCCGCTTACGGTCTACGAGGGTACGTGGACAATACTCTCCCCTCTCGTTGCTATGCATCACCATGATCCTTGCGTGTGCGTAGGAATTTTTTTGAAATTACTACGTTCCCCAACACTTTAAGGCCAGCGAGGTACCACGGTCGTGGGCTCAGCGAAAAATGCCGGGATAATCCGGTAAGTTCTTTTATGTTTGCAAGGTATACCTTTTACTGGCATATCTGCGGGAGGAACCTAAGCCCCTATGCCAATCTTTCAGGCCTGGGTAACGATAGCGGAGCAGATTAACTGTCCGGCTCTGCTACCCGAAGATCCAGAAACGCCTCTTCTGACGAAGATGTTGTTTCCGGCGCCCTATGAGGTGCCGGAGAAGAAGGCCAAGAAAACAGCCAAGGGGACCAGAGATGGTCTCTGACGCAAGGGTGCTTCGAACGTGATGTCCGAAGACGCCAAGACGCACTCCTCCACCAAAGATGACGGGGAGGAGGAGGAGGAAATCCGTTCCCCCCAACTGAGGGGAGAAAGAAAAGGAAGGCCTCCACAAATGGGGAGGCTTTTCACTTTATCGTTTTTTAATGTGTTAGATCATGCACCTGCAGTCTGGCCCAGTCCAACATCGAGCTATCTTCCTCTTCAGAGTGATCGCTGGACCCATCGGAGATGAACATCGGGTCCCTTTCGATGGCCTCCTCCCCCAAGGCCGCGGACAACACGGAGGTGTTGTCTCGAAGGATACCAGGCCAAGGGGAGACTGTTCTGGTGATGTCGGAGGATAAAACCCCGGTTGCCGAACACATGGGGGGAAAGACCCCTATGGACACCGACGATGGGGCCCGCATCCAGTTCGGCCCCCAACCGAATACAGCTTCGGAGACCCAAGTGGCTCCGGATTCAGGCAGGCGACCTCTCCGGAACGAGGGGGTGAGCCGCCTCCACCGGTGACCTCTGTCCATCCAGAGGCACCGGAATGATTGCTGGAAGCGCTTCGAGGCGCTTCCGTTGTTGAAGAACACCGTACTCTTATGAGTATGGTGATCGAGAAGATCCAGTCCGCCAAGAGCGGACTGACCGAAGCCTGTACTAGCCTTCTAACAGGCTTTGAGGTAAGTAATATAATTGTGAAAGAATATCACAGTGTAGATAGTAGCCCCTGATGCTCTGTTTGGTGTTTGTAAAGAAAAGCTGAATAGAGGACCAAATAATATTCGCAGGAGTCTAACATATATAAGATGTCTATGTGAATAAGCAGGCGTCGCTGCTGGCTCTTTGCCGCTCATCTGCTGGAGGTCTCCCGGTGAAGCGGAACACAGGCCGGGCGAGGAGAGCTTCGGCCTCGTGAAGAAGCAACTTGAAGAAAGCAAAGGTATGTAGTAACCTGCGTGTATATTTATGAAGGATGAATGGTTCGTGCTGATTAAAGCGTCATGAACTTTGTTAGGGGCCACGACCGAGGTGGCGGCCCTCAAGAAGGTGTTAGCCGAGGCCGAGGATAAAGCAGCCAAGGAACGCGCCGTGCGTGAGAAGCAGGACGCTCGGGTCAGCGAGGTCCAGCAAGAGCTCCAGGACGCCGTCAAGAAGTATGAGTCCTTGGAGCATGATTCAAGGGCTCAAGAGTCCGAACTTTCCAAGGCCCTCCAGAGCGTGCAAGACGCCCGAGCCGAAGCCCAGAGGGCCCTCCAGGAGGTCCAGGCGGCCAAAAAGATTGCGGCGGGTAAGGCTTTTATTATGCAAAGCAAGCATGTGAAGGAGACATTCTTTTTACTTACCCGAATTTGGAGTTCTCCAAGAGCGTTTGCGAATCTGCTGTGCAGCATCTCAGATGCCGCAGAGTTCTACCGAGCCGAAGAAGGGAGCTCTACGGAGAAGCTGTTCTGGTCCCAATACCTCGGACCAGAACATCCGATGCCCTTTAGCGACCAGCTGAAACAGCTGGTCGAGCTGCACAAGGCGGCCGAACTGGCCAAGAAGGACCTCATAATCCGGCTATGGCCTGCCGAGCCCATGCCCAGTAGCTACTTCGGACTCGTGAAGTGGCTTGTTAGTGCCTGCCCGCGGCTTGAAGTCATAAAGCGGTCGGTTTGCATTGAAGGTGCGTGGATGGCCTTTGCCCGCGCTAAGATGCATTTGGCGGAAATGGACGCCACAAAGCTGATGACCAAGCTCGCCTGAGGGAAAGGAGCACCGACGACCCGAACTATACTATGACAGTGTCCTGGAGGGATCCCGCCTTGTGGCGGAGCAATGTGCAAAGGATGTAATCTTTGAATGAATGCATTCATTTTATCATGTCCTGTAATATGAAATAAGTTTGTTATGCAATATAATGCTTGTCTATTTAAAATTTTACCTCCTGTGCGGCTGTTTGTGAAATCTGAGAGTTGGCCAGCCGTCGGCTTCTGCCCCCACGTAGCTAGTACGGGGGTGTTCGGGATAAATCTAAACACTCTTTATCCAAGTCTTTGGTCCTTTAAGGAGGTGTTTAGCACAACGAACAAGGCAATCAGACTATACGGCTTTATCACCCTCACTTAGCCATAGGAGTTCGACAATTTTAAATTTTGGCGCAGCCCCTAGTATTTGGAAGGCCGAACTAGGGGCGCTATACACGCCTAATCGGACAAAAACCAATTCCTCACATAAAGAGGAAAAAATCTCTAAGGATTTGAAACCTCTCAAACAGCGACCAGCTCTCGCCGCATCATGACAGTCAGTTTTCGGATTTCTCTACTGAGGTGCTCGTCCGGAAGAACCGGGACACAATCGCAGTAGTTCTCCCTTTACTACCCTAGCCGATATAGCGGAACGTAAGGTAGCAAGCACAGGAGCCGGGCAACCCAACTATTGACCCAAGACATGATTCAGAGCCGATGCATATAATGCTATAAGTTCGGGGTGCCGAACTGTACTATAAAAGTGTTCGGACTTTCTTGCCGTGTTATGGGGTACATTGAAGCCCCTGGTGAGTTAAGGCGTACCAGAATGTACGAATGCAATAAATACAAAGACAAGGAAAAAAATTAAGTAATAAGCGGACGCTGATTTTCCATTGTAATTTGATTAATACGCCAAGGCATATGTGTACAAGTAGTGCGATAAGCAAATAAGGCTATTTGACATGCCGTGACCAAGAGCGGGCTGCGTGTAGGTATGTAAAACAGGAATAACGATCGTTAGCAGAGACCACCTGGGAATTCCCTTGTACGTCAAAGCCCCTTGCCTTTCTTGGTGTATCCTTCCGCGATGGGTCCAAGGATCAGGTTATCAGAAAAGCCTCAAGAAGAGAAAAACCTGAAAGGAAAAGAAAAAGTGAAGGTATGCGGATCCAGGGCGGTTGAGACGCGTTGTGGACCGCAGTCTAACTGTGCCTCCGTCTATGCTCATGGTATTTTAAGTGCGTAATTATGTATGCGCGGCATGAATTTTACCGCTTGATTGGGACTAGGACGGAGGCCGAATTGCTAGGTGAGCTCTGGACGAGCCGGACGGTCCTGCTGCAGAGTAGTTCACACTCACTTGATGGTGTCCGGGGGCTTTATTGCCGAATTGAGGGTCTGCCCAAGAAGGCTGCTCTGTTCTTCTGCTGCAAGGGTCGAGGTGTGCTCCTCAGTACGGAGGGAGCGCTCCGTATTTCCATTGACTGTTATAACACCGCGAGGTCCGGGCATCTTGAGATTGAGGTAGGCATAGTGCGGCACCGCGTTGAATCGAGCGAATGCGGTTCGTCCGAGCAGTGCATGATAACCACTGCGGAAGGGGACGATGTCGAAGATTAACTCTTCGCTTCGGAAATTATCCGGGGATCCGAAGATCACTTCCAGTGTGATTGAGCCCGTACAACAGGCCTCTACACCTGGTATGACACATTTAAGGGTGGTTTTGGTGGGCTTGATCCTTGAGGGATCGATACCCATTTTGCACACTGTATCCTGAAAGAGCAGGTTCATGCTGCTGCCACCGTCCATGAGGACTCGTGTGAGGTGGAATCCATCAATAATGGGGTCAAGGACCAGTGCGGCTGAACCGCCATGACGGATACTGGTCAGATGGTCACTGCGATCGAAGGTGATCGGACAGGAGGACCATGGGTTGAACTTTGGGGCGACTGGCTCCATCGCATAGACGTCCCTTAGTGCGCGCTTCCGCTCCCTTTTGGGGATATGGGTGGCATATATCATGTTCATCGTTTTGACTTGGGGAAGAAACTTCTTCTGTCCCCCTGTGTTCGGTGGCCAGGGTTCCTCGTCGTCATCGCTTTGTGATCCCTTTTCCTTTTTTTCGGCATTTAACTTGCCGGCCTGTTTGAAGACCCAACATTCTCTGTTGGTATGATTAGCTGGTTTATCGGGGGTGCCGTGGATTTTACATGGACGATCGAGTATGCGGTCCAGACTGGACGGCCCCAGATTGTTTCTCTTAAATGGCTTTTTCCATTGACCGGACTTGGAGCCACTGAATCCTGCATTAAAGGTCATGTCTTCGGCATTATCGCCATTATTTCGACGCTTGTGTCTGTTGCGTCAGGGCTTGCCGTTGCTATCTCTGGCTTCAGAAGTGCCAGGTTTACTTGAGGTGCTGTTGCTATGAGCTAGCCAGCTATCCTCGCCTACACAAAAGCGGGTCATGAGCGTCGTAAGGGCTGCCATGGACTTTGGCTTCTCTTGGCTGAGGTGTCGGGAAAGCCACTCATCGCGGATGTTATGCTTAAAGGCCGCTAGGGCTTCGGCATCCAGACAGTCGACGATCTGGTTCTTTTTAGTTAGGAACTGAGTCCAGAATTTCCTGGCTGACTCTCCGAGCTAGTGGGTTATATGACTTAAGTCATCAGCATCCGGAGGTCGGACATAAGTGCCTTGGAAGTTGTCAAGGAATGCATCTTCCAGGTTCTCCCAACTGCCAATGGAGTTTTTGGGCAGACTGTAACCAGTGCCGAGCTGGTCCCTTGAGTTTTAGCGGAGGTACTTGATGGCATGGAGATCATCACCGCGGGCCATATGTATATGGAGAAGGAAGTCCTCGATCCATACCGCGGGATCTGTTGTCCCATCATATGATTCAATGTTTAGGGTTTAAACCCTTCTAGGAATTCATGTTCCCTTACTTCATCAGTGAAGCATAGGGGGTGTCCGGTGCCTCTATGTCGGGCTATGTTGGGACGCAGCTCAGATGGATCCGGTCTGCGGTAGTCGTCCCGGATAGGTGTGCATTTGTTATATCCGGCGTGGTGACCATCGTTGCGCATTGGGGCGCACCCCCGTGATCCATAGATCAATCTGGTTTGCCCTACTCTGTTCTCCAAGTGGTACATGTAAGTGCATCTAGTGCCACCCCTAGTTGGTTTTGGAGTATTGACGACAAACCTGGTTGAGGGACTAATGTGTTTGTGAGAATTGCAGGACAACACAGGTAGTAGTCCCTCATTGATTCGGTTTACCTACCGGATATGACCCCTAAAAATGTGTGAAGACGTTGAAGACAATGGTGGTCTATGAAGCTAATCACGTTGAAGACTATGACATGAGAAGACAATGTTTGAAGATTATGGAGCACGAAGACTTAGCTGTTTCGTAGTTTCTTTTCTTCTTTGTTGATTCATAGGAACCACCGCCTTTATTAAGTGGGGTCCAAGTGAACAAAGTCGAGTGGTGAAGTAATGCTCAACCAAATCCTATGTCTTCGAGCGAAGACAATGAGAGCAAATCTTATCCAGAGTCGGATGAGTCAGCTTTACTTGTAGCCCAAGTCAAGCTGCCGCGTGTGTTTGAAATCTGACCGTTGCGACACGTGTCAGTTCCTTAGTGACCAAGGGTCATTTCGGACAAATCAGGCCGGGTTGCCCCGTGGCTATAAATATCCCACCCCCTACACCATAAATTGGTGTCTTCTCAGAGTTAGATACAGCTTTTGTCGTTTGAGAGCAACCCACCTCCGAAGCTTTTGAGAGAGAATCCTTGCGAGGACAAAGCCCAAACCTCCCAGAGCCCAAAGATTGTTTGGCATCACTTAAGTCTTTCTGTCCACGTGATCTGAAGACTTATTTCACTTGAGGATTGTGAATCCTCCAGCCGGTTAGGCGTCACGTTCTGAGCATCCAAGAGTCATTGTGGATTGCCGGTGAACGAAGTCTGTGAAGGTTTGGGAGTCTACCTTGAAGACTTACAAGAGTGATTGGGTGGGGACTGAGAGTCCTTAGCTCAAGCGGAATAAGGTGAAGACGTGGTCTTCTGAGTTAATCTCAGCCTCCCTAACCAGACGTACAGTTGTCACAGCAACTGGAACTGGTCGAACAAACCCCTGTCCTTCTGAAGTCACTGGTTCTATTTCTCACTTCTGTTTGCTTATAGTTTGTCTTCGTGAAGTCATTGCACCTTGCATAATCTGTTTGACTTCACTGTGTGACTACTTGTCTTGATTGGCTTCATACTATCTTCCACCCTAATCTTTCCTACCTAGCTGCTAATAGTCTTCGTGCTTTCACTTCATTGAATACTTGACTATGGCTTGTCTAGTGTAGTCTACCTTCCGCTGCATACGAATAGTGTTTTTTCTACCGTTTGTCTTTGAAACTGCCATGTTTTGAAGACTTTCATAAAAATAGCCTATTCACCCCCCCTCTAATCGATAACTAGCCCTTTCAATTGGTATCAGATCAAGGTGCTCCCTTGTTCTGTGTGATTCGGTTTAAGCACCTGGATTTTTAGCTATGTCGACTACAGGGATAATCAAATTCTCCGCCGCGTGCCCCATCTTCGATGGCACTGAGTATCCCTACTGGAAGAATAGGATGTGCATGCATCTTGAAGCCATTGATGTCGATCTGTGGTATGTCGTCAAGAATGGCGTTCCCAAGACTGGTGAAGGTGTAACCCCTGCTGATGTCAAGAAGTTCATTCAACTGGACTCTACAGCCAAGAACATCATTTGTGGTCATCTGACCAAAGGGCAGTATGGCCATGTGAGCGCTTTGGAAACGTCGAAGCTAGTCTGGGACTGGCTCTCCAATGTCAATGAAGGCGTCTCAACTCGGCGTGATCAACGAATCAGTACTCTTCGCAACCTCTTCAATCGCTTCAAAAGACACGACAATGAGAACGTCCAGCTCACATTTGATCGTCTCACTGATATCACAAATGAGCTCCGTGCACTCGGTGCAACTGACATTACGAAGCATGAAATAGTGAAGACACTACTGCGATCTCTTGACAGCTCATTTGACACCTTAGCCCTGATGATACAAGAACGTCCTAACTTCAAGACATTCGATCCGTCAGACATACTTGAGAGGCTCAACACACATGAGTACCAGCTATCTGAGAAACAAGATATCTATGGCCCCAACTATGGCCGAACTCGCGCTTTGAAGGCAAAGGCAGCCGTTTCCTCATCTGGAGAAGAATCTGACTGCAGTTCCGGTGATCATGAAGACATTGGAAAGGAGCTTGCTATGCTTGTGAAGAAGTTCCAGAAATTCACTAGGAAGAAAAGCTTCAGAAAGTCTTCATGATCCAGCTCAAGGGATGATGAAGCTTCCACCCATGACAGCAAGAAAAAACCTGTCACAAGTGCAAGAAACCTGGCCACTACATCTCTGAATGTCCACAGTGGGACAATGAGAAGAAGAACAAGAAGAAGAGCAAAGAATATGATTCCAATGACAAGAAGAAGAAGAAATCCTCAAATTCTTCTTCCAAATCTTCCTCCAAGTCTTCATCACACACGAAGAGCTCATCAGGCAAGGAACGTGCTTTTGTTGGCAAGGAAATGGATTCAGAGGAGGAGTCTGCTTCTGAGGAGGCAGTGGTGGAGTCTGAGGAGGAGTCTGACTCCGGTGTCGCAAGTCTGGCTCTAGCTACAGCCTACGTCGCCAAGTCCATCTTTAATACTGAAGACAATGGCTCCGTCACCAACACTGATGACGAGAACGACTCGACTCCCACCTACTGCTTCATAGCATGTGGTGCCAAGGTAAACTTTCGCGATGCTTACTTTCAAACATCAAGTGAAGATGACTCTGATGGTGAATCCAAACCTAGCTACAAAAAACTTGCTAAAATTGCAACTGAACAACAAAAAGCTATGGAATGTTGGCGAACGTAGTAATTTCAAAAATTTTCCTACGATCACGCAAGACCATGGTGATGGCATAGCAACGAGAGGGGAGAGTGTCCGTCCACGTACCCTCGTAGACCGAAAGCGGAAGCGTTATAACAACGCGGTTGATGTAGTCGTCGTCTCCACGATCCGACCGATCCAAGCACCGAGCGTCGACACCTCCGAGTTACGCACACGTTCAGCTCGATGGCGATCCCGGACTCCGATCCAAAGCAAAGTGTCGGGATGAGTTCCTTCAACCTGACGGCGTGGTGACGATGTTGATGCTCCACCGACGCAGGGCTTCGCCTAAGCTCCATGACGATATGACTTCTCCGGCTCGGGGCTTCTCCTAAGCTCATGACGATATGACCGAAGTGGAATATGGTGGAAGGGGCACCGCACTGCAGCTAAGGCAAGATCCGTAGATCAACTTGTGTGTCTTGGGGTGCCCCCTGCCCCGTGATATGAAGGAGCCAAGGGAGGTGGCCGGCCCTAGGGGGAGGCGCACCACGGAGGAGTCCTACTCCCACCGGGAGTAGGACTCCCCCCCCTCTCCTAGTTGGACTAGGATTGGAGGAGGGGGAAGAGGGAAGGGGCGCCGCCCCCCCCCTTCCTTGTCCTATTCGGACTAGAGGGGGGAGGGGGGCGTGCAGCCCACCTTGGCCTGCCCTTCCTCTTCTCCCATGGCCCATTAAGGCCCATAGACTTCCCAGGGGGTTCCGTAACCTCCGGTACTCGGTAAAATCGATTTCACCGGAACACTTCCGATGTCCAAATGTAGGCTTCCAATATATCAATCTTTATGTCTCGACCATTTCGAGACTCCTCGTCATGTCCATGATCACATCCGGGACTCGAACAACCTTGATTGCATCAATACTTATAAACTCATTATGAACTGTCATCGAAGCGTTAAGCGTGCGGACCCTACGGGTTCGAGAACTATGTAGACATGACCTAGAACCATTCTCGGTCAATAACCAATAGCGGAACCTGGATGCCCATATTGGTTCCTACATATTCTCTGAAGATCTTTATCGGTCAAACCGCATAACGACATACGTTGTTCCCTTTGTCATCGGTATGTTACTTACCCGAGATTCGATCGTCGGTATCCAATACCTAGTTCAATCTCGTTGCGGTAAGTCTCTTTACTCGTTCCGTAATACATCATCTCACAACTAACTCATTAGTCGTAATGCTTGCAAGGCTTAAGTGATGTGCATTACCGAGAAGGCACGGAGATACCTCTCCGAGCAATCGGAGTGACAAAACCTAATCTCGAAATACGCCAACCCAACAAGTACCTTTGAGACACCTGTAGTACTCCTTTATAATCACCCGATTACGTTGTGACGTTTGGTAGTACCAAAGTGTTCCTCCGTAAGCAGGAGTTGCATAATCTCATAGTTATAGGAACATGTATGGGTCATGAAGAAAGCATTAACATACTAAGCGATCAACTGTTAAGCTAACGGAATGGGTCATGTCAATCAGATCATTCAACTAATGATGTGACCTTGTTAATCAAATAACAACTCCTTGTTCATGGTTAGGAAACATAACCATCTTTGATTAACAAGCTAGTCAAGTAGAGGCATACTAGTGACATACTGTTTGTCTATATATTCACACATGTATTATGTTTCCGGTTAATACAATTCTAGCATGAATAATAAACATTTATCATGATATAAGGAAATAAATAATAACTTTTATTATTGCCTCTAGGGCATATTTCCTTCATGGGACATATTCAAAAGTTGTTAGACAAAAGCGATGACCCGTTGGACGCGGAAATGACTAAGACTCGGTCCTTAATTGAAGACATAAAAAATATTCACGTTAAGTGCCAGGAACTTGAAGGTCGACATGAAACGCTCTCAACTTCTCATGAAAAGCTTTCCTATGATTATCTTCAAAGGAAGCAGGAGCTTGAGAAATTGAGATCGGATCATGAAGATCTTCAAAAAGAAAACGAGTCACTCTGCGCTCAACAGATCAGTTCCGCTCAGGAAGGATTTGAACCACCATGTCTAAAATACATTGAGCGTGATAACACTGCCTCTGTTGCTGAGTGTTCTACTGCTACTACTGTTGAGATATCTTCAACTGCTGAAGTGGTAACTAACCCCTCTGTTGAGGATACCACTACTATTGCTTATGAGAATGCCAGGTTGAAGACACTGCTTGACACAGGGATGTACAAAAGCCTCAAAGGGCATCAAACATTATGTGATGTCCTCAAAAAGTAGATTCTGAACCGAAACCCTAGAAAAGAGGGTGTTGGGTTCGAAAAAAAAAATGAATGTTAATGGTTCGTACTAGAAGCCTGAGCAATACCCCAAAACCACCTGGGTTGCTGCAAAGGAACCTTCAGTGGATCCATCCACCTTATCTGGCTTTACTTGTGCTAACCCTATTATCATTGATGAATCCTTTGATGCAAACTATAAATTGTTTAAGAATCAGAATGGCGAAGTGTTTGCCAGGTACATTGGTACTAATTACAGGAATGGGCCACCTATGAAGAAGATATGGGTACCCAAAAGTTGTCTTGAGAATCTTCCCGTGAATGTCATCATGACACCCCCTGTGAAGAAGACAAAACCCATATCAAAGGCTTCATATGTTTCAAAAGCTTCATACAGACCGGGGACTCATCTGAGTCACCCTAACGTCAATGTTTTGCAGGAAAATCATACTCAGACCCGTGAATATGAGCGTGTTTCATTAAACCGCTATGTTCATAGAACCAAGAACTTTTCTGCTTATTCATATGAGTATTATTCACCCCCTGCAAGGCTATTTACTAGGGCTCCGAAGCCGAAGTTCTCAGATGCTGCACTTAGACTCATTGCTTCTAAGCCACCCCTGAAGATGTGGGTGGTTAAGAAAACTTAACTCTCTTTTGCAGGGAAAGGTCTCCAGCCGGAAATCAAAGGCGTCCAAAGCTAAAGATGGAGACCTTAAAAATCTTGTAGGGCGCAAGATAAAATGCCCAAATGGTCTTACTATGTATTTCACTCCAGATTTCCTTGACACTCATCCTATCTATCCTAACCAAGACCTGAATTTCCATGTTCCACTTGTTCGTCAAATGTTTCTGCTTCACAAGTCGCTTGGTGAAGCCTATCCCCCAAAATGCACTGTAGGCTACGACACCTCGTGCTTTAGAATGGATTATGGACAGTGGATGCACTAATCACATGACTGGGGATCGAAGTCTTCTGATGGATTCAATGCTACGTCCTTCAGACAAGAGTCACATCACATTTGCTGACACTGGTAAAAGCAAGGTATTGGGTCTAGGTAGAGTTGCAATATCAAGGGATCAGCACATGGGTAAGGTGATGCTTGTTGAATCCCTTGGTTTCAACTTAATGTCTGTCTCAATGCTTTGTGACTTAAACATGATTGTGCTATTTGGAAAATATCGTTGCCTTGTACTGATGGAATCTGACAAATCTCTAGTCTTTGAAGGGTATCGAAAAGATGATATGTATATGGTAGATTTCTCAGCAGAACCACATATGGTTGTATGTCTTCTAGCAAAAGCATCAGAATGCTGGCTTTGGCATCGAAAGCTAGGGCATGCTGGCATGAGGAACTTGCACACTCTCGCGAAGAAGAAGCACGTCGTGGACATCGAAGGCGTCAAGTTCAAGAAGGATCATCTGTGTGGTGCCTGCGAAGCCAGAATGATGACAAGAGCCAAGCATCCCACGTAGACAATCATGACTACATCTTAACCCTTCGAGCTGCTGCATATGGACTTATTTGGCCCTACTCACTACTCTACTCTCAATGCTACTGCTTGCCTCTATGGCTTCGTCATTGTTGACGATTACTCTCGATTGGTGCATATAATCCTCTACAAGACAGAAGTGCAGGATGTCTTCAGACGCTTTGCCAACCGTGCCATGACAAACTATGGCGTCAAGATCAAGCACATCAGAAGCGACAACGGCACTGAGTTCAAGAACACCGGCCTCGACCTGTACTTGGATACTATGGGTATCACTCATGAGTTCTCTGCTCCTTACACACCTCAGTAGAATGGCACAGCAGAGCGCAAGAACATAACTCTTATTGAGATGGCCCAATTGATGCTTGATGAGTACAAGACTCCACGGAAGTTCTGGCCTGAAGCCATTGACACTGCATGACACGTCATCAACCGTGTTTATCTCCACAAGCTTCTGAAGAAAACCTCTTATGAGCTCCTACTGGTAAGAAGCCAAACGTAAGTTACCTCAGAGTATTTGGTGCAAGATGCTGGATCAAGGATCCACATCACACTTCAAAATTTGCACCGGAAGCACATGAAGGTTTTATGCTTGGTTACAGAAAGGATTCGCACTCCTACAGAGTCTTCAACCTCTTTCACTATAAAGTGGTTGAAACTGTGGATGTGCGGTTTGATGAGACTAACGGCTTGCAAAGAGAGCACCTGCCAAATGTGCTAGATGAATTACCCTCAAGCGAGTCAATCAAGCAAATGGTAATTGGAGAAATCATACCATCTGAAAATCAGACTGAAGAAGAACTGATCGTTTCTGCATCTACTCAACCTGAAGACAATGCTCATCCAGAAGATAATCCCCGAACTGACAGCGTTGTTCAGAATGAGCAAAGTCTTCGTCCTGCTCATCCTCGTGTTGCAAATGAAGTACAGATTGAGAAGATGATCGATAGCCTCAATGCACCTGGTCCACTCACTCGTTCAAGAGCTACACAAAGAGCAACACAACTTACCAATTTCTATGGGAATTTTGCATTCGTCTCAATCTCAGAACCCAAGAAAGTCACCTAAGCCTTCATAGGAACCTGAATGGATTCAAGCTATGCAAGAAGAGCTTCAACAGTTCGAGCTGAATAATGTGTGGGAACTGGTCAAGCGTCCTGATCCTTGGAAGCACAATATCATTGGCACCAAATGGATATATCGCAACAAGCAAGATGATCATGGTCAAGTGGTCAGAAACAAAGCTCGTCTCGTTGCACAAGGATACACTCAAGTGGAAGGAATTGACTTCGATGAAACATTTGCTCCGGTGGCAAGGCTTGAAGCCATTCGTGATATCGCTTGCCTATGCAAATCATCACAACATCCTTCTGTATCAAATGGATGTGAAGAGTGCTTTTCTCAATGGAAAGATAGAATAAGAAGTATATGTTGCACAACCTCCTGTCTTTGAAGATCCAAAACATCCTGATATGGTTTACAAGCTCAACAAGGCACTGTATGGACTCAAACAAGCCCCTCGTGCTTGGTATGACATGCTCAAAGACTTCCTGATGAGCAAAGGCTTCAAACCTGGTTCACTAGATCCTACTCTCTTCACGAAGACATATGATGGTGAACTGCTTGTGTGCCAAATCTATGTGGATGACATAATCTTCGGTTGCACCAACAAGAAATACAGTGATGAGTTTGGTCACATGATGCAAGAGCAATATCAGATGTCCATGATGGGTGAACTGAAGTTCTTTCTGGGTCTCCAAATCCGTCAGCAACGCAACGACATATTTATATCTCAAGAGAAATATCTCAAAGATTGCCTGAAGAAGTTTGGAATGCAAGACTGCAAAGGATACACGACGCCAATGCCAACCAAAAGTCATCTGAGTCCCGACGCCAATGGTAAAGAGTTTGATCAAAAGGTATATCGCTCCATGATTGGTTCTTAACTTTACTATGTGCATCTAGGCCAGATATAATGCTTAGTGTTTTCATGTGTGCCCAATTCCAAGCGGCATCAAAGGAATCGCATCACTTAGCTGTGAAGCGAATTCTTCGATATTTGGCTTATACCCCAACACTAGGATTATGGTATCCAAAGGGCTCAGAGTTTGATCTAGTTGGATTCTCAGATGCTGATTATGCTGGTGACAAGGTTGATCGCAAGTCCACATCAGGCACATGTCACTTTCTGGGACGATCACTTGTCTGTTGGTCTTCAAAGAAGCAGAACTGTGTATCTCTCTCCACTACCGAATCCGAATACATTGCTACTGGATCTTGCTGTGCTCAGCTTCTCTGGATGAAGCAAACTCTCAAGGACTATGGCATACACCTGAAGAATGTGCCTCTCTACTGCGACAATGAGAGTGCCACCAAGATTGCCAACAACCCAGTTTAACACTCGAAGACAAAGCACATTGAGATTTGTCATCACTTTCTCAGAGATCATGTCATGAAGGAAGATATTGATATCATTCACGTCAACACTGAAGAGCAATTGGCTGATATCTTCACAAAGCCCTTGGATGAGAAAAGGTTTTGCAAGTTGCGGTGTGAGCTAAATATCTTGGAATCCTCAAATGTCCTGTGAATTGGACACACATCCTAACACTTGTGCATTTTGATGACTTAGATGTGAAACACACAAAGTAACGTATATCTTCAATCAATGAAGATATACACTCTAAGTGTGAATACATTAATGCAGAATTTGACTTCGGAGCGCCACGATAATTGTTCGCCGTGACTGGGTCTAATACTTCCTATACGGTGGGTAACGCCACCACCAAACTTATGTTTGAAGTGTTTCTCTTGGCGTTCTGTTTGCAAAGTCTTCATAATTGATTTGTCTTCATCCCTGGCTTATATTCAAGTTTATCTTCATATGGTTGATTTGGCCTTAAACTAGTAGTACACTTATGTTCTGTCCTCTACAACATTCACTTATAGCTATGGTTTTGTGCTGAATCTTTTGATCTAAGTGAATGTAATCGGACCCCAACCTATCTATGCTTCTACCTCAACTCTATCTGTCCAAATCATATGTATTCTATTGAAAACGGTAGATTGTCTTCACTGAACCTTGTCAGCTGAAGTCAATCTAACAAACATTTATATCTGTTTTTAATGCTCTATCTTTATTGCCTGAAACCCGAAGAATTCGGAACGACCACTCCGACAATCCAGGCGTGCATGGGAACATGGAACAAGTACCAAGTAGTTGCATGTTCGCCACGTGTCATTCAGATGCGAATCGCCAGGAGCACCTGCGTAATTGCCCTCTGGCGTCCCTTTCTTTATAAATACACATCCCATCACGGTCAAAAATTCTTCTTCCACCTCGCCACCTCACGCAAACCCTAGCGCCACCGCTAGCTCTCGACGACGCCGGCGACGAAGTGCTTAGCTGCCGTGACTTCTCCGACGCCGTCCTCATGCCGGCCGCGGACCTCGTCCTCTCTGCCGTCGCCATAAGTGTCCTCCATCACCAAATTAGGGCACGGAAGATCGAACTGCTCGGCCTCCAACTTCGCTCCGTCTAGCAGTTCCTCGTGTGGTAATTAAAATTCACTTTTTACCGTCTTTTCAATCTGATAGATTCATCCTTCTTTACCAAAAGCAGTTTCTATATCTCCAAAGATTGAATCTATCTCTTTCTGCATCTCATACTATGCCTAGTCTGTTCACTTATGCTTCTCTACAAGTTAGATTCCTCACTTGTACTTATTCTTGGATTCGTACAAATCTGGAACCAACTCTCATCAAATAAGTGAATGTCTTCGCGTTATGAGGTCAATGTCTTCAAACTGATTTACCTTCAAAATCTTCTGAGAATGCATATGACCTCTTCCCCTTCCCTCGCACCTCTAATGCTGTCACAGGTACATGTCCGTGGGAGAATCCCTTGGTTCTCATAGTCTGCATTCATTTGCAGAGTTCTTACAGAGTCATATAAATTATCCCGAAGCAAGTTCTTGTCTGACCAGCCGTAAGAAGCCTTTGCAAGTTCTGAAGCCTTTCAGGTTAAGCTTCATGGCTACTGAGAAACCAGCAAGAAAGGGTGGCAGAAAGCGCCGTGGGAACACTTCCAAGGATTTGCCTCCAGATTTGCATGAGCTGTACAAAACAGACCCAGAGGAAACCTATACAGGACACAAGAATCGAATCCAATGGATTCGAAGATACTGGGCTGAGGAATGGTTCAAGTATCGATTCGTCACAGAAGAGTATGCAGAAAAGAATGCCATCAAGCGACCCTAGGGAGATATACTGTACAAGAATCTTCAACCCAGGTCTCAGACTGAAGCTATTGTGTGAGGCTTCTATCCGTGCATGGTTCGCGGGCCACAGCCAGAGAATGCTGACCCCTCTTCTCTGCTGTGGTGCCATGAAGACCATCTATTCAAGCGCAACTATTAGTTTGCAAAAGACTCTGCTGTGAAGAACAAGAAGGCATTCGGACTTGACTTCAACCCTGGTCCGTCCTCTCCACGGGAAGATGGCACCCATGAAGCCAATGAAAACAGGATCAGCCCCTTCTACAACTTCGAAGGCCTCCTAACGCACATTGCTGTTCAAGGTGCAAACGTGGATCATTCTGGTGATGATGCTGACTCTGAAGATGCACCAGCTCCTAAACCACAGAAGCAGAAGAAAGCTAAGGCTTCCAAACCAATTGCTGCACCAAAAGCTTCTCCAGTGAATCCATTGGCAACTGCCCCTCCTGCTCCAAGTAACAACCCTGAAGATCAATATCGTGTCTCCAAACGGAATGAGAAGCCTCAAAAGAGAACTGCTCAGAGGTCCAGTCAAGCACTGACACCAGCTGCCGTTCTGAGGAACGAATCTGAAGCTATTGATCTGTCGTCAGATGACGAGTTTGGTGAGGATGCTCTTGAACAACTGATAAAGAGCAAGCAATAGGCGGAGATCTTCAATGATCTGCCCCTCTTCGACGTAAACATACTGAATAACTTCATTGATGAGTGGTTTGACAACCTAGATCTCAACTTTGATGATCTTCAGCTTCCGATTGGCATCAGCGTTGCCTTCCAAGGCGCCATTGCTCCTGAGCTGGCTCTGGCTCAGAAGATTGTCGAACTCAAAAACAAAATTGATTTTGAAAAGGAACAGTTCAAGAAGCATGTGGCAAAGCTCAGTGTATCTGATGTTCAAGAAGCGTGGAGAAGCCAAAGGCTGAAGAGAACGCATGAAGAATCTTGCTGCCAAGTGTGTTCAAGCTTACAATGAAGCTGAAAAGCGCAAGGCTCTTGGGCATCCAGGCATTGACCCCAAGATGGCTGCCAAGAAGAAGTCTGTTGTGGCCCCAACTGAAGCTCCACGGCGGGAAGAACCTCACATTGTCTTCCCTGCCAGTATGACAGGCTTGAAACCTAAGGTTCCCAGAGCAGATTCAGAACAGAAGAAAACCAGGGCAGCTAAAGCCGAAGCCAGAAAGCGTAAAACAAAGAACACCACTGATGATGCACCATCCCCCAACAAGAGGAAAACCAAGAAGAGAGATCGGGCTGCTCCCAAAGAGCCCCTTGTTGTCGAGCCCATTGCTTTTGCTCCCCCTGCATCTGAAAATCAAGAGCGTCAGTTGATTGTTACTGAGCCTGCTTCCATAGAGGCTCCTGAAGCTCAAGAAGTTCCAGTCGTTCACCCCATCATGACTGAAGACATTGGTCCCTGTCGGTGTCAAAACTGGCGGATCTCGGGTAGGGGGTCCCGAACTGTGCGTCTAGGCGGATGGTAACAGGAGACAAGTGACACGATGTTTTACCCAGGTTCGGGCCCTCTTGATGGAGGTAAAACCCTACGTCCTGCTTGATTAATATTGATGATGTGTGTTACAAGAGTGGATCTACCACGAGATCAAAGAGGCTAAACCCTAGAAGCTAGCCTATGGTATGATTGTTGTTCGTCCTATGGACTAAAGCCATCCGGTTTATATAGACACGAGAGAGGGCTAGGGTTACACAGTCGGTTACAATGGTAGGAGATCTACATATCCGTATCGCCAAGCTTGCCTTCCACGCCAAGGAAAGTCCCATCCGGACACGGGACGAAGTCTTCAATCTTGTATCTTCATAGTCTTGGAGTCCGGCCGATGATGATAGTTCGGCTATCCGGACACCCCCTAGTCCGGAACTCCCTCAGTAGCCCCTGAACCAGGCTTCAATGACGACGAGTCCGGCGCGCATATTGTCTTCGGCACTGCAAGGCAGGTTCTTCCTCCGAATAATTTATAGAAGATTGTGAACACCAGGATAGTGTCCGGCTCTGCAAAGATAAATTCCACGTACCACCGTAGAGAGAATAATATTACACAGATCTGCTGACGTATTCCGCGGCGTGACATCACACCACGGCCAGGCCTTTATATGAATCGTTTTTTATTGTTCCACCTCAGCGTATTTAGCGAGGCGGTTTCCTTGGCACGTCTTATCAAAGCGTAGATCGTGCCCCCTTATTCCGGGATTCTCATCAATACGGACGTGGGTAACCCAACCATGCCCGTTGGCCTGCCTTCTCTATCGAAGGCGAGTCCTAATCGACCACGGGGTGGGCTCTTGGTATTCAAGCTCTTTATGATGAGACCAAGGCCCTCTACTTCTTTACACTCTCCATCGAGTTCACCTCGCGCTTCGAGTTCCAACACCCAAAGCTTCAGATTCAGGCGCTTCGGACTTTCGACGATGTCCGGCTCCGACCAGCACGGTCGATGGATGTCTTCCTCCGTCACAGAAGAAGATGTGCTAAAGCTGCGAGACGCCAGTATCCGACCGGCGAGATCTCGCATAGGCTGCCTGCTCCAGGCAGGTCATTCCCACTCTGAGCCCGGCGAGAACGTGGTGTTCGTGTCCCACTTCCTTCGGGTTTAGAATTCCAGACGGACCCCTTTGTGCGGGGCTCATGTTTTATTATGGGCTTGATTTCCATGACTTGAATCCGAGTCCATCCTCCATATCTCGTCATTCATTGTCGTATGTGAGGCCTTCCTTCATATTACCCCCCACTTTGGATTGTGGCTCAAGACCTTCAAGGTGGAGCCAAAGATGATCAAGGGGCAGCAAGCGGAGTGCGGAGGGGCGGTCATAAGAAAATGTGCTGATGCTCCGTGCCCGAGGGCTCTTTTCAAGAGGAGCTTGGTTGGCAACGGAGTGGTTTTATATCACCGCTCGTGGGCACCAAATGGGCGGCGCTCCCTGCCTTTCGCTCAGGTCCACCACAGCGGCTGGCATCATGGGTCAACAAGGGGCTCGACTGGGGGCCGTCCAAGGACGTTCCCCTGCTGCAGAGCCGTATTCAAGATCTCCAGGAAAGAGGGATCAATCTGGTTGCGATGGGCGCAGGTTATGGTGATCCGGCGCCTTCAGCCTCTGGCGTCGCCCCCCTCACTTTGTGGGAATTCAATCCGGAGGGACCATGAGCTCTCCAAAATTTTATGGGCACGACGCCCGTGGAGATGTATAAACTGTTCTTCGGACCACAAGAGAAGTGCCCAGACTTGACCGAGGACGCAGGACTAAGTTGCAATCGCCCAGATACTCAAGTAAGTAGTCCTGTAACCGGACAAGCTGTTCATTCATTTATTTCATATATACATATGCCCTTTAAAGGAGCCATTTCTTGAACAGGAGTGGATAGCCAAGGCAAAGTTAATAAGGTGTCCGGCTCCCCTCCCAGAGGCCACGCCGGATCCCATGTTGACCAAGATGTTGAAGGTCGCGCCTTTTGAAGAAGGCGAAGGGGGGAGCGGGGAAGCAACTGCCTCTGCGAAGGAGGATATCAAGGAAGGAGGGATTAAGAGTCCCACCTTCCGAGGAGATAAGAGGAACGCTTCGGAAGATCCGGAGGTCAAGGCCTCAAAGAGGGGGAAGGAATCTTCGGCAGAGAGTCCGGTGCTGGGAAGTAACCCAGCCGCATTATTTCCCCAAGGGGATCAGCCCTCCAGCCAGCCGTAAGTAAAAAGAAGGGGTCTTGTAAATAAGGAACATCCCTGTATTTATTCATGAGGATAACCGAAATTGTACCTTGTAGTTCGGACTTCAGCCCTTCTCGTGAGCTCGTCTTGAGGATCTTCTTCCGAAGATGATGGAGAGCGAAACGCCTCCACCTGTCGCACCCTCATGTGAGGCGGACGACCCGGAGGTGTCGTCGCGGAGGGTTCCCCCAAGTCCGGCGGGGCCGGAAGATCCGGCGCCAAGTGGCGTGCGGTCGGAGGAGCTGAAGGATCTGCTCGGGCGAGCGGCTATTTCAGAGGATCACCGTGCTCTAATGGGTATGGTGATTGAAAGAATTGCATCCGCGGAGAGCGGATTGCATGAAGCCGTCAGAAGCTTACTGACGGGGTTTGAGGTACGCAAAAATGATGTACCTTCTGACAGTTATGCATATAAAATGCGCCCTGTATAGATAGTAGCCCCTGAGACTTGGTATGTTGTCAAATTTGACAATGTGCCGAGGATCAAATTCTCAGTTATAACATATCGCCGCTCCTGAACAGGTGGCGGGCGTCCGAGGCCAGCCGGATCGCTGAATATGCCGAACTAAAGCGGCAACTTGACGAGGCGGATGCGGACATCGCGCTGGTCAATAAACGGTTTGACGAGTCACAAGGTATGCGACCTCTATGCGGACACCTTGTAAGGGAGCTTGACGCCCATGTCTTACTGTTTGTATGCTTAATGCAGATGGTGCCGCTGCCGTGGAGGAGCTGCGGGCAGAACTCGCCCGAGCGAAAGGGCAAGCCAGAATTAGTAATGCGGCCGCTGTAAAGGCGGCCGAAGAGCTATAAGCTGAACGGCTGCTCACTGCCGAAGCAAAGAGGAGATGGCCGATATGGCCAAAAAGTTAAGGAATACTACCGATCGCTGCGCGGTTCTTGAAAAGGAACGTCAAGCGGAACAAGAGGGCCTAAAGAAGGCCGCCGCCGAATCCAAGAATGCCCAATCGGCTTTGAGAGCTGCCAAGGAGGAGCTGAGTCAGGCCGGGCAATTGCGGCTGGAAAACCGTTTACGCTCTGAGGAAATATCTGAGATCCAAAGTATGCTCGGTTGGATAAATTGTGGAGTTCAGAGGATGCTTATCTCGACTTGGCGGCGAAGCGCCAGGACGCTGTTGAGCACTTCCGGGCCAGAAGGGGCACAGAAGGGAAGAGCTATATTGGTCGCAATTCCATAGTCCGGAGCATCCTCTGCCGCTGACCGATCGGTTGGCCGAATGGGCCGAGCTGAATCGATTGTACGGATTTGCCATGAAGCATGTCTTGACTCACTTGTGGCCGGACGGACCCCAGCCGAAGAGCTATTTTGGTTTAGTGCAGCAGTTTCTTGGTGCGGTGCCGCGTATCGACGCAATGAAGCGATCGGCGTGTATTGAGGGAACGCGGATGGCTCTTGCCCGTGTCAAGACATACTGGGCAGAGATGAAGGCCACTGACGTTGCATCCCAGGATTCGGACAGAGGCCAAGTACCTGCCGAGCACTATTTGAAGAAGTCCTGTCGGGCGCTCGTTTAATAGAGACGCAGTGCTCGAAGGGTATTATGTTTAAATGACATGTATGATTTGTGAAAACAATGTTTCAATGTAATATAAGTGCTTTTTATACTTGTGCGTTCAAGTAGTAAACTACTCCTGTCGGCCGTTTATGTATATGTGTATATAACCTGAAAGATGGCAGTCCTTGGCTTCAGCCCCCACGCACATAGTGCGGGGGTGTTTGCAAAAAAGCGCTTTTTCACACTTAATCCAACATCTTGGTCCTGTTAAGGAGGTGATAGCGTAGCAAACCAGGCAACCGGACTATAATGCTTTATCACTTTCACTTAGCCATAGGAGTTCGAGGGTGGGGCTACTATATAGCCCCTGGGGGCACCGCACTCTCTCGAATTCGGGGTGCGTATGTGCCTGCCGAAAACCGGTCCTTCGTTAATGCGGAGGAATCCTAAACATTCCTGTGAGTCATCGAGTGGTTGACTAGTCTCTCGCTATATCATGACAGTCAGTTTTCGGCTTTCTCTACTGAGGTGCTCGCCCGGCCGAACCGGGGCACAATCGCAGTAGTTCTCCTGGTGTCGCGTTAGCCGTGAAAACGGAACGTAAGGCAGCAAAACACAGGAGCCGGGCAACCCAACATTTGACCAAAGACATGAATCGGAGCTGATGCATATAAGGTCTAACTCGAGACGCCGAATACTCCCTAAGGTATTCGGTCTTTATGAAAATGGGCAGAATAATGCCCTAAGCCCCTAGTGTCCAGGTACGCGCAAAAATTTTGGTGCGGCCAATGCCAAAGCACCAGCCTCCTCCTCGGTTATATTAAGGAACCGGGTGGATGTATATCAACAAGAGACAGTGAAAAAAGGTTTACGCAGGGTCTTAATCTGAAAAGAATCCTTGCAACAGGTCCCTACTGCACGTCTGCGCCTGTGTCTCCGTTGTGCCGTATCCTGGACGGGTGTAGCACGTTGTTCATCTGTAAAAGAGAGGAACTTAGTTTGAAAGAAAAAGGGTCGTGCGAAAGGTGTACTTAATATTAAATAAAAAGAGTATGGTTCGAAAAATAAAATTGAGCTTTATTATCTCTTGTTATACATGTATGCGGCCCCTCGTATGGGGGTATGCCGCTAGTAGGCGCCTGACTCGTCTAACCGAGTCCGGGGTTTGAATGACTGATTCAGGTTCTTTGCCTAGCAGAGCCGGATAGCTGTGGGGCTGTCAAGGCAGTCTCCCGTTCTACCGTGCTCAAGTGACACTTAATACTTCCTTTTAACAAGATGATGCCGCGTGGACCGGGCATTTTAAGTGTTAGAGATGCATAATGCGGTATTGCGTAAAAGCGGGCGAAAGCTGTACGCCTCAGTAGTGCTTAAGGGCTACTGCTGAATGGGGCGACGGGGAGTGAGCTTTCCGCGACGGGGGTTGTCGGATGAACCGAACACAACCTCTAGTGGTACAGAGCCTGAATAATAAAGAAGGCCTGGCGTCATTCCTTTGAAGGAAGTGCTGCTATAGCGAATTTTGGTAGGTTCTATCCCCATTATGCGGACGGTGTCCTGGTATGGCAGGTGCCGCGCCGTGTGTTATTACATGAAGTGAGTTCACTGTTTTGACTTCTAGTGGGAAAGTCTTTTGTTTTCCGGAGTGCTGCTTTTGGGTTTCGTCACTTTCACTTGGTGTGTCGAGCCCCTTGTGTTCGGCGTTAAGTCGGCCGGACTGCTTGAAGACCCAACAATCTCTGTGGGTATGGTTTGCAGGCTTCCCGGAAGTACCATGTATTTGGCACAATCTATCCAGAATCTTGTTTAGGTTGGATAGCTCGTCACCAAGTTATCCTTTAGGGCAGTGTTTTGTTGTTCGCCGAGAGCTTTTGAATCCGGCGTTGACCGCCGTACTATTTGGGCCATTTTCCTTATTCCGCGCTGATCTTTTCTGCGTCGTGATTTCATTTCCATCCCTGATTTCGGATGTACTCGGTCGCTGGTGCTGCATCTAGCCAGCCAGCTGTCTTCCCCTAACATAAGCGGGTCATGAGGCTTGTTAATGCGGCCATTGTTCTTGGCTTTTCTTGGCCGAGGTGTCTGGCGAGCCATTCGTCTCGGACGTTACGCTTGAAAGCTGCTAAGGCTTGGCGTCCGGACAGTCAACTATTTGGTTCTTTTAGTAAGGAACCTGTTCCAGAATTTCCGGCTGACTCTCCGGGCTGTTGAGTTATGTGACTTAGATCGTCAAGCGTCCAGGAGGGCGGACGTAGGTCCCTCAAAATTTGCCCGAAATGCATCCTCGAGCTCTTCCCAGCTTCCAATGGTATTTTCGGGAGGCTCTTAAGCCAATGCCGAGCTGGCCCTTTGAGTTTAAGGGTAAGTATTTTATGGCGTGGAGATCATCTCCTCTAGCCATGTGTATGTGGAGGATGTAATCCTCAATCCGCACTCCTGTGGTCTGTTGTTCCGTCGTATGCCTCTATGTTTACGGGTTTGAATCCCGCTGGAAATTCATGATCCAGCACCTCATCGGTGAAACATAGGGGGTGTGTGGCGCCCCTATATTTGGGTGTGCCGTGGTTTTCAGAATTTTGGCGTGTTGCATTGCTTTGACGAGCGTGCTTTCTTGGCCCATAGATGGACCTAACTGGGCCATCCTGTTGATGTGAATCCTTAGGCGGATCGCATATTGTCTTGTGTGCGGCACCATTCGCCGCTCTCTTTTTGCCGTGAGGTCGTCCATCCGACCGGGTGGCCTTCTTGTTTTTTAATTGTGGGGGCTCTAAGGCCTCCTCGTCGAATTCGTGATTAGCTTTCTTTTCGGGTAGCTCTTTGTTCAGCGACTGTCGCCGTACTTATCTGCGGTGCTGAATACTTTGCTCCATCTAATCCTGAGTGCATCTTCTGCTGTGTTGAGCTTCCGCTTCTGCTTTTTCAGGCTACGCGCAGTGGCGACGAGCCTTTTCTAGAGGTCATTTTGCTCCAATGGTTTGTCCGGCGTGAGGTCGTCCGGACTGTTGTCTTCGCCGGGGACAGATTGTTTATCCAAGTTGTCTTGTTCGGACGATTGCTCGATAGCTTGTTCGTTGTCCACCGGTTCGCCCTGCTCTATGGCTGGGTCTTTGTTGAGGCGGGACTTTGTTTGGCGTTTACGTTGCCGTCTTGACTGCTTTTCGAGGGATTTATCCTTCGTGGCGTCCCGTTGTTCCTCGTCTTCATTTCCTTTAGGTGTATCCACCATGTATACATCATGGGATGAGGTTGTCCATCATCCTATAGGTGCTGGTTCATTGTTGTCTCCTACATCGTCGTCCATACCGTCGATGTCTTCGGAGTCGAAATCGAGCATGTCGTGTAAGCTTTCGACAATGGCTATGAAGTGGGTGGTGGGTGGGCATTGAGTTTCTTCATCGTCCGCATCCCAACCTTCCTGTTCGTAGTCCGGCCAGGGCTCTCCGGATAAAGAGAGAGACTTTAGTGAATTTAGGATGCCGCCAAAGGGCGAGTGCTGAAAGATGTACGCAGCCGTGAACTCCATAACGGGCGCCCAATCGGATTTGATTGGCAAGGGCGCGGAGGGTTCAGAGTCCGGAGAGGAGTCCAGCACCACAGAGTCGAGGTCTTCGCAGCGACAGGATGGAGTTCGCTCGATCGCCGTAGAGATTAATGCCCCGAGGCGGTGTCCAACCACTCGTCCTCGATCGGGAATCCGGCTCCGGATTAAGGGTCGAGCGGATTCGTGCGGCCTCGAGCCTTTGTTACTGCAGAGCTAGATCATGCCCATCGAGACAGTGCGGCGCGCTTGGCTGCGGCTCGAATCCGTCGAAGATCAAGTCTCCGCGGATATCGGCCATATAGTTGAAACTTCCAAATCTGACCTGACGACCAGGGGGGTAGCTTTCAATCTGCTCCAGATGGCCAAGCGAATTGGCCCGCAGCGCAAAGCCGCCGAACACGAAGATCTGTCCGGGGAGAAAAGTCTCACCCTGGACCGCGTCGTTGATGATGGTCGAAGAAGCCATCGAGCCTATCGGTGACGGACATAGGAACTCTCAATGAAAGCACCAATGTCGGTGTCAAAACCGGCGGATCTCGGGTAGGGGTCCCGAACTGTGCGTCTAGGCGGATGGTAACATGAGACAAAGTACGATGTTTTTACCTGTGTTCAGGCCCTCTCGATGGAGGTAATACCCTACTCCTGCTGGATTAATATTGATGATATGGGTAGTACAAGAGTAGATCTACCACGAGATCAAGGAGGCTAAACCCTAGAAGCTAGCCTATGGTATGATTGTTGTTCGTCCTATGGACTAAAGCCATCTGGTTTATATAGACACCGGAGAGGGCTAGGGTTACACAGAGTCGGTTACAATGGTAGGAGATCTACATATCCAGACGCCAAGCTTGCCTTCCACGCCAAGGAAAGTCTCATCCGGACACGGGACGAAGTCTTCAATCTTGTATCTTCATAGTCTTGGAGTCCGGCCGATGATGATAGTTCGGCTATCCGGACACCCCCTAGTCCGGAACTCCCTCAGTCCCCAAGACAATGTTGTTGATGATGAAGTCCTTCCTCAGATCCAGCGCCCCACGGTATCATCGCCTGTTCTCACGAACAGCGAACCCATCAGCATTGGTCATCCTTTGACACCAATCTCACAGGATGCCTCATGGGCTGATCACCCCCAACCAGCAACCCCAGTTCAAAACTCACCAAGTACACCCCGTCCTTCACCAACGCAAGCCCCCAGTCCAATTGTCAATGACGACAATTACATGGAGACCACACCATCGCTGAAAGCGTCGCCCATGTTTCAACGGCTTCGCAAAGGCCAGAGGCCATCGGTCTCCATGACAACCATCACAGAAGAGGATTCCCACCAGTCCAGTTCAGTGGCACATCAAGTGTTCCCTGAAGATAATCCTTCTGTGACGGTTCCTGTGTCTGAAGCTAATGCTTCTGAAGAGATTCCGGCTGCAGCAGCCGATGAAAGACAAGAAGAACGTGTTGCCACACCCCCCACCAACCAAGAAGAAGATATTCTCGAGGAGAATGTGTCCATGCCCGACCCTCCAGCTACTCAAGTGGAGGTTGAGAATACTGAGGCGGCGACCAACAACGCCACCGAAGCCAATGACGTTGTCATGACTGAAGCTAATGTGGCGCCTCAAGTCAACACTGTGAATGAAGCCAATGTGCACCTGCAACCAATATGTAGCCTGACGCCTCTGCTAATGCCTCTGCTCCTGTACCGCCACCAAGGCCACACACTATTGAGCATGCATTCTATCAAGGCGAACTTGTTCCTGTTAGATGGCCCATTCTGATTCCTCCGCCTGCTCCCGGTCCCCAGTTTGATTATCATGTGGAGCACAGGCCTCAGGTTCAGAAGCCAAAGCCCAGGTTGCCAAGGTTTCCAGGTACTGCATCTGCACCAGGATCATTCAATGTAAATGGCTTCATTGCACACAACACCTTCTTTGATAGTGCCAAGAACCCATACTCCAAGCCAAGAATATCATCTGATAGGTTCTAGAGTTATCAGCAATGCAGCTATTACTCTTGCATTCTGTACAAACAAGGGCGCATATTTCCTCATATGCGTCTGGATTCCGAAGCTATTGCTGGCCTGCCATGCCTAGAAGAAGCACTTGTCTGTTTTCGAGATGCAGGCCTGCTGCAGTTTGTCACTTATAAGGAGCATTGGAATGAAGATCTTCTGCTCCAGTTTTATGGCACTCTCCACATTCGCGGCTACAACAGGGATCCGAAGACATGGGTCCTTGAGTGGATGACAGGCAATGTCCATCATGAAGCCAAAGCCTTTGACCTCATTGAGCTTACCGGCCTGTCCACTCCAGGTGAACTCTATGAACCTGGTTGTTAGCTTCACCGCAATGCATTGGAAAGCATCTTTCAGAAGCCAGAACCCAACATGAGCCAAATGCTGAGCATGATGACGCCACTGCCACATGACGCTGAATATCCAAAGGAATTCTTTGTTGAAGACCTAGAGTATCTGCCCGAACCATCTATCATATCATAAGGCGAACTCTATGGCCCATCAAAGGGCATTCCTCCTCAGCAAAGCTTGAAGGTGCAATGAAGACATTGGTCTTCTACATTCTCAATGGAAAAAGCTTCAATGCTCAGGATTTCTTCATTCGTCAGTTTGCTGCATCTGGCTCTGACATCTTTGGCCTGAAATTTTATGCTCCGTGGATTATGCGTCTGATCAAATATCACTCCGCAATTAACTATCAGCCCTCTGCACGCAATTATCTTATATTCCTGCCAGAGGTTGATATGTCAGTCGAAGCCATCTATCAAGAGCCTGCCAAGGAGGCGATATATCTTCACAATATCGATCGTCAGAGTTTCTCTCAGGATGTTGAAGGTCTTCAGGCTGCTTCTCGTGTCTATCCATTGGCCAGCAACACTCGCCGTGCACGTACTGAAGCCACAGAAAGCACCATTGCTCCAAGGACTCGCAAGCGATCACGTGTGCTCAATGACCGAGAGCTTATTGTGGCCTTGCATCGAAACAAGACAAGCATCATTTCTGGCTGAATTGTCAAATGCAAAGCCTCTTGGTGGCTGTCAATCGCATTCGCAATCTTGCCACCAAGAACGCCTTTGTCACTCATGAAACCTGTCGGAGGCCTTGGAAGAGTTTGACATTGCTCAGTGCTGAAGCTGATCTCCAAGACGATGGCTTCACCGAATGATTCAAGTTTGACTCCACTCCTCCCAGGAATGATGTTTTACGTCGAACCCCGTCTCTTGAAGATTCAGAGTACTCTTCGTCCGCAGCCACTGTACATGCCAGAGTTCTTGATGACGCCGATGATGCAACTTCACCACCTCCAACCTCAGCGCGTCTCGACCCTGCACCAAGTTCTTCTGCACCACCAAACCTCAACGACGACCCTACTGCTTCACCTACTCCTCATGGGAACGAGTAGCGACTATGTCTTCAAACCTTTTTGGTCCTTACTGACAAAAGGGGGAGAAGCATATGTTGATAGTCTTCAAGCGGGTCCATATGGGTGGTTGCTATACTTTTGCCCAGTGTTTACAACTCTCATTTTGATACATTTGGTTCTTTGAGTTTTAACACTTAAACTTGATGGTCGTCTGCTACTTTCTCTGCTATTCTGTGATGCGACGATAAATTCTGCATGTGCGATGATAAATCCCGCATGAAGTCATTTCGCAGACGTCCATCTTTCATTATGCATGTCATTCTTCCTGTATATCTGTTCATGCATGATGTATTGTCTTCATATGGTGAGGAGGATCTCCACAAGTACAACCTGCCATGTGCATTTGCATTCCAACGCAAAACATTTATATGGACATCTTTAGGGGGAGCCTTTTACCTCTTATGAAGACAATGCCTTAATCCTTTACAATTTTACATACTTTTATCCCCGTTGAAAACTTCAACCAGTCTGTCATCAATCACCAAAAAGGGGGAGATTGTAAGTGCATCTAGTGCCACCCCTAGTTGGTTTTGGAGTATTGACGACAAACCTGGTTGAGGGACTAATGTGTTTGTGAGAATTGCAGGACAACACAGGTAGTAGTCCCTCATTGATTCGGTTTACCTACCGGATATGACCCCTAAAAATGTGTGAAGACGTTGAAGACAATGGTGGTCTATGAAGCTAATCATGTTGAAGACTATGACATGAGAAGACAATGTCTGAAGATTATGGAGCACGAAGACTTAGCTGTTTCGTTGTTTCTTTTCTTCTTTGTTAAGTCATAGGAACACCGCACTTTTAAGTGGGGTCCAAGTGAACAAAGTCAGAGTGACTGAAGTGATGCTCAACCAAATCCTATGTCTTCGAGCGAAGACAATGAGAGCAAATCTTATCCAGAGTCGGATGAGTCAGTTTTACTTGTAGCCCAAGTCAAGTTGCCGCGTGTGTTTGAAATCTGACCATTGCAACACGTGTCAGTTCCTTAGTAACCCAGGGTCATTTTGGACAAATCAGGTCGGGTTGCCCCATGGCTATAAATAGCCCACCCCCTACACCATAAATTGATGGCTGCTCAGAGTTAGATACGACTTTTGTCGTTTGAGAGCAACCCACCTCCGAAGCTTTTGAGAGAGAATCCTTGCGAGGACAAAGCCCAAACCACCCAGAGCCCAAAGAGTGTTTGGCATCACTTAAGTCTTTATGTCCGCGTGATCTTAAGACTTATTTCACTTGAGGACTGTGAATCCTCCAACCGGTTAGGCGTCACGTTCTGAGCATCCAAGAGTCATTGTGGATTGCCGGTGAACGAAGTCTATGAAGGTTTGGGAGTCTACCTTGAAGACTTACCAGAGTGATTGGGAGGGGACTGAGAGTCCTTAGCTCAAGGGGAATAAGGTGAAGACGCGGTCTTCTGAGTTGAATCTCAGCCTCCGTAACCAGACGTACAGTTGTCACAGCAACTGGAACTGGTCGAACAAACCCCTGTCCTTCTGAAGTCACTGGTTCTATTTCTCACTTCTCTTTGCTTATAGTTTGTCTTCGTGAAGTCATTGCCTGCTTGCATAATCTGTTTGACTTCACTGTGTGACTACTTGTCTTGATTGGCTTCATACTATCTTCCACCCTGATCTTTACTACCTAGCTGCTAATAGTCTTCGTGCTTTCACTTCATTGAATACTTGACTATGGCTTTTCTAGTGTAGTCTACCTTCCCCTGCATACGAATAGTGTTCTTTCTATTGTTTGTCTTCGAAACTGCCATGTTTGGAAGACTTTCATAAAAATCGCCTATTCACCCCCATCTAGTCGATAACTAGCCCTTTCAGTACCGCAGGTCATGCGTGTATCCCTGAGCTGTTGTGTTTCTGTTTGTTCGGCGAGGCAGTGCGGGCTGATGTTCGGGCTGAGTTGTCGTTTTATCTCGGCCACGCGGTGGTCGGTCAGCCTCATTATGCGCTGGCAGTGCTGGCTCCAGTGCCTCGTCATTGAATTGAGGTAGCAATTTGCGCTTCGGGTAACTTTTGGTTGGGCGTTCAAGTCCATATTCCTCGGCTGCCAGGACCTCAGTCCATATATCAGTGAGCAAATCTTGGTCGGCTTGAAGCTGTTGCTTCTTCTTCTTCAGGCTCTTTGAAGTGGCTATTAGCCGACGCTTAAAACGCTCCTGCTCGACGGGATCCTCCGGCACGATAAATTCTTCATCGCCGAGGCTCACCTTATCCTCGGAGAGAGGCATGTAATTGATGTCCTCCGAGTCGTTGTTCACGGCCTGTTCGTCAGGGCTGGCTTGCCCGTCTTCCCGTTCAGCCTGTTCGAAACTTGGTTTGGCGGGGTCTTCGTTGTCTTCGGCATCGTCCGTAGTGCTATTTTCTCTTGTGCCGGTATCACTATTTTTACCATGGCGTGATTTAGAGCGGCGCCGCTGACGTCAGTTCTTTGGCTGCTTCTAAGGAGGCTTATCCTCAACTAGATCCTTTTTATTCTCGCTATTGTCTTCTTTGGGTGTATCCACCATGTATATATCGTATCAGGAGGTGGCTGTCCAGCGCCCCTGTGGGCGGTGGTTCCTGTTCTTCTCCGGCATCTCGTCCATACCGTCAATGTCTTCGGAGTCGAAATCAAGCATGTCGGTCAAATCGTTGATAGTGGCTATCAAGTGGGTGGTGGGTGGGTAACGAAGTTCTTCGTCGTCCGCTTCCCACTCAGGCCCGACATAGTTCGGCCAAGAATCTCCTGCCAAGGAGAGGGATTTCAACGAGTTTAACACATCGCCTAAGGGTGAGTGTTGGAAGATGTCCGCGGAGCTGAACTCCAAGATGGGCGTCCAGTCAGGTTCGATGGGCGCGGATACACGCGGTTCGGATCATATGGCCGGAGACGAGTCCGAGGTTCCGATGACACATGCCTCGCTAGAGGTCGGACTTGTGTTAGACTCTAACGCCGTTGAGTCTGCGGTTTCCGTGGCAGGGTTGAGCTTCCCGTCCTCGGGTAGCGCGTTTTGCTCTGGATCTAGGGCCGGAGCGGTTATAGGTGTTGTCTCCTGAGCATAGTCCAATGACATATTTAGGTCATGTTTATCGTGGCGACAGGGTGTGATACGTCTCCAAAGTATCTATAATTTTTGATTGTTCCATGCTATTATATTACCTGTTTTGGATGTTTATGGGCTTTATTTTACACATTTATATCATTTTTGGGACTAACCTACTAACCGGAGGCCCAGCCCGTATTGCTGTTTTTTTTTCCTATTTCAGTATTTCGAAGAAAAGGAATATCAAACGGAGTCCAAACAGAATGAAACCTTCGGGAGCGTGATTTTTGAAACGAACGTGATCCAGAGGACTTGGAGTGCAAGTCAAGAAGCAGCCGAAGCTTCCACGAGAGGGTAGGGCGCCCCCCCTATAGGGCGCCCCCTGTTTCGTGGGCCCCTCGGGCATCCACCGACGTACTTCTTCCTCCTATATAAGCCTACGTACAGGGAGCAACCGAAACACAATTTCCACCACCGTAACCTTCTGTATCCGCGAGATCCCATCTTGGAGCCGTCGTCGGCGTTCTGCCGGAGGGGGAATCCACCACGGAGGGCTTCTACATCAACACCATAGCCCTTCCGATGAGTTGTGAGTAGTTTACCACAGACCTTCGGGTCCATAGTTATTAGCTAGTTGGCTTCTTCTCTCTTTTTGGATCTCAATACAATGTTCTCCCCCTCTCTTGTGGAGATCTATTCGATGTAATCTCTTTTTGCGGTGTGTTTTTCGAGATCTAATGAATTGTGGGTTTATGATCAGATTTATCTATGGATAATAATTGAATCTTCTCTGAATTCTTTTATATGATTGAGTTATCTTTGCAAGTCTCTTCGAATTATCGGTTTGGTTTGGCCTACTAGATTGATCTTTCTTGCCATGAGAGAAGTGCTTACCTTTGGGTTCAATCTTGCGGTGTTCTTACCCAAAGGATGTAAAGGGTTGCAAGACACGTATTGTATTGTTGCCATCGAGGATAAAAAGATGGGGTTTATATCATATTGCTTGAGTTTATCCCTCTACATCATGTCATCTTGCTTAATGCGTTACTGTGTTCTTATGAACTTAATACTCTAGATGCATGCTGGATAGCGGTCGATGTGTGGAGTAATAGTAGTAGATGCAGGCAGGAGTCGGTCTACTTGTTGCGGACGTGATGCCTATATACATGATCATGCCTAGATAACGTCATAATTATTCGCTTTTCTATCAATTGCTCGACAGTAGTTTGTTCACCCACCGTAATACTTATGCTCTTGAGAGAAGCCACTAGTGAAACCTATGCCCCCCGGGTCTATCTCTTATCATATTTGCTTCCAATCTACTTTTATTTGCATCTTTATTTTCTGCATCTATATTATAAAATACCAAAAATATATTTATCTTATCATTTTATCTCTATCGGATCTCACTTTCGCAAGTGGCCGTGAAGGGATTGACAACCCCTTTGTCGCGTTGGTTGCGAGTTCTTTGTTTGTTTGTGTAGGTTCGTGGGACTTGTTGAGAAGCCTCTTACTGGATTGATACCTTGGTTCTCAAAAACTGAGGGAAATACTTACGCTACTGTGCTGCATCACCCTTTTCTCTTCAAGGAAAACCAACGCAAGCTCAAGACGTAGCAGGGTGCAGCTGTCATGGGCTCGAATCCGTCGAAGATCGAGTCTCTGTGGGTGTCGGCGGTTTAGTTGAAGCTTCCAAACCTGACCTGATGGCCAGGGGGGTAGCTGTCGATGTGCTCCAGATGGCCAAGCGAGTTGGCCCGCAGTGCGAAGCCGCCGAATACGAAAATCTATCCGGGGAGAAAAATCTCACCCTGGACTGCGTTGTTGTAGATGATTGAAGGGTCCATCAAGCCTTATGATGACGATGCAGTGGAACTTTCAAAGAAAGCACCAATGTCGGTGTCAAAACCGGTGGATCTTAGGTAGGGGGTCCCGAACTGCGCGTCTAAGGCTAATGGTAACAGGAGGCGGGGGACACAATGTTTACCCAGGTTCGGGCCCTCTCGATGGAGGTAATACCCTACTTCCTGCTTGTTTGATCTTGCTGATATGAGTATTACAAGAGTTGATCTACCACGAGATCGTAGAGGCTAAACCCTAGAAGCTAGCCTATGGTTATGATTGTTCTTGTCCTACGGACTAAACCCTCCGGTTTATATAGACACCAGAGGTGGCTAGGGTTACAAAGTGTCAGTTACAGAGAAAGGAATCTTCATATCCGAATCGCCAAGCTTGCCTTCCACGCAAAGGAGAGTCCCATCCGAACACGAGACGAAGTCTTCTATCTTGTATCTTCATAGCCCAACAGTCCGGCATACGCATATAGTCCGGCTGTCCGAGGACCCCTTAATCCAGGACTCCCTCAATCGCCTTTTCAGTTTTGTAAAAAAAACATAAGAAAATGATAAAACTTCAAAAATTAAAATCCTTCAAGATGTAGTTATGTTACTACATCTACTAGTTAGGAAAATTAAAAAACTTAAATTTGGACATCTTTTGCAAAAAAGTGTTATGAAAAAGTAAAACGGTCATACCTTTTGCATACGATGTCGAAAAAAACGCATAATATATCAAAAAAATCAGCACAAAAATCAGCATCCGATTTTGGCGGCCATAGGCCAGTTTGCAAACTTTTAGAATCCTCAAATTCTGAAAGGAAAAAAAGATATGCTCAAATTTCAGTTTTTTGACTTTTCGTTAAATCTAGTCAAAATGTGGTCAAACTACTTATTAAAGAAATATTATTGTAAAAAAATATATTTTTTATTTTTTTTAACTTTTGGTCACACTGTGGTCAAACTATGGTCAAATCTGGTCAAACTGTGGTCAAACTATGGTCAAACTACTTATTTAAGAAATATTAGTGTTACTAAATAATTATTGTTTTTTAGAATAATAGTTTCAAACTCAAACGATGTTTAATGCTCAAGTTCAACTCCTAAGGGTTAATAGGATTGATAGCTTAGTATTGTGAGGAAAACAACAAGTGCAGACTTGGAAACTAGGGGGAATAGAACTCGAAAGTTAAGCGTGCTCAGGCTGGAGTAGTGAGAGGATGGGTGACTGGCCGGAAAGTTAGACGATTTGGAATGAGTGCTTCATAATTGAGCAGTGATGAGGGGTGATTAGAGATTAAATTGTCAAATAATTCAGAAATTTGAAAAATAAAAAAAATCAAAAAATTCAAAAAAAAACAAAAATGTCAAAAAAATTCCTTTAGTCCCGGTTGGTGCTCCAAACAGCGGCCACGTGGAGCTCTTTTAGTCCCGGTTCGTAAGCAAACCGGGACTAAAGGTTTGGGCTTTAGTCTCGACCCTTTAGTCCCTGTTCCAGAACCGAGACTAAAGACCCGTTTTCTACTAGTGAATATCTTGCTCAGCTAAATCAGGTATCAACTTAAGTGCACCAAGTTTTTCACCGGAGTAATAACCTTTCGTGGTGGAATGCGCTCAGTTGTCTTTAAAGCATCAACTATATCATTCTTCATATCTCTCCAAGCATGCAACGAATAGCATCACCTGTTCTTGTCTCTTTGGTGCAAATTATGGAGAGACTTCAATTGGTTCTGCTAATTACTTTGCAGCAATCACAACATTTGTCTTTCCAACCATCACCATTAGCAGGGTATTTTGGATATATGATAGCCATGGACTCTTTCTTGATAACTTTGGTCTTGTAAGACTTTATCTCCTTGCGTTCCTAGTTAGCCTGCACAATAAACACAAAGCAATATTAAAGTTGTTGCCTTGTTATTTTACTCATGCAAAGCATATAAAGAATGTGTATTCATGGTGGCTACCTCCACATATGTAGCCCAAACATCATCATTATCCAATCCCAGCCAAACCCACTTTGAGAAACGATCTTGGTAACAACCTCATAGTGCTTGTTGAAAGTCCTCAGACTTCCACTTGTGCTCTCCTTTGTGATATCCTTATTGCACTTGTCCTTCACATGCTTTATGGCAACAATGTACACATGTGGTTTACATTCATTTTGGACATGGGCACCATTGTTGTGATGCTCAACAAAGACTACAAGAAATGCAACATCCATCCCATCATCACGTGTCAAGTAATGCCTCCTCCTTATAATTCTTTCGTCGGCCATGGTGCTACAAGGAAATAAAAACTGTACATGATAGAAACAATAGAGACAATATTAAGTCTTGAGAAACATAATGTCATATATTAATTTCATGAAGATGATGCACATATAAAATACAGAAGGCATCGTCACGCTACATGTGACTATATGTCATTGATCAACTATATATAACAAAGAAGAGCACCTCAACTAGCTTTACAAATGAAGACCACCACGGGTACCTATCGCATTATCATCATATTCTATCTCTAATTCTCATTGTGCCACAAGGTACATAGCAAACATATCATCGGCTAGTTATTGCCTAAAGTTGTACCATTTGGTAGTGAATTGGACACTTCTAATTAAGTTGTCATCATCTAGATCATCATTTGGCACAACTACTAATTCACTATCCACTTCAGACAATAACAAATCATCCATGACATGCTGCATATCCCTTGCAAAGCTGTGTAACACACAACAATCATTATTAATTTGAATCTGCAATGATAATTTAGTCCATAGTAAGTAATTTTCATTCACATAGTTATTTTACTCGATAGCATATTTACTTTAGGTACATGAGCCTTTACTCGATAGAAAGCAAGATAGCCCATTTTTTTTCTCCAACAAGCCAAATATTCGCTCCACTACATTTATAGCACGAGAATGATGCAAGTTATGTAACTCTTTGGAAGTTTCAGGTTGTTTTGCACTTGCACCCCATTTTTAGATGATACCGGGTGGATCTGAATGGAGATAAAATCCTATCTATTGGAAGTTTATGGTTGTTTTGCACTTGCGGCCCACTCTTTTAGATGATACCGAGTGGACCTGAATGGGGTTAGAGATCCTATCATTGGTAGTTTGAGGTTGTTTTGCACTTCCCGACCACTCTTTTGGATGATACCGAGTGGACCTAAATGGAGCTAGAAATTCTATCAATTGGAAATTTGATGATACCTCTCATCCTCCTGCCGTGGTAATGTGGATGGAGACCGATCACCGATGGAGATAGATGGAGACAGGGAGCAAGGTGGAGCGACAGGAGCGCATGGATGCAAGAGGGGGTGGACCAACCGGGACATGGGATGGGGAGGAGAGGGAGAGACCAGGCAGGAAGATACTTGCGTTGTTGTCGAGCGCCCTGGTTGGTTGCCGCCACCCTGGTTGCTAGGTTGGCCAGAAATCTCCTCTCGTATCCCTTCTTTCCTTCTCTTTCTTTTTGTCACTAGGGGTTGAAGTGGTAACTTTTTTGGAGCTAGCGGTTCTATGGAAAACGGAGTGGGAGTCCTCTGAATTATGGGAGGGAACTTTACGTGGGAGGTAAAACAGGTTGAAATTGGTTTGGTGTTTCCAATGCAAATTCATACAATCGAACATTGCCAATTCCGTTTCTAGGCTTCAATGGAGACATCTAAAGTGAGCATTAGTGAATTCTATTGACGATGTGATCTTTCTCGGTGCCCTTTGTTTCTAGTTGTTGGCTTTCTCCATCCACAAAACCACCCTCGTGCCTCCTTGGAAAAAAATGATGCTAAAACTGAAAGTACAAGACATTGCCTCTATCTCGCTTATTGTGAGTAACAAGGAGTAGTGGCTCACAACCCGGCATGATAATGTTGATTTTCTTGGTTTATATGTTTTACTTTCTTATTTTTCTATTTTTTTACTTTTGTTTATTTTTCTCTCTTTTACTTTTATGTAGAGTACATGGCACACAATTATTTTTGTAACATGCTAAGTTTTAATTTTTAAAACTTGAATGTCTATTTAAGACGTATGATTTCTTTCTTATATAAAATATATTTTTAATATATTAGCATTTTATAGACATGAATATTTTTCATGCAACACGTGATTATTTATTTTTACAAACATTTATACTTTTACATCACATAAATATTTTATTATTACTAAACAGATTATATATGACATTTGTGCAATAACTATATTTTGGAGATTTAGGAAACAGAAAAGCAAACGGCGGCAGTCAATATGTACGACGGTTCGGGCAACGTGGCATGTTGTGAGCATCTGAGAAACGTGGCAATAGCCGGCCCATACATAATGGATCAACAGACCGCAGGTTATTTTTTTTAGGGGTAACAGGCCGCAGGTGGTAAAATGAATTCAGGAGGCCCAACAGATGAACACCAACAAAAAGAAAACCTAGATGGAGATGCGGGGGATCGAACCCCGTGCCTCCCGCATGCAAAGCGGGCGCTCTACCATTTGAGCTACATCCCCATTAATGACAATTTATGGGGCCGTACCGTAGTCTTAATGTAACTACGGTAGCTAATCCAACTACGGTAGCTCATATTAGTCTGTCCAATCGTATTCAGTACTCACCCAACGAGTCCGCCAAGCCAAAAACAAACTAACCTTTGTTACCTTAATAATCGTGCTATGGCTTAATTTTCATATCGCCGACGCTTCATGGGCTCACGGACGCCGTCCGCCTGAATGACTATATGCAGGTACGTCACGCGTGGGTTATACTTTAGGGCCTCTTTGATTCGCTGGAATTTCTAAACATGAAAACAAAACAAAATATAGGCTTACAGTGTGCAAGAGGTTTAGAGAGGATATAATTGATGCAATGCATTGTATATATTATTGAGCTTCGTAGCGAGCATACATAGATGTAAAAGATTTAAAGGGCCAGAAGCTTACTAGAGATATGATAGAACCAGTTACTATCAAATTTCAAACGATCTCTAACACCCCGAGTCGTTGTGGTAGAATAATAGGAGTGTCGCAGACAGTCAGACTGCAGAAAAACCGAAGGTAGAAGCCAACGACACTTTGGCGTCACAGACACTTTAACCATACAGTAAACCAACAAGTTGCTCAAGCGGTGTAAGGTAGTTGAGAGCATGGGCATAATAGTCATGCGAGGGACGTTGTGATCGATGTCGATGTTGGGGTTAGAATGTGCCATGGTGTCGAGAACGCAGGGATGCGCCACGAAGAAAATTGAAGCACGATCAAGACAGTCGTCAAGAATGGTGTTGATGCCAAAGGTGGTGTTTTCGAAGCAGTCATAGATGAGAAGCCGCACCAGGCTTTCGAAACTCCTATCAAGCGAATTTGTTGTGGGTGTCTTTCACCCTCCTCAAGAAAAGTCTTCTTCCTCCTCCCACTGACGTCGCCGCCGATCCGTCCAACCTTCGATGGCCTTTGGGTCGTGGAGGTGCAGAGGATCCCCCCCTCCCCTCGCCTCCGGCGGAAGAGACCCCTTTTCTCGTTGTTGTTAGGTTCAACGTCTTGTTTGGGGCAATGTGGCGGTGGCGATGTCCCTCGGTAGAAATAATTTCTCACATCCTATCCCGTCCCGATGGTGTGAATAGCGTCGTCGGAAGATGTGTGAAGGTGTGTCTCCGTCAAATCTCGTGGGATTCAATCGGTGCTGGTCTCCGGTGCATCTATTTGGATCCAGTTTTTGTTCATCTTCGTTCGTGTGGTTACAAGTTTGACGTTTCCGATCTACAACTCTCTTCATCGGTGATGGTTGCTGCTCGACGACTTTTCGACCGTCTACTACAAGGTTTGCCCACTCCGGTGAGGGGAGGGGCGATGACGGCGGCGCAGCGTCGGCTCGCTCCAGTGCTTGTAGTCATCGCTAGGTGGTTGTAATTTTTATTATCTCTTGTGTTTTTTATACTGCGATGATTGATGAATAGATTAAAAATTTCTCTCGCAAAAAAGGTTTTCAAAGCTCTTCTTTTCCACCTCTACGAGCGAAAAACATTCTTTTATCAACTGCAGAAAAAAGAAAAACATTCTTTTCTACTTTTATAGGTAGCATGCAAATATCCGTACTGATAGTTAAATTTATTTTTTGGGACAAAGGTAATCTTCTTTTGAGGGGAAGCAAAGTTTTATTGCTTACGTGTGCGTGGGCATATCACCCAAAGCACAGCCAGCACTACAGGGAAAAACTTATAAGCCGCGTAGCAAATACACTCGGCTTACATTGATTTAAACTCGGTTTATATATAAGCCGAGTAAAACTCCCGGCTTATAGCACTCGGTTTACAATCGACCGGCTTATACCATATAAGCCGAGAGCCGAACCGTAAAAGCCCGGCTTATGTATAAACCGAGTATTTTCACTGGGCTCCCGGTTTAATAAAGTAACCTGACGGTAGCCTGCTGTTAACGACCACGTGTCACCGTCTATATAAGTCGAGTGCCGTCGTCAGGGCACGGTTTAAACATAAACCGAGTGCATCTCAGTACGTACGGTTTATATATAAGCCGGGTGCAACCTCGGACACACGGTTTATATATAAGCCGGGTGCAACCGCAAACCGCACGGTTACTATATAAGCCGTGTTCCGCCGGCAACAACACGGTTTTTATATACATATATAAGCCGGGTGCCGGTTAACTGAGGTACACGGTTTATATAGCCTGCTCATGTGTCCAGATGGTCTATGATGGTCTATAAACCGGGTGCCAGGTGCTAGGATACACGGCTTATGTGTTGTCCACAGCCATATGGCTTATAAGCCGGGTGCCAGTTGCTGGGCTACACGGCTTATAGGTCATATAACATATATACAGGCGCTTCAGGGAGCAACAACAACATATATACACTAGTATATCTATCCAGCAGCACATATATCACTTCAGGGAGCAGCAACAACATATATACAGTAGTACATCTATCCAGCAACACATATATCCAACAAATATATGTATCCAGCAGTACATGACCATGACCAACAAACATATATCAAGTAATACATATATCCAGCCGTACATGAGTGCAGAGTCCACATATGCATACGTATGCAACAAAAGATCACAAACGAAAGGACCGTAAGTTTCAGGTCCACACAGTGCATACATATCCAATGAAGTTTCACAACAACATACATGCATATGCAACCAGAGGTTCACAAATTAAAGGATCATGAGTTCCAAGTTCACACCAAGCATGAACCAATGAGCTCCACCGCAGCATATATGCCCACCGTCAACGCCATCCACAATGCAAACCTATAAGTCCATTATCACGCATGAGTTTCTAAAGATAAGTTGCAAAGATGGATAAGGAAAAAGAGTCAACAAGCATCAACAAATGAGGCTCAAATAGAAGCTAGGAAGTATGTACAATATAAGCATCGACGCTTGTGGACTCTACCATCAACAATGCACAAGTTTTTAGTTGAGAAGCACAAGCAACGAGAAGACGCAAGCATCAACAATGGACAAACATGGACGACTACCTCAAGTGATCATTGTTGCGGGAGGTCGGGCGACATGAACCGTAGTGGGTGTCATCGACTTGCTTTGCCAGGTGAAGATCCACCTACCACACAGTTATTGGAGCCTTGTCCCGACTGAGAAAACTTGAAGCACGAGAGGATGAGATGGTAAGATTCATGATCTTCAAGCATGAAGGTAAGATGCATGATTGAAAAGTTTAGAGACTTACAAAGTTGAAATTAGGAAGAGTCGGAAGAGGAGGAAGAACGGGCAAAGTGGAACCCTGCATATTATTTCTGAGTTGAGCAAATGTCTCCTTGAGGATTGCTCGTTGTTTAACCATGAATTCTTGCTGTTGAAACAGGGCCTGCTGCATTTTCATGGCTTCCTCCTCTCGAAGCCTGGCATTGGCCTACAATATTCCATCACAACAAGTTCACCATCGTTGCAATACAAAGAAGAAATCACAAGGAAGGTCGATGAAGCAAAAGATACCTCGAGTTGATGGAGCATGTGCAGCCCAGGCTGTGGGCGACGCTCTATAGCAGGACCTGAGCTCGACGTGGTAGCACGGAGGTGAGAGAGTTTTGGGATGTCCTTCTTACGGATGGCATCGTCGCCAACATATAACCGACCACCCTTCTTGCCATCTCCCGACTGGAGGGAAATTGTAGCCTCAATGTCTTGTGAGGCCGGATCAGAGTCAGGCCCGTTGTGCTCCTTGAACTTCCCACTGTATGCATCAATCCTCAAGCCAGCGCCTGGGTTGACCACCCCCCTTCTGGTTTCTTTGACTTGCGGGAGAGACATAATCCCGTGAAGGTATTGAGCTTCTCTTGGCCCTCACCTCTCTCCCTATTCTGCAATAGAAGCAATAATATCCATAAGAGCACAAGTTTAGAAGTTGAGAAGCCGAATGATATTATTACCTTCTTCTGCACGTAAGCGTGGAGGTTGAGGTTGCCTTGAAGGTGTACCGGACCACCCATCAAGGCACGCCGCTCCGAAGCCATTCGATGTTGGGCCCTCCACTCCGGGTCTATCCATTTGGATATGATTTGCTGGTAGCAAGGAACATTGTTGTTGCACCAAGAGGGAACCGCCTGAAGTATGCCAAATACATCCAACTTAGGAATGAAGGTAAGTGGTTTTGATCCAGGCAATCATAAGTAAAAGGAAACTACCTTCATGTACATGGAACGGGTGAGATGGACTCTCCGGGCTAGAGACTTTTTGAGAAGCATTTTGCGTTAGATCTTGTGAAATACTTCACCACGGCATCAACGCGCGCCTCATAGGGCATGTCTTGGACAATCTTCTTGGCAATCGCCTCCACAACCTCATTAGCTTCATCCTTCATACCCTCGGCGCAAGTAAAGAAGTCCTGCCAAAGAGCATAAGAGGATAAAACATTTATTAGTGCAATGATTTTAAAGATTGGCAAAGAAATAACTATGAAAATTGACAAAGAATTTTACCCAAAAATCATTGACCACCCGGCCGGGCGGCACTACCATACACCCTGCCCCACTTGTCTTTGGTATCCGGAGCTCGTTTCCTATGCTACGAATACAAATCTGGCTCCTCCTCTGCGTCTCCTATGGTGAACATGCATGGGTAATAATGCCTGCAAAGACATCCAATGATGCTACTTGGCTGGCGTGGCACTTTTATGTCTTCTCCATCAACCACCAAGGCCCTGCACAATGAAAAGGCAAGTAAGTTAGTGTCTGCAAAAATCTTAAAAGTAAAGACGCAAGTAAGAGTCCACACAAACACTTACCTCAGACTGGCTGGTTTGACAATGAGGCCCTTATGTGGATATGGTCTCGAAGGGAGCGTGGACACCCCACGCAACCAGATTTTGCTCTCCTTAGGAACCGGCCATTCCATCTCCTCTGCCGATGTCTCCACCTTATACTCTCCCTCCTCTAACTCCTCCACAACCGGCTCCTCCTCCCTCTCCTCCTCTGACTCCTCCCTCTCCTCCGACTCCTCCCTCTCATCCTCCTCCACAACTAGCTCATCCTCCCTCTCCTCCTCCGCTTCCTCCTCCGATTCCTCCTTGGAATGGACGGAGGGGATAGGGCTAGCAACACGGGATACAGTGGTACGAGCACGTCTCTACCTCGGGTACCATCCATCGTGGCTCGCTGTGTAGGTTTGGCCCTGCCTGCCTGTATGGAAGTTGCCGCACCGGTGCCCTTCTTTATGACCCTCCTCACCTTGCCTAACCTTTCAATCACATTGCCAATGCTTGCAACTTTGTTCCCTTTGTTCCTTTTGTTGCCTGGCATCTTTCAGTCACCTGCTATGAGAAAGAGTAGTTCAATTAGTTCATGTTGAAAACTTCATATGCAAAACAAAAGTAGAGCAATTCAGAAGTCCATGTTTAAAAGTTCATATGTCCAGCAAGAAGCTTTGCGACAACGGTCTCGATGTCAAACTAATGCATGTCCTGCAATAAAGTGAAAATTGGGATCAAACATAATCCACATGCAAAACTTGCAAACTGGGACTAAACATAATTCACATGCAGAATAGGTGCTCTGCCCACTCCTTTTGTATTTACAGTGGCAACACTTGTATTTCCATAACAATAACAAATATGTGCTCTGGCCACTCCTTTCTAATATACCATTTATTAGCTACTTCGCTTTTCCCTTTTTTCTCAAAAGAAAATACAAAAGCCTAATCTCAAACGCATATAGCAAATTATAAAATCATGCATAGAGGAAATATTCATGTCATTGAACTTCTGTACAGGCTTTGAAGGTTGCCCATTTGTGCATCCCTTTAGTTCTATACTGCTCCAAGAATCTTACATATCCAGGCAGGAACCAATGAATCAAATGTGATGTGATAGATAAATCTAGGTTGCTGGTAGCCACAAATTAAAGGCCTAGCTAGCTGCAAAAAAAGCTTTCCCTTGTGGATTGGTCTTTGGGTTGAGTGGCTGCAGCAACACGAATCAAATTTAGAAGTGTTGTTGGAACTCATTCTTTTTCACTAATAACCTGGCTTAGTTGATAGATGTGTTAAAACTTGTGTATTATGCAGCATTATGAAACTAAGAGAAGAACAACCGCGACTACTCGCATTTCTGCAAGTCAGGATGTAAGTGGCGTTGGGTCCCACATGTGCCACCCAGCAAAAAAAGATCAAATGGCGTTGGTGGACGTCCAGCAAAAATAAATGGCACAAATGGACAGCCCAGAAAAGCCGATGAGACCAGATCTGCCGTCCCAGTTGTGCCTGACGTCAAAGCCGACGTCGTCGCCGCCGGAGCTGATTCAGATGAGGCCTTCGGCAACGACTTCACGGTACCTCTGCTCTGCTCCTCTAGCGCTCATCTGCCTCTCCCCCTCTGCTGCGATGCAGCCTATGGGACTTGGAAGATGGGACCGGTGGATGCCATACGTCGTCGGAGTAGTAGACGGTGAGGACTGATGCAGATTCAGGTTGCAGTAACTTGAGAACTGAATGATATGGAGCAAGGTTCAGACTTCGGACACCTTATTGCATGCCATTCCCTTCTAGGTAGATGAAAGGTTCAGACTTCAAACACCTCACTGATGCAGATTGGTCACTCTCCAGTACATCTTGATAGCCATAATCATGTCCATTGGGTTCAGCTTTGATAATCTAAGTTGAAGATAAATGTTGAATCTAGAGATTTAGAGTTGCCAATTTCCTGTACTATGTTTGCTCTGTACTGAATAATCGGAGGTGTTACTAATTAGGCCCGTACTAATGGCACTATATTGTAAGTAGTATATTCGTGTCAGTTTGCTCTGTGAATACGTGGTACTATGTGGACACCACATACGCCACGAAAAAGTTAACTGGACTATGACATAATCCCACATAAGAAGTGGTGGTCAGAGCGGGCAAGTCCCACAATGCCCAGCGAGTTGTCCATTTACATCCTGACCTGTAAGACTGTATGAAATTGAGAAGTTAAAAAAAGGGGATGAGTGCGTACTGCGTCCGTTGCCGCGCGCGGTGATGTACGTTGCAGCCGGTGATGTACGCTGCCGCTGATGCCTAGCTAGCTGCGACCTGCGAATGAGGGTTGTGTTGGGTTCAGTCACAAAGAGAGAGAGAGAGACAGTCAGAGGGACGGCGAGGGTTGTCTTGGGAACCTGCTAATGTGCGCCGCGGCAGCACGGTGCGGCTGCTTCAGATCCGGGAGCCGTGGACCGTGCTGACGGGAGAGTGGGGGAGGAGGTGGCGGGGGCTGCGCTGAGCTGCGCTACCGGCTGGCGAGGAGGAGATGAGGAGCAGCCGGACCTGTCAGAGAGACCTGGAGCAGCCAACAGAGCAGCGGTGAACCAAGACCTGTCACAGAGAGAGAGAGAGAGAGAGAGAGAGAGAGAGAGAGAGAGAGAGAGAGAGAGAGAGAGAGAGAGAGAGAGAGAGACCTGTGCGTCGGCGGAGGGAGGGCGGGCGGCGGAGATGGCCGGAGAGCCTCAACCCTAGCGAACGGGGACAGGCTGCGGCGCCCGATGGGAGGGCCAGCTCGTGGCTCCCCATGCTTGGGGAGGGGGCGGGGGGATCTGTCGCCCTGGGGGTGGGGACGAGGCGGACGGTGGGTGGAGAGTGAGCGGCGGGGGAGAGACAGGGAGGCGGGGGAGACAGGAGGCGCTGGGAGAGGCAGTGGGGAGAGGGTCGATAATCGGGCCAAAATGAACTATCTTGTGGCGTCTATTTTGGCCAAGTCCCCCGCTCAATATAATCCTGGTGCATCACCATATGCATAGTGTTAAAGAAAAATACACGGTTTATAAAAAAATTATTTTAATAAAAAAAGTTTATTAGTTTTAGTTTTAATAATTTATGTGTTTTCATTTTATTGTATCTTTATGATACTTATTATATTTTTATTTTTATATTTTTATTGTATTTTTATTTTTTTATTTTCATTATATTTTTATTTTTATAATACTTTTTATTGTATTTTTATTTAATTGTTCTTATAAATGATACCCTCTCCTCTTATTTCATTATTTCCATTCTTTAAAATATCGCGCCAATATTCTGGTAAAAGATTGGGTGTGTTTGGAGCAGGCCTCACCTGCGGCTGCTTGTAAACTACAACATCTCCAATGTAGTCTCTGAGTACCGAGAGGGAACGAGTCAGGTTTGTGAAGGAAGTGCGGGCCCGGTTACTCGGTTGCCTCAAACTTCTCGTGCTATCAAAGGAGGCCATCGAATGACACGTGTCGGCCCCGCATTTTCGGACCCGCGTGGAATATTTGAGACATTTATTGCACTGCTAGGGTTTTGATGCCGGAAATTGCAGATCTACAAGGCGACACATGAAATCATGCCCAGAAGCGACATGTAAACTCCTATGTAATGTTTTGCAACATGCGTAGGCCTTTTGCAGACGAGGGAGGGGCAGGCTCAGCCACCGGGGAGGGCAAAATTACCTCAGGGCCATGCCTCATCCAACCGTTTAAATCCTTGGAAAATCTTATGATGCCGGAAATCCTCGAGAGCTGGCACGGTGTCATAACATGGCCCCTGCAGGGTGTGGTAAAATTTTGGGAGCGTTTCGAGTAGGGCTCACCTGCGACCGCTTGTAAACTACACCATCTCCGATGTAGTCTCCGGGTACGAGAGAGGAACGAGTCGGGTTTGTGAAGGAAGTGTGGGCCATGTTGCTCTGTTGGCCTCGAAACTTCTCATGCTATCAAAGGAGGCCATCGAATGACACGTGTCAGGCCCCCGCATTTTTCGGACCCGCCTGGCATATTTGAGACATTCATTCCACAGCTAGGGTTTCGGGGCCGAAAATTGCAGATCTGCAAGGTGGCACATGAAATCATGCCCAGAAGCGGCATGTAAAGTCCTATGTGATGTCTTTGCGACATGCGTAGGCCTCTTGCAGACGAGGGAGGGGCTGGCCCAGCCACCGGGGGAGCAAAATTACATCGTCGCCATGCCTGATCCAACCGTTTAAATCCTCGGAAACTCGTACGATGCCGGAAATCCTTGGGAGCTGGCACGGTGTCATAACATGGCCCCTGTAGGGTGTGGTAAAAGTTTGGGCATGTTTCGAGTAGGGATCCCCTCCGGCTGCTCGTAAACTACACCATTTCCGCTGTAGTCTCTAGGTACCGAGAGGGAATGAGTCCGATTTGTGAAGGAAGTGTGGGCCATATTGCTCCATTGGCATTGAAACTTATCGTGCTCTCAAAGGAGGCGATCGAATGACATGTGTCAGGCCCCTGCATTTTTCGGACCCGCCTAGAATATTTGAGACATTTATTCCACTTCTAGGGTTTCGGCGACGGAAATTGCAGATCTGCAAGGTGGCACATGAAATCATGCCCAGAAGCAGCATGTAAAGTCCTATGTGATGTCTTTGCGACATGCGTAGGACTTTTGCATACGAGGGAGGGGCAGGCCCAGCCATGGGGGGGGGGGCAAATTGCCTCGGCGCCATGCCTGATCCAACCGTTTAAATCCTCGAAAACTTGTATGATGCCGGAAATCCTCGGGAGCTGGCACGGTGTCATAACATGGCCCGTGTAGGGTGTGGTAAAAGTTTGGGCGTGTTTCAAGTAGGGATCACCTGCGGCTGCTTGTAAACTACACCATCTCCGATGTAGTCTCTAGGTACCGAGAGGGAACGAGTCGGATTAGTGAAGGAAGTGTGGGCCCTGTTGCTCCGTTGGCCTCGAAACTTCTCGTGCTCTCAAAGGAGGCCATCGAATGACACGTGTCAGGCCCCCGCATTTTTCGGACCCGCCTAGAATATTTTAGACATTTATTGCACTGCTAGGGTTTCGGCGCCGGAAATTGCAGATCTGCACGGCGGCACATGAAATCATGCCCAGAAGCGGCATGTAAAGTCCTATGTGATGTCTTTGCGACATCCTTAGGCCTTTTGCAGACGAGGGAGGGGCGGGCCCGACCACTAGGGGGGGGGCAAAATTACCTCGGCTCCATGCCTTACTTCACGTTATCGAGTGCCCGTGTCTTGGCTCTAGATGAAGAGCAAAGCACTCGGCGTAGAGTGAAGTTTCAATAGTTGCTTTTGCATGTCATCATAATATGGTTACGCTAGGGGGTCGAAAGTCATATAAATATTAAAGTGGCGTTAAATTTAGAGTTTTACAAATAAGACCCATGAAAACTACTAGGTGAGAATAATAATACTAATTAAGTAGTAAATATAAATGCAATGAAAACCATCTTAAATCAATTTTGCATAAATGTTACGGGTTGAAAAAAAATTCGCAAATATGTAAGCCTAGTGCTTTCATCGGGCTCACGGCTTATATATCCTATAAGCCGAGTGCTTGGGCGGGGCGCACGGCTTATATGTCCTGTAAGCCGAGTGCTTGCTGGGGCACACGACTTATATGTCCTGTTAGCCGTGTGCCTGCATCGGACACACGGCTTACAGGATGCTCCGTGACGGCTCCGTTAGCCACGTCCGTTGAAGACACGTGGCAATCTGTCTTTGCCGAGTGTTTGCTGTAAGCCGGGTGCTTTTTCGAGTAGATACCGTGTGCTTCGTATAAGCCGAGAGTTTTTTTGCAGCACTCGGCTTATAGGTGACCATAAGCTGAGTTCTTTCTGTTTGCCGGGTGTTTTGTTTCCGAGACTCGGCTTCGAGGTGCATAAGCCGGGTGCCCGAAAAATAGCGCACGGCTTATAGGCTAACACACGGGAAAACCGAATTTTCCTGTAGTGCAGCTACAATGGGCGGAACATCGGACTCCCAGTACAGAGTTTCAGAATTAAAACAACACTAACCAATCTTAGCTAATTCGTGGGCTACAGTATTGGCCTCACGACGACATGCTCGGACCTCGCTGAATGAGAACCACATCTTCATTTGAAGCTTCAGGTCCTCGATGACTGGAGCGTATGGCGACGAGTCGGCACGGGCAAAGTCCAGAGTTTGGAATCCATTTCAAAAGCCACCCGTAGCATATCAAGATCAGCAGCTATGGTGTAGCACGTTCCATTGCTCTTAGCTCCGCCCCAAGAGCATCAAAGATAGCATTGATACTTCTTGCACCTGCATGAAGAATATTTCCATGGCTGTTACGAGCAACAACACCCCATCCCGCACGAGCGTCTCCAGCATTGAAAGCTCCGTCCACATTAAGCTTTATGATATCATCAGGTGGCGGTCTCCAGCGTGTGCCAGTTTTGACTTTCACACCCTTGCCAAAAAACTCAGCATATTCAAGGCTATAGCTCTTCGTTCGCCGAACGATTTCCTCGGCTGACAGAGGGAGCTCTCCTTCCCGTACCTTGTTATGGTTCTGCCACCACTGCCACCACATGGTTAAAATCGCAACTCTCTCTTGCTCATATAAGGCCCATAACATATCCAATGTCTCATGTACTGAATGTGCTGCTTCAAATCGCGCCCGGACATGTTCCATATCAAGCGACCGCCACAATACCTTAACTGCTTTGCACTTGACAAACAAATAAGCCCCATCTTCATCCGTCCGACCGCAGAAGAAACACTTGGTGCTCTCAAGTTTGACACCACGGTTTGCCAGATTTATGCAGAGGGCTAGCGAATTATGTTTCAGACGCCATACGAACATTGTGATGTTCTGTGGGCACGGCAGTGACCAGATACGCTTCCATGATTGGTCAGGGCAAGTATTCAGATCACCAGCTACCATAGTACTGCTGCCGGTGCTCCTACCTTTACGTTCCTTCTATAGCTGGACATGAAGTTTGTATGCACCTCTGACAGAATGTCTTCCTCTTCCATCAAAGTGCCAGGCAGTAAAATCATCTACGCCCTCTCTCAGTGGGATCTGAAGAATATGCTTTACATCATCAGGCCAGAAAATGTCTCTGATTAGAGGTTCATCCCAACCTCCAGTAATTGGGCAAATCAGCTCGTTGACGTGGGTTAGAAGACATGCACCTCGCGGTGTGATAACCCTTCTAGACCATGCTCTCGGAATCCATGGCTCCGTCCATATCTCCACATGCATACCATCACCAACACGCCAGATATATCCTTGCTTGACGAGGTCTGCTCCATGCAACATGCTTCTCCAAGTGTATGATATGCCGTCTTTCGGTTCAGCGTCCAAAATGTGACAATCAGGATAATACTTTGCCTTGAGCACACGCTCGGGGTGTTGTATGAGGCGCCATATTTGTCTTGACAACATGGCTACATTGTACATATCCCGGAATCCTAGAACACCCATAGCCTTCGGTTTTGTCAGTTTATCCCAGCTCAACCAATGGATGGGGTTTCTCTTATCTTGTTGACTCCACCAGAACTTGGCAATCATTGCACTCACCTCCGCACAAAAGGATTTCGTTAGGTAGAAGCACGACATGGCATACGTCGGAATTGCCTGAGCGACCACCTTCACAAGGGTCTCCTTCTCCAGACTTAGCAAGGAGCCTTTCTAACCACCCTTGCATACATTCCCAGATTTTGTCTTTCACATATGCGAAAGCTTTCTTCTTGGGTCTGCCCACATACACAGTGAGGCCTAAATATTTCTCATGCCAAGATTCATTTGTAATTGCCAGTGCATCCTTGACCTCATTCCGAGCTTGCTGGGGCGTGCCAGGACTGAACATGAGAGCAGATTTCTCCAGGTTAATTCTCTGTCCCGAGCAGTTTTCATACAGAGCCAACACATTGTGTAGTGCTTGGGCTTCCTCCTTCCTGGCCTTCAGCAGCAGAACCGAGTCATCCGTAAAGAACAAGTGTGGCACTGTAGGCGCCGCTGGGCATACTTTTATTCCGCTGTTTTTTCCACTTCTTTCAGCATCTTGTAGCAGAGCAGACAATCCCTTGGCACAAATGAAGAACAAGTATGTTGACAAAGGATCACCTTGCCGCAGACCTCGGGTAGGGCAGAACTGATTTGTCAAAACACCATTTATCTTTATTTGGTATCTTACTGAAGACACACACTTCATTATCAGATTAACCCAAGGCCGCCTAAATCCTAGCTTGCACAACATTGCTTCCAGGAAGTTCCACTCGATCCGATCATATGCCTCGCTCATGTCAGCTTTAACCGCCACCACCCCATCCTTGCCTCTCTTCTTGTTCATGAGATAATGAGAGATTTCATAAGAAACAAGCACGTTATCAGTGATCAATCTGCCTGGAACAAACACGCTTTGGCTGTTAGAAATGAGCTCGGGAAGTACTAATTTGAGTCTGTTGGCAATGACCTTTGACACCAACTTGTATAGTACATTACATAGGCTAATTGGCCGCAGGTCCTTGATCCTTGTTGGGGTTTTTTTTTTAGACAACGGAAAAAGGTAATTTCCGCTGAACCAGTGCGCTTGCTGTCCACCATGACGTGGGCCTGTATTGATACTAATGGAAGAAAGGCCCAAGGCCCAGTTTGCTAGGGGAAAGAGTGTTTGGGCTTGCTTCTTCGTGGAGACAAGGAAGAACAGAACAGAGATTCTGCTGAGTGCTCTAATGGCTCCTCCAGCGGTCGGGGTAGGTAGGGTTGCTCGCAGCTGGGGGCCCCTTGGATTCGGGGGGCCGGGCCTGCGTCCGTCTCATGCGGTGCCTTTGCTCGACTCCCCCGACACGGTGGATCCCCGGAGAAGAGAAGGGGAGCTGCACCGGGCGGCCGGAGGCGACTGAGCTCGAGAGCCTTCAGCTAGCTTCGAACCCAGGCCATACCCAGCTCAACATCTGAGGTAAAATCACCCGTTCCCCATTTCCCCCGCCCACTTTTGGTGTACTTCTAGCGCATCTAGGGTTATGTGCATTAGTTTTCCATACAAAGGGGGAAATGAAAGGAATGTGGCAGCCTCAGAGCTTTGTGAGTTCAGTTCGTACAATTTTCCCTTTTCTTTGTGTACAGATTTTATTTTTAATAAAGTTCTAGTATGTAGTTCACCGATATGAAACAAAATAGTGCTATGGCAAAATAGCGTCCCCTTGAAATATGCTATTAGCATGCTATATCGCGCTATAGCGTGCTATTAGTGAGATATTGTATATTGATTTATTTAGCGAGACATTGCTCACAACACTATGGCGTGCTATTAGCGACACTATAGCGCTTTTCCACTGAGTTCACCTACTATTTCCCTAAAAAAATAGCATCATCATGTGGTTCATCAGGGCCGGCTGGTAGTCCCTACCCTCTCGGACCTTGCGATTAATTAGTTAGGATCCACATAGGCACGATTAATTAATTAGTTAATTACGATCCGCAATCCTCCCATAGAGTTTTTTGTGTGTGATACTATCTCCCATGTTCAGGGTCTCTGTCAGCGTCGTTCATTGTCAATAAAGACAGTGAGAGAAGGGCAATATTGGCATTTCATAAAGTTGGTATATATATATATAGTTCATGTCAATTATAACTCCAATCGATCAGACAAAACATTGGATGAGACGTAGGCATCAGTCCACTTGCTTTTTATCTATATATAGTGATATTATAATCAAATCCTCTGTATTTAACAGCAAGCTGCTAGTGTGTTAAACTTACTTGACCCACATTGTCACATTCGTTGAGAAGCTGTTGCTACAGTCCTACCACAGTTTTAAATTTGAATTTTATTTTTGCCGGGTACACGACACTACAAGACCACTGTCCCCTTTTACCAGCGCAGACACCAAAATACATATACAACATATGACATCTCAAACAGGTTTAGTTATTAATTTTCTGTTCATTGCAACGAAGGCAATACCCAAAATCTAAGACACAAAAAGTGGAACTTAAGAACATGGTCTGAAAGGAACAGCAAAACTCAAGCATACAGCACACCGTATCTCACACAAATTCAGGTTTTCCTTACAATAAAGGTTCAGGTTTTTACACATTGCAGAACATGCAATGGCAAAATAGACAGATTTTTTTTATGGAAACAAGTTCTTGCACTGGTGAACACATGTATGCAGTGCTTCCTTTATTCATAACATAGTCAACTCCAGATATAGGTTTCATGATGTAGACTTCAAGTACAATTTGGCCACTTGAGCGATTCCTTGTTTCATACAAAATCAAATCTCAAGACCCGAATCTTGCATGCTCTCACATTTACCCTGCGTACAAACACAAAATCGTTTGAATTATAATTCACGCAACTCAAGTGAAAAGACAAATGGAAAATGTATTTGTTTTCCTGATGCTAAGAGACTAATTACCAATACAAGGTAGTACTAAACAAAACTGAGCAACGGTTTTGATAGGCAAACAATCATGTACCTATGTTATTAATGTGGAGTATATGACAAGTCTCTAAATGCAATATTTCTACATATAATCAAAGGTGAAGTGGTACTACCAGTAGTCATTTTATAGATAGACAATCCATGAGAAACATAATTGGCAGCTTGTCAGCACTTTTGTGATTATAAGATGATAATGTTAAAAGTGAGGCCAAAAGACTTACAAAATATATATTTTCTCCTTGTGCCACTAGGAGGAAAATGTTGGAGCAAAGTAGGGAACAAATCTCCCCGAGCTACTCTGATTCCACCATTCTTCGCTGCAATCTATCTTGATCATACTCTGTTTGTACTTTTGATTTTGGATATCCTTCATTTCATTGCACCGGGTTACACAAATATAAGACAACTCTTCGAATTCACAAGCTTGATTGCATATCGTGGATAGTTTTGGCAGCTCTTCCAATTTAAGCTTTTTCAACCGAGAGAAAATTATTGTCGTCGCTTGATGCATGCCGCCACCTTGCAGCAATACTCCAGTTGAAATCAAACTTTCCATGTCCCGGCATTGTGCAATGGTTAGCTGCTCAAGGCGCTTAAGGTGATGAACCCATGTCACATCTTTCAGTTTGTCACATTTATAGATGTTAACCACTCTGATGTTCATCCCTGCATTTTTCCATACAACTTTCTCTAGCTTTAGAAGATTGTTCAATTCAAACATTTCTAGGTAAGGAAGCAGACATTGGTCGTAATTAGGGCCACCTTCAACTTCCAACACCTTCTGACTGTGGAAGTTCGCCACAATAGCCAACTCTCGCAGTTCTTTTAGTCTGGATAAAAATTTCAAGTTAATAACAGCCAGATCACTCTTGTCTTCAAAGTGGTCCATGCAAAGTGCCTGTGTACATACCCTTTCCAAACGTACCAATTTTGTTATATCTGCTATGGTCTGCACACTAAAGCCAAGCATATGCAGATCTATGGTCGGGTTTGTTAATTCTTCCAGAAGCATATGCTGAGCCTTAGGGAAACTGACACCGGTACGAAAAAGGTCCAACCCTCGAAGCCTTTTTAGGTCGAAGATTAGTCCTTCTGGTATTGTTTGAAGACCCATGTTATTTCTGATATACAGATACTTTAGTTTCGAGAGCTTCTTCAGTTCTGGAGGCAGGATGTCAATAGTTGTTGCAGAAAGATTGAGATGTTGCAGCTCGGTCAGTTCACATATCTCAAAAGGGAATCGGTCTCTTTTCGTCCCCTCCAAGTCTAAAAAAGTTATCTTCTGAAAGTAACGAATGATCAGTTCAAGGGAGAACCCATGTTGAGCCGCCAACATCTCCAGCCGTGGGAAAGAAACCTTGGAAGACCATTGATCCCATCTTGATGTGTCTTCCTGTGATACCCAAGCCTTCTCCACTGTGCCCCATTTCTCTTCGGCCAAGGCTGGTCTATTTGACGAATTTGGTAACCATTTGTTCTTGTATCCATGTTCATTCACAATCCAGACAGCCATCATACGGATGATGTTGTGCATCTTGACATGTGAACTTTCTGTAGACTCAAGGCCAGTGTCACCTTTCTCCAACATGGATGCATTTACCAAGCTATTGATGTATGTATAGCCCATATCACTAGCATTAGACACATCTAACAAACCAAGTCCTGTCCACCACCTTATTAGTTTCTCCATGGATATGTTACCATTTTCAGGCCATAATGAGCATAATAAAAAACGCTCCTTCATGTCACTTGTCATATTATCATAACTTTCTTGTAGGCGTTTGAATAAATCTTCATGGCTACCAGTAATTTGATGGAGCTTTGATTTCTTCAATAGATCTCTGGTGGTTCTCCATTCCCTAGGATCTTTCAAGGCCGACACAAATTTACCAATTTTGCATAAAGCCATTGGTAAACCGCTGCACTCCTCAGCTATCTGTTGACCAGTTCCATAAATCAGTTCAAATAGTTGTAGGAAATGGACTGGTAGAGGTGCGGGAAAAAAAATATACATACGTAATTGGAATTTATTTGAAATAAGTTACATTAACATAACATGATAGATACATGTACTTGGAAAGTTTGTACAAAGCATGATGTGAGTTACACAAAAACGATTGCAGTAATCTTTTGTAATGCAACTATGGTCTTTTTGTCACATGTGCATTGCACTTCACTATGTTATAGTACCATGGATTGTTTTGAGATATATTCTAAATTAAAAGCACTTGATTAAACCCAAATACACATGGTTGTTCGAAACCCACCATTTGCAAAAGTAGATTTGGCAGCTAGTTACTACTGCACTACATATTAATTATCTATCTTCATTTTTGTATTTCTATAGTCCCCCAAAATTGTGAAAGAAATAACTGATGTATACATGCTATATATACCATGAGCACATACAAAACTTCATGCAAAAATATGATCATGTGTAACCTACACATACGTGGCTACTAGTTGTACAAGTATCTGCGTTCACATTTATCCATATTTACAATAATACTAACTTTGCTGGGCTTTCTTATGTAGTCGTAAATGATTGCAGGTCCAGCTGTTCTGATGCAAAATCGATTCATTTAAGGTTGCATCTTTTTCTTACATAATGTAGACAACATATACTAGTTCAATGGTAGCATGGCCTCATAAGGCAAGAAAGTCCCCAAACAAATATTAACGAACTATCATATAATTAAAGCATAAACTCACTAGCTCCAATAGCATGTGTTAATTATGTTTTCTCATTGTTTCTTTAATTATATGGTAGGATTTGGTTGGCTCTTTCATTGCTCAAATGGGTCTGGAACTATTTATTCAAACATACAAGCATGTGGTGCTAACCTCTTTTGCAAGTCCATGAATTTCTTCATCATCGAAGATTTTACTTCCCACCTTCTGAGCAAAGAGATTCCATGCGTCTTGTTTACTCACGCACTTCATTTGGATGGTATCCTCGGGGCACCAGCATCCCATCTTGCTACACACGTACATGCTTCTTGTCGTGAACACAACTTTACGTCGGTGTGGCTGTGCTGCATCAAGCGAGGGGATGCCTACTTCGTCGAGATCAAGATTCTCTCATAGATCATCCACCAACAATAAGAAGCTCTTATCTCTGAGGTGGTTATGAATGATATTTGCTTGGGAAATTTGGTTGCCTATCTGAGGTATTGCTATACTGATGGCAATAGCCTTTTGCAAATCAGCAGCTGTAGTGCATCCTTTGCCAGCTTGAACAAACAGTACTTCGGCGAAATCATCATGATACTTCGAACGAGAATCACTTACTAGATTGATAAGGGTTTTCTTGCCCACGCCTCCCATGCCCCAAACGCCAAGGAATGCAGACCGGGCGCTATTGTCCTTAATGAAATGGAGCACCTTCTTATAAGAGTCCTCCATCCCCGGCAACGGAGCTTGCAGCTCTTGTTGCTGGACATGGCGCACAGGGAGCGGGCTTGCTTTTACCTCTGGCAGTAATTTGTCACCTTGGCTTATGAGATCATTGGCTTTGTTGAGCTCCCTGTGAGCTTCCCAACCGATGGGGCACCTCTTAAAATAAGATACGACGGGATTTTCAAGCCTATTCATTTCAAGCCTATTCTTGATCTCTTTCTCTTTGTTTTGCAAACCGTCTATGCTCTGGAGCCATCTAATGCGTTCAGCAGAAGATGGGAAGGGATCCTGGTAGCGGAGATCGATTTGCATATCGCTCAGCCTCTTCACCTTTCTTCCAAGATCCTCCACATGGAGGTGAAAACGCTGTAGGAATAGCCAAGATGAACTGTTATGGGATCCCACCACTTGATAGCCATGAGAATCGAAGCGCAGATAGCAGCAATGCCGATCCATGTTGCTGCGTCAAGCTCCATCTGCTGCTGTGTTGCACAACTAATCCTTCCTCTCCTCTAAACTCTGTTCGTCCAGATTTATATTTAAGGTCCTAAGGACGGTAGAGTAGACTATGGCACTGCGCCAGAAGTTCTTAATGCTTAAAGCAGAGTTTATGCAGCTATTTGTACTACCAATTGTTGCATTCTCCTTGTCAGTAGTGCCTTGGCACCACTGCATTAGAAAAAGCACAGCTTGGTACCAGTCTGGGGTTTAGCCCGGTGGTTAGGTGGTGGCAGACAAACCAAGGCGTTCACGGAAAAATTAATTATTCTGTGGAAGATGTATGTTACATTTTCTGTAACAATAGCTAGACTGCAAATTATTTGTCTGTTGGGGAACATTGCATAAAATAATTTTTTTCCTACGTTCACTAAGATCCATCTATGAGTTCATCTAGCAACGAGTGACAGGAGTGCATCTACATACCTTTGTAGATCGCGAGCGGAAGCGTTCAAGAGAACGGGGTTGAGGGAGTCGTTCTCGTCGTGATCCAAATCACCGGAGATCCTAGCGCCGAACGGACGGCACCTCCGCGTTCAACACACGTACGGTCAGCGTGACGTCTCCTCCGTCTTGATCCAGCAAGGGGGAAGGAGAGGTTGATGAAGATCCAACAGCACGACGGCGTGGTGGTGGATGCAGCAGTACTCCGGCAGGGCTTCGCCAAGCAACTGGGGAGGAGGAAGAGGTGTAGCAGGGGGAGGGAGGCGCCAAGACTTAGGGGTGCGGCTGCCCTCCCTCCCCCTCCTTTATATAGGCCCCCAGGGGGGGGGCGCCGGCCCTGGAGATTGAATCTCCCAAGGGGTGCGGCGGCCAGGGGGGTGGAGTGCCCCCCAAGGCAAGTGGGGCGCCCCCCACCATAGGGTTTCCAACCCTAGGCGCAGGGGGGCCCAAGTGGGGGGCGCACCAGCCCACCAGGGGCTGGTTCCCTTCCCACTTCAGCCCACGGGGCCCTCCGGAATAGGTGGCCCCACCCGGTGGACCCCCGGGACCCTTCAGATGGTCCCGGTGCAATACCGGTGACCCCCGAAACTCTCCCGATGGCCGAAACAACACTTCCTATATATAATTCTTTACCTCCGGACCATTCCGGAACTCCTCGTGACATCCGGGATCTCATCCGGGACTCCGAACAACATTCGGTTTGCTGCATACTCATATTCATACAACCCTAGCGTCACCGAACCTTAAGTGTGTAGACCCTACGGGTTCGGGAGACATGCGCATATGACCGAGACGGCTCTCCGGTCAATAACCAACAGCGGGATCTGGATACCCATGTTGGCTCCCACATGCTCCTCGATGATCTCATCGGATGAACCACGATGTCGAGGATTCAAGCAACCCCGTATACAATTCCCTTTGTCAATCGGTATGTTACTTGCCCGAGATTCTATCGTCGGTATCCCAATACCTCGTTCAATCTCGTTACCGGCAAGTCACTTTACTCGTACCGTAATGCATGATCCCGTGACCAAACACTTGGTCACTCTGAGCTCATTATGATGATGCATTACCGAGTGGGCCCAGTGATACCTCTCTGTAATACGGAGTGACAAATCCCAGTCTCGATCCGTGACAACCCAACAGACACTTTCGGAGATACCTGTAGTGCACCTTTATAGTCACCCAGTTACGTTGTGACGTTTGGTACAACCAAAGCACTCCTACGGTATCCGGGAGTTACACGATCTCATGGTCTAAGGAAGAGATACTTGACATTAGAAAAGCTCTAGCAAAACGAACTACATGATCTTGCGCTATGCTTAGGATTGGGTCTTGTCCATCACATCATTCTCCTAATGATGTGATCCCGTTATCAATGACATCCAATGTCCATAGTCAGGAAACCATGACTATCTATTGATCAACGAGCTAGTCAACTAGAGGCTCACTAGGGACATGTTGTGGTCTATGTATTCACACGTGTATTACGATTTCCGGATAATACAATTATAGCATGAACAAAAGACAATTATCACGAACAAGGAAATATAGTAATAATCCTTTTATCATTGCCTCTAGGGCATATATCCAACATTGTCAGCATCTGAAATACATATAGAATGATTACAAACACAAAATACAGTTTGACTTGACAGCTTCTTCATGGCTTAGGCTAAGCTACTTAATGGCCCAATATATATTTCGGCCGGCACATTGATTTTTTCGACCGAGTCGGCCTTAGAGTTGGTTTGAAAATTTTGGTTTCAGAAATATCTTGGCCATATTCAGCAATTTTTGGTTCATTACAGATGGATCACAGTCTGTTCCTAGCCGAATCCGGCCTAACCGAACAATGCCTCCAACAAGTGTTGTTTAAGGGCTTTGTTTCCCTCTTCTGTTTTAGAATTGCCAGCCGGTTATAGGTCAGTGTCATGGAAGTTTTTTTATTTCTTTCTTGACAGTCTTTTATTTTCTTTTTACAGCATGGCTGGCTTCGTCAATCTACAGCCTGGCTTAATGCAATCGTCTGGCCACTTGAATGGAAAGGGCTGGTGTGAGGGCTTGGTCACACATTGTACAGAACAGATCATGCAGCAGGAGCAGTTGGTAACATTCAAGTAGACCATCCATAATACACAAAAGGACCCAAGCATATCACTTTTCTCTTGTGAAAAAACAAGCAAGTTACTATAGACATTATAGAGTTTCAAGAACTAGGATGGATGCATAGATGTCATCTTCATCCCAATAATGTCCCTGATTTAGGGCGTCTATCGAATTACGGATGTACGTAAGTGCTACCTTCCTTCCTCCTTACATATGCATCTCTTTAGTTATCCATCTGTTCCCGCAAAACTCCCACGCCTCCTATGGCCTAGCTTGCCAATCTGCATGTTTGATTGCAGAATACTTTTTTGGGCGCTTTGTCCTATGCCGGTGTATGAAGGCTCTGAGCAGATCTGTGGAAAACTTTACATCTCAATTTATTGAGTTTAGAGGAGAGAATTGAGCAGTTTGAAGATGGAGCCAACAGTGTGGGAAATCATTTTCGTTCTTACTCTCATACCTCTCATACCCATCATTGGCTCCATTATTAATATTCACGGTCGTATGAAGAATCTTGGAGTTGCAGTCATGCGTGCGATGCAAACGGCCCTCCGTTGTCTGGACCCACTCCTGTTTTTTAAACAATGCATCCATTGGCTGAACAGTGTGGACACTTTGCAACGCATGGAGCAAGATATTAAGGTTGGGTATCTCGAATGCGGTTTGAAATACTCAAAGAGGCTCTTTGCTTGCTATACAGAGATTTTGATATAGAAGGAAACAGATTATTGCCTGAAATACTACCAGAGCAAGAATCATCCAGCTGGAAATACCCTCAAGATGATCGGTTCCTGGGAATGGTGGGCTCCTATAATAAGGTGTGTTATTCCATAGAAGACAAGGGCGCCCATGCATATCTTCAAGATAGTTGAAGATTTGGCCATGATTTCATCACTAGATGAGTTGTCCCGAGCCATGCATATCTTCAACTATCTCGAACACGAGACCTTCTTGTTGTTACTAGATGACATAAGAGAGCCCTTTAATTGGTGGGCTGTTGGCTTGCCAATATTGTCGCATCGGCGGCAAAAGATCATCTTCGTGACGAGGAGTCGGGCTGCATGTGCCCTCATGGGGTGTCATGCCGCCAACATCATTGAGCTGCGTTTTCTAGGAAAAGATGATGCATGGAGCCTCTTCAAAGACAAGGTTGGGATTGGAATCATCGACGATCATCCTCAAGTTCATCATCTTGCAAAGCAGGTATATATATTTTGCCTATCGAATATACTCTTCCCTTCCAATTTATAAGGCCCACACAACTCTTAAGGTTCAAATTTTGATCATCAGATTGGCCACTAAAATATGAGTTATGTGCCACAAGAGCAATATTTTTAATCTCAAGGTCCTGAATTCCAAGTCCCCCTTGACTTTTAGGTCGACATAATACAGTCCACCTAGCCAGTAGATATTTCTTTGATTCATTATGACTCTGCAAAAAAAACCTGGATCTAAAGTAATCGAGACGCTGAAGAACCCCTTTCGGTAGATGGAAGAATGACAACATATATAAAACCATGTTGCTTAGGACTAAAATATGAGTTATGTGCCACAAGAAGTAGAGCATTGAGTTTGTGTTTGAAAGAAAGTTTTCGGTGGTACAATTTTGTGCCTCATAACTTATATATATATTATTAGTATAACTTGGAAGGAGTGATTATTTGTGTATTTATGAAAAGAAATAGCTATATATATTTAACATTCAAGTACATACCATTTGTGTGGAAACAAGAGTTGCCCCTGAACTAACTTAGTTGAGTATATGATAAGCAGATGGTCTCATGGTGCGGCGGCTTGCCCCTAGCATTATGCGCCCTTGGTCGAGCCATGTCAAATCAGAGAGACCCTAGGGAATGGAGAAGCGCCTGCAGTCAGCTCACGGCTATTGGCCTGGAGCCATGTGAAATTGACGAGAAGGTGGGTACTATAATCGTCGACCCTCTGTATGGATGGAGAAGGGATCCCATCATCCCAGCTGAACTGATCCAAGGCAAGACCGCCGTCGACCATCCGGATGTATGGGAAGAGGTCCCATCCTCCTAGCTAAACAGATTCAACCCAATACCAGCGTCAGACAGGAATGTGGAATATTGCGCTCCTCGGGATCAGGCAGAATCTTTCAGCAGGCACTTGGACTCCCCCCTCCTGTGGAAAAATATAGGCCTCACAAAGGGAGTGAATCTGATTGATATCAACATCTCTGATACAGATAACAGATCATCTGTTCTTAGTCTGCGTTTGGCATCGTGGTGGATTACGGTAATCCAGCTTATCCAACTAGCATTGGCCTAATTTTGTGTTTGTTTAATAAACTTTATCTCTAGTTTGGTGGCTATTTCCTCACATATTATAACATATAAGCACAGCCAACACAGTGCAGCAACTGTGTACTGAGCCTCAGTTGAGTTTGCAACGCCGGAATTGCATTTTGTATGGGACTCTTGTATGTGATCTGGATCACTAATTATGTTAATGCAAGTAAAACATTGTTGCTTCATAGTGTAACCTACGTCTCATTCTAAAATTCTCTTGGGACAAAAAATCTCACAGTATCATGTTTTTACGATACAGTCCCAAGAACTGATACTAACCACTGACAAGAACCAATGCTGTTGGCTATCCCGATCTTGACAACCGTGCTAACTTGCAAACGAGCTTGTTTTGTGAGGTAAGGCACTGTCCTGCTCGCTCTTTCACGAGCTTGGCTCAATTCCGCATCGCTGCATGCATTGCGTCAGTTGATCATCTGTGTTAGTAGGGTCCGTTGTTGATATACATCTTATACTTCTGATGTTTTGTTGTTTTCCTTGATAATTGATATATCAAGTTGTCTCTAGGGTTTTCATAGAAGAAACAGATTTATCCTTTCTGCCTGAAGTTTGTTTCAGCAATTCACGGGTTAGCGTGTAATTCAAGAATATATGGCATGTGCTTTCCCGCAATTAGATTGTTGCACTTTACATATGTAAACTACTACCATCCGGTACAAGGTTTGTTCAACATCATTGACATGTTATCATCGAGCCTTCTTTAGCGTCCATAGCACCCAACCATTCACGATGGAGCTCTCGATATTCAGACCCTGGTATATTTATATAAACTGCATTTATATACCACATATCTCATAAAAGCGACCCATTAACCCCTCCGCTATTTCTCTGTGAAAAGCTGTTGTGGTGTTAGCAGTAGGCGGCACCACTTGTTAACTTCTGTTACTTCTGCTGCACATGGATACTAGGCGTTGCTCGTTATCGCCAGAAGGCCGAACCCTGCAGGTTTTGGTCATAATGAAAATGAAAATAGAAAAATATGCGTAGATACATATGAATCGATTTGCAACGAGACACAGACCATACCACACAAGCGAAGCCACCATGCATGCACGCGCCTTCAATACTGACGTCTGAATGACACATCAACTGCTGCTTCCAATACAAACGAACATGAAAGTACTGCTTATATGTGTTCTCTGTTATAAGGACTTGTTTCTACTAGTGATTCCAATCTGTTGTTGATTTTTTTTAGACAGCAAACTGCTCATGTCGAGCGATTCTTGCTCCAATCCCACAACCCTCTCACCGAGGATTCTGACATGATCATGTACCATGTTCATTGACATGGAGAGCTCGATGATGGCTTTCATACGTAGTATCTTCATTGGTAGGTTCCCAACTAGTGCTTGAGCAACATCCCTCTTTTGGAAGATGACTGTCCCATAGTCCTGGTAGTCGATTGTGAGGCACATGGTGTGTACCAAAGTTATGTATCGAGATGGAATATGGACGAACCATGAATCACCCAAGTGCTGCCTTTGGGATTCTTTACACTACACCTAGCACCATCTCAGTATCGGTTCACAAATTTGGTGATGATGTGCTCTTTGTATTGTTTTTCTCTAATATCTCATGAAACAAAAGTGTGTGCAGTATGGACTGTTTCACCCACCCAACAAAGGACCTCCATATATGCATTGTGTGGTGGTGAAAAAACTTCCGCTTGCATATATATAGAGGCGAATCTCCTACTACCTAAGAGGTCCTCAGGTCATAATATTGCCATGATCATTTGCATTACTATGGCATGGTGGATCATCATGCTCATGGTATTCTATGGGAATGCAGTTTGTACCCGGTGGAGTCTACCTTTCACCTCTTCCAAAAAGAAAACGTGAAACTCTGAAATCTGAATCCAGAGCTCCCAATCCGTGGGAAAAATGGCATAGAAAAATAGGGGAAATCTGGTCCAGAGCTCCAATATCTTTGCTTTTGAGATAGCTCACCACTCATACCGAATGGCCAGATCTCCAATATCTAAATGGTAAAGAAAGAAACTGAAAGTCATTGGGGTATTGATATCCACCAGAACGTGAACAATACCGCGTGAGGCAAGCCCTGCAGGCGGGCGAGCTGAACTTGTGTGAGATACATCATGCTGTATGCATTTTCCTATTCCGATCCTTTTGAACCCTGTTTGTGAGGTCCATCGTTTTCTATTTGGAGAGTTTGGCTTTTGAAACAATCCGTCAGCAAGCGAATCTATTAACGATATAGATTTATGCAATTGATGAAACAGAGCATTGAAGGGGAATTTTCATCCAGGAGCAGGACGAGTTCCATGCTGTTGGACATTCGCAGAAACCAGACCAATAAAGAGTTGATGATGCCACTGAAGAACATTTTCCTTCGTGTAGACTTGTACCCCCTCTGTTCTAACTGGAAAAACGTCTAACATTTAGGACAGAGGGAGTACAAGATTTGATCATGATCATTCACATACTGTCAACGAGCGTTGATTAGTAGCCAATAAGACACAACCATGCAAGGTGGGACTCCCCATATTCCGATCGATGCTATGTTTACAATTTGCAACAAAATATATCTACTGTTGTTATGATGTAGTTAAAACTGCAGCATATTTGATGTCTATGGTGTTGCTATCTTTGGAACGACGCTCTATCCAACTGATCTTCCACATCTGGAGCAAACTTACCCTGCGTGACATAGGAAAAAAACATTAGTCACGAGGGTACAAGATGCATGGCTTTCTACATTACATATCCAAAGCATATTCAATGTCGGTGAAGTTGTTGTCAAAACTACATACACATGATAAATGCAAACATTGATTTCTGGAAGCGAACCAGAGTAGGATTAGTTTAAATAAACATGAGTGAACCATGATAACTTGAGAAGTTTACTAAGAACTAGTTGTGCAAGGTTCAGTCTATGAAAAGATACCAACAAGCTAACTGCACATGTCTTATTCTGATATCATTCTAGTAATTGAAGTGAACATGATTACAGGAAACAACCTGAGAGGGAGAGAGACAAATGTTGCATACTTTACCGTGGAATGGCAATATTATCCATGATATTTTTAGAAAGAATTGGTGTGTTTGTACTGCTCAGAGCAGAATAAGCAATAACAATGCCTGCTTTCAAGTAGTTGAATCGAACTAATTAAACTCCAAAAATATCGACTCACACACTACATTGAGTAGTTGACTGTTCCGTGAATTCGCTCATAATCTTATAAGAAGATACACTTCTGTTTCGAGAAAAACCCCTAAACACATCAACGGATGAGATCTCTCCTTACCCCTTCACAATAAAGACCCCTACATTGAGTAGTTGACTGTTTCGGTATAGTCTTTATAAAAACTAGATGACTTCAACGCGCGCTACTGTGGGAATTTGAAGATTAATTTTGGATACATTCTATATGCATGAAATGATCTAAATCAAAAGCTATTATTTTTTGAAGTAATTCTATGTGAACAAATAATATGCATGTATGCTGGACTATTGGAGATGGAACAATTAAATTGGGGTACGCATGTGCTACAAAATAGTTCAGTGGATGATGACGTGGCACATTTGCTGATGTGGAGGGCTGCATGCTGAGAGAATTAGACTTAGTGGAGATCAACTATTTATGTATTATAGATACGTCGCCGCACCGATACATGACATGTGTAAGTACCAGCCCACACACGGCCTGGCGTAGGTGGCATACCCAAACCCTATTTGGAGCCCTTAACTTTTCTTCTCTTTCATTTTAATCTTAAAAAAGATGTGTGCCTCAGGAGATTCGAACTACAATCGTCAAAGTTTACTTTAAGTTCAAGTAACCAACCAGGACAGGTTAGTTGTTGTGCCCACTTAGTAGAAGAAGTTGTAAAAAAAGCGTTCCCTGCTTTGGGAACCTTAGCTTCCCAGCCGTTTTTTCCCGGTTTGTTTATTTTCCAGCTGTCCTTGCACTTGATTTATCTAAATTGTAATTCGAATTATTTTGTGTTTCTAGTTACGCAGGGCACTGTGAGAGCGTGGAAACTCCAATACTTGGGATTTGGTTTTGCTGGAAACAAGGAACCACATCCACATGCATGGCCCGCCTTCACCTATCTTCTCGGTCCACCTGCCTCCTTTGCTGATTGGAGAGAGAGCTCCTTCCATGCACTAGTAAGCTGCTGCTATGCAGCAAGGGACGTGTGGACTCAGATGCCTAATGTTTGGCCTCTGCTACAAGACAATCTGTTAATTGATACTCCATCCGTTTAAAAATATAGTGCTTCCTCTATTTCCGTGATTCAACTTGGACCATAAATTTAAGCAACAAGACCAACTGTGGCGAGAGCAAAAGTTATACCAATAAATTTGTATTCAAAAGAAATTAATTACTGGCTACTGTAATTTAGTTAAACCAGGGGCTTTGTTTTTGCCATTTACTTCATGCTTTACTCTCGGTAATCGCTGAACCGATCTGGCTATATTTGTTGTTCCCGTCTGAATAAAGAGTAAGAAAGAATTTTACAAAAAGCTTAGTTTCTTAGATAAAATAGAACTAGAGGCGATTATCTTCTCAACTATCCCGCATTTTCCCCCAAAATCCAGCAAATTCTCATCGCTTCTTCAATCAATTCCTTCCGATCATACTGGTCCTAATACTCCTCTCATGCTGATTCAAGAAAACACTATGTATTGGCTCACAAATTCGATGAAGCAAAATATGCTTTTTATATTGGTTTACTCTAATATCTCGGAAACAAAAGAGTTTGGAGCATGGACCTTTCACCCAACCAACAAAAGATCTTCATGTATGCATTTTGTGGTGGTGTGAGAAGTGTCGTTTGCATATAAATAGTGTCGATTCCCCTGCTACCAAAGAGCTCATGCGGTCATCATATTTCCATGACCATTTGCATTACTATGACATGGAAGATCATCATGCTTGTCGTGTTTCAGAAAAAAAGCCATTTTTAATGATGGCATCGGTCGTTCACCTACATCGAAAAGGGAACATAGGAACCTCAAATAAGGAACTATAGCTCCCATTCCATGGCAACAATTGCATGATAAAACAATGGAAATGTGGGTCCATAGCTCCCACCTCTAAATCGCAGTTATGTTGTCAAAACTACACACACATGATAAATGAAAACATTGATTTCTGGAAGCGAACGAGAGTATGATTAGTTTAAATAAACAAGAGTGAACCATGATAACTTGAGAAGTTTACTAACAACTAGATGTGCAAGGTTCAGTCTATGAAAAGATACCAACAAGTTAACTGCACATGTCTTATTCTGATATCATTCTAGTAATTGAAGTGAACAGCATTACAGGAAGCAACGAGAGAGAGAGAGAGAGAGAGAGAGAGAGAGAGAGAGAGAGAGAGAGAGAGAGAGAGAGAGAGAGAGAGAGAGAGAGAGAGAGAGAGAGAGAGAGAGAGAGAGAGAGAGAGAGAGAAAGAGAGAGAGAGAGAGAGAGAGAGAGAGAGAGAGAGAGAGAGAGAGAGAGAGAGAGAGAGAGAGAGAGAGAGAGAGGGAGAGAGAGAGAGAGAGAGAGAGAGAGAGAGAGAGAGAGAGAGAGAGAGAGAGAGAGAGAGAGAGAGAGAGAAATGTTGCATACTTTACCGTGGAATGGCAATATTATCCATGATATTTTTAGAAAGAATTGGTGCATTTGTACTGCTCAAAGCAGAACAAGCAATAATAATGCCTGCTTTCAAGTAGTTGAATCGAACTAATTAAACTCCAAAAATATCGAATCACAGACTACATTGAGTAGTTGACTCTTCTGTGAATTCGCTCATAATCTTATAAGCAGATACACTTCTGTTTCGACAAAAAACCCTAAACACATCAACGGATGAGATCTCTCCTTACCCCTTCATAATAAAACCCCCTACATTGAGAAGTTGACTGTTTTGGTATGGTCTTCATAAAAATACGTGGCCGCACAGATACGTGACATGTGTAAGTACCGCCCCATACACGGCCTGGCGTAGGTGGCATACCCAAATCCTATTTGGCGCCCTTAACTTTTCTTCTCTTTCATTTTAATCTTACAAAAGATGTGCGCCTCAGGAGATTCAAACTCCAACCGTCAAAGTTTACTTTAAGTTCAAGTTACCAACCAGGACAGGTTAGTTGTTATGCCCACTTAGTATCTTTTTCACTTCTTATGTGGTAAATATAATTTTGTGAACTTTCAGGCATGTTTTTTCTATGTTTTAAACCAGATTTTGTTCTAGTTTCTTTTTCTTTTGTTTTTCCTTCTCCTTTTTTTCCAAACAAATTCAAATTCATGATTTTTTTAATCAAATTTGTGAATCTTTTTTTCACATTTTTTGGAAATCTGCTAAAATTTTCAAATCCATGATTTTTTTAAAGGCAGTGAACTCTTTTCAAATCTGCGAACGCATGGGCCAGCCCAACAGGCGCCCGACGGGAGGGATGCAGTCGCCTAGTTGGCCAAGGCCTAAGATTTTTTTTCTACTTTTCTTCCTTCTTTTATTTTTTCGTTCGTTCATTTATATAATTTTTGAAATTTGTTATTCTAGTTGAAACGTGTTCAAAAATTTGAAAAATTATTTAGAATACCGAAAGATGTTTTTGTTTTCAAATATTGTTCACAATTTTAACAAATGATCTGGAATTAAAACATAATGTTCCTGCTATTGATTCTTTTTCACAAAATTAAGAAATGTTTTGTGTTTCAAAAGAACTTAATAAATGTTTTTAAAAAGTACTTGGTTTGAAATTTGTGTTCGAAATTTTCATCAATTATTGGGAATTTGTTAATATTTTTGGAAAAGTGTTCATGTTTTGTAACATTTTCTTATTCAATATAAAATTCCAAAATTGTTAAGAAATGGACAAATTTCCAGAAATGATTAGGATAAAAAAACTTCATGCTGATTGATAATGATGGAAATTGCAAATAATAGAAGCATTCAAATTGGAAAAAAAAACTATATGCTCACGCATGCACCAGTGTAGTCTAGTCTCGCACAATCCTCTCAACTGGTGGTTTTGTTAACTATGGACAAATTATCCCAACTTCTTGCTGTATCCTGGCATGGACATATGAGGCATTCATGCTAGGTTTGAATGACTTCCGATAACGCTTGCATGTTGCGACACATCCGGTCATTCATCGGTCCTTTTTCACTAAGAAAACTCTAGAAAAATGTAAAAATTGTAAAAGAATCCAAACAACTTGGCATGATACCTTAAATTGGTCAAAGAATCTAGTGGATTTTTTTGGGGGCCATCCGACGGATGTCGAAAAAACAACATGCTTTCAAACAAATCCTTCTAACACTTGAGCATTCTCTGTTGAACCTTATCTATTTCTAAGTGTTCTTGAAATTACCTGAACTTTTTCAGGCAGGTGAGCACACCCATGGTAGGCATCCATGCTTGGTTTGAACGACTTTCGGCATCGTATGCAAGTTGCGACACGCCCGACCATTTATCGACTCATTTTAATCGAGAAAACTCCAAAAAATGATAAACTTGACGAAAACCCAAACAACTTGCCCTGGTGCCTTGAATTGGTCATACATGACCACAAAAAAATAGGGGCAATTCAGGGATGTTGAGAAATGAGGTACTCTCAAACAGAGCTTTGTGGGCTACCCGGACAACCTACGTTGAACATGGTTTTTTAGGACATTTTGGAAATTACCCCTACTTTTGCCAGCCGGTGGGCATGTCCAGGGTAGGTATCCATCCCAGGTTTGAAGGGAAAAAGTATTTAAAATCATAATTTAAACAGATGGTTAAAATTCCTATTTTATGTTTTTAACATAACTACTAAATACAAAGGGATGAAATTGAAAAGAGTAAATTTTTTTTGAACATTTAATAAATATTGAAAGGAAAAAATAATTTAAAATCCTAATTTCAAACAGTTACTTAAGAGTGCTATATTGGTATTCCGAACAATATTTCAAATTTGTCAACATGTTCCACAAAGAATAATAAAGTTGAAAAAGGAGAAAAATGAATTACGAAAATAGGGAAGAAAAAAGAAAAAAAGGAAGGAAAAAAAATAGGTCTTGGCCAGCTAGGTGACGACATCGCTCCTGTCGTGCGCATGTTGGGCCGGCCCGAGCGCCCTTGGATTTGAAAAATGTTCATCTATTTTGGAAAAAAAAAATGTTCATGGATTTGATTTTTTTAGTTATGTTTGCAGATTTTCAAAACAACTTCAGTAGAAAAAGTTGTAAAATATAAGCGTTCCCTCCTTTGGGAACCTTAGCTTCCCAGCCGTTTTTTTCCCTGTTTGTTTATTTTCCAGTTGTCTTTGCACTTGATTTTATCTGAATTGTAATTTGAATTATTTTGTGTTTCTAGTTACGGAGAGCACTGTGAGAGCGTGGAAACTCCAATACTTGGGATTTGGTTTTGCTCGAAATAAGGAACCCCATCCGCATTCATGGCCCGTGGTCACCATATATCTTCTCGGTCCACCTGCCTCCTTTGCTGATTGGACAGCGAGAGCTTCTTCCATGTCCATGGACTAGCTAGTAAGCTGCTCCTATGCAAATGGACGTGTGGCCTCAGATGCGTAATGTTTGGCCTCTGCCGCAAGATAATACGTTAATCCTCAGATGTTTGTCATTCGAACATTCAGTTGGCGGCAGCAGTAACACCCAACCATGCATTCAGATTCAGGATGGACTCTCAATATTCAGATCGTGCTAATTTTTATTCCTTGCATGTGCACAGGTAAATTACATATATCTACTGTTGAGATGTAGTTGAAACTGCAGCATACTAGCCCAACTGATATTGCACGTCTGGAGTAAGCTTACTGCATAACATAACATACTGCTATTACAAAGAAAAAGGCTGAACATCCGTTCAATGCATATCCGAGGCATACCCAAGTGGTCAATTTTTTATCAGAACTACAGATAATGAAAGCACCCACTGAGTTTTGAGGGAACGAGAGACGCAATAGTTGCAGTAGATGCTCGCGACATTAAGTTGCTATCAACTAATATAACAGTGCAGAGTTCAAGTAATGGAAAAACGAACCTGGGCTTAACACTGGCCTTGAGAGCTGGATTTTCTGGAAAGCACTGTGGCCTCATCCTAATCATGTTTGTTGGATGGCTATGTGTTGAAGCCTATCTCTGAAGTTGATTATGTTTATGAGTAAAGCATGCACTGCTGACATGTGCACTCAGTTGCAATTAATAATTTGTACTCCCTCCATCCGGAAATACTTGTCATCAAAATGAATAAAAGAGGATGTATCTAGATGTATTTTAGTTGTAGATACATCATTTTTTGTCCATTTTGATGACAAGTATTTTCGGACGGAGGGAGTATCTCGTTAGTGAAAACCTGAATCAAGAACTTGTGATTTTAGTGAAGACCTGAACCTGTGTGAGCCACAGCGTGCTGTATGCATTTTGTGTTCCCTTTGAACCCTGTTTGTGGGGTCCATCCTTTTCTACTTGAAGAGTTTGGCTAATGGAAATGGCAAGACAGATGCGAAAGCAATCCACAGGCAAGCTGATCTGTTTACTATGTAGATTGATGGGATCGGCAAGACAGACCCCTGAAGGGGAATTTCCTTCGAGGTGAGACGAGTTCTTGGCTGTTGGACATCCGCAAAAGCTACACCAGAAAAGAGTTGACAGTCCACTGAAAAATGTCTTGGTGCACATCTACATGTACGGGCAGAGGCAGGTGCACATCTTCCGCCTACGTCGTGAGCCGGGCATGTGACTCGGTACAGCGAGTTCACTAGGACACAGATCCCATCGGCATCATGATGGTGCATACCTTGGTGACTGATTGAACAGAGGAAACACACAACACTCAAGGGCTGGCTTTGTCATTCTTAAACTACTCCTCAGACCATCTCCTAATTAGTTCACAAAGTCCAAGAAGCAAAATATGCTCTTTGTATTGGTTTACTCTAATATCTAGGGAAAAAAGAGTGTGGAGTATGGACCGTTTCACCCAGCCAACAAAGGGCATGTATGCATTGTGCGGTGGTGGGAAAACTGCTGCTTGGGTATATATAGTGTTAATTCCCCTGCTACCAAAGAGCTCATCTTATTGCCATGATCATTTGCAATACGACGGCATGGTTGATCATCATGCTTATTGTGTTGCACAACAATGCCATTTTTAGTGCCGTCCACCTCCATCAGAAAGAGAACATGGAAGCCTGAAATCAGAATAGAGAGGTCCCAATCCATGGCAATATTTGCATGATAAAAGAAGGGAAATCTAAGGTCCAGACCTGCTATTTCTCTGTAAATTTGGTTTGGTGCTTTTTCGCTCCAGAACTCTGAAAGTTATCGTGGTGTTAGCACTTAGCTGTAGGTTGAAATCTTTGGTAGGCAAACATGAACCTTTTTCTTTTTTCTTTTTGATGAAAGAGTGAAAAATCTGAACTCAGCGTGCTTTATGCATTTTGATTTTCCTGTTTGTAAGTTCCATATTTTGTACTTTGATATAGTTTGGATATGGTCTGCGTTGCAGTGTGTAAAAACTGAGCTTGTCCAGGCAGTCAACTGCCCTATTTCCTAACGAAGATTGCCATGACAGATTGGAAAGCAGTAAATCACTTAGGAAGTCAAGCGAATAACTGATCTTGTCTACTCGGAAGTCATCGAGAAGTATAGCATAGCATGCAGCTTAATGCACTATGAAGAGCAGCGACGACTGAAGCGAATGTTGTCACGGTAGATCCTCGTCCAGTTGCATAGGCTAGGCCAAGAAAGAGTGAATGATAAGATATGCGTTATAATCGCCGACTCTCTGTATGGACGGAGAGGGGGCACCATCCTCCCAACTATACAGATCCAAGGCAAGACTGTTGTTGGACAGAAAGATGCAGAACTGCCAGCTGAACGGATCCCAGTCAAGACCGCTTTTGGGCAGGTTGAACAGATCTGATACCTGGGCGAACATCTGACCAGGTTGGAATTGTAATCGTCTAGCCTTACGCCTTATATCGCAGCTGCCACGGCAGGTGAGTTGGCATCCTGCTTTGCGAGTCCCCTGCTTTGGCCTTCTACGAACTTGGTTGAATCCTGCATCGCCTCTAGGCATGGCCCGGTTGATCCTCTGTTTTAGTAGTCTGTTGTTGATCTGCATGTTTTGTTATACACTGTTCTTTTCCTTGACAACCAACATATCAAGATGCCTCTGTTTTTTCTTTAGAAAGGAGAAAAGATTATCTATCTGTCTGAAGTTTGGTTCAGTAATCCATAGACTAGTGTATACTTCAAGAATAGATGACATGTGCTTTGACCCAATTAGATTGTCATGTGCAACTGCAAATATTATTTCATAATATTCTCGTGGTCAAACACTGGGTGTACTTGTATTAGATTAGAACTTCATCTTGACATGTAAAAACAGTTCAACACATTCAATCAAACTAAAAACAATAAATACAAAAGATAATGTGATCTACATAGTAAACCATTTTTTTGGCATACCTTCTTGTTTAGTTGTCCTTTTCGCTAGCATGAGAGTCAGGAAAACAGGTACCATTGCTCAAGGGTATGACCTCTCCAACTATACATAGGTTTGTCCACAGTCTCTTCTACTTTACCGAAAAGGCTTTACTCCCTGCTTTATAGATAAAGCACAAACGAGGAGGGCACGGGCGCGGCTCCCCTAGGGTTTCCCTGTGCGCCCGCCTTGTGCAACCTCATGACCGCTTCCCCCACGGCTCCCCACCTCCACCTCTACCCCTCCCTCCCCCATAACCCCCGCGTCGCCTCCCCTCGCGAGGCGACCGGGGGCCTCGTCCTCGACTCCCCTCCGCGCTTCTCCTCGTTCCTCCCTTCCCCCACTGCAGCCGGGCCCTGCCACCGTCGTGCTGGTGGCGGCAGGCCAGCCCTTCCCCGCGCACGGTCTCCCCTGCTTGGGAGGTGGTGGCCGGCGGCGGCGTGCTTCGGCCAGCGTTGGTGTGGCCCGGCGGTGGTTTTGCTGCGTGCCATGGTGCCCTCGACGCGACGGTGCGACCGTTGGCCGTGGGGCGGTGCTGGTGGCTGGCGGCACCCGTCCAGCCTAGATCTGGGCCCATTTGGACCCCATCTGGGTTGGGGCAGGCCGGTGGCTCAGTGTTCGGTGGCGGCGCTTCCTGGTGGTGGAGACGTGGTCTGCGAGCGGTGAGGACTTCATCGATTGGCAAGCTGCAGCGTGGTGGCAGGACGTCCGGGTCCACATGGACCCGGCCAGGCCGTCGGGGCCCGGCTAGTCCTCGTCGCTGCGTTCTGTCGGCTACGCTGCGGCGATATAGGTTGTCCCTCCTTCCGGTCGAGTTGTGCTCGCTCCCGGGGCCGGTGTCACCTTTCCCTCTCCAGGTCTCGTGTTGGCAGCTCCAGTGGGCGGCAAGGGTTATCCGGTTACCGTGGCGGCACAAGCTGGTGGGCGGCTGAGGGAGTGGTGGATTTCGAAGTGCCTGGGGTGGTGGTGGTCGAGGATAAGGAGAAATCCCTGTCGGCTTGTCCGGCATCGACGCGGTGACGCCTGACTGCGTCGTCGGTCCTTCCTGAAGGGCGTCGGGTGTATCCCTTCCCCACCATCCCTCGTGTACCGGGGGAAACTCTAGAACTTGTTCGGGCCACAATGATGACGCCGTCCCATCCCTTCCTGAAGGTGTTGCTTGGTGCACGGCTCTTCAGGATGCTGGGAGCGTCGTGGTACTTCTTCGGAGGGTGCAGCGGTTGTCGGGCTTCCTTTCTCCGTTGACCTGCCGGTGTCGGCATTTATTTCTCTTTTTTTTCTTCTTGTCTTTCATTTTGGAATTTTTCTGTGCCGTGGCCCCGGCAGGCTGGTTGTATCGGACGTTTGCTTTATATATAAAGCGGGTGGAAACCCTTTATCGTCGATAAAGCACAAACCACCAATACATGTTGTCACAATAGTTCAAGAACCGAAAATGTAGAGGGCGAGGGGGGGGGGGGGGGGGGGTGTTGGGGGAAGGGGGAGGATGGAAATTGAAACGCAGAAACAAAGAGGGTCATGCTGGGGGTACAACTCAACAAGCCCACAAATTTAAAAACATAGTCTAGAGCAGCACAAAGCACATCCAATCCTGCTCAGGAGGTGGTGGAGGAGTCTAGCCGAAGCGCCAACTATCTGAGTTGCGCGGTAAGACCATCCATGGGGGCCTGCTCCGGCCAATCACTAAGAGGCTTCCAAAGCTCACACAACTTGTTTCTTCTACTTTGCCAAAGTAGGTAAATCCTGATATTATTTTGAGAAATAAGGACGCAAAACATAAAAACCGAGGATGCGTAACTTCTACGCCCTCCATTCCAGATCCAATATAATTGACGTTCTCAAAAAATTTGGGACAGATAGCTGGAATCTCCTTTTATCCTTGTTTTTTCTGCTAGTTATAGCACAGGAAGGTTCGAGTAGAGGAGGAGGAACACCGTAGGAAAAACAAGAGGGAAAAAGTGTGCTAGTGGCTCAGAACGTCAAGTATTTTCAAAAAAAGCTAGCAAGCTAAAACGTCAATTAAATTGGAACTGAGGTAGTATCATATTTAAGTATGCTGAAAGGAAATACTTCTCCATGACTCGTTCTTGTAGCAACTTCATCCAAATCGGACAATCGGAAAACAGCAATGCATATGTTCATTTATATCATGGACCGTTGACTGTTCTACAAATATCTTCATAGTATGTAGGAGTACAAGCATAATCTGTACAAACAGAATGATCTACTGCCTCTTCTAAGCATAGATCTGACGCAACTTTGCTCATAGTCTGTACGAACATCATGACATAACTTATCTCATAATCTGTACAAACATTTTTCGTCATTATTATTTTTTGGTTAGACAATGCTTCTGACCGTTAACATTTCCCACATATAACGTAAAAAAACATCTGAAGTGTGCACCTTCCAGTGGTATACGCTAGGCTCCTGCGATAGTTTGATCGACGTCAATTTATGCATCAGATGTATCCACACAGACCACATGTCCCTGATCATAGTCCGATGGAACTGGATATTGAGAAGATACCCCCAGCGGTGACGCCGCGCTCGGCGCGGGGCGCGGCGGCCGCGAGGCACGCTGCTGTGCATGTGGCGCGGGGGTGTGGCTTTGCTGCGGTGGCTGCACGGGGACTAAAGCGTTCGCCCGGACCACGGAGCTGCGTCGCGTGGAGCTGCAGATCTGGCGGCAGTGCCCGTTGGTCAACGGTGGGGCGTGGGGGCGGCGGGCATGGTTGGTGTCCACTGCAGTGTGGTGGTGGCAGTGGCTGGTTCACGTAGAAGGTGGTTCACCAAATCGTGGCCGGCCTCGGTGGCGTCTCCCGCAGTTGAGGTGTTCTTCCATCGCCAGGGGACTCGAGTGGGGTCTTGCCGGCGTCCTATGTGTTGTGGTTGGCAGTTGGAGGCATCCTGGTGTCCGGCAATCGGCGAAGCTGCGAGCTTGTGGTGTTTCGGCGACGTGGATCTCACTGTAGGGCTTCGGCAGGCTGCGCAAGGAGCTTGTGGCAATCCTTCTTCCCCGTGGTTTGAGCATTGGCTCATGCTCGAGCATACCAAATCTGGGCCAGGAGCAGGTAGGCACCATCGCTCCAGGTAGAAGTGGGCGTGGTCTGGGTGGCGTCTGCAGGTGCTGAGGTTCCTCTCCTCATGGGCGCCATGGTTGGCGGTGGAGGGTGGGACTGCGCAATGCCTTACTGGTCGTGTGCCCCCCCCCCCCCCCCCCCCCCCGCGGGTCCACCGGGACTGGCTGGGGATGCAGGCGTGGGTGCCACCTTCCGTGGAGGCGTTGACCCGGACTCAGTGGCTGATTCCCAGCCAGGAGTAGGTGGTGTGCCCACTACTCTTCCTACCATGGGGGCGGGATGTTGTGAACTGGGCGGTTGGCGAGGTCTCGGACTAGGGACGTCGGGGCAGCGGCCCCGGAAGGTGGTCCACATAGTTGGCTCTACGACGGGTGCCAAGGCGGAGGTGGTGCCTATGCCTCTTGGTTCCAGGGTGGCGAGAGGTGTAGTGGGGGTGGCCCGGGCTCGTTCACTGCCTTCCGCAATGGTATTTCCCATATCTGGATCTTGAGGCATGTGCTCGTCACGATTGTCCTAGGTGCCTCGTTGTGACATGGATGGGCTATCGAGTGAAAGCTCTACGCCTTGGCGCCGAAGGCACTGACGCCCGCGAGTGTCGCTCTCCTCTTGAGAACGGTGTTGTGGTTCTCCTCCGTGTCAGGGTTCCGGATGAAGACCCTTGTCCATCTTGAACTCAGCAGTGATGACTCTCATCGCCGCTTCCCCTCTTGAGGGTGTTGTCATGCAACTTAGGTGTCTTGGGGTGTGTAGTGGCGTTGTATTGATGTCGTCATGTTTGCTCCTTCGGCAGCATATTCTCGTGCGTTTTTCTTGGCCAGCTATCTTGGGATCTACTATGTAAGAGGGTTGCCTCACTACCATGTATAGGTCGGTCGTTTACTCTGTGGTTTGCTTTATATATAAAGAGGAGCGACATCCTATTTAGAGAATAACAAGCTGTGCATCATAATATTATTTCTAAACATTACAAGTGACCAAACTAGACCAGTCTATTTCCATGTTATCTTTGCACTTGATTTTTCTAAATTTAAATTTAAATTATTTTTTGTTTCTACGCAGCGCACTTGTGAGAGCGTGCAAGCTCCTTAGCTTGGGATTTGGTTTTGCTCGAAACAAGTAAAAATGTTTATCTGCATGGATGGATGGCCACTTACATATCCATTTCAGTACATCCATCAAAATTCAAAATGTAATCATTACAATCGTTTGAATTATCCATACCAAACACGAGGACGGAACAGACCCATTACAATGGAATGTAACCATGACATTCTGTTGCACTTCATTTCCGAACAAAACACACCCAATACTACTCGACCTGAGAACTCCCTATTGGTTCACAATTTCGATGAACCAAAATGTCCTGTTTGTATTGGTTTACTCTAATATCTCAAAACAAAAGAGCGTGGAGTGTGGACTGTTTCACCCACCAGACAAACAAAGGACCTCCATACATGCATTGTCTGGCGGTGAAAAACTTCCGCTTGCATATATATAGTGTTGATTCCCCTAGTACTGAACAGCTCCTTGGTTCATCATATTGCCATGATCATTTGCATTACAATGGCACGGTATATCATCATGCTTATCGTGCTCCGGGAAATGCCACTTTTACTGTTGGAATCGTCACTTCACCGCTGTGAAAAAGAAAACTTGGAACTCGGAAATCTGAATCAAGAACTCCTAGTCCATGACAAAAGTTGCATGATAAAATAGAGGAATTCCTATCTGAAAAGTGTTGATAGGTTTTCAACTACATTTCTCAATGATATTCCATCTATAAGTACTAGTACTACTACCAAACCTTAATTCCAGAAAATATTGCATACATAGACTTAATTTACATCCTTGAGCACATGTTGTGATGTTGATGGAGGAACATTAAACCATCTTAAATATTATGAACTTTTTTGAGGTATGATTGCACAAAACCACCAAATCTGAGGCTAAGCTAACTGATTGATATCCCATTACTTGTGACAACTCACAAAAAAATCATTTTTAGGTTAACAAATAACAAATCACACAGATTCTCTGATAAGCTCACGAAGACAGCGAAATTGAATGGTTGGGCCCGCTTGTCGGTCTTACGTGGCAAAGACTAACCAAGTCAATGTTTCACCTACGGAGGTGGACGAGTTCCCACTAGTCAGCCACTCATCTTATTTCCCGATTTTTCGTCTTCCTCCTCATCTCTCTCCCACCGTGCTCCACGTAGTCGCCGGATGTCTCCCCGATGGTCATCGCCTCAGCCGAGCACAACGTTTGACACACGCTCGCCCCCCTTCGCGCATGCACATAGGAAATCCTACACTACGACTAGGACTCCTGCCTCACTGCTACCCATGGTAAGAAGCCCTCCTGGCAGCTGCGCGTGGTGCCCCGCTGCAAGCCGGCTAGTCCGCGACTCCAGCATGCTGTGCACTAGAGCAGTAGCAGCTCTCGGTGGAAGGGAGTGCGGAATCGAGCAACAACAGGGTCCGTAGAGTCGTCTTGTCTCCCGTCCACTTGAGTGTTAGCGGTGGCTGAGGGAGGCATGGAATTGAGCGGTCACAGCGTCCCCTAGAGCCTAGAATTCGGCAGAAGAAGCCCACGCAGCACCTGCTACCAACCGTTGCAGGGATGGGCGGATGCGCCTCATGTGCTGCTTCGGGGTGGACGAGGGTAGCGCGGGCTCGCCTAGGGGTGGCAGGCAGGGCGGTTCCATCCTCCATGTCACGGCTGCCGTGGTTCTGGTGGCTGCGCGTGTCGCCGTGGGTGGCCATCGAGGTGGCGAACATGCGCAGGCAGAATGGGGCCAAGCATATGACGGTGCAAGTAATATGAGAGGGGAGTGGAATGGACTGAAGGCTCTTATTCTCCGTGAGTGTCCATATGCCTACTATATTCATTGCATGGCTCATCAATTACAATTGGCGCTTGTTGCTGCATCATGAGAGGTACATGAGGTACATAACTTCTTTCAGAATGCAAATTTTGTAATAAATGTTGTTAGTGCTTCTACAAAGCGCAGCGATGAGCTACTAACAAACCAAGCGGAGGATATTGCTCGTGTAATTGAGTTGGGAGAGCTTGATACAGGCAGAGGGCAAAACCAAATAGGAACCTTACAGAGACCAGGAGACACAAGATGGAGTTCACACTATAAGTCCATACAGAGCTTAAAGAAGATGTTTGCTGCTACAGTTGCCGTCTTAAGAGGTATAGCAAGTGATCGTTCAGTCTCAAAATATTCTCGTGGAGATGCCGTTGGATCCCTTAAAATTGTCATATCATTTGATTTCGTGTTCATTCTACATCTGATGGAAAAGATTATGAAGATCACTGATGTGTTGTGTCAGAAACTCCAATACAAATCTTTGGATATTTTAAATGCCATAGATTCTGTTTCTAACACAAATGTCCTACTTGGTGAGCTAAGGGAACATGGTTGGGACTCTCTTTTAGAGGAGGTGAAATCTTTTTGTGTGAAGCACGAGATTGATATCCCAGATTTGGACCGCAAGTATGTTTTTCTACTTTCTAAAATTACTTAACTTATATTAAGTTATATCTTGGTTGCTTTTTATCTTGAGAATTTAGCTGACTTTGTAATGAAATTAATAGGTATGTTGATGTTACCAAATCTCGAAATAAGCATGACAACACAACAACGCTCCACCACTACAAAGTCGATGTTTTCAGTGTTGCAATTGATCAACAACTGAGTGAACTGAATGATCGATTCAGTACACAAGCAACTGAGCTCCTTACTCTCTGTTCATCATTGGATCCAAGGCGTGAATCTTTTGATATCCCAAAGATAAGCACTCTTGCAGAAAAATTCTATCCTGCTGATTTTTCAAGTCAAGAATTAGCTCAGTTGGAAAGTCAGCTACCTCATTTTCAGCTAGATGTGTGCAACCATCCAGAACTGATGACTTTGCCATCTAGTGAGGAACTCGCTGTAATTCCTGAACCCACCATTGCGATGGAACACGTTGAGAATCCTGTTGAGGGTGACAAGGAAACTCCTGTAAGGAGTAAGAGACAGAGGACTGCAAAGTCCTTTGGTGATGATTTCATTGTGTACCTTGTGGATAACACACCCAGGACTATTTCAGAAGCATATGCATCTCCTGATGCTGACTGCTGGAAGGAAGCTGTTCATAGCGAGATGGATTCCATCTTAGTTAACGGAACCTGGGAGATCACTGACCGTCCTTATGGGTGTAAACCTGTAGGATACAAGCGGGTGTTCAAGAAGAAGCTTAGACCTGATGGTACGATTGAAAAGTACAAGGCACGACTTTTGGCTGAGGGTTATACCCAGAAAGAAGGTGAAGACTTCTTTGATACTTGCTCACCCGTGGCTAGACTGACCACAATCCGGGTGCTACTATCATTGGCTACCTCACATGGTCTTCTCGTTCATCAAATGGACGTTAAGACAACTTTCCTCAATGGAGAGTTGAAGGAGGAAATTTACATGGATCAGCAAGATGGTTTTGTAGTACCTGGTCAGGAAGGAAAGGTGTGCAAGTTATTAAAGTCTTTATATGGCCTTAAACAAGCTCCTAAGGAGTGGAATGAGAAGTTCGAAAGAACATTAACTGCTGCCGGCTTTGTAGTAAATGATGGTGACAAGTGTGTGCACTATCGCCATGGTGAAGCGAAGGAGTTATTCTATGTCTGTATGTCGATGACATACTGATCTTTGGAACCAAACTTGATCTACTCAAGGAGGTTAAGGATTTCCTATCTCGCTGTTTTGAGATGAAGGATCTAGGAGTAGCTGATGTTATCTTGAACATCAAGTTGTTGAGAGATGAGAATGGTGGGATCACACTGCTTCAATCTCATTATGTGGAAAAGATCTTGAGTCCTGTTGGGTATAGCGACTTCACGCCTTCTCCAACTCCATATGATGCTAGTGTGTTGCTTCGAAAGAATCGACGGATTGCTAGAGATCAACTGAGGTATTTGATGTCTACTACACAACCTTCTTCTTGTAGACGTTGTTGGGCCTCCAAGTGCAGAGGTTTGTAGGACAGTAGCAAATTTCCCTCAAGTGGATGACCAAAGGTTTATCAATCCGTGGGAGGCGTAGGATGAAGATGGTATCTCTCAAGCAACCCTGCAACCAAATAACAAAGAGTCTCTTGTGTCCCCAACACACCGAATACAATGGTGAATTATATAGGTGCACTAGTTCGGCGAAGAGATGGTGATACAAGTGCAATATGGATGGTAGATATAGGTTTTTGTAATCTGAAACGATAAAAACAGCAAGGTAACTAATGATAAAAGTGAGTGTAAACGGTATTGCAATGGTAGGAAACAAGGCCTAGAGTTCATACTTTCACTAGTGCAAGTTCTCTCAACAATAATAACATAACTGGATCATATAACTATCCCTCAACATGCAACAAAGAGTCACTCCAAAGTCACTAATAGCAGAGAACAAACAAAGAGATTATGGTAGGGCACGAAACCACCTCAAAGTTATCCTTTCGCTCGATCTATTCAAGAGTCCGTAGTAAAATAACGTGAAGCTATTCTTTCCGTTCGATCTATCATAGAGTTCGTACTAGAATAACACCTTAAGACACAAATCAATCAAAACCCTAATGTCACCTAGATACTCCAATGTCACCTCAAGTATCCATGGTCATGATTATATGATATGCATCACACAATCTCAGAGTCATCTATTCAACCAACACAAAGTACTTCAAAGAGTGCCCCAAAGTTTCTACCGGAGAGTCAAGACGAAAACGTGTGCCAACCCCTATGCATAAGTTCATTGAACCCGCAAGTTGATCACCAAAACATACATCAAGTCGATCACGTGAATATCCCAATGTCACCACAGATAAGCACGACAAGACATACATCAAGTGTTCTCAAATCATTAAAGACTCAAACCGACAAGACAACTTCAAGAGGAAAACTCAATTCATCACAAGAGAGTAGAGGGGGAGAAACATCATAAGATCCAACTACAATAGCAAAGCTCGCGATACATCAAAATCGTGCCAAATCAAGAACACGAGAGAGAGAGAGATCAAACACATAGCTAATGGTACATACCCTCAGCCCCGAGGGTGAACTACTCCCTCCTCGTCATGGAGAGCACCAGGATGATGAAGATGGCCACCGGTGTGGGATCCCCCCCTCCGGCAGGGTGCCGAAACAGGGTCTCGGTTGGTTTTTTGTGGCTACAGAGGCTTGCGGCGGCGACGTTTTTGGGGTACATGCACTTATATAGGCGAAAGAAGTCGGTCAGGGGAGCCACGAGGGGCCCACGAGAGTGGGGGGCGCGCCTAGGGGAGGTGGGCGCGCCTGCCTGCCTCGTGGCCACCTCGAAGCTTCCCTTACGTGCACTCCAAGTCCCCTGGATTGCTTCTGTTCCAAAAATAACTGTACCGAAGGTTTCATTCCGTTTGGACTCCGTTTGATATTCCTTTCCTTCGAAACACTGGAATAGGCAAGAAAACATCAATATGGGTTGGGCCTCCGGTTAATAGGTTAGTCCCAAAAATGATGCTTGCCAACTAAAGAGTAGGTAGGAATGAGAAGGAATACTACCGACTCTTGCATAAAAGTAAAAGATAGGCCCTTCGCAGAGGGAATCAGGGATTTGCAGAGGTGCCAGAGCTCGATTTTGAAATAGAGATGAAAATAATATTGAGAGGTATGCTTTCATTGTCAACATAACAACCTGGAGTTCCCAATATCTTCCATACTACATACATTATAGGCGGTTCCCAAACAGAATGGTAAAGTTTTTACTCCCCCTCCACCAACAATCTGTTGGGGAACATAGTAATTTCAAAAAACTTCCTACGCACACGCATGATCATGGTGATGCATATAGCGAGAGGAGAGTGTATCCATGTACCCTCGTAGACCTAAAGCGAAGCATTAGCACAACGCGGTTGATGTAGTCGTCGTCTTCACGATCCGACCGATCAAGTACCGAGCGCACGCGTCACCTCCGAGTTCAGCACACGTTCAGCTCGATGACGTCCCTCGAACTCCGATCCAGCCGAGCTTTGCGGGAGAGTTCTGTCAGCACGACGACATGGTGACGATGATGATGATCTACCGACACAGGGCTTCGCCTAAGTTCATCAAATCAGGAGATACCTACTCCATCTAGTGAGGAACTCGCTGTAATTCCTGAACCCACCATTGCGATGGAACACGTTGAGAATCCTGTTGAGGGTGACAAGGAAACTCCTGTAAGGAGTAAGAGACAGAGGACTGCAAAGTCCTTTGGTGATGATTTCATTGTGTACCTTGTGGATAACACACCCGGGACTATTTCGAAGCATATGCATCTCCGATCTTGTTCTTTGGAAGGAAGCTGTTCATAGCGAGATGGATTCCATCTTAGTTAACGGAACCTGGGAGATCACTGACCGTCCTTATGGGTGTAAACCTGTAGGATACAAGCGGGTGTTCAAGAAGAAGCTTAGACCTGATGGTACGATTGAAAAGTACAAGGCACGACTTTTGGCTGAGGGTTATACCCAGAAAGAAGGTGAAGACTTCTTTGATACTTGCTCACCCGTGGCTAGACTGACCACAATCCGGGTGCTACTATCATTGGCTACCTCACATGGTCTTCTCGTTCATCAAATGGACGTTAAGACAACTTTCCTCAATGGAGAGTTGAAGGAGGAAATTTACATGGATCAGCAAGATGGTTTTGTAGTACCGGTCGTGAAGGAAAGGTGTGCAAGTTATTAAAGTCTTTATATGGCCTTAAACAAGCTCCTAAGGAGTGGAATGAGAAGTTCGAAAGAACATTAACTGCTGCCGGCTTTGTAGTAAATGATGGTGACAAGTGTGTGCACTATCGCCATGGTGGGGGCGAAGGAGTTATTCTATGTCTGTATGTCAATGACATACTGATCTTTGGAACCAAACTTGATCTACTCAAGGAGGTTAAGGATTTCCTATCTCGCTGTTTTGAGATGAAGGATCTAGGAGTAGCTGATGTTATCTTGAACATCAAGTTGTTGAGAGATGAGAATGGTGGGATCACACCGCTTCAATCTCATTATGTGGAAAAGATCTTGAGTCCTGTTGGGTATAGCGACTTCACGCCTTCTCCAACTCCATATGATGCTAGTGTGTTGCTTCGAAAGAATCGACGGATTGCTAGAGATCAACTGAGGTATTTGATGTCTACTACACAAACTTCTTCTTGTAGACGTTGTTGGGCCTCCAAGTGCAGAGGTTTGTAGGACAGTAGCAAATTTCCCTCAAGTGGATGACCAAAGGTTTATCAATCCGTGGGAGGCGTAGGATGAAGATGGTATCTCTCAAGCAACCCTGCAACCAAATAACAAAGAGTCTCTTGTGTCCCCAACACACGAATACAATGGTGAATTATATAGGTGCACTAGTTCGGCGAAGAGATGGTGATACAAGTGCAATATGGATGGTAGATATAGGTTTTTGTAATCTGAAACGATAAAAACAGCAAGGTAACTAATGATAAAAGTGAGTGTAAACGGTATTGCAATGGTAGGAAACAAGGCCTAGAGTTCATACTTTCACTAGTGCAAGTTCTCTCAACAATAATAACATAACTGGATCATATAACTATCCCTCAACATGCAACAAAGAGTCACTCCAAAGTCACTAATAGCAGAGAACAAACAAAGAGATTATGGTAGGGCACGAAACCACCTCAAAGTTATCCTTTCTGCTCGATCTATTCAAGAGTCCGTAGTAAAATAACGTGAAGCTATTCTTTCCGTTCGATCTATCATAGAGTTCGTACTAGAATAACACCTTAAGACACAAATCAATCAAAACCCTAATGTCACCTAGATACTCCAATGTCACCTCAAGTATCCATGGTCATGATTATATGATATGCATCACACAATCTCGTAGTCATCTATTCAACCAACACAAAGTACTTCAAAGAGTGCCCCAAAGTTTCTACCGGAGAGTCAAGGCGAAACGTGTGCCAACCCCTATGCATAAGTTCATTGAACCCGCAAGTTGATCACCAAAACATACATCAAGTCGATCACGTGAATATCCCAATGTCACCACAGATAAGCACGACAAGACATACATCAAGTGTTCTCAAATCATTAAAGACTCAAACCGACAAGACAACTTCAAGAGGAAAACTCAATTCATCACAAGAGAGTAGAGGGGGAGAAACATCATAAGATCCAACTACAATAGCAAAGCTCGCGATACATCAAAATCGTGCCAAATCAAGAACACGAGAGAGAGAGAGATCAAACACATAGCTAATGGTACATACCCTCAGCCCCGAGGGTGAACTACTCCCTCCTCGTCATGGAGAGCACCAGGATGATGAAGATGGCCACCGGTGTGGGATCCCCCCCTCCGGCAGGGTGCCGAAACAGGGTCTCGGTTGGTTTTTGTGGCTACAGAGGCTTGCGCGGCGACGCTTTTTGGGGTACATGCACTTATATAGGCGAAGAAGTCGGTCGGGGAGCCACGAGGGGCCCACGAGAGTGGGGCGCGCCTAGGGAGGTGGGCGCGCCTGCCTGCCTCGTGGCCACCTCGAAGCTTCCCTTACGTGCACTCCAAGTCCCTGGATTGCTTCTGCTCCAAAAATAACTGTACCGAAGGTTTCATTCCGTTTGGACTCCGTTTGATATTCCTTTCCTTCGAAACACTGGAATAGGCAAGAAAACATCAATATGGGTTGGGCCTCCGGTTAATAGGTTAGTCCCAAAAATAATATAGAAGTGCTTAGTAAAGCCCATAAACATCCAAAATAGATAATATTATAGCATGAGTGATTCATAAATTATAGATACGTTGGAGACGTATCAGCATCCCCAAGCTTAATTCCTGCTTGTCCTCGAGTAGGTAAATGATAAAAGAAAGAATTTATGAAGTGTGGATGCTAGCAGGTGCACAAGTTTGATCAATGATAATTTCAATCACCTTTTCTAGCATGATTATATGTCATAACAGTAGTTCATCTCATAAAACTTCTCAAGATCAAATACTAGCTATTCACACGTTAAAGTATAGACCATAAACTTTCTTGAAAACTAGCAAACTTCATTCTCAGTCATCAAACATTTACAATTCATCTTATTTTCAGGAAGGGTCTATGTCAGAGCTTTGATTTAGCAAACTCCACATACTCAACTATCATATAATCTTCCATGATTGCTACCACTCAAAGCATATTCTTAGAACAAATAGCATCCATCGAACACAGAGAAAGATATGGGCTTAGTGTTTCGCCTCCCAACTCACTTATCATATAGATAATTGTCAACAATAATAATTCATGATCAAATATATTTGCATGGCCATATATGCTTAGATCTTTCCGGAACACATGATGCTTGCCAACTAAAGAGTAGGTAGGAATGAGAAGGAATACTACCGACTCTTGCATAAAAGTAAAAGATAGGCCCTTCGCAGAGGGAATCAGGGATTTGCAGAGGTGCCAGAGCTCGATTTTGAAATAGAGATGAAAATAATATTGAGAGGTATGCTTTCATTGTCAACATAACAACCTGGAGTTCCCAATATCTTCCATACTACATACATTATAGGCGGTTCCCAAACAGAATGGTAAAGTTTTTACTCCCCCTCCACCAACAATCTGTTGGGGAACATAGTAATTTCAAAAAACTTCCTACGCACACGCATGATCATGGTGATGCATAGCAACGAGAGGGGAGAGTGTATCCATGTACCCTCGTAGACCTAAAGCAGAAGCATTAGCACAACGCGGTTGATGTAGTCGTACGTCTTCACGATCCGACCGATCAAGTACCGAGCGCACGTCACCTCCGAGTTCAGCACACGTTCAGCTCGATGACGTCCCTCGAACTCCGAACCAGCCGAGCTTTGCGGGAGAGTTCTGTCAGCACGACGACATGGTGACGATGATGATGATCTACCGACACAGGGCTTCGCCTAAGCACCGCTATGATATTATTGAGGTGGATTATGGTGGAGGGGGGCACCGCACACGGCTAAGAGATCCAAGGGATCAATTGTTGTGTCTATGGGGTGCCCCCCTCCTCCGTATATAAAGGAGGGGAGGAGAGGGCCGGCCATGAGGAGGAGGCTTGCCCAAGGGGGGGAGTCCTACTCCCACCGGGAGTAGAACTCCTCCTTTTCATATTTGGAGAGGGAGAGGGAAGGAAGAGGAACGAGGGAGGAAGGAAAGGGGGGCCGGCCCCCTCCCAATTCGGATTGGGCTTGGGGGGGCGCCCCCTCCCTTGCTCCTTTCCCCTCCTTTCCACTAAAGCCCATTAAGGCCCATATACCTCCCGGGGGGTTCCGATAACCTGTCGGTGCTCCGGTATTGTCCCAATCTCACCCGGAACCATTCCGGTGTCCAAATATAGTCGTCCAGTATATCGATCTTTATGTCTCGACCATTTCAAGACTCCTCGTCATGTCCGTCATCACATCCGGGACTCCGAACTACCTTCGGTACAACAAAACATATAAACTCATAATATAGCCGTCATCTAACTTTAAGCGTGCGGACCCTACGGGTTCGAGAACTATGTAGACACGACTGAGACACGTCTCCGGTCAATAACCAATAGCGGAACCTGGATGCTCATATTGGCTCCACATATTCTACAAAGATGTTTATCGGTCAAACCTCATAACAACATACTTTGTTCCCTTTGTCATCGGTATGTTACTTGCCCGAGATTTGATCGTCGGTATCTCAATACCTAGTTCAATCACGTCACCGGCAAGTCTCTTTACTCGTTACGTAATGCATCATCCCGTAACTAACTCATTAGTTACATTGCTTGCAAGGCTTATAGTGATGTGCATTACCGAGAGGGCCCAGAGATACCTCTCCGACAATCGGATTGACAAATCCTAATCTCGAAATACGTCAACTCAACGAGTACCTTCGGAGACACCTATAGAGCACCTTTATAATCACCCAGTTACATTGTGACATTTGGTAGCACACAAAGTATTCCTCCGGTAAGCGGGAGTTACATAATCTTATAGTCATGGGAACATGTATAAGTCATGAAGAAAGCAATAGCAACATACTAAACGATCAAGTGCTAAGCTAACAAAATGGGCCAAGTCAATCACATCATTCTCATAATGATGTGATCCCATTGATCAAATGATAACTCATATCCATGGTTTAGGAAACTCAATCATCTTTGATAAATGAGCTAGTCAAGTAGAGGCATACTAGTGACACCATGTTTGTCTATGTATTCACACATGTATTATGTTTCCGGGTAATACAATTCTAGCATGAATAATAAACATTTATCATGATATGAGGAAATAAATAATAACTTTATTATTGCCTCTAGGGCACATTTCCTTCAGTCCCCCACTTGCACTAGAGTCAATAATCTAGATTACACAGTAATGATTATGACACCCATGGAGCCTTGGTGTTGATCATGTTTTGCTCGTGGAAAAGGCTTAGTCAATGGGTCTGCAACATTCAGATCCGTATGTATCTTGCGAATCTCTATGTCTCCCACCTGGACTTGGTCCCGAATGGAATTGAAGCGTCTCTTGATGTGCTTGGTTCTCTTGTGAAATCTGGATTCCTTTGCCAAGGCAATTTCACCAGTATTGTCACAAAAGATTTTCATTGGACCCGATGCACTAGGTATGACACCTAAACCGGATATGAACTCCTTCATCTAGACTCGTTCATTTGCTGCTTCCGAAGCAGCTATGTACTCCGCTTCACATGTAGATCCCGCCACGACGCTTTGTTTAGAACTGCACCAACTGACAGCTCCACCGTTCAATATAGACACGTATCTGGTTTGCGATTTAGAATCGTCCGGATCAGTGTCAAAGCTTGCATCGGCGTAACCATTTATGACTAGCTCTTTGTCACCTACATAAACGAGAAACATATCCTTAGTCCTTTTCAGGTATTTCAGGATGTTCTTGACCGCTGTCCAGTGATCCACTCCTGGATTACTTTGGTACCTCCCTGCTAAACTAATAGCAAGGCACACATTAGGTCTGGTACACAGCATTGCATACATGATAGAGCCTATGCCTGAAGCATAGGGAACATCTTTCATTTTCTCTCTATCTTCTGCAGTGGTCGGGCATTGAGCCTGACTCAATTTCACACCTTGTATTACATGCAAGAACCCTTTCTTTGCTTGATCCATTTTGAACTTTTTCAAAACTTTATCAAGGTATGTACTTTGTGAAAGTCCAATTAAGTGTCTTGATCTATATCTATAAATCTTGATGCCCAATATATAAGAAGCTTCACCGAGGTCTTTCATTGAAAAACTTTTATTCAAGTATCCTTTTATGCTATCCAGAAATTCTATATCATTTCCAATCAACAATATGTCGTCCACATATAATATTAGAAATGCTACAGAGCTCCCACTCACTTTCTTGTAAATACAAGCTTCTCCAAAAGTCAGATAAAACCATATGCTTTGATCACACTATCAAAGCGTTGATTCCAACTCCGAGAGGCTTGCACGAGTCCATAAATGGATCGCTGGAGCTTGCACACTTTATTAGCACCTTTTGGATCGACAAAACCTTCTGGTTGCATCATATACAACTCTTCTTCCAGAAATCCATTCAGGAATGCAGTTTTTACATCCATTTGCAAAATTTCATAATCATAAAATGCGGCAATTGCTAACATGATTCAGACAGACTTAAGCATCACTACGGGTGAGAAAGTCTCATCGTAGTCAACCCCTTGAACTTGTTGAAAACCTTTCGCATCAAGTCGAGCTTTGTAGACAGTAACATTACCATCAGCGTCAGTCTTCTTCTTGAAGATCCATTTATTCTCGATGGCTTGCCGATCATCGGGCAAGTCAACCGAAGTCCAAACTTTGTTCTCATACATGGATCCCATCTCAAATTTCATGGCCTCAAGCCATTTTGCGGAATTTGGGCTCATCATCGCTTCCTCATGGTTCGTTGGTTCGCCATGGTCAAGTAACATGATCTCCAGAATAGGATTACCGTACCACTCTCGTGTGGATCTTACTCTGGTTGACCTACGAGGTTCGGTAGTAACTTGATCTGAAGTTTCATCATCAATATCGTTAGCTTCCTCACTAATTGGTGTAGTCATCACAGGAACCGGTTTTTGTGATGAACTATTTTCCAATAAGGGAGCAGGTACAGTTACCTCATTAAGTTCTACTTTCCTCCCACTCACTTCTTTCGTGAGAAACTCCTTCTCTAGAAAGGATCCATTCTTGGCAACGAATGTCTTGCCTTCGGATCTGTGATAGAAGGTGTACCCAACAATTTCCTTTGGGTATCCTATGAAGACACATTTCTCCGATTTGGGTTCGAGCTTATCAGGTTGAAGCTTTTTCACATAAGCATGGCAGCCCCAAACTTTAAGAAACGAAAACTTTGGTTTCTTGCCCTATTTAAAACATCGTTTCAACGGATTTTTGATGGTGCCCTATTTAACGTGAATGCAGTCGTCTCTAAAGCATAACCCAAAAATGATAGTGGTAAATCAGTAAGAGACATCATACATCGCACCATATCTAGTAAAGTACGATTACGACGTTCGGACACACTATTACGTTGTGGTGTTCCGGGTGGCGTGAGTTGCAAAACTATTCCGCATTGTTTCAAATGTAGACCAAACTCGTAACTCAAATATTCTCCTCCACGATCAGATCGTAGAAACTTTATTTTGTTGTTACGATGATTTTCAACTTCACTCTAAAATTCTTTGAACTTTTCACTTATGTTTCATTAAGTAGATATACCCATATCTGCTTAAATCATCTGTGAAGGTGAGAAAATAACGATACCAGCCGCGAGCCTCAACATTCATTGGACCACATACATCAGTATGTATGATCTCCAACAAATCAGTTGCTCGCTCCATAGTTCCGGAGAATGGCGTTTTAGTCATCTTGCCCATGAGGCATGGTTCGCAAGTACCAAGTGATTCATAATCAAGTGATTCCAAAAGTCCATCAGTATGGAGTTTCTTCATGCGCTTTACACCAATATGACCTAAACAGCAGTGTCACAAATAAGTTGCACTATCATTATCAAATCTGCATCTTTTGGTTTCAACATTATGAATATGTGTATCACTACTATCGAGATTCATCAAAAATAGACCACTCTTTAAGGGTGCATGACCATAAAAGATATTACTCATATAAATTGAACAACCATTATTCTCAGATTTAAATGAATAACCGTCTCGCATCAAACAAGATCTAGATATAATGTTCATGCTCAACGCTGGCACCAAATAACAATTATTTAGGTCTAAAACTAATCCCAAAGGTGGATGTAGAGGTAGCGTGCCGACGGCGATCACATCGACTTTGGAACCATTTCCCACGCGCATCGTCACCTCGTCCTTAGCCAGTGTTCGCTTAATCCGTAGTCCCTGTTTTGAGTTGCAAATATTAGGAACAGAGCCAGTATCAAATACCCAGGTGCTACTGCGAGCTTTGGTAACGTACACATCAATAACATGTATATCACATATACCTTTGTTCACCTTGCCATCCTTCTTATCCGCCAAATACTTGGGGCAGTTCCGCTTCCAGTGACCAGTCTGCTTGCAGTAGAAGCACTCAGTCTCAGGCTTAGGTCTAGACTTGGGTTTCTTCTCTTGAGCAGCAACTTGTTTGCCGTTCTTCTTGAAGTTCCCCTTCTTCTTCCCTTTACCCTTTTTCTTGAAACTGGTGGTCTTGTTGACCATCAACATTTGATGCTCCTTCTTGATTACTACCTCCGCAGCCTTTAGCATTGCGAAGAGCTCGGGGATTGTCTTGTTCATCCCTTGCATATTATAGTTCATCATGAAGCTCTTGTAGCTTGGTGGAAGTGATTGAAAAATTCTCTCAATGACACTATCATCCGGAAGATTAAATCCCAGTTGAATCAATTGATTGCAATACCCAGGCATTTTCAGTATATGCTCACTGACAGAACTATTCTCCTCCATCTTGCGGCTGTAGAACTTATTGGAGACTTCATATCTCTCAATCCGGGCATTTGCTTGAAATATTAACTTCAACTCCTGGAACATCTCATACGCTCCATGACGTTCATAACATCGTTGAAGTCCCAGTTCTAAGCCATAAAGCATGGCACACTGAACTATAGAGTAGTCGTCAATACGCGACTGCCAGGCATTCACAATGTCTACAATAGCTGGCGCAGGTGGTACACCTAGCGGTGCTTCTAGGACGTAACTCTTCTGTGCAGCAATGAGGATAATCCTTAGGTTACGGACCCAGTCCATGTAATTGCTACCATCATCTTTCAACTTTGCTTTCTCAAGGAACGCATTAAAATTCAACGGAACAACATCACGAGCCATCTATCTACAACAACATAGACATGCAAAAATACTATCAGGTACTAAGTTCATGATAAATTTAAGTTCAGTTAATCATATTACTTAAGAACTCCACTTCGATAGACATCCCTCTAACCATCTAAGTGATCACGTGATCCAAATCAACTAAACCATAACCGATCATCACGTGAAATGGAGTAGTTTTCAATGGTGAACATCACTATGTTGATCATATCTACTATATGATTCACACTCGACCTTTCGGTCTCAATGTTCCGTGGCCATATCTGCATATGCTAGGCTCGTCAAGTTTAACCAGAGTATTCTGCGTGTGCAAAACTGGCTTGCACCCGTTGTAGATGGACGTAGAGCTTATCACACCCGATCATCACGTGGTGTCTGGGACGACGAACTTTGGCAACGGTGCGTACTCAGGGAGAACAATTTTATCTTGAAATTTAGTGAGAGATCATCTTATAATGCTACCGTCAATCAAAGCAAGATAAGATGCATAAAAGATAAACATCAAATGCAATCAATATAAGTGATATGATATGGCCATCATCATCTTGTGCTTGTGATCTCCATCACCGAAGCACCGTCATGATCACCATCGTCACCGGTGCGACACCTTGATCTCCATCATAGCATCGTTGTCGTCTCGCCAACTATTGCTTCTACGACTATCGCTACCGCTTAGTGATAAAGTAAAGCAATTACAGGGCGATTGCATTGCATACAATAAGCGACAACCATATGGCTCCTGCCAGTTGCCGATAACTCGGTTACAAAACATGATCATCTCATAGAATAAAGTATAGCATCATGCCTTGACCATATCACATCACAACATGCCCTGCAAAAACAAGTTAGACGTCCTCTACTTTGTTGTTGCAAGTTTTACATGGCTGCTACGGGTTGAGCAAGAACAGTTCTTACCTACGCATCAAAACCACAACGATAGTTCGTCAAGTTAGTGCGGTTTTAACCTTCTCAAGGACCGGGCGTAGCCACACTCGGTTCAACTAAAGTTGGAGAAACAGACACCCGCTAGTCACCTGTGTGCAAAGCACGGCGGTAAAACTAGTCTCGCGTAAGCATACGCGTAATGTCGGTCCGGGTCGCTTCATCCAACAATACCGCCGAACCAAAGTATGACATATTGGTAAGCAGTATGACTTGTATGGCCCACCACTCACTTGTGTTCTACTCGTGCATATAACAACTACGCATAAAACCTGGATCGGATGCCACTGTTTGGGAACGTAGTAATTTCAAAAAAATTCCTACGCACACGCAAGATCATGGTGATGCATAGCAACAAGAGGGGAGAGTGTGCCCACGTACCCTCGTAGACCGAAAGCGGAAGCGTTAGCACAACGCGGTTGATGTAGTCGTACATCTTCACGATCCGACCAATCAAGTACCGAACGCACGGCACCTTCGAGTGCAACACACGTTCATATTGATGACGTCCCTCGAACTCTGATCCAGCCGAGCTTTGAGGGAGAGTTCCGTCAGCACTACGACGTGGTGACGATGATGATGTTCTACCGACGCAGGGCTTCGCCTAAGCACAGCTACGATAGTATCGAGGTGGATTATGGTGGAGGGGGGCACCGCACATGGCTAAGAGATCCAAGGGATCAGTTGTTGTGTCTATGCGGTGCCCCCCTCTGTATATAAAGGAGGGGAGGAGAGGGCCGGCCAGGAGGAGGAGGCGCGCCCAAGGGGGGGAGTCCTACTCCCATCGGGAGTAGGACTCCTCCTTTTCCTATTTGGAGAGGGAGAGGGAAGGAAGAGGAAGGAGGGAGGAGGGAAAGGGGGGCCGGCCCCCCTCCAAATTCGGATTGGGCATCGGGGGGCGCGCCCCTCCCTTGCTCGTTTCCCCTCCTTTCCACTAAAGCCCATTAAGGCCCATATACCTCCCGGGGGGTTCCGATAACCTCTCGATGCTCCGGTATTGTCCCAATCTCACCCGGAACCATTCCGGTGTCCAAATATAGTCGTCCAATATATCGATCTTTATGTCTCGACCATTGCGAAACTCCTCATCATGTCCGTGATCACATCCGGGACTCCGAACTACCTTCCGTACATCAAAACATATAAACTCATAATATAATCGTCATCTAACTTTAAGCGTGCGGACCCTACGGGTTCGAGAACTATGTAGACATGACCGAGACACGTCTCTTGTCAATAACAATAGAGGAACCTGGATGCTCATATTGGCTCCCACATATTCTACAAAGATCTTTGTCGGTCAAACCGCATAACAACATACGTTGTTCCTTTTGTCATCGGTATGTTACTTGCCCGAGATTTGATCGTCGGTATCTCAATACCTAGTTCAATCTCCTCACCGACAAGTCTCTTTACTCGTTACGTAATGCATCATCCCGTAACTAACTCATTAGTTACATTGCTTGCAAGGCTTATAGTGATGTGCATTACCGAGAGGGCCCAAAGATACCTCTCCGACAATCGGAGTGACGAATCCTAATCTTGAAATACGTCAACTCAACAAGTACCTTCGTAGACACCTGTAGAGCACCTCTATAATCACCCATTTACGTTGTGACGTTTGGTAGAACACAAAGTGTTCCTCTGGTAAGTGGGACTTACATAATCTCATAGTCATAGGAACATGTATAACTCATGAAGAAAGCAATAGCAACATACTAAACGATCAAGTGCTAACCTAACAAAATGGGTCAAGTCAATCACATCATTCTCCTAATGATGTGATCCCACTGATCAAATGATAACTCATATCCATGGTTTAGGAAACTCAACCATCTTTGATCAATGAGCTAGTCAAGTAGAGGCATACTAGTGACACCATGTTTGTCTATGTATTCTCACATGTATTATGTTTCCGGGTAATACAATTCTAGCATGAATAATAAACATTTATCATGATATGAGGAAATAAATAATAACTTTATTATTGCCTCTAGGGCATATTTCCTTCACAATCATCAATCCATGGATTGCCCGAAACAACGGGTGCCTCCAACTAACATCAATCCTAGGGGAGTTTTGTTTGCAATTATTTTTTTGATTTGATTTTGATCTTTTGATCATGGGACTGGGCATCCAGGTTACCAGCCATTTTTCTCGTGAATGATGAGCAGAGTCCACTCATCTTGAGAATAACCCACCTAGCATGGAAGATATTGACAGCCCCTAGTCGCTACATGAGCGATTCGGGCATACAAAACAGATTATTATTTAAAGGTTTAGAGTTTGGCACATGCAAATTTACTTGGAACGGCAAGTAAATACCGCATATAGGTAGGTATGGTGGACACTCATGGAATAAACCTGGTTCCAGGGATTTGGATGCACAAGCAGTATTCCTGCTTAGTACAGATATTTGGGCTAGCAAAGGATTCTAAAAAGCAAGCACCACATGTTGGAGGATCTATAACAATATAACTTCTATACAAATACATCCAAGCATAACTCATTACGTTGTCTTCCTTGTCCAACTTCAACTAATTTGCTCAGGTTTGAAAATAATTAATGGGGCTCACAATCATAGAAGATGTCTTAGATAGTATATTTATATGTGAAATTTCTCTTCCTTCAATATTCTTTCATGAATTGTTCAAGTGACCAATACAATGCTTGCTAACCTTCAATAAATTTACTACCTCTACTTCTTAGATGTGAAGTCATTACTCCCAACAGGGTACGCATATGAAACATATATAATTTCAGATTTATGACATTCAACTCATTCAACAATTTACTCATAGGATATAAGTGAAGCACACAAGCAAATGACAAACTACTCCGAATGATATAACTGAAGATCAATCAGTAGTCGAATAATCATGCAAATATGTGAAGACTCTCTAACATTTAAGAATTTCAAACCTTGGTATCTTATTCAAACAGCAAGAAAAACAAAATAAAACAAAATGATGCTCCAAGCAAAACACATATCATGTGGTGAATAAAAATATAGCTCCAAGTAAAGTTACCGATGAACGAAGACGAAAGAGGGGATGCCATCCGAGGCATCCCCAAGCTTAGGATCTTGGTTGTCCTTGAATATTACCTTGGGGTGCCTTGGGCATCCCCAAGCTTAGGCTCTTGCCACTCCTTATTCCATAGTCCATCGAATCTTTACCAAAACTTGAAAACTTCACAACACAAAACTTAACAGAAAACTCGTAAGCTCCGTTAGTATAAGAAAATAAATCACCACTTAGGTACTGTTATGAACTCATTCTAAATTCATATTGGTGTAATATCTAATGTATTCCAACTTATCTATGGTTCCTACCCTCCGATACTACTCATAGGTTAATCAAAATAAGCAAACAACACAATGAAAACAGAATCTGTCAAACAGAACAGTCTGTAGTAATCTGTATCATTTGAATACTTCTGTAACTCCAAAAATCCTACCAAATTAGGAAGACCTAAGTAATTTGTGTACCAATCCAGATCAAAATCACATTTCTGTGAATTATCAAAACTAATTTACTGGGTGCAAAAGTTTCTTATTTTTAGCATGACCAACACAACTATAACCGTAAGCTATCCTAAAGGTCTTACTTGGCACTTTATTGAAACAAAATATATAAAACATGATTACTAAAGTAGCATAATCATGTGGACACACAAAAATAGTAAGGGTAAATATTGGGTTGTCTCCCAATAAGCGCTTTTCTTTAATGCCTTTTTAGTTAGGCATGATGATGACAGTGATGCTCGCATAAAAGGTAAGAATTGAAACATAACGGGAGCATCATGAAGCATATGACTAGCACATTTAAGCCTAACCCACTTCCTATGCATAGGGATTTTGTGAGCAAACAACTTATGGGAACAATGATCAACTAGTATAGGAAGGCAAACAAGCATAACTTCAAGATTTTAAGCACATAGAGAGGAAACTTTATATTATTGCAATTCCTACAAGCATATGTTCCTCCCTCATAATAATGTTCAGTAGCATCATCAATGACTTCAACAATATAACCAGCACCTAAAGCAATATTTTCATGATCTACTTGCATATAAAATTTACTACTCTCCACATAAGCACAATTCTTCTTATTTGGAATAGTGGGAGTATCATAAGAGACTCGAATACTAAAAATTGTTTCCACATTAAAAGAGTAATGTTCAGAAGAAGGGTAATCATAATCATGACAAGTTTTATAAATATAATCATCACTACTTTTTATAGCATAAGTTTCATCACAATAATCATCATAAGTAGCAACTTTGTTCTCATCATAATCGATTGAAACCTCTTCCATGATAGTGGAATCATCAATAAATAAAGTCATGACCTCTATAAATCCACTTTCATCAATATAATCATCATAGGTAAGAGGCATGCTATCATCATAACAACTTTGCATATCAAAACTTGGGAGGTAAAAATATCATCTTCATTAAACGTAGCATCCCCTAGCTTGGGACAAACATTAATTTCTGCAAATATATTCTCAAATATTTCATCGTCATCAAACATAGCTTCCCCAAGCTTGGGCCTTTTCATATCATAATCACTCTCATCATTAATAGTATGGATAGCACCAATAATATAGCAATTATCATCATCACAATGAGTAGTAGGAGCAACATCATTTGGGAGAGATACCTTTTTACCTTTGCTTCTCCGTTTTTTCTTTTTCTTCTTCACATTATGTGTGGGTTCAACCTTCTTCTCTGAGCTCCTTATTGATGAGATTGGTTGGATAGAAAGCTCCTCCTCATTACCTGATTCATCATAAGAAATAATAGGAGGATATTTGGAAGTCTCTTCCCTTTCATTAGTGTTCTCGTCATCTTCTATTTGCTTTCTTTTCTTTAGGTAATTGGCAATATAAGGATTTTCAATGCAATTCACCGCACAATACATATAAATCTTCTCCAGATCAAAATCAAGAAATCTATTAAGGGAAAATTTTGGAATATTCTTAGTTGCACGTTTCAATTCTTCATAACCCAAAAGCAAACTAAGTTCATTATGATGTGCAAGGGAAATCAAGTAATCACAATTTTTGGACACCATTCGATCATGAAACAATTTGCATTGGAGATTTAAATGACCATGTTCACAAGGATGGCGAAAAATATTAAGTTTTTCAGCACAAACATCAAGCCTTTCTTGCAACAATTTAGTTTCTAAGTGCTTATGCCTCTTGCAATATCTATCTTCCGTATTTGGTGTGTACTTGCAAACCCAATGCACTCCACAAGAATCGACATGCTTATAGTAGACATTTTCATCATAACTAGTGCAATCATCATTAGGACTGTGGATATTCAAAGAGTTCATACTAACAACATTGCAATCATGCTCATCATTCAAAGATTTAGTACCAAACATTTTATAGACTTCTTCTTCTAGCACTTGAGCACAATTTTCCTTTTCATCATACTTACGAAAGATATTAAAAAGATGAAGAGTATGAGACAAACTCAGTTCCAACTTTTTTGTAGTTTTCTTTTATAGAATAAACTAGTGATAAACCAAGAAACAAAAAGATTCGATTGCAAGATCTAAAGATATACCTTCAATCACTCACCTCCGTGGCAACGGCGCGAGAAAAGAGCTTGATGTCTACTACACAACCTTCTTCTTGTAGGCGTTGTTGGGCCTCCAAGAGGTTTGTAGGACAGTAGCAAATTTCCCTCAAGTGGATGACCTAAGGTTTATCAATCCGTGGGAGGCGTAGGATGAAGACGGTCTCTCTCAAGCAACCCTGCAACCAAATAACAAAGAGTCTCTTGTGTCCCCAACACACCCAATACAATGGTGAATTGTATAGGTGCACTAGTTCGGCGAAGAGATGGTGATACAAGTGCAATATGGATGGTAGATATAGGTTTTTGTAATCAGAAAATATAAAAACATCAAGGTAACTAATGATAAAAGTGAGTGTAAACGGTATTGCAATGGTAGGAAACAAGGCCTAGGGTTCATACTTTCACTAGTGCAAGTTCTCTCAACAATAATAACATAATTGGATCATATAACTATCCCTCAACATGCAACAAAGAGTCACTCCAAAGTCACCAATAGCGGAGAACAAACGAAGAGATTATTGTAGGGTACGAAACCACCTCAAAGTTATCCTTTCTGCTCGATCTATTCAAGAGTCCGTAGTAAAATAACATGAAGCTATTCTTTCCGTTCGATCTATATATCATAGAGTTCGTACTAGAATAACACCTTAAGACACAAATCAATCAAAACCCTAATGTCACCTAGATACTCCAATGCCACCTCAAGTATCTGTGGGCATGATTATATGATATGCATCACACAATCTCAGATTCATCTATTCAACCAACACAAAGTACTTCAAAGAGTGCCCCAAAGTTTCTACCGGAGAGTCAAGACGAAAACGTGTGCCAACCCCTATGCATAAGTTCATTGAACCCGCAAGTTGATCACAAAAACATACATCAAGTGGATCACGTGAATATCCCAATGTCACCATAGATAAGCACGGCAAGACATACATCAAGTGTTCTCAAATCCTTAAAGACTCAATCCGACAAGACAACTTCAAGAGGAAAACTCAATTCATCACAAGAGAGTAGAGGGGGAGAAACATCATAAGATCCAACTACAATAGCAAAGCTCGGGATACATCAAGATTGTGCCAAATCAAGAACACGAGAGAGAGAGAGAGAGAGAGAGAGAGAGAGAGAGAGAGAGATCAAACACATAACTACTGGTACATACCCTCAGCCCCGAGGGTGAACTACTCCCTCCTCGTCATGGAGAGCGCCGGGATGATGAAGATGGCCACCGGCGAGGGATCCTCCCTCCGGCAGGGTGCCGGGACAGGGTCTCGATTGGTTTTTTGTGGCTACAAAGGCTTGCGACGGCGGAACTTCCAATCTATTTTGTTCCCCGAAGTTTTTAGGGTATATGGACTTATATAGGTGAAAGAAGTCGGTCAGGAGAGCCACGAGGGGCCCACGAGGGTGGGGCGTGCCTAGGGGAGGTGGGCGCGCCTCCCTGCCTCGTGGCCACCTCGAAGCTTCCCTTACGTGCACTCCAAGTCCCCTGGATTGCTTCCGTTCCAAAAATAACTGTCCTGAAGGTTGCATTCCGTTTGGACTCCGTTTGATATTCCTTTTCTTCGAAACACTGAAATAGGCAAGAAAACAACAATATGGGCTGGGCCTCCGGTTAATAGGTCAGTCCCAAAAATAATATAAAAGTGCTTAGTAAAGCCCATAAACATCCAAAATAGATAATATTATAGCATGAATGCTTCATAAATTATAGATACGCTGGAGATGTATGAGTATTCTCAGATTATTGGCTCGCTTAAGTATTTGGCGAGTGCCACGAGGCCTGACATCTCTTTTGCTTTGAGCAAGCTGAGTCGGTTTGTGTCAAAACAGGAGATGATCATTGGCGTGCGCTTGAGAGAGTTATGCACTACTTGAAAGGCACTACGAGCTATGGGATTCACTACACTGGGTATCCAAGTGTACTGGAGGGTTATAGTGACTCGAATTGGATATCTGATGCTGATGAGATTAAGGCCACAAGTGGTTATGTTTTTACACTTGGTGGTGGCACTGTATCCTGGAAGTCTTGCAAGCAGACCATCTTAATAAGGTCAACTATGGAAGCAGAATTCACAGCATTAGACACTGCCATTGTTGAAGTAGAGTGGCTTCGTGAGCTATTGATGGACTTACCTATGGTTGAAAAACCAATACCCCCTATCCTGATGAACTGTGATAATCAAAATGTGATCGTCAAGATAAACAGTTCTAAGGACAATATGAAGTCCTCAAGGCATGTGAAGAGGATACTAAAATCTGTCAGAAAATTGAGGAACTTCGGAGTTATTACGTTGGATTATATCCAAACATAAAAAAACTTGGCAGATCCCTTCACAAAGGGACAATCACGTAATGTGATAGATAGTGCATCGATGGAGATGGGTTTGAGACCCACCGCATGAGTTGTCCATAGTGGTAACCCACTCTATGTGATCGGAGATCCCGTGACGTAGAAGTGGGAGACAAGCTGTTGGTCAGCTGGGAGGAGAGTATCCCTATATTAAGTATCCCAATATGTGAAGATGCAATACTCTCGTGATCTGCATGGCAGGTTGATATTTATCTTAACATGTTCCAAGTGGCTTATTTGACTAAGCAGAGATGTTGTCCTGCAGAGCATCTCCTGAGGAACACACCTATAAGAATTTGGCTGTTAACATCGCAGCCTGTGAGAAGTGGGTGTTCTCTAATAAATTCATGAAAGGCCCTGGAGTATGACGTATACGCTCCACCCGCTGGGAAGCCTTGCGGCAGCCCAGTATCGGTCAAGAATTTGTGTGAAACTAGTCTCGCCGAAAACTTGTAGTTCAATGCATAGTCCACTATTCAAGTTGTGATCTAGTGCATAAAACTCTAAGTGGAAGTTCAACTTCACAGTCTCCATGAAGTACCGGTATATAAACAATGTTTTGGAACTAAATGATGAGATGTGCCAATGAGACTTTGTGGGGGATTGTTGGAATTTGCTAGTAGGCCTTTGGCCCAAAGCCCAACTAAAATTCTGAAATTCGCTTGGCCCATTCATACACACATGTGAGTGGAGTGAGTGAGACTAACGTTTAGTCCCACCTTGGAAGTTGAGAGAGAGTTATAACTCTTTATTAGGTGAGCTCTTCTACCACTTGTATGAGCATGAGAAGAGGAGACCTACACGCGCGCTCCTCCTCCTCCTCCTCGCTCGCCTCGCCACATCGCGGCGCGACGAGGCTTGCGGGATTGAGCCGAGCCGAGGACAGAGCTATGCACGTTGTCTATATTTTTGCTGCTCGGGAAAATTCATGACGGACGCGTTAATTACTGAACCGTTTCCGATTCTTTTGGGTCGTAACGACTCGGACGTGGGGTTTACTCCCACGACCTACCTAGCCCGCACTATATAGTCAGGCAGACGTCTACCCTAGCCTCCGCCTCTTCGTATGGTTTCTCACCACCTTTTCAGATCATTGCGCCGTCAAAAAAGTCTTCTCCATCCCTCCTTTCGGCATGCACCGGGAGAAGGGACAGCAAGCCTCCAGAACCCCGCCTCTCGTGATCCTGTACGGGAGAGGGGCGATCAGGTTTTTGGGGAGCGCACTCGCGCGACTGCTGGCAGCGACGACTTCGTGAACGACGACTTCTTCCCCGACCTCTGCAACCTCATCCTCGATGACATGCACGACAACGTCCACGCCGGCGGTGCTGTTCCCGCTGCACCGTATGTGATTCTATCCTTCCTGTTCGAGATCGTGATAGAATTCATGTTTCTAGTATGTGCCCTAGATGTGATCTGTTCATCTACTATGCTAGTTCGCATGATTAGTTTAATCTTTGCTATTGCTGTTATGATTTATCTTTTGTTCATTCGGATTAAATTTCATAGTAATTTGCTCATATTTCCAACACATCTACCTATGGCTCAAGGCCGCGGCTCACCGCCTGCATAGTTGGGGTGTGCGCACGATGGGCAACATATCTTTGCAGTTTCTCATTGCTCGCAAGTTGACTGCCCACCTAAATGCCGTCCAAGACTTCCGACCTCTCTGATGAGAGATGGTTGCCTAGCAATCTCAATGCTCCTACCAGGGCTTAGCCTCCCTCGAGTGCTCCATCCTGCGTTAGCGCGTGCGCTTCACTTGGCTACGCGAGGGTGAGATGATTAGTGCGTTCTACAAAATCCATGCTACCCATAGACAGAAGAAAAACCACATCTTCGCGCTCAAAGTTAAACGATTCCTCCATCACCGACGAGGCGGCCATGGCCGAAGCCATGTTTACCACTCCACGTCCATGATTGGAACCTCCAGCGATCGCCAGCTAGCCGTCAACCTCAATCAGATCGACCGGCGCCACTCTTCCCTTGCTGGGCTAGAGCAACGTTTCTCTGAGGCGGAAATATGGGTGGCGATCAAGGCCTTGCCCCGTGGCAAGGCCCCCTGCCCCGACGGCTTCACCACTGAATTACTCCTCGCGTGCTGGGAGGTGGTCAAGGCCTACATTTGCGAGGCCTTTGACGAATTCTACGTTGCAAACGGCCATAGCTTCCAGCGGCTGAATGAGGCGCTACTTACCTTGCATTCCAAGTCCTAGTGTTATTGGCAATGACATGCCTTGTTTTGTCGTCGGTTCCCTCTCCTGAGCCGGATGTCGTCTACTCCTTGCTTCTGTGCGTGGAAGAGGTCGCTGGTATCTCCAAGCATTTGTTTCCTCTCCTGAGCCGGCTGTCGTCTACTCCTTGGTTCTGTGCGTGGAAGAGGTCGCTGGTATCTCCAAGCATTTGTTCTCTGTCTTATTTCTAGCTTGTTTTATGCGAGCATTGTGAGCTGCACCCCAGCGCCTTTGTAACTTTCGTCGTTTCTTTTTTCTTGGTGCATGGTTGTAATCTTGCATTGTAATCCTGACTGGGTGATGACTTTGTTAATTCAAAGTCAAGCTCCTTTAAAGCATTCGTTCTAAAACATGTATTTAAGAATTCAATGGTGTGTTTACAGTTCTCCACGCATTTTAAGAATGTTCAGTGTGTGTTTATAAAATGTTGAACATGTCTTTTATAAATGTTAAATGTGCATTTGAGAAATGTTCAACATGTACTCGGTGACTAAGGCATAGCCTAGTGGTGGAAAGGGGCTGATGCCTTCCCACCCACCCAGGTTCAAGGTATAATACTTGCAATTGGGGTTCCCTTACAGTCTTTCTGTTAAAAAAAAGGTTCGGCATGGATTTGAAAATGTTCAACATGTATCTAAAATACTACAACCTGTATATGAAAACAAGTTGTATTCAAGAAAGTCAATATGTGTTTTTTAAAATTATGGAATAATGACCAGAAAAGAAAAAAACCAAAATAAAACCTAAACAGACTTCCAACCAAAGGCTAACATCTACAGCCGGAGTGCCCAACCAAGCCACAATGCCGGGTCTGAGGCACATACCGATCCGGTGCACTCTCAGAGGCGACTATCGTTGTCTTCTACCTATCCATCTTCAGAATAGGAACTGACACACCAACCTTGCCAGCCCTACCATCGAGGCCACCACGACGCCAAACGGCGCCGTCCTCCTGTCGGAGTCCGTCAACCCGCATCGGACGCCGAGACTCCGCTGTCCCATACCGCCGAGATCCGCTGTCATCGATGCAGAGGATGAAACCCCGCTCCGCCTCCGTGCCCTTCCAGTTAGCACCTGCTCCAAAACGATGCCCCTAGGAGTGAGAAAGACATTGAATATTTCGCCATCGTTCGATCCGGGAAGACCTAGATCTGGGTTTCGGCCGGAGCTTCCCGAGGGTGGTGCCGCGACCAGCCACAACGATGCATCGAGAAGGGAACGACGTCACAGATGTCGCAGTCGTCCTCCATGACCTTAGTCGGCGTGATTTTCACTGGAAGTTGCGTCACCCCGATCATGCAGCTGATTGGATCCGAGTGGAGCCTTGCCGTGAAGACGAACGCTGCCACGGAACACCGGCAGGGAGCCTCCAACCGCCCATCACCAGTCCCTCTGTGCGTCATTGGCGGCCAAAGCCACGCTGAGACGGATCTGGCCGGGACGCCAGATCCACGGCCACCAGCGGATCCCGACTCTAGGCAGAGGAACCCATACCGCCAATGAAGTGGCGGCCATGGCTGCCACCCATCCAGACTAGGAAGCCCACCCCGTGAGCCGTGGATTGCCGGCCACGACCCCTCAGCCAGAGCCACCGCTCGAACTGCTGCCCGCGCAAGCACTGCAAGAGGCGCCCCTGCCGCCTCTTGGGCGTTCCGCTGCCAAACGCCCGCCTAGGCGCCTTGGCGACAGGACCGCCGCCACCGTGGACCTCGCCGGCGGCAGTGGTGGCAGAGAATGTCTGGTCTGGAGACCGGCGGCGCTTAGGGTTCTGGACCCCTGGCGTCGTCCGGGGAGCGATGCATGGTGGGTACGAGCGAGCCTTCAGCTGTGTTGATACAGATACTTGATACCAGATTTGTTCACATTTACTTCATATTGTCATTCGAACATTCAATTGGCAGCAGCAGTAACACCCAACCATGCATTCAGGATGCACTCTCAATATTCAGCTCGTGCTAATTTTTATTCCTTGCATATGTGCACAGGTAAATTACATATATCTACTGTTGAGATGTAGTTGAAACTGCAGCATACAAACCCAACTGATCTTGCACGTCTGGAGTAAGCTTACTCTGCATAACATAGAAAAAAGCATTAGTCATACGGGTACAAAGATGCAATGCTTTCTGCATAACATACTGCTATTACGGAAAAAAAAGGCTGAACATCCGTTCAATGCATATCCCAGGCATACCCAAGTGGTGAATTTTTTATCAGAAGTACAGATAATGAACGCATCCACTGAGTTTTGAGGGAACGAGAGACGCATTAGTTGCAGTAGATGCTCGCGACATTAAGTTGCTATCAACTAATATAACAGTGCAGAGTTGAAGAAATGGAAAAACGAACCTGGGCTTAACACTGGCCTTGAGAGCTGGCTTTGCTGGAAATCACTGTGGCTTATTCCTAATCATGTTTGTTGGATAGCTATGTGTTGAAGCCTATCTCTGAAGTTGATTATGTTTATGAGTAAAGCATGCACTGCTTACACGTGCGCTCAGTTGAAATTAATAATTTGTACTCCCTCGGTCCTTAAATACTTGTCATCAAAATGAATAAAAGAGGATGTATCTAGATGTATTTTAGTTCTAGATACATCATTTTTTGTCCATTTTGATGACAAGTATTTTCGGACGGAGGAAGTATCTCGTTAGTGAAAACCTGAATCAAGAACTTGTGATTTTAGTGAAGACCTGAGCCTGTGTGAGCCACAGCGTGTTGTATGCATTTTGTGTTCCCTTTGAACCCTGTTTGTGGGGTCCATCCTTTTCTACTTGAAGAGTTTGGCTAATGGAAATGGCAAGACAGATGCGAAAGCAATCCACAGGCAAGCTGATCTGTTTACTATGTAGATTGATGGGTTCGGCGAGACAGGCCCCTGAAGGGGAATTTCCTTCGAGGTGAGACGAGTTCTTGGCTGTTTTTTTTTTTTGCGGGAAACATAGAGCTTTATTCATGAGCGGCTCCTGCGCGATCAGCCAATAGGCTCGTCACAAGGAAACCGGGGAGTCCATCCAACAATCGGTGACTCCCAATGTGCTAGCATGCTTTGCACAAAGGTGCGCCGAATTGTTAGCTTGTCTCATTACATGATGAATATCAAAGCTAAGGAAAGTTGAGGCTAGCCCTTCAATTTCGAGAAGTATAGGCGCTATGACAGAACGCGAAAATTGTCGCGAGTTCCAAAGCTGCACCAACTCTAGACAATCTACTTCAAGCACAACTCGCGAAGAACCTCGAAGCTTGCCAAAGATAACTCCGTCTCGCAGAGCCAAGGCTTCTGCTATGAGCGGATCCGTAACATGGTTGTGCGGCTTGCTCCAGGCAGCAACAAATGCGGACGAGGATCGAGCAAGGCCCCCCGCTCCACTTCTGCTTTCAGTCAAAGAGACGCTTGCGTCGGTGTTTATCTTGAGCCACTCTGGATCGGGTGGTCTCCATCCATAACCAGGTATGATCCTAGTATGATCTTCGGGGACTGGCCCGGATGCAGGCTCTCTCTCTCGTGTGTTATGTTGTTGCGAGAAGTCTAGATAGCCCACATAACAGAGATGATCTTCGGCCGATCCCCTTCATTGATGCGTATGTCACATAAAATGTCCTTGCGCCAAGTTATCGGATGTAGTTGTGGTAGTTTGACGTTAAGTCATCTCCTGGCTTCTATCCAAAACCCTTGCGCATGGGAACACTTGATGAGGCCGTGCATCATATCTTCATCTGCACCCTTGCAGATTTTGCATCTGGCCAAAGTTGCTATATGCCTGTGTTTCAATGTTGATTCCACCGGCAGGATGCCGCGAAGAACCCGCCACCAAAAAACACGGACTTTGGGTAGCACCTTGAGCTTCCATAGCCGAGTCCATAGCTGTTTGTCATTCTCTGAAGATTCGGTAGTCGTCCCTTCCCCTAGAGCTAGCTGCTCGTTGCGGGTCATTAGAGCACGATACGCAGATTTTACAGTGTAGGAACCCGACCTTTCGTGAGCCCATGCCCAGAAATCGTCGCCACCACCCTGCCGGAGGGGTAGATTCAAGATTGCATCCGCATCGGGTGGTGTGAAATTGCTCCTTATCAGATCAACTTTCCAACTCCAGTTGTCTGTATCAATGAGGTCTGATACTATGTGAAGATTGGCGCTCCCGATCTGAACTGAGGGCTGCAGAGATAGCTTGCCAGGTAGCCACCGGTCAGTCCAGATTTTCACAGAAGTACCATCACAAATTCGCCATAACAAGCCGGTTTCAAGTGCCTTCCTCCCAGCCACGATGCCCTTCCATGTTGTGGAAGCATTGCGAGGTACAGAAGCACTCATAAAATCAGAATTTGGGAAGTAGCGTCCTTTTAGAACCCTAGAGCACAAGGACTCCGGGTTTGTCATCATTCTCCAGCCATGTTTGCCCAAAAGCGCAATGTTAAAACATTCCAAAACACGGAAACCCATTCCTCCTCTGATTTTTGGAAGTGACAAGGACTTCCAATCTATCCAGTGGAGAGATTTGCGATCGATGGAGCTGCTCCACCAATATCTTGCCATCGGCGACGAGATGCTCTTGTAAACTTTCTTGGTTAATTTGAAGCAGCTCATTGTAAACGTTGGAATGGATTGGGCAACTGATTTGAGCAAGACCTCCCTTGCCGCGCAAGAAACCAAGCGCTCTGTCCCACCATTCATTCTCGATCGCACCCGTTTCCCAATGTAAGCAAAGGTCCCGGAAGTGATCCTTCCTAGTGCAGTCGGCAGGCCCAAGTATCTCTCGTTGAAGGCCTCAACCGAAACGCCCAGAGTTGCTTTGAGGGCATGTCTAATCGGGTCAGGTGTGTTTGGACTGAATAAGATGGAGCTTTTGTCCTTGTTCACACGTTGGCCCGAGCACAGTTCATACGTATCCAGAATATGGTTCAGTCTTGTAGCACTCTCAACCCTTGCATTCATGAAAATGAGACTGTCATCTGCGAAGAGCAGATGATTTATCCAGGGTGAATGGATGCTAACTCGAACTCCTCTGTCAACCTGGGCACCACCAAAACTATTGAGTAGAGTTGTGAAGCCTTCTGCACAGAGGAGAAAGAGGTACGGTGACACCGGGCAGCCTTGTCGCAATCCCCTGGAAGGGGTGAAGAATGGCAATAACTCACCATTCATACGGACTGCAATTCGGACTGACGAGACGCACTTCAAAATCAGCCGAACAAAGGAGGCACTGAAGCCTAGTTTTGACATGATGGCCTCGAGGTAATGCCATTCAACGCGATCATATGCTTTCATCATGTCCAGTTTGACAGCGCAGGCAAAATTCTTCCCTTTTTTCCTCCTCTTCAGTGCATGCACGCTTTCATGTGCTATAAGCACATTATCAGTGCTGAGTCGGCCTGGTACAAAGGCGCTTTGCTCCTCGCTCACAATATCGTTCAGAAAACCTCTTATCCTGTTGACAATGCATTTTGCTGCTATTTTGTACAAAACAGGACAAAGGGAGATGGGTCTATATTGCTTAATGCTCTGAGGATGCCGTACCTTAGGAGTTAGTGTGATAGATGTATCATTCATCCCCTCCGGTAGTTCGCCCCCATTTAGAAATCCCAGCACCGCCGGTACAATGTCTTCTTTTAGAATATTCCAGTGCCTCTGAAAGAATCCTGCGGTGAAGCCGTCCACTCCCAGTGCTTTTGATTGCGCCATCTGAAACAATGCAGTTTTTACCTCCTGTTCAGTGTAGGCCATATCAATGTGCTCGTTCATTTGATCAGACACACGGGTTGGAACCAGGTCCAATAGCTCATCCATTGGGTTGAAACCCTGCGATGTATACAAAGCTTGGTAAAACTGATGGACTTCAGTCTGGTCGTCCTGCTGGGTTTGGCAGATAGAGCCATCATCACGCACAAGTCGTTCGATCTTGTTTATGCGTCTTCTCATAGCCGCTTGGGCATGAAAGAATTTGGTGTTGCGATCGCCCTGACGCAGCCAGGGTACTCTCGACCTCTGGCGCATCCAAATCTCTTCTTGACGGAGAGCCTCTCTCAACTTTTTAACAGTGGCCTTCTCCTCATCTGATGGGCCTCGCCCAACAGACTGACATCGCAGGCGATCCAACTTTGCCCGAAGCTTCTTTATGGTGGCAGTGAGGCTGCCAAACTCTCTCGCACCCCATGCAGATAAGGTCTCTTGCATGTTATGAAGTGCAGTGAGCACACCGGCCAACCCTTGCTGTCCCGACCCTCTTTGCCAGCTTTCCAAAACCTTTTGGTCGTAATCTGCATGGGTTTGCCATACTTCCTCGTAGCAGAAAGGCTTCACTCCTCTTGTTCTGTACACGGGCACTTTCTCCTTAAGCTCCACGAGCACAAATCAGTGATCTGACTCAGTCGTGCTTATGTGTCTCACTCGTGTGCAACAGTACAGGTGGAGAAGGTCCGAGTTTCCAAAGGCTCTATCCAGCCTTGATTTCGCGTTGTCAACACCCGGTTGACCATTATCCCATGTATACTCTGCCCAGTCCATCCTAGATCTTGGAACAAGCAATCATCCGTAGCCTCGCGGAATGCTCGCATCTGCCACTCCGGGCGGGCAGCTCGCGAGAAGTGTTCCGAGGCAAAAAGTGTCTCATTGAAGTCGCCGACGCACAGCCAAGGCGCATGTGGTAATGCTTTAAGAGTACGCAAAAATCTCCAGCTGTGGTGGCGATCTGCCGCTTTAGGGACTCCATAGAAACCCGTGAAGCGCCACGGACTTGAGTCCGGGCCATTTGTCTGCACCATAGCATCAATATGGCCAGAGCTAAAATTCTTAAGTTTAACCTTGACATCGGCTGACCAGAACAACGCAACTCCTCCGCTCAATCCTTCACTGTTTACAGCAAAGCAACCTGTGTACCCAATTGTGGGTTTCAGGTTTTCAACGCATTTTGCTGAAATTTTGTCTCCATCAGAAAGAGGAGACCGGGCCCTTCCTGCTTCACGACACTGCGAAGCTCTTGAACTGCCGTTGGGTTCCCAAGCCCGCGGCAGTTCCAGCTGAGGCAATTCATTGCGACTGGCATGGCTGCGCCGCAGCCTCTGCCGAGTGCCCAGAGTTGACCAGGGTTGGTTTTTTATTTTTAGGAACTCTCTCCCCATCCTCGTCGACAGAAGAGGCACTGGGATCCTCCTCTGTAGCTTTTAAGACTTGGTCACCAGGTGCTTCTGCGAACGCCTCATTAGTCAGCAAGGGTACACTTACCCTCCTGTAAACCTGCTTCTTGGCCGGCGGCCCCCCCTTCCGTTTGTTCTGGTTTCTGATTTTGCCTGGGGAGTCTACCTCAGCACCTTTCTCAGTTGCAGTGGTCGAGCCTCTTGTCTCAGCCTTGTTGTTCTGATTCTCAGGATGCTCTCTAGGCATGTTCTCACTGGAGCTACCTTTTTTGCTTCCATCCGAAGCTCGCAGTCCCTTCCCGAAGGGCAGATCTCCATTGGCATCTCTAGCCCCCGGTGTTGGATAGTACAAGTCCGAGTGTCCTAAGCGACCACACGAAAAGCAGAAGTGCGGGATATTCTCATACTGAATATCATAGGGATCCATGCTCTTTCGTCTTGCTGATTCAATCAAGATCCAACGCCTTAACGGCTTACTAACATCCACTGTCACTCTGGCTCTTAGAAAGCCATTGGTGTGATCAAAGATCACATCTGATGCGTGCTCATCAATCTGTTTTGCAATCGCTGCACACCACTTTTCGCTACGTAGGTTGAAGGGTAGATTAACAACCCTAGCCCACATCTGCAGTTTGTCAAACCGCAGTTCAGAGGGACGCATGCACTCGTCGAAATCAGAGAGGATGACGGCGTGCTTGCTGATATGCCATGGCGCCCCTTGCCAGACGCGGTCACGATCCCTCCGGTTTGCAAACTCGGCCACAAAGGTGTTGTCCCCGACCGATTTGAAATCCAAACCCCTAGGGTTTCCCCAAGCCGGACGAAGCGCGTTGGTGATGGTCTGGATGTGGAGGATATTCCTGTGAAGCACCTTGCCAGCCAGCATCCACCTCTCCGGCGCTCCCTCGTCCGCGTCATCTAGCACCACCAGCGTAGCCTCCTCCTCGGTGATGTCGAGTTTTCCCAGGGCCTCCGCCACCTTTGCCCTTGCCGTCCGCGGTGACAATGGATCCTTTCCTCGGTCCTGCGTTGATGATGAAGCCATCAGCAGGTTCCCCTCCGATCGCCTCGCCGAGATTCAGCGTGCGCCGCAGTGTTCCACCCGTAAACCCTAATCGCCTAGGTTAGGCGCTCCGGGTATTGCTCTGGACATTCGCAAAAGCTACACCAGAAAAGAGTTGACAGTCCACTGAAAAATGTCTTGGTGTACAAGTACAGTGGTCTGAGTCATACAAACATATCTACATGTACGGGCACAGGCAGGTGCACATCTTCCGCCTACGTCGTGAGCCGGGCATGTGACTCGGTACAGCGAGTTCACTAGGACACAGATCCCATCGGCATCATGATGGTGCATACCTTGGTGACTGATTGAACAGAGGAAACACACAACAGTCAAGGGCTGGCTTTGTCATTCTTAAACTACTCCTCAGACCATCTCCTAATTAGTTCACAAAATCCGAGAAGCAAAATGTGCTCTTTGTATTGGTTTACTCTAATATCTAGGGAAAAAAGAGTGTGGAGTATGGACCGTTTCACCCAGCCAACAAAGGGCATGTATGCATTGTGCGGTGGTGGGAAAACTGCCGCTTGGGTATATATAGTGTTGATTCCCCTGCTACCAAAGAGCTCATCTTATTGCCATGATCATTTGCAATACGACGGCATGGCTGATCATCATGCTTATTGTGTTGCACAACAATGCCATTTTTACTGCCGTCCACCTCTATCAGAAGGAGAACATGGAAACCTCAAATCAGCAAAGAGAGCTCCCAATCCATGGCAATATTTGCATGATAAAACAGGGGAAATCTAAGGTCCAGAGTTGCTTTTCTCTGTAAATTTGGTTCGGTGTTTTTTCGCTCTGAAACTTTGATACTCTGAAAGTTTTCGTGGTGTTAGAGCATCTGCAGCCGTTGCCCCCACCCCCTCTCCCCCAGGGGGCTTAATAATCGCCGCCTGGGGGCGAGCCGGCGCTAAAATTGGCTCAGGGGGTGATTGGGTTCCTAGCCGCCGCCCCCAGGTATCGATATCGGCTCATTTTTGGGGCCTACCCGCTTTTCAGCCCACTTTCGGCGAAAAAACGGCCCGCTATCGGCGCCTGGGGGCAAATAGTTCAACAACAAATAGTTCAATACAAATTATATAGTTCGACAAATAAAAACTCATATTTCATCACACGTCTGAGTTAGGCGTTGCCCTTGAGCCTCCATAGGTGCTCCACCAAATCCTGCTGCAGTTTTTGATGCACCTGTGGGTCTCGGATCTCCTGACGCATATTGAGGAAGGCCGTCCACGTTACCGGTAGCTGGTGATCAATTTTCACAAGAGGACCCTGCCTGTAATATAGTTCAGTGTCAAACACTAGCTAGCTCTTCATGCTCGCTCTCAATGATCATGTTGTGCAAGATGACACAACAAGTCATGATCTCTCACATTTGATCTTTCGACCAGGTCTGAGCGGGGTACCGGACAACGGCAAATCGAGATTGGAGCACACCAAATGCCCGCTCGACATCCTTCCTGCAGGCCTCCTAAACCCTCGCAAACTGGAAGTTCTTTCCTTCTGGCACAGGGTTTGAGATAGTCTTCACAAATGTAGACCATCTCGGATAGATGCCATCAGCTAGGTAGTATCCCTTGTTGTAGTACCGCCCATTGACCTCGAATCTCATCAGAGGAGAATGACATTCAACAAGCTTGGCAAAGACAGGGGAACACTGCAGCATGTTGATGTCGCCTTTGTACATGCCCTGCCACACTGCAACCTTTGGCGCCTTTGTACATCTCCTGCCAAGCAAATGGACAGTTCTTTCATTTCCGATGCATGCAATCGATGATTCCAAGCATCCCAGGAAATCCTCTTGCTGCATTCTGTGCTAGGATCTGAGCAGTGTCTTTAGCATTGGATGATCACAAGTATTGCGTCCAAACACTGCCACCACTACCCTGCAGAACTTGTAGAAACACTCAATGGTCGTGGACTCGGCCATGCGCCCATAGTCATGGAGTGAATCACCGGGAGCTCCGTATGCAAGCATCCTCATACCTGTCGTGCAGTTCTGGATTGAGGTGAATCCAAGTTTGCCGGTGCAATCCTTCTTGCACATGAAGTAGTTGTCGAACTCCCGGATGGAATTCACAATCCTGAGGAAAAGTTTTTGGCTCATCCGATAACGGCGCCAAAATACTTTGTCGCCGTGTAGTGGAGCGTCGGCGAAGTAGTCGGAGTAGAGCATGCAATAGCCTTCCAAACGATGTCGGTTCTTTGATTTCAGCCGCCCCGGCGCCGAGCCACCTCGCCGCGGCTTTTCATTGCTCGCTAGTAGGCCGGTCAGGGGGCGAGGACCGTGAGATGCTCTTCGTCCTGGACGTCGGCATCGGCTTCCTTCTCCAGCAGCGCCACGAGCGCCTCCTCGTCGTCCGAGTCATCGCCGAGCAGACAAATCGACGAACACCTGGCGGGCATGGTGGGCACACAGCCGCCGAGATCCCCGCCCTGCGCGGCCGGAGTGCCGGAAAACTCGCCCAGGAAGGTGGTGGAGAGGTTGCCGTGGCGAAACTTTCACTTTTCCGGTGGGAAATGGCCTATCTAGCGGTGGTGGGTGGTGGGTGGTGGGTGGCGCCAGGATCGGCAGGGTGGTGGCCGAGCGCGCGGGGGTGGGGGCGAATCTGGACGATTTGTCTTGACTTTTTGCCTGACAGTGTGGGCCAGGCGTGTTTTTTCCTTCCGTCGGGGCCCCCGAGCGCCCCACAGTCCGCTGGGTTCGGCCCGGGATCGCCGGGCCCAAAAACGGGCTGAGCCGGCGGACTTCGGCGTCCTGGGGCGTGACTGGGGAGTTTTTTCGGTGCCGGTGCGAAAAAAGTCACCCTGGGGGCCTGTTGGGGGCGCGGCTGGAGATGCTCTTAGCAGTAGGTGGCACTCTTTCATAAGCAAACATGAACCTTTTGTTTTTGCTTTTTGAAAGAGTGAGAAATCTTAAAGAAGCAAGCTTTATGCACTTTGATTTTCCTTTTGCCTGTTTGTAAGTTCCATATTTTTTTACTTGGATATAGTTTGGATATGGTCTGCGTTGCAATGTGTAAAAACTTCAGCAGGAATTAGCAAGAATCTTTGATAGGCAAAATGGTCGTGTTATTGACCGAGCCAACCGTTAGGAAGTAGCAGGACGAGGCCCAAGTAACTTCGCCCAAGCCTCATCATCGACCATGCCCTCACCAGGCCGTAAAGTAGGAATTGGCAGGATGAGGTCCAAGTTACTTTGCCCAAGCCTCACCATTGACTGGATGCACCGTACATGCATTAGTCCCGGTTCAAATGGGACCTTTAGTACCGGTTCGTGTCACGAACCGGGACTAAAGGTTGCGATGCCATTAGTACCGGTTCGTGGCACGAACCGGTACTAAAGGTTACCTTTAGTACCGGTTCGTGCCATGAACCGGTACTAATCGGGTTTGAGGCATTAGTACCGGTTCGTGCCACGAACCGGTACTAAAGGTCCCATTTTCAAACTCTACCCCCACCCCTCCTGTGAATCGCCTTTTCAGTTTTGTAAAAAGCAAAAGAAAATGATAAAAACTTCCAAAATTAAAATCCTTCCAGATGTAGTTATGTTACTACATGTACTAGTTAGGAAAATTTAAAAACTTAAGTTTGGACATGTTTTGTAAAAAGTGTAGGGAAAATGTAAAATGGCTATAACTTTTGCATACGATGTCAGAAAAAGCGTATAATATATCTAAATTTTGATGGTTTACGACATGTTTGCAAATTTTTAGAATCCTCAGATTCTAATAGGAAAAAAAGTTATGCTCAAATTTCAGTTTTTTTTTGAATTTTGGTTAAATCTGGTCAAACGATGGTCAAACTACTTATTCAAGAAGTATAAGTGTTACTAAATAATTATTCAAGCATATTAGTGTTACTAAATAACTATTTCATTTTTTTTTGAATTGTGGTCAAATCTGGTCAAACTGTGGTCAAACAATGGTCAAACTACTTATTCAAGAAATATTAGTGTTACTAAATAATTATTTCAGTTTTTTTGAATTTTGGTCAAATCTGGTCAAAGTGTGGTCAAACTACTTATCCAAGAAATATTAGTGTTACTAAATAATTATTGTTTTTTAGAACAATAGTTTCAAACTCAAACAGTGAAATGTGTGACTTCATGCTCAAGCAAAATTCCTGAGGGTTAATAGGATTGACATCTTACTATTGTCAGGAAAACAACAAGTGCAGACTTGAAAACGATGAAGAATAGGACCCGGAAGTTAAGCGTGCTCAGGCTGGAGTAGTGAGAGGATGGGTGACCGTCCGAGAAGTTAGATGATTGAGCAGTGATGAGGGGTGATTAGAGATTAGAGGTTAAAATAATTCAGAAATTTGAAAATAAAAAAAATTCAAAAAAAATTCAAAAAAAAATCATAAACTTTCCTTTAGTACCGGTTGGTGTTACCAACCGGGACTGAACATGGACCTCTAGGCAACGGCCACGTGGAGGGCCTTTAGTCCCGGTTTTTTACTAGTGGTGTCAAATAGAAGAGACCCGAGGGAATGGAAAAGCCCCTTTGGTCTGTGGTCTGATCACGGCTATTGCCTTAGGGCCATGTGAAATTGACAAGTAGATAGACACTATAATTGCCGACTCTCTCTATAGATGGAGAGGGGGCACCATCCACCCTACTAAGCATATCCAAGCCAAGACTGTTGTTGGACAGGATGCAGAACTGCCAGCTGAACTGATCCCAGCCAAGACCCCTGCTGGACAGAAAGATCTAACACTACCAGTTGAACGGATCTGATACCTAGCGAATGTCAAACCTGGTTGGAGATGTAATCAAACCTTATCGCAGCTTCCACCGCAGGAGAGTTTGCGCCCTGCATTGTGAGTCCCCTGCTTTGGCCTTCCACAAACTCAGTTGAATTCTGCAGGGCCCGAGGCATTGTCTGGTTGATCCTCTGTTTATGAGTTTGTTCTTGAACTGCATGTTTTCTTGTATATTGTTCTTTTCCTTGGCAATCGATATATCGAAATGCCTCCGGTTTTTCTTAAAAAGGGAGAACTGATTATCCATCTGTCTTAAGTTTTGTTCAGTAATCCATAGACTAGTGTATAATTCAAGAATAGATGACATGTGCTTTCCCTTAATTAGATTGTCATGCGCAGTTGCAAATACCATTTCATACTATTTTGTTTGGTCAACATTGGGTGTACTTGTATAAGATTAGAAGTTCAACTTAACATGTAAATATACTTCAAGACATTCAATCAAACTAAATAAATAAATAGAAGAGATAAATGCAGTCTACAGAGTAAACCGGTTTTTGGCATATCTTTATGGTTTAGTTATCCTTTGCTAGCATGAGAGTCAAGAAAACAGGCACCATCGCAGCACACAGATTCTTAAGGGTATGGCCACTAACAAGCTGATTTGACCGACTATAGATAGGTCTTCTACTTTACCGAAAATGGCTTTATGCCCCGCTTTACAAATAAAGTGCACCAATACATGCTGTCAAAACATAATTTTGCTCATAATCTGTACTAACATTATTCATCATTATCATTTTTGGTTAGGACGATGCTTCTGATAGTCAACATTTCCCACATTTGACGGTAAAAACATCTATAAGTCTGGAACTTCTAGTAGTATACGCTAGGAACCACCTGTCCCTGATCATAGCCTGATGGAACTGGATATTGAGGGGATTTGCCCCTAATAACGAGCGGTGCATCACAATATTGTTTCTAAATGTGATCAAAATAAAACAGTTTATTTCCCAATTGTCTTTGCACCTGATTTGTCTAAATTGTAATTCAAGTTATTTTGTGTTTCTACTCTGGGCAGACACTAAGAGCGCGCAAACAACCATCCATTTGCCCCGAGCACAAGAAGCCGAGAGCACTCAAGGGCTGGCTTTGGCATTCTTTATACTTCTAGACCTGAGCACTCCCTATCGGTTCACAAATTCGGTGAAGCAAAATGTGTTGTTTGTATTGGTTTACTCTAATATCTTGAAAACAAAAGAGTGTGGAGTATGGACTGTATAACCCAGCCAACAAACAAAGGACCTCAAATACATGCATTTTGTGGTGGTGAAAAAACTCCCGCTTGCCTATATATAGTGCTGGATTCCCCTACTATCAAAGTGCTCCAAGGGTCATCATATTGCCGTGATCAGTTGCAGAAAAATGGAATGGTATATGATCATGCTTATCGTGTTCCGGGAAATACCATTTTTACCACTGGAATCACCGGTTCACTGTTGTCAAAAAGAAAACATAGATTGTAAGTTTTCTTGCAACAAAAAGCTATAAATATAGCTTAGTGCCCTGTGCCTTTGCCTCGTACTAACTTTACTCTGGCGCCCGCCAAATACTTCCATCCGATCGTGCAGGCGTACTTCCATCCGGCCGAAGCTTTTCCGTCCAGCCAGGTACGCCGCCGCTTCTAGCTAGCCTCTTTCTTTTCTTTTCTTCCTGAAGTTGGGGACTAGGCATATCTTCATGCACGGATATTCCATTGACTTCTCTTTTATTTGTTGCATGCAGATCGTGCTAGGATGGGCCGGGAGAGGTAAAGCAAGTTCGATCAAGGCAAGAGTGACGCCAGACATCCACGTACGGCAGCAAGTCCGGCCAGCGAGGTGGAGTACGTCCATTCATCGCCGCCCTTGCCGGTGCCGGGCAGCACGGTGACGTGGAGTTCATTCAGCCGATCCTGTCGCTATTGCCTCGATGCTCAGCTAGATGTGCCTGAGGTACATAAAAAAACTGTCTATATACCTCCCTCTTTTCTTGTACAACTATCTTCATCTTCCTGTACACACGACAAGCTTGAGAATGTGCTGCCGCACGTGAACGTGAGTGATGCGCGCAGCGGCTCTTGGGCGAGGCGGTCGAGATTATGAATCGGTTTGCTTTAGTGGCGAAGTCCACATCTTCAGCAAGGGATGCTTCGGTGCTATCGCTTGCTCCTCCATCCGTGCTTGATCATGTGACGAAGTCAGCGCCTCCGATGACAGGCGGTCCGGCGGCGAAGCCCTCGTCTCGACATCATCGACTGCCGCTAATGAAGTGGACAAAAAGCGGCGATCTGATGAAGTAGATGCTGGGGCGGTCTCAAAGAAGCCCATGCCACCTTCTAGTGATACGTGTAATTCTTGCCACCTTGCATGTCGTTCAGAATAGAAACCTTTTTTTACCTCTATTTTGTATTTTCTTTGAGGTGTTGAGAGTAACGCGACCAACTTAGATGACTTCTGCTCTCCCAAAGCAAAAGAACGAACTCCGGGCATTGGTGAAAAAGCACCAGAAGATCCTTGCTTGAAGAGAGCATCGTGTTTGAGAGTATTAAGGCTCCTCCGACTGAGTAGATTTCTGCACCCAGCCTCGGCCTCCCACTCGCCAGCAAAAGAGTACATCTCCTATGAAATTGCATACATCCAAAAGGCGATGAGGGAGAGGCCCCTTAACAAGGAAGGGGTAATAGAAATGATCGCATCTACGATAGGCCCCTGGAAAGCCGCTACACGAGCGGGACCCTTCCTGATCTCGAGATCCTGATTGGCCACCTAAGCTGTGGTGGCTCGGCTTCGAGGGCATGGTGACGCCCCTCTTGAAGATGCTCCCGCACCCGAGCGAGTGCTTTCTCTGATCCATAAGTTTGATGCGGCTTTTGTGGAGATTGCTTCTGGACATCGCCGCCCTGAGAAGAATGGGCAGCGCCTGGAGGAACGCGTCGCCGACCTGGCGTCCGTCCATAGCTAACAGGAGAAACAGGCCGAAGATCATCGAAGGACGGCCAAGGGACATCGTAGGCTCACTGAGAAGAATAAGGCCCTTGCCGAGAAGCACGTGAAGCTTGCGACGCAAGTTGAGAAGCGCGTGGAAGTCTTGGCTGAGATGAAGACTTCTTGCACCCAGCACCTTGAAACTCATGAAGATGCATTCCAGATCTCTTATGAGGAGACTGACTTGTATACAAAACGTCGCGAGGAGGCGGGTGCATTCTTGGCGGCTTGCAGCACTTCCCCGGAAATTGTGACCGTTCTGTCCTAACGCCCTCTTGAGAGAGGGGATTGGTCCAGTGCCATCATCTCCTATTCTGTTTTTATTTTGCTGAGCAAAAACTCATCAGAAACTAATGTGCAACCCTTCATTAAAGGAGCAGAAGATGATGGCGCTGGACCAGACCCTCACTCAAGAGGCTGGTAGGATAGGACGGTCACGATATCCGGGGAGTGCCGCCAGCTGCCAAGAATGCATACACCTCTTCATAACGTCTTCCATACAAGTCAGCCTCCTACGAAGAGACCCGGACTGCATGTTCATTAGCTTCAACGTGTCGGGTGCAAGAAGTTGTCATCTCAGCCAGGACTTCCACGCGCTTCTCAGCTTGCGCCGCTAGCTTTGCATGCTTCTCGGCAAGGGTCTTGTTTTCCTCAGCGAGCCTACGATGTCCCTCGACCATCCTTTGATGATTTTCGGTAAGTTTCTACTCCCAGTTGCGGACGGCCAGGTCGATGAGGCGTTCTTCTAGGCATGGCCCGTCTACTTCAAGGCAGCGACGTCCGGAAGCAATCTCTGCACGAGCGGATCAGAGAGAGCACCCACTCGGGTGTGGGAGCATCTTAAGAGGGGAGTCTCCATGCACTTGAAGCCGAGCCACCATAGCTTGCGGGTGGCTTATCCGGACCTCGAGATCTGGCAGTGTCCCACTCCCATAGCGGCCTTTCCAAGGACCAATCGCAGATGTAATCATTTCTATCACTTGTTCCTTGTTAAAGGCCGCTCCCTCAGCGCCTCTTGGGTATATGTGAGTTCATAGAAGATGTACTTTTTGCTAGCAAGCAGGAGGACAAGGCAGGGTGCAGAAGTCTGCTCAGCCGAAGGAGCCTTAAGACTGTCAAGTGCGAGGCTTTCCTTGGCAAGGATCTTCTGGTACTTTTTCAGCAATGCTCGAAGTTCGTTTGCTTCGGGAGAGCAAAAATCGTCTAAGATGGCTGCGTTATTCGCGACATCAAAAAAAATATACAAAAATGGTTAAAAAAAAGAGGATTCTGTTCCGAACAACATGCAACACGGCAAGAGCATACGTACCGGCTTCCTTGACACTGCTCCAACATCCACTTCATCAGATGGTTTCTTTTAGTACACTTCATTAGGACCAGTCAATGATGTCGGAGACGAGGGATTCGCCACCGGACCGCCTGTCATCGAAGGCACAGACTTCGTCGCCTAATAACACGCCGACGGCGGTACAAGCGGCACCATGGGTGAATCCCTCACCGAGATGTGGACTTCGCCACTAAAGCAGACCGATCCATCATCTCAACCGCCTTGCCCAAGAGCCGCTGCGCCATGGCAGCACATCCCCAAGTTTGTCCTGTGTACAGGAAGATTAAGATAGTCGTACAAAAAAAGGTATATAGAAAGATTTTTTATGTACCTCACGGATATCAAGCGGAGCATCAGAGTCAATAGCAATGACAGTTCTTAACTGTGATTGGTTCGGAGGCATGTACTCCGCAGCGATGTGCTGCCCGTGGGCGTGCATTCCGCAGCGCCGTGCTTCCCGGCGCCAGCAAGCGCGGCGATGAACGGAGGTACTCCACCTCGTTGGACTTGTTGCCGGACCAGGTAGGCGGCGAAGGAGCTGACCGATCTTTGTGGCGTCTGCTGCTTGATGAGCCTCCGGGTTCGCCGATGATATGATGCTTTGAGGTCTTAGCGTCATCCTTACCCTGAGCAAACTTGCTTGGCCTTTCGCGGCCCATCCTAGCATGGTTTGCATATACAACAAATAAAGAAAAGTCAAAGGAGATTGGTGCACGTAGGTGCGGCCAGTAGCCAACTCCATGATGAAAGGCCAAGTTTACAAAAAAATTATCTAGTGCAAAAGATAAAGTGTAACTTCGAGAAACATATCATAATGTGCCGCTTTGGCACTATATAAACACATTTATATCTGCATCAGTTTTAATTTGTTCCCATGAATGCCAATATGATTAAATATATTAATAATTTAATCCAGAGAGATTTATTTGCTAATTCCTTTCATCGAAGAATATCATGCAACGCCGAAGCAACTTGTAGGCTATTTTCCTTTGAATATTGTGTCAATGTGTCAAAATTAGCATAATAAGTCACACAATCAAAGGAACCAAAATTTGATTACAATTTTGATAATAAAAGTTCAGAATTGAGAGAAATTGGTAATATAAATTTATAGTAGACATTAAAAAATTGCAGCTATCTGAAAGTATTGCATGGGAGTAGTAATTAACCTGCTAGCTTCACCCATCGCGCGCACATGGAGTACTGCTAGTTTAATGTGATTTCACCAACCCTTGTGTGCAACGCTACTCTACCGCCTATGCGAGAAGATCATACAACGCTCCCGCAATGCAAAACAAGCGGTAACAAAAGGCTCCCTCAAAAAATAAATAGGCAGATTAGTAGATGGTAGACAGTGGTGGCCCCGGCGGGTAGTGCTAACCTTCAACCTTGACTAGTTTGGTGGAGCCTCGAGAATTCACGATTGCAGTGCAGGATTCGTCGCGGTGTTGGCGTCTCTAATCTGGATCAGATCGGTAGAAACCAGAGTGTGCATTAAAACTCATCAGATTAGCATGGCATCAAATTTAAATAGGCCAAGGTTCAATCAGATTAGCATTGTATAATTTAAATAGGACAGGGTTCAATCAGATTAAAATAATGTTGATACAGGGTAGATGGAAAGTGGGAGGACGGGAGGTTGATTTTCACAGCAGGAGATGATGTGCAACCATAGGGGAGAGAGCGGAGAGGAGGAGGCTGAGGAGAAAAGCAACAGGAGCTCTCCCAGGCATGCGGGTGGACGGCGTGGAGAGAGAGAGAGAGAGAGAGAGAGAGAGAGAGAGAGAGAGAGAGAGAGAGAGAGAGAGAGAGAGAGAGAGAGAGAGAGAGAGAGGAGGACGATGGGGAGCTGTACCTCTGCTGGGGCGAGGACCGAGGAGAGGCGGCGCCGGCGTCGGCGTGGGCGGCGGCCGCGAGATCCAGGAGAGACCGAGAGAGGAAAGAGAGGTGGAGGCAGAGTTCGTCGTGTCTGGCGGCGGCGCCGCCTCTTGGCCGCCACCATCGCCTCGGCGTCGCCTCTCGTGGATTGGTTCCACGGGTAGGAGGTTTGGGCCGGTAAGTTCCCGTCACATCTCAAACCAAACAAGTAAATTAGGAACAACGTGCGAATCAACCTATGGTTGAGTTGGTTAGGTGGACTGTGGTATCCCCAACCCACCAGGGTTCAAATCCTGGTGCTCGCATTATTTCTGAATTTATTTCAGGATTTCCGGCGATGCGCTTTCAGTGGGAGGAGACGTTCCCGTCGATGATGAGGCGCCTACAGTGACTTCGTAAATCTCAAGATATGCTCAAAAAAAAATTAGGATCAACGTGGAACAAAACATGCCCGAAACGACCACGTGGATGGGCGTGCAATTCGTAGACCTTTTTTTTGACATCATTCTATCTTTTTTTGACGGAAAGCAGCTAGATGCTGATTCTCATTGATGAAGAAAGAGGTTGAAAACCCATACAGATGGTTACAGACGTAAGCTCTACACCTAATTCACACGTACTGCTAGTGCATGGCGCCGGCCACCATGTCTAGTTACAGCCGGCTGGTGAGGCAATTCATGGCGGCTCAAAAAATTTGCTCATCAGTGTTGGTCCAGCGAACAGCCAACACCTCGCCTCGTCAGATATCTTGTTAACCAGTTGATTCACATCGCAGGCTTTCCCTTCGAAGACTCGTGCGTTGCGCTCTTTCTAGAGGCACCAGGAGACGAGGAGGCAAGTGGAGACGAGGAGGCGAGGAGGCACCAGGAGACGGGAGGGAGCTGATCTATCTCCTGAACCTGTCTCTGAGGCGTACATTCGTGTTCATGTCAATTGCAGCAAAAGGAGGGCCAAGCAAGGCTGCCGTTGATTCCCAAACCTGCTTCGAGAAGGTGCAGCCCGCGATCAGGTGTCGTGCTGTTTCTGGCTCGTTATGGCGGAGCCAGCATAGCAGGTCGTGTGGAATCTGTCTCTTTGCCATGTTATCTGCCGTGAGGCACTTCCCTCTTAGGAGGAGCCAAGAAGACACCTTTGCTCTTGGGGCAGCCTTTGCGCTCCAGATCAGTGACTTGTCATTGGTTGGGATTGATCCCTGAAACTGCATCTTATACGCAGACGCCGCCGAGTACTCTCCTGAGGTCGTCCACTTCCATCTAATGTTGTCTGACATCATTCTATCTCGCAGACTTAACGTAACGTAAAGCAGTCATCGCCTGGCTCCACCACTGCCTGGCTGGACGGAAAGGCTTCGGCCGGACGAAAGTACACGAGCAAGATTGGCTCTTACAAACCTGTATTGCACCTGTATGATGCGCCAGAAGAAGAAATTTCACCAGATTAAGTCCGATTCGCTCTGCGCTCGAACTTATTTTGCCGGGGGCATTTGTTTGACGTGTTTTTGTGTTTCCTGTTTTCAGAAAATCTATGTTCAAATATATAATATTTTCCCCTCAAGTACAAGGTATACACGTCTATGATTGAGTGAATACGTATGCACACGCAATAGGTAGCCCTTGATCCAGTTTCACGTGTATGCATGCATTTTGAGTTTGCCCACGTACTAACTAGCTTGTTTTTGTACTTTCTATTTTCAGAAGTTTAAGTTTAGATGTGAATGATTCTTCTTAAGCACAGGTGAAGCAAGCCTACATTTGATAAGTACACGCACGTACGCACATGCACCAGCTAACCCTTGGTTTTGCTCCATGTGCATGCACGTTGAGTTTGCCAACGTACGTACTGACTAGCGTATACTTGCACTAGATGCTATATGGCGTATACTTGCACTAGTTGCAATTTGGAAGGCCGACTCCACGTCTATGACATGCACACAAGACAATATGCAGTTACGTATCTCTTCGAGTACTTCTATACCGGCCGCCAAGCGCGCGTATACCTACTCGAAGAACCCACTACCGATCTAGGCAGCAAACTTTGGGAGATAAGTGTGAAGATGGCCATAGAACAATCTCGGCTTTACTGAACATCACGTATCAATCAGGCGACCCACCGGTAGCCGGGTGGCTAGCTAGAATAATACTACACACACGGACGTGTTAGGGGGTTTTACACCATCTTTAACTAACTAATCTTTCTCCCCCTGATTTTCAGCTGGGATGGGGCCCAGCCTCCCCTAATCTTCAATCCTATTGGTCCAATTCAGCTAGCCCGTAAAATCCTCAAGTAAACCTCCGTGCGTCTAGCATTGCTCAGCTAGGTACGTACGAGATGTTTTTCTTTTTGTCTGTGCAGTGGTTCGCGTCAAGGAAAAGGGAAGATAAACATTGGCGGAGCTGGTAAGATGTGGAGAGGTGATTGCATGCATATCTAGGGCGTGTTAGGATTCTCTCCACTCCTCAACTCCGCTCCTGGAGCCGGTGGAGCCGTGCCGAACGCCCGAATTCTGCGGAGTTGAAAATCTGGAGTGGAGCAGTCTACACTGCAATTCCACTGAGCTTTTCAGCATCTCGTATCTTTAAAATCGCAGAGTTGGTAAGATTTACGGAAGGATTGCCACCGCCAAGTGAAAAACGGTTCAAGCGGCCACGCCCGACTCGCTCGCTTATAGGGTTCTGCCTCTCCTCCTGAATTGGGAGCGAAGCTGCTTGCCGAACACTTTTTTTTCTAGCGCTACATTTTACAAGCAGCAGCATTTTGGGTGGAGGAGCAGGACTTGAGAATTCAGAGGAGCTGGACCATTTCCAAACAAGCTCCTAGTCCAAGAAAATCAGGACGTCACTGCCGGACTCGTGGGCTATGCCTACGGCCAAGGGCCGTCGGCATAGGTCCTATGCCGTCGGCATAGATCTATGCCTACGGCTGCCGTCGGTATAGCCCCGTCAGTGTAGATCACGTCAGCGTACTCCCGTCAGACCGTCGGCATAATATAGCCGTCGGCATAGAAGGGTATGCCGACGGCCTTGGGGGCAGCCGTTGGCATAGTTTAGCAATCGGCGTAGTTTTCCGTCTGACGGCAACGGACGGCGCCGTCGAAACTGCTAGCGACTCAGGAGGCGACACGTGGCAAAGATATGCCTACGGCAAAGCCGTCGGCATAGATTAAATCTATGCCGACGGCTGTGCCGTCGGCATATCTTCACCACGTGTCGCCCCCTGGTTTGACCTGGCGGCAGGGCTATGCCTGCGGCAAAGCCGTCGGCATAGATGTAAATATATGCGGACGGCTTTGCCGTAGGCATAGCACTGCCACGTGTCGCCTCCTGGTGGCTCCTGAGCGTATATATGCTGACGGCTTTGCCGTAGGCATAGTTTTTTTTATTTTCCCTGTTTTCTCTTTTCCAATTCATTTGACAACATTTCAAAACAGAATAATATGAAATATGACAGTTCATCATCATCATTTAAACATAGTCCAGTTCATCATCTAAAGATCATCACTGGCAAAAGTTCACGAATATAAGAGTAGTGCAAGACATGAAACATCATAAAAGTTGAAACATGAAAGACATGGCACAACGGCCGCATACACGGAATCATCATCGACATCAAGCACCACCGAGTCCACCTCCGCCAAAACCACCACCACCACCGAGTCCACCTCAACCAAAACCACCACCTCCGCCAAAACCACCACCAAGTCCACCTCTGCCAAAACCGCCACCGCCAAGTCCACCTCCGCCAAAACCGCCACCGCGACCACCATCACTCTGCCAGATCGGAGTGAATGGGGTCGACGGAGCAGGAGTCGAGCCACCGGTCCCCTACATGTTTGAAAGAAGATTCTAACGGTAAATATGACATGATAGTGTTGAATGAACGAGAACTAGTTCGAGCCACCGCCTAGTGCCAGCCATTCCTCGAACGTGGGAATGTGTGGGGCGTCTCCCGCAGGTGGTGGTGGGGGTCCAACTTGTGGTGGCTCCGTGCGGTTAGTCCAAGACGCCAACATAGCCTGGATGTTAGTTAAACAAGTCCATTTAGAAACAAGCCGTGATCAACAAAGTCAGAAGGAATGAAAGTGCAAATTTGAGCTTGGTTTAAGAGGGCAAAACTAACCGCCATCACTTGACGGGCTGTAATCATCGTTTGCCTTCACTCGTTGCAAGTACTCCCTCACCTCAATATGCCTATGCTCGAGAAAGGCCTGATATACCTACAAAATTGAGGTTGTTTCTAAGTGGGCAGTGATGAAAATAAACTAAGAAAGATAGAGACAAAGAAGATAAGGGGAAGTACTTACAGCACGTTGGCGGACTAAGGGAGGCTGCGAATGCCCCGTACTCTCTAACGGGCTCGGGTTGGTAGCTCAAAGCCGTGTGTACGAGATCGACGGAGTGATCAAGCCGTCGAAACACAGATACCGGCCATGGGACTTACCCTGGATGGCAACCACCGCCGTGTCGTCGATCTGAGACTGGGCGACCTCAGGAACGGGAACATTCGGATGCAACTTCTGATAGTTCTGAGTGTAAGACTCCAGGTGTTGCTCGGTTTTGCCGTAGTATCGCTCTCGCCTCCTTGCGATCACTCCGCCAAGGGCCAGCTTCCACGACTCCATGCCTGAGAGCGGCCTCTGCAACTTGTCCTCCTGCAACGTCAAACAAAAGTTAGCCATACATAAGAACATGACGGTAAAGAAGAACCAAAATGCATCTTTCATATAGATATACCTTCATGGCCTTGAAGCCCCAGCGGTTCCTGTTTCCTTGGCCGTGTGTCCTGCCTTTTCCACGGTTAGCCCGGCCTTGATGCTCTTGGCAAGAAACTCGATCGCCACCGACCCACCTATCCACCAAACACGCCCATCCGTCATGCCTTCCATAGCACCAACGAGGAACAACCTATGCAAATTTTGGAAGCATGACATGTGAGCATGAAACATATAGTTGACTCCTTGAAACAATGAAAAGTCAAGAATAGTTACCATCATGAACTGCTCCCCGCTCATGGTAATTTTTGCCTCGTGCTTGAGTTTTGGTCATCTTTTGTTGCAGGTAGATGTGGTAGTACTGTGAGACGGCAACCCAACGCACCTCGTACTGCAACTGATGAGCTTTCTTCTTTACCCCTCCAGGTGCCGGCGGCGGCGCCGTCCGTGAGGGTGTCACACTCCGGAGATGGGTGCCAGGCGTTTGCAACCGCCACTAAACTTCTATCGCATAGCTGTTTTTTAATTTAATAAAATATAAGGACTTATATTCAAAAGAACATGACGGCACATTACTAATGTGCTCGAAAAAAATACAAAATATATATATATATATATATATATATATATATATATATATATATATATAATCTATGGAAAAAATTACAAACTACATATATATATTCATATAATACATAAAAAAGCATAAAAACATATTTAAAAAAAAGCATAAAAACATATGTAAAAAAAGCATTAAAACGTATGAAAAGCATGTAAAAAAATAGCTACGCCGACGGCATTGCCGTCGGCATAGAAACGGCAGGGTTTTGGGAGGAGCCGTGCCGCGGATCGGTGACGTGGAGCCTATGCCGACGGTTGCCGTCGGCATATCTACGCCGTGGATCGGTGACGTGGCATGCGGAGATATGCCGACGGCCGCCCGTCCCGACCGTCGGCATAGGGTTGACGGTGTTAGCGCTGGTCACGGGCGGGGTCGTCGGGCCCACTTTGAATGCCGACGGCTATGTAATACTGACGACTGCTGTCGGCGTATTTGTAGATAGGCCGACGGCCGTTCTGTGCCGACGGCTGCCGTCGGCTTATATCGGGGTAGCCCGACGGCCAGGATGAGGCTGTCGGCATATCTCAAACTAGGCCGACGGCAATCGTCGGCATTGATTTGGCCGTCGGCATTGATTTGGCCGTAGGCATAGGTCAGTTTTCCGGTAGTGCGTTTGGCCCGTCTCTAGCCGTCGGGCTGTCGACATCGGCAAAAAATTTGTACTACCGGGTCATACGTAGGCAAACGCGACACTACCTAAACATCAACCTTTATTGAAAACTAAACTTTTTTTTTGAAAATAAGAAACCTGGACCTGTTCTATTTTTGGGCTACCTAAACCTCGACCTGCACTGGTCCGTATCGCTCCTCTCCTGTGTTAAAATATATTGCCGATCTCTATTCATCAGTTCATACTTTTGGATGAGTTGGTTAGAGCATAAATTCAATATGATATCAAAGCTAAGAGGTCTTGAGTCCAAACCCTGCCAACGCAATATTAAATAAATGATTCTGCAGGCTACATTGATCCCACGTGTTAGGACTAAAATAGTCTAGACATGAGGGGAGTGTTGAAATATATTACCCGCCTCTCTTCGTCAGTTCGGACTTTTGGATGAGTTGGCCTAGATTGATTGCACGTGTAAGAACTAAAATATCCTAGACGTGAGGGGATCATGAATTTATACCCTGCACCCACATGCATGACCGGTGGGGAAAGGTTTGGTGTCAGAGAATGGCGACACGATCATGGTCAGAGCAAGCATGAGAGGTTGGTGGTAGTCGGCGGCGAGGTGCGTCACGAGCGACACGAGCTCGAGGAGGCGAAGAACCTAGGCTCTAAGGAGAAGGAGCTCAAAAATCAAAATAACGGCCCATCCGACGTGTCAAGAATGAGAGAGAATACCAATGACACGTAGCCGTTTTTTCCGTCTAATTTTGTTTTGGACAAAAGTTAGCAGGTTTTGAGACACAAGGGACTAAATGTTGCCTAAACAATCTTGAGGGTCCAGATGAATACTTTCAGTAAACTTGTGGGATGAATCCATACTTTTGTCTAAAATATTGAAGGAGTATTTTTATGAAATCGATCTCAGATCATATTCTATTTTATCCCTCCCCCGTTTGTTTACCCTCGCCGTTGTCTACTCATTTTGTCTCCGTTCAGCTCAGTCGTGCAAAGCCTTACTCGACTCTCCTCCATGCAGTTGATTCCCGGAGCCTTACCAAAGAATCCAAAGAAGGGGAGCTAAACCGGGTGACAAAAAATGAGATAGCTAAAGAACTTCCAGAGAGCTGGTGGTGGGGGTTGCTATAGTTGCCTTCGGAATGCAGATGAACCTCTCTCTCCAAGTTTCTGATCCTAACAAGAATCAGGTGGGCAGTAGCAGTGAGATAAGTTATGGCCCTTAGATGCCACTGCATGTAGGACCCCAGTTGTCATTCTCTGCGGCTCCTCTAGAGTTGCATCCCTTGGGTAGGTGATGCTCCCGGGGTGAGACATGTGAGCGCTATGTATATTCTCTATGGTATATCCATGGATCAGGTTATAATAAGATTTTTTTAGGGTATACCAATGAAGATTTGGGTGCATAATGATGTCTAGGAGATTTGCCTCCTGTAGACATCCTTCCAATTTGCTTCAGAAACTTCTTGGAGCATTGGGTGACCCTTATGCTTGAGACTTATGTGGAGGCTGAGCTGGAGGTGCATCTTTCTCCTCTTCGGGGTTGGTTTACTGTAATATCTCGAAAACGAAAGAGTTTATAGTTTGGATTGTTTTACCAACCCAACGAAGGACCTCAATATATGCATTGCGTGGTGTTGTGTGGTGATGAAAAAACCTCCACTTGCATATATATAGTGTTAATTGCCTTGCTACCAAAGAGCTCATTTGGTTATCATATTGCCATGAGCATTTGCATCAGCATGACAGGGTGGAAATCATGCTTATTGTGCTATGCGGAAATGCAGTTGTTACCTGCTAGAATCGCCCCTTCACCTTCGAAAAGAAAACGCGAAAGCATGTTGTATGTGTTTCGCTGTGCCTTGTAAACTCTGTTTGTGAGGTCAATCTTTTTCTAACCGGAGAGTTTGGCTAATGAAAATGGACATGACAGAGGTGCATCCGAAGAAGCGAATCTGTTTACTATGTAGATGTACGCAACTGGCAACACATAGCGTTGAAGGGGAATTTCCGTGAACCTACCTTTTTCTGCATGCTTGGGGCAACTCTGTTGCTTCCCACTAATCGCCAATGGTCGTTCAACGGACTCGCAACTCGAGAAGCAGTATAGCATAACATAAATACAACATAAATGGGCTTGGAAGACGTCCAAGAAGCGCCAGTGTTCTTTGTTGTTGGACATTTGCCAAATCTAGACCAAGAAAGAGTTGATGAGGCCCCTGAAAAGCGGGCAAGAATTGATGAAAAAGCCAAATTCCGCTCCGCTCCCCTCCCCTGCGCGCCGCGCCGGAAGCCACCCGGCCCCGGCGGCACCGCTCCTGTCGCTCTCCACTCCGGAGGCGGCGTCCTCCCCTCTCGCGCGCGCATGGCTTCCCGGGTTTCTCTCGCGACAACCACACCTCGCGTGGCTGCACGCGGCCTCTGTGTGCGTCGCCGGTCTCGCAGCCCCGCGTCCCCCTCCGGCGCTCCGGGTCTGCCCGTCGGCTGGCCTGCAGGCTGCCCTGGCTCCACGCTTGGTCCTTCCGCCACCTCCGCCGGGCCTGCCGCCTGCCCACGCCGTCCGCCTCACCTCTGTGCTGCCACCGCCCGGCCCTCCTCCTCCTCCACCTGCCCCCCCTCCAGCTGGTGCTGTTCGCGTTGGGCGCTCCTGGTCGCAGGTGGCCAGCGCAGGTTCCGTCGCTCGTCCTGCCTCCGCTCTGCCTCTATCAGCCTCCGTCGGCGTGCAGCCCTTGGAGCCGGTGGACTGCTGCTTCTTGGAGGCATCGGCGGAGACGGTTGCTCTGGAGGCGGAACTCGGGAGGGCTGTTGTCGTGTCGGTGTCCGGTGCTCGGCCGGTGGCTGGCCTGGGCTTGGCTGATGCTGCTGCGGCGATTCATGCGGAGTTCGGCATCGGGGCCTTGGACATGTCCATCCGTCCCTTCTTCCCGGAGGAATTTCTCGTCTTATGCAGAAACTTGGCTACGCGCAACATGTTTGGTAGACCGTGGTCATGTCCCGGTGGGTCGCGGTGCGCTCCTGCTGCGACCCAGGACGCGCTCCGCGCGGGCCACGACGATCACCATGCCGTTTCTGGTGCCTCTGGCCCTCTTCGGCGTCCTAGCCAATGCCTGGTCTCGGCCGGCGGCGGGGTCGTTGCTCTGAGGACTTGGTATTGTGGTCAAGGTTGCCGACTGCACGTCGCGGCGGGACAACATGTCTGCGTTTCGCGTTTGGTTACGCACGGACGACCCGGCGAGGATCCCTCCACGACGCATTCTTGTGGTGGAAGAGGCAGGGAGACTCTCGATCCAGCGGGAGGATGGCCTTCCGGATGCGCTTTGTATCCGGTCGATATCGTTCAGGAGGTGCCGCCAGTTGCTCCTCGGATTGTAGGTCCGTGGCCGCCGGCCGGATCTCCTCTGCCGCCGCCGTCGTCGGCTGATGAGGACTCTGATGGGCAGCTTGGGGGTCGTCGTGGGTGTGGTCGCTCCAGATCGCGCCGTCGCCGTCGTGGGGCTGCTCCGCGCAGGGCTCCGGCTTGGGGGAGATCGTCGGAGTCCGTTCGCTCATCCGCCGGCTCGGTGCCATGTGCTCGGCTGCACCAGATTCAAAAGGCTTCTATTGACCAGCCGACCCCACTGTACGTGCATGGCGCGGCTTTTGCAGACGATCTCTGATACGTCTCCGTCGTATCTATAATTTTTTATTTTTCCATGCCAATATTTTACAATTTCCATATACTTTTTGGCAACTTCTTATATTATTTTTGGGACTAACATAGTGATCCATTGCCCAGTGCCAGTTCTTGTCTGCTGCATGTTTTTGATTTCGCAGAATATCCATATCAAACGGAGTCCAAACGGAATAAAAATGGACGGAGCTTATTTTTGAAATATTTGAAAAATCTGGGAGAAAGATCAACGCGAAACGGTGTCCGAGGTGGCCACGAGGCAGGGGCCCACGCCCGTACCAGGAGGGTGTGCCCCCCACCCTTGTGGGCCACCCGTAAGGCGGTTGATGCCCTTCTTCGGCCGCAAGAAAGCTAATTTTTTGAAAAAAAATCACGGCGAAGGTTTCAGTCCAATAGGAGTTACGAATCTCCGGATATAAAAGAAACGGTGAAAAGGTAGCAGAACAGAATGCAGAAACAGAGAGAGACCAAGAAATAGATCCAATCTCGGAGGGGCTCTCGCCCCTCCCACGCCATGGATGCCAAGGACCAGAGGGGAAACCCTTCTCCCATCTAGGGAGGAGGTCAAGGAAGAACAAGACGAAGGGGCCCACTCTCCCCTTCTCTTCTGGTGGCGCCGGAACGCCGCCGTGGCTATCATCATCACCGCAATCTTCACCAACAACTTCACCGCCATCATCACCAACTCTTCTCCCCTCTATGCAGCGGTGTAACCTCTCTCTTACCCGCTGTAATCTCTACTTAAACATGGTGCTCAATGCTATATATTATTTCCCAATGATGTATGGCTATCCTATCATGTTTGAGTAGATCCGTTTTGTCCTATGGGCTATTTGATGATCAAGATTGGTTTGAGTTGCATGTTTTATTATTGGTGTTGTCCTATGGTGCTCTCCGTGTCACGCAATCGTGAGGGATTCCCGCTATAGGGTTTGCAATATGTTTATGATTTGCTTATGGTGGGTGGCGTGAGTGACAGAAGCACAAACCCGAGTAAGTAGGTTGTTTGCGTATGGGATAAAGAGGATTTGATACTTTAATGCTATGGTTGGGTTTTACCTTAATGACCTTTAGTAGTTGCGGATGCTTGCTAGAGTTCCAATCATAAGTGCATATGATCCAAGTAGAGAAAGTATGTTAGCTTATACCTCTCCCTCAAATAAAATTGCAATAATGATTAACGGTCTAGTTATCGATTGCCTAGGGGCAAATAACTTTCTCGTGACAACAAGCTCTCTAATAAAACTATTTTAGTTGTGTCTTTATCTAAACAGCCCCTAGCTTTTATTTACGCGCTCTTTATTTTCTTGCAAACCTATCCAAAAACACCTAAAAAGTATTTCTAGTTTCACACTTGTTCTAAGTAAAGCGAACGTCAAGCATGCGTAGAGTTGTATCGGTGGTCGATAGAACTTGAGGTAATATTTGTTCTACCTTTAGCTCCTCGTTGGGTTCGACACTCTTACTTATCTGAAACTGTTGCGATCCTTTATACTTGTGGGTTATCAAGACCTTTTTCTGGCGCCGTTGCCGGAGAGTCATAGTGTGGGGTGAATATTCTCGTGTGTGCTTGTTTTCTTTATCGCTAAGTAATTTTTATTTGCTATTCTCATGCTTGAGTTATGATTATACTTGTTGCTCTAGGATGAAGGCTCCACACCTTCCCTTTTCATGCAAATTTAATGATAATAAAACCTTAGCTTCTTATGCTAATAGTGTATATGATTACTATGATGTGGAACAAATAGAAGAATTTGTTGCTTTTATGGGTGCTTATGAAATTGAATGTATGTGTAAAGAGTTTGAAGATTTTGATGATGCTGTTTATAGATCTGAAAATTTAGCTATCCTGAAATATTGTTATGAGAATTATGAATACAATTACGAAATTAATGCACTTATTGAGAAAGTCTCCGCTGTCCAAGAAGAGACTAATATTTTGCAGGAGCCTATGGAAGAAGAAATTGATGAAACTGTGAGCTCATTGGATGAAAAAGATGAGGAGGAGAGCGAAGAACAAAAGGAGGAAGAGCAGATTGATCACCCGTGCCCACCTTCTAATGAGAGTAACTCTTCAATTCATACATTGTTTAATTCCACTTCGTGCTTACCGAAGGATGATTGCTATGATGACTATTATGATCCCGTTGATTCTCTTAAAATATCCCTTTTTGATGATGCTTGCTATGCTTGTGGCCAAGATGCCAATATGAATTATGCTTATGGAGATGAACTTGCTATAGTTCCTTATGTTAAATATGAAATTTTTTCTATTGCACCCACGCATGATATTCCTATTATCTTTTTGAATTCTCCTGAATACACTATATCGGAGAAGTTTGCCCTTATTAAGGATTATATTGATGGGTTGCCTTTTACCGTTGCACACGATGATTTTGATAGATATAATATGCATGTGCTTGCTGCTCCTACTTGCAATTATTATGAGAGAGGAACTATATCTCCACCTCTCTATGTTTCCCACACGATAAAATTGCAAGAAACTGTTTATACTATGCATTGGCCTTTACTATGTGTGCATGAATTGCTCTTTCATGACATGCCGATGCATAGGAAGAGAGTTAGACTTCGTCATTACATGATATATGTTACTTTGTGCTCACTACTAAATTACAAATCATTGCTAATTAAAATTGGCTTTAATATACCATGGGATCCGGGTGGATTCACTACTTGAGCACTATATGCCTAGCTTAATGGATTTAAAGAAAGCGCTGCCAGGGAGACAACCCGGAAGTTTTAGAGAGTCATTTATTTCTGTTTAGTGCTTTCATAAAGTTTAAAAACAACAAAAATAAAGAGGGGCCCAAAACTTCTTTTAAAAAAAGCGAAAGTGAGAAAGACAAGCATTGTTGAAGTGGGAGAGCTCCTTGAACTTTGTTCATGCTCACGGCAACTTTGTGAATCTTGATTACAGAAACTTTTCAACAAAAATAATTATCCCCTTGTACAATTCCGTTGTATTATAAAAATAATGTGCCAAGGTTTGTGAGGGAGTCCTGGATTAGGGGGCGTACGGATAGCCGGACTATAGCCTTTGGCCGGACTCCTGGACTATGAAGATACAAGATTGAAGACTTCGTCCCGTGTCCGGATGGGACTTTCCTTGGCGTGGAAGGCAAGCTTGGCGATACGGATATGTAGATCTCCTACCATTGTAACCGACTCATGTAACCCTAACCCTTTCGGTGCCTATATAAACCGAAGGGTTTTAGTCCGTGAGGACGAACAACAATCATACCATAGGCTAGCTTCTAGGGTTTAGCCTCTCCGATCTCGTGGTAGATCTACTCTTGTACTACCCATATCATCAATATTAATCAAGCAGGGGTAGGGTTTTACCTCCATCGAGAGGGCCCGAACCTGGGTAAAACATCGTGTCCCTTGTCTCCTATTACCATCCGCCTAGACGCACAGTTCGGGACCCCCTACCCGAGATCCGCCGGTTTTGACACCGACATTGGTGCTTTCATTGAGAGTTCCTCTGTCGCCGCCTTTAGGCCCGATGGCTCCTCCGATCATCAACAACGATGCACCTGTGGTGAGACTTTTCTCCCGGACAGATCTTCGTGATTCGGGCGGCTTCGCATCGCGGGCCAATTCGCAGCCATCCGGAGCAGATTGAAAGCTACGCCCCTGGCCACCAGGTCAGATTTGGAAGTTTGAACTACACGGCTGACGTCCGAAGAGACTTGATCTTCGACGGGTTCGAGCCACAGCCAAGCGCACCGCACTGTTGCGAGGGTCGTGATCTAGTTCTGCCGCCGAACAATGTCCTGAAGGCCGCACCGGTGTCCGCTCCGACCTTTAGCTCGGAGCCGACTGCGACGATCGAGGACGGGTGGCTGGACACCGCCTCGGGGGCTGCAATCTCTATGGCGATTGAGCCGTACACCTACCCCGTCCTTTGCGAAGCACGTGACTCCAAGGCACTGGACTCCTATCCGGACTCCAAACCTTCCGCGCCCCCGCCAATCGAATCCGACTGGGCGCTGATCATGGAATTCACTGCCGCGGACATCTTTCAGCACTCGCCCTTTGGCGACATCCTGAATTCACTAAAGTCTCTCTCTTTATCAGGAGAGCCCTGGCAGGATTATGGTCAGGAAGGTTGGGATGCGGACGACGAAGAAATTCAAAGCCCACCCACCACCCACTTCGTAGCCATTGACGATGATCTAACCGACATGCTCGACTTCGACTCCGAAGACATCGACGGTATGGACGACGATGCAGGAGACGACCAAGAACCAGCGCCCACAGGGCACTGGAAGACCACCTCGTCATACGACATATACATGGTGGACATCCCAAAAGATGTGAATGGCGATGGAACAGCGGAGGATGACCCCTCCAAGAAACATCCTAAGCGCCGGCGTCAGCGGTGCCGCTCTAAATCCCGCCACAACAAAAATGGTGATTCTGGCACGGGAGACAATAACACCCCGGACAGTGCAGAAGACAACCCCCCAGCAGGATTCAGCGCAGGAGGATGGAGAAGCCAACCCTCATGAGAGAGCGGCAGAAAGAGAGGTAGAGGACGATAATTACATGCCTCCCTCCGAAGATGAGGCAAGCCTCGACGAGGACGAATTCGTCGTGCCCGAGGATCCTATCGAACAAGAGCGTTTCAAACGCAGGCTCATGGCCACGGCAAGCGGCCTCAAGAAAAAGCAGCAACAGCTTAGAGCTGACCAAGACTTGCTAGCTGACAGATGGACTGAAGTCCTTGCGGCTGAAGAGTATGAACTCAAGCGCTCCTCCAAGAGCTACCCAAAACGCAGGCTGCTACCCCGAATAGAGGAGGAAGCACCCAAACCTACATCACCGGCGCATGACACGGCTGACCGACCACCTCGTGGCCGCGACAGAGAGGCCTCTCGGCCCTCAATTCAAGCCGCACCCCGGCGCCGCTCAAAAAATACCAAGGCGCGGGAAATGCGCCAGACCCGCGAGATATATTGGAGAACAAGGCAAGGCAAACAAGGTCGATCTACGGATCGCGTGGGCGCCCCACGACACGTGAAGATAACTGTCACGCTGGATATGGCAACTCCGGCCGGGCCGAACACAGTAGACAAAGCTCATTTGAGCTGCGTCGTGATATAGCCCAATACAGAGGCGCCGCACACCCACTATGCTTCATAGATGAAGTGATGGATCATCAAATCCCTGAGGGTTTCAAACCCGTAAACATTGAATCATACGATGGCACAACAGATCCTGCGGTTTGGATCGAGGACTATCTCCTTCACATCCACATGGCCCGCGGTGATGATCTACACGCCATCAAATACCTCCCACTCAAGCTTAAAGGACCAGCCCGGCATTGGCTTAACAGCCTGCCAACAGAGTCAATTGGTTGTTGGGAAGACCTAGAAGCCGCATTCCTCGATAATTTCTAGGGCACATATGTGCGACCACCAGACGCCGATGACCTAAGCCACATAATGCGGCAGCCAGAGGAATCGGCCAGACAATTCTGGACACGGTTCCTAACCAAGAAAAATCAAATCGTCGATTGTCCGGGTGCAGAGGCCCTTGCAGCCTTCAAACACAACATCCGCGACGAGTGGCTTGCCCGGCACCTAGGACAGGAAAAGCCGAAATCCATGGCAGTCCTGACAACACTCATGACCCGCTTTTGCGCGGGAGAGGACAACTGGCTAGCTCGTAGTAAAAACATGACCAAGAGCCCTGGTAATTCGGATACCAAGGACAGCAATGGCAGGTCGCGTCGCAACAAGCACAAGCGCCGCAGAGGCTCTAAACCCGGTCAGCGGAAAAAGCCATTTAAAAGAAATACTCCGGGCCCGTCCAATTTGGACAGAATACTCGATCGCTCGTGCCAGATACACGGCACCCCCGAAAAACCAGCCAATCACACCAACAGGGATTGTTGGGTGTTCAAGCAGGCAGGCAAGTTAAATGCCGAAAACAATGAGAAGGGGCTGCATAGCGATGACGAGGAGGAGCCCCGGTCGCCGAACAATAGAGGTCAGAAGGGCTTCCCCCCGCAAGTGCGGACGGTGAACATGATATACGCAACCCACATACCCAAAAGGGAGCGGAAGCATGCACTAAGGGACGTATATGCGATGGAGCCAGTCGCCCCAAAGTTCAACCCGTGGTCTTCCTGCCCGATCACTTTTGATCGAAGGGACCACCCCACTAGCATCCGCCATGTCGGATTCGCCGCATTGGTTCTAGACCCAATCATTAATGGATTTCATCTCACTAGAGTCCTAATGGATGGCGGCAGCAGCCTGAACCTGCTTTATCAGGACACAGTGCGCAAAATGGGCATAGACCCATCAAGGATTAAACCCACAAAGACGACCTTTAAAGGCGTCATACCAGGTGTAGAGGCCAACTGTACAGGCTCCGTTACACTTGAAGTGGTCTTCGGATCCCCGGATAACTTCCGAAGCGAGGAGTTAATCTTCGACATAGTCCCGTTCCGCAGCGGCTATCGCGCACTGCTCGGACGAATTGCATTTGCAAAGTTCAATGCGGTGCCGCACTACACATATCTCAAGCTCAAGATGCCAGGTCCTCGAGGAGTCATTACGGTCAATGGAAACACCGAACGCTCTCTCCGGACGGAGGAGCATATGGCGGCCCTCGCGGCGGAAGTACAAAGCAGCCTCTTAAGAAAATTTTCGATTTCGGCTATTAAACGTCCGGACACCGTCAAGCGCGCCCGGAGTAACCTACAACAAGACCGCCTGGAACGTTCCGAGCATGCATAGCAATGCGGCCCAAGCCCCAGCCCTCGTGAAATTGCGAAACCGGTACTACGCGTACATAATTACGCTCTGGAAATACCGTGGGCATAGGGGGAGAGGCACGACCACGGCATGCCCAGAATGCGGCTCAACCACACCAGGGGCTCCCGATTGTGTCATTCTTTTCTTGTTTCTTTTTTTACTTTCAGGACTCCGTTCTCATGAAGCCCTGTCCGGCAATAGAATCGTCGAACACACGATGCAACAGCCAGGGAAGCAGAAAGCTACGTCAAGTGTCCAGGTGGTCTCTATTACGAGCAGTATACCTGTTTTAGACACAATCCCGCGGCTTACCCCTGGAGGGGGACATGTTAAAAAGTCCCGTCCCTTGCTTATCGCACTATTTGTATCATTTTGCTCTTACTACGGCCCTTTTTGAATAAACAATATATAGCTTCTGCCTATTATTGAATTCCTCCTTTTTTTCTATATAGATGTTCATTTATGACATTGTGCAACCGTACACTTTGGTACGGGCAATACACCAGGGGCTGAAGTACCCTACAACATGGTGTGATAAGTCCGAACACTTTCACAAGTGCGGCACCCCGAACTTATAGCATTATATGCATCGGCTCCGAATCATGTCTTGGGTCAATAGTTGGGTTTGCCCGGCTCCCATGTTTTGGTACCTTATGTTCCGTTATATCGGCTAAGGTAGCGCTGGGAGAACTACTGCGATTGTGCCCCGGTTGAGCTGGGTTAAGCACCTCAGTGGAGAAAGCTAAAACTGACCATCATGATAAGGCGAGAGCCGGTCGCTGTTCGAGAGGTTTTCGAGTCCCTAAAGACTTATGCCGCTTAGAGCGAGGAGTCGGCATTGTCCGGCCTAGGCGTGGATAGCGCCCTGAACTCGGTCTTCCGAATACTAGGGGATTCGATGAAATTTAAAATTATAGAATTCTATGGCTAAGTGAGAGTGTTCAAGCATTATAGTCCGTTGCCTTGTTAGCTATGCTGAGCGCCTCCCTAGAAGGACCCAAGAATGGGAACAAGAGCGCTCAAGTTTATCCCGTGGGGGCTGAAGCCGACGACTCGCCATCTCTCAAATTTAATACACGGCCGCACAGAAGGTAATATTTTAAATTCAAAAGTGTTGCTTAGCGCATATGAACAAGTTTTCAGCGTACAGGATAACAAATGCGAGTCTACTAAAAAAATTACATCTTTGGAGCATTCATCCGCTATAAGGCGGGCACCCTTCAGGACGCCCTCATAATACATTTCAGGCTTGCGATGCTCCTTTTTCGGTGATGGTCCGTTCGTCACAACCTTCTCAGCGTCCATCTTGCCCCAGTGCACCTTAGCAAGGGCAAGGGCCCTACGGTCACCTTTGATGCAGACGGAGCGCTTGACGACTTCAACCCATGGACAGGCGTCCACCAGCCGCCTCACCAGCCCGAAGTAGCTCCCAGGCATGGCTTCCTTAGGCCACAGCCGAGCTATGAGGCCTTTCATGGCCACCTTATGGAGCTCGACCAGCTGCTTCAACTGGTCGCTTAAGGGCACCGGGTGTCCGGCCTCAGCATACTGAGACCAGAACACCTTCTCCGTCGAGCTTCCCTCCTCGGCTCGGTAGAATGCGGCAGCATCAGCCACACTGCAGGGCAGATCTGCGAATGCTCCTGGAGAGCTCCGAATTCGGGTAAGTAACAGATAATTCACTTTCACATGCTTGCTTTGCATATAGAATGCCTTACCCGCCGCTATATTCTTCATCACCTCAATCTTCTGGAGGGCTTTTTGGGCTTCGGCCTTAGCGGCTTTGGCGCACTCAAGGGCCGAGGCGAGCTCGGACTCTCGAGTCTTTGAGTCACGCTCCAAACTCTCGTGTTTTTTCACGAGAGCCTGGAAATCTTGCCGCAGCTCCGCCACCCGCGCCTCCTGCTTCTATCGCTCGGTGCACTCCGCGGCCGCATTTCTTTCGGCCTTGGACACCGCTTCCTTCAGGGTCGCCACCTCGTTCGTGGCCCCTGGAGTATTCACGTTATTCCTGTCATCTTTTGCAACCACATCTTTTAAATACTCCCATAAGGTATTACTTACCTTCCTTGTCCTCGAGCCGCTTTTTGGCAAGTCCGAGCTCGTTCTCGGACCGCTCGAGGCTCTGCTTCAATGCATCAACCTCCGCAGTCAGTGCGGCAGAGGTCAGCAGCGCAGCCTGCATTCCCATATTGACATACTTATGTTAGACTCCTGCGTATATCTTTTAGATCCTCAGTTCGGCTTTTTCTTTCCGAACACCAAACTGAGCATCAGGGGCTACTGTCTATGCGGTAATATTTTTATATCTTAAATACATACCTCAAAGCCTGTTAGAAGGCTGGCACAGGCTTCGGTCAGCCCGCTTTTGGCGGACTGAACTTTCTGGATCACCACACTCATAACAGTGCGGTGCTCCTCGTCTATGGAAGCGCCGTTAAGCACCTCCATCAAATCATCCGGTGCCTCCGGTTGGACGGAGGTCATCGGCATCGCAGTCTTGCCCTTCTTACGAAGGGGTCGCCTGCCAGACTCCGGAACCACTGAATGTTCCGGTATGGAGTCCAACACAGGGCCGGACTTGAAGCCCTTCAGGGTTTTATCCCCTTTGCGCCCGGAGTCCGGGAGGTCGCCTTGTGGCGCCTCCATGGCCACCTCCTCCTGGATGGGCCCCTTTTGGGACTCCACCCCAGCGTCATCCGCGGCGGGAGGAGACGAGGCGGTCGGAAGTGAGGTGTTATTCACCTCCGACGAATCCAAGGAGCCGCTCGACGAATCGTCGAGCCCGTCCTTGGGCGGGCTGCATGGTTATATTCGGCGTTAGAAGATGATGTGCGACAAATGGAACGCCATGAGTTATTCTGGTGTCCGGACACTTACGATTTCGCCAGGGGCTTGGTCCTTGGTGGCCACTCCTCTCCGCCGTCGTCGGCGTTGGCGGTGTAGTCTGGAGGGAGGGTCCTTCCCTTCTTGGTCCCTCCGGCCTCCCGGTTAGCGGCCTTCCTCCCCGTTGGGGAGAGGCCTCTTTCCTCCTCGCTCGCTGGAGGAGTCCGCCTGAGTCATCGGACGATGAGTCCGACAACACCTGGCGCCGGGAACTCCTTCGGGTCCCGTGGCCTTCTTCTTGGCCTTCGTCTCCGGCACCACGTAAGGTGTCGGAACCAGCAGCCCCGTCAAGCGGGCGTCCGCTGGGTCTTCTGGCAAGGGAGCCGGACAGTTAACCTGTCCGGATGTCTTCTGCCAGTCCTGTCAAAGGTGAGGGAGTTTTAGATCCCGCATAGAGTCAAACTATGAAAAAAGAGTCCCGTAAAGGGTAAATAGCTTACCTCCCTGGCTTGATGCCGTGAGCTGAATCCGTGATCTTCGGTAGCGGATGCGGGAGCCTCGGCGCCCTTGAACAGCACCTTCCGCATCTTCGCACGTGAGTGTCAAGAGCCGCTCAAATTCGGTGCTGTGCCGGATCAAACTCCCACAAGTTGAAGGCCCGTTGCTGGCACGGGAGGATCCGGCGGATAAGCATAACCTGGATTACGTTGACAAGCTTGAGCTTCTTGTCCACCAGGTTTCGGACGCAGGTTTGGAGTCCGGTCAGCTCTTCCGAATTACCCCACGTCAGGCCCGTCTCTTTCCATGAGGTGAGCCGTGTAGGGAAGCCAGATCGAATTGGGTTCGCCGCCCATTTGGAGTCGCGCTGCTCGGTGATGTAGAACCACCCCGATTGCCACCCATTTATGGTCTCCACGAAGGAGCCCTCGAGCCATAGGACGTTGGCCATCTTGCCCACCATGGCACCTCCGCACTCTGCTTGGCGGCCGCCCACTACCTTCGGCTTGACATTGAAGGTCTTCAGCCATAAGCCGAAGTGGGGCTGGATGCGGAGGAAGGCCTCGCACACGAGGATGAACGCCGAGATTTTGAGGATGAAATTCGCGGCCAGATCATGGAAATCTAGGCCGTAGTAGAACATGAGCCCCCGGACAAATGGGTGAAGTGGAAACCCTAGTCCGCAGAGGAAGTGGGGGAGGAACACCACCCTCTCATGGGGCCTGGCGGTGGGGATGAGCTGCCCCTTGTCGGGGAGCCGATGCGCAATGTCGTCGGACAAGTATCCATCCTTCCGCAGCTTTTTGATGTGCCCCTCCATGACGGAGGAGGCCATCCACTTGCCTCCCGCTCCGGACATAGTTGGAGAAGGTTGAGGTGGGATGTGCGGACTTGGGCGCTGGAGCTCGAGTGCACGGAAATGGATAAGCAAAGGAGGAAGAAGGCGTGTGTGAAAAAGTGGATCCTTATCCCCTTATATGGACGGACAAAGCTATGCGTCCCCACCGGCCTGATAAAACTCGCTTATCTCCTAAGCGCCGTAATCAATGGCACGGTTGGGTTACCCACGCCCGTATTGATGAGAATCCCGGAATAAGGGGACACGATCTCTGCTTTGACAAGACGTGCCAAGGAAACCGCCTCGCTAAACGTGCTGAGGTGGGACAGTAAAAACGATTCGAATAAAGGCTTGGCCGTGGTGTGATGTCACGCTGCGGAATATGTCGGCAGATTGAACTTGTGTAAATATTATTCTCTCTACGGTGGTATGTGGAACTTATTTTGCAGAGCCGGACACTATCCTTGTGTTCAGAATCTTCTATGAAGTATTCGGAGGAGGAACCCGCCTTGCAATGCCGAAGAAAATATGCGCGCCGGACTCGTCGTCATTGAAGCCTGGTTCAGGGGCTACTGAGGGAGTCCTGGATTAGGGGGTGTCCGGATAGCCGGACTATAGCCTTTGGCCGGACTCCTGGACTATGATGATACAAGATTGAAGACTTCGTCCCGTGTCCGGATGGGACTTTCCTTGGCGTGGAAGGCAAGCTTGGCGATACGGATATGTAGATCTCCTACCATTGTAACTGACTCTGTGTAACCCTAACCCTATTCGGTGCCTATATAAACCGGAGGGTTTTAGTCCGTAGGACGAACAACAATCATACCATAGGCTAGCTTCTAGGTTTAAGCCTCTCTGATCTCGTGGTAGATCTACTCTTGTATTACCCATATCATCAATATTAATCAAGCAGGAGTAGGGTTTTACCTCCATCGAGAGGGCCCGAACCTGGGTAAAAACATCGTGTCCCTTGTCTCCTGTTACCATCTGCCTAGACGCACAGTTCGGGACCCCCTACCCGAGATCAGCCGGTTTTGACACCGACAGTTTGCCTTTAGGATGTTTACAATGCTTGTTGGTTTGTGCGGTGCAGGACAGAAACTTTGGCTGTAGTGCGCGAATTTTAATTTTTTACTGGAACGTCAAATGGTTCTGATTCTTTTTGCATTGTCTTTCTGTATAAATTTTTTATTTTCCGAATTTTGGCAGATTGTTTCAAGTATCAGAAGTATGGTGAATGTTCAGATTGTTACAGACTGTTCTTTTTTAGACAGATTCTGTTTTTGATGCATAGTTTGCTTGTTTTGATGAAACTATCAATTTATATCAGTGGATTAAGCCATGAAAAAATTATATTACAGTAGACAAAATGCAAAAATAAAATATGAATTGGTTTGCAGCAGTACTTAGAGTGGTGATTTGCTTTATTATACTAACGGATCTTACCGAGTTTTCTGGTGAAGTTTTGTGTGAATGAAGTGTTCGATGATCGAGAAGGTTTCGATGTGAGAAGAAGGATGAGAGGCAAGAGCTCAAGCTTGGGGTTGCCCGTGGCACCCCAAGGAAATATTCAAGGAGACTCAAGCATCTAAGCTTGGGGATGCCCCGGAAGGCATCCCCTCTTTCTTCAACAAGTATCGGTATGTTTTCAGATTTGTTTCATTCATGTGATATGTGCAAATCTTGGAGCGTCTTTTGCATTTAGTTTTCATTTTTCTTTTATGCACCATGCTGTTATGAGATGGTCCTTGGTTGATTTATAGAATGCTCGTTGCACTTCACTTATATCTTTTGAGTATGGCTTTATAGAATGCTTCATGTGCTTCACTTATATCATTTGAAGTTGGATTGCCTGTTTCTCTTCACTTAGACAACCGCCATTTGTAGAATGCTCTTTTGCTTCACTTATATTTGTTAGAGCTTGGGCATATCTTTTGTAGAAAGAATTAAACTCTCTTGCTTCACTTATATCTATTTAGAGAGATGACAGGAACTGGTCATTCACATGGTTAGTCATAAAATCCTACATAAATTTGTAGATCGCTGAATATGATATATTTGATTCCTTGCAATAGTTTTGCGATATAAAGATGGTGATATTAGAGTCATGCTAGTGGGTAGTTGTGGATTGTAGAAATACTTGTGTTGAATTTTGTGATTCTCGTAGCATGCATGTATGGTGAACCGTTATGTGACCAAGTCAGAGCATGATTTATTTATTGATTGTCTTCCTTATGAGTGGCGGTCGGGGACGAGCGATGGTCTTTTCCTACCAATCTATCCCCCTAGGAGCATGCACGTAGTACTTTGTTTCGATGACTAATAGATTTTTGCAATAAGTATGTGAGTTCTTTATGAATAATGTTGAGTCCATGGATTATACGCACTCTCACCCTTCCATCATTGCTAGCCTCTTCGGTATCATGCATTGCCCTTTCTCACCTCGAGAGTTGGTGCAAACTTCGCCGGTGCATCCAAACCCTGTGATACGATACGCTCTATCACACATAAACCACCATATACCTTCCTCAAAACAGCCACCATACCTACCTATTATGGCATTTCCATATCCATTCCAAGATATATTGCCATGCAACTTCCATCATCATCATATACATGACTTGAGCATTGATTGTCATATTGCTTTGCATGATCGTAAGATAGCTAGCATGATATTTTCATGGCTTGTCCATTTTTTGATATCTTTGCTATGCTAGATCATTGCACATCCTGCACATCACGGAGGCATTCATATAGAGTCATATCTTTGTTCTAGATATCGAGTTGTAATATTGAGTTGTAAGTAAATAAAGTGTGATGATCATCATTATTAGAGCATTGCCCCAGTGAGGAAAGGGTGATGGAGACTATGATTCCCCCATAAGTCGGGATGAGACTCCAGACTTTATGAAAAATAAAAGAGGCCAAAGAAGCCCAAATAAAAAAAGAGGCCAAAGAAGCCCACCAAAAAAAGAAAATAAAAAAAATAAGAGAAAAAGAGAGAAGGGGCAATGTTACTATCCTTTTACCACACTCGTGCTTCAAAGTAGCACCATGTTCTTCATATAGAGAGTCTCTTGAGTTATCACTTTCATATACTAGTGGGAATTTTCATTATAGAACTTGGCTTGTATATTCCGATGATGGGCTTCCTCAAATGCCCGAGGTCTTCATGAGCAAGCAAGTTGGATGCACAACCACTTAGTTTCTAGTTTGAGCTTTCATACACTTATAGCTCTAGTGCATCCGTTGCATGGCAATCCCTACTCACTCACATTGATATCTATTGATGGGCATCTCCATAGCCCGTTGATACGCCTAGTTGATGTGAGACTTTCTCCTTTTTGTCTTCTCCATACAACCTCCACCATCATATTCTATTCCACCTATAGTGCTATGTCCATGGCTCACGCTCATGTATTGCACGAAAGTTGAAAAGGTTTGAGAACATCAAAAGTATGAAACAATTGCTTGGCTTGTCATCGGGGTTGTGCATGATGTGAATATTTTGTGTGGTGAAGAAGGAGCATAGCCAGACTATATGATTTTGTAGGGATAACTTTCTTTGGCCATGTAATTTTGAAAAGACATGATTGCTTTATTAGTAGGCTTGAAGTATTATTGTTTCTATGTCAAAGGATAGACTATTGCTTTGAATCACTCGTGTCTTAATATTCATGCCATGATTAGACATATGATCAAGATTATGCTAGGTAGCATTCCACATAAAAATTTATCTTTTTTATCATTTACCTAATCAAGGACGAGCAGGAATTAACCTTGGGGATGCTGATACGTCTCCATCGTATCTATAATTTTTTATGGTTCCATGCCAATATTCTACAACTTCCATATACTTTTTGGCAACTTCTTATACTATTTTTGGGACTAACATAGTGATCCAGTGCCCAGTGCCAGTTTCTGTCTGTTGCATGTTTTTGGTTTCGCAGAATATCCATATCAAACGGAGTCCAAACGGGATAAAAATGGACGGAGCTTATTTTTGGAATATTTGGAAAATCTGGGAGAAAGATCAACGCGAAACGATGTCCGAGGTGGCCACGAGGCAGGGGCCCACGCCCGTACCAGGAGGGCGCGCCCCCACCCTCGTGGGCCACCCGTAAGGCGGTTGATGCCCTTCTTCGGCCGCAAGAAAGCTAATTTTTGGAAAAAAATCACGGCGAAGTGCTACGTCTTGAGCTTGCGTTGGTTTTCCCCGAAGAGGAGAGGATGATGCAGCACAGTAGCCTAAGTATTTCCCTCAGTTTTTGAGAACTAAGGTATCAATCCAGTAGGAGGCCACGCGCAAGTCCCTTGTACCTGCACAAAACGATAGCTACTCAATGCCTTCACGGTCACTTACGAGAGTGAGATCTGATAGAGATAATATTTTTGGTATTTTTGATATAAAGATGCAAAGTAAAAAGTAAAAGGCAAAGTAAAAACAAAGAAAGTATAAAAGTGATGGAGATTGATATGATGAGAATAGACCCGGGGGCCATAGGTTTCACTAGTGGCTTCTCTCAAGAGCATAAGTATTCTACGGTGGGTGAACAAATTACTGTTGAGCAATTGACAGAATTGAGCATAGTTATGATGTTATCTAGGTATGATCATGTATATAGGCATCACGTCCGAGACAAGTAGATCGAAACGATTCTGCATCTACTACTATTACTCCAATCATCGACCGCTATCCAGCATGCATCTAGAGTATTAAGTTAAAAACAGAGTAACGCCTTAAGCAAGATGACATGATGTAGAGGAATAAATTCATGCAATATGATAAATACTCCATCTTGTTATCCTCGATGTCAACAATACAATACGTGCCTTGCAACCCTTTTACATCCTTTGGGTAAGGACACCGCAAGATTGAACCCAAAGCCATGCACTTCTCCCATTGCAAGAACTACCAATCTAGTTGGCCAAACCAAATGGATAATTTGAAGAGACTTGCAAAGATAACTCAATCATACATAAAAGAATTCAGAGAAGATTCAAATATTACTCATAGATAAGCTGGATCATAAACCCACAATTCATCGGTCTCAACAAACACACCGCAAAAAGAAGATTACATCGAGTAGATCTCCACGAGAGAGGGAGAACATTGTATTGAGATCCAAAAGAGAGATGAAGCCATCTAGCTACTAGCTATGGACCCGAAGGTCTGAAGTAAACTACTCACACTTCATCGGAGGGGCTATGGTGTTGATGTAGAAGCCCTCCGTGGTGGATGCCCCCTCCCGTGAGCTCGGAATAGGCCCCAAGATGGGATCTCGTGGATACAGGGAAGGTAATGCGATGGAATTAGGTTTTTGGCTCCTGTTCTGATCGTTTGGGGGTACGTAGGTATATATAGGAGGAAGGAGTACGTCGGTGGAGCTTCGAGGGGCCCGCGAGGCAGGGGGCGCGCCCTAGGGGGGGCGCCCTCCACCCTCGTGACCGCCCCATGGCTTTCTTGATGGAGGGTCCAAGTCTCCTGGGTCTTATCTGATGAGAAAAGCACGTTTCCGAAGGTTTCTTTCACTACAGGAATCAGGGAATTTGCCATTAGCTTATTCTTTGCCGTCTGCTAGCCGACGACAAAAAACTGGCTGATGGCAAATATATTGTTTGCCATGTGCCATTTCTTTGCCGTCGACCTGCGGACGGCAAAGCTACAGAAGGCAGATGGCAAAGAGCCCAACTGGGCCCCACTGGACCCTGCGGCTGGTTAATCTAGACGGGCTGGCTGAAGCGGACAGCAAAGGTTCCAAAGACAGACGGCAAAGAAACACTCACGACAAAGAGAAAGCACAGCTCGCGGATCAATCACCTGGATCGATGAGTTGGAAAGATCTCAGACACACGTTCTGTCGGACGCATACCCCACACACCCACGATGCACGCACCCCCACGGCAACACCCGCGCGCCCCATGCCCCCACTGCCTGCCTTATCCATCGGTCTCACCCACCCACCACTTCTCTCTCATCTCTCTTCCTGCTCCCGATCTCACCCACCCCACCACGTCTCTCTCTCATCTCTCTCCATGCTCCCGATCTCACCTACCCACCACCACCCGCCACCGCCCCGGCCCCGTCCTCGCCGGCCACCACATCGCCTACCGGCCACAGCCACTTCCGCCTTCACCCCCAGCTCCGTCGCCCCCGACCACTTCCCCCGTCGCCCCCGTAGGCCCGCCGGCGCTCGCCACCACCTCACCGGCCGGCCCCCACCTCGCTAGCCGCCATCTCGCTGGTCGGCCCCGGCCTCGCTGGCCGCCATCTCACCCGCCGGCCCCGGCCCGGCCCCCTCGCTCGTCCCCCAGGCGGCCTCCGTGCCCCGTCGCCCGTCGCCCAATGGAATCCGTGCCCCGTCGCCCCCGATGGCAGCAGCAGCACCGACAGTTGAGCTCCCGATGGCCGCCGACCACATGTAGCCCCCGAAGGTTGCGTCCCGCATGCCCATCCGCGCAATCCAGGTCGCCACGGACGCCCTCATCGGCGAGCGTGTGGTCGTGGGCGGCTGGGTCCGGGCCGGCCGCGTCCAATGCGGCGGCACCATGGCCTTCGTGGCCGTCAACGACGACTCCTGCCACGCTAGCCTCTAGCTTGTCATCGAGGCGCCCCGAAAGAGCAAGGACCGCCATCGATCTGGACGTCGAGGCCGGGGTGGTTGCGAGGATGAGGAGCGAGCGCACGTTAGCCAGGCACTTGTTCTTCCGGGTCACCACGTTGTTCATGTAAATGGAGTAATTTTGTGTAGATGGAGCAGATGCAAATCTATTATGTGTAAATAGAATAATTTGGTATTGTGAAATTTGTTCATTTGTCGTAGATTGTTGGAACAAAGCTTAGATGGATACTGTGGTGCACTTGGGCTGTTGGTTCACTATATTTTAATAAACAAAATCCTTTGATTTCTCTGATTTTAATAAACGTGTAGATGGACATTTTTTGCCGTCTGTTATTAATCGGCAGACGGCAAAACATTAGTTTGGCAGACGGCAAAACATTAGTTTGGCAGACGGCAAAGCCTCCATTACCTCCGTTCGCACCTAACGTGGCTAACACCTACTATTTGCCGTCCACCTTCTTTGTCGTCTGCCACTGACGGCAAAGGCCTCTTTGCCGTCCGCTGCAAAAAGCAAACGGCAAATAAGGTGTTCGCCGACCCTGTCTTTGCCGAAGCTGTTTGCCGTCCGCCGTCCTTGTCTTTGCCGTCCGCCATGGCAGATGGCAAAGAAGTTGATTCCTGTAGTGATTCCGTTTGGACTCCGTTTGATATTCTGTTTCTTCGAAATACTGAAATAGGCAAAAAACAGCAATTCTGGGATGGGCCTCCGGTTAATAGGTTAATCCCAAAAGTAATATAAAAGTTGAAAATAAAGCCCATTATAGTCCAAAACAATAGATAAAGTAGCATGGAGCAATCAAAAATTATAGATACGTTGGAGACGTATCACGAAGGTTTCAGTCCAATCGGAGTTACGGATTTCCGGATATAAAAGAAACGGTGAAAAGGCAGCAGAACAGAACGCAGAAACAGAGAGAGACCAAGAAATAGATCCAATCTCGGAGGGGCTCTCGCCCCTCCCACGCCATGGAGGCCAAGGACCAGAGGGGAAACCCTTCTCCCATCTAGGGAGGAGGTCAAGGAAGAAGAAGACGAAGGGGCCCCCTCTCCACTTCTCTTCTGGTGGCGCCGGAACGCCGCCGTGGCCATCATCAACACTGCAATCTTCACCAACAACTTCACCGCCATCATCACCAACTCTTCCCCCCTCTATGCAGCGGTGTAACCTGTCTCTTACCCGCTGTAATCTCTACTTAAACATGGTGCTCAACGCTATATATTATTTCCCAGTGATGTATGGCTATCATGATGTTTGCGTAGATCCGTTTTTTTCTATAGGCTATTTGATGATCAAGATTGGTTTGAGTTGCATGTTTTATTATTGGTGTTGTCCTATGGTGCTCTCCGTGTCGTGCAAGCGTGAGGGATTCCCGCTGTAGGATTTGCAATATGTTCATGATTTGCTTATGATGGGTGGCGTGAGTGACAGAAGCATAGACCCGAGTAAGTAGGTTGTTTGCGTATGGGATAAAGAGGACTTGATACTTTAATGTTATGGTTGGGTTTTACCTTAATGATCTTTAGTAGATGCGGATGCTTGCTAGAGTTCCAATCATAAGTGCATATGATCCAAGTAGAGAAAGTATGTTAGCTTATGCCTCTCCCTCAAATAAAATTGCAATAATGATTACCGGTCTAGTTATCGATTGCCTAGGGACAAATAACTTTCTCGTGACAACAAGCTCTCTAATAAAACTAATTTAGTTGTGTCTTTATCTAAACTGCCCCTAGCTTTTATTTACGCGCTCTTTATTTTCTTGCAAACCTATCCAAAAACACCTACAAAGTACTTCTAGTTTCACACTTGTTCTAGGTAAAGCGAACGTCAAGCGTGCGTAGAGTTGTATCGGTGGTCGATAGAACTTGAGGGAATATTTGTTCTACCTTTAGCTCCTCGTTGGATTCGACACTCTTACTTATCGAAAACGTTGCGATCCCCTATACTTGTGGGTTATCAATCTCCCATCCCCACATGATATGCTTGGTGCGGCTTTATCTGAGGATCAGCCAATCTTCCCACAGTCGGTGCGTCAGAATCATCTCGGTAGGACGACTGCCAGCTCTCTTGGACAGCTGGTCTCGGGAGTGGGTGCCACGGTGGGCCTGTGCCCAGCGTTGGATCCGAGGTTGCCCCCTCCCATGCATCTGCCATGTCGTCCCATGCTTCGTCTCCCCCTCGGCTGGCATGCGATGCGCCACAGCTGTCGGGGCGGGGCGTGGGGCTGAGGAATATTCTCCTTCCCGAGTTCTCATTGGCTCTTGGGAGCTACAGGTGGGCACCAACGCGGACTGGGAGGCGGACCCCACACATCTCCCTCCGAAAGACCAATTTCTGTCCGCTTCCTCGGGTGGTGAGTGGGAGCCGTATTCCGTTAGCCCATGGGAGAGCGACACATTTGGAGACTTGCGGGACCCCGCTCAGCTGCATGCATGCAGGGGCGATGTGCCTACGTGCATGGTTAGCCTTTCGGCGCTCTCATGTGGATCTTTGCGGGATGACTTCGGTGCGTTGGCTGCACCAACTTTCGGCTCCCTGGATGTTGGGATGGACACGGCGATGGATGTGGAGGCTCAGGGCTTTGCCTCCCTAATTAGGGTTTCGCCAAGAGCTATTCTTCCCACCCCTCCGAGACGGAGGCCATCGGCGAACAGGCAGAAAAGACCCAGGACCAAAAGGAATTTGGATGCTACACCCAGAAGAAGCGTGCGGTTTGCAAAAAGGATGAGCAGGGGCTCGGCTGCATCTAAGCAGCAGCAGGCCATCATCAGGAAGCTGTGTTTGGCCAACGAAGGGGAGACCATTGGAGATGATGCGCTCAGGGCATATGTGGAGTTATTCTCGCAGCCGCTTTCGGATAGCCACATCGCTGCAATCTTGGCCCTTTTTGGCTGGGAGCCCCCAGCAACTCCGCTGCAAGAGCAGCCCGCAGGTGTGGTAGGTGCAGCATGATCCTGCTGGGTTTGGTGGATTTTGTGGACGTGTCTCCAATGGATGCACAACCAAATAGAGTGCTTGTGTGGAATGTTCGGGGCTTGAATACCCCGGCGAGGAGGACGGCAATCTCTCAAGTAGTAGTAGCGGCCAAACCATCGATAGTTTGCTTTCAGGAATCGAAGCTCGAAGTTGTAACTCTGGACGTAATTCATCACTAAATGGGTACTAGATTTGAGGACTTCTTTTATTTGCCGGCTGCTGGCATGCGTGGCGGTATCATCTTGGCTTGGGATGCCACGCAAGTGGCATTGTTCAACCCGCACTACACGGACAACACCTTAACGGTGCTGGTCAAGCCGCACGATGGATCTCATTGGTGGCTCACTGGGGTATACGGCCCTCACCTTGATGCGGACAAGGTTACGTTCATGGAGGAGCTTTGTGAGATACGTGATCTCCATGTTGGCCCTTGGTCCTTAGTTGGGATTTCAACCTCATCCTAACCCCCAAAGATAAGAACAATCAAGTAATCAATAGAACGATCATGTCTCGGTTTTGGTCCACGCTTAATAGAATAGAGCTGGAGGAGGTGTACCTCAACGAAAGAAGATATACTTGGTCCAACGAACAGCAGCTTGCCACTTTGGAGAAAATCGACCATGTTCTTTCGACGGATGACTGGGATGACCTTCACCCCTCTTGCTTTCTGGGAGCCTTGGGTTCGTCCATTTCAGATCATTGCCCCCTGCTCCTTGAACTTAATGCCGATTGGATTGGTAATGTAAATCTTCAGGTTGGGGTGGCAATGGAGCTGATCTATCGTTTGGACTTGGCATCCGAGTCTAGGATACTCTCCGTGGAGGAGGTAACTCCTCGTCGTACTCTAAAACGCAAGCTCCTTGGCCTATGCTCGCTGCAAAGGACGATAGCCCGACAAAGATCTAGAATGATCTTCCTCAAGGATGGGGATGCGAATATGGAGTTTTTTCATCGGCATGCGAGGCACCAAAAAAGGAAGAATTATATGACAAGGTTGACTAGGGATGGGGAGACTTTCTTGGGGCAGGAAAACATTGCTGAAATGGTGGATGACTACTATGGCAATCTATTGGGCATTCCCACCCAGTGGGCACACACTCTCAACCTTGATGCTCTTGATCTCCCCACTCTAGATCTTTCGCACCTTGAGCTTCCGTTTACGACAGAGGAAGTGGAGCGGACTGTCAAGTGTATGCCGCTGGACAAGGCCCCTGGGCCGGATGGATTTACTAGGAGATTCTATGCCTCATGCTAGGGTATCATTAAGGAGGATATCATGCGCGCGTTCCACACGTTCTATATTGGCGATATGCGAGGCCTTCAGGTGATCAATAAAGCTCTCATATTATTGCTCCCAAAGTTGGATGGGGCGGTGGACATTAAGGATTTTCGCCCGGTTAGCCTTGTTCATGGGGCTATCAAACTATTTGACAAAGTCTTGGCAATCGGGCTGGCAGAGGATCTTCCTAGACTGGTGGGTGTGCATCAGAGCGCGTTCGTGAAAGGGAGATCTTTGCATGACAATTTCATGCTAGTTCAATGTACGGCGCGGAGGCTATATGCGTTGGGAGTTCCGGCGGTAATGCTCAAGATGGACATCACTAAGGCATTCGATACTGTTCAATGGCCTTTCTTGATTGAGGTTCTTACCCGGTTGGGGTTTGGTTAGAGATGGATCTCTTGGATTGTTCGTCTCCTAGGCACGGCGGCGACATGGGTTTTGATAAATGGAGTGCCCGGTAATGATATTCTCGACTGCTGTGGATTACGCCAAGGCGATCCGGTGTCTCCCTTGCTCTTCATTTTGATCATGGAGCCTTTGCATAAGCTATTCGAGCTGGCTGCTTTACGCCGCTTACTATCTCCGCTGGCAAGAGTTGGGCTGAAATAGAGAATATCCATCTTTGCGGACGATGTGATGCTTTTCGTCAAGTCGGGCCATTTGGAATTGACTGTCATGACCGACATCTTGGAGGCTTTTGGCGTGGCTTCTGGCCTTTGGGTAAACCATAACAAGAGCGCGGCCTTTGCTATTCGTTGCTTGGATGATCAGAAGATGTTGGTGGGGCAAACTCTGGGTTTCCCGTTCAGCCACTTCCCATGCAAATATTTAGGTCTATCCCTCACCATTCGGAAGCAAACTCATGCACAGCTGCAGTACCTGGTTGACTAGCTGACGCGACGCCTCCCCACTTGGCGCGGCTCCGCCATGCCCAAGAGTGGAAGACTTCCGCTTGTGCAATCGGTTCTCTGTGCCATCCCCATTCACGCCATGATGGCTCTGGACCTGCCGGCCAAGACAATTACAGCGATGAACAAGATTATCAGAGGTTTCCTCTGGTGTGGAAAAGCGGAGGCTAACGGAGAACAGTGCTCTGTTGCGTGGGATATCGTGTGCACGCCCAAATGGGCAGGTGGTTTGGGAGTTCCAAATTTGAAATGGTTGAACATAGCCATGCAGGCAAGGTGGCCTTGGCTGTGCCGAGCTGATGCCTTAAGACCATGGAACGAGTTTGACATCCCTGTTCCGACGGAATCCCTTCAACTATTTCGCTCGGGCGCACTCTCTACTCTAGGTGATGGCTCGAGTACCTTCTTTTGGGAGGACCGCTGGCTGGATGGATCTAGGATACAGGATCTCGCCCCGAAGGTCTATGCTAAGGTGCCGCCACGGAACCGTTACAGCCTGTTGGTGTGTACGGCTATCCAGGAGGGCTCATGGCCATTGGATATTAACCCAAATCTTGACTTGGATGAGCTGCGTGAGTACGTGAACCTTTGGCATCGGGTGGCCATCATTCAACTACAGCCCGACTCGCCGGACAGGCTCTCTTGGGTTTGGGAGAGCAATGGAGCTTTCTCTGTTCGATCGGCTTATGCAGCCAAGTTCGTAGGAAGGGTGGCCAGCCCAACAGTGGATTTTTCTTGGAAGTCGAGGGCACCACAGCGATGCCGCTTTTTCTCATGGTTGGCTTTGCGGAACAGATGTTGGACCTCAGACAGACTGGCTCGGAGAGGACTACCACACTAGGGGTCATGCCCGTTTTGCAATCAAAGTGAAGAGACTATCAATCATATCTTGTTGGGGTGTTTCTTTGCCAGGTCGGTGTGGCACGAGGTTTGCACGGCTCTTGGTAGGCCTGAGTGGGTGCCCACCACGGTTGACACATTGGTGACTTGGTGCCAGAGCAAGTACAGCACGGACGGGCGGCTGCGAGACCACCGCACAATCTTAGTGCTCATCTGTTGGGAGCTATGGAAGCATAGGAATAGTATTGTGTTCGATGGTGAGTCACCCTCAACCACACACATCGGAGACAGAATCTTGGAAGAGGGCAAGACGTGGGCTGCAGCCGGTCTTCTTAAAGGAGATATGGGTGAATTCTTTGGTAGTTTATCGCGGTGGGTAGATCATGAGTAATATGCTTTTGTAATCTAGGTGGATTGGGCGAGATTTCCCACAACGCTGTATTGGGGCTCTTTACACCTTTTTTCTTTAATATATGATGCGCATGCTTGTGCGCATTCGAGAAAAAGAGACCCCTGAAAAGCATTTTCTTCGTGTAGTGTACTATTCCCTCTGTAAACTAATATAAGAGTGTTTAGATCACTACTTTAGTAATCTAAACGCTCTTATATTAGTTTACGGAGGGAGTACATGATTTGACAGGAACATTCACATATTGTCAAAGACACAATTGTGTTCCTATTTTCATATCGATGTTGTCTTTACACTTTAAAAGTGCGCGTGATAAACACATATGTACTGCTGTCCAGATGTAGCAGAAACTGGAGCATAGAGCAAAGAATAGATCTTCTGCACTTGCTTGACTCACCTTCCCTTCTCCTCCGTCCGCGGCGCTCCCGTGAGCGCCTCGGGGAACCCTAGCCTGCCGCCTTCTCCTCCCCTCCGTGCGGGATCAACCGCTAGCACGGGACGACCGTTCGTGTGGGGGCAGGCGCCAGCGTCGCGGCGTCGGCTGGGCGGGCTCCTGCGGCAGGTTCGGGTCAAGCAGCCCGGGTCAGATCGGGCGGCTCCCATTGGTGGTCGGCGAGGCCCCGTCGTGTGTGTATGTGTTGCAATGTCTTAAATAGCCCGCTATAGCTCCGATATAGCTCCGTTATAGCCTTTTCAGCAGGGAGCCGCTAAATAGTCGCCTTCACAAATAGCCCGCTATATCCCGCTATAGCCCGCTATAGCTGCGCTATAGCTGCGCTATAGCTGTTTTTGAAGGCCCGCCGCTATTTTCCATAGCCCGCTATTTAAAACATTGATGTGTTGGCGTACTGTGGCAGGGCAGAGCGCGTCGGACGATTGTGGGCTGCACGTGCGGTGCCAAGATATGAGGCGACAGCCTCTGCGGTGGCGTGCCTCCATCCCGGCGGCAGGTGGCTAGCACATGTGCTGCTGGGCGGCGAGGCGACGATCGGTGTGGATTTGGACACTTGGGCTGGCCGGTGGGCCCTTGGTGTCTGAGGTAAAGATGGTGACGTCCTCTCTCTCTCCTTGGACTGCTCCGCCGGCCCATGATTCTTGCGGCTGGTGGTTGTGTTTGGGGTTAGGGGCTCGAATCGGACGAAACTCTTGACCGGCGGTGGCAGTCACGATGCCGGCGATGCCCCGAGCGTCATTCTCCTTCCTGTATGTGACATCAAGGTTCAACCCCCTACCCTCCTCCTCCGTGCCTCAGGAGAAAGCTGCAAATCTGTCGGATTGGGCGGCGACAGAGCTCCAAAGGCTTTGGTTTACTTCCTGAAGATAACGCCTTGGGACTTTGGATGGGTGGCCGAGGCTTCTGTTTGGGTGGTCGGCTGCCGATGTATCTTCAATGTTGGTCCTGTCGGCGGCTGGCGGTGTGCGTCTTGGTCTTGGCCGGAGGTGATGACGATGTCAGTGGTTTGCTTCGCGAGGTGAGGTGGCCATGCTTACGGTTCGCTCCCCGGCACCGTGTAGGCTGTATTGATACTGCTCGGGGGTGAGTAATTCTATATGCCGATGGCGGCGTCCTTCAATCCAGGGCGAGAGGGCAGGGGGGCCTCTTCGGATAGGAGACAGACAGCGCACAACAATTGTTGTCCCCATGGGAGTTGACGGAGCGCGGTCCTCCTGCAGCAGCGGACACCTCATCTGACTTAGTTTCTTGGACGGCTTATGGTTTGTCGAGTTAGCTGTTATTGAGCATCTTGTATCTTTTGCCATTTTTTTTTTAGTTTTTTTAGTTTGGTTAGTTTGATCTTATATGGCTCGGAAGTTACTTATCTATAAAGCGGGGAGAAAGCTTTTATCGTTGAAGCTGTTGCAAAATCAATATTTGATATCTATGATGTTGACATCTTTGGAATGACATTCTATCCAACTGATCTTCTGCATCTGTAATAAACTTACCCTACAAGTGAGCAAACCAGATCAGCATAAAAAATTGAAACGACAACATAGCCTCCCGGGTCGCTTCAGGCGACTCCGGAGGCGCCGCCGCGGCTACCTTCGAAGGCCCTCCCTCGCAGCGCCGTTCACCACGCCGACGCCGGAGGAGGCAGCCGCCCGCCGGATGATGGCGGCGGGGCATCTCTGGTCTCTTTTTTCTTCTGTTCTTCCCCTTGGTGATCGCCTTCTGATCTGGCCGCTGGCTTCGCGGTTTGTCCATGGCTTGCCTCCCGATCTAGCAGCTACCTGATGATTCCCCTCCGATCAAGATGAAGTCCATGGCCTGGAGTGCGGGGTTGGTGCCTGGACGCATCCACACGGCTGCCTGAGAGCTTCTGAGTGTGTCACCTTGAATTGTATCCGGTACGGCGGCGCCCTCGCTGCGGATTGCGGTCACCATCAAAATATTTATTGAGAGTTTTATTTCCGTAGAGCCAGTGTTTGACTTCAGTGGCGAGATGCAAACTATGGATGAAGTATTGATGCAAGGGGGTGGTTGTGCGGCAGCGGCGGTCACATCACATGTAGCTGCTGGGAATGTAAAGTAGTGGTGGCGAAAACACATGAATGACTTCGATGGTGATGCTACTTGAGCACCCGGTTTTGAGCTCCAGGGTGAAAGGCCATGTCTGACCCGAGTTGGGCATACCTGGCAATGGCGATGTTTTTACGTCGTTTCCTTGTTGAAGGCATTGTTCAGAATGCTCAGACTGATTCTTCAGGGTGAAAACATAGATTGTAGTTTTGGGTGGCTAGATCCGGTGACGGTGACACTTGAGTGCTGCTCCGTTCTTTAAGGCGTTGCTGTTTAAGAACCTCGTCGTCCGCGTGATGTCATGAGATGGTCAGTCCAGATATGGTCATTGTTATAGTTTGCTGATCCAGGATATGATCGCTTCGGTTTTTTTTTTTCATTTTTCCTCGCCTATACGTATAGCTTTGGTCTCATATGACTTTCCTATTTGCCAGTGTGTTTTTGTGTGTGTGCGTTGGTGTTGACTGTGTGCATCCTAACTATGAAAAGTTTACTAAGAACTAGCTGTGCAAGGTTTTGTTGATTGAAAAAGAAATACCAAGAAGTTAATTGCATTAGTCTTATTCTAATATCACTCTAGTAAACGAAATAAACAAAAAATAACCTCGTAGAGTGAATTGTGTTCGCATATTTTAGCATCAGCGTCATAGTCGAATTCAGGGACGTTATCAGGAGAGCTCAAGTCAGGCATAAGATTCATTTCTTTTGTCATAAACTTGCCTCTGAAGCACTAGGTGTGCAGCATTATCCGTGGAGAAGGAACTTGTGGCCTTACCAATCTGAACTATTTGCCGTTTGGAACAGGAGGACAGCGATGAGATGTGCAAAAGCAAAAGCACTTCGACATGAGATGCGGAAGGCATGGGAGCTGCCAGCTGAATCCGATTTAGTTTGTTCTGGTGCGGATTTGGTCCTGGTAATATTGGATAAATGCAAATATGCAATGAATACACGAGAGAAGATATTTTTCTTATGGACGGGACTAGTAACACTGCAGCAGTTTAATATAGAAGGGGGAGGCCTCAGATGGGATTCTTAACGCCAAGTTAAATGTGGATACACGCGTGAAGATAGAAGAGGGTACTACAGTCTGGGGCTCTATGCTCTCGGATGATAGTGCTGAGGTACGCTGGTCGGGTTGGGTCCTGTTCGCTATTGCGCCAATGTCGACTTCATCGAAGGCTTACTTTGAATGGTGTGTGCAGCAGGGTAATGTTTCACTCGGTCCCAGTCTGCGTGTTCGATCGGGTGAGGCAAGAGTCTGACTATTTGTTTCCTTAATCATTATACACACCATTTTTCTCAAAAATAAATAAAATAAATTTTAGCATCAGCGAAATGGCAATGTTATCCACAATATTTTGCTATTGCAATGATGACAACTGAAGATGTCCCGTGTTGTGTATGAATCTTGCTGTTTGCGCAAACAAAGGGAACAATGGTCCTAAAGCACATGTTGCCCGTAGAAGAACAAAATAATGGAGCAGCTTGACAACTGGATGTTATCAAGGGAACAATGGTCCTAAAGCAATGGTGACAATGTTATCCACAATATTTTTCTATTGCCATGATGATAACTGAAGATATCCCATGTTGTGTATGAATTTTTCTGTTCGTGCAGACAAAGGGAACAGTGGTCCTAAAGCACATGTTGCACATAGAAGAACAAATAATGGAGCACCTTGAAAGGCAACCAATTGGGATTGAGTAGAGGAAGCGCACATCACTCAAGGGCTGGCTTTGGCATTCTTTACACTACACATCAGACCATCTTTTCTAAATTTGGTGAAGCAAAATGTGCTCGTTGTATTGGTTTACTCTAATATCTCGGAAACAAAAGAGTCTAGAGTATGGACTGCTTCACCCACCTAACAAATGACCTTTGTATATGCATTGTGTCATTGTGTGGTGGTGAGAAGACTTCCGCTTGTATATATAGTGGTGATTCCCTACTACCAAAGACCTCTCGTCATTATATTACCATGAGCATTTGCATTACAATGGCATGGTGGATCATCATGTGTATTGTGTTATATGGAAATGTAATCTGTACCCGCTGGAATCGCCCATTCACCTCTCGAGAAAAGAAAGCATGGAACTCTGAAATGTGAAAGTGCGGGCTATATTTAATCGGTTTGGATGGCGGTCTCATAATAGGATAGGCGTCTAGTGTTCTAATTCTATTATCCTGCCGGTAGTGGCTTTGAGTTTTCTTTTTTATTTTATCTTTTTACTCCGTTTGCGAGCTATAATGGAGCTAAGACTATGTTTTCATTCCAAATTTTTAATAATATGGCCGCATGCATCTTTCAGATGCAGAGGCCGGGGGTGAGCCTCCTTTTCCAAAAAAAAGAAGAGCTCACAATCCATGTCAACAGTTGCATGATAAAACATGGGGAATCTGGTCCAGAGCTCCTATATTAAATCGCAGTTACGTATATGTATCTCAAATCGACGACGCATTAATCCCACTTCATACACTTTTTTTTGCCATGGGTGCTGCTATTTCTCTAGGAATTTGTCCAGTTGTTCTTTGCTCCCGAACTCTGAGAGCCGACATGACGTTAGTTGTAGCCGGCACCCTTTCTTTGCTTTTGTTTATTTAGCTGCACATGGATGCTAGACCTTGCTTGTTATCGTCGACATAGTGGAGCCCCGTAATTTTTGGTCATATTTAACAATAGGAAAAAAAATGTGCATACATTCTTTTTATTTATTTTTTGCAGTGACATTCTTATTGATGCGTCACGATTGATTTGCACCGAGGAGCGGAGCCCACCACGCCAGCGAAGCGACCATGCATGCTCTCCGTCGGTGCTGCCCCTAGTTGCACCTCTGATGCTGTTATACTTGGCTGTGTCACCACCGCCGGTAGCTGGGCAGTTGCGCCGGCTTGCTTTGGTGTCATTTCTCTATTTGTGTTGGTTGCTGCCGACGTCGAGCTTGGATGCGCATGTGCTGCCTCTGCTTCTTGTCATGCTTTTTCTACTGCCCTTCTACCACCACTTCATATTGATGTGTCATCACCGTGGACTGCATTTGCATTGCACCTAATGAACTGGACAACACTATGCAGGGAACAACTCGGTTGAAAGCTGACAGCAAAAATGGTTGATGTTCCGGCCCTGCAAACTCCCAAAAGCTGTGTAAACCATATTTGAGGCCATGTCTCTCAATCATCATAGGAAAATTTTAATGGTCTCCATAAGGGTCAAAATGATGGAGCACGCTCATCATGGTGAGATATATAGCGAGATTCTTTTTTGAAAAGGTGAGATATATAGCCAGATGAGTTATGACATGGAGTATCCTCCGCCTCATCTTGTCAGCAGCAGTGAAAGCCATGGTGGTTAGCTCTAATACCAACTGTTGTGAACCTTGATCCAATAGAAAATGCATGGCAACAAGAGGCTGCATAGACACAGGTTTAGATGAGAGGATAACTTGGGGAAACAGACTGATTGTTCTTGCGTGCCTCAAACATGGACACATGTGATCCTTGTATAATAGAAGCTCAGGCCCTTAACACCTTGACTTTTCCTATTCTCCTAATAATACGATTAGACTTCCTTATACAATTGAAGTCTTTCCTAATGTTATAATTGTCAAACGACACATATATATTATATCGTGATAGCTTATGATAACCGGCCTCTTCCTTGTAACCGAAGACTACAGATAGGGATACAGATAGGTAGTTTCTATTCTCTGCTATCTCTTGTAACCAGATATCTCTCCCTTCCTTCCCAAGTCTATAATCTCAACAACTTGTACGCTGCTTCAGGGAGTCGCGCCCCTGACGATATAACACGCATGCGTCGCCCAAAGCTAGGGCACGACGTTTCCCACATGGTAATCAGAGCCTAACTCTTCCCATCCAGCGATCTCCTCCCCCCATCACCAAACCTTCCGCCATGGCTTCCTCAAGCGCAGCCAACTCCACCCTCTCCGGCCAGATCACCGAGCGTCTCACCCGGACCAATTACATCTCGTGGCGAACCCAGATCACACCGCAGCTTCGGGGAGCAGGGTTCTTCGGCTATGTGGACGGGAGCATGCCAGAGCTGGCCAAGGTCGTCGTCAGCAAGGACAAGGATGGCAAGGAGGAGACCATCCCCAACCCGATTCACTCAGTTTGGATCCGAGAGGATCAGCAGGTGCTTGGTTACCTTCTGAATAACCTCTCCAAGGAAGTGCTTGTGCAGGTGACCTCGATCGTCCACGCGCACGAACTCTGGACAGCGTAGTGGCATGGTGGGTAATTAATTAAAGTAATGGCATGGAGGGTAATTAAAGCATAAAATGCGTTTAGTATGATTAGAGGGTGTGTGAAAACTAAAGGGTTTGCAGTTCGGCACACCTCAATCGGGTGGCCTTTGATCTCTATTTATACACCAGAGTACATGATGGATAGGTACAAGCGATCGTCACAGAACATAACAGAATACATAGGCTTGCGCTACAAGTTGTGCAGATTCTAACCTCCTACTCTATCCTATACGAGATACGTATTCGGTTGTTTAACACACCCCCTCAATCACAGCCAGAGAGGTTGAGATTGTGTCTAAAGAACCGAAGCTGTTGGATACCAATAGGTTTAGTTAGTCCATCTGCTAACTGGTCTTGCGTGGGAATGAATCGTATCTCCAAGGCCTTACCCGTAACACGTTCTCGAACGAAGTGAAAATCAACCTCTATATGCTTCGTCCGTGCATGAAACACAGGGTTAGCAGAGAGGTACATGGCTCCAAGGTTATCACACCACAGAACTGGTGCGCGTGCCTAGTAGATCCCGAGTTCACCGAGCAAAGACTGTAGCCATATTATTTCTGCTGTAGCATTCGCCAAAGCCTTGTATTCTGCTTCCGTACTTGACCTTGCCACTATGGCCTGTTTGCGTGAACTCCATGAGATAAGATTACTTCCATAGAACACTGCAAAACCACTAGTGGACCGTCTGTCATCTGAGGAGCCTGCCCAGTCAGCATCTGAAAAAGCACTCACTAGAGAAGACTTGGACTTGCGAATATGAAGACCAGTGTGGACAGATTGCTTCACATACCGAAGGATCCTCTTAACCGCTGTCCAGTGTTCATCTGTGGGCTCATGCAAAAACTGACATACCTTGTTGACCGCAAACGAGATATCTGGACGAGTCAATGTGAGATACTGCAAGGCTCCAACCATGCTGCGATATCTGGTGGTGTCCTCGGCAGAAAGAATGGTACCTCCACCACGTGAGAGCTTCTCCGTGGTTGCCATAGGCGAAGTAGCTGGCTTACACTGGCTCATACCTGCTTTGGTTAGCAAGTCAACTGCATACTTTCCTTGAGACAGGACAAGATCCTCCCCTGATCGCCTCACTTCAATGCCCAAAAAGAAGTGAAGATCACCAAGGTCCTTGAGAGGAAACTCAGTGTGTAGATCACCAATCAGACGGGTGACAGCTGAAGGAGATGAGCTAGTAATAATGATGTCATCGACATAAACCATCATGAACATAGTAACTCCACCAGAATTATACACAAAAAGTGATGTATCAGCACGGGAAGGTGTAAACCCCAATTTCTGTAACCGGGAACTGAGACGGGAGTACCATGCACGAGGAGACTGCTTGAGACCATAAAGTGCCTTGTCCAACTTGCAAACATGATGCGGAAAACGTGAGTGAACATACCCAGGAGGCTGTCGCATGAACACATCCTCTTCCAGAATGCCATGCAGGAACGCATTCTGGACATCCAGTTGGCGAAGAACCCAGCCATGAGAAACTGCAAGTGACAAGACCAAACGAATAGTGGCGGATTTAATGACGGGACTGAAAGTGTCCTCGTAATCAACACCATATCTCTGTTTGAAACCTTTGGCGACCAAACGAGCCTTATAGCGATTAATACTACCATCAGCATGCCGCTTAATGCGAAACACCCATTTGCAATCGATGAGGTTTCGTCCTGGAGCCGGAGGAACAAGATGCCAGGTACGGTTTCGCTGAAGTGCCTGGTATTCTTCATCCATAGCAGCAGCCCAAGATGGATGCTCCAAAGCAGCAGAAATAGACGTGGGCTCCACATCAGGCTTCACGGTGACCAGAAAACCACGTTTGTGTGGATTGTACGAGATCGTACCATCAGTACGGACGAGGGGTTTTTGTACCCCAGCCTGCGATCGCGTGCGTACTCCAGGAACAGTTGGCTCCACGCGAGAGGCCGCTTCGTGGGTGGGCTGATCGCAAGGCCCACCCTGGTCGGCTGCAGAGGAGGCCGCGGGTGGCGCGGCAGGCAGGCTGGTAGTGGAGGCGCCACCTGGCGAGTGAGCGGTGGCTGGCAGGCTGCGCAAGCCGCTCACACGGGCCGCAGGGACCGAATCCACGCCGGGATCAGCGGGCGCAGTTGAGGCAGGCGCCCGAGGACTGGCGACGGGCGGATCCACGCCGGGATCAGCGCCAGCGAGATCGTCCACGGGATCCGGAGTGGCAGGTGATCCGGGATCTTCTGTGGTACGGACTTCCTGCACATGAGATAATGGCAAGTGCGGTTGGGTAGCCGGATTAGTCCAAGTAGGAATAGACACAGTATTGCCCGTTTCTTCTGTTGGCGCATGTAAATTCGTACGTCCCATAGATTCAGGGGAGAACACAAGAATTTCATCATGCAATTGATCGGGAGATTTTCTTGGTGTATCAACAGAAAAGGGAAAAAGATTTTCATCAAATATCACATCGCGGGAGATATAGATGCGGCCAGTAGAGACGTGGAGACACCGGTAGCCTTTGTGCATCATGCTGTAGCCAAGGAAAACGCATCGTTTTGAGCGGAATTGAAGTTTGCGTTCGTTGTACGGGCGTAGGCAAGGCCAACATGCACATCCAAACGTGCGCAAAAAATTGTAGTCAGGCTGTTTTCCAAACAATCGCTCAATGGGTGTAGTGTTTTTAATGGTGCGAGAAGGGATGCGGTTGATTAGAAAACAAGCAGTGAGAAAGGCCTCGTCCCAAAAACGAAGTGGCATAGACGCATGTGCCAGAAGTGTTAGGCCAACATCAACCACATGGCGATGTTTTCTCTCGGCAGAGCCATTCTGTTGATGAATGTGAGGGCATGAAACGTGATGTTCGATGCCAAGTTGACGAAAAAAGGAGTTGAGTTTTTCATACTCACCCCCCCAATCTGTTTGCATGCAAAGGATTTTTTGATTTAGTAGGCGTTCAACATGAACTTGAAACTCAAGGAAAGTGCGATAAACATCAGCTCGAGACTTAAGACAATAAATCCACGTAAATTTACTGAAATCATCAATAAAGTTGACATAGTATTTGAAACCCCCAGAGGAGGTGCATGCAGGCCCCCATACATCGGAGAACACAAGTTCAAGAGGTTTGGAGGAAGAATTATTTGACCTAGGAAACGGAAGCTGATGACTCTTTCCCTGTTGACATGCATCACAGACAGGGATGTTATTTTTATTGGACTCACGAAGAAACTCTAAATTTTGCCGATGAAGGGCTTGATCTACCACCGGAAAAGCTGGATGGCCTAGACGGTAATGCCATCGTGTGTGAGTTTGCTTGACAGCAGAGAGAGCTTGTTGTGTCCTGCCATGACTACCGGTGACAGGATAGAGGCCTCCATCAGTGCCCCCTCGAAGAAGAACCTTCCTCGAAGCCCGATCCTTAACAAGAAAATATGTAGGGTGAATTTCAACACAAACATTGTTGTCATTAGATAATCTATCAGTAGATAGCAAGCTCCTGGTTGCTTGAGGGACATGAAGAATATTGCGAAGGAACAAAGGTCTATGAGACGTACGAATCTGAGATGAGCCAACATGGGAAATTGGCATACCTGATCCGTTCGCTGCGTGGACTTGATCCTTGCCGGTGTACCTCTCATGCATCGTGAGCTTGTGTAGATCTCCGGTGATGTGGTCCGTGGCCCCAAGAGTCGAGGTACCACGCGGGATCGAAGCCTTGGCCAGTGGAGGCATTGTTGGCGGAGCGCTCCTTGCGGACGAAGGAGTGGTTGAAGCGCTTGTAGCAGTCGAAGACATCATGGCCGTGGCGCTTGCAGAGCTGGCAAAACACGTCAACGTTCTTACCACCATTGCGGCCTCCACCGCCGCTGTTGCAGGAGTTGGTGTGGTTGTGATTTGGGTCGCCACAGTTGTGGGTGTGGCCGGCCGAGCCGCACATGCGGTGATTCCCACCGCCGCCACCGCCGCCGCTGCGGTTGCGGTTTCCACCAGAGTTGCGGCCGCGGTTGCCACCGCCGCCACCGCCGTTGCCGCCGCCGGAGTTGCGGCTGACGTTGTCCACCGAGGAGCCGCCTGAGCCGGGCAGCTGGAGCACGTGATCGTGATGCTGATGACGAATCTCGAAGTCGAGCATGTGGGAGTAGAGATTGTTGAGGGAGATCGCGTCGGCCCTCGTGGTGACCGAGGTCACCAGCGGGTCGTAGCTCGAGTCGAGGCCGGTGAGGAGGTAGATGACGATATCCTCCTCATCCAGCTGCTTGCCGGCGGCTGCAAGGGCATCCGTGAGCCCTTTGACCTTGGTGAAGTAGTCCACCATACTCATGTCGCGCTTCTGGATGGTAGCAAGTTGGCGACGAAGCTGCATCACATGCGCCCTGGAACGGGTCGCGAACGTCCGCTCCAGAGCACTCCACACGGCTGCAGAAGACGGTAAAAACAGTACCTGCAGAAGCGTTTTGTTGGAGAGCATGGAGAGGAGAAAGCTGAGGCAGTGCTGATCCCGTGTCACCCACGAGATGTACTCCGGGTTGGGTACCGGCGGCGCTCCTTCCTCACCGGCGATGACCTTGTCAGGAGCCGGCTCGGATCCATCTGCGATGGCCATCCAGTGTGCACTGCGGAGGGCTGGGAGGATTTGAGCCTTCCAGAGGAGATGGGTGTCGTGGGAGAGCTTCACCGTGACGAGGCCGGTGAGGGACGGCGAGGCATGGGAGGATGAGGCCATGACGCCGATGGACTGGGTGCTGAGCGCACCGGTGGTGAGTGCCGTGATGGCGGAGCTGGTGGCGGCTGCTACGGCGGACGAGGTTTGGCTAGGGAACGTCGTCATCTAGATGGGAAGAGGGAGGTCTGATACCATGTGAAAACTAAAGGGTTTGCAGTTCGGCACACCTCAATCGGGTGGCCTTTGATCTCTATTTATACACCAGAGTACATGATGGATAGGTACAAGCGATCGTCACAGATCGTAACAGAATAGATAGGCTTGCGCTACAAGTTGTGCAGATTCTAACCTCCTACTCTATCCTATACGAGATACGTATTCGGTTGTTTAACAGGATGTAGACCATCAGATCGCAGGATTTGATGGATAGGACTAATTGGTTCTCCGCCCTCTCATGCTTTGATGGATAGTAGATAGATGCGGGCTCTCCTATCATAAAAAGTTCTTCATTGTTGGGGTACCGAAACTCAGTTATCCATATATTTGTTGGCTTTGGTCATTTACAGTTGGTTATATGGTATATGTTCTCCCGTTTCATTTTCCACCGTACCACACATTTAGTCTGAAAAATTAATTCACAAGGCAAGCGGCCGGCCGGAGTGACAGCGCTCTGCCTCCTCAATCCAGCGTTGAATCCACGTAATACTCCATAGGTACTCCCTCCGTTCGGAATTACTTGTCTCGGAAATGGATGTATTCTGAATACATCCATTTTCGAGACAAGTAATTCCGAACGGAGGGAGTACTTTATAGCGATACATCCCCATACGCTTCCTCCTCAATCCAGCGCTCTGCCTACCATAGGCCACGCCGTCGAGTTTCTACTTCGCCAGGCAGATGTTAATCCCATATTTGTACTGCACAGATCAACGAAACCGAATATGTGCAGCCTCCAGTGTTACAGGATCCGACTCTCTGGGTGCTACAGCCTCCGGTGTGATCCCATCAGCCCCGAAGATCTTACTCATCTGCCTTAGAAGTTCATGATTCATCTGCTTTTTACTCCTTCATTAATGGTTGGGAGTAATAAACATTCAGTTTGCTCCATCCTAGGCTTGGCGACGGCAGGACGATTTGGCAGTGGCGCTGAAGCTGGGAACACTTTAAGCCAAATCCAGCAATGGATGTCCCTTGGGGATGCCGTCGACGGCCGCCCAGGAGTTTGGATTGGATGCGTTCATATTTCAGGACATGATGGGGAGGCTGTGAGTGAGATGATTAGCATGTCAGAATAGCAAACCATGTGCTTGCTTTTTGAAAGGAAACTTTTTGGTGTTAATGACCTGCGTCCTTTTCTCATATGTGGCAACTAAGATCACATATCTTTTTAGTTCATCCACATATCATTGTGTTAGTTTATATTCTTATTTTCTTGCGAGTTTATTATATTCTTATCAAGATTTTTTGAATGGCATTCTTATCAATATTGAATCAGTAAAATTCCCATTCTAATCAATCTTGAATCAGTAAAATTCCCATGGGTTGGAGATCAGCTCTTCATAGGTTGCTAGCTGTAGGAACAATATGGCCAACCAGTACGCATACATGACCATAGTACTTTTATGTTATTTTAGGGGAAACACTACTTTCACGCATTATGAATACCAATATGTTCTCAATTTTCCGGTGCACAGATGTGTAGTATTTTCCATATGGAAAATTTCCATGAATTTGGTATCAGCCTCTCTTCATATGTTGCTAGCTCTACAAACAGTTGCCAACCAGTACACATACACATACCATAATACTTTGATGTTATTATAGGTGTAGACTACTTTCAGCTATTATGAATACCCAATATGTTCTTAATTTTTTGACACATCAATCTATAGTATATTTCATATGGAATTGGATCTTAATGCTCTTCACCGCTTATATATCAACATTCTATCAAAAAAACTGTCTACAATCCCACAGCAACGCGCGGGAAAGATTATCATAATTCTATATGTTTTTCAGCTGTACAAGACTATCTTATATCTTATATCCTATATCCTATATCTTATATTTACTAATTGGAGGCACCTTTCAAGTCGTCTCATTAATCCACATCATTAAAATTAATTACACCGTTGGATCGTAGAATTTACGCTCAGGATAAAAGGAAAACATACGTAACACAAATGATCCGGGCATCCCTCAAAAAGGCATGTGACACATCCAATGTTAATTAATAATAAAACAAAAGTAAAGAAAAAAACATCTCAAAAGCCAGCTCTATGATAAAATATTCTACCGAATAAACAGACGTGACACTAAATTTGTACGTACAAAGGCAAAAGAAAGAGCAGCTTGGAACATGGACTATTGAGTCCTTTTTTTGAGAGAGAGAGTCCTAATGCTACACGTTTGGCTGGATAACATAAATTAAGGAGGCACCTTTCAAGTCGTCTTATTAATCCACATCATTAAAATTAATTACACTGTTGGATTGTAGAATTTACGCCTAGGATAAAAAGAAAACATACGTAAAACAAATGATCCGGACGTCCCTTAAAAAGGCATGTGACACATTCAAATTAATTAATAATAAAACAAAAGTAAAGAAAAAACATCTCAAAAGCCGGCCCTATGATAAAATATTCTGCCGATTAAATAGATGCGACACTAAATTTGTACGTACAAAGGCAAAAGAAGGAGCCACTTGGAACGTGGACTATTGAGTCCTTGTTTTTGAGAGAGAGAGTCTTAATGCTACACGTTTGGCTAGAAAGATAACATAAATTAAATAGAATCTCTATCTAACAAATATAGCTTTCAAGCTGGGTATCTATACGTACGTGTGTGGTGCCTCTATCTAACAAATAGAATTTTGTGTAGCTTCGAAGCTGGGTATCAATACGTACATGTGTAGTGTCTCTATCTAATTTATTTATTGCGACCTTGCAAAAGAAACTAGCTCGGCGTCTATGGAGCCATCATGAGTCGACATCTTGATATGAAAAGTGAAGCTTTGGGGCGTCACGAGGATCTACCAACTCTTATACTATACGTCACCAGGCGCCTGCTTCATGCCAGTATCCATATCAGATGTGTTGCGTCAGCTACATCAGACGACCCCGCATGTGAAGTGACGCATGATGCAATTGGCTAAACTCATCGGAAGGTTCAACAGTTGTCCAACAATATGGATTTATATATGGTGCTTATTTTGTCTTGAGTTTAATTATTTACAAGAAGAGTTATGAATACCAATTCTTACATTCATACATAGTATGGAATTCAAATATGTTACTCCATCTTTACGACGATAGTCCATACTGTGTTTTGGAACTAATATTTTTATTATAAAGTGATAGTTAATATTGAAAGTCACAGTTTGGCGTAAATTTTGGTTGAGATATTTTCTAAGAAATTATCATAATTTTCCTCACGATACAATTAAACAAAAGTTGTACGTATAGTCATAGGTAAACTATTCTACCCCACTAAGTAGGATACTCGGTCTAATAAACATTAAATAGACAAATATATGTACACATTATTTTGCGAGTGAAATAGTCTCGAAAGTGTAATTCTAATATAAATGCTCATACTTTGAAAGGAAAATTCCAAAAAATAGAAACAAATTCAAAATATTCTGAATTATTTTACAACAAACATTGCTTAGCTTTTGTAACTACATGCAAAATTTCATTATGAAACGTCGGGCGAACATCTAGAAAAATCAATGCTCCAAAATGCTACTTCCTCCATCCCAAAATAAGTGTCGTGGTTTTATTAGAAATAATCTTTTTGGAGTATCATTTTTGTGCCCATAATATTTTGAATGTTTTTACTTCACGCAATATCTAAAAATATATTCCCGATATACATATTAAAGAAAATAAAAATAATCTATTTTAAGTAGGTTTATGGTAAAACTTTTTAAAGGCTCTCTTATGTGCGATAAATCGTGAGTGGACATGCCACCACGCGCGTCTGAAATCCACACCGCACGCTGCCGCGCGATGCGTGCAGCTTTAATACCCTCGGGCCGTATAAAGAATTTGCTTGGTTGTATAGCATTCCATATAGCGTGTGTATTTCCACCTGACACATGCAGTGCATGGCCTGCGAGGCAGCGCGTGCATTAATCCCACACCCAGCAGCCCAACGGCAATAATTCAACTATCTGGCTGCCCACATGCGGGCAACATATCTGGTGATACCGCAACTCAAGTGATGGAATGCTCAGATGGATCATGGGCCTTTCGATTATGTTGGAAGGGACGCGATGAAGGCACACGTGATGAGCAGCCTCTACACCGGAGAATATACAAAAACACTCTGATTCATGTTATTAATTAAGCATCAGGCCCTTTTCCTACTAGTACTGTACTAGTTTATGAGCCTCGGTTTCACTTACGGGCAGAAAAAAAGGCTTAGTTTCATTGCCCAGACACAGAAACTTAAACCTGGTTTTCACTCATGTCTTGCTATTGTGCAATCTCCATATGAAATTATGCCATCTCTGTATTTTGCTTTTATACTACTAAAAGTTCAACAAAATAAATCTAGTAATTTTTTGGTTACTTTGCCCGTGAAGCACTAATAGTAGTCTGGCATGTCTAGTCCGTAAATTTGCATATAATGTCAATTATGATAATCCACAAAGAGTACTATTATAAACGAACATTTTCCGCTGTTGGTCTTCACATATTCCATGTGACGTTCTAGCTTGTACAATCTGAAATCAGTTGGACAACTGACCTAGTACATGCTATATTTGCTTTCACGGAACCTAACTGAGTTTTTTTTTTGTACAGAATGTACAAGCAAACATTTCCAGCTATCTTAAAGAGGGACTGAATCTAATAGAGTGAATGTTGTGGTTAATTAAAATGCACAACTTTTTTTCTAAGTTGACACCTATAGTTTTAGAATGTGTATATGGTTTGTAGTAGTAGAGCGTGTTGTACTTTTTTTTCTTGTGATAACAAGGTTACATGCATCATTTCACGCATGCTCCTGCTAAATAAACAATGGGCAAAATTGAGGAAATCCGAAAATCCTCATCTTCCCATTCCCTTTGGCTTAATTAAGTATAGAATCCAGGGTGCTTCTGGTATATTCTGCGGTGGAGGAGCTGGTCATCTTTTTTTTTTTTGCTCCAAAGAGGAGCTGGTCATCACCCTTGCATTTATCATGTCCCTCTGAATATGATCTAGCGGTCCAGGATTCATTCGAGCATTGTAGCACCGGAGATCCCGTATTACTAGATATGTCCTCCCCACATGCGATGCACATATTAAAGACACAACAGAGGAGTAAATACGCTCAGCTGCCCCTACAAAACGTAAATGCACATATTAAAGACCATGGGTTGCAGGGGGCTGGGTGGCTTGATGGGTGCGCATGAGCCATTCGAGTTGTCTTGATGTCCAATTAAACCTCTATCGGTCGCACGTGAGATACTTATTTCCGTGTCTATGATGGGGTAGAGGTGATTAGAGCTTGCGTAGTTAGCAACCGCGTGGAAAATAAACATTTCATAATGATGGTGCATACATGCAACCGTTTGATACATTATTGGTAGTAGACCATTTTGAGAGGTGGCGATGGACCGAGGCGTGCGAAGCTGGAGTATTGTATAAACATACACCAATAATGGTTGAGCTAAGAAAACAAAAAACAAATGTGATAATAACCACATGAGACCACATGTGCATTTGGTGAACTATTAGGACGTGGTACCCCATCCCAACTGCTCACTAAGTGAACTTTGCTTCTCCTCCGGAAGCTCCACTAATAGTGTAGTTCATGTGATTTTTTTCATTATTTTTGATACAGTTCATCACTCAATCTCTTCAGATGTGTGAATGCACTGAACGACATATCCATCAATGGAACAATGCATAGCAGCTAGAATTCAGTAATTGAGAGCAGTTGAATACACTGCACAACATCACTTGCATTTACCATTCATTGAAACATCGCATTATGAGGATGTGTGCATTAACTCCAACTGGCAGATTAGCCAGAACCGTGGCATGGGCTGCTAGCATCCAAGGCTGTATCCATACGAAAATCAATGTGCCTGGTCCACTTCCTGGGAGTATAGACGATGTATTCGAGAAAGCCGGTTAATAAGGTGCCAGGTATTGCGAGTGTGGCTATAATAAATAGCAATCGCGACGCACTCACAGACGCACTAGATTACGGCATCGCGTGGCCGTATGTCCAAAAATCCGCGTCGTTCTTTTTTTTATCAATAAACCCTAAGTTCAAACTTTGTATTATTTCATGTCAAAATGACAACATTTCCTACTACAGGGTATTTTATTTATGAAACTTATACATTATAACTAAATAAAATATGCATAGATTACTTATATTACTTAAGATTTAGTCATTATTGCAATGCCTATACTCTGAGATCTCTTGCAGTGACATGAGAATAATGTGTGTATATATCATAGTGACACATTTGAACATTTAAAAAGTTATGAAAAGAATATTGCATGTCGTGTTTAAACATGTTATTATTGTCAAAATATTTGCATCGAACAAAAAGTTCAATATATCAAGTATTAGAAAGTGCTAGCCCATGCAGAGGCACGGGTTGACGACTAGTAAATATATAACCATACTGGAGTACATGTATTTGTGTCAATTGTTGATATATTATATCATCTGCATAGTTTCTGCAAACCTCGACTGAGGCATTTGTTGGCCTATTGACCTTCCCTCAATGTAGATTGCCAGCTAGAATGTGCAAAGAATACCGCAGCAACACGCGGGGAATCATCTAGTATGTTTAAAAGAAAACCACACGTAACTTTTCCCTAATTAATCTTCCCATATCCCTCATGATTTCACTCACCGCCATCCCACCCACCTCCCAAATCCACTTCTGCCCCGGCCTTGCATGCATCTGCCTTCTCTCATCATCGTCGACCAACATGGCCACTTCGCCGGCCACTTCGGTCCCATCCACCGTGCCAGAGCGCCACCCTTCCGTATGTGCCGCGGTGCCCATGTCCAATCGGGATGGCCGCTGGTGTGGTTGCCTAACCATGCAGCCCGGATGATCACTAGATGCTTATTCCTCTTCGGTCCGTTCCAAAGAGAAGTGAGCGGTGGGAGCGAGAGGTAGAGCTAGGGCGACAACAGCAATTGGTATCGAAGCTTCAGTTCAGACGATCACCGGCGGCCATGGCGCTCGTCCCTCACGGCGGTGGTGACGGGGCAATGTCGTTGCAGTTGTGAGCTACACCCACACCTCCTGGGCAATCAAGGCAGAGGCCATCCTTGATGCCCAGGGGCTGTGGAGTGCAGTGTCTCCAGCGGACGGCGCGGCGGCCGACGCCGGGAAGAGCAAGACGACGCAGGTGGCAATACTGGGCGCACTGCCGGAGGACAATGCTGATGCAGGTGGCGATGAAGAGCACGGCGAAGGAGGTACGAGTCTCCCTCAAAGTACACTTCGTCGGCGCCGATCGGGTGCACGCGGCGAGGCTGACGATGCTGAGTGGAGAGTTCATCGCCTCCGCATGGACGAGGCAACGAGCTGGATGAGTACGCCAGCAAGGTCAGTGGGATGGCGGCGGGGTATGCGGGGCTCAGCGCGATGCTCGACGACGCAGCCGTGGTGAAGAAGCTGCTCGACACCATGCCGGACCGGCTTTACGGCGCGGTCGCGGGAATCGAGCAGTACTGCGACGTCGAGGAGGCGCTTGGCCGTCTGAAGGCGTTTGAGGAGCGTACGCGGCAGCGGACGCAGGCGATCGGCGAGCGCACGGGCGAGCAACTACTCATGACGGCGGCGCAGTGGGATGCGCGGGAGCGACGGCACAGTGGCGCTCGGGACGACGATGGCGGCAGAAGCGTGGCATCGGCCAATGGCGGCAACCGGCACGGCCGCTGCTACGGCTGCGGCGAGCGTGGCCACTTCAGAGGGAATGCCCCAAGCTGCGGAGGGCGCCGGCGGCATAGCGAGCACTGCTGGCGAACCTCGGCGTCGAAAACGACGGCCTCCTCTGAGCCGTGGCTTAGGGGGTGTGTGTTTGGAATAAGCCACGGTGAGCATAGTCCGGCTAGTATCTGACCTTTGTATGGCCCACCCATTGTCTGGGCGTTGTATATCCTGATATGTGTGTGCGCGGACCAGACCGTGTCGGGTACGTAGCGGCTGTGCGTGAGTCCGTGCGTGTGTGTGAGTGGCCAGTCCGTTGGGGAGCGAGGGGGAGCGATGAGCGGTGTTCGTTGCGGGCTCGCGGCAAACTAGACGTGTTCGTTCATGTCGTGGGCGTGGATAGAGCGGTCAGGACCTGGTGCTCCGCGTAGGGGAGATCGTGGGTGCATGTCCTGGGGTGTCTCGGGTATAAAACCCCCATGTACGTTGTAACAGCGTAGCCAGAATTGAGTTCGTGCTCAAGGAACGAAACGCCATTCGAGCGGCGGTGGCGTTCCTGCGCCGGCAACTCCGTGTCCACCTGATCTCCCTTCTTCTTCTTCGGTCCGTTCCAAAGAGAAGTGAGCTGTGGGATCGAGAGGTAGAGCTAGGGCAAGGAGCGGCAGCAATAGCATATGGCAGCGGATGAGCGAACAGCTCAACAGCGGGCAAGTGAGTGGCAGATCACAGAAGTGCAAACTTTGGCAGTCCGCCGCGGTTCAGAAGTTTGGAGCGCGGTCGCCTGGTGCCCTCGGAAGTCTCAGTTCACATGAATTCACATAGATATCCATGGATCCTTGCATGCTGATGTAGGGCAGCAGCCAGCGATTGGGGTTGCTATTATCGACAAAGCACTTTCTATCAGCTCACAAATTCAGCGAGGCGAAATGTGCCTTTCATATGGGTTTCCTCTAATATCTCAGCATCAAAAGTGTGGAATGTGGACTCTTCACGCATCCAACAAAGAGGTCCCTTGAATGTATTGTGTGGTGGTGGAAAAACTCTCGCATGCATATATATAGTGTTGATTCCCCTGCTACCAAAGAACTCCTGGGTCATCATATTGCCATGATCATTTGCATTACAATGGTATGGTAGATCATCATGCTTATCATGTTCTGAGAAATGCAATTTTTACAGCTCGAATCGCCACTTCGCCGCTTTCAAGCAGAAAACATGGAACCCTAAAATCTGAATCAAGAAGTCCCAGCCCATAGCAATCGTTGCATGATAAAACATAGGAAATCTGGGCAACTTTTTCGATTAATTCAGAGAACAAAACAGCAGAATCTGTATATCAAACTTCGCTCACGATCTGACCCATCAGTCGTTATTATCCTTCATCAAGGGTGTAGAGTGGCCAAGCACTCGTGTTAGCAGCCAATTTAGCTGGTATAATCCTATCAAAGAAACAGACAATATGCCGACCAATCACAAGATTTTCCTGAAAAAGCATGCGAAGTGAGCGTAATTCAGCTGAACCCAGGCTTCTCACATCACCAGTCTGCACGGGACTCGCCAGATCACGAATCTAAGAGACTAAAAATTGCAGAATCTGCGGCAGCGTGCAGTGTGGATCCGTTAGCGTGCAGTGCACCACGAAGATTGTCGCGGCCACCACCCACTTCTTCCTCCACCGGCGCTGGCGGTGCTGCTGCCGGCGTAGAAGGTTGCTTGGACCGGCCACAAGGGATGCTGCGGCGCTGCGACGGCGACATCCGACTGCGTGACGGCGTGACGAAAGGCGGCGAGGTGGAAGGCGTGCGGTGCGGTGCGAGGTGTGCGCAAGCGAGGCGGCCGGTTGGGGAAAAAACAAAGGATATGACCCACAAGGGGCATATTTTTTAAAAAAATTGCGAGTTTTTCTTTCACCAAGCGTTCTAGGCCAGGAACTATGTCCAAATCCTTCTTTGTCGTCTTCATCGGTCCACCGGCAAAGCTGCAGCAGACCATCCTCCATGTACCCACCATCTCCGAGTCTCCGACCTATCACCCTCCAGCGTCAGAGCCTCTCATGTAAGGCACTCCTGCCGTACAGCATGTCCATCGATGGCAAAAGAGGGATAGGCTGCATATGTTAGTGAATGAGCGGACAGCTCGATGGCATGGCGGATCACGCAAGAGCCAATCCCGGCAGTCCGGCGTGGTCCAGAAGTTTGGAGCGTGATCGCCTGGTGCCCTGGTAAGCCTCAATTCCTCATGAACTCAGTATAAGGAATTAAGGATGTGTGAAAACAGCCAGCGATTGGGGCAGCTGGACAAAGTACTCTGTATTGTCTCACGAATTTCGTGAGGCCGAATGTGCCTTTCATATTGGCTTACTCTAATATCTCAGAATGAAAAGAGTAAAACATGGACTATTTCACCCATCCAACAGAGGACCTCCCATGTGTGGATTGTGTGGTGGTGGAAAAACTCTGGCTTGTATATATATAGTGGATTCCCTGCTATGAAAGAACTCATCGGGTCATCATATTGCCATGAGCATTTGCATTAACATGGCATTGTAGAGCATCATGCTTATTGTGTTTCACGGAAATGCCATTTTTACTACTGGAACTACACCTTCACCTATGTCAAAAAGGGAACACGCACCTCTGAAATCTAAATCAAGAGCTCCCAATCCATTGCAACAGCTCCATGATAAAAACAGGGGAAATCTGGTCCAGACCTTCCATTTAGACTTACGTACCTTGTATCTCAAGTCGATGATGCATTAATTCCGCTTCTTTCTTTCTTCCTTTTTGCCATCAGTTCTCCATTCTTACCTTCTGTTATCATTGAGATAGCGGAACCAACACAACATAAAAGCGATACAATTCAGAAGATTGCCCTCAATACAAACGAACCTGGGCTTAAAGCTGCCCTTGAGACCCCACTAATTCTGTTGGATGGCTACGTTATGAAACCTATATCTGAAATTTATTACAATGCTTTTTTCTGACTTTCGCCTAATGAAAACTGCACATTGTTTTGAAACTAAGAAACCTAGACCTATTGATGGCTGCCTAATTTTGTATGCATTTTGCTGTTCCTTCTTAACCATGTGTGTAAGTTCCATCTTTTTCTTCTTGGAGAGGTTGGCTACAGTCTGCTTGCAATGAATAAACACTGAACTTGTTTATGCCGTGAGTTTCAACTATCGTTTTTCCTAACAAAAATGGCAAGTAAGCGAATCTGTTTATACTATATGTAGATGGATGCAACAGGCAAAACAGAGCACTCAAGGGGAATTTCCACGGATATACCTTCAGTCCTGCATGACCGATGCCGCTCCATAGCCTCACCAGTGATTTGCCGCCGGGCGTTTAACGGGGTTGGAAGTCTAGAAAAGGTATATCATGGCATGCAACTTAATGGTCTCAGAAGCCCCACAGGAAGCGTGAACAATGTCTCAGTAGATCCCCCTCCTCTGTCATAGGCTCTGATCTTTCCTACCAGGTGTAGGACAACTTCTAGGCCATTCGACATTTGCAAAAGCTAGACCAAGAAAGAGTTGATGAGGCCCCTGGAATATATTTACTACAAGATCTGATCAAGATCGTCAACCAATAACACTCAGCCGTCCATGTTGGGGCTCCCAATATTCAGATTGATGCCATTTCTACACTTTGCAAGCATGCTGGTGTTCGTCAGGGTGATTCGCTGTCTCCAGCGCTGTTTATCCTGGCGATGGATGCTCTTCACGGCATGCTGCAATGGGCAGTCCAGAAGAGATTACTTTCTGATTTGGGGCTGGACAGTGACATCCCAAGGGCGTCCATTTTTGCTGACGATGCAGTCATCTTCTTCAAGCCACAAATCACGGATCTGCGGGTGATTTCGGAAATTCTTCAACTTTTTGGCAAAGCCTCAGGGTTGCATATCAACCTGCAGAAGAGCTCGACTACCTGCATTCGTTGTGAGGAGGATGTGAGCTCCATGGTGGCAGAGTTCTTCCAGTGTCAACGGAAAGCTTTCCCAATCACATACCTCGGGCTGCCGCTCTCTGTTTTCAGGTTGAGGAAACAGGACATCATGCCACTTGTGGACAAGTTTTCCAGCAAGATGAAGGGGTGGAAGCCGAAGTTACTGCCAGCTGCGGGTAGACTTACACTGGCTAATTCGGTGCTAATGGCTCTCCCGATCCATTTCATGACAGTTCTGCCTCTCCCAGTCTGGGCCATCAAAATAATCAATAGGAGATGCCGTGGTTTCATTTGGAAGGGAGAGGAGGATATAAGTGGAGGACACTGCTTGCTGCCGTGGGCTCAGGTGTGTGCACCCAAGGACTGTGGGGGGCTAGGGGTACTTAATCTCAGGTGGTTCGGTTGGGCTCTGCGATGCAGGTGGCCATGGATGAAATGGGACGAACATCCCAGACCGTGGCATTCTCTGCCTGACACCACGGAGAAGGCAGTTTCAGCAATGTTCAATGCGGCCTCTGCGATCTTGCTCGGTGATGGGGCGTCTGCAAGGTTCTGGACCGATAACTGGCTCCCGGGAGGTAGTTCTATTGCAGCAACAGCTCCAGCGTTGTTTTCTTTTGTCAAAGACTCAGGCTGCTCAGTCCGGGAGGCTCTTCATAATCAATCTTGGATCAGGGATATCTCGGGCGGTATCTCGGTACAAGCCCTAGCACAGTATCTATCGATTTGGGTTCTAACCTCCGCTACAAGTCTAACGCCAGGTGTGAGGGACCAGGCTCGCTGGAAGCTCACCAAGGGGCAAGAGTTCTCGGTCGGCACTGCGTACAAGATGATGTTCATGGCAAATATTCGTTTTGCTTGTAACAAGCCAATCTGGAGATCCAAAGCACCACCACGATGCAAATTCTTTATGTGGTTGGTCGTCCATGGCAAGTGCCTGACGGTGGATAATCTGGAGCGACGGGGCTGGCCTGCTAACACTTCTTGCCCTCTCTGCCTGTCAGCGCCGGAGGCCTGTACACACTTATTCGTGCACTGCCGTTTCACCCAACACCTCTGGTGTCTGTTCAGGTCTTCGATTGGAGCGCATTTTGCTATTCCGGAGGACTCTGACGGCTGCACGGAGGACTGGTGGCTGCGCGCGAGAAAAGGCATTCCCAAGCCAATGCGCAGAAACTTCGACACTATTACAATTCTGCTGCACTGGAGGCTGTGGAAAGAGAGGAACTCCAGAGTGTTCGATCAATTGGCGAGCAGTGCTGAGAGAGTACTGGACTTGATACGGGAAGACATAGCAGTATGGCGCTCAGCAGGTTGCATAGCGGACCTTGGTCCATAGCGAGTCTTTGGCATTTGTACCTGGTTGTAATCGTCTTATTGGGGGGTTCTTGAGACTCTGGTTTTTAGTTCTAGTTCGCCTAGACTGCTACCCGCGTTGTATTTCTTCTTTCCTTCTAATAAAGATCGGCCAAGGGCCCTTGGAGAGAAACCCATATGTATCTACTGTCGTTCAGATGTACTAGTCGAAATTGCAGCTTAATCATATTTGACGTCTACAGTGTTGCTTTCTTTGGAACAACGTTCTCTCCAACTGATAGATAGAAGCACAACATGAAAAGTTTGCTAAGAACTAGCCGTGAAAGGGCTCCATTCATGGAAAAAATACCAAGTTAATTAAATGCAGATGTCTTATTCCAATATCATTCTAGTAATCAAACTAAACAAAAAAATAACAACCTTGCAGAGAGAGCAAACATGAAAATTATGGTCGCATATTTTAGCATCAACCTCATATTTCAAATCTGGCACGTTATTTTGAAAGCTCAAGTCCCACCTAAGATTCGCGTGTTTGGCCAAAAACTCGCCTCTGAAGTGCTAGGCCTGGCCAACCTGTACTATTTGACGTTTGGAACAGGTGGATTGCTTCCATGCAGTTATCAGATGTAGAAAAGCAAAGCACTTCGTCATTGGATGTGGAAAGTCTAGGAGCTGCCGGTTGTATCCGATTTAGTTCTCTCTGGTCCGGATTTGGTCCTGGTAATATTGGATAAATGCAACGAAGATATGAGAGCAAAGTTATTTTTCTTATTGATGAACCAGGGAATCTGAAGCAGTTTAAATAAAGCCCGGTAAAGAATTAAATGGAAGAGGCCTAAGAGATGGGATGGTTAATGCTACATGTGGATGCGATCGTGAATATAGGAAAGGGTGCTGAACTCCAAGTGTCCCCTACGACCTCTCGCCACATTAGGTGGCTGGAGGTTGGGGTCCTTGCCTGGACGCTGTGGACCGTTCGCAATAAGCTTGTGATCCAACATTCTCCCCTCCGTCGCGCTACTGATGCTCTCTACAAATTCTCGGGTTTCTTGCAGCTTTGGCGGCCGCTTAGCCGCCCCCCGGATCGGGACGCCATCTCAGCCTTCATCACCGATCTTCGCTCGATGGCCGTCCGCCTGTCGCCGCCGCCGCCGGAGCCAGACTAGATCTCCTGCGCTGGGCAGGCTTTGCTGTGTTGTGTTTTTTTTTCTCTTTCTTCTGGGCTTGTTGAGCTGTGCCCTCAGCAGAACCTCTGTACTTTGTTTGTGGTACTTGGGTGGTGTGTGTGTGGACCTGCTTTGGTTGTATGTCTTGTGATGGTTTGCTTTATTTATAAAGCGGGGCGAAAGTCTTTTTCGGTAATATAGGAAAGGGTACGGAAGCCCCGGGCTGTGCTCGGGGTGACAGTGGCGAGGTCTGGTGATTGTGCTGGAGCCTATTCGCTACCGCACCAGTGTCAACATCACCAAAGGCATCACTAGATTTAATTTGAATGATATGTGTGGTGGGTAATGTTTCACTCAGTCCCAACTAGCGTGTTGGATGGGGCGAGACAAGATTGTAATGACCACATGTTTCCTAATTATACACACCATTTTTATCAAATAAACAAGTAAATATATCTTAACATCAGCAGAATGGCATTGACGGCAACGGAAGAGGTGTCGTGTTGTGTATGCATCCTGTTGTTTGCGCAGAGAAAGCAGCACATGTTGCCCGTAGAAGAACAAAATAATGGAGCGCTTCAACATCTTGCTGCTATCGGTTGCTGAAAGACAAACAATTAGGATTGAACAGACGAAGTGCACATCACTCTCACTTAACAGCTGGCTTTGGCATTCTTTGCAGTACACCTCTCACCATCTCCAGCATCGTTTCACAAATTTTGTGCTCGTAGTATTGGTTTACTCTAATACCTCGGTACGAAAAGGCTGTGGACTATCAACTGTTTCACCCACCCAACAAAGGACCTCCATGTATGCATTGTGTAATTGTTTGGCGGTCAAAAAACGTCCGCGTGCAAATATATATAGTGTCAATTCTCCTGCTAACAAAGAGCTCCACGGGTCATCATATTGCCATGATTATTTGCATTACTATGGAATGGTGGATCATCATGCTTATGGTGTTTCGTGAATCGCAGTTTGTAACCGCTAGAATCGCCCCTTCACCTCTGTCGAAAAGGAAACAATGAACTCTTAAATATGAATTCAGAGCTCCCAATCCATGGCAATATTTGCATGACAAAATGGTGCAAGTGGTCCACAGCTCGCATTTAAATCATGGTTATGTACCTGTATCTCAAATTGATGACGCATTAACCCCTGTAGTGCAGCTATTTCTCTGTGAATTTGTTCAGTTGTGTCTGGCTCCAGAATTCTGATGGCTATTGTGGTGTTAGCTGTAGGAGGCACCCTTTCATAGCTTTTGTTTATTTTGCTGCAGATGGATGCTAGACCTTCTCGTTACTGTTGAGAGAGATGAACCCCGCCGTTTTTTGGTCATATTGAACAATATGAAGAGATTATACCACGTACATTATTGTTTGTTGATAGATGTCACTGATTCGCAACGAGGCACATACAACACCAGACCAGCCTTTATCGAAAAAACAACAACATCAGACCAGCGAAGCGACCATGCATGTGTGTTGTCGGTCTTGCTCCTAGTTGTGCCTCTGCTATTGTTGTGTTTGGTTATGCCACCACCGCTGGTTGTTGCGTCTGGTTGCTTTGTCGTCGTTCCTCAATCTGTGTAGGTTGTTGCTGTCGTCGAGCTTGGCTGCCTCTACCTCTTCCTGTGCTTCTGCTACTGCTTCCTGCGCCTTTTCCACTACGACATATTGTTGTGTCGATCATTGTGGACTGCACTTGCACGGTTGCACCTAATGAACTCGACAATACAAGGAGTAACTTGTGAAAGCTGATAACAACCATGGTACATGTTCCGGCCCTGCAAACTGCCAAAAGCTCGTGTAAACAAAATCTGATGAAGGCCACGACCATTAATCTTCCTGGGAAAATTTCAAGGTTCTCATCCATGAGGATAAAAAATGATGAAGCACGCTCCCATGATGGGATATATAGCCTGATGAGTCGCGAGTCGTGAGGTGGAGTATCCTCCGTGACATCCTTTATATAAGCTGCCACATGGACAATTGTGATTGGAGAAGGGGGAGAAAGGGGCTCCACCCACCTGAAAATTTGGGGTGGGGCTGGTGGTGTTTGGGAGGGAGATCCTATACGGCGCTGCAAGCGCCCGTTCACGCTCCTGGCGCCTGCAGCGCCCCGCGCTGCGCCGGCCCATGAAAGGTGAACACTCGCGAACGCAAAAGAAAACGCAAAAAATAATGCTATATACAGGTTTCGAACTCACCACGTCGAGTTTGCATACAGGTGCCACCAGCCAAACGAGGTATTTGCCATCTGTGATTAGTAACACTAGTCCTCGACCCAGTGCACCTGCACGGGTGCTAGGAACTACTAATTTCTGCATTATTGTGTATATTTTTAACATTCGCCCTGCTTTAGAGTATGTATAAATGAAATTGATTTTCAGAAGCAGAGCCACAGATGTTAATATGGGTCCACATTATCTCCACCTTCATGTGCAGATTTTAATATTTATTAAAATAATTAATAAAATAGGATAAACTAATTTCAAGAAATTAAATAATATTGGTGATATTGGTGTCCCACCAACCTATATATGATGTTGTAGGTTTAAATCATTTTTATATGTATTATGTTTCTAAAATATTTTTTCCATGATTAGTGACAATTACAATTGTAGAGGGATTTGTGTGGCGCAAATTTTAGTGCCCTATTAAAGAAATAAACAACTTTGAAACACTTAAATTCCTGAACTGGAAAATGAATCATTCAGATCACATCGTTTTATGGCATGTCTCAAAAGAGTTACTCGGCATCCCCGAGATTGGCCATGACAATCACCAGCGAGCTTGTCCAAACGCAGTGTGAATTCTGACCCTTTAGAATCAAGCGCACACCACTCAAGACGCCCATGTTGCTTCCCCGCGATTTGGACTCCATTGCAAAGCTCGGCTATAACACCAAGACTGTCCTGCGTATGACTCCTTGGCAAAACTCCGACTATACAGAGAGGACTTCTATGGCACCGGCAACATATCCAGCCTTCCTCTACCCCACGACTAAAATTTCTTTTTCAAAAAAAAAAAAGACTCTCCTTTTTCCAGGAGGTGAGGCTAAGTCTTTCTCTTGTACGTGCATGGATTTGTTTTTTTGCACTGGCATATGAGGCGTGAGCATTGAGGACTCTTTATTTGTACATATTTTTTTTGCTTTGTTTGCCCTTTAAAAGGAAGATGGAACACGATTGTTTTTGTTTTTTTTAAATGCACGTGGGTGTTGTGGACACTTGTTTTGCATGTATCATCTTAGTCCTATGTATGTACGTGAGGTTCCTTTTTTAAATGAGGCAACGTCCTTTGCAATAAGAAGGCACACGCTGCTTATTTTTTATTTAGAAATTGGACGTGTGTTGGGGGTACTTTTTTGTACGTGTCATGCTGCTTATTTTTTATTTAGAAATTGGACGTGTGTTGGGGGTACTTTTTTGTACGTGTCAGCTTAGTCCTATCTATGTACGGGGTATTTTAAAAAATCAGGTAACGTCTTTTAAAAAATCTTGACCATCAAATTTATAATCTGATGGCTAGATTAATACTGCTGATGTGGATTAAGGTGAAGGCTCTTATGGTGCCTCCAATTAGTAAATATAAGATATAAGATAGGCAAACACAACAAGGCCGCAACGCTATTTAATTGCAGAAATCTATTGCACCACTTAATTTTTTTGAATTATTTGAAAAAACTATCATGATTTTAAAAAAAGGTCTTCATTTTCTAAGAAAAGTTGACAAATCTGTTTTTTGTATTTTCAAAAAAAAGTTCATCCATTTTGCAAAACAGTTCATCAAATTTGAAAATAGTTCACAAATTTTGAAAAGAAAAAATAATCAAATTTGAAAAAAATTCATCGAATTTGAGAAAGGTTCATCAATTTTTATAAAAAGTTCAAAAAATTTGAAAAACGTTCATTGAGTTTGAAAAAAAAGTTAATCCATTTTTAAAAAAGTTCATCGGATTTGAAAGAAGTTCAATAAATTTGAAAAAATTCACCAAAATTGAAAAAAGTTCATCACATTTCAAAACAAGCTCATCGAATTGGAAAAGGTTCTTAGAATTTTAGAAAAAATCATCAAATTTCGAAAAAGTTCATCGAATTTGAAAATGAAGTTCATCACATTTGACAAAAGTTCATAGAATTTGGAAAAAATGTTCATCGAGTTTCCAAAAAAGTTCATCGAGTTTGAAAAAACTTTCATCAAATTTAAAAAAAGTTCATAGAATTTGAAAAGGTTGTTCATCAAGTTTCCAAAAAAGTTTATCCAATTCCAAAAAAGTTCATTGAATTTAAAAAAGTTGACTATCCATGTGCCTGAAGGATTGGGGTATCACCGAAGAGCTAGCTATGGACAGGGGTAAGCTTGCTATCCATGTGCCAGAGCCATGAGTTGGTTGCGAGATCTTATGGGTTTCACCCTAGCCTACCCCAACTTGCTTGGGACTAAATGCTTTGTTGTTGTTGTTGTAATTAAAAAAAGTTGAACAATTTATAAAAAAGTTCATCGATTTTTTTTAAAAAAACACAAATTTACCGAAAAAGTGCACGAATTAAATAAGACCGCGAAATAAGGAAAACAGAAAAGATTGGAAAAAAAAGAATAAACCGAGTTGAAGAACGAAATAAATAAAGAAAATTGAACTACCTTTAGAAACGCGGGTTGATAGCCTCATGGCTATAGCTGAGCTCTTAGAGCGAATTGTTGTGAGTTCGAAACCCCCACCCAGCAGCATTTTTGACCATTTGAAAAACAAGAAGAACAGCGAGGAAAAAGTTAGAACGGGCCGGCCCAGTTTCTACTGCTGAAGGCGCCCATTTGCAAAATTGCCTGTGTAAAACGTTTTGTAAAGCTATGTACCTCTAGGATTATCGGGCCCTTGAGGCCTTCGCCTTTCCCATCCAAAACATAAACGTGCGCATCAACGGAGCTCTCTCGCGCGTGCCACGTAGGATTGAACCCGACAAGAACGGCTCTCAGAAAATATCTCCCCTGAAGCTCGCGCTGCACGCGTTCCCCTTTCTCCCCGCTCGCACGCGACCTCCTCGTCTCCCTCGCTTTCGCCTCTGCTCCGCCGCCCCGCGCTGCCAAATCCCACCCGCCGACGTCGGCCTCGCTGCAGAAATGGCGGCTACGGCGGAGGCGGGCCGGGAGGGCGTGGTCCTGGCGGTGGTGGGCGTGGTGGGAACGCGTGGGCGCAGCCTGGGAGAGGGCCCGCCGGAGGACCCGGGGACCCGGGGATTACGCCCCGGTGAGGGCGCCGGTGCCGGCGCCAGCGTCTGCGGCGAGGAGGGTTGAGTCCGAGGAGGCGGGGGGCTCATCTGGATCCGTCGGTAAGCTCTTTCCCCTGCCCTGCTTAACTTAGCATACTCTGTTCCTAAGCAATGTTCAATACCTTGACGGTTCGTCAAGTAATCTAGGGATTTGTGATGGTGAATTGAGTCTACACGGTATGTTTCCACTTGTTTATGCGATTGATCAAGGCGTTCCTTATCTCTCTGTGCCGATGGTATAGCAGGGAACTTCTCATCGTTGACTAGAATGATGGGAGTGCAATCACTGTGTTTTGTTCGGCCCTTGCAGATTTGTGCACTATTCTTCTTCCTTGAGATGCTAGATTAATTTTCGTACCATCCTAGCATTGTGTGATATCCTCTTCCTCGAGTTAGCTTAGGTTTCATATAATTTTGTGTTTGGTATGGATTGAAACAAGTAATTATAGATGAGATCTATCTGAATGATAATCTCCACTAGATCTTGGCTCATACTCCTACCTGTTAGTGAGTAACCTTGTATCAAGTTTGTATCTGGAGGAAGCATTTAATTTGAGGATGATAAGGTTGTTACTATAGTTGTTATGCAGAACAAGCGAGAGGAATTTGTGGCAATGCCTTGTTTAGGCACACACATAAATTACTAATTTTGAATCATTTGCAATTTTTATTCCACTGTTTCCACATGAGAGTTATTTGTTTCAGAGGATACAGAGCACTTGTGAAAAAGGGGAAACTAGGATTTCAGGTAGCCTTATTTTGTTTGCCAGCTTGCAGTTTAAGAAGATTCAGACACTGTTTAATTTTACCCAAAGTTCTGAATGATTAGCAATTTTTCCTATGTTGACTTGGCAAAAAAAATCATATTAGAACATAAGCTGGAAGGAAAAGATATATTTTTGTTGAGTATTTGGCTCGTGCAAATTTACCTTGTTTCTAATTCTAACTGATCTTCCTTTTTCACTAGAATGCATCAGCTCCAAAGAAGTGGCAAAATTAGAACCATTAGCGCCCCCAGTTGCTGTGTCTCCCAATGGCATACGTGTGCCAATGCAAAGACCTGATGGTGGTGGAACATTATGTCAAGCCAGGGTCCAGCTTTTGGTAAACCACTTCATAGTAGTACCCAAAGTTGTCAACCTTTTTTCACTGTGACATAGATATCAAGTTTGATCCAACTTCTTCAAAGGTTTCTGGCAAGGAGCTCTCCAATGCAGATTTTCTTTCTGCAAAGGTCGAGCTTTTCAAGGATGACAGCTTTTGGCAGCTTTCATCGGCTGTTGCTTATTATGGAAAGAGAAACCTATTTACTGTTGCACAACTGCCAGAAGGTTTATTCCGTGTCAGAGTTCGTTCAAAGACCTACATTGTATCAGTGGAGATCAAGAAGCAGCTTCCTCTAAGCCAACTCTCGGAGCTGCCTGTGGCTAGGGAGATCTTACAGGGTCTTGATGTCATTGTGCGTGAGGCTTCTAGCTGGAGCACGATTATACTTGGTCATGGATTTTACTCACCACAAAGCAAAAGCGGATATGGGGTCAGGTGTTGTATCTATGAAAGGAACCCACCAGACCCTTAAACACACTCAGCAGGGACTGGTCCTATGTGTCGACTATTCAGTTATGCCATTTCGCAGAGATGGACCTGCACTAGTAGAAAAAGGGTCAAACGTGAAGCACATTAGTGCCGGTTTGCATTAGAGCCAGCACTAATGTGTATATTAGTGCCGGTTCGTGGCGGCGATCAATAGTACCGGTTCGTAGCGAACCTGTAGTACCGGTTCGTACCACGAATCGGTACTAAAGAGGCTATGTCAGCCTGCGGTCAGGCTATGGCCCCACCATCACCATTTAGTGCCGGTTCGAACCACGAACCGGTACTAATGACGTTGTGGCAGGCTGTTTTTAGTCCCACCTCGCTCCCCTAACAAGCCTTTTACCACCTTAAATATGTTATTACTCAAACTATCACAAGCACTTGGTCTTCATTGAACTCTATGTGTAGAATTTGTGGCCGCAATATGAGTCTTCATCGGTTTATAAATCGTTGATAACTCATATTGACAATTTAGATTGTACACACAAAGATCGTTGATGATCAAAGTATTTTTTATGTTATAAGATCATATTGACAATTTAGACTGTAAAGAAATATAAGATCATGATGTAAATGCTCTTATATTTTTTGCGTTCAGTATGCACCATTCAAAGCGACGCCATCAACTTTCAACCATTTCTGCCTTCATTTGCTATTTTTCATGTATTCAATGATTTGTTTTGAGAACTAAATGACTTGGAAATTGAAAAGCACTACAAATGAACTTTGAAAAAGTTGAAACTTGGCATGGTATCATCATTTCACCCACATAGCATGTGCAAGAAAGTAGAGAGGCTTACGGCTAAAACTGGATGCACTTTGTTTACAAACTAAACAATCTCTTTCGAAGTAGTCAGGTTTCTGACGAAATTAAACTCATCTGTTACAAAGACATTTTATTTTTTAAAACTTATTACAATTCCAGAATTTTTGTGCGTTCAGTATGCACCATTCAAAGGGACGCCATCAACTTTCAACCATTTCTGTCTTCATTTGCTATTTTTCGTGCATAGAAGAAAATAAATATAGCAGAAAAGAAAAAACTACTCAGAAATAAATAGAAGAAAAAATAAAGCAGAAAATAAAAAAATTATATTTGCTATTTTTCAATCGTTCAAAAAATGACCGTGAAATTAAAAATCACTACAAAATGAACTCTGAAAATGTTGAATTTTGGCAAACTAGATGAAAAACTACTCACAAATAAATATAACAGAAAAGAAAAAACTATACAAAAAACTACGAAGAAATAAATAGAAGAAACAGAAAAGAAAAAATATAAAAAAAATTGGGGCGCTGCCCTGTGGGCCTGCTACGCCACAGGCGTGCAATTACAGGCCCTAAATGCCCAGCACACTCACAGGACAGCGCGCAGAAATTAGGCCCACAAGCCTGCTATATAGAGGAGTTCAAAGAGGCAGCCGCGACTGGGCTTATAAACCATTGCGGCTGGCCTTCGCCCGGCGAGGTGGGACTAAACTTTGCGAACTGCGGGGTGGCAGCGCAAGGCCTTTAGTACCGGTTGGTGGCTCCAACCGGTACTAAAGGCCTCTCCTATATATACAACACTTGCGAAAATTCAGTTAGATCTCTACTTCTTTCGTCTCAACCTCTCGCGCGCGCCCGTCGCCCGTCGTCGCCGCCGCCGCTTGCCGTCTGTCATCATAGTCGCCGTCCCGCTGCCGCCGTCGTTGCCGTCCCTCGCCGCCGCCCGTCGTTGCCTTCTCGCCGCCGCTTTAACGCTGCGCACCGCTTTTCGCTGCTCCGCGGTATACGTCTTTTTCGCTTCTCCCGCCTGGCCGTCTGCCGTCGCCGCACACGTCGCCGCCGCCTTCAGACGCTTCGCCAGAGAGGCGCCGCTTCGCCAGACGTACGTAGGCGGCGGCGTATGGGGACACACACACATATACACACAGATATACGTACACGTACATGCACACATACACATACACACACACATTTTTTTACTTATTTTCTGTTTTTTAGAAAAGTTAATTAGATGATCGAATGTTAGATGAATTAGCTAGATAGAAAATTGTCGAACTAGAGATTTGAACTAGTTGAATAATTAATATAACTAGTTTATTTTTAGTAAGAAAATTGTCGAACTAGTTTATTTAGGTATATGAGATTTGAACTAGTTCAATAATTAATATAACTAGTTTTTTTTAGTAAGAAAATTTAGGTATCTGATATTTGATGATCTAATTAAAATATTATTTGTTAATGAGTTTTTTGTTTATTTAATTTTTATATATTTTGAGTTTATATAAATGTTAGATTAATGTCGAATGTTAGATGAATTAGATAAAAAAGTTAATATAACTAGTTCATAGAATTTTTTCATAGAATTTTTATGAATTTTTTTGTTGTAATTTTGGTCATTGAATTTTTATTATGTTAGAAAGTGTTTAATGGACTTAGTTAGAGGGCAACTTGTTTATTTTGAGTAAGTACTACATTATTCTATTTATAGTAAGTGCTTAGTAGTTGAACTAGTTGAAGTAGTTTATTTTAGCAAGAAATTTAATAGAACTAGTTTCTTTTTTAGTCAAATTGAGAGCACTATATGCAAGGCATATGCATATGATTAGTTGAATAATAATGATCTAATTTAGTCTTTGAATTATGAACGATAGGAAATGTCATCATCGGACGTTTAAAGTCTCCCGGGAGTGCGACTGGTGCCACGACGATCGAGGTGAGTGCGACAGGCCTCACCGGACGATGGTCGGCGCTTCAAAGATTAAGCTCGAGGAGACTTTCGAAGTTGAAACGGTGCTAACGCATTTACAAGTATTTTTTTCATAATTAAGCATGACTTCAACTATTTCAACGTGTAATTTTCATCTTTTACAATTCGAGTATAGTTAATCCCATGCCATGCAAGACGCTATGTCTTGGAGAGGATGGATTTTGAAGACCATGAAAATTTTGAAACGAAGAAAATTCACCTAAGGACCCATCATGATGTGGATTTTGAAGTAAAGTTGTATAATGCTGAGAGCGTAACCCATTTTGGTTGCAAAATTGGGAAGCATTTTGCAAATTGTATGGTTTTGATGAGGGTATGCTTGTCACCATGGATCTTGGTGATCCTGAAATCGAGCAAGACAATATGGACATTTGGGTCCTTGTTGATACTCCTCCAGTTCTACCGCTATGTGAGTTTCTCAAACATAGTTAATTATTAATAGAACTTATATTGTTCATTTCAAAATAGTTGACAGCTTATTTCCATTGACAGCTTATTTTGAAGTATCAAAGAATGTGCAGAATATTGTAGATAGAACTTACTACACCGATGGCTCTGAGTTAACTTACAAGGAGAAAACTCATCTGGTTGGATTTTGTAATGATATTGAGAATTACAATATCTACAATCGAACTCCTCAACATTATGGTCAATACGTGCCACTAGTGCACGTGTTGAACTACGGTAACTACCATGGAGATACCCTGGTAAGTTTTTTACTATTACGACATTCGTGCATCTTTTTGCGTATTTCTAAAACTAGTACATCGCTGCTAATTACGAAGTTATTACTATGTTTTTCAACAGCTTATCCCAGAGAATTGTGTGCCTCATTTGATGTATCGTAATGGCGGCAGCGTTCGTGTTTTGAACATATATCCAGGTCATCCTACCAATCTCAACTGTCCATACCGGATTTCTAAAAGAAGTGGAGACATGACAATCAAAGAATGGAAAAAATGTATGGACAGTCGTAAGGAGCTTCTTGGAAGCAAAAGGAAGCGAGGCGCAAGAATTGGAGATAGGATGATCTCCATTCTTCATAATGGAGAGTCGTGGTCTATATTGTTTTATGCTATTTTACCTTAAGTGTGTTTAGGTCCGATCCTACCTGATACTGATGATCATGTGCTAAGAACAATTATGTAGGGTTGGGTTCGATGACTATGAGGATGATGATCGTATGACTTATTATTAATAACGAGTAGAAGTTGTATGATGATGTTTGATTAATTAGCTAGTAGGACTTGTTATTATATATGATGATGTATGATGCGAGCATGCATGAGTTATTATATATATATCTGCGGGTGAAACGAAAAGAATTAAAATGGAAAACAAAAATTAAATGAAAAGAAATCATAAAACAAAAACCTCCCCAAACATTTTAGTACCGGTTGGTGTTACCAACCGGTACTAAAAACTCCTGCCCTGGAGCTGGCTCGTGCCACGTGGTGGCCCTTTAGCACCGGTTCGTGCTGAACCGGTACTAAAGGGGGGGGGCTTTAGTGCCCACACTTTAGTGCCGGTTCCTAAACCGGCACTAAAGGGCCTTACGAACCGGTGCTATTGCCCGGTTCTGCACTAGTGCTGTTCTGGATATTGTGCGGCAGTTTATAAAGCCCCTTCCCCTTGACTACAGGACAACACTATTTTTTTTATTAGTATAGCCTCTTTGAAAGTTGCTTGGCATCAATGAGAAAATATATAAAGATGGTCACTTTTAAATTTGCTTCAAGGCACTGAAACAAAATATTCCATAACTCAACTTTAAATTAATATGTTCCTTGATATAAGGAAACAAACTTCTAGAATTTATATACTCAAATGTATCTTTTGTTTATCATATTATAAGCGTGTGTTTCTCTGCTCAGTGTTATTTCAATCGCATTAGTCAATGACCGGAACTGTCGTCTTTCTTGGGGGATAATTTTCAGTGCTGAGATAAGTTGTGCGTGTGGCATGCGTGCTGTTTCGGTTCTTTATGTGCGCTGAAGATTGTTCATGCCCGTATCCTGAAGAAAGAACGCAAAATTATCCATAACTATTTCTTGATAATAAAGTATATATAGCTCATTGGCTCCATCACCTTAATTTGCAAAATAATCTATAATCATATATTATTGTGGATAATTTTTCTATTAACAGTTATATTGATCCATGCAGACTCAAGATAGATTATAGATATACCTGGATTATGTTCATCCAGGTTCAGTTAATAAGTGCATTAGTCAACACTGTGGTGCGCTTGTTAACGTATCGTTTGCATAGCCAACTGCATACAAGACATTATGAGCGTTTGAGCCACGGAATTTTGATGGATTACTTCTGATGGCATATGCTGAAATTCTCTCCTTGGATTAGGATCATCCGATCATGTAGCAAAATCAAAGATAGAGTCGACATGGATAACTGTGCTAAATAGAAGAGGTATAATTGTCTGCATCAAAAGCTTCTGCGCCTTTTCAGATGACAAATACAGTTGCTGCTAGCTTCACTATGGCTTGTTATCTGAAGAAAAAAACATTATGTCTTGAAGCCATGCTAAACAAGATTGGTACTAATGAGCATGTTGTCGTAATTCATCACCCTTTCTGTCAAAAGAAAGGGTTCATGGAAATAATACATGGGAAATTTTGTATGTGATATGTGAAGTGAATCTGTGTTCTCATGCGTTCATCATCCACGTATATTCTGTCTCTACAAATGCCATATCCTTTATGCCAACAAAGAAGGTGCTATGAGACATTGCAAACTTGTGTTTTCCCCATGATAATAACTGGCCTGACTTGTGACATATTAATAACCTTTTTCCTCAGCAAGTTGTTACTTGTGATGATTGATACTTAGCCAATCCAGAAAGGTCGTAGAGATGGCTGACTCCATCATGTTCATGCGTCACCGCGAGAAGAAGCAGCAGATGATTGGCATGAAGAACACCCTTGTGTTCCACCGAGGACGTGCCACGAAAGGGGAGCGTACTGGTTGGATTATGCACAAGTACCACATCATCGAGCTAGAGTTTAAGTCTGGCGAGCTGGTATTGGTATCTTATCTGAGCAGGTATGGGTCTCTTATCTGTTTTGATTCTCAGTTCTTCGTGACAGTGCTATTAGATTCTGTTCACAGTTCAATTCTAAGTTCTTAGATATAGCAGGCTCATTGATGGAACACCTTCGGAAACCTACCATTTTGATTTTATCATGTACAATGAAGTAACACCATAATCAACACAGTACAAATCTGATTGTCTGCACGCTATGAGCACTAAATGAATAAACATTTTTTTGCCCCTGGATTGGCAATGGTTACTACTACTCATCCGATACTCCTGATGTGATATTTATATACTTTCAGGGTCGTTATGTTATCTACCGCCTATTTCAAAAGCAAGTGGACAAAACTGAGAGCTCCATTCTGGAGGAAATGGATATAAGTGGTTACTCTCTTCCCCTCCTGACAACATGGAAGCAAACGAGGAAACATCACTCTTAAATAAGGAATCTCCGGAATCTGGTCTGCATGGATGTCCAATTGAGTTGCCAGGTACAATTGAAACTCTTGGTGCACCGGTTACGAGGTTGCTTGCAGACCGAAATGGCAATTCAGGGACAGATGAAGCAAATGTTTTAAGCATGCCTTTTCGTGGTAATGTTGATGAAAGTCTGAATGTTTATGTATTGTCTGCCTTCTTATATTTGTTTGTTCTCTGCAGTCTCAGGGTGAGTAGCTATATGATGACACAAATCTGAAACCAAGTGAATTATATGAGAATGCATCATTGTTCCTTATGGCACTAATCCCCAGATGTACTTTCCATGGACTCCAGCGACGAATCTTGCAAGATTTGTTCAATAGCATGGACGATTCATGTGTGCAGAAGGATGCTTGGAGCAATGGATTTGGATTTAATCCCATGCATCAGCAGTTACAGTCTAATGTGCATACGAACTATATATTTTCCCAACAGGGCATTTGCACCAAGGAGGCTTCGGCTACTGGATTCATTGTCTGATGTCAATGTTGAGAGTAGAGAGAGCATGACCAGAGATGAACATGAAGATGAAGAATCAAATATTGTGACTTGGAAATATATGAGTTAATCTGTTGAGTCATCTACAGATGTAAATGATTCTAAGTCAACCGGGGTTACTATTATGAGCTGGCGTTGTGATCTAACTTCAAGTGTGCCTTCTGACTATGATGACATTCAATCAATGGGGATTACTATTATGAGCTGGCGCCCTGCTCCAAGTTCATGCCAAGGCAACATGGGTTAATATTATGAGCCGACACGCTACTCCAAGTTCAAGCACAGATAGCTCATTTCCCAGTGAACAGGGGAATGCAATGCAAATGTTATGGCTACAATTGAACCTTGACACAGGATCATGTTCCAGTGTTGATGGTTCATCAAGTTGCATCATAGAAGATGGAAGTGGAAATGAAGGGCCGGAAGCTAAGGTGATGGCTTCTTTCTTACTCTTGAACTAATTCTTCAACTTGACTCTATGGTGAATCACAGAGGGAGACTATTGATCAAGTACTACAGGAGCGAAACAGTGGCTACACTGCTGTTCAATCCTCATTTTTTAAACACGTCAATTCTGATTTTATAATCTAGCCCATGCTGATTCTTTCATTTGCGATCTTCTTTATTATTCATCTGCATTGTGGGTCAATTTATCCATCTTTCTTCATGATTAAATTGGTAACTCTTTTTGAAAGTTCCGAGTTGTGTACTATCATTGGTTAGTTGTTAATTCTACCGTGGTATTCGTCCTTCTCGCTCATGCTTGACAGATGATTGATTTTCAAAGCCAACATCAGGGAATGCATTTGTACAGGATTTCAACATACATACTGACATGGAAAACATATACAATAACATGGGAGTTTGTCCGCAGAATGAGATACACACTTCTTTGTTTCAAATATTTTTTCAGTAATTTTGGTCAAGCTGATGACAAACGTCTTATGTTTTTCACATTATGTTTTCTTTATTTTTGGGATGCAGTATGCTTTGGGAGATGCTGACTGGCAGAGAACATCTCCAGTTTTATGGTAGATACACACTTCTTAATTTCAAATATTTTTTCAGTAATTTTGGTCATGCTGATGGCAAACGTCTTATCTTTTTCACATTATGTTTTCTTTATTTTTGGGATGCAGTATGCTTTGGGTATGCCGACTGGCAGAGAACATCTCCAGTTTTATGGTTGACTAAAGAGCCTTATTGGTTCTGCTTTGGATCTTGTAAGTTATAACAGTTCACTAATCACATAGTGCATTAGCATAATCTCTAAGGTAAATCCAATATATCTTGTAGGAGAAAAACCGATGTATGCTATTGCTTTTAAGATTGACCATCAGTTTTATGAAAGATAGGTTTCCTGACAACTAGATAATTTAACTTCTATTGATTATATATCATGGTCTCAGAGAAAACTTTAATGTTATCATGTAGTCATGGGTATTTGTGTCCTTTCATCTGCTTGGCACTAAAAATCATTTGCAGTTGTGTAAACCGCTTGATTTTATCCTGTTTCTTGCGAAAATTTATTTGCTTGTGGGAATATGCCCATTATTAAGAAAATGTTTGTTGCAGAGTTCTGGAAGAAAGTTCCTTCAAATGATCCTTATCGTGTCATACTCGGTGATTTCAGGGATAAATTTCATCTGCTAGGACGTTCTCGCTATATATTGACAACTGGAGTTTCACGCATCCTGAGGAGTCAGCTGTTACTAATGTCGCGCTGGTGAGTCAGAGTTAGTTTGTGTAAAATATATTAATGTCTGCTAGCTTCTTAGGCATTGAAGAATAAACAATGAATCTCGTGCTACATATACTAGGGTGATGTACAGGCACAACCTTTGCTTTGTTTGTAAACAAGCGAGTAGCCATTCTACTCTTGTGTAAGCTGAGCATATGCTTTGATGTATTTCTTTAGATTTTGGTATGAGTTGGCCTATTTATATTGTGATATATTTACATAATGCATTCGACAAGTAAATCATGAAGTATGCATCTATACTGGAAAGGAAGCGCTCAAATTTGACGTGCATCAAATACTTAGGTCAGTCAGTGCCTTTGTTTTGTTGCCCCCAGTGTGTTTTAGTTGTGATTTTGCATCCCGCCGAGTTTGGGAATATGGTTAGATTAGTTATACTCTTGGTCATGGTATGTCTGATTTTAGGTGCTTTATGGTTTATGGATTGATGGCTCTAGAAATAACAAACTTATTGAAGGAATTTGGATCCGTAAATGTGACTGATGAACAAAGACCACAAAGAAAATAGTTTGACATTTGTCATCTTATCAATCCATGCATATACGGTATGAACATGTTTTAAAAAATGGTCTTGGTGTGAAGTGCAAATTGGTTTTCATCTAATGCCAAATCTCTCCCTTTTCCATCTCTTTGTTTTGTAGATGGCAGAGCAACCTATCATACATATACACTGAAGTAGATTCTGTTGAAAGCTTATTCACAAATTTCTTTCTTTCTTATTGATCCATCAAGGAATGACTGTAATGAATCTATTTTATATTGATACATCCAAGACATCAAGAGATGCTAATGTTATCTCATACGTCCATATTGATGTACATGAATAAGACTCGGAACGAAATATGGCAGCCGAATGTGCGAAGACAAAATAAGTGCGCACAGGCCCGCCTCAGGAGGCGCCACCAGGTGGCGCCCCAACCTCTAGTTCTCCTAATACGTGGAATTTTTGAGGAATCGCACATGTCTATGTTCCTTTGGAAGAAAAAATCCTACATGACTGTTCGACTCAGAGGAATGGCTTCACACGTGTTCCTCTGGAAAAGGCTTGCCTTTCTTTGCTTTTCATGGGAACTGAAAAATCCAGCCGGACGTCTTGTTTGGGCGGATGGCCGAGGCATGCTGCTGCGTTTGCTGTAGTTCTGTACAGGTGCAAGGTGATTCCAGCAAATAAACTATGATGTTTGTGTCAGTGTGAGGCCTTTGAGCCAAATAAAATATTTGAAAAGTTGTCCCTCACTGGATAAGTTTTCTATGGTTTCCACGCATAACCGAACATGCAACTTTCGTTCCCTTCCTCTGTTTTGCTGCTAGCTGCTTATCACGTTCCTCTACTTTTTTTCTTTCCTCTTTCTTACATAACTCTATTCCGGACAGGCTTTAAACTTCCTTATACAATTTGAGTCTTTATAATCTTATAATTTCTTAATGCACTCTTTTTTTTGCGAGGTAAAGAAAATTCATTCATCAAGCGGCAGTCAAGTCTGCGTTACAAAGGTCGGCTACCTCATCCGGCCCTGAACGAGGCCACACCGCAGTGCGCTCTTTTTTTCTACCATAGTTTGCTCAAAGGTGACTAACAATATTTTGTTTTTTCCTAACTTTCTTGACTATGAATTCCCTCTGATCCTGAAGAATCCTAAAGCGCTCTTCGGATACTTCTTTCTGATGGACTCTTTGTCAGGTCCTAGCAGGAGAGAAATCTCGACATATATCTCTTAGTTATCCATCAGAGCAACACAAGTGAAGGCCACAGTTGGTTATCCAACGATGCATGCGTGATGACGAGATCAAACGGCTCCTGTTACTTGGCTGATTTCTTTAGTTACTGTTTACTGTAATTTAGTTCAACCAGGGGCTTTTCTTAGGCCATTCACTTCATGTTATACTCTCGGTAATCGCTGAACCGACCCGGCTATATATGTCATTCCCATCGTGAATAAAAAGAAAGAATTCGCCAAAGCTTAATTCCTTTAATTAGTAAGAAGTAGAGGCGATTATCTTCACCACTATTCCGCATTTTACCCCAAAATCCGACTAATCCCTTGTCGGTCCTTTGACTAATTAGAAGTAGAGGTGATTATCTTCTCAACTATCCTGCATTTTACACCAAATTCTGACAATTCCCTCGTCAGTTTTTTGATCAATTCCTTACAATTGTTCCACTCCTAGCACTCCTCCCATGCTGGTTCAACGGGAGCTACCTCTATTCGTTCTCCTCCCATCCTGGTTCAACGGCAAGAGGTCCCTCTATTGGCTCACAAATTTGATGAAGCAAAATATGCTTTTTCTATTGGTTTACTCTAATATCTCGGAAACAAAAGCGTGGTGTATGGATGGTTTCACCAGCCAACAGCATGTATGCATTGTGTGGTGGTGGAAAAAACTGCCGCTTGCATATATATAGTTAGTCTCCATTCCCCTGCTACCAAAGAGGACATCAAATTGGCATGATCATTTGCATTACTATGGCATGGCGGATCATCATGCTTATTGTGTTCCGCAAAAATGCCATTTTCACTGCTGGACTCAGCCGTACACCTCTATCGAAAAAAAACATGGGAACCTGAAATCAGAATCTAGAGTTCTCAATCCATGGCAAAAGTTACATGATAACACAGGGGAAATCTGGGTCTAGAGCTCCCACCTCTAAATCACAGTTATGTTCCTGCGTATCCCAAAGCAATGATGCATTAACCCCTCCTCGCTGTGCTGAAAACCGGAACTTCTTTTTTCATTTTTGAAAGAGTAAGAAACCTGAACTCAATCCGTTACTTAGACAAGCAAGGCAATAAATTATCTTGCACATGCAGAAGTTGTCGCATGCATAGCACGGAGCTTAAGAAGAGGAGTAACAACTGAAGCGGATACAGTCACGTAGATCCCCGTCCAGTTACATAGGCTCTCATCTTTCCAGGTGCAGGACGAGGTATAGGCCATTGAAGGTTCCCAAAAACTAGAGCACAAAGAATTGATGAGGCCGCTGATATACATTTTTCCGTCGTGCCCAAGATTTGATCAGGAACAACCACATACAAACGTCGATTAGCAGGCAATGACAAAAAACTGTGCACGCTCCTGATATTCAGATTGACGCTATTTTTACACTTCGGGAGTACATATGAAAAACACATATCTACTGTTGTTCAGACGTAGTTGAAACTGCAGCATAATCATATTTGACGTCCACAGTGTTGTTATCTTGGGAACCGCGTTCTCTCCAGCTGATCTTCCACATCTGGAGTAAGCTTACCCTGCATGACAGAGGAAAAATATTACTCACATGGATACATAGATGCAAGGCCTATTCAATGTGGTTATGTCTTATTGTGTTTTCATTCTAGAAATCAAAGTGAACAAAGATCAACCTCATAAAGAGAGAAAACATCACAATTTTAGCATCAGAGGAATGGGAATCCATGATATTGTAGCATCAATTTTGGTGTATTTGTATTGCTCAAAGCAGAACAAGAAATACTAACATCAGATTTAAAGTGGTTCCATTGAACTATAACTCTACAAAAATAGACTCAAGCAATGCATTGAGAAAGCTGATGCACACCTGTCAGGTTCAATTGTCCTTTTTGCCAACATCAGAGTGAAGAAAACAGGTACCATCGCAGCACATAGATGTTTAAGAGTATGTCCACCAACAATCTCATGTGTCCACCTATATATAGGTTTATCCGCGGCCTCTACTACTTTGGCAAGAAGGTTAAATCCTGAAATCAATTTCAAAAATCAGAACAGAAGTATCCAGACAATATAACTTTGCGCTTAGAAATACTTGTGAGAAATTGCACTTAGACAAAATGATTTAGCAATGGCCTATTCTTTAAACTGTGCTTAAATAAATGCTTCTGCATAACTCATTCCTGTAGCAATTTCATTAACAAACGAAACGGAGCAGTTCAGATACTTTTATATTAACTGGACTGTTGACTGCTTGATAAATTTCTAGATAACAGCAAACATGACTGGGGAAACAGAATCATCTTGGCACCGGTCAATGGTATTGAGAGAATAAAAACTTAAGAAGGGGAACAGTAAAACTTCTGGTGAGTTTTCTATGAATTTCAAGGTAACTATGGTTTATAACCAAGCATCATGAGTACAGACTGCCAAAAGAAAAAGGTATCACCAGTTTCTATGCTGTGAGAAAATCGACTATGAAATAACCCAGTACATTAATGCGACTCACATATAGCTATATACACAAATAATGGAACTGCATACACCATGGTGATATTAAACGAGAATAACACTAACCTGCTGCTCAAACCAGTAGCTTGAATGTGTATACATTGGTGGAATAACTATAGCCATCACAGGTATTACAATGCATGGAACGAACTGGATTACCACAGATGGCCGAAGGTCATCAAAGAAACTACACAACAGAATAGACAGTTAAGTTCAAGGAAGCAAATATTCCTGACAGAAGGACAGATAAACAATCGAAAGATCTTGCCTCCAGTACAGGATGCTCAGTGCACCAGCAATAACAAGGGGTGCAAGGGACTTTGTTCCTGCCTTATCATCAACCCTTTCAATGATGAAAATGGCCACAATAGACGTGAAAGCAATCGTCATCTAGACAAACAAGCTCATATGTCCGCGCTCGAAATATTTAAATTCAAGAAAGGAGCAGCAACTCCTAGGGTCTGGGGACTATATATACACTGTGTACATGTCATGGCACCAAGTTAGGGACCATACTTTAGAGGAGATGATGATGTAAATATCATGATGCTGAATGTTAGATCTACAACACAGAAGATCTACAACAACACTACACGTAAAAAGCTGCTGGCTTCCGGCGAGTTACACACGTACGATCCTAATTAAGCAGCTAGGCAGGCAGCTGGATCGATCTTTGCGTCTAGATAGCTTTGACGCTAGCCAGATCAAGTCGCCGGCTTGGGACTTGTTTGGGACCGCTCCGCTTCATCAAAATCAGTTTCGCTACACTAAATTCACTTTGGAGCAGATTCATCCTGAAGTTGTAGCACTATCAAAGAGAATGTTTGGCTTTCATCTAGCTCCAGCTTCAAGAATGAGAAATTTGGTGGAAAGGATCTATTTGATTGGTCGAGGGGGGAGAAACGAAGGGGTATCCACTTACTGGTGGCAGTGGTGGGTAATTTTCACCCAACTCCAGCTTCTAGAGTTTTTTGAAGCACCCCCTGAAGAGCTTCATAAAAAACTGGGAGTTGTGCCCCAGATTCTAGTTTTTTTTGGAGCGGCATATCGTGGAGCTACCCCGTTTGGCTTGTGTTTTCTGGAGCGGAGCTGAATTTTAAGGAGCAGAGCAGTCCCAAACAGGCTCTTGATCACTCAATCTCTCGCCGAAACACACCACGAACACAAGGACACAAGAGACTCGTCGAGTTATGGCATGGCTACAGGTTGGTGCCTGATACGTCTCCGTCGTATATACTTTTCCAAACACTTTTGCTCTTGTTTTGGACTCTAACTTGTATGATTTAAATGGAACTAACCCGGACTAACGCTGTTTTCAGCAGAATTGTCATGATGCTGTTTTATGTGCAGAAAACAAAAGTTCTCGGAATGACCTGAAACTCCACGGAATATCTTAGAATAAATAATAAAAAATCCTTGCCAAAGATTAAGACCAGGGGCCCACACCCTGTCCACGAGGGTGGGGGCGCGCCTACCTCGTGGGCCCCTCGATGCCCTCCGACGCCAACTCCAACTCCATATATTGGCTTTCGGGGAGAAAAAAATCGGAGAGAAAGCTTCATCGCGTTTTACGATACGGAGCCGCTGCCAAGCCCTAATCTCTCTCGGGAGGGCTGATCTGGAGTCCATCCGGGGCTCCATAGAGGGGGATTCGTCGCCGTCGTCATCATCAACCATCAACCATCACCAATTTCATGATGCTCACCGCAATGCGTGAGTAATTGCATCGTAGGCTTGCTGGACGGTGATGGGTTGGATGAGATTTATCATGTAATCGAGTTAGCTTTGTTAGGGTTTGATCCCTAGTATCCATTATGTTCTGAGATTGATGTTGCTATGACTTTTCTATGCTTAATGCTTGTCACTAGGGCCCGAGTGCCATGATTTCAGATCTGAACCTATTATTTTTTCATGAATATATGTGAGTTCTTGATCCTATCTTGCAAGTCTATAGTCACCTACTATGTGTTATGATCCGGCAACCCGAAGTGACAATAATCGGGACCACTCCGGTGATGACCATAGTTTGAGGAGTTCATGTATTCATTATGTGCTAATGCTTTGTTCCGGTTCTCTATTAAAAGAGGCCTTAATATCCCTTAGTTTCCAATAGGACCCCGCTGCCACGGGAGGGTAGGACAAAAGATGTCATGCAAGTTCTTTTCCATAAGCACGTATGACTATTTACGGAATACATGCCTACATTACATTGATGAACTGGAGCTAGTTCTGTGTCACCCTATGTTATGACTGTTACATGATGAACCACATCCGGCATAATTATCCATCACTGATCCGGTGCCTACGAGTTTTCCATATGCTGGTTACGCTTATTTAATTTTCCGTTGCTACTGTTACAATCACTACAAAAATATCAAAAACATTACTTTTGCTGTCTTTACTTTTGTTACTGTTACCACCACTATCATATTACTTTGCTACTAAACACTTTGCTGCAGATATTAAGTTTCCAGGTGTGGTTGAATTGACAACTCAGCTGCTAATACTTGAGAATATTCTTTGGCTCCCCTTGTGTCGAATCAAAAAATTTGGGTTGAATACTCTATCCTCGAAAACTGTTGCGATCCCCTATACTTGTGGGTTATCAAGACCTTTTTCTGGCGCCGTTGCCGGGGAGCATAGCTCTATTCTTTGAGTCACTTGGGATTTATATCTTCTTGACACTATGAAGAACATGAAAGACGCTAAGACAACAATTAATCCCTCAACTACGAGGGGAGGTAAGGAACTGCCATCTAGCTCTGCACTTGATTCACCTTCTGTTATAAACAAGCTAGCGACACCTGAACCTGCTTCTGCTATTCGTTCCAATATGTCGCATGTTATTGATGATGCCACTTCTGCTATGCATGATACTTATGATGAAACTACTTCTATGCTTGAGACTACTGTGCCTCTTGGTGAATTTCTAGATGAACAAATTTCTAGGTCTAGAGAAAGAGACATTATTGAAACTGAAAACGATGATGTTAGTGATGATGAAAATAGGCCTGCTATTCCTGAGGGTTACCTTTTTAATGCTTAATCTACTGAAGCTATTCTTGCTTGCCAGGATAGTCGTGAACGTGATAGGTTGCTAGTTAAATGGAGTAAAGAATCTTTTAGAGGTAGGATGAGACCCGACCCTACTTTTGCTACTTCACCTGTCTGTGTTCCTGATCAGGATTATTATGATTTTTCTGTTGATCCAGATATAATTACTTTGGTTGAATCTGATCCTTTTTATGGCTATGAATCTGAAACTGTTGTGGCACATCTTCGTAAGTTAGATGATATAGCTGCCCTGTTTACTAATAATGATAGATCGCGCTACCTTTATTGACTCAAAAAAATTCTGTTCTCATTAAAGGGTGATGCTAAGATATGTTTAATTCTCTTGATCCTGGTTGTGTGCAAAGTCCCCAGGATATGGTTTATCACTTCTCTGCTAAATATTTCCCTGCTCATAAGAAACAAGCTGATTTGAGGGATATATATAATTCTGTGCAAATTGAAGAAGAAAGTCTCCCACAAGCTTGGGGGAGGCTTCTCAAGTTACTTAATGCTTTGCCTGATCATCCACTTAAGAAACCTGGAATACTTGATGCTTCCAGAGATTACCTGGATAGTTGTGCTGGTTCTCTTTTCAGGGAAAGAATACCGGATGAAGCTGAAATTTTATTGAATAATATGTTGACAAATGAAAATAATTGGGCACCTCCTGAGCCAACTCCCGAGCCAGCTCCCGAGCGAATTACTGAGACTATTCCTAAACCAACTCCGAAGAAGAGAGGTGTTCTATTTCTCAGTCCCGAAGATATGCAAGAAGCAAAGAAATCTATGAAAGAAAAAGGTATTAAAGCTGAAGATGTTAAGAATTTACCTCCTATTGAAGAAATATATGGTCTTAATTCACCGCCTGTTGAAGAAGTATATGATCTCAATTACTTATTTACTGAAGAACCTCCCGATATCCCGACACAGGTAGTAAAGGTAAATTCTCTCTATAGATATGATAAAGCTGAAGTCCCTCCTACTAAAATTGCTAGTCAGTGCTTGGATGAGTTTGATGACTTTATGTTTAAGGAAGATGAATTTAATGCTTATTTTGGTAGACAATTAAAATAGAATACCTTTATGATTAAATGCTTGAGTGATTATATGGCTGATATTAGAGGTGAACTTAAACTTGTTAGCAAACATGCTTCTATGGTTACCACTCAAGTAGAACAAGTACTTAAAGTTCAGAAAAAAATACTTAATGAAATGAATAGTAAGAAAAATGATTATGCTATTAGAGTGGCTACTAGAACTGGTAGAATGACTCAGGAACCTTTGTATCCTGAAGGCCACCCTAAAAGAATCGAGCAAGATTCTCAGAGAAATAATATTGATATGCCTAGTTCTTCTAAAAGGAAGAAAAAGAAAAATGATAGAATTGTGCAAACTTCTATTGAACCTATTGCTGAACCACCTGAGAATCCAAATGATATCTCTATGTCTGATGCTGAAACACAATCTGGTAATGAACATGAACCTAGTGGAAATGTTAATGATAATGTTCATGATGATGCTCAACCTAGTAATGATAATGATGTAGAAGTTGAACCTGCTGTTGATCTTGATAACCCACAATCAAAGAATCAACGTTATGATAAAAGAGACTTCGTTGCTAGGAAACATAGTAAATAAAGTGAACCATGGGTTCAGAAACCCATGCCTTTTCCTCCCAAACCATCCAAGAAAAAAGATGATGAGGATTTTGAGCGCTTTGCTGAAATGATTAGACCTATCTTTTTGCGTATGCGATTAACTGATGTGCTCAAAACAAATCCTTATGCTAAGTATATGAAAGATATGTTACAAATAAAAGAAAGATACATGAAGCTGAAATTTCCACCATGCTTGCTAATTATACTTTTAAGGGTGGAACACCAAAGAAACTTGGAGATCCAGGAGTACCTACTATACCATGCTCCATTAAAAGAAATTATTTTAAAACTGCTTTATGTGATCTTGGAGCCGGTGTTAGTGTTATGCCTATCTCTTTATATCGTAGACTTGACTTGAATAAGTTGACACCTACTGAAATATCTTTGCAAATGGCTGATAAATCAACTGCTATACCTGTCGGTATTTGTGAGGATGTGCCTGTTGTGGTTGCAAACTTTACTATATGAACGGACTTTGTTATTGTTGATATTCCCGAGGATGATAGTATGTTTATTATTCTTGGAAGACCTTTCCTTAATACAGCGGGGGCTGTTATTGATTGCAACAAAGGCAATGTCACTTTTCATGTTAATGGTAATGAGCATACGGTACAGTTTCCGAGGAAACAACCTCAAGTTTATAGTATCAACTCTATTGGAAAAATTCCATCGATTATATTTGGAGGCTTTGAATTTCCTCTCCCTACTGTCAAGAAGAAATATTATATACTTATTGTTGGGTATGTCCATATCCCCGTTGAGGTAACATAGTGTTATTCGAAATTTCTCCGGTTCCATGATTATCGGAATGAGTTTGTTAACAAGACTTGATCAACCTTGTTAGTGGATTCTTTTTGATGAGCATGAGATGGATGAAACTAGAAGCACAACCTTCTGCCCTCTTTATATTCTCTGTTATTTAGTAAAAATAAAGTAAAATAATATTTTTCTGTCTGTTTCCTGATTTATCCGTGCAATATAAAAATGTCCCAAAAATAAAAGTCCTCAGAATGCCATGCCAATTTAATATGATTTTTTCGGGAATATTTGAGGATTTACTGTGCAAAAATTACCGTGGGGGGAGCTGCCACCTCGCCACAAGGGTGGAGGGCGTGCCCTACCCCCCTGGGCGCGCCCCCCTGCCTCGTGGGCCCACGGTGGCCCTCCTCCACTTATGTGCACCCATCTTCTTCCTCTATCTCACACAAACCCGAAAAACCAACTCAAGCACGAGTTCCAGCCCCCGTTGCTATGATTTTTGATCTCCTTGCTCAAAGCACCTCTCGCAAAACTGCTTGGGGAGATTGTTCCTTGGTATGTGACTCCTCCATTGGTCCAATTAGTTTTTGTTCTAGTGCTTTATTCATTGCAAATTTGTGCTGCATAGGTGACCATGTTCTTGAGCTTGCATGTCAAATTTATATGGTTCCGAGTAGTTCTAATGCTTGATATATGCTCTAGGCACTTGTATGAGTAGTTGCTATCAGTTTTATTGAAGTTGGTTCACTTTTGTTTGAAGTTACTAAAAATTTCAGAATTATTTTTCAGAGGAAACAATATGCTTAGGAGAATGTTCCAAGGTGGTTCTTCAAGGAAGCAAGGTCCCAGGCTTGCAATGCGTGATGGTGACGAGGAACCACCAAGAGACGCTCCCGTGAGGCCCTGTGAATGGCCTTCGGAAAATTTTATCAATCATGTGGGAATTAAAGAAGAATTCTCCGCATATTTGCGTAATGCCGGTCTTGAGGACTTTGAAGCTGATAAATGCCCCCAGTATCATTACCTCACACGTTCATTTGTGGGGAGGTTTGATTTTTCATCTTTGTGTAATTCTCCTTCAGTCATGTTTGACCTTTATGACAAACTAGCAGGGTTACCCGCGCATTTGCGCGGCTAGATTTTTGGATTTTACAATTAAATATGTTAGAAGCTATATTCTATTAGTTAAATATTTTTGCGCTTTAAAGTAAACATTGTACATTTTCCTGTGTTATTAAATTATTTATTGAGTTAATTTAGTTCATCTATAAGGTGTGTAAGGACTTATAAGGGTTTTAGCTCATAATAAACTGTATAGTACCACACATTATCATAGAATGCTTGTATTAATTTGCATACATTGAAGATGCCTTTTTGTCTCGCTAGATTAGTTAATTTCATGTGTGTTGTTTGTCATGGAAATTCTAATCTTAGGTTCAGAAATTTATAGTTGTACTACTGTGTAGTCAGTTTGACCTTTATTTGTATAAATTTTTGCTAGAATTTTAGTTGTAGTTTTGTAGTAGATTAGCTTTACTTATGTTCTTATTGGCGTTTATGTAGCCCCATCTGCATGATTCAGTAGGCCTAACTTTATTAGTTTTTAATTTTATTATTGTGCCAACTCCAATGTGTATCGTTGTTTCCTTGCTCCTCGGTATACAAGGAATCTCTCTCTCTTTCTCTCTCTGCCATCCAACTTCGACAAACCCTCCTAGAATGACATATCAGAAAGCATCATCGATTGGTCGCCCTATTTACTCCCTTGCCAACTTGCTTTTATATATCCAACACCGTAGACCACCCTTGGCTTGACAATTAGTTTTTCAATCCTTCTCCCGGTTTCGAAAACCCAAGTTAATGGCTTGGATGTAAATTAGTATGAGGTTGAGTGGGTTTCCCATGTCAATGATAAGGGGGAGTTCAACATCTCATCAACTACAGTGTAATGATATTAGTATGTCAAGCATGGCCGTTCAATTCAGTAAGCCAATGTTTGCCCTGCAAGATATGCTGTAAGGTTTCCTCGACAGAAGATGATAATGTCAAACTAATATTTAGATTACTTTGGAGTAACTGTTAAATACATAAATGTTATGAAACAAATGGGAAATATTGGTAATATCATATTTTTCACACATATGCAAGCTAGCTTCATAGCGGGTTTGGAGGCATGCTTTTCGAATTCAAACTATGGATGGAACAAAGGAAGAATTAAAGCACAAAGCTAGTATTATTCTGAAATCACTATTGACATGTGCACATGCAATACTACTCAGATTTAAAAAAATAATGAATGCTACTCCAATTGCTCGCATGCAGCCATAGTTTCTGATACATATTCATGTCAACCCTGCTTTTATCATAGTTATTGCTTTAAATATCCATTGATAAATATGATTTGATAAGACACAATTTTCAGGATTGTTACATGCATAGAGTCTAACGAAGGTGACCTCGCTATAGGTTAGATTGGCCTTGACCATGGTCTTTCACTTCGGCAAGGCCGTTTAATATACTCTTGATATGTATCTAATGTTCCGATGGTGATTGTACCATCGTCTGGTTTTAATGTGTTAGCCATTGTTGTTTGTTTTTTATTGGCGTTGCTGAGCCCATGCCGTCTTATATGTATTCAACTTTAAAGAGGTTGTTGTAGATTATACTTGCTAAGTTTCCTAAGATAATACGACCTTGTGTATGAACGTGCGAAGCAATCAAGTACATGATTTGGTGATTGACCGTGAGGTTCCTTGTATGCACGTGCAGATAATACACTCGTATGAATAGAATGTGTGGCTCGCCTGTTCCATACGTATATGATCCCATAGTCCCATCAGTGTGATCCAGTGTATGTGTCGTTGCTGCGATCCATCGAGGCCACTGCCACAACCAATGGCACCAGCGATTGGGAATTGGGTGTATATGTCGTTGTTGCGATCCGTAGAGGCCATTGCCGCAACCAATGGCACCAGCACTCAGTACTAAGTACTCCCTCTGTTCCCAAATAATTGTCTTTCTAGCCATCTCAAATGGACTACAACATACAGATGTATGTAGACATGTTTTAGAGTATAGATTCACTCATTTTGCTCCGTATGTAGTCATTTGTTGAAATCTCTAGAAAGACAATTATTTAGGAACTCAGTACTAAGTAGTAAGTAGGTCAGCCAAGTAGCTTCTCGTTCTTCTCACTGTCCGGTCCGCTATCACATAGGCCAAGGAAGCGCCAGGTTGAACTCTGGGATTTTGCTGGTGCATTTTCTCGTCATGTGCATGGACGCAATCTGTACGGCGACTATGCTTCCGTCGCCGACGACGTGGCCGGCTGGTCATGCCATGCATGGAGCTTCATGGTTGCGACCATGATCTCGACCGCCTTATAAATTAGCCACATCACGTGTAAATTCGTTGGCATCCTAGCCTGGCTCCTCTTCTTGGCACCAAGGACTCCGTTACATATAAGCACTCCCGACGTACCTAGCCAATGCCGGCTCAGGCATGTTAAGCTACGTGAAGGGGTTAGACTATTTTTTTTAGGGAAGAGAGCGGGCTTAGACCTTGTTTATAGTATTTCTTTGTAGGCATGCGGATTTATGGGTGCATGTTTTCCTTTCATGGAAGCACCTTCCCGTATGATTTATGGGGCTTAGACCTTGTTCATGCGTATTCTTTTCTCTGGAAAGAGCAGCCCGCATGTTACCTTTTATTCATAATGTGTACGTGGCATGATCTTGCACGTGATCATGTGTTGGACTCAAATTACATGTGTCAATGGTGGACCTGTTAAATGCGTGACAATATTTTACTTTTTTTTTCTCCAAACCTTCGTTGTTTGTCTAGGATACTTCCTTATGGTGGACTTTTGGTATGTGAGACGTGACACTGTTTGTACGCGATAATATTTTTGTATGTAACGCTATATCTTTTATATCTTAACCGTTAATTTCTAATATTGACGGTCAAGATAATTTGATCTATGTGGACGAACGTGATGGCTTGTTTGACTTCTGTTTTATGTATATAATATAATAGATAGATCTTATACCATGGACTTGGAAGATTTCACTCTTGCATGCAAACTTCCATCTTGGGGTAGTATCAGGGATCCCCCTAAATCTGAATATAGAGACTTTCTTGCTAGAATAACTGTGGGGGAATCTAGAGATATAGCGCAGGCCACTATAGGGAGCATTCACTTTCCTGCTATACATTATTTTGCTCTCTTCATTGGTAGATGCATAAATGCTAAGGATGAAGCATGTCACATGTGTGCCCCTGATCTCAGCATTCTCAGAAGCGCTGTGTTAGGGGACCAAGCTTATCATATGGGAGCCATTGTGGCTCATAGGTTGCATCTTAATAGACGTAACGGAGATTTCTTTGGAGGAATTTATCCAACCCGCTTAGCTAATTTCCTTGATGTAGACATTCATGAGGGTGATATGGAGTTACCCCCTTCTTATTTAGATCTTGATTCTATGTTTTCTCACCAGTTCATTGAGAGGACTGGACCACCTTACCAGTATCGACTAATCCTTAACAAACGGCATGTGGTCCGTGTTGCTCTTCCTGCTCCTACCTTCTTTGATTTACAGGCGAGAGGAAAATATATTATTACCAGAGAGGAGGCAGATGAGTACGAGAGGAGAGCGGAGGTAGCTCGACGCCACGCTGCAGCTCAGGAGGCAGTAGCCGCTGCATCACGGTACGACCCCAGCTACACCTACGGGTATCAGCCAGGCTATCCCTGGCAATAGACCAACTCAGGCCAAAAGCCTAAGCTTGGGGGAGTACGTATTTCCCACCGACATTACATTCATGTTCACACACACTCATTGCTAGATGTCGGTGCTCATACTCTTTCATTGTAATATCCATGCTAGTTTATTTTCTTTTTCCTGCTTTCTTCTTGTGTGTTTAATAAACCTAAGAAAAAAAATAGTTAGTCTACTTTCCATGCTTGTAGTAATAATTAAAAAAAACCAAAAAATATTTCCTGTTCTTCTTTTGCTTGTTGGGAGCTTTCCCGTGTAAATAGTTTTTATTTCTTTTCCTTTCTTTGGGGGTCGAGAAGACCATATTGCAAATGCTTAGTGGCTCTCATATGCATTATATTATATCCAACTTAGAGCCCATATTACTTGTCTTCTCTCTTGATTTGAATGCTTGCAGATTCCAGCTTAGTCCAATGCACGTGCACTCTTATTATTATACACACCGTTCGGTCGTGCAAGTGAAAGGCAATAATGATGATATATGATGGACTTATTGGGATGAGAAAAGCTGGTATGAACTCGACTGAGGGAGTCCTGGATTAGGGGGTGTCCGGATAGCCGAACTATCACCGTTGGCCGGACTCCTGGACTATGAAGATACAAGATTGAAGACTTCGTCCCGTGTCCGGATGGGACTTTCCTTGGCGTGGAAGGAAAGCTTGGCGATACGGATATGTAGATCTCCTACCGTTGTAACCGACTCTGTGTAACCCTAACCCGATCCGATGTCTATATAAACCGGAGGGTTTTAGTCCGTAGGACGAACAACAATCATACCATAGGCTAGCTTCTAGGGTTTAGCCTCTCTGATCTCGTGGTAGATCCACTCTTGTACTACCCATATCATCAATATTAATCAAGCAGGAGTAGGGTTTTACCTCCATCGAGAGGGCCCGAACCTGGGTAAAAACATCGTGTCCCTTGTCTCCTGTTACCATCCGCCTAGACGCACAGTTCGGGACCCCCTACCCGAGATCCACCAGTTTTGACACCGACATTGGTGCTTTCATTAAGAGTTCCTCTGTGTCGTCATCCTTAGGCCCGATGGCTCCTTCGATCATCAACAACGACGCGGTCCAGGGTGAGACTTTTCTCCCGGGGCAGATATTCGTATTCGGCGGCTTTGCACTGCGGGCCAATTCACTTGGCCATCTGGAGCAGATCGAAAGCTACGCCCATGGCCATCAGGTCAGATTTGGGAGTTTGAACTACATGGCCGACATCCACGGAGATTTGATCTTCGACGGATTCGAGCCACAATCAAGCGCGCCGCACTGTCTCGATGGGCACGATCTAGCTCTGCCGCCGACCAGTGCCCTGGAGGCCGCACCAGCGTCCGCTCCGACCTTAGCTCGGAGCCGACTACGCCGATCGAGGACGAGTGGCTGGACACCGCCTCGGGGGCTACGATCTCTACGGCGATTGAGCCGAACTCCATCCCTGTCATTTGCAAAGACCGTGACTCCAAGGTGCCGGACTCCTCTCCGGACTCCGAACCCTCCGCGCCCCTGCCAATCGAATCCAATTGGGCGCCGGTTATGGAGTTCACTGCCGCGGACATCTTTCACCACTCGCCCTTTGGCGACATCCTGAATTCGCTAAAGTCTCTCTCTTTATCAGGAGAGCCCTGGCCGGACTACGGTCAGGAAGGTTGGGATGCGGACGACGAAGATATTCAACGCCCACCCACCACCCACTTTGTAGCCACTGTCGATGATTTAACCGACATGCTCGACTTCGACTCCGAAGACATCGACGGTATGGATGACGATGCTGGAGATGATCAAGAACCAGCGCCTACAGGGCACTGGAAGGCCACCTCGTCATACGACATATACATGGTGGACATCCCAAAAGATGGGAACAGCGATGGAACAGCGGAGGATGACCCCTCCAAGAAACAACCCAAGCGTCGGCGTCAGCGGCGCCACTCTAAATCCCGCCACAAGAAAACGGTGATTCCGCACGGAGATAATAACACCCGGACAGGTCAAGACAACCTCCTCCAGCAGGATTCAGCACAAGAGGAGGGAGAAGCCAGCCCTCATGATAGAGCGGCAGACAGGGAGGTGGAGGACGATAATTATATGCCTCCCTCCGAAGATGAGGCAAGCCTCGACGACAACGAATTTGTCGTGCCTGAGGATCCCGCCGAACAGGAGCGTTTCAAACGCAGGCTTATGGCCACGACAAGCAGCCTCAAGAAAAAGCAGCAGCAGCTTAGAGCTGACCAAGACTTGCTAGCTGACAGATGGACTGAAGTCCTTGCAGCCAAAGAGTACGAACTCGAACGCCCCTCCAAGAGATACCCAAAACGCAGGAAGCTACCCCAATTAGAGGAGGAAGCACCCAAACCTACATCACCAGCGCATGATGCGGCCGACCGGCCACCCCGTGGCCGCGACAGAGAGGCCTCTAGGCCCTCCATTCAAGCCGCACCCCGGCGTCGCTCGAAAAGTACCAAGGCACGGGGAAACGCGCCAGACCTGCGAGACATATTGGAGGACAAGGCAAGGCAAACAAGATCGATCTAAGAATAGCATGGGCGCCCCACGACGCCGCGATGATAACCGTCCACGCCGGATACAGCAATTCCGCCGGGCGAACACGATGAGACAAAGCTCATTTGAGCTGCGTCGTGATATAGCTCAATACGTAGGCGCCAAGACACCCACTATACTTCACAAACGGGTGATGGATCATCAAATCCCGAGGGTTTCAAACCCGTAAACATCGACTCATACGATGGCACAACAGATCCTGCGGTTTGGATCGAGGACTACCTCCTCCATATCCACATGGCCCGCGGTGATGATCTACACGCCATCAAATACGTCCCACTCAAGCTTAAAGGACCAGCTCGGCATTGGCTTAACAGCTTGCCAACAGAATCAATTGGTTGTTGGGAGGACCTGGAAGCCGCATTCCTTGATAACTTCCAGGGCACATATGTGCGACCACCAGACGCCGATGACCTCAGCCACATAATTCAGCAGCCAGAAGAATCGGCCAGACAATTCTGGACACGGTTCCTAACCAAGAAAAATCAAATCGTTGACTGTCCGGATGCGGAGGCCCTTGCAGCCTTCAAACATAACATCCGCGACGAGTGGCTTGCCCGGCACCTAGGACAGGAAAAGCCGAAATCCATGGCATCCCTCACAACACTCATGACCCGCTTTTGCGCGGGAGAGGACAACTGACTAGCTCGTAGTAACAATTTGACCAAAAACCCTGGTAGTTCGGCTACCAAGGACAGCAATGGCAGGTCGCGTCGCAACAAGCACAAGCACCGCATTAACGGCGATAATGCTGAAGATACGGCAGTCCATGCCGGATTCAGAGGCCCTAAATCCGGTCAGCGGAAAAAGCCGTTCAAAAGAAATACTCAGGGCCCCTCCAATCTGGACAGAATACTCGATCGCTCGTGCCAAATACATGGCACCCCCGAAAAACCAGCCAACCACACCAACAGGGATTGTTGGGTCTTCAAACAGGCAGGCAAGTTAAATGCCAAACTCAATGACAAGGGGCTGCATAGCGATGACGAGGAGGAGCCCCGGCCGCCGAACAATAGAGGACAGAAGGGCTTCCCCCCACAAGTGCGGACGGTGAACATGATATACGCAACCCACATACCCAAAAGGGAGCGGAAGCGTGCACTAAGGGACGTATATGCGATGGAGCCAGTCGCCCCAAAGTTCAACCCATGGTCCTCTTGCCCGATCACCTTTGATCGAAGGGACCACCCCACTAGCATCCGCCACGGCGGATTCGCCGCATTGGTTCTTGACCCAATCATCGACGGATTTCACCTCACTAGAGTCCTGATGGACGGCGGTAGCAGCCTGAACCTGCTCTATCAGGATACAGTGTGCAAAATGGGCATAGACCCCTCAAGGATTAAACCCACAAAAACGACCTTTAAAGGCGTCATACCAGGTGTAGAGGCCAATTGTACAAGCTCAGTTACACTCGAAGCGGCGGAGGTACAAAGCAGCCTCTCACAGCAATTCTCGAGTTCGGCTACTAAACGTCCAGACACTGTCAAGCGCGCCCGGAGTAACCTACATCAAGACCGCCTGGCACGATCCGAGCACGCGTAGCAATCCGGCCCCAACCCCAGCCCTCGCGAAATTGCGAGGCCAGTACTACGCGTACATAACTATGCTCTGGAGATACCATGGGCATAAGGGAAGGGCACGACCACGGCACGCCTGCACGCGGCTCAACCGCACTGTGGGCTCCGATTGTGTCATTCTTGTTCTTTCTTCTTTTCTCTTACTTTTAGGACTCCGTTTTCCGTAAGCCCTGTCCGCACTAGAATTGCCAAACTCACGATGCAACAGCCGTGGAAGCGTAAAGCTTACGCCGGTGTCCAAAGTGGTCTCTACTACGAGCATTATACCTGTTTTACATACCATCCCGCAGCTTACCCTGGAGGGGGACATGTTAAATAGTCCCATCCCTTGCTTATCGCACTATTTGTATCGTTCTGCTTTCATTGCAGTACCTTTTTGAATAAACAATACATAGCTTTTGCCTATTATTGCACTCCTTTCTTTATCTACATATACGTTCATTCATGACACGTTGCACCCATACACTTTGGTACGGCCAATACACCAGGGGCTTAAGTACCCCAAAAATATGGTGTGATAAGTCCGAACACTTTCACAAGTGCGGCACCCCGAACTTATAGCATTATATGCATCGGCTCCGAATCATGTCTTGGGTCAATAGTTGGGTTTGCCCGGCTCCCATGTTTTGGTACCTTACGTTCCGTTATATCGGCTAAGGTAGCGCTGGGAGAACCACTGCGCTTGTGCCCCAGTTGAGCTGGGTTGAGCACCTCAGTGGAGAAAGCTAAAACTGACCGTCATGATAGGGCGAGAGCCGGTCGCTGTTCGAGAGGTTTTTTCGGTCCCTAAAGACTTATGCCGCTTAGAGCGAGGAGTCGGCATTGTCCGACCAAGGCGTGGATACCGCCCCGAACTCGGTTTTCCGAATACTAGGGGCTTCGCCGAAATTTAAAATTATAGAATTCTATGGCTAAGTGAGAGTGTTCAAGCACTATAGTCCGGTTGCCTTGTTCGTTGCGTTGAGCGCCTCCCTCGAAGGACCCAACAATGGGAACAAGAGCGCTCAAGTTTATCCCGGACACCCCAGCACTCGTGGCATGGGGGCTGAAGCCAACGACATGCCATCTCTCAAATTTGATAAACGGCCGCACAGAAGTTACTATTTTAAATTCATAAGCGTTGCTTAGCGCATATGAACAAGTTTTGAGCGTACAGGATAACAAATGCAAGTCTACTAAAAAATAATATCTTTGGAGCATTCATCCGCTATAAGGCAGGCACCCGTCAGGACGCCCTCATAATACATTTCAAGCTTACGATGCTCCTTCTTCGGTGGTGGTCCGTCCGTCACAAGCTTCCCAGCGTCCATCTTGCCCCAGTGCACCTTAGCAAGGGCAAGGGCCCTACGGGAACCTTCGATGCAGACGGAGCGCTTGATGACCTCAATCCATGGACAGGCGTCCACCAGCCGCCGCACTAGCCCGAAGTAGCTCCCAGACATGGCTTCCGTAGGCCACAGCCGAACTATGAGGCCCTTCATGGCCTGTTCGGCGACCTTGTGGAGCTTCGACCAGCTGCTTCAGCTGGTCGCTCAGGGGCACCGGATGTCCGGCCTCGACATCTTGAGACTAGAACACCTTTTCCGTCGAGCTCCCCTCCTCGGTGCGGTAGAACGCGGCAGCATCAGACACACTACGGGGCAGATCTGCGAATGCTCCTGGAAAGCTCCGGATTCGGGTAAGTAATAGATAATTCACTTTCACATGCTTGCGTTGCATAAAGAATGCCTTACCCGCCGCTATCTTCTTTAATGATTCAATTTCCTGGAGAGCTTTTTGGGCTTCGGCCTTACCGGCTTTGGCACTCTCAAGAGCCGAGGCGAGCTCGGACTCTCGAGTCTTCGAGTCATGCTCCAAACTCTCGTGTTTTTTCACGAGAGCCTGGAGCTCTTGCCGCACCTCCGCCACCCGCGCCTCCTGCTTCTCTCGCTTGGTGCGCTCCGCGGCCGCTTTGCTTTCGATCGTGGACACCGCTTCCTTCAGGGTCGCCACCTCGTTCGTGGCCCATTCAATACCCACGTTAGTCCTGTCATTTTTGCAACCAAATCCTTTCTATAAGGTATTACTTACCTTCCTTGTCCTCGAGCCGCTTCTTGGCAAGGCCGAGCTCGTTCTCGGACCGCTCGAGGCTCTGCTTCAATGCATTGACCTCCGCAGTCAGTGCGGCAGAGGTCAGCAGCGCAGCCTGCATTCCCATATTAACATACTTATGTTAGACTCCTGCGTATATCTTTTTAGATCCTCAGTCCGGCTTTTCTTTCCGAACACCGAACTAAGCATCAGGGGCTACTGTCTATGCGGTAATATTTTTACATATTCTAAACTTACCTCAAAGCCGGTTAGAAGGCTGGTACAGGCTTCAGTCAGCCCGCTCTTGGCGGACTGATCTTTCTGGATCACCACACTCATAACAGTGCGGTGCTCCTCATCGATGGAAGCACCGTTGAGCACCTCCATCAAATTATCTGGTGCCTCCGGTTGGACGGAGGTTACCGGCGTCGCAGTCTTGCCCTTCTTATGAAGGGGTCGCCTGCCGAACTCCGGAACCACTGAAGGTTCCGTATGGAGTCCGGCACAGGGTCGGAATTCAAGCCCTTAGGGGTTTTATCCCCTTTGCGCCCGGAGTCCGGGAGGTCGCCTTGCGGCGCCTCCAGCGCCACCTCCTCCTGGCTGGGCCCCTTTTGGGACTCCACCTCGGCGTCATCCGCGGCGGGAGGAGACGAGGCGGTGGGAAGCGAGGCACTATTCACATCCGACGGGTCCTGGGAGCCGCTCGACGAATCATCGAGCCCATCTTTGGGCGGGCTGCATGGTTATATTCGGCGTTAGAAAATGCCGTGCGACGAATGGAACGCCATGAGTTATTCTGGTGACCGGACACTTACGATTTCGCCAGGGGCTTGGTCCTCGGTGCCCACCCCTCTTCGCCGTCGTCGGCGTTGGCGGTGTAGTCCGGAGGGAGGGTCCTCCCCCTCTTGGACCCTCCGGCCTCCCTTGTTCGGGCGGCCTTCCTTTTCTTCTCTCCCCCCGCTGGGAGAGAGGCCTCTTTTTCCTCCTCCTCGTCTTCGTGGGGGGAGTCCGCCTCGGAGTCATCGGACGACGAGTCCGACAGCACCTGGCGCCGGGAGATCCTTTGAGTTCCCGTGGCCTTCTTCTTAGCCTTCTTCTCCGGCAGCACGTGAGGTGCTGGAGCCAGCAGCCCCGTCAATCGGGCGTCCGCTGGGTCTTCTGGCAAGGGGGCCGGACAGTCAATCTGTCCGGACGTCTTCAGCCAGTCCTGTCAAAGGTGAGGGAGTTTTAGATCCCGCCTAGAGTCAAACTATGAAAAAAGAGTCCCATAATGGGTAAAATAACTTACCTCGCTGGCTTGACGCGGCGAGCTGAATCCGCGATCTTCGGTAGCGGATGCGGGAGCTTCGGCGCCCTTGAACAGCACCTTCCAGGCATCTTCGTACGTAGTGTCGAAGAGCCGGCTCAAGGTTCGGTGCTGTGCCGGATCAAACTCCCACAAATTGAAGGCCCGTTGCTGGCATGGGAGAATCCGGCGGATGAGCATCACCTGGATTACGTTGACAAGCTTGAGATTCTTGTCCACCAGGTTTCGGACGCAGGTTTGGAGTCTGGACAACTCTTCCGAATCACCCCACGTCAGGCCCGTCTCTTTCCAAGAGGTAAGCCGCGTAGGGAAACCAGATCTGAATTCGGGGGCCGCTGCCCATTTAGGGTCGCGCGGCTCGGTGATGTAGAACCACCCCGATTGCCACCCCTTCACGGTCTCCACAAAGGAGCCCTCGAGCCATAGGACTTTGGCCATCTTGCCAACCATGGCACCTCCGCACTCCGCTTGGCGGCCGCCCACTACCTTCGGCTTGACATTGAAGGTCTTCAGCCATAAGCCGAAGTGGGGCTGGATGCAGAGAAAGGCCTCGCACACGACGATGAACGCCGAGATGTTGAGGATGAAATTCGGGGCCAGATCGTGGAAATCCAGGCCGTAGTAGAACATGAGCCCCCGGACAAATGGGTGAAGTGGAAAACCTAGTCCGCGGAGGAAGTGGGTGAGGAACACCACCCTCTCATGGGTCCTGGGGGTGGGAATGAGCTGCCCCTCGTCGGGGAGCCGGTGCGTGATGTCGCTGGACAAGTATACGGCCTTCCGCAACTTTTTGACTTGTTCCTCCGTGACGGAGGAGACCATCCACTTGCCTCCCGCTCCGGACATGGCTGGAGAAGGTTGAGGAGGGATGTGCGGACTTGGGCGCTGGAGCTCGAGTGCGTGGAAATGGATAAGCAAAGGAGGAAGAAGGCGTAGGTTAAAAGGTGGATCCTTATCCCCTTATATGGACGGACGAAGCTATGCGTTCCCCGCCAGCCTGGTAAAACTCGCTTATCTCCCAAGCGCCGTAATCAATGGCGCAGTTGGGTTACCGACGTCCATATTGATGGGAATCCCGGAATAAGGGGGCACGATCTTCGCTCTGATAAGACGTGCCAAGGAAACCGCCTCGCTAAACGCACTAAGGTGGAACAGTAAAAACGATTCGTATAAAGGCCTGGCCGTGGTGTGATGTCATGCCGCGGAATACGTCAGCAGATCTGTGCAAAGGTTATTCTCTCTACGGTGGTATGTGGAACTTGTTTTGCAGAGCCGGACACAATCCTTGTGTTCAAAATCTTCTATGAAGTATTCGGAGGAGTAACCCGCCTTGCAATGCCGAAGACAATATGCGCGCCGGACTCGTCGTCATTGAAGCCTGGTTCAGGGGCTACTGAGGGAGTCCTGGATTAGGGGGTGTCCAGATAGCCGAACTATCACCATTGTCCGGACTCCTGGACTATGAAGATACAAGGTTGAAGACTTCGTCCCGTGTCCGGATGGGACTTTCCTTGGCGTGGAAGGCAAGCTTGGCTATACGGATATGTAGATCTCCTACCGTTGTAACCGACTCTGTGTAACCCGAACCCTATCCGGTGTCTATATAAACCGGAGGGTTTTAGTCCGTAGGACGAACAACAATCATACCATAGGCTAGCTTCTAGGGTTTAGCCTCTCTGATCTCGTGGTAGATTCACTCTTGTACTACCCATATCATCAATATTACTCAAGCAGGAGTAGGGTTTTACCTCCATCGAGAGGGCCCGAACCTGGGTAAAAACATCATGTCCCTTGCCTCCTGTTACCATCCGCCTAGATGCACAGTTCGGGACCCCCTACCCGAGATCCGCCAGTTTTGACACCGACATCGACCTCTCTTGTTTTTGTAAATATGACGATTCATCGTTCCTGATTCAGCTATTATGAAGTAAACATATTTGCGATGACATTCAGAGATTATAGTTGCTTGTGCCATGTTTGATTAGCTATGATTTATAATGGTTTACCTTGTGTGCCAACATGCTATTGAGATGATTATGATGTGGTATGATAGGATGGTATCCTCCTTTGAATGAATTGAGTGACTCGACTTGTCACATGTTCACGCATGTAGTTGAATCAAATCAACATAGCCTTCATGATATTTATGTTCATGGTGGATTATATCCTACTCATGCTTGTATTCGGTGTAAATTAATTTTAATGCATGTTTACGACTGTTGTCGCTCTCTCGATTAATTCGCTTCCAGTCTTTTGCTAGCCTTCACCTGTACTAAGCGGGAATACTGCTTGTACATCCAAACTCCTTAAACCCCAAAGTTGTTCCATATGAGTCCACTATACCTTCCTATATGCGGTATCTACCTGCCGTTCCAAGTAAATTTGTATGTGCCAAACTCCAAAGCTTCAAATGAAATTCTGTTTTGTATGCTCGAGCAGCTCATGTGCAACTAGGGCTGCTTATATCTTCCATGCTAGGTGGGTTATTCTCAAGAGGAGTGGACTCCGCTCCTCATTCACGAGAAAGGGCCGGTAACCGGGTTGCCCAGTCCCATGATCCAAAAAGATCAAAGCAAATCAAAATAATTAAAAAAAAACTCCCCTTGGGACCCGTTGAATGTTGGAGGCACTCATTGTTTTGAGCAAGCCATGGATGATGCTTGTGAAGGAGGGGGAGTATAAACCTTTACCATTCTGTTTGGGAACTGCCTATAATGCATGTAGTATGGAAGATACAACCATCTCATAGTTGTTGTGTTGACAGTGAAAGTATGCCGCTCAAAATATAATTTATCTCTATTTCAAAATCGAGCTCTGGCACATCTACAAATCCCTGCTTCCCTCTGCGAAGGGCCTATCTATTTACTTTTATGTTCAGTCATCACCCTTCTTATTAAAAAGCACCCGCTGGAGAGCACACTGTCGTTTGCATTCATTATGATTGGTTTATATTGGGTATGACTTGACTGGATCTCTTTTACCATGAATTACAATGTTTAGTCAGTCCTTGATCTTTAAAGGTGCTCTGCATTTATGTTTTGCGGTCTCAGAAAGGGCTAGCGAGATACCATTTTGTTATATCATGTTATGATTATTTTGAGAAAGTGTTGTCATCCGAGTTTTATTATTATGACTCGCTAGCTGATTATGCTATTGATATGAGTAATTATGAGACCTACGCGTTATTGTGAGTATGGTTAGTTCATAATAATTACTGAAACATGAATGCTGGCTTTTCATGTTTACAACAACAAGAGCAAACAGAGTTTGTAAAAGTTTTTCTTTTTCTCTTTCAGTTTGTCAACTGAATTGCTTTAGGACAAGCAAGGGTTTAAGTTTGGGGAGTTGATACGTCTCCGTCGTATCTACTTTTCCAAACACTTTTGCACTTGTTTTGGACTCTAACTTGTATGATTTGAATGGAACTAACCCGGACTGACGCTGTTTTCAGCGGAATTGCCATGATGTTGTTTTATGTGCAGAAAACAAAAGTTCTCGGAATGACCTGAAACTCCACGGAATATCTTAGAATAAATAATAAAAAATCCTCGCCAAAGATGAAGACCAGGGGGCCCACACCCTGTCCACGAGGGTGGGGGCGCGCCCCTCCCCTGGGCGCGCCCCCTACCTCGTGGGCCCCCTGGATGCCCTCCGACGCCAACTCCAACTCCATATATTGGCTTTCGGGGAGAAAAAAATCAGAGAGAAAGTTTCATCGCGTTTTACGATACGGAGCCGCCGCAAGCCCTAATCTCTCTCGGGAGGGCTGATCTGGAGTCCGTCCGGGGCTCCGGAGAGGGGGATTTGTCGCCGTCGTCATCATCAACCATCCTCCATCACCAATTTCATGATGCTCACCGCCGTGCGTGAGTAATTGCATCGTAGGCTTGCTGGACGGTGATGGGTTGGATGAGATTTATTATGTAGTCGAGTTAGCTTTGTTAGGGTTTGATCCCTAGTATCCATTATGTTCTGAGATTGACGTTGCTATGACGTTTCTATGCTTAATGCTTGTCACTAGGGCCCGAGTGCCATGATTTCAGATCTAAACCTATTATGTTTTCATGAATATATGTGTGTTCTTGATCCTATCTTGCAAGTCTATAGTCACCTACTATGTGTTATGATCCGCAACCCCTAAGTGACAATAATCGGGACCACTCCGGTGATGACCATAGTTTGAGGAGTTCATGTATTCACTATGTGCTAATGCTTTGTTCCGGTTCTCTATTAAAAGGAGGCCTTAATATCCCTTAGTTTCCAATAGGACCCCGCTGCCATGGGAGGGTAGGACAAAATATGTCATGCAAGTTCTTTTCCATAAGCACGTATGACTATTTACGGAATACATGCCTACATTACATTGATGAACTGGAGCTAGTTCTGTGTCACCCTGACTGTTACATGATGAACCACATCCGGCATAATTATCCATCACTGGTCCGGTGCCTACGAGTTTTCCATATACTGGTTACGCTTATTTACTTTTCCGCTGCTACTTTTACAATCACTACAAAAATACCAAAAACATTACTTTTGTTGTCTTTACTTTTTTTACCGTTACCACCACTATCATATTACTTTGCTACTAAACACTTTGTTGCAGATATTAAGTTTCCAGGTGTGGTTGAATTGACAACTCAGCTGCTAATACTTGAGAATATTCTTTGGCTCCCCTTGTATCGAATCAACAAATTTGGGTTGAATACTCTACCCTCGAAAACTGTTGCGATCCCCTATACTTGTGGGTTATCAGTGCCTGTGGCATCTGTTAATTGTATTGCTTTGATCTCACGTTTTATAGAGGTAGAGTATGTAGAATGTCCAAGCCCTCGCGTTTTACAAGATCTGTACCATCATTCATACCTACTGTAACATTCATCGACTATGTAGAGTGGCCAAGCAGCAAACGTAATGCTAACAAATCAGAAGCTTTTCCTTAGTACTGACCCAAAAAAACATTTAAAGGGAGCGTAATTCAATAGAACCTACGCTTCACTGGCCAACCACCTCTCTCCACGGAACTCGCAAGACTAGGAACCTAAGAGGCTATTTTTTATTTCATTTATGTGTGCAGTGTGCACTTGATTTGTCTAAATTGTAATTCGAACGATTTTTTGGATCTACGGATAGAAGACTGTGAGAGCGTGCAAGCTTCAATGCCTAACCACCCACGCTGAAATACAAATAATTTTGATTGAGTAGACGAAGGGCTGAGCTTTACATACAGATGGTCATACATTTTGTACTTGAAAAAGTAGCATTAGGTGAAGTTCAAGTGCTGCATGTTCCTACTAGCGCTCAGTTACCAAAAGGCTTCAGACTGAAGACTCGGCCTTGCCCCACTACCTGCACGATCTCAACACCAACCCCAGCGCCCTTCGCCTTCAGTTGTATGGCTCGGCCCCTCTATATGCAACCACTGTACTTTGTAGTGAATATACCATTGATTCCCCCAAATATCACGCACAACACCCAAGGACTGGCTTTAGTCATCTTATACTAGATCTAACACACACTCGGTATCTGTCCACAAATTCGCGAAACAAAATGTGCTCTTTGTATTGGTTTACTCCAATATCTCAGAAATGTAAGAATGTGGAGTATGGATTGTTCCACCAACAAAGGACCACCATATATGCGTTGTGTTGGTGGTGAAGAAACTTCCACTTGCATATATAGTTTCTATTACCCTGCTACCAAAGAGCTCATCATATTGCCATGGTGATTTGCATTACAAATGCATGGTAGATAGACATACAGATAGCGTTAGGTGAAGGTAGACACACACTTTGTCCAAGAAAAGGTAGCGTTAGGTGAAGTTCGAGTGCTTAATGTTCCTAGTAGCACTCAATAAGCAAGAGGTACCCCATGGCGGCTTTCGTTGACATTCACTTCAGTCTCAACATCGTCGAGCCTGCCGTTGGTACTGTTGGGGGTGTTAGACTGAAGACTCGGTCTCATACCACTGCCTCCAAGATCCCCGCAACGGATCTTACCACTTAGCCTTCATTTGTATGACTCGGTCCCTATATGTGTATTTATTGTACTCTGTAATGAATATTATGCACAAGACCCAACGTTTGAGTTTAGTCATATTTTTACTAGACCTAACACATGAAGGAAATATGCCCTAGAGGCAATAATAAAGTTATTATTTATTTCCTTATTTCATGATAAATGTTTATTATTCATGCTAGAATTGTATTAACCGGAAACATGATACATGTGTGAATACATAGACAAACATATAGTCACTAGTATGCCTCTACTTGACTAGCTCATTAATCAAAGATGGTTATGTTTCCTAACCATAGACATGAGTTGTCATTTGATTAATGGGATCACATCATTAGAAGAATGATGTGATTGACATGACCCATTCCGTTAGCCTAGCACTTGATCGTTTAGTATATTGCTATTGCTTTCTTCATGACTTATACATGTTCCTGTAACTATGAGATTATGCAACTCCCGTTTACCAGAGGAACACTTTGGGTGCTACCAAAGCGTCCTAACGTAACTGGGTGATTATAAAGGAGTACTACAGGTGTCTACAAAGGTACATGTTGGGTTGGCGTATTTCGAGATTAGGTTTTGTCACTCCGATTGTCGGAGAGGTATCTCTGGGCCCTCTCGGTAATGCACATCACTATAAGCCTTGCAAGCAATGTAGCTAATGAGTTAGTTACGGAATGATGCATTACGTAACGAGTAAAGAGACTTGCCGATGTGAGATTGAACCAGGTATTGGATACCGACGATCAAATCTCGGGCAAGTAACATACCGATGACAAAGGGAACAACGTATGTTGTTATGCGGTTTGACCGATAAAGATCTTCGTAGAATATGTAGGAGCCAATATGAGCATCCAGGTTCCGCTATTGGTTATTGACCAAGAATAGTTCTAGGTCATGTCTACATAGTTCTCGAACCCGTAGGGTCCGCACGCTTAAGGTTTCGATGACAGTTATATTATGAGTTTATGAGTTTTGGTGTACCGAAGGAGTTCGAGTCCCGGATGAGATCGGGGACATGACGAGGAGTCTCGAAATGGTCGAGACGTAAAGATCGATATATTGGACGACTATATTCGGAGTTCGAAAGGTTCCGAGTGATTCGGTATTTTCGGAGTACCGGAGAGTTACGGAATTCGCCGGGAGTATATGGTCCTTATTGGGCCATATGGGAATAGAGGAGAGAGGCCAAAAGGAAGGAGGCCCGCGCCCCCTCTGGTCCGACTGGACAAGGCGCAGCCCCTTTCCTTATTCCTCTCCCCTCTTTCCCCTTCTCCTACTCCAACAAGGAGGTGGAATCCTACTAGGACTAGGGAGTCCTAGTAGGACTCCACACTTGGCGCCCCTCCTAGGGCCGGCCTCCTCCCCTTGCTCCTTTATATACGGGGCAGGGCACCCCATGACACACAAGTTGATCTACGGATCGTTCCTTAGCCGTGTGCGGTGCCCCCACCACCATATTCCACCTCGGTCATATCGTCATGAGTTTAGGCGAAGCCCTGCGCCGGTAGAGCATCATCATCGTCACCACGCCGTCGTGCTGACGGAACTCATCTCCGACACTTTGCTGGATCGGAGTCCGGGGATCGTCATCGAGCTGAACGTGTGCTGAACTCGGAGGTGCCGTACGTTCGGTACTTGGATCGGTCGGATCGTGAAGACGTACGACTACATCAACCGTGTTGTCATAACGCTTCCGCTTACGGTCTACGAGGGTACGTGGACAAAACTCTCCCCTCTCGTTGCTATGCCATCACCATGATCTGGCGTGTGCGTAGGAAAATTTTGAAATTACTACGTTCCCCAACAGTGGCATCCGAGCCTGGTTTTATGCGTTGATGTTATATGCACGAGTAGAACACAAGTGAGTTGTGGGCGATACAAGTCATACTACTTACCAGCATGTCATACTTTGGTTCGGCGGTATTGTGAGATGAAGCGGCCTGACCGACATTACGCCAGACGCTTACGCGAGACTGGTTTCACCGCTGCGAGCACTCGTTGCTTAAAGGTGACTGGCGGGTGTCTGTCTCTCTCACTTTAGTTGAACCGAGTGTGGCTACGCCCGGTCCTTGCGAAGGTTAAAACAGCACCAACTTGACAAACTATCGTTGTGGTTTTGATGTGTTGGTAAGAACGGTTCTTGCTCAGCCCGTAGCAGCCACGTAAAATTTGCAACAACAAAGTAGAGGACGTCTAACTTGTTTTTGCAGGGCATGTTGTGATGTGATATGGTCAAGACGTGATGCTATATTTTATTGTATGAGATGATCATGTTTTGTAACCGAAGTTATCGGCAACTGGCAGGAGCCATATGGTTGTCGCTTTATTGTATGAAATGCAAAAGCCATGTAATTGCTTTACTTTATCACTAAGCGGTAGCGATAGTCGTAGAAGCAATAGTTGGCGAGGCGACAACGATGCTACGATGGAGATCAAGGTGTCGCGCCCGGTGACGATGGTGATCACGACGGTGCTTCGAGATGGAGATCACAAGCACAAGATGATGATGGCCATATCATATCACTTATATTGATTGCATGTGATGTTTATCCTTTATGCATCTTATCTTGCTTTGATTGACGGTAGCATTATAAGATGATCTCTCACTAAATATCAAGAAGTGTTCTTCCTGAGTATGCACCGTTGCGAAAGTTCTTCGTGCTGAGACACCACGTGATGATCGGGTGTGATAGGCTCTACGTTCAAATACAACGGTGCAAAACAGTTGCACACGCGGAATACTCAGGTTAAACTTGACGAGCCTAGCATATAGAGATATGGCCTCGGAACACGGAGACCGAAAGGTCGGCGTGAATCATATAGTAGATATGATCAACATAGTGATGTTCACCATTGAAACTACTCCATCTCACGTGATGATCGGACATGGTTTAGTTGATATGGATCACGTGATCACTTAGAAGATTAGAGGGATGTCTATCTAAGTGGGAGTTCTTAAGTAATATGATTAATTGAACTTAAATTTATCATGAACTTAGTCCTGGTAGTATTTTGCAAATTATGTTGTAGATCAATAGCTCGCGTTGTTGCTTCCCTATGTTTGTTGCTTTCATATGTTTATTTTAATATGTTCCTAGAGAAAACTGTGTTGAAAGATGTTAGTAGCAATGATGCGGATTGGATCCGTGATCTGAGGTTTATCCTCATTGCTGCACCGAAGAATTATGTCCTTGATGCACCGCTAGGTGACAGACCTATTGCAGGAGCACATGCAGACGTTATGAACGTTTGGCTAGCTCAATATGATGACTACTTGATAGTTTAGTGCACCATGCTTAACGGCTTAGAATCGGGACTTCAAAGACGTTTTGAACGTCATGGACCATATGAGATGTTCCAGGAATTGAAGTTAATATTTCAAGCAAATACCCGAGTTGAGAGATATGAAGTCTCCAACAAGTTCTATAGCTAAAAGATGGAGGAGAATCGCTCAACTAGTGAGCATGTGCTCAGATTGTCAGGTACTTCAATCGCTTGAATCAAGTGGGAGTTAATCTTCCAGATAAGATAGTGATTGACAGAATTCTCTAGTGACCATCACTAAGTTACTAGAACTTCGTGATGAACTATAGTATGCAAGGGATGACGAAAACGATTCCCGAGCTCTTCGTGATGTTGAAATCAACGAAGGTAGAAATCAAGAAAGAGCATCAAGTGTTGATGATTGACAAGACCACTAGTTTCAAGAAAAGGGCAAAGGGAAAGAAAGGGAAACTTCAAGTAGAATGGCAAACAAGTTGTCACTCCCGCGAAGAAGCCCAAAGCTGGACCAAAGCCTGAAACTAAGTGCTTCTACTGCAAAAGGAAATGGTCACTGGAAGCGGAAATGCCCTGAATATTTGGTGGATAAGAAGGATGGCAAAGTGAACAAGAGTATATTTGATATACAGGTTATTGATGTGTGCCTTACTAGTGTTTATAGTAGCCCCTGAGTATTTGATACTCGTTCGGTTGCTAAGATTAGTAACTCAAAACAGGAGTTACAGAATAAACAGAGACTAGTTGAAGGGGAAGTGACGATGAGTGTTGGAAGTAGTTCCAAGATTGATATGATCATCATCGCACACTCCCTATACTTTCGGGATTAGTGTTAAACCTAAATAAATGTTATTTGGCGTTTGCGTTGAGCATGAATATGATTTGATCATGTTTATTGCAATACGGTTATTCATTTAAAGTCAGAGAATAATTGTTATTCTGTTTACATGAATAAAACCTTCAAATGGTCATACACCCAATGAAAATAGTTTGTTGGATCTCGATCGTAGTGATACACATATTCATAATATTGATGCCAAAAGATGCAAAGTTAATAATGATAGTGCAAATTATTTGTGGCACTGCCATTTGGGTCATATCGGTATAAAGCATGAAGAAACTCCATAAAGATGGATCTTCGGAATCACTTGGTTATGAATCATTTGATGTTTGCGAACCGTGCCTTTTTGGCAAGATGACTAAAACTCCGTTCTTCGGAACAATGGAACGAGCAACAAACTTGTTGGAAATAATACATTCTGATGTATGCAGACCAATAAGTATTAAGGCTCATGGCGGGTATCGTTATTTTTTGACCTTCACAGATGATTTGAGCAGATATGGGTATATCGACTTGATGAAACATAAGTCCGAAACATTTGGAAAGTTCAAAGAATTTCAGAGTGAAGTGGAAAATCATCGTAACAAGAAAAATAAAGTTTCTACGATCTGATCATGGAGACGAATGTTTGAGTTACGAGTTTGGTCTTCATTTAAAACAATGTGAAATAGTTTCGCAACTCACGCTACCTGGAACACCACAATATAATGGTGTGTCCGAACGTCGTAACCGCACTTTATTGGATATGGTGCAATCTATGATGTCTCTTATTAATTTACCATTATCGTTTTGGGGTTATGCATTAGAGACAGCTGCATTCACGTTAAAAAGGGCACCATCTTAATCCGTTGAGATGACACTATATGAACTGTGGTTTAGCAAGAAACCCAAGTTGTCGTTTCTTAAAGTTTGGGGCTACGATGCTTATGTGAAAAAGTTTCATCCTGATAAGCTCAAACCCAAATCGGAGAAGTGCGTCTTCATAGAATACCCAAAGGAAACTGTTGGGTACACCTTCTATCACAGATCTGAAGGCAAAAACATTCGTTGCCAAGAATGGATCCTTTCTAGAGAAGAAGTTTCTCTCGAAAGAAGTGAGTGGGAGGAAAGTAGAACTTGATGAGGTAATTGTACCTTCTCCCTTATTGGAAAGTAGTTCATCACAGAAATCAGTTCCAGTGATTCCTACACCAATTAGTGAGGAAGTTAATGATGATGATCATGAAACTTCAGATAAAGTTGCTACCAAACCTCGTAGGTCTTCCAGAGTAAGATCCGCACTAGAGTGGTACGGTAATCATGTTCTGGAAGTCATGTTACTAGACCATGATGAACCTACGAACTATGAGGAAGCGATGATGAGCCCAGATTCCGCGAAATGGCTTGAGGCCATGAAATCTGAGATAGGATCCATGTATGAGAACAAAGTATGGACTTTGATTAACTTGCTCGATGATCAGCAAGCCATGTTAAATAACTGGATCTTCAAGAGGAAGACGGACAATCGATAGTAGTGTTACTATCTACAAAGCTCGACTTATGCATAAAAGGGTTTTCGACAAGTTCAAGGTGTTGACTACAATGAGATTTTCTCAACTGTAGCGATGCTTAAGTCAGTCCGAATCATGTTAGCAATTGCCACATTTTATGAAATCTTGCAAATGAATGTCAAAATTGCATTCTTTAATGGTTTTCTTAAAGAAGAGTTGTATATGATGCAACCAGAAGGTTTTGTCAATCCTAAAGGTGCTAACAAAATGTGTAAGCTCCAGCGATCCATCTATGGACTGGTGCAAGCATCTCAGAGTTGGAATATACGCTTAATAAGTTGATCAAAGCATATAGTTTTATACAGACTTGCGGTGAAGCCTGTATTTACAATAAAGTGAGTGGGAGCACTACCGCCTTTCTGATAAATATATGTGAGTAACATATTGTTGATCAGAAATGATGTAGAATTTTTTGGAAAGCATAAAGGAGTATTTGAAAGGAGTTCTTTAAAAGAAAGACCTCAGTAAAGCTACTTACATATTGAGCATCAAGATCTATTGAGATAGATCAAGGCGGCTTGATAAGTTTTTTCAATAAGTACATACCTTGTCAAGATTTTGAAGTAGTTCAAAATGGAGCAGTCAAAGAAAAGTTCTTGCCTGTGTTGCAAAGGTGTGAAATTGGGTAAAACTCAAATCCCGACCACGACAGAAAATAGAAAAGAGAATGAAAGTCATTCCTTATGCCTCATTCATTGGTTCTATGAAGTATGCTATGCTATGTACCAGACCTATTGTATACCTTGCTCTGAATTTGGCAAGGGAGTACAATAGTGATCTAGGAGTAGATCACTGGACATTGGTCAAGAACATCCTTAGTGAGGACTAAGGAAATATTTCTCGATTATGGAGGTGATAAAAGAGCCCGTCGTAAAGAGTTACATCGATGCAAGCTTTTTACACTGATCCAGATGACTCTAAGTCTCAATCTGGATACATATTGAAAGTGGGAGCAATTAGCTCGAGTAGCTCCGTGCAGAGCATTGTAGACATAGAATATTTGCAAAATACGTACGGCTCTGAATGTGACAGACCCGTTGACTAAGCTTCTCTCATGAGCAAAACATGATCATACCTTAGTACTCTTTGGGTGTTAATCACATAGCAATGTGAACTAGATTATTGACTCTAGTAAAACCTTTGGGTGTTGGTCACGTGACGATGTGAACTATGGGTGTTAATCACATACAGATGTGAATATTAGTGTTGAATCACATGATGATGTGAACTCGATTATTGACTCTAGTGCAAGTGGGAGACTGAAGGAAATATGCCCTAGAGGCAATAATAAAGTTATTATTTATTTCCTTATTTCATGATAATTGTTTATTATTCATGCTAGAATTGTATTAACCGGAAACATGATACATGTGTGAATACATAGACAAACATATAGTCACTAGTATGCCTCTACTTGACTAGCTCATTAATCAAAGATGGTTATGTTTCCTAACCATAGACATGAGTTGTCATTTGATTAATGGGATCACATCATTAGAAGAATGATGTGATTGACATGACCCATTCCATTAGCCTAGCACTTGATCGTTTAGTATATTGCTATTGCTTTCTTCATGACTTATACATGTTCCTGTAACTATGAGATTATGCAACTCCCGTTTACGGAGGAACACTTTGGTGCTACCAAACGTCCACAACGTAACTGGGTGATTATAAAGGAGTACTACAGGTGTCTCCAAAGGTACATGTTGGGTTGGCGTATTTTCGAGATTAGGCTTTGTCACTCCGATTGTCGGAGAGGTATCTCTGGGCCCTCTCGGTAATGCACATCACTATAAGCCTTGCAAGCAATGTAGCTAATGAGTTAGTTACGGAATGATGCATTACGTAACGAGTAAAGAGACTTGCCAGTAACGAGATTGAACCAGGTATTGGATACCGACGATCAAATCTCGGGCAAGTAACATACCGATGACAAAGGGAACAACGTATGTTGTTATGCGGTTTGACCGATAAAGATCTTCGTAGAATATGTAGGAGCCAATATGAGCATCCAAGTTCCGCTATTGGTTATTGACCAAGAATAGTTCTAGGTCATGTCTACATAGTTCTCGAACCCGTAGGGTCCGCACGCTTAAGGTTTCGATGTGGTTATATTATGAGTTTATGAGTTTTGATGTACCGAAGGAGTTCGGAGTCCCGGATGAGATCGGGGACATGACGAGGAGTCTCGAAATGGTCGAGACGTAAAGATCGATATATTGGACGACTATATTCGGAGTTCGGAAAGGTTCCGAGTGATTCGGTATTTTTCGGAGTACCGGAGAGTTACGGAATTCGCCGGGGAGTATATGGGCCTTATTGGGCCATACGGGAATAGAGGAGAGAGGCCAAAGGAAGGAGGCCTCGCCCACCCTCTGGTCCGGGTGGACAAGGGCGCAGCCCCTTTTCCTTATTCCTCTCCCCTCTTTCCCCTTCTCCTACTCCAACAAGGGAGGTGGAATCCTACTAGGACTAGGGAGTCCTAGTAGGACTCCACACTGGCGCGCCTCCTAGGGCCGGCCTCCCCCCTTGCTCCTTTATATACGGGGGCAGGGGGCACCCCATGACACACAAGTTTGATCTACGGATCGTTCCTTAGCCGTGTGCGGTGCCCCCCTCCACCATATTCCACCTCGGTCATATCGTCGCGGAGTTTAGGCGAAGCCCTGCGCCGGTAGAGCATCATCATCGTCACCACGCTGTCGTGCTGACGGAACTCATCCCCGACACTTTGCTGGATCGGAGTCCGGGGATCGTCATCGAGCTGAACGTGTGCTGAACTCGGAGGTGCCGTACGTTCGGTACTTGGATCGGTCGGATCGTGAAGACGTACGACTACATCAACCGCGTTGTCATAACGCTTCCGCTTACGTTCTACGAGGGTACGTGGACAACACTCTCCCCTCTCGTTGCTATGCCATCACCATGATCTTGCGTGTGCGTAGGAAATTTTTGAAATTACTACGTTCCCCAACAGTGGCATCCGAACCTGGTTTTTTGCGTTGATGTTATATGCACGAGTAGAACACAAGTGAGTTGTGAGCGATACAAGTCATACTGCTTACCAGCATGTCATACTTTGGTTCGGCGGTATTGTGAGATGAAGCGGCATGGACCAACATTACGCGTACGCTTACGCGAGACTGGTTTCACCGCTGTGAGCACTCGTTGCTTAAAGGTGACTGGCGGGTGTCTGTCTCTCTCACTTTAGTTGAACCGAGTGTGGCTACGCCCGGTCCTTGCGAAGGTTAAAACAGCACCAACTTGACAAACTATCGTTGTGGTTTTGATGCGTAAGTAAGCACGGTTGTTGCTCAGCCCATAGCAGCCACGTAAAATTTGCAACAACAAAGTAGAGGACGTCTAACTTGTTTTTGCAGGGCATGTTGTGATGTGATATGGTCAAGATGTGATGCTATATTTTATTGTATGAGATGATCATGTTTTGTAACCGAGTTATCGGCAACTGGCAGGAGCCATATGGTTGTCGCTTTATTGTATGAAATGCAAGCGCCCTGTAATTGCTTTACTTTATCACTAAGCGGTAGCGATAGTCGTAGAAGCAATAGATTGTGAGACAACAACGATGCTACGTTGGAGATCAAGGTGTCGTGCCGGTGGCGATGGTGATCACGACGGTGCTTGAGATGGAGATCACAAGCACAAGATGATGATGGCCATATCATATCACTTATATTGATTGCATGTGATGTTTATCCTTTATGCATCTTATCTTGCTTTGATTGACGGTAGCATTATAAGATGATCTCTCACTAAATATCAAGAAGGGTTCTCCCTGAGTATGCACCGTTGCGAAAGTTTTTCGTGCTGAGACACCACGTGATGATCGGGTGTGATAGGCTCTACGTTCAAATACAACGGGTGCAAAACAGTTGCACTGCGGAATACTCAGGTTAAACTTGACGAGCCTAGCATATACGAGATATGGCCTCGGAACACGGAGACCGAAAGGTCGGCGTGAATCATATAGTAGATATGATCAACATAGTGATGTTCACCATTGAAACTACTCCATCTCACGTGATGATCGGACATGGTTTAGTTGATATGGATCACGTGATCACTTAGAAGATTAGAGGATGTCTATCTAAGTGGGAGTTCTTAAGTAATATGATTAATTGAACTTAAATTTATCATGAACTTAGTCCTGGTAGTATTTTGCAAATTATGTTATAGATCAATAGCTCGCGTTGTTGCTTCCCTATGTTTGTTGCTTTCATATGTTTATTTTAATATGTTCCTAGAAAACTGTGTTGAAAGATGTTAGTAGCAATGATGCGGATTGGATCCGTGATCTGAGGTTTATCCTCATTGCTGCACGTAAGAATTATGTCCTTGATGCACCGCTAGGTGACAGACCTATTGCAGGAGCAGATGCAGGCGTTATGAGCGTTTGGCTAGCTCAATATGATGACTACTTGATAGTTTAGTGCACCATGCTTAACGGCTTAGAATCGGGACTTCAAAGACGTTTTGAACGTCATGGACCATATGAGATGTTCCAGGAATTGAAGTTAATATTTCAAGCAAATACCCGAGTTGAGAGATATGAAGTCTCCAACAAGTTCTATAGCTAAAAGATGGAGGAGAATCGCTCAACTAGTGAGCATGTGCTCAGATTGTCTGGGTACTTCAATCGCTTGAATCAAGTGGGAGTTAATCTTCCGGATAAGATAGTGATTGACAGAATTCTCTAGTCACCATCACTAAGTTACTAGAACTTCGTGATGAACTATAGTATGCAAGGGATGACGAAAACGATTCCCGAGCTCTTCGTGATGTTGAAATCAACGAAGGTAGAAATCAAGAAAGAGCATCAAGTGTTGATGATTGACAAGACCACTAGTTTCAAGAAAAGGGCAAAGGGAAAGAAAGGGAAACTTCAAGTAGAATGGCAAACAAGTTGTCACTCCCACGAAGAAGCCCAAAGCTGGACCAAAGCCTGAAACTAAGTGCTTCTGTTGCAAAAGGAAATGGTCACTGGAAGCTGAAATGCCCTGAATATTTGGTGGATAAGAAGGATGGCAAAGTGAACAAGAGTATATTTGATATACAGGTTATTGATGTATGCCTTACTAGTGTTTATATTAGCCCCTGAGTATTTGATACTCGTTCGGTTGCTAAGATTAGTAACTCGAAACAGGAGTTACAGAATAAACAGAGACTAGTTGAAGGGGAAGTGATGATGAGTGTTGGAAGTAGTTCCAAGATTGATATGATCATCATCGCACACTCCCTATACTTTCGGGATTAGTGTTAAACCTAAATAAATGTTATTTGGCGTTTGCGTTGAGCATGAATATGAGTTGATCATGTTTATTGCAATACGGTTATTCATTTAAAGTCAGAGAATAATTGTTATTCTGTTTACATGAATAAAACCTTCAAATGGTCATACACCCAATGAAAATAGTTTGTTGGATCTCGATCGTAGTGATACACATATTCATAATATTGATGCCAAAAGATGCAAAGTTAATAATGATAGTGCAAATTATTTGTGGCACTGCCATTTGGGTCATATCGGTGTAAAGCGCATGAAGAAACTCCATAAAGATGGATCTTCAGAATCACTTGGTTATGAATCATTTGATGCTTGCGAACCGTGCCTTTTTGGCAAGATGACTAAAACTCCGTTCTTCGGAACAATGGAACGAGCAACAAACTTGTTGGAAATAATACATTCTGATGTATGCAGACCAATAAGTATTAAGGCTCATGGCGGGTATCGTTATTTTTTGACCTTCACAGATGATTTGAGCAGATATGGGTATATCTACTTGATGAAACATAAGTCTGAAACATTTGAAAAGTTCAAAGAATTTCAGAGTGAAGTGGAAAATCATCGTAACAAGAAAAATAAAGTTTCTACGATCTGATCATGGAGGACGAATGTTTGAGTTACGAGTTTGGTCTTCATTTAAAACAATGTGAAATAGTTTCGCAACTCACGCCACCTGGAACACCACAATGTAATGGTGTGTCCGAACGTCGTAACCGCACTTTATTGGATATGGTGCGATCTATGATGTCTCTTATTAATTTACCATTATCGTTTTGGGGTTATGCATTAGAGACAGCTGCATTCACGTTAAAAAGGGCACCATCTAAATCCGTTGAGACGACACTATATGAACTGTGGTTTAGCAAGAAACCCAAGTTGTCGTTTCTTAAAGTTTGGGGCTACGATGCTTATGTGAAAAAGTTTCATCCTGATAAGCTCAAACCCAAATCGGAGAAGTGCGTCTTCATAGAATACCCAAAGGAAACTGTTGGGTACACCTTCTATCACAGATCTGAAGGCAAAAACATTCGTTGCCAAGAATGGATCCTTTCTAGAGAAGAAGTTTCTCTCGAAAGAAGTGAGTGGGATGAAAGTAGAACTTGATGAGGTAATTGTACCTTCTCCCTTATTGGAAAGTAGTTCATCACATAAATCAGTTCCAGTGATTCCTACACCAATTAGTGAGTAAGTTAATGATGATGATCATTAAACTTCAGATCAAGTTGCTACCAAACCTCGTAGGTCTTCCAAAGTAAGATCCGCACTGTAGTGGTACGGTAATCATGTTCGGAAGTCATGTTACTAGACCATGATGAACCTACGAACTATGAGGAAGGGATGATGAGCCCAGATTCCGCGAAATGGCTTGAGGCCATGAAATCTGAGATAGGATCCATGTATGAGAACAAAGTATGGACTTTGATTAACTTGCTCGTTGATCAGCAAGCCATGTTAAATAAATGGATCTTCAAGAGGAAGACGGACACTGATAGTAGTGTTACTATCTACAAAGCTCGACTTGTCGCAAAAAGGGTTTTCGACAAGTTCAAGGTGTTGACTACAATGAGATTTTCTCAACTGTAGCGATGCTTAAGTCTGTCCGAATCATGTTAGCAATTGCCACATTTTATGAAATCTGACAAATGAATGTCAAAACTGCATTCTTTAATGGTTTTCTTAAAGAAGAGTTGTATATGATGCAACCAGAAGGTTTTGTCAATACTAAAGGTGCTAACAAAATGTGTAAGCTCCAGCGATCCATCTATGGACTGGTGCAAGCATCTCAGAGTTGGAATATACGCTAATAAGTTGATCAAAGCATATAGTTTTATACAGACTTGCGGTGAAGCCTGTATTTACAATAAAGTGAGTGGGAGCACTACCGCCTTTACGATAAATATATGTGAGTAACATATTGTTGATCGAAATGATGTAGAATTTTTCAGGTAAGCATTATGGAGTAATTGAAAGGATTTCTTTAAAAGAAAGTCCTCAGTAAAGCTAATTACATCTTGAGCACCAAGATCTATTGAGATAGATCAAGACGCTTGATAAGTTTTTTCAATAAGTACATACCTTGTCAAGATTTTGAAGTAGTTCAAAATGGAGCAGTCAAAGAAAAGTTCTTGCCTGTGTTGCAAAGGTGTGAAATTGGGTAAAACTCAAATCCCGACCACGACAGAAAATAGAAAAGAGAATGAAAGTCATTCCCTATGCCTCAGTCATTGGTTCTATGAAGTATGCTATGCTATGTACCAGACCTATTGTATACCTTGCTCTGAATTTGGCAAGGGAGTACAATAGTGATCTAGGAGTAGATCACTGGACATTGGTCAAGAACATCCTTAGTAAGGACTAAGGAAATATTTCTCGATTATGGAGGTGATAAAAGAGCCCGTCGTAAAGAGTTACATCGATGCAAGCTTTTATACTGATCCAGATGACTCTAAGTCTCAATCTGGATACATATTGAAAGTGGGAGCAATTAGCTAGAGTAGCGTGCAGAGTATTGTAGACATAGAATATTTGCAAAATACATACGGCTCTGAATGTGACAGACCCGTTGACTAAGCTTCTCTCACGAGCAAAACATGATCATACCTTAGTACTCTTTGGGTGTTAATCACATAGCGATGTGAACTAGATTATTGACTCTAGTAAACCCTTTGGGTGTTGGTCACATGACGATGTGAACTATGGGTGTTAATCACATATATTTGTGAATATTAGTGTTGAATCACATGATGATGTGAACTCGATTATTGACTCTAGTGCAAGTGGGAGACTGAAGGAAATATGCCCTAGAGGCAATAATAAAGTTATTATTTATTTCCTTATTTCATGATAATTGTTTATTATTCATGCTAGAATTGTATTAACCGGAAACATGATACATGTGTGAATACATAGACAAACATATAGTCACTAGTATGCCTCTACTTAACTAGCTCATTAATCAAAGATGGTTATGTTTCCTAACCATAGACATGAGTTGTCATTTGATTAATGGGATCACATCATTAGAAGAATGATGTGATTGACATGACCCATTCCGTTAGCCTAGCACTTGATCGTTTAGTATATTGCTATTGCTTTCTTCATGACTTATACATGTTCCTGTAACTATGAGATTATGCAACTCCGTTTACGGAGGAACACTTTGGTGCTACCAAGCGTCCACAACGTAACTGGGTGATTATAAAGGAGTACTACAGGTGTCTCCAAAGGTACATGTTGGGTTGGCGTATTTCGAGATTAGGTTTTGTCACTCCGATTGTCGGAGAGGTATCTCTGAGCCCTCTCGGTAATGCACATCACTATAAGCCTTGCAAGCAATGTAGCTAATGAGTTAGTTACGGAATGATGCATTATGTAACGAGTAAAGAGACTTGCCGATGTGAGATTGAACCAGGTATTGGATACCGACGATCAAATCTCGGGCAAGTAACATACCGATGACAAAGGGAACAACGTATGTTGTTATGCGGTTTGACCGATAAAGATCTTCGTAGAATATGTAGGAGCCAATATGAGCATCCAGGTTCCGCTATTGGTTATTGACCAAGAATAGTTCTAGGTCATGTCTACATAGTTCTCGAATCCGTAGGGTCCGCACGCTTAAGGTTTCGATGACAGTTATATTATGAGTTTATGAGTGTTGGTGTACGAAGGAGTTGAGTCCCGGATGAGATCGGGGACATGACGAGGAGTCTCGAAATGGTCGAGACGTAAAGATCGATATATTGGACGACTATATTCGGAGTTCGAAAGGTTCCGAGTGATTCGGGTATTTTTCGGAGTACCGGAGAGTTACGGGAATTCGCCGGGGAGTATATGGTCCTTATTGGGCCATATGGGAATAGAGGAGAGAGGCCAAAAGGAAGGAGGCCCGCGCCCCCCCTCTGGTCCGAATTGGACAAGGGGCGCAGCCCCCTTTTCCTTATTCCTCTCCCCCTCTTTCCCCTTCTCCTACTCCAACAAGGGAGGTGGAATCCTACTAGGACTAGGGAGTCCTAGTAGGACTCCACACTTGGCGCGCCCCCTCCTAGGGCCGGCCTCCTCCCCCCTTGCTCCTTTATATACGGGGGCAGGGGGGCATCCCATGACACACAAGTTGATCTACGGATCGTTCCTTAGCCGCGTGCGGTGCCCCCCACCACCATATTCCACCTCGGTCATATCGTCGCGGAGTTTAGGCGAAGCCCTGCGCCGGTAGAGCATCATCATCGTCACCACGCTGTCGTGCTGACGGAACTCATCCCCGACACTTTGCTGGATCGGAGTCCGGGGATCGTCATCGAGCTGAACGTGTACTGAACTCGGAGGTGCCGTACGTTCGGTACTAGGATCGGTCGGATCGTGAAGACATACGACTACATCAACCGCGTTGTCATAATGCTTCCGCTTACGGTCTACGAGGGTACGTGGACAACACTCTCCCCTCTCGTTGCTATGATGATCTTGCGTGTGCGTAGGAAATTTTTGAAATTACTAGGTTCCCCAACAGTGGCATCCGAGCCTGGTTTTATGCGTTGATGTTATATGCACGAGTAGAACACAAGTGAGTTGTGGGCGATACAAGTCATACTGCTTACCAGCATGTCATACTTTGGTTCGGGGGTATTGTGAGATGAAGCGGCCGGACCGACATTACGCCAGACGCTTACGCGAGACTGGTTTCACCGCTGCGAGCACTCGTTGCTTAAAGGTGACTGGCGGGTGTCTGTCTCTCTCACTTTAGTTGAACCGAGTGTAGCTACGCCCGGTCCTTGCGAAGGTTAAAACAACACCAACTTGACAAACTATCGTTGTGGTTTTGATGCGTAGGTAAGAACGGTTCTTGCTCAGCCCGTAGCAGCCACGTAAAATTTGCAACAACAAAGTAGAGGACGTCTAACTTGTTTTTGCAGGGCATGTTGTGATGTGATATGGTCAAGACGTGATGCTATATTTTATTGTATGAGATGATCATGTTTTGTAACCGAGTTATCGGCAACTGGCAGGAGCCATATGGTTGTCGCTTTATTGTATGAAATGCAAACGCCATGTAATTGCTTTACTTTATCACTAAGCGGTAGCGATAGTCGTAGAAGCAATAGTTCGCGAGACGACAACGATGCTACGATGGAGATCAAGGTGTCGCGCCAGTGACGATGGTGATCACGACGGTGCTTCGGAGATGGAGATCACAAGTACAAGATGATGATGGCCATATCATATCACTTATATTGATTGCATGTGATGTTTATCCTTTATGCATCTTATCTTGCTTTGATTGACGGTAGCATTATAAGATGATCTCTCACTAAATATCAAGAAGTGTTCTCCCTGAGTATGCACCGTTGCGAAAGTTCTTCGTGCTGAGACACCACGTGATGATCGGGTGTGATAGGCTCTACGTTCAAATACAACGGGTGCAAAACAGTTGCACACGCGGAATACTCAGGTTAAACTTGACGAGCCTAGCATATACAGATATGGCCTCGGAACACGGAGACCGAAAGGTCGAGCGTGAACCATATAGTAGATATGATCAACATAGTGATGTTCACCATTGAAACTACTCCATCTCACATGATGATCGGACATGGTTTAGTTGATATGGATCACGTGATCACTTAGAAGATTAGAGGGATGTCTATCTAAGTGGGAGTTCTTAAGTAATATGATTAATTGAACTTAAATTTATCATGAACTTAGTCCTGGTAGTATTTTGCAAATTATGTTATAGATCAATAGCTCGCGTTGTTGCTTCCCTATGTTTGTTGCTTTCATATGTTTATTTTAATATGTTCCTAGAGAAAACTGTGTTGAAAGATGTTAGTAGCAATGATGCGGACTGGATCCGTGATCTGAGGTTTATATACTAGGGAGTCCTAGTAGGACTCCACACTTGGCGCGCCCCTCCTAGGGCCGGCCTCCTCCCCCCTTGCTCCTTTATATACGGGGGCAGGGGGGCACCCCATGACACACAAGTTGATCTACGGATCGTTCCTTAGCCGTGTGCGGTGCCCCCCACCACCATATTCCACCTCGGTCATATCGTCGCGGAGTTTAGGCGAAGCCCTGCGCCGGTAGAGCATCATCATCGTCACCACGCCGTCGTGCTGACGGAACTCATCCCCGACACTTTGCTGGATCGGAGTCCGGGGATCGTCATCGAGCTGAGCGTGTGCTGAACTCGGAGGTGCCGTACGTTCGGTACTTGGATCGGTCGGATCGTGAAGACGTACGACTACATCAACCGCGTTGTCATAACGCTTCCGCTTACGGTCTACGAGGGTACGTGGACAACACTCTCCCCTCTCGTTGCTATGCCATCACCATGATCTTGCGTGTGCGTAGGAAATTTTTGAAATTACTACGTTCCCCAACAACACATACTCTCTACTGGTTTACAAATTCACGAAACAAAATGTGCTATTTGTATTGGTTTACTCCAATAACTCAGAAAGTAAGAATGTGGGTGGTGAAGAAACTTCCACTTGCATATATTGTGTCTATTCCCATGCTACCAAAGAGGTCATCATATTGCCATGATCATTTGCATTACAAAGGCATGGTAGATCATCAAGCTTGTTCTGTTTCACAGAAATGCTGTTTTTACTATTGTAATCACCAGTACATCTCTGCCAAAAAGAAAACAAGGAACTTTGAAATCACTTTGTTAACTACATGGAATTATGAAGTGTGGAATATGAATCCAGGGCTCCAAATCCATGGAAACAAATGCATGGTAAAATAGGGCAAATCTGGGGCCAGAGCTCCCATATCAGTATCACAGTTAGGTTGCCCGGAAATTAACAGCTCGCCTTGAGATTTGGCTTCCGGAAAAGCGAACAATGTTAGTTAGACGAAATGAAGTGTATATTGTCTCGGTAGAGACCCCCCCCCCCCCCCTGTGATAGGCTCTGGTTCGAGGCACGGGACGAGTTATACACTGTTGGATATTCAACAAAACTAGACCAAGAGAGAGTTGATGGGGCCACTGAAAAATGCTTTCGTTTGTGTAGAGTAGTACTCCCTCCATTTACTTATACAAGGCCACTATGGAAAATACACTTTGCATCTACACAAGACCACCAACAGTAATCGAAACAAAAGTTACCGATATTTTCTCGAACTAGTAGCTTATTTAATACTTGCATGCATGCAGTTAAAATGACACTCCAATCAGCTTTATATCCATTCCTTGCATGCATGTGGTGTATTAATGACCTCACTATGAAAAGAAAACTGAATTTACAAAACAACGCATTAAATTTATACCTTGGTATTTGTAATATAAGTTTGTGGCCTTGTATACAAAAATGAAGGGAGTACTATTTTTTAACATGACCATTCACATAAATGAACGTTGATTAGCAGCCAATAACACACAACTGTGCTTGCTGGGGCTCCCGATATTCAGATTGATGCTATTTAACTTTGCAAGTACGTGCAAGAAACACAAACATCTACTGTTTTTCAGATGTAGTTGAAATTGCAGCATAATAATATTTGACGTCTACTGTGTATCTGGAGCAAACTTACCCTGCATAGTAGAGGAAAAAACATAAGTCACAAGGGCATAGAGAATCAAGGTTTTATACAGGACATATCCAAGGGGTATTCAATGTGGTGAAACTGTTAATACCACACACACAGGACGAATGAAAACATTATTTTCTGGAAGCAAACCAGAGTAGTATTAAGCGTACCATGAAAAGCTTGCTCAGAGTTTCTTCTATATAAATATGGCTCCAAGTGGTAGTCCTGGATGGTCTCGTTTTTTTTAATACTAACAAGTTACTGCACATGTCTTATTCTGATATCATTATAGTAATTGAAGTGAACAAAAAATCAACCTCATAAAGAGCAAAAACATCAAAAAAATTGGTCGCATACTTAGCATCAGTGGAGTAGAAATATTATCCATGATATATGGTGACACTTGGTGTATTTGTATTTCTCAAAGCAGAACAAGCAATGCGACAACATCAGATTGAAGTGGTTCAACCAAACTACAACCCTACGAAAATAGACCCAGGCAATACACTGAGCAATACGACAACATCAGGTTGAAATGGTTCAACCAAACTACAGCTCAACAGCCGGCAAGCGAGTGACAGATCACGAAAGAGAAAACTTCGGCAGTCCGGTGCGGTTCAGAAATTTGGAGGGCGATCCCTGGTGCCCTCGGAAGCCTCATTTCCCCATGAACTCACGTAGATGTTCATGGATTCTTGTATGCCAATGTGGGACAGCAGCCAGCGACTGGGGTTGCTATTACAGACAAAGCACTCTCTATCAGATCACAAATTTGGTAAACGCCGAATGTGCCTTTCATATTGATTTACTCTAATATCTCAGAATCAAAGAGTAGAATGTGGATTGTTTCACCCATCCAACAAAGGATGTGTATGCACTGTTTTCTGCTAGAAAAACTCATGCGTGCACATATATAGTGTCGATTCCCCTGATACCAAAGAACTCGGGTCATCATAATCATATTGCCATGATCATTTGCATTACAATGGCATGATAGATCTTCATGCTTATGGTGTTCCAACCAATGCCATTTCTACAGCTGGAATCATCACTTCACCGTCGTCAAACAGAAAACGTGGAAGCCTGAAATCTGAATTAGGAACTCCCAATCCATATCAATGGTTGCATGAAAAAATAGAGGAAATCTGGGTCCAGACCTCTCATGTCATCCATATCTCAATGTTTGGCTATATTTCTCAGTGATATCGCACAAGCACAGTTTATAATTTCAAAATTTCCTCTGGTTGGCTATTGCAATGGGTGCAGGCTGAAGGGGTATAGTATTGTTTATGCATCTTGTTTGCGCAGAAAAAGAAGACGGTGGTCAAGAAGCACCTGCCGCCCGTAGAAAAACCAATTAATGAAGCACTTTTACTTGTGGCTGCCACCGGTTGCTGAGGGACAAACAGTTGCAATTGAGCAGAGGTGGCACACAACACCCAGGAGGTCGTTTTGGCATTCTTTATGCTATACCCAGTAACATCTCTGTATTGGTTCAAAAATTCGGTGAAGCAAAATGTGCAATATGAATCGTTGTGGATTCCCCTGCTACCAAAGAGCTCCTCGGGTCATCATTTTGCCAGGATCATTTTCGTTACCATGGCATGGTAGATCATCATGCTTACTGTGTTTTGTAGAAAATGTTGTTTTACTACTGGAGTCACACCTTCACATATGCCAAAAAGAAAACACGAAACTCTGAAATCTGAATCAAGAGCTCTCAAACTATTGCAACCGTTTCTTTGGGGCTTGTTTGGCTGTGCCCCCAGGTAGACCTTGTTTATTTTGTGTTCGTAACCTGAACTTGTACTCTCATGTTGTTGGATGCATTTTTCGTATCTATTGCAACAGTTTCATGATACGACGGGGGATATCTGGTCCAGACCTCTCATATCTAATTGCACCTACGTACCTTGTATCTCAAGTTGATGATGTGTTAATTCCGCGTCTTTCTCCTAGAGTGCTCCGATTCTTACCTTCTGTTATGCTCTAGATAGTGGAAACCATTTGTCCATCGATATTGATGGGACACAACATAAACACTACATGATTCAGAAGACTGCACTCAATGCAAAACGAACCTCGGCTTAAAGCTGCCCTTGAGACCCCACTAATTTTGTTGGATGGCTACGTTATGAAGTCTATATCTAAATTTGATTATGTTTCCGAAGGAAGCACATAAAATGCTTTTACTTATTTTCTCCTAGTGAAAACTGAACATTTTTAGAAAAATAAGAAACATGGACCTGTTGTATGGCTACCTAATTCTGTATGCATTTTGCTGTTCCTTTTAAACTCTGTTTGTAAGTTCCATCTTTTTCTACATGGAGAGGTTGGCTATGGTTTGCTTGAATGAGTAAACAATGAACTTGTTTACGCCGTGAGTTTCAACTGTTGTTTTTCCTAACAAAAATGGCTAGTAAGCAAATCTGTTTATACTATATATGTAGATGGATGCAATTGGAAAAACAAAGCACTGAAGGGGAATTTCCACAGATATACCTTCACTCCTGCATGACCGGCGCCGCTCCATAGCCTCACCAGTGATTTGCCTCCGAATATTTAACGGGGCTGGAAGTCTAGAAAAGGTATATCATGGCCTGCAGCCTAATGGACTCAGAAGACGCACTGGAAGCGCACAATGTTTCAGTAGATCCCCCTCTGTCATAGGCTCTGATGTTTCCTATAAGGTGCAGGACAAGTTGATGAGGCCCCTGGAATAAATTTACTACAAGATCTGATCAAGATCATCAACCAATAACACGCAACCGTCCACGCTGGGGCTCCCAATATTCAGATTGATGCCATTTCTACACTTTGCAAGTATGCACGCATGAGAAACCCATATGTATCTACTGTCGTTCAGATGTACTAGTCGAAATTGCAGCTTAATCATATTTGACGTCTACGGTATTGCTTTCTTGGGAACAATGTTCTCTCCAACTGATCTTCCACATCTGGAGCAAGCTTACCGTGCATGACAGAGAACAAAAAATTAGTCACATGGGTACAAAGATGCAAGGCTTCATATATTAAATATCCCAGGCCTATTCAATCTGGTGAAATTGTTGTCGACACTATGTACGTAGAATGATTGGGAACATGGATTCTTGTAAGAGAACCAGAGTACTATTAGTTTGGATAGATAGAAGCACAGCATGAAAAGTTTGCTAAGAACTAGCCGTGCAAGGGTTCTGTTCATGGAAAAATTACCAAGTTAATTAAATGCAGATGTCTTATTCTAATATCATTCTAGTAGTCGAACTGAACAAAAAATAACAACATTTCAGAGAGAGCAAACATGAAAATTATGGTTGCATATTTTAGCATCAACCTCAGATTTCAAATGTTGCACATTATTTTGAGAGCTCAAGTTCCACCTAAGTTTCAAGTGTTTGGCCAAAAACTCGGCTCTGAAGTGCTAGGTGTGTAGCATAATCGCTGGAGAAGGAACTTCTGGTGTCCTTGCCAACCTGTACTATTTGCCATTTGGAACAGGTGGATGGCTTCCATGCAGTGATCAGATGTAGAAAAGCGAAGCACTTCATCATGAGATGTGGAAGGTTGTATCCTATTTCGTTCGCTCTGGTCCGGATTTGGTCCTGGTAATATTGGATAAATGCAACGAAGATATGGGAGTAAAGTTATTTTTCTTATGTATGAACCAGGAAATCTGAAGCAGTTTAAATAAAGCCCGATAAAGAATTAAATGGGAGAGGCCTAAGACATGGGATGGTTAATGCTAAATGTGGATGCGATCGTGAATACAGGAAAGGGTACGGAAGCCCCGGGCTGTGCTCGGGGTGACAGTGGCGAGGTCTGGTAATTGTGCTGGAGTCTATTCGCTACCGCACCAGTGTCAACATCACCAAAGGCATCACTAGATTTAGTTTGAATGATATGTGTGGTGGGTAATGTTTCACTCAGTCCCAACTTGCGTGTTGGATGGGGCGAGACAAGATTGTAATGACCACATGTTTCCTAATAAGTATACACACCATTTTTATCAAATAAATAAGTAAATATATCTTAACATCAGCGGAATGGCATTGACGGAAACGGAAGAAGTGTCGTGTTGTGTATGCATCCTGTTGTTTGCGCAGAGAAAGCAACACATGTTGCCCGTAGAAGAACAAAATAATGGAGCGCTTCAACATCTTGCTGCTATCGGTTGCTGAAAGACAAACAATTAGGATTGAACAGACGAAGTGCACATCACTCTCACTTAACAGCTGGCTTTGGCATTCTTTGCAGTACACCTCTCACCATCTCCAGCATCGTTTCACAAATTTTGTGCTCGTAGTATTGGTTTACTCTAATACCTCGGTACCAAAAGGCTGTGGACTATCAACTGTTTCACCCACCCAACAAAAGACCTCCATGTATGCATTGTGTAATTGTTTGGCGGTCAAAAAACATCCGCGTGCAAATATATATAGTGTCAATCCTCCTGCTAACAAAGAGCTCCACGGGTCATCATATTGCCATGATTATTTGCATTACTATGGAATGGTGGATCATCATGCTTATGGTGTTTCGTGAATCGCAGTTTGTAACCGCTAGAATAGCCCCTTCACCTCTGTCGAAAAGGAAACAATGAACTCTTAAATATGAATTCGGAGCTCCCAATCCATGGCAATATTTGCATGAAAAAATAGTGCAAGTGGTCCACAGTTCCCATTTAAATCATGGTTGATCGATGACGCATTAATCCCTGTAGTGCAGCTATTTCTCTGTGAATTTGTTCAGTTGTGTTTTGCTCCAGAATTCTGATGGCTATGTGGTGTTAGCTGTAGGAGGCACCCTTTCATAGCTTTTGTTTATTTTGCTGCAGACGGATGCTAGACCTTGCTCGTTACAGTTGAGATATCTGAACCCCGTCATTTTTTGTCATATTAAACAATACGAAAAGATTATACCTCGTACATTTATTGTTTGTTTATTTTTGGCGATGGCGTACATACTTTTTCATAGATGTCCACTACTAGGGAAATCCTTATACACAACATTTTAGCAGTAGCGCTGGATAAAACAGGACGCTACTGCTACTTAGTAGTAGCGAGTTTAAATAAACTACGCTACAGCTACTACTTTAGCAGTAGCGCGTTATGCTAAAGAACGCTGCTGCCATGTTTGTACTACGTGCGGATGGCTAGCCCCACTTAGCAATAGCGCGTATTCCCGACCAGCGCTACTGCTACGTCCCTTAGCAGTAGCATGTTTATCTGAAACGCGCTACTACTTACTTACCTTATCCTAAATCGGTTCACTGCACCGGTACCCTCTCACTCACTCTCTCCCTCTCACTCGCTCTCGCCCGGCCGCGCCGAACCCGTCGTCCGCCGCCGCCGCGCTGCTCCTCGCCGAGGTACTCCCTCCTCCCCCCTCCTCCTCCGGCCGCCCTCCTCCCACCGCCCCTCCCTCCTCCTTCTCCGGCCGCCCCCTCCCTCCTCCTCCTCCGGCCGCCCCCTCCCTCTCCACCCCCGCCCCTCCCTCCTCCTCCTCCGGCGGCCCCCTCCCCCTCCTCCCCCGCCCCCTCCCTCCTCCTCCTCCGGCCGCCCCCTCCCCTCCACCCCCTGCCCCTCCCTCCTCCTCCTCCTCCGGCCGCCCCCTCACCCTCCTCCCCCCGCCCCCTCCCTCCTCCGATCCCATCGGCATCCTCCCCCTCCTCCTCTCTCCTTCTTCCTCCTCCGTCCATCTTTTTTTTCTGTTCTTTACTATTGTATAATGTAGTTTTTTTACTATTTTTAATAAGTGTTTAAAATAGTTAGTAAGTAAATTAATAAACTAGTTGAACTAGTTTGGTTTTAGTAAGAACTAGTTGAATTAATAGAACTAATGTATTTTTATTAAGAAAATTAACATAACTAGTTGAACTAGTTTATTTTTAGAAAGAACTAGTTTATTTCTATTTATAGTAAGTTTATTTTTAGTAAGAACTAGTTGAATTAATTGAACTAGTTGAACATGTCACATTTGTTGTTATTTTTTTAGTTTAAGCAATTATTCCCACATCGATGTATTAGTGATAACTTATAGGGTTTTTGTTTTTGCAGAAATCAAGGAGCCCCTCCATCATCCCCGCCATCGTCGCCGTCACCGACCCCCTCCGACCTCGAGGTGAGACCAGCCAAATCTCCATGTCAATATTAGTCCTATAAGATATGATGTAGATAAAAACATGTATATCTTGTGTTGCTCAAATAGGCCTATGTAGATAAAAACATGTATATCTGAGTGGCCTATGTTTTGTCGGAGTGTTGATTAATTTCAGTTCCGGCAAATTTCAGGTGCTCGATATGTCCTTTTTTAGCAAAAGTCATGCTGGAATTTTCCGTGAATTTTGGCATGACTTGTGCTAGAATATGTAGGAAATATCGAGTGGCCTGAATTTTCTAGAAAGATAATTAAACGATATTTCGGGTTGACTTTAAGACTGTCGAGGCCGAAGAATTCTGACTGTTGTTGTGGGGGTGGTTTCTCCTTCTTCTCTGGGTGCTAGACCTTTGTTATGCACTAGGGGAAGGAGGAGTAACGACCATCACCGACGGTCGCAAATGTCAGAGAGGAATCAGTGAGGGAGAGTATCCACCATATATGAGAGGACGAAGAATCCCGACTGTTGTCGTGGGGGTAGCTTCTCCTTCGTTCCCATGTGCTAGACAATTTGGTGTAATGCACTAGGGAACGAAAGGAGGAGCTACCATCACCGACGGTCGAATATATCCACCACGTGAGCTGAGAGTTTCAAGAAAAGACTCGGCAGAGCCATAGTCAACCTGTGATGAATAATAATGATCTAATTTTATTTTTGTAGTAATATATTTAATTGTACAAGTTTAATCTTTGAATTATGAATATAGGAAATGTCGTCGGACGAATAAGGTCCCGGGGAGTGCTCCTGGTGCGGCGATGCTACCTATTGAGCATTGTGTTGGATTTCCCCGAAGAGGAGAGGATGATGCAGCAAAGTAGCGTAAGTATTTCCCTCGGTTTTTGAGAACCAAGGTATCAATCCAGTAGGAGGCCACGCACAAGTCCCTCGTACCTGCACAAATCGATAGCTCCTCGCAACCAACGCGATTAGGGGTTGTCAATCCCTTCACGGTCACTTACGAGAGTGAGATCTGATAGAGATGATAAATAATATTTTTGGTATTTTTGGTATAGGGATGCAAAGTAAAAAGTAAAAGGCAAAGTAAAAACAAAGCAAGTATTAAAGTGACGGAGATTGATATGATGAGGATAGACCCGGGGGCCATAGGTTTCACTAGTGGCTTCTCTCAAGAGCATAAGTATTCTACGGTGGGTGAACAAATTACTATTGAGCAATTGACAGGATTGAGCATAGTTATGAGTATATGTAGGTATGATCATGTATATAGGCATCACGTCCGAGACAAGTAGACCGAAATGATTCTGCATCTACTACGATTACTCCACTCATCGACCGCTATCCAGCATGCATCTAGAGTATTAAGTTAAGTACAGAGTAACGCCTTAAGCAAGATGACATGATGTAGAGGAATAAATTCATGCAATATGATAAATACCCCATCTTATTATCCTCGATGGCAACAATACAATACGTGCCTTGCAACCCTTTACATCCTTTGGTAAGGACACCGCAAGATTGAACCCAAAGCTAAACACTTCTCCCATGGATAGAACTACCAATCTAGTTGGCCAAACCAAACGGATAATTCGAAGAGACTTGAAAAGATAACCAATCATACATAAAAGAATTCAGAGAAGATTCAAATATTATTCATAGATAAGCTGGATCATAAACCCACAATTCATCGGTCTCAACAAACACACCGCAAAAAGAAGATTACATCGAATAGATAACCACGAGAGGGGAGAACATTGTATTGAGGTCCAAAAGAGAGAAGAAGCCATCTAGCTACTAGCTATGGACCCGAAGGTCTGAAGTAAACTACTCACACTTCATCGGAGGGGCTATGGTGATGATGTAGAAGCCCTCTGTGGTGGATGCCCCCTCCGGCGGAGCTCCGGAACAGGCCCCAAGATGGGATCTCGTGGATACAGGAAGTTGCGGCAGTGGACGTAGGTTTTTGGCTCTTTGTCTTGATCGTTTGGGGGTACGTAGGTATATATAGGAGGAAGGAGTACGTCGCTGGATCAACAGGGGGCCCACGAGGTAGGGGGCGCGCCCTGGGGGGGCCCCCACCCTCGTGACCGCCTCTTCTGTTCCTTGGCGTAGGGTCCAAGTCTCCTGGATCACGTTCGGTGAGAAAATCACGTTTCCGAAGGTTTCATTCCGTTTGGACTCCGTTTCTTCGAAACACTGAAATAGGCAAAAAACAGCAATTCTGGGCTGGGCCTCCGGTTAATAGGTTAGTCCCAAAAATAATATAAAAGTGGAAAATAAAGCCCAATATAGTCCAAAACAGTAGATAAAGTAGCATGGAGCAATAAAAAATTATAGATACGTTGGAGACGTATCGAGGCATCCAAGCTTAATTCCTGCTCGTCCTTGAGTAGGTAAATGATAAAAAGAGAATTTTTGATGCGGAGTGATACTTTGGCATAATTTCAATGTAAATCTTCTTAATTGTGGTACGGATATTCAGATCCGAAAAATTCAAGACAAAAGTTCATATTGACATAAAAATAATAATACTTCAAGCATACTAACTAAGCAATTATGTCTTCTCAAAATAACATGGCCAAAGAAAGTTATCCCTACAAAATCATATAGTCTGGCTATGCTCCATCTTCCCCACACAAAATATTTAAATCATGCACAACCCCAATGACAAGCAAAGCAATTGTTTCATACTTTAGCATTTTCAAAACGTTTTCAATCTTCACGCGATACATGAGCGTGAGCCATGGATATAGCACTATATGTGGAATAGAATGGTGGTTGTGGAGAAGACAAAAAGGGAGAAGATGGTCTCACATCAACTAGGCGTATCAACGGGCTATGGAGATGCCCATCAATAGATATCAATGTGAGTGAGTAGGGATTGCCATGCAACAGATGCACTAGAGCTATAAGTATATGAAAGCTCAACAAAATAAACTAAGTGGGTGTGCATCCAACTCGCTTGCTCACGAAGACCTAGGGCAATTTGAGGAAGCCCATCATTGGAATATACAAGCCAAGTTCTATAATGAAAAATTCCCACTAGTATATGAAAGTGACAAAATGAGAGACTCTCTATCATGAAGATCTTGGTGCTAGTTTGAAGCACAAGTGTGGTAAAAGGATAGTAGCATTGTCCCTTCTTTCTTTTTCTCTCATTTTTTTATATTTTTTTATTTGGGCCTTTTCTCTTTTTTTTTGCCTCTTTTTTTCATTTTTATCTTTTTTTATTTTTCTTCCGGAGTCTCGTCCCGATTTGTGGGGGAATCATAGTCTCCATCATACTTTCCTCACTTGGGATAATTCTCTAATAATGATAATCATCACACTTTTATTTTTTTTACAACTCAACAATTACAACTCGATACTTAGAACAAAGTATGACTCTATATGAATGCCTCCGGCGGTGTACCGGGATATGCAATGAAAAATGAGTGACATGTATGAAAGAATTATGAAAGGTGGCTTTGCCACAAATACGATGTCAACTACATGATCATGCAAAGCAATATGACAATGATGAAGCGTGTCATTAGAACCGAACGGTGGAAAGTTGCATGGCAATATATCTCGGAATGGCTATGGAAATACCATGATATGTTGGTATGGTGGCTGTTTTGAGGAAGGTTTATGGTGGGTGTATGATACCGGCGAAAAGTGCGCGGTATTAGAGAGGCTAGCAATGGTGGAATGATGGGAAAAAGTGCGTAAAATCCATGGACTCAACATTAGTCATAAAGAACTCATACTTATTGCAAAAATCTAGAAGTTATCAAAGCAAAGTATTACGCGCATGCTCCTAGGGGGATAGATTGGTAGGAAAAGACCATCGCTCGTCCCCGACCGCTACTCATAAGGAAGACAATCAATAAATAAATCATGCTCCAAGTTCATCACATAACGCTTCACCATACGTGCATGCTACGGGAATCACAAAGTTCAACACAAGTATTCTTTAAATTCACAACTACTCAACTAGTATGACTCTAATATCACCATCTTCATATCTCAAAACAATTATCAAGCATCAAACTTTTCTTAGTATTCAACGCACTCAAAAGAAAGTTTCACATATCTTGAATACCAAGTATATTAATATTAAGCAAATTACCATGCTATTAACGACTCTCAAAATAATCTAAGTGAAGCATGAGAGATCAATAGTTTCTTTAAAACAAATCCACCACCGTGCTCTAAAAGATCTAAGTGAAGCACTAGAGCAAAAACTATCACGCTCAAAAGATATAAGTGAAGCACTATGAGCAAAACTATCAAGCTCAAAAGATATAAGTGAAGCACATAGAGTATTCTATCAAATTCTAATTCATGTATGGCTCTCTCAAAAGGTGTGTACAGCAAGGACGATTGTGGTAAACTAACAAGCAAAGACGCAAATAATACAAGACGCTCCAAGCAAAACACATATCATGTGGTGAATAAAAATATAGCTCCAAGTAAATTACCGATGGAAGTAGGCGAAAGAGGGGATGCCTTCCGGGGCATCCCCAAGCTTTGACTTTTTGGTGTCCTTGGATTATCTTTGGGGTGCCATGGGCATTCCCAAGCTTAGGCTCTTGCCACTCCTTGTTCCATAATGGGTGCAGGGATAAGTGGAGGAGGGCCACCGTCGGCCCACGAGGCAGGGGGCGCGCCCAGGGGGGTAGGGGGCGCCCTCCACCCTCGTGGCCAGGTGGCAGCTCCCCCCGTGGTAATTTTTGCACAGAAAATCCTCAAATATTCCTGAAAAATCATATTAAATTGGCATGGCATTCTGAGGACTTTTATTTTCGGGATATTTTTATGTTGCACGGATAAGTCAGGAGACGAACAGAAAAATACTATTTTACTTTATTTCTACTAAATAAAAGAAACTATAAAGAGGGTACAGAAGATTGTGCTTCTAGTTTCATCCATCTCATGCTCATCAAAAAGAATCCACTAACAAGGTTGATCAAGTCTTGTTAACAAACTCATTCCGATTAACATGGAACCGGAGAAATTTCGAATAACACTATGTCACCTCAACGGGGATATGGACATCCCCAATAATAAGTATATCATATTTCTTCTTGACAGTAGGAAGAGGAAATTCAAAACCTCCAAATATAATCGATGGAATTTTTCCAATAGAATTGATACTATAAACTTGAGGTTGTTTCCTTGGAAAGTGTACCGTGTGCTCATTACCATTAACATGAAAAGTGACATTGCCTATGTTGCAATCAATAACAGCCCCTGCATTATTAAGGAAAGGTCTTCCAAGAATAATAGACATACTATCATCCTCGGGAATATCAAGAATAACAAAGTCCGTTAAAATAGTAACGTTTGCAACCACAACAGGCACATCCTCACAAATACCGACATGTATAGCAGTTGATTTATCAGCCATTTGCAAAGATATTTCAGTAGGTGTGAACTTATTCAAGTCAAGTCTACGATATAAAGAGAGAGGCATAACACTAACACCGGCTCCAAGATCACATAAAGCAGCTTTAACATAATTTGTCTTAATGGATCATGGTATAGTAGGTACTCCTAGATCTCCAAGTTTCTTTGGTATTCCACCCTTAAAAGTATAATTAGCAAGCATGGTGGAAATTTCAGCTTCCGGTATCTTTCTTTTATTAGTAATGATATCCTTCATATACTTAGCATAAGGATTTGTTTTGAGCACATCACCAATCGCATACATAAAAGATAGGTCTAATCATTTCAGCAAAGCGCTCAAAATCCTCATCATCCTTCTTCTTGGATGGTTTGGGAGGAAAAGGCATGGGTTTCTGAACCCATGGTTCTCTTTCTTTACCATGTTTCCTAGCAACGAAATTTCTTTTATCATAACGTTGATTCTTTGATTGTGGGTTATCAAGATCAACAGCAGGTTCAACTTCTACATCATTATCATTACTAGGTTGAGCATCATCATGAACATCATCATTAACATTTTCACTAGGTTAATGTTCATTACCAGATTGTGTTTCAGCATCAGACATAGAGATATCATTTGGATTCTCAGGTGGTTCAGCAATAGGTTCACTAGAAGTTTGCAAAGTCCTATCATTTTTCTTTTCTTCCTTTTAGAAGAACTAGGTACATCAATATTATTTCTCTGAGAATCTTGCTCAATTCTCTTAGGGTGACCTTCAGGATACAAAGGTTCCTGAGTCATTCTACCAGTTCTAGTAGCCACTCTAACAGCATAATCATTTTTCTTACTATTCATTTCATCAAGCACTTCTTTCTGAGCTTTGAGTACTTGTTCTACTTGAGTGGTAACCATAGAAGCATGTTTGCTAACAATTTTAAGTTCACCTCTAATATTAGCCATATAATCACCCAAGCGTTTAATCATATAAGCATCTTGTTTTAATTGTCTACCAAAATAAGCACTAAAGTCATCTTGCTTAAACATAAAGTTATCAAACTCATCCAAGCACTTACTAGCAATTTTAGTAGGAGGGACTTCAGCTTTATCATATCTATAGAGAGAATTTACCTTTACTACCTGTGTTAGGATATCGGGATCAGGAGGTTCTTCAGTGAATAAAGGATTGAGATCATATACTTCTTCAACAGGCAGTAAATTAAGACCATGTACTTCTTCAATAGGAGGTACATTCTTAACATCTTCAGCATTAATACCTTTTTATTTCATAGATTTCTTTGCCTCTTGCATATCTTCAGGACTGAGAAATAGAACACCTCTCTTCTTTGGAGTTGGTTTAGGAATAGGCTCAGTAATTGGCTCAGGAGCTGGCTCGGTAGTTGCCTCAGGAGGTGCCCAATTATTTTCATTTGTCAACATATTATTCAATAGAATTTCATCTTCATCCGGTGTTCTTTCCCTGAAAAGAGAACCAGCACAACTATCCAGGGAATCTCTGGAAGCATCGGTTAGTCCATTATAAAAGATTTCAAGTATTTCAGGTTCCTTAAGAGGATGATCAGGCAAAGCATTAAGTAACTTGAGAAGCCTCCCCCAAGCTTGTGGGAGACTCTCTTCTTTAATTTGCACGAAGTTGTATATTTCCCTCAAAGCAGCTTGTTTCTTATGAGCAGGGAAATATTTAGTAGAGAAGTAATAAATCATATCCTGGGGACTACGCACACAACCAGGATCAAGAGAATTAAACCATATCTTAGCATCACCCTTTTATGAGAACAGAAATATTTTGAGTATATAAAAGTAACGCGACCTCTCATCATTAGTAAACAGGGAAGCTATATCATTTAACTTAGTAAGATGTTCCACAACAGTTTCAGATTCATAGCCATAAAAAGGATCAGATTCAACCAAAGTAATTATATCTGGATTAATAGAAAATTCATAATAATCCTTATCGGGAACACAGATAGGTGAAGTAGCAAAAGCAGGATCAGGTTTCATTCTGTCTCTAAGGGATTCTTTACTCCATTTAACTAGCAGCCTCTTAAGTTCATATTTATCCTGGCATGCAAAAATAGCTGCAGAAGATTCCGCATCAAAAAGGTAACCTTCAGGAATAGCAGGCATATCATCATCATCACTTTCATCAATATTTTCAGTTTCAATAATTTATCTTTCTTTAGACCTAGAAATTTTTTCATCAAGAAATTCACCGAGGGACACAGTAGTATCAAGCATAGAAGTAGTTTCATCATAAGTATCATGCATAGCAGAAGTGGCATCATCAATAACATGCGACATATCGGAACGAATAGCATAAGCAGGTTTAGGTGTCGCTAGCTTACTCATAACAGAAGGTGAATCAAGTGCAGAGCTAGATGGCAGTTCCTTACCTCCCCTCGTAGTTGAGGGATAAATTTTTGTCTTAGCGTCTTTCAAGTTCTTCATAGTGTCCAGCAGATATAAATCCCAAGTAACTCAAAGAATAGAGCTATGCTCCCCGGCAACGCGGCCAGAAAAAGGTCTTGATAACCCACAAGTATAGGGCATCGCAAGAGTTTTCGAGGGTAGAGTATTCAACCCAAATTTATTGATTCGACTGAAAGGGAGCCAAAGAATATTCTCAAGTATTAGCAGCTGAGTTGTCAATTCAACCACACCTGGAAACTTAGTATCTGCAGCAAAGTGTTTAGTAGCAAAGTAATATGATAGTGGTGGTAACGGTAACAAAAGTAAAGACAACAAAAGTAATATTTTTTGTATTTTTGTAGTGATTGTAACAGTAGCAGCGGGAAAGTAAATAAGCGAAGACCAATATATGGAAAGCTCGTAGGCACCGGATTAGCGATGGATAATTATGCCGGATGCAGTTCGTCATGTAACAGTCATAACATAGGGTGACACAGAACTAGCTCCAACTCATCAATGTAATGTAGGCATGTATTCCGAATATAGTCATACGTGCTTATGGAAAAGAACATGCATGACATCTTTTGTCCTACCCTCCCGTGGCAGCGGGGTCCTATTGGAAACTAAGGGATATTAAGGCCTCCTTTTAATAGAGAACCGGAACAAAGCATTAGCACATAGTGAATACATGAACTCCTCAAACTATGGTCATCACCGGGAGTGGTCCCGATTATTGTCACTTTGGGGTTGCCGGATCATAACACATAGTAGGTGACTATAGACTTGCAAGATAGGATCTAGAACTCACATATATTCATGAAAACATAATAGGTTCAGATCTGAGTTCATGGCACTCGGGCCCTAGTGACAAACATTAAGCATAGCAAAGTCATAGCAACATCAATCTCAGAACATAGTGGATACTAGGGATCAAACCCTAACAAAACTAACTCGATTACATGATAAATCTCATCCAACCCATCACCGTCCAGCAAGCCTACGATGGAATTACTCACGCACGGCGGTGAGCATCATGAAACTGGTGATGGAGGATGGTTGATGATGACGACGCCAACGAATCCCCCTCTCCGGAGCCCCGAACGGACTCCAGATCAGCCCTCCCGAGAGAGATTAGGGCTTGGCGGCGGCTCCATATCGTAAAATGCGATGATTTCTTCTCTCTGATTTTTTTCTCCCCGAAAGCCAATATATGGAGTTGGAGTTGGCATCGGAGGGTCTCCAGGGGGCCCATGAGGTAGGGGGGCGCGCCAAGGAGGGGGGGCGCCCCCACCCTCGTGGACAGGGTGTGGGCCCCCTGGTCTTCATCTTTGGTGAGGATTTTTTATTATTTATTCTAAGATATTCCGTGGAGTTTCAGGTCATTCCGAGAACTTTTGTTTTCTGCACATAAAACAACATCATGGCAATTCTGCTGAAAACAGCGTCAGTCCGGGTTAGTTCCATTCAAATCATACAAGTTAGGGTCCAAAACAAGCGCAAAAATATTTGGAAAAGTAGATACGACGGAGACGTATCAACACTGAAATAGGCATAAAACAGCAAATCTGGGCTGGGCCTCCGGTTAATAGGTTAGTCCCAAAAATAAAATAAAAGTGGATAATAAAGCCCAATATTGCCTAAACAGTAGATAATATAGCATGGAGCAATCAAAAATTATAGATACGTTGGAGACGTATCAAGTACGTGGCCGGACAATACATGGTGGTGAGGTGACCGTCATACCAAGCAGATCCTTTGCTACCCGGATCGCTAAGCAGACAAGCAACTACGCTACCCAAGGAGAACATAGAGAGAATGGAGCACAATCATGCAACACCCTAAGACACCTAAGCTCCTAGACAATGCCCCGAAGAGAGAGAGAACAACGCAAAGTGTCGTCGCTGCCTATCCCCACAGTGCAAGGGTCTTCACCCGGAACTATGACGCGGCGAGGAGATCCACGACGACGTCTTCAAGAAGAGAATGACGCCCGCAAGTGTCACCGTCGTCGGTGCAAAAGCGCGGAGCTTTCGCTCGGCACCCCATCCTAAGTCACCGAGGCCGTAGGGCAAATACGGCATGCCCAGAGCCTAGATCTAAATCTGGGCGACGTCCAGCAGAGGACGTGCCCGAGCCACCAACTGCTGCCCTCTCATTGCCCGCACGACAAAGAAGGGAGCCACCACCGTCGACATGGCGCCCGCCTAAGAGCCAACCATGTGAACCACCATCCGGAGCCGCCACTCCGGCATCCAAGTCCAAGACCTCACCCACCGCCTGATACGTCTCCGTCGTATCTACTTTTCCAAACACTTTTGCCCTTGTTTCGACTCTAACTTGCATGATTTGAATGGAACTAACCCGGACTGACGCTTTTTTCAGCAGACTTTCCATGGTGTTATTTATGTGCAGAAACAAAAGTTCTCGGACTGACCTGAAACTCCACGGAACATATTTTTGGAAAATATCAAAAATACTGGAAGAAAAATCCACGTCAGGGGGCCCACACGCTGTCCACGAGGGTGGGGGGCGCGCCTGCGCCCCTGGGCGCGCCCCTGCCTCGTGGGCCCCCTGGCGCTCCACCGACCTCAACTCCAACTCCATATATTCACTTTCGGGGAGAAAAAAATCAGAGAGAAGGATTCATCGCGTTGTACGATACGGAGCCGCCGCCAAGCCCTAAAACCTCTCGGGAGGGCTGATCCGGAGTCCGTTCGGCAATCCGGAGAGAGGAATCCGCCGATGTCGTCATCATCAACCATCCTCCATCACCAATTTCATGATGCTCACCGCCATGTGTGAGTAATTCCATCGTAGGCTTGCTGGATGGTGATGGGTTGGATGAGATCTATCATGTAGTCGAGTTAGTTTTGTTAGAGTTTGATCCCTTGTATCCACTATGTTCTGAGATTGATGTTGCTATGACTTTGCTATGCTTAATGCTTGTCACTAGGGCCCGAGTGCCATGATTTCAGATCTGAACCTATTATGTTTTCATGAATATATGTGAGTTCTTGATCCTAACTTACAAGCCTGTAGTCACCTACTATGTGTTATGATCCGGCAACCCCGAAGTGACAATAATCGGGACCACTCCCGGTGATGACCGTAGTTTGAGGAGTTCATGTATTCACTATGTGTTAATGCTTTGGTCCGGTACTCTATTGAAAGGAGGCCTTAATATCCCTTAGTTTCCATTAGGACCTCGCTGCCACGGGAGGGTAGGACAAAAGATTCCATGCAAGGTCTTTTCCATAAGCACGTATGACTATATTCAGAAAACATGCCTACATTACATTGATGAATTGGAGCCAGTTCTGTGTCACCCTATGTTATGACTATTACATGATGAACCGCATCCGGCATAATTCTCCGTCACCAATCCAATGCCTACGAGCTTTTCACCTATTGTTCTCTGCTTATTTACTTTTCCGTTGCTACTGTTACAATCACTACAAAACCCAAAAATATTACTTTGCTATCGTTACCGTTACCATCATATTACTTTGCTACTAAATACTTTGCAGCAGATACTAAGTTATCCAGGTGTGGTTGAATTGACAACTCAACTGCGAATACTTGGGAATATTCTTTGGCTCCCCTTGTGTCGAATCAATAAATTTGGGTTGAATACTCTACCCTCGAAAACTGTTGCGATCCCCTATACTTGTGGGTTATCAAGACTATTTTCTGGCGCCGTTGCCGGGGAGCATAGCTCTATTCCTTGAGTCACTTGGGATTTATATCTGCTGGTCACTATGAAGAACTTGAAAGACGAGAAAACAAAAATTTATCCCTCAACTAGGAGGGGAGGTAAGGAACTTCCATCTAGCTCTGCACTTGTGACACTTCAAAATTATTCTTTTGGTTTTCTTCAAAAAAAAATTGTTGGATTTGAAGAAGGTCTTCTAAACCCTTCCAAAAATCTCTCTCAAAAGCCTTTTCCCTTTAGCAAATATTTTATTTTTGCATCTCCTTCAACTCTGGTGTTTGGTTTTTAAATTTTTCTTCTGATTGCCCTCTTCTCAAAATTTCAAGAAAAATCTTTGGAGTTTATTTTCTTTCAAAAAGAAACTCTAGGAGTTTTGCATCCTCTCCAATATTTGAAACCACTCATGATTTTACCATACACCACATGGTAAAAATCTTCCCAAAAATCTCTCCTTCCACTTTGGGCAATCCAAACATTCTGTCTCAACAAGCTCAACTATTTTCTGAATTTTATTTCATTTATTTCTCCTCCCAAATCTTTTCTGTCCATTATTCTGAGCCTAGGAGATTTGCAAAGCAAGTACCTAAATGCACTTAAGTTTTGACCTCAAACCAACTCCCCTTGATAATCCTTGGTACCCACAAGATAGAACAATCATGATCCACTCCTCTTCTTTTCAAAAATTTCAAATTTCAGTCTCTGCAAGTTTGGACCAGATTTGTTAAATTTGGTGAAATTCATATCTTCTCTGCTCCAAAAATTCCACAAAAATTCAGGCAGCCTCTAGATGCAATGAGAGGCCCCTCCACCAAAAATCAGCTCAAGCAGAGCCTCCCTCATGCCAAAAACATTCTGTCGAACACCTGACCTACACTGTTTCATTGCACTTTCAGAGATTCAGAGAAGTTCAGAGATTCAGTGTCGCTTCTCTTCGTCAGATTTCGGTCACGCGGCCACAGTGCGCTCTGGCACGATGCACACGGCCTCTTCCCCCTGGCCAGCACCCCGCACGCACGCTTGGCCGATTCCTGGCGTCGGTGGCGACGAGCATCGCCGGCGTTGGAAGCTTCTGCGGTGGCCGCGCCACCGTGGCGGCGAGAGAGGCCCGAGCCCGCCGCCACGCCACCCGGCGCCGCCCATCGCCCCCGGCTCTCTGCGTGTCCCTGCCTTGCGGTGCATCGCCCGTGCACCGTCGCCGTGGCACGGCAAGCACAGAGCGTGCTCCCTGCTGCCGACGGGCCCGCGCCGCCCCGTTCCGTCAAGCACGCCCTAAGCAACCAAACCCCGACGCGTTTAGCACCTAAACGGAACCAGTGAACCCCCACGATGGCGCTAAAACCCTGAACCTCCCCAATCAATGCCCTGCGCCGCCGTAAACTTCGCCGGAGAACCCCGTTCTCGGCAACCGCCTCAGGCCGGCTATATATAGCACCCCCGAGCGCGCTCTCGCCCCCGCACACCTCCACCACCTCACTAGTACTCGCCAAGCCCCTGGAAGGGCCTCGAGGGGCTCTTCTTCCCCGACTCCGACTGCCCCGTTCCGCCTCGGCCTCCACCTCAATTCACTCCGGTGAGGTCGACCCCGGCGCCCAAACCCCGTCAGCTACCCTCTCATGCTACCACGAGTCTAAACCCCTCCTCAATTCCTCCTCCGCAGCACTCTCCGACGAGACCCACGACCACCCGAACCGCCATCCGCCGGAGCAGGAGCCGCCATCGACGTGGTGCTCGCTGGCGACCACCACCACCACCAACCGACGCGGAATGATGCCCTGAACATGGAGGTACCCTCCGATCTTCCTGCCTCGCCGTGGATCACCGCCGGCGACCACCCCGTCTCTCTCATTTGAAATTTCAAACCTGACGGGTGGGACCCGCCCGTCAGCCTCTCTATTGTTTTTTTGAATCGTTTTCTGAAAGCGTACTTTGGCAAATACGCTTTCCACTCTGAACCGTTTTTCTGCGCTTTTCTGTTTAAGCCCCTGAGGGTTTTCTGTTTCATTACAGATGGGTCCTTGGACCAAAACCCTTATAACGTTTTAACAGAAAGGAATTTTTGAGTGATTCTTTTTCTGTCCTCTTTAAAATTTTGTCTAGTTTTTTATCATATTTATTTGAAAAATATTTGGATTACTTTTCTGTACCCCACGGTATTTACGTTAGCGCGTGTGCTTTGTGTACCGTAGATACCGAAGGAGGTGACGGAACCGCGAACTTCGCCGAGCTAGACCCCGACTACTCCGAACCAGGCAAGCAATGTTTCAAATTTTGATATGATGAGTGTTCGGGCATGTTTGCATTATTTTTGTATCATGGCACGTTCATGAGCATTTCGATGATAGTTTATCCTGTAAGAGTTGAGGCAAGTGAACTTCGGAAAAATCCTTGTGTTGTTGGAAACATGTTGCATGGCCATGAGTTGGCATGAGTATGGGTAAGATGGCAGTGTTGTAGCATGCCAGGCTTATGCCGGATCGTTGACCAGTGTCAACATAAATCAGTCGATTCCGTCATTCTCCCCTTTCGTACTACCACCTATTTCGCGCACGGGATACGGCTTAGTAAGTTGCAAACCACTTCCTGGTACACACCAAATCGAGAGGCCGGGATGAAGGTTCCATGGCCCTGGATTAAAGCCTTTCATCCAGTCAGGGGGCATGGGTGTTTCCGGTTGGGACCGAGAGGGGGGCACCCCTTAGAGCGCGCGTATATAAATTTGATCCCATGCTATTCGAGATTGTGATCTCCCCGTCTCAAAGTTTTTCCTAAACGCTGTCTAGGGTGATTCCTGGCAACGTGAGGTATAATGGGTGTGTACTAGCTAGTTGTGTTTCCTCCGAAATACCGTAAATGGAACTAGTCCTTCGTGACTACGGAAATCCGTTGGTTGTGGCCAATTTTGGTACAAACTCTGCAGAGTCAAAATTCTTGAATTCATCTTATTCATGTCGGAGTACCGTGTTCACCTTATCTTGTCAGATGTCAGTCTCGGTGACAGAAACTCCTGATAACCATTTGAGTGTTAAGTGTTTATTTTCCCTGTGAATGGACTAACCCGCTTATTGTCTTGTGAGGAATATTTTCCGTGAGCACCATTTCTTGTCAGTTATGAGTAATGAATTATAAGCCCTTTCTGCGATGTCGCTCAGACATCCGACTGCGGCATTGTTATTATTTACTTTTGTTATAAGCCCTTTCTGCGATGTCGCTCAGACATCCGACTGCGGCATTTTTATTAATTACTTTTATTATAAGCCCTTTCTGCGATGTCGCTCAGACGTCCGACTGCGGCATTGTTATTATTTACTTTTGTTATAAGCCCTTTCTGCGATGTCGCTCAGATATCCGACTGCGGCATTGTTATTAATTACTTTTATTATAAGCCCTTTCTGTGATGTCGCCCCGACGTCCGACTGCGGCACACATGTATTTTCTTTCGATATAAGCCCTTTATGAGGTTTCGCTTAGACGCCCGACTGTGGCATGCTTTACTTATTTGTTCACCCTTCGAGGCGTCGCTTCAGACACCCGATCGGTTTTGAGTTTATCTCCTTTGGGTTTTCGAGCGGACTACCGCCGATCCCCTTTTTACTTACTTTTGTTACTGATTTGATAGCACATTGTTCTAAATTAAACATGTCGCATTCATGCATACATTTGTTATATCTTTTGTCCGAACTGTCTTGCGAGTACTTTCAAAGTACTCACCTGGCTTGTTGATTTGGCCAGATGCTGACAAAGGCGATCTCATGGATGAAGAGTTCGATAGCGTAGTTCGACGCCTAGAGGAATCCCATCAGTCTCGTATGCGACCCTGGATTAGTCATTGTGATATATCCGCTTCCGCTACCCAAATAAATTCATCGAGCCTCACCTCGACGCTTCGATGAGCCGCCAAAGGCAAGAGACTTATTAACCACCCCCACTGTGTTATTCCACCAACCACTCTTATCTCGAGTCAATAGTATTTCCACCCCACACCATTGTGTCATATCCGCCATCATGTATAATTATTGGCATATTTGTAATAATTGGTTGGGCATCTTCAGCCCGGCCCTGTAATATTCTAATGCTACTTGCTTATTGTATCAAAGTTTTGTCTACCGGTATGGAGGATTTTCCTCATATTGGACTTCATAGGTCGGTTGTTCAATAAATATTTTTGTTGAAAAACCGGTCGTGGCAAGCTTGGTACCAGATCCAGGCTGACTGTAGGAAGCCACTAGGTGCGATCGCTAATCGGTTATTAGCAAGATAGAGCTGTTTATTATTTTTACAAATGTAGTCAATTTCTGACAGTCAGCATAAATTTATGATTTGACTACTCAGGATTTTTGCCTACTTTTGTAGATGGCTGGCAACGACTGCGAGTCGCAGATGTTCGCCAACATGCCCGATGGGTTCGTCAAGCTTCTCTCCTTCATCGTCCAAGTCGCGATAGGGCCAGCTGTGCGCCCAGTCTTCTCACTCTCTCAGCACAAGATCAATGACCGTCTAACCATGCACCAAGCCGCGGTGCAATTCAAGGGAGGGCGAGTTGAGCGTTACCGGTTCTTGGGGAGAGCCATGCCCACAGAGAAGCATGCACTGCAGATGGCAGCCCGTGAGGCGATAGCTCATCTCAGGGATATCCTTCCTTCGATGAAGACTCGTCCTTACCGCTACCTGCCATGTCATGTGCCATATACCTGCCACCACGCTGCGTTCTCTTGCCCCAGAGGAGAACGGGACGACGCTTTTGAGATGCTCATCGAGTATTTCCGGGCTTTGGAGGCAGCCTTCGACAACCTGGTGGACGACTTTGTAGCTGCCCGCATGGACTCAGTCCATGGCTGTGCCGCCAACAGGAGGGAGCTCCTGCGCGCCGCACCGCCACTGACTTTCATCTCGTCATCAGCATCGTTTGCTCCTACTGCTCTCACCGCTACTCGTCGCCTGCCTACCACGGAGGAGTTCAACCATGTCATTGCGCCTACTCCGGTTCGTTCTGCACCACCCCTCGTGCCCACTCATGTTCGAGTTGTCCCGCACAGGGCACCTGCTCCACCAACTCAGCGCAGCACCTCACATCTGGGGCCTATCTCCGAAGAGGAGGTTGAGTCCCCAGCCTCACTACGCCTCACCCTTGGCAAGCCAAGGGAAATCCTTACCATCTCCGACTAAGTACGCTTAGCCGCCATGCGATGTACCGATTTGTACGATATGTTTATATGTACATAGGCTGTGAGAAGTAGCTTGTTTGCGCATCATGTAGGATCTGGAGGAGTGCACTAGACTAAATAACATGTCAGGATTATGTACGCATATCCTGAGTGATGTATTGTATAATTACTGCTTGCGTGTAAGATATGTAATGGACAGTCCTTCTCCGTGCGCAAACGTTTACTCTCTTGAAAAATCTTGGAGCATTTGCGATTTTTTTCCGTCTTCTTGAATTTATTGATTTTTGCAGCTCAATTTCTTTTATTATGAGTGTTTCAAAATATATCTCCAGAGTGAACTATGTCTCGTCCTTGGACGCGCTCCATGCCGACTCCAACAGAGGAAAATTATGGCACACCCCCAGGCAACAATTTCACACAGGGGCAGACAAGTCAATAGGACAGTGAAACGGCTCTTTCCCAAATGTGTCGTCTTTATGAACAAGTCAGCAGCAACATCAGGAAATAATGAACCAAGTCATCAATATGGGGAATCACCGTGGACAGTATCAGCAGCAATCAAAGTTATCTGAGCTACAGAAGACACGTCCCCAAACATTTTCTCACACTGACAAACCTCTTGAAGCCGAGGACTGGCTTCGAGACATGGAAAGAAAGTTAATTATTGCCCAGTGTTCAGATCTTGAGAAAGTGCTTTATGCTCCGCACTATCTCACCGGAGCAGCCGCATCGTGGTGGGAAAATTTCCTACATGCACCCCAACAAAAATAATATAACATGGGAGGAATTTAAAGAAGGTTTTCGTGGGGCACATATTCCTAAGAGTCTTATGAAGATCAAAAAGAGAGAATTTGATGACCTCAAGCAAAGGACAATGACGGTGTCAGAATACAACAGTCAGTTTACTCTGCTGTCTCGCTACGCCAACGAGGAGTGTATGTCGGAAAACAAAAATATGGAGAAATTCCTAGACGGTCTGACACCCGCGCTTAAATGCCAATTGGTCGTACACACCTTTCCAGATTTTAAGACGCTGGTGGATAAGGCCATTACCTTGGAAAATGAGAGACGCAGCTTAGAAGATTTCCGCAAGCGGAAGAGGGACCAGACTAATCACGCCCGCAACCACCGCAGCAAGGCAGATGTTCAGAAAAACTGGACACCCAAGCCCATGACAAGCGTCTCACGCCCAATCAAGAATTTCCATGCAAGGGACAAGGAGTTCACATACCGCCCAGGCGTTACCTGTTACGCTTGTGGAGAAGAAGGGCACTATGCCAAGCAGTGCCCCAAGCCAAGGAACTCGACCCCAAAGCCGAACAACGGAGGCAATAATTCGGCGCCAAAGCGCAACAATTTCAACCCAAATAACAACCACAGGAAGGGTCATCTGAACCACGTGACCAAAGAGGAAGCACAAAATGCTCTAGATATCGTACTCGGTATGTTTCCTGTCAACACAATACCTGCCATGGTTTTGCTTGATTCTGGAGCTTCTCACTCATTCATTTCGAAAAGTTTTGCTTTGCAAATCAATTTTTCGATGCTTCTCTTGGAAAAATCTATGATCGTCAAGTCCCCTGGAATTAAGCAAGTTACCCAGAATTATTGCCAGGGTGTGGTTATCGAGTTTGAAGGGTTGAAGTTTCACGCAAATCTTATCGTGTTGGAAAATAAAGGACTGGATGTCATCTTAGGGATGGATTGGTTAACCACCAACAAAGGTTTTATTGACTGCTTCAACAGGACCGTGATTCTCACCCATCACCACGGGAAGACCATAAAAGTTTCAGCCAAGGAAAGAAAAATATCCCGGCAACCGAGATTGAACAAGGTGGATATTTCAGAATTGAGCAAGGTTCCAGTAGTGTGTGAATTTCCAGATGTATTTCTCGAAGAGCTACCAGGCATGCCACCAGATCGAGAGATAGAATTCAGCATTGAGCTAGCACCCGGAACCGCTCCCATATACAAGAAACCATACAGAATGGCACCATCCGAATTGGTAGAACTGAAGAAGCAAATAAAGGAATTGTTGGAAAAAGGGTATATACGAGCCAGTTCCTCACCTTGGGGTTCACCAATTTTGTTTGCCAAAAAGAAGGATGGAACACTGAGATTGTGCATAGACTATCAAGCGCTAAACATGATCACAATCAAGAACAAATATCCGATGCCACGAATAAATGATTTATTCGATCAACTCGCTCAGGCCAAGGTGTTCTCAAAGATTGACTTGAGGTCGGGATACCATCAACTGAAAGTGCGAACCGAAGATATTCCCAAGACAGCTTTCACCTCCGTGATCTGGATTGTATGAGTTCACCGTAATGCCATTCGGACTAACAAACGCCTCAAGATATTTTGTTCACCTCATGAACAAAGTATTCATGAAGTTTATGGATAAGTTTGTTGTGGTATTTATCGATGATATTCTGGTATACTCCAAAACACCAGAAGAGCACGCTGAACATCTCCGAATTGTACTAGGAGAACTCAGGAAACATCAATTGTACGCTAAATTCAGCAAGTGTGAATTTTGGCTAAAGCAAGTAGGTTTTCTGGGCCACGTACTGACCCAAGAAGGTATCGCCGTAGACCCGGAAAAAGTCAAGGCCGTACTTGGCTGGAAGCCACCAGCCAGCGTGACGGACGTACGAAGTTTCTTGGGAATGGCAGGATACTACCGGAGATTTATTGAAGGATTCTCCACCATAGCAAAGCCAATGACGCAACTACTCAAGAAAGATAGGAAGTTTGAATGGACGGAAGCTTGCGAGTAAAGTTTCCAAGAGCTAAAGAGGAAACTGACGACAACACCAGTATTAATTGTGCCTGATATACACAAAATTTTTGTGGTATTCTATGACGCATCTCGAAAGGGCCTCGGGTGCGTATTAATGCAAGAAGGCAAGGTTGTCGCATATGTTTCCAGACGACTTCGCAAGCATGAGGAAAATTATCCTACTCATGACCTAGAATTAGCAACAGTTATTCATGCACTCAAGGAATGGAGACACTTCTTACTTGGTAATCGTTGTGAAATATACATGGACCACAAAAGCCTCAAGTATATTTTCACACAACCAGAACTCAATTTACGGTAGTGACGCTGGTTGGAATTAGTAAAGGATTATGATGTTGGAATCCACTACCACCCAGGCAAAGCAAATGTTGTAGCAGATGCTCTGAGTCGGAACCCCAGTCCGAACAACGACAGCATGCCAAACTTGAGACCTGAATTCCAGCAGGAATTTGCTAAGCTCAATCTGATGGTAGTCACCGAAGGCAGTGTGTCGAACTTAGAGTTACAGCCTACCCTGATAGAGAAGGTTAAAGAGGCTCAACGTGGGCACCCCAGCATTGAAGGCATAAAACGGAAGATGAATTTGGGCAAGGCCTCAGAATTCGTTATCGATGAGCAAGGAATATTGTGGTACAAGAATAGACTTTGCGTACCAAATATCCATGACCTTAAACAGCAAATCATGGCTGAAGGCCACACTGCTCCGTACTCAATCCATCCTGGAGGAACAAAAATTTACAAAGATCTTCAGGAAACATTTTGGTGGCATGGTATAAAAAGAGACATAGCCACGTTTATTGCATGTTTTGACTCTTGTCAACGCATCAAGGCCGAGCACCAGAAACCGTCAGGGCTATTGCAACCAAATAAGATACCCGAGTGGAAATGGGACGAGATTGGAATGGATTTTATTGTTGGACTACCTCGGTCACGACACGGACATGATGCCATATGGGTCATCACTGATAGACTGACTAAAGTAGCACACTTCATCCCCGTGAAGACAACACACACCACTCAGAAGCTTGCTAGGCTCTACCTTTCCCGTATCATTTGCTTACATGGAGTCCCAAAGAAAATAATCTCGGACAGAGGCACTCAATTCGTCTCTCGATTTTGGGATCACTTACAACAAGCTCTGGGAACTCAGCTGGCATTCAAGATCGCATACCATCCCAGCATGATGGGCGGTGAGCGAGTAAACCAGATTCTAGAGGATATGCTGAGAGCATGTGTCCTCACCTATGGGACCAGTTGGGAAGAGAGCTTACCATACGCAGAATTCGCATATAACAACAGTTATCAGTCCAGCCTGCAAATGGCACCATTTGAAGCTCTGTACGGGCGAAGATGTCGTACCCCGCTAAATTGGTCGGAAACCGGAGACAGCCATATCTTCGGCCCAGACCTGCTCAAAGAGGCTGAAGATAAGGTCAAGGTGATTAAGGACCGACTCAAGACAGCCCAAAGTCGACAGAAGAGTTATTACGATCAGAAGCATCGTGGAGTCAATTTTGAACCGGTGAATTTGTGTACCTACAAGTATCCCCTATGAGAGGCCTGCATCGATTCAAGATTAAAGGGAAGTTAGCACCAAGATTCATCGGACCATTCTGCATAGTGGCACGAAGAGGCACGGTGGCCTACCAGCTCGACTTACCCGAAGAATTATCCGACAACCACGACGTATTCCACGTCTCCCAATTGAGGAAGTGCGTAAGCAACCCAGTGAAACAAGTACCCCATAAAAACATTGACGTGCAGCCAGACCTTACATATCGGGAGCATCCGATAAAAATCTTGGAAGAGTCTCGAAGGAGAACCCGACAGAAAACCATCAAGTTCTTCAAAGTTCAAAGGAGCAACCACACGAAAGTGAAGCCACTTGGGAAAGAGAGGATTTCCTTCGGACAGAGCACCCACAATTATTTGAGGATCAGCTGGAATCTCGGGGACGAGATTTTTCCTAAGGGGGTAGGTGTTGTGACACTCCAAAAATATTCTTTTGGTTTTCTTCAAAAAAAATTGTTGGATTTGAAGAAGGTCTTCTAAACCCTTCCAAAAATCTCTCTCAAAAGCCTTTTCCCTTTAGCAAATATTTTATTTTTGCATTTCCTTCAACTCTGGTGTTTGGTTTTTAAATTTTTCTTCTGATTGCCCTCTTCTCAAAATTTCAAGAAAAATCTTTGGAGTTTATTTTCTTTCAAAAAAGAAACTCTAGGAGTTTTGCATCCTCTCCAATATTTGAAACCACTCATGATTTTACCATACACCACATGGTAAAAATCTTCCCAAAAATCTCTCCTTCCACTTTGGGCAATCCAAACATTCTGTCTCAACAAGCTCAACCATTTTCTGAATTTTATTTCATTTATTTCTCCTCCCAAATCTTTTCTGTCCATTATTTTGAGCCTAGGAGATTTGCAAAGCAAGTACCTAAATGCATTTGAGTTTTGACCTCAAACCAACTCCCCTGGATAATCCTTGGTACCCACAACCTAGAACAATCAAGATCCACTCCTCTTCTTTTCAAAAATTTCAAATTTCAGTCTCTGCAAGTTTGGACCAGATTTGTCAAATTTGGTGAAATTCATATCTTCTCTGCTCCAAAAATTCCACAAAAATTCAGGCTGCCTCTAGATGCAATGAGAGGCCCCTCCACCAAAAATCAGCTCAAGCAGAGCCTCCCTCATGCCAAAAACATTCTGTCGAACACCTGACCTACACTGTTTCATTGCGCTTTCAGAGATTCAGATAAGTTCAGAGATTCAGTGTTGCTTCTCTTCGTCAGATTTCAGTCACGCGGCCACAGTGCGCTCTGGCACGACGCACACGGCCTCTTCCCCCTAGCCAGCACCCCGCACGCACGCTTGGCCGATTCCTGGCGTCGGTGGCGACGAGCATCGCCGGCGTTGGAAGCTTCTGCGGTGGCGCGCCGCCCGTGGCGGCCGAGAGGGCCCGAGCCGCTCGCCACGCCAACCGGCGCCGCCCCATCGCCCTGGCTCTCCGCGTGTCCCTGCCGTGCGGCCTGCGCCCGTGCACCGTCGCCGTGTACGGCAAGAACAGAACATGCTCCTGCCGCCCGGCAGACGCGCCGCCCGTTCCGTCGAACACGCCCTAAGCAACCAAACCCCGACGCGTTTAGCACCTAAACGGAACCAGTGAACCCCCACGACGGCGCTAAAACCCTGAACCTCCCCGATCAACGCCCTGCGCCGCCGTAAACTTCGCCGGAGAACCCCGTTCTCGGCAACCGCCTCGGGCTGGCTATATATAGGACCCCCGAGCGCGCTCTCGCCCCCGCACACCTCCACCACCTCACTAGTACTCGCCAAGCCCCTGGAAGGGCCTCGAGGGGCTCTTCTTCCCCGACTCCGGCCGCCCCGTTCCGCCTCGGCCTCCACCTCGGTTCACTCCGGTGAGGTCGACCCCGACGCCCAAATCCCGTCAGCTACCCTCTCATTCTACCATGAGTCTAACCCCCTCCTCAATTCCTCCTCCGCAACACTCGCCGACGAGACCCACGACCACCCGAACCGCCATCTGCCGGAGCAGGAGCCGCCGTCGACGTGGTGCTCGCCGGCGACCACCACCACCACCAACCGACGCGGAATGATGCCCTGAACACGGAGGTACCCTCCGATCTTCCTGCCTCGCCGTGGATCGCCGCCGGCGACCACCGCGGCTCTCGGGCGCCGACGAGCCCCGTCTCTCTCGTTTGAAATTTCAAACCTGACGGGTGGGACCCGCCCGTCAGCCTCTCTATTGTTTTTTTGAATCATTTTCTGAAAGCGTACTTTGGCAAATACGCTTTCCACTCTGAACCGTTTTTCTTCGCTTTTCTGTTTAAGCCCCTGAGGGTTTTCTGTTTCATTGCAGATGGGTCCTTGGACCAAAACCCTTATAACATTTTAACAGAAAGGAATTTTTGAGTGATTCTTTTTCTGTCCTCTTCAAAATTTTGTCTAGTTTTTTATCATATTTACTTCAAAAATATTTGGATTACTTTTCTGTACCCCACGGTATTTACGTTAGCGTGTGTGCTTTGTGTACCGTAGATACCGAAGGAGGTGACGGAACCGCGAACTTCGCCGATCTAGACCCCGACTACTCCGAACCAGGCAAGCAATGTTTGAACTTTTGATATGATGAGTGTTCGGGCATGTTTGCATTATTTTTGTATCATGGCACGTTCATGAGCATTTCGATGATAGTTTATCCCGTAAGAGTTGAGGCAAGTGAACTCGGAAAAATCCTTGTGTTGTTGGAAACATGTTGCATGGCCATGAGTTGGCATGAGTATGGGTAAGATGGCAGTGTTGTAGCATGCCAGGCTTATGCCAGATCGTTGACCCAGTGTCAACATAAATCAGTCAGATTCCCGTCCGTCTCCCCTTCAGACTACCACCTGTTTCCCGCAAGGGATACGGCTTAGTAAGTTGCAAACCACTTCCTGGTACACACCAAATCGAGAGGCGGGATGAAGGTTCCATGGCCCTAGATTAAAGCCTTTCATCCGGTCGGGGGGCATGGGTGTTTTCGGTTGGGACCGAGAGGGGGCACCCTTAGAGCGTAGCAGATATAAATTTGATACCATGCTATTCGAGATTGTGATCTCCCGTCTCAAATTTTTCTTAAACGCTGTCTAGGGTGATTCCTGACAACGTGAGGTATGATGGGTGTGTACTAGCTAGTTGTGTTTCCTCCGAAATACCGTAAACGGAACTAGTCCTTTGTGACTACGGAAATCCGTTGGTTGTGGACAATTTTGGTACAAACTCTGCAGAGTCAAAATTCTTGAATTCATCTTATTCTTGTCCGAGTACCGTGTTCACCTTATCTTGTCAGATGTCAGTCTCGGTGACAGAAACTCCTGATAACCATGTGAGTGTTAAGTGTTTATTTTCCCTGTGAATGGACTAACCCGCTTATTGTCTTGTGAGGAATATTTTCCGTGAGCACCTTTTCTTGTCAGTTATGAGTAATGAATTATAAGCCCTTTCTGCGATGTCGCTCAGACATCCGACTACGGCATTGTTATTATTTACTTTTGTTATAAGCCCTTTCTGCGATGTGGCTCAGACATCCGTCTGCGGCATTGCTATTAATTACTTTTATTATAAGCCCTTTCTGCGATGTCGCTCAGACGTCCGACTGCGGCATTGTTATTATTTACTTTTGTTATAAGCCCTTTCTGCGATGTCGCTCAGACATCCGACTGCGGCATTGTTATTAATTACTTTTATTATAAGCCCTTTCTGTGATGTCGCCCCGACGTCCGACTGCGGCACGCATGTATTTTCTTTTAATATAAGCCCTTTATGAGGTGTCGCTTAGACGCCCGACTGTTGCATGCTTTACTTATTTGTTCACTCTTCGAGGCGTTGCTTAAGACACCCGATCGGTTTTGAGTTTATCTTCTTTGTGTTTTCGAGCGGACTACCGCCGATCCCCTTTTTACTTACTTGTGTTACTGATTTGATAGCACATTGTTCTAAATTAAACATGTCGCATTCATGCATTCATTTGTTATATCTTTTGTCCAAACTATCTTGCGAGTACTTCCAAAGTACTCACCTGGCTTGTTGATTTGGCCAGATGCTGACGAAGGCGATCTCATGGATGAAGAGTTCGATAGCGAGTCTGACGCCTAGAGGAATCCCAGTTAGTCTCGTGCGACCCCTGGATTAGTCATTGTGATATATCCACTTCCGCTACCCAAATAAATTCATCGAGCCTCACCTCGACGCTCGATGAGCCGCCGATCAAGAGACTTATTAACCACCCCACCGTGTTATTCCACCAACCACTCTTATCTCGAGTCAGTAGTATTTCCACCCCACACCATTGTGTCATATCCGCCATCATGTATAATTATTGGCATGTTTGTAATAATTTGTTGGGCATCTTCAGCCCGGCCCTGTAATATTCTAATGCTACTGGCTTATTGTATCAAAGTTTTGTCTACCGGTATGGAGGATTTTCCTCATACTGCACTTCATAGGTCGGTTGTTCAATAAATATTTTTATTGAAAAACCGGTGATGGCAGCACTTGATTCACCTTCTATTTTGAGTAAGCTTGGGACACTGCTTCTGCTATTCGTTCTGATATGTCGCATGTTATTGATGATGCCACTTCTGCTATGCATGATACTTATGATGAAACTACTTCTATGCTTGATACTACTGTGCCACTTGGTGAATTTCTTGATGAACAACTTGCTAGGGTTAGAGAGAATGAAATTATTGAAACTGATAACATTGATCAAAGTGATGATGAAGACTCTCCCCCTAATAAATATGAATCGCATGTTGTTCCTGAGGGTTATTTTTTTGAAAAATAAGTTGCTTTAGCTATTTTAGCTTGCAAAGATAGATACGAGCTCAAGAGGTTATTAGCTAAATGGAAGCAGCAATCTCTTAATGCTAGAATGAAACCTGACCCTGCTTTTGCTACTTCACCTATCTGTGTTACTGATAAGGATTATGAATTCTCTGTTGATCCTGATATAATTACTTTGGTTGAATCTGATCCTTTTCATGGCAATGAATCTGAAACTGTTGTGGCACATCTTACTAAATTCAATGATATAGCCACCTTGTTCACTAATGATGAGAAATCTCGCTACCTTTATATCCTTAAAATATTTCCGTTCTCATTAAAGGGTGATGCTAAGATATGGTTTAATTCTCTTGATCCTGGTTGTGTGCGTAGTCCCCGGGATATGATTTATTACTTCTCTGGTAAATATTTCCCTGCTCATAAGAAACAAGCTGCTTTGAGGGATATATATTATTTTGTGCAAATTGAAAAAGAGAGTCTCCCACAAGCTTGGGGGAGGCTTCTCCAATTACTTAATGCTTTGCGTGATCACCCTCTTAAGAAAAATGAAATACTTCATATCTTTTATAATGGACTAACCGATGCTTCCAGAGATTACCTGGATAGTTGTGTTGGTTCTGTTTTTAGGGAAAGAACGCCGGATGAAGCTGAAATTCTATTGAATAATATGTTGACAAATGAAAATAATTGGACACTTCCTGAGCCAGCTCCTGAGCCAATTCCTGAGTCTATTCCTAAACCAACTCCGAAGAAGAGAGGTGTACTATTTCTCAGTCCTGAAGATATGCAAGAGGCAAAGAAATCTATGAAAGAAAAAGGTATAAAATCTGAAGATGTCAAGAATTTACCTCCTATTGAAGAAATACATGGTCTTAATTTACCGCCTGTTGAAGAAACATATGATCTCAATCCATTACCTATTGAAGAAACTCATGGTCTTGATAACCCGACACAGGTAGTAAAGGTAAATTCTCTCTATAGATTTGATGAAGGTGATATTCCTCACTATAAGTATGCTAGAAAATGCTTAGAAGAGTTTGATAATTTTATTGTCAAACAAGAAAACTTCAATGCTTATTTTGGTAGACAGTTGAAATAGAATTCCTATACGCTTGGACACTTGAGTGATTATATGTCTAGACTTAAAGGTGAACTTAAACTCATTACTAAACATGCTTCTAAGGTTACCACTCAAGTAGAACAAGTACTCAAAGCTCAAAATGATTTGCTCAATGAATTAAATAGTAAGAATAATGATTATGCTGTTAGAGTGGCTACTAGAACCAGTAAAATGACTCAGGAATCTTTGTATCCTGAAGGCCACCCTAAGAGAATTGAGCAGGATTCTCAGAGAAATAATATTAATCCATGCACCTAGTCCTTCTAAAAAGAAGAAAAAGAAAAATGATAGGACTTTGCATGCTTCTAGTGAACCTATTGCTGAACCACCTGAGAATCCAAATGATATATCTATTTCTGATGCTGAAACACAATCTGGTAATGAACATGAACCTAGTGATAATATTAATGATGATGTTCATGATGATGCTCAACCTAGTAATGATAATGATGTAGAAATTGAACCTGCTGTTGATCTTGATAACCCACAATCAAAGAATCAACATTATGATAAGGGAGACTTTGTTGCTAGGAAGCATGGTAAAGAAAGAGAACCATGGGTTAAGAAACCCATGCCTTTTCCTCCCAAACCATCCAAGAAAAAGGATGATGAGGATTTTGAGCGCTTTGCTGAAATGATTAGACCCATCTTTTTGCGTGTCACGATTAAGCGATATGCTCAAAATGAATCCTTATGCTAAGTATATGAAAGAAATTGTTACTAATAAGAGAAAGATACCGGAAGCTGAAATTTCCACCATGCTTGCTAATTATACTTTTAAGGGTGGAATACCAAAGAAACTAGGAGATCCAGGAGTACCCACTATACCATGCTCCATTAAAAGAAATTATGTTAAAACTGCTTTATGTGATCTTGGAGCCGGTGTTAGTGTTATGCCTCTCTCTTTATATCGTGGAATTGACTTGAATAAGTTGACACCTACTGAAATATCTTTGCAAATGGCTGATAAATCAACTGCTATAGCTGTCGGTATTTGTGAGGATGTGCCTGTTGTGTTTGCAAACATTACTATTTTAACAGACTTTGTTATTCTTGATATTCCCGAGGACGATAGTATGTCTATTATTCTTGGAAGACCTTTTTTGAATACTGCAGGGGATGTTATTGATTGCAACAAAGACAATGTTACTTTTCACGTTAATGGTAATGAGCATAGGGTACACTTTTCGAGGAAACAACCTCAAGTTCATATTATCAATTCTATTGGAAAAATTCCATCGATTATTTTTGGAGGTTTTGAATTTCCTCTTCATACTGTCAAGAAGAAATATGATATTCTTATTATAGAGGATGTTCATATCCCCGTTGAGGTAACATAGTGTTATTCTAAATTTCTCCGGTTTCATGTTATTCGGAATGAGTTTGTTAACAAGACTTGATCAACCTTGTTAGTGGATTCCTTTTGATGAGCATGAGATGGATGAAACTAGAAAGCACAACCTTCTGTACCCTCTTTCTACTTTCTGTTATTTAGTTGAAATAAAGTAAAAATAGTATTTTTCTGTCTGTTTTCTGATTTATCCGTGCAATATAAAAATACCCCGAAAATAAAAGTTCTCCAAATGCCCTGAAAATGGAATATGATTTTTTCTGGAATATTTGAGAATATCTGGCACTGAGAACACAGCAGGGGGAGCAAGCACCTGGCCACGAGGGTCCAGGGCGCGCCCCCTGCCTCGTGGGCCCATGGTGGCTCCCCTCCACTTATTCCTGCACCCACACACTTCTTCTTCCTCCCAAAAAAATCACCATCCAGCTCAAGCACGAGTTCTAGCTCATTTTGCTGCGATTTTCGATCTCCTTGCTCAAAGCATATCTCACAAAACTTCTTGGGGGATTGTTCCTTGGTATGTGACTCCTCCATTGGTCCAACTAGTTTTTGTTCTAGTGCTTTATTCATTGCAAATTTTCGCTGCCTAGGTGACCATGTTCTTGAGCTTGCATGTCGAATTTATATGGTTCCAAGTAGTTCTAATGCATGATATAGGCTCTAGGCACTTGTAGGAGTAGTTGCTATCAATTTTGTTGAGCTTGGTTCACTTTTATTTGAAGTTAGTAAAAATTTCAGAATTTTTCAGAAAGTAATGAAGAGATTTTTGAGGGGCTCATTGAGCCGAAGCTCGAAGGAAAAACAAAGTGAAGAGGCATAGAGGCCCAAATATAATTTGCCTCGCACCGCGGAGGTTCGGTCGTGTGAATGGCCTTCCAATGATTTCTTTAGAGCAGCCGGGATTTATGATGATTTTTATGAATTGGCTGAGAATGCAGGCCTCACCCTTCCTCCGCGACCAACGCAAACAGTATCTTTTACTCACCAATACTTTTGTGCAAAACTTCTACTATTATCCTAAGGAATCACCTCCTTCGGTAGAGTTTCGTTTATATGATGTGATTAAGAAGATGCCACTAGATGAATTTTGCAAGGTTTGCAAAATACCTTTTGAGGGTAGTTTAGATGAACCACATCATGAAGACGTGGATGGGTTTATTGACACTATTACTGTAGGGGAAACTAGGAAGGTTTCCGATGCAAGAACCACTAGCATACATTTTCCAGTTTTACGCTACTTTGCCTTATTTGCTAGTCGTTGCTTAATTGGTCGCGGAAACTGTGGAAACCTTAGTGTTCCTGATATCATCATTTTATTCCATGGTTTACTCTATGATAACACTGTTAGTATGGGCGGTATTATTGCTAAATGGTTAAGTTTGAATCGTACAAAGGGCCCCATCTTTGGAGGTATTTATGATTCACGCCTTGCTGCACATTATAACATACCTATTAGGCACTATGAAAAAGAAGAAAAATTGCTGCCCACTTCTTATTTAGATTATAAGAGTATGGTAGCGCATGACTTTATTGTTAAGAATAGGGAAGGGGCGCTTAAATACAAATTGTTCTTTGATAAACATCACCATGAGACTATTACATTGCCTGCTCCTTCCTTGTTTGATTTATCTGCAGGTTTGTATCTCGTTCCGCTGGCAGCCATTCACGCCTACCGGAACCCTACTCAGCCACAGAGCCGGAACTGGAACCACAATTTGAGCCCCCACGACAATCTAATTACCAGTGAGATGCGGAGATGATTGCCAACCAGTGGCAATCAGAGTCTTCTTCATCGCAGTACGACCCGGGCTACAACTTTGGATATCCGCCAGGCCATCCGTGGCAATAGACCAACTTAGGGCCAAAAGCCTAAGCTTGGGGGAGTACGTATTTCCCACCGACATTACATTTATGTTTACACACTCATTGCTAGAAGTCGGTGCTCATACTCTTTCACTGTAATATCCATGCTAGTTTATTTTATTTTTCTTGCTTTCTTCTTGTGTGTTTCAAAAACCTTAAGAAAAAACCCAAAAATTGGTGTAGCTTTAAGTTAGTTTAGTTTTCTTGCTGTAGTAGTAATAATTAAAAAGAAAACCCAAAAAGATTTCCTGTTCTTCTTTTTGCTTGTTGGGAGCTTTTCCGTAAATAGTTTTATTTATTTTATTTTCTTTGGGGGTCGATAGGAGAAGACCATAATTAAATTGTTGAAGTGGCTCTTATATGCATTATTGTTGATTTAACCAAGAGCCTGGCTTGTCTTCTCCTGTTTATTGAATGCTCGCAGATTCCAGCTTAGTCCATTACACGTGCACTCTTATTATTTTCACATCGTTCGGTCGTGCAAGTGAAAGGCAATTATGACGATATATGATGGACTGATTGAGATGAGAGAAGCTGGTATGAACTCGACCTCTCTTGTTTTTGTAAATATGATTAGTTCATCGTTCCTGATTCAGCCTATTATGAATAAACATGTTTGCAATGACAATTAGATATTATAATTGCTCATGCCATGCTTGATTAGCTATGAGTTATAATGGTTTACCTTGCGTGTCAACATGCTATTAAAATGGTTGTAATGTGGTATAGTTGGGTGGTATCCTCATTTGAATGATTTAAGTGACTCGACTTGGCACATGTTCACACATGTACTTGAAACAAATCAACATAGCCTTCACGATATTTATGTTCATGGTGGATTATATTCTACTCATGCTCGTACTCAATGTCTATTAATTTTAATGCATGTTCATGACTGTTGTTGCTCACTAGTTGGTCGCTTCCCAGTCTTTTGCGAGCCTTCACGTGTACTAAGCGGGAATATTGCTTGTGCATCCAATTCCTTAAACCCCAAAGTTATTCCATATGAGTCCACTAAACATTTCTATATGCGGTATCTACCTTCCATTCCAAGTAAATTTGTATGTGCTAAACTCTAAACCTTCAAATGAAATTCTGTTTTGTATGCTCAAATAGCTCATGTATCAACTAGGGATCTCCGTATCTTTCATGCTAGGAGGATTATTCTCAAGAGGAATGGACTCCGCTCCTCACTCACGAGAAAATGGCTTGTCACCGGGATTCCCAGTCCCATGCTTTATGCAAACTAAATCAAAATAATTGCAAACAAACTCCCCCGGAACTATTGCTAGTTGGAGGCACTCGTTGTTTCGAGCAAGCCATGGATTGATGCTTGTTGGTGGAGGGGAGTATAAACTTTATCATTCTTTTTGGGAACCGCCTATAATGTGTGTAGCATGGAAGATATCGCCATCTCTTGGTTGTTATGTTGACAATGAAAGTATACCGCTCAAAATATTATTTATCTCTATTTCAAAATCAAGCTGTAGCACCTCTACAAATCCCTGCTTCCCTCTGCGAAGGGCGTATCTATTTACTTTCATGTTGAGTCATCACCCTCTTATTAAAAAGCACTAGCTGGAGAGCACAGCTGTCATTTGCATCCATTACTATTAATTTATATTGGGTATGACCATTGTTGGATATATTTTACCATGAATTACAATGTCTAGTCAGTCCTTGATCTTTAAAGGTGCTCTGCATTTATGTTTTGCGGTCTCAGAAAGGGCTAGCGAGATACCATCTTATTATATCATATCATGATTGTTTTGAGAAAGTGTTGTCATCCGAGATTTATTATTATTGCTCGCTAGTTGATTATGCCATTGATATGAGTAAACATGAGACCTAAGAGTTATTGGGAATGTGGTTAGTCCCCTTTGCTGAAAAGTTGAATGCTGGCTTTACATATTTATAACAACAAGAGCAAACAGAGTTTGTAAAAGTTTTTCTTTATCACTTTCAGTTTATCAATTGAATTGCTTGAGGACAAGCAAAGGTTTAAGCTTGGGGGAGTTGATACGTCTCCGTCGCATCTACTTTTCCAAACACTTTTGCCCTTGTTTTGGACTATAACTTGCATGATTTGAATGGAACTAACCCGGACTGACGCAGTTTTCAGCAGACTTTCCATGGTGTTATTTTTGTGCAGAAACAAAAATTCTTGGAATGACCTGAAACTCCACGGAACATCTTTTTGGAAAATATCAAAAATACTGGAAGAAAAATCCACGTCAGGGGGCCTACACCCTGTCCACGAGGGTGGGGGGCGCGCCCCCTGCCTCGTGGGCCCCCTAACGCTCCACCGACCTCAACTCCAACTCCATATATTCACTTTCAGGGAGAAAAAAATCAGAGAGAGAGGGATTCATCGCGTTTTACGATACGGAGCCGTCGCCAAGCCCTAAAACCTTTCGGGAGGGCTGATCTGGAGTCCGTTCGGGGCTCCGGAGAGGGGTATCCATCGTTGTCGTCATCATCAACCATCCTCCATCACAAATTTCATGATGCTCACCGCCGTGTGTGAGCAATTACATTGTAGGCTTACTGGACGGTGATGGAATGGATGAGACCTATAATGTAATCGAGTTAGTTTTGTTAGGGTTTGATCCCTAGAATCCACTATGTTCTGAGATTGATGTTGCTATGACTTTGCTATGCTAAATCCCTAGAATCCCTAGAATCCATGATTTCTGATCTGAACCTATTATGTTTTCATGAATATATGTGAGTTTTGATCCCTAGAATCCCTAGAATCCCTAGAATCCATGATTTCTGATCTGAACCTATTATGTTTTCATGAATATATGTGAGTTCTTGATCCTATCTTGCAAGTCTATAGTCACCTAGTATGTGTTATGATCCGGCAACCCCAAAGTGACAATAATCGGGACCACTCCCAGTGATGACCGTAGTTTGAGGAGTTCATGTATTCACTATGTGTTAATGCTTTGGTCCGGTACTCTATTAAAACGAGGCCTTAATATCCCTTAGTTTCCATTAGGACCCCGCTGCCACGGGAGGGTAGGAAAAAAGATGTCATGAAAGTTCTTTTCCATAAGCACATATGACTATATTCGGAATACATGCCTATATTACATTGATGAATTGGAGCTAGTTCTGTGTCACCCTATGTTATGACGGTTACATGATGAACCGCATCCGGCATAATTCTCCATCACCGATCCAATTCCTACGAGCTTTTCACCTATTGTTCTCTTCTTATTTACTTTTCCGTTGCTACTATTACAATCACTACAAAACCCAAAAATATTGCTTTGCTATCGTTACCGTTACTATCATATTACTTTGCTACTAAATACTTTGCTGCAAATACTAAGTTATCTAGGTGTGGTTGAATTGACAACTCAACTGCGAATACTTGAGAATATTCTATGGCTCCCCTTGTCTCGAATCAATAAATTTGGGTTGAATACTCTACCCTCGAAAACTGTTGTGATCACCTATACTTGTGGGTTATCGCCGCCCACCACACAGTACTAGCTACAGTAGGAAGAGCGAAAGTCCACATCTATCACTCCTAACCCGACATGAGCCACGAAGGCTGGGCCTGCGCCACCACTTCAAGGGCCCCAGCCCTGTGTCCCCGACCAATCCTAGTGGACAGGGGGAGACACACCTCTGTGATTCCCGATGACCATCGCCAAGTACACTCAGACAAAGCCGTGTCCAAGGCCCTCGACTCTGTGTTGCCCGACAGTACCGTGAAGTCCCGAACATCAGCAGCGACCACTGTACCACCGGATGGAGGGACTTGTGATACGTCTCCGTCGTATCTACTTTTCCAAACACTTTTGCCCTTGTTTTGGACTCTAACTTGCATGATTTGAATGGAACTAACCCGGATTGATGTTGTTTTCAGCATAATTGCCATGGTATTATCTTTGTGCGGAAACAAAAGTTCTCGGAATGACCTGAAACTTCACGGAGAATATTTTTGGAAATAATAAAACGGAAAAAAATTTGCCACTCTTGATTTGGCCAATTTTCCTTATGCTACTCTAGAATTTGACATTTCACTTTTGCCACTCTTAGTTTTTGACAATTATCACAATTGCCATTCTATGGCAAAAGTGAAATGATTTTATTTCATTTTTGCCACTCCTACCTTTTGAAAATTATCAAAATTCCCACTCTGAAAATTTTGCTTTTGCCAGCGAAATGGCAATTGTGATAATTGTCAAAAACTAAGAGTGGCAAAAGTGAAATGTCAAATTCTAGAGTGGCATAAGGAAAATTGGGAAAATCTAGAGTGGCGAAAATAAAATTTTCCCATAATAAAAATACTGGCGAAAGAATCAAGACCAGGGGCCCACACCCTGTCCATGAGGGTGCACTAGTAGAAAACGGAGCTTTAAAACCGGTTTGTAAGGGCCTTTAGTGCCGGTTATGGAACCGGCACTAAAGTGTGGGCACTAAAGCCCCCCTTTAGTACCCGATTCGGCACGAACCGGCGCTAAAGTGCCACCACGTGGCGTGAGCTCGCGCCCTGGTATGGGGGACCTTTAGTACCGGTTGGTGTTACCAACCGGTACTAAAGGTTTTTTTTTATTTTATTTTTTTGAAAATTTTGAAAAAAAAAATTGATTTTTTTTCGATTTTTTATTTTTCTGAATTATTTGATGATTTAGTCTCTAGTCACCTCTCTTAACTGCTCAAGTGTGGATCACTCATTCCAAATCATCTAACTTCCCGACCGGTCACCCATCACTCTCACTACTCCAGCCCGAGCACACTTAACTTTTGGTTTCTATTCTCCTTCGTTTCCGAGTCTGCACTTGTTGTTTTCCTGACAATAGTAAGATGTCAATCCTATTAACCCTCAGGAGTTTAGCTTGAGCATGAAGTCACACATTTCACCGTTTGAGTTTGAAACTATTATTCTAAAAAACAGTAATTATTTAGTAATGCTAATATTTCTTGAATAAGTTTGACCATAGTTTGACCACAGTTTGACCATAGTTTGACCAGATTTGACCAAAACTCAAAAAATTGAAATAATAATTTAGTAACACTAATATTCTTGAATAATTATGTAGTAACATTAATACTTCTTGAATAAGTAGTTTGACCAAATTTAACCAATTTTTTTAAAAAAACTGAAATTTAACCATATCTATAGGTTAGACCTTTAGTACCGGTTGGTAACACAAACCGGTACTAAAGGGACTCGTGGGGACCCGGCCTGACGCCAGCCTGCCACTACCCCTTTAGTACCGGTTCGTGGCACGAACCGGTACTAAAGGCTCAACACGAACCGGTACTATTGATCGCCGCCACGAACCGGCACTATTGATCACATTAGTGCCGGTTTTTTTACAAACCGGCACTAATGTGCTTCACATTTGACCCTTTTTCTACTAGTGGTGGGAGGCGCGCCTGACCCCCTGGGCGCGCCCCCTGCCTTGTGGGCCCCCTGGTGCTCCACCGACCTCAACTCCAACTCCATATATTCGCGTCCGGGGAGAAAAAACCCAGAGAGAAGGATTCATCGCGTTTTACGATATGGAGCCACTGCCAAGCCCTAATCTTTTTCGGGAGGGCTGATCTGGAGTCCGTCCGGGGCTCCGGAGAGGGTAATCTGTCGCCGTCGTCATCATCAACCATCCTCCATCACCAATTTCATGATGCTCACCGCCGTGCGTGAGTAATTCCATCGTAGGCTTGCTGGACGGTGATGGGTTGGATGAGATTTATCATGTAATCGAGTTAGTTTTGTTAGGGTTTGATCCCTAGTATCCATTATGTTCTGATGTTGTTATGACTTTGCTATGCTTAATGCTTGTCACTAGGGCCCGAGTGCCATGATTTCAGATCTGAACCTATTATGTTTTCATGAATATACGTGAGTTCTTGATTCTATCTTGCAAGTCAATAGTCACCTACTATGTGTTATGATCCGGCAACCCCGAAGTGACAATAATCGGGACCACTACCGGTGATGATCATAGTTTGAGGAGTTCATGTATTCACTATGTGTTAATGCTTTCGTCCGGTACTCTATTAAAAGGAGGTCTTAATATCCCTTAGTTTTCAATAGGACTCCGCTGCCACGGGAGGGTAGGACAAAAGATGTCATGCAAGGTCTTTTCCATAAGCACGTATGACTATATTCGAAATACATGCCTACATTACATTAATGAATTGGAGTTAGTTCTGTGTCACCCTATGTTATAACTGTTACATGATGAACCGCATCCGACATAATTATCCATCACCGATCCAATGCGTATGAGCTTTTCACATACTGTCCTTTGCTTAGTTACTTTACCGTTGCCACTATTACAATTACTACAAAGCTGCTACTGTTACTTTTGCTACTGCTACCGCTACTATCATACTACTTTTGTCAGGGATATACCCCGCGGTGTAACTCACCGGATGTATGATCTGGCTAGAGCATGGCGACTCACTTGTGACCCGCTCAGAGCTTGGCGATTCATTAATAACCTGGCGGGCGGGTTAGATGGACAATAAGGCCAAAGGCCCAGAAGACCGACTCACATTATGATGGACAGGCTTAAGAGGAAAGGCCTGACGAATATTTCCTTTACGAGGAAGCAAGACCCGGACTTGTATTCAAGCTTGTAAGAAAAGATAGACTAGTCCTAATCCTACTGGGACTCCACATGTAACCCGCCCCTCTAACTTATATAAGAAGGGCGGGCACCCTAAGAGGGAGAGGAAGAAAAAAGAACCTCTAGGGCTAGACACAACTAAGAGGACAGCCGGTTTATGCGACGACTCCCTCATGAACATAATGAGACCTAGCCACAAACAGCATGTAGGGCTATTCCGGATGATGTTTTCCGGGGCCCGAAGCTGTCTAAATCCTTGTCTTGTGTGATGATCCGCCACGCGGCTCTCGTCCCGATCAACCCCTCTCAAGCTACCACATAGATGCGCTAGCATCACGACTAAGTCCTTTCACTAGGACATCTGCTGTGACAATTCCACGACAATTGACGCCCACCGTGGGGCTCGCGCACTTTGTGATAAGTTCTTGAAGGGATCTCTTTTGAGATTGAGCAGCTCATGTTTGGACATATGAAAGTTTGAGTTTAAGAAAATTAAGATTGCATCGGGTGCCCCGCCACTATTGCAAGTCGAAGGCGTGTTCGAGATCGATCAGTGCACGGATCACGTCCCCGGGATGCAGTCAAATCGCAAGTCGCCAAAAAACCCTGGTTTTCGGTTGCAGCATGTTTCACCTGTGCGCCAAGTCCCGATGGTGTTCGTCGCTACTGCTAGCACTACTTTTGAGTTGTAGAGCACCACGTCATTGTACAAAGGACCAACACGAGAGAAGAGATAACTAAACGAAGCGATCCAGCAAGACGGACAAGAATTCGTGTGTGGCCGAGTGTACCATGAGTTCCATAGTGCGCTGCTTTTCTTCCCATCAAAAAACAGCGGCGTTTCATCATCAAAAACTGATCCCACGTGCCTCAAGACATGAAGTGGAGTACTACTTGGACTCGGATATGGATCAAGTGCAAAGGAGAAAAAGGAAAGGACACGGAACTTGCTAGCCAGCAAGTATGTTGCATGGTTCTCACGTGAGCATAAAAAAAGGAAAGCAGGCCACGACCCGGTCTGTTCAACCGGTTACGACTTGGAAGCAGCCTCTGTTGCGACCTCGCTTCGTCGACACCTCCGCCGCCACTGTTGTCATGTCCGCACCACCAACGCCAATCCGCCGCAGCGGATTAACACGGCCGAGCCCCGCACCAGACAGCGCCGCGCCCCTGACGGGTCGCCTTCACCCGTTGCCAGCGTCGGCTCCGCCGCGTCTCTCCTTTGCCTCGCTGGAACCTCCTCGAGCCGCCTCGCTCTGCCACAGATGAGCCGTTCTGTCGCGTTTGCTTTAAACCGCGGGCCGCTGACCGCCACGACGCGCTGCCGCCTCGCTCCGCCTCCATTCAGAGCCGCCGCACCAACCGGCCTTGAGCCGCCTGCCGCGCCGTTCTGTTAAACCCGTTGTGGAGTGCCCTGCATCGTCATTGCCGCGGCCTCATCTGCACCGGCAAATCACCTCTGTCCGCTCCCGTGAGCCGGCCCTATTAGTACTGTCTCCGCTGTCCAACATTAGCATCAACGTTGGACCGGCAAAAAATATCAGGACAATGATTCGCCGTTTGCTGTTGGACGGGTGTGCGCAAGCCGTCGCCCGTGCAATTCGATTTACATCAACTCGCTAGGATCGCGCTCGCGATTGACTGGCCATCCGTGTGGCTTATCGCGCCCGCGATTGACTCATCGTCCGCACCTGCGGCCAAGCCGTTTCCAACGCTACTGCCGACTCCCCCCGTCCGCACCGGCTTACAACGCCACAGCCAACTCATATGTCCGAGCCGCCTATGATGTTGCGGTCATTTTACTATCCGCCCTGCGGTCCAGCCTATTCAACGTGCCGGGTTGACTAACGGACACCGCTAGGGATCATAAGGTCCAAATACCTCAGGTGATATCGGTCCAGACTATTTTAAATAGCACGTACCAACTTTTTCCTTTTGAGAACAATTACTCCGGTTTATGATATTATTTATGCAGGACATTTAGTCACTGCAAGAGCGGTAGCGGCTCGCCCGTGTCCATACTGCCTCTAATGTTGCGGTTGTTTTTTCCGTCCGTCTCCGCGGTTTGGTATATATCAACAAAATACAGCTAACTTGTCCATTCGCACGGTTTACCGCGCTGCTTCACCGTGGTGATCAACTGATCATCAACTCCGTGGTGGATAAATTCTGGCCTGATATATCAGGTGAGATCCATCAAGTATGTTTTTATATTAAATATTGCTTTCTTTTAAAAAAGCAATTACTCTGGCTTGCAAGTTCTCCAGTGCAGAACAAGTTATATCACTAAGATGTTAAATGACTCATACCGGTTTATATCACGGTCAAATATGGAGAATCTCAAGACAAATCCTCGAGTCGTCTTAAGACTCGGGGGCTACAATGACATGACTCGGGAACTCCGGGTCATTGGAGGAAAGATAACCCGGTCCTGGAGGCTATTGCTATACTGATGAAAATTTGTCATTTGGGGGCTTCCTGCTCATTGAGCATAGCTGTGAATATCTCTCTTGATCAGCTCAATGCCACACTTATGCATGGTCATTTGGGGGCTTCCTGTTCAAACATAGGTCGTATTCGAACCAAAGAGAACATAGTTGCCGGTACCCTCTTGTTCGGCGCAATGCCAAACCCACTAGGGGGCTTCTTGATCGTATTCGAACCATAGCTTAACCCCTTTTGGGTCCGACTTTGATCGTATTCGAATCAGAGTCGTTAAAAAAGTTCAAGGTTATTTTGGGGGCTTCCTGTTCAAACATAGGTCGTATTCGGAAGTAACTTTTCGAGTAGATGATTTTTCATATAAAAAACTTTTTAATCCGAGTTCTTATGCAAAAGTTATGCCCATTTTACTAAATTCTAGAGAGATTTTGCAAATAAACTTGAAATTCATATTTGTAAATTTTCTCAACAACTAGACCACATATCACATGGGAAACTTATTTTCATTTATTTTTTTGACATTTTCATCATTTTCTTTTATTTTTTTTAACTGAAAAAGTGGTCTGGGGGTGCATTTAGTAATGGAGCACCTTCACAAAGTGCGCCATTACTATGTGTATGACTTGGTCAAAGTTAGTAATGGCGCATTTGTATAGGTGCGCCATTACTAAATTTGTCCAAGGTTTGACCCAGTCATACACATAGTTATGGCGCACTTTGTAAAGGTGCGCCATTACTATGCCAACTTAGTAATGACGCACCTATACAAAGTGCCCCATTACTATGTTTATGATTGGTTCAAACTTAGTAACGGCGCACTTTTCACCTGGTGCGCCATTACTGTTTTGGTTATTAATATCGCACCTACACATGGTGCGCCATTACAAAATAATAATGACGCACCACATGTATAGTGCGTCATTAGTGTTCATATTGGCTATAGCTGTTTTTCTAGTAGTGGAAAGTTGACAACATCAACGGTTAATGTTCCGGCCCTGTAAATTCCAAAATTTTGTCTAAACCATATTTGATGAAAGCCATGTCTCTTGTTCTTCCCGGAAAAATTTCAATGCTCTCCATACATAAGGGTCAAAATGATGAAGCACACACGCTCCTCATGAGGAGATACATAGCCTGACGAGTCGTGACTCGGAGTATACTCCGCGACATCTTGGCAGCAGCAGCGAAAGCCATTGTGGTTGGCTCTAATACCAACTGTTTTGAACCTTGATCCACCAGAAAATGCATGGCTGCAAAGAATTGCGTATGCATAGGTTTGCGAGGACAACTTGGTGAAACAGATTGATTGTTCTTGCCTCCTCAAACATGGGCGCATGCCATCCTTATATAACGGATGCTTGGGCCCTTGAGGCCTTGACCTTTCGTATTCTCCTAATATGATTAGACTTCTTTCTCATTGACTCCTTGTCAAGTCCTAGCAGAAAAGGAATCTCAACATATATCCCTCAGTTGTCCATCAGAGAAACACAAGTGAAGGGTACATTCACTTATCCAACGTGCACGTGTGATTGAGAAATACAATGGCTATTGTTACTTGGCTTATTGTTGTAATTACTGTTTACTGTAATTTAGTTTAACCAGGTGCCTTGCTTAGGCCATTTACCACATATCTTACTCTCGGTAATCACCAAACCAATCTGGCTATTTTTACTGTTCCCATCTGAGTAAAGTGTAAGAAAGAATTTGATAAAACATAGTTCCTTAGATTAACTAGAAGTAAAAGTGATCATCTTCACAGCCATCCCGCATTTTATCCTGTAATCCTACAAATCCCTCGTTCGGTTTTTCGATGAATTCCTTCCAATTGTTTTGGTCCTGGCACTCCTCCCATGCTGGATCAACAGGCGATCCCTCTATTGGAGCACAAATTTGGTGAAGCAAAATATGCTTTTTGTATTGGTTTACTCTAATATCTCAGAAACAAAAGCATGGAGGATGGACCGCTTCACCCAGCCAACACCATGTATGCATTGTGTGGTAGTGGGGAAACTGCCGCTTGCATATATATAGTCTCGATTCCCTGCTACCAAAGAAATCATCAGGTCATTATATTGTCATGATCATTTGCATTACTATGGCATGGCAGATCATCATGCTTCTTGTGTTTCTCAAAAGTGTGATATTTACTGCTGGAATTAGCCATACACCTCTATCGAAATGAAAATATGGGAACATGAAATCAAAATCTATACTTCCCAATCCATGACAACAATTGCTAAAAATCTGAACTCTTTTTATTTTATTTTTTGAAAGAGTAATAAGAAATCTGAACTCAGTCCGTCCTTAGTGATGTTTTTTTGATACAGGGAGATTTTATTATCTCAGAATGTAGCATCAAGGGGATACAAAACATTATGAGTAACACCCGGCCTCTGCATAACTAAGATGCACACAGCTAAATCCAAAAGTCTGACAAAAAACATAAAAAATAAACAGACATATCGGCAATAGTAGAGTCCTATAGACCGATCCGGAGGTTATGCTGCCACCCATGTTGGACAAAAACCTCCGTAGCCACCTGCTCCAACCGTGTACACACCGCCTTAAACAGCGATTGGTGCTCCGATCGTTGTAGCATAGACCACATATGAAGCGAGTGCGTACAACAGAAAATAACCTACAAAGGAGAAGCGTTTTTTCCATTAAAAATCAAATCGTTTCTACATAGCCAGAGCGATCAAATTAAGGCGTACACTCCCACCTTTATAAGCGCTTTAAACCTATTTGGAATACCATCCAACCAGTGACAAAATATATTGGAAACACTTGTGCGCGGATATAAATTTAACGCTATTTGGATGATTAACCACGTAGTACGTGCAAACATGCATTAAAAAGAAGGTGTTTGATTGTCTCGTCATGAGTACAAAAACAACACTTCTTACTATATGGCCAGTTGCATCGTGCGAGGATGTTTTTTGGTTAATACAACTCCCTTACGAAGATACCACATGAAGATTTCCATTTTTAGTGGAATCTTGGACTTCCAAATTTTCTTGTTATTACTCACTGGTACCTCAGAATGTGTGAGCGCACGGTATATAGAGTCTACTGTGAAAGACCCTGATGTAGTAAGGTTCCAGCGAAACACATCCCGACCTTGTGTCAGGTTTTCCAAATCCAACCGGGACAAAAGATTATGCCATGATAGAAGTCTGGGGCCAATCAAGTCCCGCCTGAACGAAATGTTCGTCGGGGATGAATTGAGCACGTGCGCAATAGTGTTGTTCTTATCGCGAGCAAAGTTATATAAGGCTGGATATTGTTCTCGGAGACTGGCATTGCCTAGCCAGATGTCCTCCCAGAATCAAATCTCCGACCCGTCTTTTATCGCGAAAGACCCAATGCGAAAGAGATGTTTCTTTGCCGCCATTAGGCCAGCCCAGAAGTGCGAGTCACCAGGTTTCCAATATGCCTGGGACACCGCCTTTTGGCCTACATACTTGTTGCGCAACATGGTTTGCCAAATACCATACTCGGTAAGAAGTTTGAACAACCATTTACTGAGCAAGGCCTCATTCTTGACCTGCAGGTCATGAATTCCAAGGCCGTCTTGGTCTTTTGGCCTACAAACCATGCTCGAGTTGGCCAATCGATATTTTTTCTTTTCTCCATCTCCTTGCCAAAAAAATCTGGATCTGAAATAGTCCAATCTTTGCAGGACCCCTTTTGGGAGTTGGAAGAAAGAAAGCATGTAGAGAACCATATTTTTGAGGACGGAGTTAATCAAAACCAGCCATCCTCCAACTGAGAGCAGCTTGCCTTTCCAACTGCTCGATCGTTTCTCTAGACGCTCCTCTACATGCTTCCACTCCGCAATTGTGAGATGCCGATAGTGGATCGATATTCCCAAATATTTAATCAGGAATTGGCCATGTGCGCAACCAAAGAGGTCAGCATAATCGGCAGCCGCCTCAACGGCTTCTCCAAAGCAGAAAAGTCCACTTTTATGGAAGTTAATTTTGAGACCGGACATTTGCTCAAACGCTGAGAGCAAGAGTTTCGGGTTTTGAGCCTTGTCTAGGTCATGTTCCATAGAAAGAATTGTGTCATCGGCATATTGCAGCATAGAGAGGCCACCATCCATAAGATGTGGCACTACTCCTTCTATCTGGCCATCCTGCTTAGCGCGCTCAATCAGAATAGCCAACATGTCAGCAACAATGTTAAATAACATTAAGACATGGAGTCACCCTGTCGTAGTCCTTTTTTTTGTCTGAAAGTAATGGCCTACATCATCATTGACTTTGAAGGCCACACTACCTCCTTAATGACTTAGATAGTCAAGCCGATATATGACTTTGCAACCATGGAAATCATCGAGCGCATATAGCATGCAGCTTAATGGACTCCCAAGAGCAGCAACAACCGAAGCGGATGCAATCACAGTAAATCCCTATCCTGTTACATAGGCTCTGGTCTTTCCAGGTGCGGGGCGGGTTATAGACCATTGGTCGTTCAGAAAAAACTTGACCAGAGAGAGTTGATGAGGCCGCTGATATACATTTTCCCTTTGTGTAAAAGATTTGATCCGGAACAACCACATACAAACATCGATTAGTAGGCAATAAACCATCTTCATTCTATTGGCAGGCAAATATCGATTAGCAGGCAATAAGTCCCTCTAATGGCTCTCCTCCATCCTGGTTCAGCATGAACCAGGAGCCGGGTCCCTCTATTGGCTCACAAATACATTGGAGCAAAATATGCTTTTTCAATTGGTTTACTCTAATATCTCAGAAACAAAAGCGTGGAGCATGGACCGTTTCACCCATGCTGGTTCAGCATGTATGCATTGTGTGGTGGTGCAAAACTGCCACTTGCATATATATATAGTCTCGATTCCCCTGCTAAAAGGAAACCATCATGTCATGATATTGCCACGATCATTTGCATTACTATGGCGTGGCTGATCATCATGCTTATTGTGTTTCTCAAAAGTGTGATTTTTACTGCTGGAATCAGCCATACACCTCTATCGAAAAGAAAAGATGGGAATCTGAAATCAAAATATATAGTTCCCAATCCATGACAACAATTGCATGATAAAACAGGGGAAATCTGGGTCCAGAGCTCCCACCTCTAACTCTACCCCAAACAGATGATGCATTAACCCATCTTCATTCTATGCTGAAAACCTGAACTCTTTTTCTTTTCTCATTTGAAAGAGTAATAAGAAAGCTGAACTCAGTCTATCACTTAGTGACTTAGACAGGCAAGCTGATATATGATTTTGCACACATGGAAGCCATCGAGCGCATAGCATGCAGCTTAATGGATTCCCAAGAGCAGTAACAACTGAAGCAGATGCCGTGACAGTAAATCCCCGTCGAGTTACATCGGCTCTAGTCTTTCCAAGCGCGGGATGAATTATTGACCATTGGTTGTTCAGGAAAAACTGGACCAGAGAGTTGATGAGACCGCCGATATACATTTTCCCTTCGTGTACAATGTTTGATCAGGAACAACCGCATTCAAACATCAATTAGCAGGCTATTACACACAACCGTGCACGCTGGGGCTCCCGATATTCAGATCGACCCTATTTTTGCACTTTGCAAGTACACACGAAAAACTAATATCTACAATTTTTCAGACGTAGTTGAAACTTCAGCATAATATTTCTCTAGCGCTCGCGTCGCTCTAGGGGGGGGGGGGGCATGAGCGAACTCTAGCCACCGCCGCCCCATTCCTCGCATCTGCAGCCCGTGGCCTGGCAGCTGCCGGAGGAGGCCGACGGGCGAAGCCCGCCTCGGAGGACGGCAGCGGCAGGGCACTCTTCTCCTCGTGGTGGCGCGTTGCCGTGGACAGCGTGGCCCGCTAGCGGCGTGGCGGCGGAAGCCTGAGCGGTGGATCCGGCGGTGAACCTCTCGTCAGCGCGGCGAGGAGGTTCTGCATGGCTGACCGGGGTCGCGCGTGAGGGATTCAGGTCGTCTGGATCGATCTCGCGTTGGCGCCTTCGTCTTCAGCCGGCGCGGTCAGGGCGGCGACCCTAGCATGCGGCAGCGGCCGTTTCCCCCATGGCAGGTGGATTGAGTTGGGTGGTGGCGGTTGATGCGGATATGGCGTCCCGGCCAGATCCATCGTGGTTCGGCTATGGCCGGCCGGCGGCGCGTGATGGGGCCGGGGGTGGGGCGGCCGGAGGTCCTCAACCGCCTTTTCGATGACACCATACGTCTACATGGCTAGGGTGTGCTCGGATCCAGTCAGCGGCGAGATCGTGGTGACGCTACTTCCGGTGAAAATCACGCCAACTTCGGTCATGGCGGACGATGACGGCGTCTCCGACGCCCCCTGTTGAGGCATCATCGTTGCAAACTGCGTCAACATGATTGGAATGTTCCGGGGGAAACCCTAGATCTGGGTCTACCGGATTGGACGATGACACCGCCTTCAATGGTGTGCTCCCTCCTGAAGGCTTCGTTTTGGAGCAGGAGCTGGCTGGAGGGGACGAGGAGGAGCGGTGTTTCATCTACCGCAAGGCCGACGACGGATCCCGACGGCGTGGAGCTATGGAGTTTCGGTGACGGACGCGTGGGGATGGACTCGCGCAGGAGGACGACACTGTCTGGCGTCGTGGTGGCGTCGATGGCAGAGAGACCTGGCACGGTAGATGCAACAGTACAGCTCTGAAGATGGATTGGTGGCAGGTGGCTGCGGCGGCCTCATACCCGGCAGGCGTCCTGGTTGAGGAGTGCGCCGAACTGGTGGGTGTCCCATACATGGCAGGCATCCTGGTTGGGACCTCGGGTCTTAGATGTTAGGTTTGTCTACGAGATCTGTTTGGTATTAGGCCCAGACTATCAGCATCCCTACATCAACTAGATAGGAGTAGCGACAGATGTTGCCTAGCCGGTGGCTATAGTCTTACTGTTGTATGACTTTGTAAGGTCTTTTGTAAATAATTAATAAAGTGGCTGCATGCATCGTCCAGATGCAGATGCAGAGGCCGGGGTTCCTCCTCCATCTCTAAAAAAAAGTTGACGTCTATAGTGTTGCTATCTTGGGAACCACGTTCTCTCCAACTGATCTTCCACATCTGGAGTAAGCTTACCCTGCATGATAGGGGAAAACTATTTTAGTCACATGGATACATAGATGCAATGCCTATTCGATGTGATGTTGTTGTCCAAACTACGTACACATCATGAATGAGAACATTGATTTTTGGAAGGGAAGCAGGGTAGCGTTAGGAAGACTCTGAATTTGCACGTCGTTTGTCCAGCCTTCAGTTCCGTGGTATTGCAGTTTGTACTCGCTAGAATCGCCCCTTCACCTCTGTAGAAAAGGAAACATAGAACTCTTAAATCTGAATGCAGAGCTCCCAATCCATGGCAACAGTTTCATGACAAAATAGTGGAAGTGATCCACAGCTCCCATATTAAATCATGGGTATGTACCTGTATCTCAAATCGATGACGCATTAATCCATCTAGTGCAGCTATTTCCCGGTGAAATTGTTTAGTTGTGTTTTACATCAGAACTCTGCTAGCTATTGTGGTTTTAGCTTTAGGAGGCACCCTTTCTTAGGTTTTTTTATGTTGCTGCACATAGATACTAGACCTTGTCGTTACCGCTGAGATAGCTGAACCCCGCAGTTTTTTGTCATATTAAATATACAAAAATATTATACCGCGTACGTTATTGTTTGTCTATTTTTGGCGGTGGCATGCATTTTTGTTAATAGATGACATTGATTTGCAACTAGGCACATACAACACCAGACCTGCGAAGCGACCATGCATGCGCGTCGTCGGTGTTGCTCCTAGTTGTGCCTCTGCTGTTGTTGTGCTTGGTTGTGCAACCACCGCTGGTTGTTGCGCCGGGTTGCTTTGTCGTCGATCCTCTGTCTGCGTCGGTTGTTGCTGCCGTCGAGCTTGGCTGCCTCTGTTTCTTCTCGTACTTCTGCTACTGCTTCCTCTTCTGGTGCCTTTTCCACTACTGCATATTGTTGTGTTGGTGTCGGTCATCGTGGACTGCACTTGCACGGTTGCACCTAATGAACTGGACAATAATAGAAGTAACTCAATTCTCCCGCAAAAAAAAAACTCGATTGAAAGCTGACAACAACCATGGTACATGTTCCAACCCTCTAAACTGCCAAAAGCTCGTCTAAACAAAATCTGATGAAGGCCTGAACCATTAATCTTCCTGGAAAAATTTCAAGGTTCTCCATGAGGATAAAAAATGATGAAGCATGTTCGATGTTCCCCGTGAATCGTGACAAGGAGTAGCCTCCGCGATATCTTGTCAGCAGCAGCGAAAAGCCATGGTGATTGGCTCTAATACTAACTATTGTGAACCTTGATCCAATAAAATGCATGGCCGTGAGGGATTGTGCAGACACAGGTTTAAATGCGAGATCAACGTGGGAAAACGAAATGCATGGCCACATGCCATCCTTATATAAAGGATGCTTAGGCCCTTGAGGCCTTCGCCTTTCCCATTCTCCAAATACGATTGGAGTCTTTCTAATCATACAATTTCCTAATGGAATCTTACGATACTTCTTTCTGATGGACTCTTTGTCAGGTCCTAGCAGGAGAGAAATCTCAACATATATCCCTTAGTTATCCATCAGAGAAACACAAGTGAAGGCCACAGTCGGTTATCCAACGATGCACGTGTGATAGCGAGATCCAATGGCTATTGGTACTTGGCTTACTGCTTTAGTTACTCTTTACTATAATTTAGTTCAACCAGGGGGCTTTGCTTGGGCCATTTACCTCATGTTTTACTCTGGGTAATCGCTGAACCGACCCGGCTATATATGTCATACCCATCGTGAATAAAGGGTAAGAAATAATTTGCCAGAAAATACTTCCTTAGATTAATTAGAAGTAGAGACGATTATCTTCTCGAGTATCCCGCATTTTACACCAAAATCTGATAAATCCCTCGTCGGTTTTCGGATCAATTCCTTTCAATTGTGCCGGTCCTAGCACTCTTCCCATGCTGGTTCAACGGGGGCTCCCTCTATGGGCTCTCCTCCCATGCTGGTTCAACGGGAGCGGGTCCCTCTATTGGCAAACAAATCGGGTGAATCAAAATATGCTTTCTCTATTGGTTTACTCTAATATCTCGGAAACAAATGCGTGGAGTACTGACCATTTCGCCCAGCCAACACCATGTATGCATTGTGTGGTGGTGGGAAAACTACCGCTTGCATATATATAGTCTCAATTCCCATTCTACCGAAGAGGTCATCAGGTCATCATATTGCCATGATCATTTGCATTACTATGGCATGGCGGATCATCATGCTTATTGTGTTTCGCAAAAATGCCATTTTTACTGCTAGAATCAGCCGTACACCTCTATCGGAAAGAAAACATGGGGACCTGAAATCAGAATCTAGAGTTCTCAATCCATGGCAACAGTTGCATGATAAAACAGGGAAATCTGGGTCCAGAGATCCCACCTCTAAATCGCAGTTATGTTCCCCCGTATCCCAAATCAATGATCCATTAACCCCTCCTCATGCTGTCCTGAAAACCTTAACTTTGTTCAATTTTGAAAGAGTAAGAAACCTGAACTCAACCCATCACTTAGACAAGTCAGACAATAAATTATCTTGCACATACGTAAGTAACAAGCAAGCCAACGAATTATCTTGCACATGTTAGGATTAATCTTGATTATGTATCTGCATTGTATTTTTGTTTAGCTTGTAGTCTAGTGTAGGTTGATGTTTCTCCCGTGAAGCTTCAGCTCAGCATGCGGAGGAGGCGAGATGCCGGGCTGCCGTGCGATGCGGCGAGCATGGCGAGATGCCGATGGTGCCGTGCGATATGGCGACGCCGTGAGAAGCGGCATGACGCGATGGATGCTGGAGCGTGATGGGGTGCATAGATGTATGATCAGGTTGGGTCGAGTGAGTCGACAAGTTCTGGTCGTATGGACGTGCATGCATGGGTTGTGTGCAGTGCGCTGCATGCAAATGTTAGTTGCTAGTAGTACTAGTCCTTGGGAGCCTAGAGCGAATCTAGGAGATTAGCTGGATAGAGTTAGTTGTGTTAGTGGACGGTAGAAGTGGTCATGGCGTAGTGGGCAGCGTGAGTTGTGCGGCTTGAGTGCTAGCCACTGATGTATATATATGTGTTGCATATTGAGTAATGAAGAGGCCGTGAGGGCTGAAGGAAACCATGTAGCATATGTGTTGTCACCGGGAGCAAAGGCAAAGCTAATTGTCTCCCTTGTGAATGTGTGCGTGCGTGTGTGTTCTTGTGTGAGAGAAACCAAGACAAAGAGAAGAGAGTTGTGCGAGGCACCCCAACATAGAAGAAGGTCGGCGCTGCGAGAGGCGGCGCCAACAATTGGTATCAGAGCCTTGTGGATCCGTGGAGGTGGCGCTGTGGCGGACTCCATGTGAGGTGGGGGACGGCGGCGCGAGGTGGAGGCCGGCGACGGCGCGATGCCGCGGGTGGCCAGTTGCGGTGCGATGCCGCAAGATGATGATGGTGTGGTGGTCGGCGTCGCGAGGACGTCATCCACAACAAGATGGTCCATGGTGACCGGCGCTGCGACGGCGTCGGCTGTGGCGCGACGGACTTCATGTGAGATGGAGGCCGACGGCGCGAGAAGCAGGATGGTGGCCATGCGGTGACGCTAGGTGGAGATGGCAGCGCGAAGCTGCCGCAAGAAGACGACGGTGCGATGCCGTCGAGAGGAGACGATGGTGGTGCGATGCCATCATCTCAAGGAGATTCGGTGTGATGCCGACGACGGTGGTGCGATGCAATCGCCATCATGAAGTGTTGGTGTGAAGCCAACAAAAGTTACAACATGATGTTGCGGCAAAACGGCATGGTGATCGGCGTTGCGACAGCGTCGACCACGTCAAGAGGTGGCCGCCGCTTGCGGCATGAGGACATGGTGATGGACGCCGGCGCTGCGATGGCGTCGGTCCACGGCAAGGTGCACAGCGCCGTGATGGCGTCGTCAAGTGGTAGCGGGTGAAGCCACGTGAAGATTGGAGAATCAAGATTAGGAGGGACAATGTTAGGATTAATCTTGATTAAGTATCTGCATTGTATTTTTGTTTAGCATGCAGTCTAGTGTAGGTTGATGTTTCTCCCGTGAAGCTTCAGCTCAGCATGCGGAGGAGGCGAGATGCCGGGCTGCCGTGCGATGCCACTAGTGGCATTGTTGAGGCAGCCCAACATATGGAAGTTGTCGACTGCGTAGCACACAGCTTAATGGACTCCGAAGAGCAGTAACAACTGAAGCGGATGCAGTCACGTAGATCCCCGTCCAGTTACAGGACGAGGTATAGGCCATTGGAGGTTTGCAAAAACTAGAGCACAAAGAGTTGATGAGGCCACTGATATACATTTTTCCTCCCTGTACAAGATTTGATCAGGAACAACCACATACGAACGTCGATTAGCAGGCAATAATACACAACCGTGCAAGCTGGGGTTCCTGATATTCAGATTGATACTATTTTTAAACTTCGGGAGTATATATGAAAAACACATTAACACATATCTACTGTTCTTTAGACGTAGTTGAAACTGCAGCATAATCATATTTGACATCTACAGTGTTGCTATCTTTGGAACTGCGTTCTCTCCAACTGATCTTCCACATCTGGAGTAAGCTTACCCTGCATGACAGAGGAAAAAACATTAGTCACATGGATACATGGATGCAAGGCCTATTCAATGTGGTGAAGTTGTCAAAACTGCAAACATTGATTTCTGGAAGCAAACCAGAGTAGTATTAGTTTGAATAAGCAGAAGTGCATCATGAAAAGTTTCCTAAGAACTACCCGTGCATGTTTTGGTTCATGTTAAAAATACCAAAAAAATAACTGCAGATATCTTATTCTGATATCATTCTAGTAACCAAAGTGAACAAAAACCATCCTCATAAAGAGCGAAAACATCATTTTTTTGGTAAATCAGTGGAATGGCAATATTATTGATATTTGGTAACACTTGGTGTATTTGTATGCTCAAGTAGAGCGAGCAATACCAACATCGGATTAAAGTGATTCAGTAGAACTAAAACTATACAAAAATAGACTCAAAAGCGATGCATTGAGTAAGCTGATGTATACATGTCAGGTTCAATTGTCCTCTTTGCCAACATAAGAGTCAAGAAAACAGGTACCATTGCAGCACATAGATGCTTAAGAGTATGCCCGCTAACAATGTCATGTGTCCACCTATATATAGGTTTGTCCGCAGCCTCTTCTACTTTGGCAAGAAGGTAAAATCCTGAAATCAATTTGAAAAATCAGAACAGAAGTATCTTTGCGCTTAGAAAACCCTCACAAAAAAATGTGTTTAGAAGAAATGCTTCCAGTGGCCTATGTTTAAATTGCGCTTAAATAATGCTTCTGCATAACTCATTCTTGTAGCAACTTCATCAAAGGCCAACAACCAGAAAGCAGCAATTCATAAACATTTATATTAACTGGAACTGTTGACTGTTTTATAAATTTCTAGGTAACAGCAGACATGACTGGGGAAAAAGAATCATCTTGGCACCGGTCAATGGTACTGAGAGAATAAGAACATAAGGGGAACATTGAAATTCTAGTGAGTTTTTTATAACCAAGCATCATGAGTACAGACTGCAAGAAGAAAAAGGTAACAACGGTTCTTATGCTTTGAGAAAATTGACTATGAAATAACCCAGTACATTTACATAAATCACATATAACTATGTACACAAACAATGGAACTGCATACAACCTGTTGATATTGAGCGGCAATAACACTAACCTGCTGCCGACAACCAGTAGCTTGAATGTGTATACACTGGTGGAATAACTATAGCCATCACAGGTATTACAATGCATGGAACAAATTGGATTACCGCATATGGCCGAAGGTCGTCAAAGAAACTACACAACAGAGTAGACAGTTAAGTTCAAGGAAGCAAATATTACTGACAGAAGAATAGATAAACAATTGAAAGATCTTGCCTCCTGTACAGGATGCTTAGTGCACCAGCAATGACAAGGGGTGCAAGGGATTTTGTTCCGGCTCCATCATCAACCCTTTCTATGATGAAAATGGCCGTGATAGACGTGAAAGCAATCGTCATCTAGACAAACAAGCCTATATGTCAGCGCTCGAAATATTTAAAATCAAGAAAGAAGGAGCAACTCCTAGGGTCTGGGGGCTATAGACTGTGTACATGTCATGGCACCAAGCTAGGGAGTATACATAATAGGAGATGATGATGTAAATATCATGATGCTGAGATCTAGGAAAGACTCGCAGAGTCGCAGGCAATCTGTCCCAAACTATGGTGGCATCGTCCGGGTAGAGATGGTAGTAGGATGAACCAACACCGACAGAAGTGACACCAGCAAAGAAGAGTGTGCAACTCCAGAGCTCCCCCTGTGAGCTGCCAGCAGGATCAACATCAGTGTGCTTCAAACCTCAAGTTGAGTTAGAACAGGAACCAAAATTGGTAAGAGCATCTAGTCTGCACCATAGCCTGAAGTAGTTTTTGTAGTGGCACAGAATGAACCGGCGAGACCGACAAATAGGAAGGGGATGTTTGAGAGCACGTTCAATGTTTTAGTGATCCCTGAGAAAGTAATTGAGCCAAAGGTACAGTTCACTCCCTCCCCAGCTTCCCTCTTTCTGAAGGAGCGCACGCAAGTACACGTACAAAGCTGCTGGTTTCGGACGAGTTGCACAGGTACGATCCTAAGCAGCCAGCCAGGCAGCTGGATCAAATCGCCGGCTTGATCGCTCACTCTCTCGCCGAAACACACCACGAACACGACGACACAGGAGACTCGCCGACTTATTTGCTACAGGTGCCTGTCGCACCCAGTTAATTCTAGATCTTACGTTTTACAAAAAAGGGTTTGCCCCCGCTTTATATTATAAAGCATCCATCACCGATTACAACCGAGAGCCGATACAAACACACACCACCACTACACACCACGCACCCTACGCAAGAACGCACACCAAGGGCGAGATACAAGGATGCCGGGCACCGACACACCACTCCAACTAACTACAAAGCACACTAAAGATGAGCAAAGAGGCATCGCCTTGAGCCGACGGAGATTGCCATGAGAAACCACCGAGGAGAGGTGAGACGACTGACGGCAGAGCAAGGACTCCAAAACGGTGCCTCCAACAAGGGCACGACCATATCCGCCACCGTCGGCCAGTACGAGAACTCGGCAAGTGATGAACCCCGGTGCACCAACCCTTCGGCACACACCCCGCTCCGCCAACCACCCGCATCCATGCCGCCCACGCGGCCATGTCTGCCCATTCGCACCCGAGTTGCGCAATCTGCCCAAGATCAACGGATATCCCACTGCCAGGGCTGCCGCCCAGCATCCAGACCGTCCCGGCACCCTCAAAGGAGAGGGCTTTTGATGGAGCCAACTTCCACCACCGCCTCAACCGGCAACTACCGTCCCGCCTCAGACATCGCCGGGACAACAACCACGAAGCATCAGGCCGGGGAAAGGGGAAGGCAAGGTGCGACAACAACCCTCCCCCCCCCCCCCCAACCCCGGAAGCACTTGCTTTGCCCCAACCCTGCTATTGGCACAGCCCAACGCGAGGCCACCGACAGCCGCTCGTCCGACGAAGGGGGGAGAAGAGCCAGCACCGCCGCCGCCGTGAAGGAGGGGTCCAGGAACAGCCTGCCCACGTCGCATGCCATCGTCCACGCCCAACTGCACCACGGAGCCCGCACGCGCCACCACCACCACCTACCGCCACGCCACTAGCACCGCCACTCGTATGCACGGCGGTGCCAGCCGCCCGCGGCCCTACTGCACCCAGCCCGCGCTGCCGGAAGAGGCGACCGAGCCAGATCCGGCCATATCTGACCGGAGCCCACCGGCGCGCACCACCTGACGGGTCGGCCGCCGCCGAAGGCGCAGCCAGCCACCACGCCGCCTGCCATGCCGGGCGGCACGGAGGCGCACCAAGCCGCATCCACCCGTCGACGCCGAGATGCCCGGCGCCTACATCCCACACCGCCCCGAGGGAACGGCCCGCCAGCCGCCGCCGAGACGACGCGAGAAGCCCCGCCGCCGCCGCCGACGACCGGGCTTCGCCCGGGCGCACCCCCTGGCGGCAACGAGGGGGGTAGAGGGAGGTGAGGGGGCGGTGGCGGCGGGGATTAGGGTTGTCTTCTGTTCGCCGCGCAGAGGCGACATGGGAGGGAGGGGGTTCAATCTCATGTTTTACAAGGGGTAGAGTAGGTAGACTCTCTCGAAACAGGCTTTTGCCCCCCTTTATAAATAAAGGCACGAACCGAACTAGATATGCGGCTGAACGATACATGGTGGTGAGATGACCCTCATACAAAGCAGATCCTATGCTACCCGGATCGCAAAGTAGACAAGCAACTATGCAGTAGACAAGCAACTATGCTACCTCAGGAGAACACAGGGAGAATGGTGCACAATCACGCAACACCCTAGGACACCTAAGCTCCTAGACAATGCCTCCAAGAGAGAGAACAACGCAGAGCGTCGTCGCTGCCTATCCCCACCGTGCAAGGGTCTTCACCCGGAACTATGACGCGGCAAGGAGATCCACGACGACGTCTTCAAGAAGAGAACGGCGCCCGCAAGTGTCACCGTCGCCGGTGCAAAAGCGAGGAGCTTTCACTCGGCACCCCATCCTAAGTCACCGAGGCCCTAGGGCAAACGCGGCATGCCCAGACCCTAGATCCAGATCTGGGTGACGTCCAGCAGAGGACGCGCCCGAGCCACCAATTGCTACCCCTCTCATCGCCCGCACGATAAAGAAGGGAGCCATCACCGCCGACATGGCGCCTGCCGGAGTGCCAACCATGCGAACCACCATCCGGAGCTGCCGTGCTGGCATCCAAGTCCAACACCTCACCCACCGCCCACCACAGAGTACCAGCCACCCTAGGAAGAGCGAAAGTCCACATCTTTCACTCCAAACCCGACATGAGCCACGAAGGCTGGGCCTGCGCCACCACTACAAGGGCCCCAACCTTGTGTCCCCGGCCAATCCTAGTGGACTGGACGAGACACACCTCTGTGATTCCCGACGACCGTGCCAAGTACACTCAGACAACGCTGTGTCCATGGCCCTCGACTCCGTGTTGCCTGACAGTACCGTGAAGCCCCGAACATCAGCAGCGACCACCGTACCACCAGAGGGAGGGACTCGCCTACCGTGGGTACATCCCGGATTGAGCCCAATCTGACCCACCCGGAGCGGCAACTCCGACACGGCTCTGGCCCTGGTCAGATCCTCCCGAGCAAGCGCCCCCCGGTCATAGCCATTCTAGATCGAGGAGAATAAAGATCACATCCGCCATGTTGCGCCGCCGATGAGGCACGTCCACCAGAGAGCGCCGCCTCCTCCACTGACCTGCTCCACCCGCACCCCGGTCAAGCCGGTCACCGCGGCCATAACGCCGGACCCTCCCGACAGGGCACACCACCACTCCGCACCACCACCGGTGACGGCCGGCCCGCGCCACCACAGCCCGCGTCGCTCACGAGATGGCGGCCGGACGAGCCACTGATGCAGATCAGCAAGGTCCATCGCTGCCTCGCCAAGCATGCCCCGCCATCCTCGGACATCCAGCAGCCACCAGCAACAGCTGCCGCCGCCGAATCTCGCTGGTCCACCACGGCCGGCCGCCAACACCGTCCAGGACCCGCAGAGGCCGCCGGCCCCACGCCGCCCACGGCTCCCAGCGCCAGATCGGGGCGCGGGCAGCAGAAAGCACGCCCCTCCAGCTAGCAGCCCGATGCACCATGCAAGCCCCCAGCCGTCGATTGTTGGAACGGCACCCGCCGCACCGTCGTGACCCACCAACCACGGCGCCCTGGCCCGTTGAAGCGCCCCGCACCGACGCCACACGCGAGGGGACGAGGAGGCGGACGCCGCCAGCACCGGCCAGGCTTTGCCTGGGTGCACCCTGTGGCGACGGCGGGGGAGGAAGGGGACGGGAGGAGGGGAGGAGGCCAGCGGCCCCTAGGGTTCCCTCCCCGTCGCCTGTGGGGTTGACCCTGGAAGGGTGGGTCGAGAGTATATAGAGGGGGAGTGGCGAAGCCCTCACGTTTTACAAGATCTGTACCATCATTCATACCAAACATTCATGACTTTGTAGAGTGGCCAGGCCCTCGCGTTAATTTAGTTGATATAATCAAAGCAACAAACACAATGCTGACCAATCAGACACTTTTCCTTGGTACTGACCACAAAAAAGCATGCTGATTTGTCTAAATTGTAATTCGAATGATTTTGTGGTTCTACAGATGGAAGACTGTGAGAGCGTGCAAGATTCAATGCCTGAGATTTGGTTTTGCTGGGAACAGGAACCACCCATGCCGAAATATAAACAACTTTGATTGAGTAGACGAATGGCTCAACTTTACATACTGACAGACATACACTTTGTCTAGGAAAAGGTAGCATTAGGTGAAGTTCAAGTGCTACATGTTCCTACTAGCGCTCAGTTACCAAGGGGGCTCCCACCGCGGTTTTCGTCAACCTTCGATCATGTCTCAAACATCATCAAGCCCGCAGTTGATGCTGCTGCCGGTGTTAGACTGAAGATTTGGCCTCCCACGGCGGTTTTCATCAACATTCGCTCCAGTCTGAAACATCATCAAGCCCGCAGTTGATGCTGTTGCCGGTGTTAGACTGAAGATTCGGCCTCGTCCCACTACCTGCATGATCTCACCACGATCCCCAGCGACTTTAGCCTTCAGTTGTATGGCTCGGCCCCTCTATATGCAACCACTGTACTCTGTAATGAATATAGACTTGATTCCCCCAAATATCATGCACAACGCCCAAGGGCTGGCTTTAGTCATATTTATACTAGACCTAACACATACTCCCCATCTGTTCACAAATTCATGAAGCAGAATGTGCTCTTTGTATTGGTTTACTCCAATATCTCAGCAAAGTAAGAATGTGCAAAATAGATTGTTCCACCAACAAAGGACCTCCATATATGCATTGTGTGGGTGTTGAAGATCAGCATGCTTGTTCTGTTTCGCAAAGAGCTCATCATATTGCCATGATTATTTGCATTACTATGGCATGGAAGATCAGCATGCTTGTTCTGTTTCGCAGAAATGTCGTTTTTACTGTTGTAATCACCAGTTATATCTCTGCCAAAAAGAAAACCCGGAACTATGAAATCATTTTGTTAACTTCATGGAACTCTGAAGTGTGAAATATGAATCCAGGGCTCCCAATCCATGGCAACAAATGCATGGTAAAACAGGGCAAATCTGGGGCCAGAGCTCCCATATCCATATCGCAGTTATGTTGCCCGTATCACATGTATTTGTCGACAGTGAAGGAACACAAGATAAACATTGTTCGATTCAGAAGATGACACATCAACTGCTAATCTCAGCACAAACGGACATGGACTTAATTGCTTGCCCTGACATTTGGTATCAGGAAGAGCCAAAAATGTTTGTTAGACGAAATGAAGTGGATATAGTCTCGGTACAGACCCCCCACTTTCTCTTTGAGGCGGGACGAGCTCTACACTGTTGGACATTCGGAAAAACTAGACCAAGAAAGAGGTTGATGAGGCCACTGACAAATGTTTTCGTTTGTGCAGAGTAGTATAATATTTGATCAGGACAATTCAGATACTGTCAATGAACGTTTATTGGCAGCCAATAACACAAAGGTGCTCGCTGGGGCTCCCGATATTCAGATTGATGCTATTTAACTTTGCAAGTATGCGTGAGAAACATGTACATCTACTGTTGTTCAGATGTAGTTGAACTGTTGAAACTGCAGCATAATCATATTTGACGGCTAAGTATTGCTATCTTTGGAACGGTGTTCTCTCCAACTGATCTTCCACATCTGGAGCAAACTTACCCTGCATAGCAGAGGAAAAAACATTAGCCAGAAGGGCACAGAGAATCAATGCTTTATATATTACATATCCAAGGCGAATTCAATGTGGTGAAGTTGTCAATTCCACAAGTTAACTGCAGATGTCTTATTCTGATATCATTCTAGTAATCGAACTGAACAAAAAATCAACCTCATAAAATGCGAAAACATCAAAATTTTGGTCGCATATTTTAGCATCAGTGGAATGGCAATATTATCCATGATATTTGGTAAGACTTGGTGTATTTGTATTACTCAAAGCAGAACAAGCAATACCACAACATCAGATTAAAGTAGTTAAATCAAACTACAACTCTACAAAAATAGACTCAAGCAATGCACTGAGTAAGATGACGGTTTTGCCTAGCAGCGCTGCCCACAAGTGGCCTTTTTTTCTAAATTGGAAGTTTTTTTTCATGAAGCGTTTTGGCCAGGAACTACTCCCAAAACCCTCTTCATCGTCTTCACCGGTTCGCCGGCAAAGCTCTAGTGCACCAGTCCTTCATGTATCCACCATCTGCCGACCTCCAACCTGTCACCATACAGCGTCGGATTCTCGAATGACTCGTCGATCATATACGACACTCTGGTCATGCGTCATGTCCATCAATGGTGGGAGCGGCACAGGCCGCACATGGCAGCGGATGAGCGGACAATTCGATGGTTGGCAAGAGAGTGGCGGATCATGGAAGAGCAAACTTCGGCAGGCCGCACATGGCAGCAGATGAGCGGACAGCTCAACGGCCAGCAACAGAGCCAGGGCCGAGCCGGCAAAATCGGAGACCCCGTGCAAAGCTCTAAAATGGGCCCTATCTCTCTTAAAAAATAAGATAGTTCAAAGCCGAGACACTTATTTTGGATCGTAAGGAGTACTACATAGATAGAACTATAATAATACTAGTACATTGGCACGTGCAAAGCACGTCCACAGTTAATAGTTCTGTTGGGTTCAAAACAAAATTATGAATAAAATTTTATATGAAATACATGAGACGTTGAATAATCTACCATATAGTCATTTTGTCGGCTATCTAATTTTGACTCTTGAGATGGATTATTTGTATACAAAGGTCCACCAGAAAAAAGATTAAAATATGGAGAGAAAAAAATCAAGGATGTACATTGCAACTGTTTGCATATTTTTTTTGGTAAAGGACTGTTTGCGGGTTTTTTTTTTTTGCCAAAAAATTCGTTCGGCTACAAAAGAAAAAGAAAGAGAAGTTGTAGAACAAATTACTGAACTGTGCCTCGGCTATCATATTATACTTATCTCACGTCCATGTGTACTAATCGTTGAACTGTACGGTTTGTGGCTCCTACATTTACATCTTGGCAAGAGAGCATTGATATGGAGAGAAAACAACACCTCACGTGAGCTAAGCCCTTGTGACCCACGCATCAGTGACTGGAATGGTCCTACTCGAGAATGTGAAAGAACACTCTAGACATCTAGAGTATGACCTCACTGCTTTTATTTTCTGCCAAGGAGCAGTGCCACATGCAGGGGCGGACCCAGGACAAAAATGACCCGGGGTCCCATGTATATGTGGATATCAAGTCATAATATAGATAGAAGTAACACACTTAAAAGTACGTACAATATACCTAGAATACGATCTGACGATGAATATGATTGCCAAAGGTCCAAAATAAAGAGTTAAACTCGAAATATTAATTGATTGCTGGAAATTGAATAGTAAATGAGAATCAAAGTGTTCAAATTATGAATAAAGTATAACCAATGATGAGAAAATGCAGCACTAGATCTTGATTGCCTGCAAATCAAAAACAAAACCACTTAAAAATACAAAAACCACTTAGCACATATTAATTACAGTTGTGTGATAAGTTAAAACTATTACCTTTCTAAAATGGTTTCCTGCATTCTTTCATGGCCTCAAAGCGATCAATTACTGCATCATTTGTAACCTTCCTCATTTCACTTTTCTCCACATAACAAATAAGGTTGTACTTCAAGGCGTCGTCGCCAAGACGATTGCGCAAATATGTCTTCACAATTCTCATAGCTGAAAAAGATCTCTCAACTATAGCAGTGGCAACAGGCAATACTAGTGCTAGCTTCAAAAGTCGATAAACCAAGGGATATACAATATGTTTCCTTGTCTCCACCATTTTTTGAGAGAGTTCACAAATATTACTTAAACCAGAGAAGCGATCATCTGCTCGGACATCAGCAATGTAAAGATGAAGGTGATGTCTAAGAGTTCTCCATCATCAAAATCTTTTGTATAAAGTTTGGCTAGACCCATCAAATGCTCTAAATTGAAATCACGAAATAATTCAATTGGACTCAAGGCCGCCGAGCAGACAAGTAGTTCAGAATTTTTCTCATTGAAGCGATTATCAAGTTCTTGAAGAAGCCAATCAATGACATCATTAAAACAATCCACTTCATAATGATGCCTATTAGTGATACCTGTTTTTTTGCCATGGCTTCTTTGGATTCACATATTGGTCTTCCATTTCCAACTTGGAAATGTCATGCTTGTCACAAAAGACATATGCTTCATGTAGGACAGAATCCCATCCATCTCTTCTTAGATCATTCAAAGAGGCTTTGGTTGAATTCACACAATTAATGGCATTCACAATGTCTTGATTCTTTCGTTGTAGAGCCAATGATAATGTGTTTGTGATTATCAATATAGTGGACATAAGCTGTAAGTAGAACACAAAATCAAAAGACTGGAAATAAACAAGAAGACCACATGCTTGTCTTCTATTTGTATCATCCCTGTCTTCTTCTTCCACATATTCTAGCACTTTGACAATTGTAGGGAACATATCAATCAAACTCTTAAGAGTCTTGTAGTGAGAACTCCATCGAGTGTGTCCAGGTCTTTGAAGAGCTAGTTCTTGATTTAATCCTGTCCCACTTTTCAGTAGTCCACAACCTAAAGCTTCACACACTTGTTCTTTATATCTGTCTTGAATCATGTCTTTTCTTTTTGATGATCCAGAGACAACGTTCAACAAGACAGAGATCATATCAAAAAAATTACCAATGCATTTATGCTTACGAACAACAGCCACAACAACTAATTGAAGCTGATGTGCAAAACAGTGAATGTAATATGTTGTGGGGTTCTCTCTCATTATCAAGGATTGCAAGCCATTGAACTCACCTCTCATATTGCTAGCACCGTCGTATCCTTGACCTCTAACTTGCTTAAAACTTAATTTATATTCTGCAAATAAGTCATCAATGGCAGACTTGAGATACTTAGAGGTTGTCTCCTTCACATGAGTAAGGCCAACTAATGTCTCTATGGCACTTCCACATTTACCAACATACCGCAATACCACTGCCATTTGCTCTTTACCAGCCACATCCCTCGACTCATCAACCAACAAAGAAAATACATCATTTCCAATTTCCTGGAGAACTGAATGTAATATTTCCTTTGCAAAACATTCAGCTATGTCCTTCTGAATCTTCGAAGAAGTGAACTGATTATTACCTGGAGCATTATGGGCCACAACTTTTCTTACAGCTGGATTCTGCTCTGCTGTGTAAGCATGAAATTCCATGAAATTGCCTTTATTGAGAGACTGCTCGGACTCATCATGGCCACGGAAAGGCAACCCTTGCTTCATTAATACTCTAGCAACATCAATTGAGGCATTTAGTCGAATATAATAAGCAATCCTCTCAGCATTACTTTGTTTATTTAGAGCAACATAAATGTGTTCCTTTCGTTTCTGCAAAGCATCACAATATCTTTTTGCTTGGTTGTGAGCACTATTGATGTCTCCTACATGCTCTTTTAATCTATATTTTTTATTCCAACTTGACCAACCATTTGCAACAAATGCATCATATCCAGCTTCTTTCTTCTTGCGTGGTCTAAACAAGAAACAACAAAAACAATATGCTTTATGTTCGGACTCGCTATATTCAAGCCAGCTCTCAAACTCATCAAACCATTCCCGAGCAGACCTTCTATCTCTACCACATATTTCTGTTACTTTAAAATCACCAGTCTGAGGCTGACAAGGTCCATTGGCCAAATACTTCCTTCTTACCATATCTCTCAGATTCGGATGATACTCATCTATACTTCTCCTTTTACCTGGATCAAATTTAATTTCTTCTTCCCAATTGATCTCTTCTTCAACTTGAAATAAATTCCTTGTATTATTGGCAGAATTAGGTTCATATGTGGAGGCATCATTCTGTCCAGGTGGTGATGGCGGGACTGGGACATCAACCTGTTCATGTCGTGAGGGGACATCATTTTGTTCGACCGACAGTGGCGGGATCGAGGCATCATTCTGATTATGTTAGGTGTGACGGGCCTTCATCTTGCACTATGGTTCTCCTCTTTTTTAGAAACCTTTCCATAAACTGAGCTTCTCCTGCAATTTGTAATTATTTAAATAATTAATTTTTTCACAAAAGGAAAAAGCTAAGAATCATGTGTATACATACATAACATGAATTGCAATTGCATAGCTGTAAAATAAAACTTACTTGACATGTTGCTGCCTTGCCGGTGCTTCCAGCCGTCCTAATCTCCTAGAATATTGCAGTATTCTTCTCCACTCATCCACTGACCGCTACAATAGCCAAATAGTCCAATAGCTAATACAGACAAAATTTATATATAGTCTTACCGAATAGCCCTAATTTCCTAGAGTTAAACAAACAAATTAAGAATTAGAGCAGAATTTGGGAATTGAAATAGAGACAGACACACACCGCGAATTGGGGTCTGATGCAACATACCTTCACTGATTGGGCGAATTGGGGGGATCTGGCAAAGTAGAAGAACAGGCGAGGGGTCGAGGGCGACAGGCCACGAAGCGCATCGGCCGAGCGGCGAGTAGACGAACAGGCAAGGCGATACGCGAAGCCACGTACTGACGTACGTATAGATGGATTGATGCCTGGGCCTGGGCTTTCACCAGGGCGTGCTGTGCTGCTAGTCGGCCGGGCCTTGTTGGCTAGTTGTGGCCGTTTTGTCTATACGGGGGTGTCCCATTAGGAAATTTAGGGGTGTCCAGGCCTTTGTGGGATCTATATGTATAAGGTAAGATAGTTTTTTACCTGGTGTCATGGGCTACCTGCTGGGTCAACGTGGGCCCGCCCCTGGCCACATGACAGGAGGGTGAGCAGGATAGTAGCAGGCAGCACTGCGAATCCCTGCACTTTGGGCCGCTAGAGTGCTGAATCGGACGGTTGATTTATGTCCACGTAGCTCCATAACTGAGCAAATTTGATATCAGCCATCGGATTTAAAAGATCCAACGGTCCATATGCATCTATATTGGTACACTATATAGTAGTATAAAGATGATAATATCTTACATACCAATTGAGAAAAAAGGCTCGTATCTATTCTCGGTTGTGTGGTGTTCACTTAAACAACATCATTCTTTTAGTGTTCTTTGCAATAAAATCTTCCATAATATCCTCATAATTGATCTTCGTCCAATACATGTTTTCTAAGTTAAACCATCGACTTTTTTTTGTTTCTTCTTACGCTTTTGGTAATAGATTCATGTTTTGTAAGTGATAATATGACTTGGATCTTGCAATACCAGACCCTAATAGATGAAAAGAACAAAATCAGTTACAAGGTTTTAGCAAAACCAAATAGTAGGCAGAAAACAAAATTTACAGTGAAAGCATCACAGGATCGCCGGTCACCGATGAACGACGACACTTGAGAAATTGGAGACGGCTTGAACACGAACTTTACCTGCCGGCTCCGTTTCAAAAGAAAAAAAACTTTACCTGCCGGCGGACAGAAGATAAAAAAAATCCCTCGTATCGATCCCTTCCTTCCTAGTTTGTTGGTTCTCCCTCGTCTCGATCCCTCGCTGGACAGAAGAATCGCGATCTAATCTGCATCAATGGCTGCCCGGAGGAAGAAACGAAGAGACGAGTCGCTCCTGGATGCTCTCGATCGGTGGAGGCTGGAGGCGAGGAGGCGCAGGATGCACTGGACAGGAGACGATCGAGGGCCTGCTTCGGTGCTTCAGGCACGCAGCAGCCCAGAGGGTAAAGCCCATTATGAAGGAGCGTTTCAACCAGTGCTGAGCCTAGTAGCTGTACATCTTGGAAAAAATCTGGGGCCCCTAAAACCTATGGGCCCTGTGCGAGGGCACATGTTGCACCCCCATGGGCTACAGAGCAACGGATCATGGAAGAGCAAACTTCAGCAGTTGCGACGCTTAGAAATTTGGAACACGATCGCCTGGTGCCCTCGGAAGCCTCAATTCCCCATGAACTCACATAGATGTTCATGGATTCTTGCATGCCAATGTGGGATAGCAGCCAGCGATTGGGGTTGCTATGACGGACAAAGCACTCTATCGGCTCACAAATTTGGTAAAGGCCAAATGTTCCTTTCATATTGGTTTGCTCCAATATCTCAGAATCAAAAGAGTGTGGCATATGGACTGTTCACACATCCAACAAAGGACCTTCCTTGTATGCATTGTGTGGTGGTGGAAAAACTCTCACGTGCATATATATAGTGTCGTTTCCCCTGCTACCAAAGAACTCCTTGGATCATCATATTGCCATGATCATTTCATTACAATGGCATGCTAGATCTTCGTGCTTATCGTGTTCCGAGAAATTCCATTTTCTACCGCTGGAATCGTCACGTCACCGCTCTCAAACAGAAAACGTGGAACCCTGAAATCTGAATCAAGAACTCCCATTCCATAGCAATGGTTGCATGAGAAAACAGAGAAATCTAGGTCCAGACCTCCCATGTCATCACAATCTCGATGTTTGGCTATATTTCTCAATGATATCGCACATGCACAATTTATAACTTCGAGATTTCCTCCTATTGCAATGGGTGCGGACTGTAGGGTATTGTATTGTATATGCATCTTGTTTGCACAAACAAAGAGGACGGTGGTCTAGAAGCACCTGTCGCCCGTAGAAAAACAAAACAATGGAGCACATTGACTTGTGGCTGCCACCGGTTGCTGAAGGACAAACAGTTGCGACTGAGCAGAGGAAGCACACAACACCCAAGGGTTGGTTTTGGCATTCTTTATACTACACCTAGTAACATCTCTGTCTTGGTTCACAAATTCGGTGATGCAAAACGTGCAGTATGAATTATTCCACCCAACAAAGGACCATATGCATTGTGGGTGGCGAAAAAACTACCGCTTGCATAAATATAGAGTCGATTCCCCTGCTACCAACAAAGAGATCATCGGTGTTAGGAAAGCAACTTATCTTTATTGAAGGCCCAAGGGGCATATGTATATTACACATGATTTGAAGTGTAAGGAAACTAAACATAAACATAGACTAATAAGGACTCCTAGACCAATACTAATACTCCTTAACCCCCTCAAATGCAAAGTCGTATGCAATAGCATTGCATTTGAAGAAGTGTAATGCCAAAAAAATGATAATACATATCCGCGTCTTGAGAGTGTTGTCGTAGTATGAAGAGTCCTCAAAACCTGTCGAGTCGCCAAAAGGGGTAACGAAGAGATGACACATGAGAGGAAGACACCACATCACTTGAAGATACAAGAGAAGTATCAAGAGAAGATGGGGTTGTCGAAAGAAGATGTCACATCAAAAGAATGAAGCATTGCTTAAAGAATCATGGCCCGACGACGAAAGAAGCTCGGTGGCAAGAGAATGGGCTTAGATCAACAATGCAAAGGGAGGCTATAAAAATCCTATAGAGAGGACAATAACCAGAAAAAGACTGACGGACAAAACTTTGGTGGACTCGCATGACATGAGAAACACAAAATATCAACAGATTTGATGGACGCAGCGGAAAACAAGGAAGGTAAAAGCTAGGAGGCATACACGACACAAAGATGCAAAATCCATCGTGTATGCAGAAGACATTGGACCTTTTTTTTATGTTGAAAACAAAATCAAGATCGGAACGAAGCAGAACCTAGCACGCGGCCACGTACGTCCGAAAGGCAGGAGCAAAGCAGTAGGTAGGAGCACGCCAGCAACACGTAGCAGGAGAAAGTAGCTAGCTACAGGTAGTGGCACGTAGCAGTGGGAAGCACCAGCGGACATCATGACGTGCATAAAGAGCACGTACAAGGAGCAAGTGCGTGAGCGGGCAGGCAACTATCGACGTCGATCGGACCGAGAGAGACGTCCGTCAGATTTGGGAGCAGCGCCTGACTAGCGCCAGATCCACTAGGCTTGCCGGGCGGCTTGGAGCAGCAGGTGGAGTGACTTGGGCGTCGATCTTGATGGCGACCGGTTGAGGCGGCAGACGGCGCACGTCTTGGGAGGGAGCGGCAGCGAGGCACGAGATTGGATCGGGAGGGCGATTTGCGGCATCCAAAAAAATAACCTAAGCTCTGATACCATGTTAGGAAAGCAACTTATCTTTATTGAAGGCCCAAGGGGCATATATATATTACACATGACTTGAAGTGTAAGGAAACTAAACATAGACTAATAATGACTCCTAGACCAATACTAATACTCCTTAACAATCGGATCATCATATTACCCCGATCATTTGCATTACCATGGCATGGTAGATCATCATGCTTATTGTGTTTCGTAGAAATGCCCTTTTTACCATTGGAACCTTGAAATCTGAATGTGTTGCAACAGTTGCATGATAAAAACAGGGGATATCCGATCCAGACATTTTATATGTAAATTGCACCTATATAGCTTGCATCTCCAGTCGATGATGCGTTAAATCAGCTTCTTTATTTCTACCTTTTTTGCGATGAGTGCTCTCATTCTTACCTTCTGTTATGATCTAGATAGCGGAACCCGGCCGTCCATCCACAGTGACACAACAGAAACACTATACAATTCAGAAGACTGCCCTCCATACAAAACAAACCTAGCCTTAAAGCTTCCCTTGAGACCCCACTAATTCTGTTGGATGGCTACGTTATGAAGCCTATATGTGAAGTTGATTACGATTACGAAGGAAGCACGTACAATGCTTTTTCTGATTTTCGCCTAGTGAAAACTAAACATTTTTTGAAAATAAGAAACCTGGACAGCTGGACCTGTAGAGAATGTTGATACTCTTGTAAAAGATACTATGGTGATCACCTTGTAACAAAGAGTACTTTGATGTCAAAAAAGAAACCTCGACCTGTTGTATGGCTACTTAATTTCGTATGCATTTTGTTGTTCCTTTTAGACTCTGTTTGTAAGCTCCATCTTTGTCTGCTTGAAATGAGTAAACACTGAACTTGTTTACGCCGCGAGTTTCAACTGTATTTTTTCCTAACAAAATTGGCTAGTGAGCGAATCTGTTTGTACTATATGTAGATAGATGCAATTGGAAAAACAGAGCACCGAAGGGGAATTTCCACTGATATACCCTCAGTCCTGCATGACTGGTGCTGCTCCATAGCCTCCCCAGTGACTTGCCTCGGGACGTTTAATGGGGCTGGATGTCTAGAAAAGGTATATAATGGCATGCAGCTTAATGGACTCAGAAGACACATGGGAAGCGCAAACAATGTTTCAGTAGATCCCCGTCCTCTGTCATAGACTCTGATCTTTCCTACCAGGTGCAGGACAAGTTCTAGGCTATTCGACATTTGCAAAAGCTAGACCAAGAAAGAGTTGATGAGGCCCCTGGAATATATTTACTACAAGATTTGATCTGGATCGTCAACCAATAACACACAACCGTCCACGCTTGGGCTCCCGATATTCAAATTGTTGCCATTTCTAGACTTTGCAAGTATGCACGCATGAGAAACACATACTCACTCCGTTCCAAAATAGATGATCCAACTTTGTACTAAAGTAAGCACAAAGTTGGGTCATCTATTTTGGAACGGAGGGAGTATGTATCTACTGCAGTTCATATGTACTAGTCGAAATTGCAGCTACGGTGTTGCTTTCTTTGGAATGACGTTCTCTCCAACTGTTCTTCCACATCTGGAGCAAACTTACCATGCATGACAGAGAAAAAAAATATTAGTCACATGGGTACAGAGATGCAAGGCACTGTTACGGTAATTGGCGATTTTACGAGCCGTTCATCCACCCTAATCTGACGGTGATAAAATAGGAGTTACAAGAAGTTACAAAATTAAAATTACGGAAAATTACATGTAATGTGGGACCATTACAAATTTTTTGTGGGACCAATTAATTCATGAAAGGGTAAATCCGTCATTTGCTCTACTTTGTAAAATTCACAATGGCAATAACCGATCCAGTCTTCTCCTCACATAGGTCACATAAAAAACCCCCATGGCTCCTCCCGGCGGCCGCCACCTCCACCTCATGGCCCGCTATGACGGCCAACTACACCTTCTCTCCCACGACGCTGCCGACGACCGCCGCCTCCTCTCATTCCGGCGACGCCAATCCATCCTAAGCATAGGCACCGTGATGCAGTGGCGGTGCCAGGATCAAAACCTTGTGATGTCAAGTTTTTTTCATGAAGTTTTTTTTGTAGACAAGGAACATGAACAAAAAGGATCATACTTTATTAGGAAAATATTTATGATAGTAGTCTTGCGACCATGCATATTTTTATATGTATGCATCAGTACTAATAGGCTGGAATACATCTTGTTTTACAACATAAGTAATGCGACAATGATAGAAGAGATCGTCCTCTATTCTATTGTGCAAATCAGACTGAAGACATGCTATCCAATTACCAGATTGAAGATCTGACAAAAACAAGATATAGCTAAGAAAATATGGCCAAGAAAAATAACATATTTTCTTAGTAAGGAGCAATCTCTTACTTCCTCGTATTGCTTGTGAGATCAGAAAATTGGAAGATAACTAGAGAAGCTGAGAAGGGAGACACCCTCCGTTCAAAAATACCTGTCATCAAAATGGACAAAAAGGGATGTATCTAGAACTAAAATACATCTAGAATCATCCCCTTTTATTCATTTTGATGACAAGTATTTCTGGACGGAGGAAGTACTTCCTCCGTTCCAAAATACTAGTATAAAGTTGAGTCATCTATTTTAGAACGGAGGGAGTACAAAACAAAAAGGGAAATGGGGAAGGGCACCTTCCGAGTGTTGTACTGGATGTTGACCAATGATGGACGATGAGTAGACGTGGCTCACGGCTCAGGGCTCGCCGGAGGTGGCCATGCTTGACGCCCAAACCAAGATTGCATCCCAGTTTTCTATTTTCGAGAGGTAGAAGAGGTAGAAGGGAAAAAATTATATGAGACCAGGTCTCACGGTTAGCGGGTGAGACTCATCCTGATGAATGACACGTGGCTTTGTGATTTGTGAATGTCACGTGTCATTCATCAAGATGGGTCTCATCTGCTAACCGTGAGACCTGGTCTCATATAATTCTTTTCCGGATCCTAAAAAAAATCTTTTCCAAGGTAGAGGTTTACACCGGTGAAAACTGAAAAGGTGGAGAAGGGAAGGAGAATCACGTGATTTGTGGACCGGCCGATCAAGGAAGTTATTACTACTACTTCCTTTGCTTCCATTTGCCCAGCCGAACGCTTACTCAAAGTAGATGACCGATGGGCCTATGTAGTCATTTTCTAGCATTTATTCAGCAGGTGAATATACAGATTTTTGACTTGCCAATTTGCTGTGTAGTCAAGTGACTACACAGCCACAACGTGGCTTCGCCACTGCCGTGATGCCAATGGGTGGCTGAAGAGGAAGCATTGTCGTTGTATCGCGCAGGCCAGGTGGGTGGTGGCCGCCGGCTATGATCCCCTAGGTGAGGCTGGCGGCTTCGATCGCGCTGGTCAGGAGGGCGGCGGCGTTCGAGCAAACTGCGTATAGTGCACACCGCAAGGAGGCGGCGGCAAGTGCGGGCGAGTCAGGCCTTGTGGACGTGCCGGGCGCTCCGATTTTTTCTCCGTTTCTCTGGATCAGGCATTGCAGATTCAGACTTTGTATTGATTCTTAGTTTTAGACTTTGCATTGGAGATCTTTTTTCTCTGTTTCTCTGGATGAGGCATTGCAGATTCAGACTACGCATATCCGGAAAATCAAGAGCATGTGATGTTCTTCCGTGGAGTTCTTCAGCAATAAGGCCTGGACGCTACGCCTGGATTCGGGCGTGTTCAAGCTCACCCCGACTCAGACCAGACGAGAGCATCCTAGATCTGCTTAACAAGAGGCGCTAATTTGGTGTATCTTTTGCATTATGTGGGGTTTTTTGTTCTCTTGGGTGCAAGACTGTTCTATGCATTTGAGCAAAAAAAAAAAGCTTGGGAGTTCATGGGCGTCTTTTGTATTCTGGTAACAAGTGAAGATTGATGAGTTAGTTTGATCAGTTTCCATGTCCGAGTACAAGTGTTGTGTTGTTTCTAATGGGCTTCTGGTTATAACTCACAAGTTTAATTATTACATTGATCTGATAATTCTAGTGTTGATTGATGTTGTGTATCCTTTTGTTGATCATGAAAGTTTCTTATTGTCTAATAATGCTTATGTGGGAGTAGGAATACTAGACTACTAGTCAACTCACCATCCTAGAGATTCTTTCTGATGGGAGTTGTCCTTGCACTCTGTTTTCCAGGTTTGATTTAGTTCTGGTAGCATACGAGGAGCGCCTGAATTCCAGACCAAAAACAAGCCACTGACTGCCACGCCAACTGACGCTTTGGTGTAGTTATCATCTATGTGCATCCACGTCATGTATTTGGCAACCCCATAGATGAAATATCTCCTCATTGTATCAGACGAAAATAAACAAGAGGGTTTACTGCGCTAGTCTCAAAATGTACTCGTCTATTCTTTGTCCTAGCATGTCCATTCTTCGTGGAGTCGTTGACACTTCAGTAGACATCAGTTCTGACTTCTGAGATGCAAGTATTCAGTTCAGGGAAAATCTCGGAATAACTCTGAATTAATCAAGTTGCACGAAATTGAGATAATGAAGTGGTCTTTTGCTTTCCAAAGTAACAGAAACATCAGCATGGGGTATATGGCAAAAATCCCGACGCTAAAAGAGGAATTTGATGTTGAGATGAAGAACATAACATGTATGTTGATTACCACGTCCGAAGATAGACAAGTAAGAAGCAAGATAACAGTCGGTCATTACATAAATGCACATGACTAGTACGTGGATGTCCCAGCATTACAAAACTTTAGAGACCTAACCAAAATTGAATTGTACAAGGCTCTTCCTGGCAATTGCACCAAGTTTCTACTTCACAAGCAAATGAGGCACATTATATCAAATACATAAGTTTATTGGCAGTAACTAGGGCTGACTGAAACTCCCAAAAGCGATAAGAACAATTGTCGGACACCAATGTACAATCATGCGCCCTTCATTCTTCCCAAAAGTGAGAGAATGGAATCTCCGTCTTCCTCAGAGACAATAACAACATGTAGATACGCATTCAAGGGTTGTTCAGAATATGTGCAGGAGTACATGAGACATCAGGGTTTCAATCTTTCTTCTTCACCAGAAGAACTCGCCATTTTGTGTGATGGCTACAGTAGTTGCTCACATTGCCAAGGAAAAACCTGCAAGAACAATAGCAGAAATATCATCGACTTGAGATGAAGAAACATTGATCGCTTGAGGTTGTAACATCCTGTCAAATGCGTCTAAGATGTTGTGTGTAATGACTGATGAGTACTTTCATTTATCTAAGCAGTTAGCGGTACTCGCGCAATACAAGCTCTTATCATGTCCTTGGTAAGTTGGTTAAGTATAAGATAGTTAAAGTTCTGCCTCCTCCGGACAATCTACCCCTAAGCTGGGTATCACAATTTAGTTGTACAAGCCACACAAAGTATGAAGAACGGAAGTACAAGAAGAAAAACATAGCAAGTACAATAGACATGTGTCCATTGTTCTACTTCTGATAATACCTAAAATCATGTTCTTACTTGGAACACCAAAATAACTTCACAAGCAATGGAAAGGCTGGTAGATGCGTCGTAAACTAACTACTATTAACAATCAATGGATATATAGTGAACAATTAATAATGTAAGAGTACAAAGCAATTAACTTGTAACTAGTGTCTTCACAAAGCAATTAACTTGTAACTAGTGTCTTCACAAAGCAATTGCTGAGTAAGTAACTAAGATAGCATTTGTGAGATGACTACACAAACACAACCAATTTGCCAAAGGTGTGCAATTTCATCTGTAGAATGGAATGAGCAAGTGCAACACTGTAAACATTTAGAATGGACTGTCATTTCAGTTTAATAAGCAACAAACTAAAGCATATTATTAAGAGTCCTCTATGGAAATCCAATGACTATACCTGATGATTTATACTGAGTGCTCCAAGAGGACTGACAAGAATCGCAGGAGCAAATGCATAAGCAGCAAAATTAGATATTTCGCCAACAATCGATGTTCATAGGAGACCATGAGAGCAAACATTAGTCCTATTTCTTTTGGTCAAAAGTATTTGTAGGACCTTGAAGTATGTCTAGGGGGGGGGGTGATTAGACTACTTGACCAATTAAAAACTTAACCTTTTCCCAATTTTAGGCTTTGGCAGATTTTAGATATCTTTGCACAAGTCAAGAAATCTTCACACAATTCAAGCAAGCATGCAAAGAGTATATAGGCAGCGGAAATTAAAGCATGCAACTTGCAAGAAAGTAAAGGGAAGGGTTTGGAGGATTCAAACGCAATTGGAGACACAGATGTTTTTGTCGTGGTTCCGATAGGTGGTGCTATCGTACATCCACGTTGATGGAGACTTCAACCCACGAAGGGTAACGGTTGCCTTGAGTCCACGGAGGGCTCCACCCACGAAGGGTCCACGAAGAAGCAACCTTGTCTATCCCACCATGGTCGTCGCCCATAAAGGACTTGCCTCACTAGCGGTAGATCTTCACGAAGTAGGCGATCTCCTTGCCCTTACAAACTCCTTGGTTCAACTCCACAATCTTGTCAGATGCTCCCAAGTGACACCTAGCCAATATAGGAGACACCACTCTCCAAGAAGTAACAAATGGTGTGTTGATGATGAACTCCTTGCTCTTGTGCTTCAAATGATAGTCTCCCCAACACTCAACTCTCTCTCATAGGATTTGGATCTGGTGGAAAGAAGATTTGAGTGGAAAGCAACTTGGGGAAGGCTAGAGATCAAGATTCATGTGGTTAGAATGGAATATCTTGGCCTCAACACATGAGTAGGTGGTTCTCTCTCAGAACTGGTAAGTTGGAAGTGTAGGTTTGTTCTGATGGCTCTCTCCACGAATGAAGAGGAGGTGGAGGGGTATATATAGCCTCCACACAAAATCTAACTGTTAGACATAATTTACCAAACTCGATGGGACCGAATCAACCAACTCGGTCGGACCGATTCAGTAAACCTAGTGACCGTCAGGGTTTTCGGTGGGACTGGCATGCAACTCGGTAGGACCGATATGGTTAGGGTTAGGGCATAACGTAATCTCGGTGAGACCGATTACACAAACTCGGTAGGACCGATTTTGGTAATTAGCTAATCAGAGAGTTGGTCAGGTAAACTTGATGGGACCGATTCGCTTTTTCGGTGAGACCGAAATGTTACGAAAGGGAAACAGAGAGTTTACATTGCAACCTCGGTGGGACCGATCGCTCACTTCGGTTAGACCGAAACGTTACGAAGGGAAACAGAGAGATTACAATCCCATCTCGGTGAGACCGAGATTCCTATCGGTGAAACCGATTTGCCTGGGGTTTGTGGCAGTGGCTATGACATTTGAACTCGGTGGCGCCGGATAGAAGGAATCGGTGGGGCCAAGTTTGACTTTGGCTTTAGGTCATATGTGGATGTGAGAAAGTAGTTGAGGGTTTTGGAGCATATCACTAAGCACATGAAGCAAGAGGCTCATTAAGCAACACCTCATCCCTCCTTGATAGTATTGGTTTTTCCTATAGACTCAATGTGATCTTGGATCACTAAAATGTAAAATGTAGAGTCTTGAGCTTTTGAGCTTGAGCCAATCCTTTGTCCTTAATATTTTGAGGGATCCACTTTCATCATCCATGCCATGCCATTCATTGAGTTTCCTGAAACATTTTCCTTGGAATAGTATTAGCTCAATGAGCTATATATTGTTATGAATTACCAAAACCACCTAGGGATAGTTGCACTTTCAGTATTAGTAACATTTTCTTAAAAAAAATGAGGCAACAACTTTGCTAAAATAAAAGGACACTTTGAAACTTATAAATCCCTGAAGTCTAACTCTGTAAAGTTCCACTTCATAAAATTCAATAGGAGCAGATATTTTGAAGGAAAGATATATATCCATTCCCTAAGAACAACAAAAAGCCTTAAAGGACGTTCGTACTGAATTATCACATTCCGATGACAAGATTTCATTTGCTCTCTAGCGACTTTCACTGTCCAGTCTTATTATATTAAGAAAAGTATATTTTTGGTCCCTCAAATTCCTAAAGAGTACAGACTTGGCCCCCCAAGTCTCAAAACTGGACAAGTTTGGTCCTAAACCAGATTTTGACCCAGTTGACCGGGTTTGACCGCCACAAAACTGGCCGATGAACAGTAAATTCAAGTTTTTTTTAACAAATGTCTTCAAAAAAATCTGAAATTTTTTGGGGTCCAATATGCTTACATGCGCAAGGTGCGTCCAAATTTTCGTGGTCTTTCGACACTCGAGGAGCTCGCACTACTAGGAAAAGGCATGCTAGTGGCGCACCAGTTTTGCCTTCTAATGGCGCACTACTGGTGCGCCACTAGCATCACGCCATTAGAATTAAATTCTAATGGCGCACCACCGGTGCGCCATTAGTATCTGGTGTTCTAGTGGCGCACCATGTAGTGCGCCATTAGTATTGGCCACAGTGCGCCACTAGTATCTGCTATACTAATGGCGCAACACATGGAAGTGAGCCATTAGTAACAATTTTTTAAATTTTTTTTTCGTTTTTTCTTAATCTCAGGTCACTATTTCACATATGAGATATCCAACACATATATATACAACAAGCATCCATATAACAATCATATCCAACACACAAGTTTCATCATATATACATACATAGCCAACACATAGTTCCATCGTTACATATTACAAAAGTTTCACATCGTTCATCCAACACCGTTATCCATCAATTCACAAAAGTTTCACATTGATACAAAATAAAAACACAAATGGAAAAGAAGCACTCCATCCATGCAAGCTTCCGTGAATTAACTCAAATCTGCAAAATGATAAACAAGAAGTTAGAAGAAGAAGAAGAAGAGAAGAAGAAGAAGAAGACTAGAAGAATACTAGAAGAAGAAGAACACTAGAAGGATACGAGAAGAAGAATAAGAATAATAAGAAGAAGACTATGAGCTTATTATGTAAACTTGATCATTTTGTGCTAACATAAGTAATTTTGGATCTAACCTTCAGGAAACTAAGCATATAAGCTCTAAGTTAGCATATTAGAGCCAACTTAGGTAAAATGAATCTAACCTATGTCATTTTGGAAAAGAAGAAGAATAAGAAGAAGACTATAAGCTTATTATGTAAACTTGATCATTTTGTGCTAACATAAGTTATTTTGGAGCTAACCTATAGGAAACTAAGCATATTAGAGATAACATAGGTAACTAAGTATATATATATATTCAGTTCTCATTGTTCTTCTCCTTCTCCTTCCTCAGCCTGATGCGTCAAGAGCGGCGAGGCGGTGGAGGCAGCTGTGGGATGTAGTATTCTACCACAATTGGCGTGGTCATGTCGCCCAGCTGTGGGATCGCCCGGCGCCACCACCGGTGCATGGTCATTGTCAGGCACCACCACCATCGTGAGGCCACCTTCAGGCAGGACGGGCACGACCATCGCTAGGTCATCCTCATCCACCACCATCTCTTGCCCATGGTCAGCCACCACCATCTCTTGCCCTTGGTCACCCACCACCAGCGCTAGGTCATCCTCAGCCTGATGCCCATCGTTATCCTGTAGCTCCTCATCCCCACTCTGCTCCTCTTCTCCCCCACTCCAGTCCCGATCATCCTTTTTGTTGTCTTCGCTGCTGCCAGAATCACTGCTGCTTTTGCTAAAGCCAGAATCGCTATTGCTTTTGCTACAGCCATAATCCCTGCTGCTTTGGCTATAGCCAGTGTCGCTGATGCTGCTCCCATTGCCTGTCCAAATGCAACAATGACCGTTAACAATCGATGTGAGACAAAGCCAAATGTAGAGGAATAAGAAGAGGCAGAACATACTAGTATCAACATCGTCAGCGTAGCGCATGCGACACATAGTCACATTGAACACCTACACGATGAGCGTGGTGGTGTCGTCGTCGTACCTGAAGAGAAAGAAGTACCCCAGCAGCAGGTCGTAGGCACGGTAGAACTTCTCCCACCCAGGATACAAGTACATGTGGCCCTCCTTGATCACCAACTCCACATCCCACAGCCTGCGAAACCCGCTGCCGGCCTGTCGCAGCTTCACATTATTTGGCGGATCTTCACCCAGCATGTTCATAAAACTGTCAGGCAGCCTCTGCAGTTTGGGACAATGAGTGATGTAGCAAACAACAGATATCATAATGAGATGGGTGAAGGGGAGATCTCTCCTTTTATATACATGCGTCATGGATGATACTGAAGTCCCAAGTATGATACTGAAGAACTCGGAAGCATCCAACTCAGATCAAGTGTGTCGCAGAGCGGCGGTGGCTGCTTCCCCCCATCTCTGATAAGCAGCAGAAGAGACCAATTAGTACCCTTACAACATTATGATACAACATTATAGCAGCATAAATTTATAAGCAGCAGACGACATCAGGTGAGTTGGGTTCCACTATAATTTCTTCCCTTCGCATCTTTGGAAGCTGCAATTGAATTCTGAAATCCTCACTTGTAAATTCTTATGTATGAATGCACAGAGTATATTTTGAAAGTTGTTGCATTAAACAGAGATTGGGCAACAGGGCGAGTTCAAAGAGTTGGTTTCAAGGTGGCAGAGCGGTTGTGCTGTTGTATCCATTTGTTCAATTGGCAAAAAATGTGCAATTCAATGTCTGATCTTTGTTTTATGAATTGGGTGCATTCCATTCCAGCCTGGGATTAAGCCAAGCGCAAGTACTATGTTCACCAGCGTGACTAAGTTGAGCCTGAATGTGCGTTTTGGAGTCCACGATGATGCCAAGATGGTGGCCACTTTGCTGAAGTGCTTTCCTAATGTGTCGAGTCTCCATATCAGGGTACCCATCTTCATCACCACCTAGTACTAGGCTCCTAGCATTGCACAACATATTTTTACTGCTGCTGCTACAATGCATAATCCATCAGTAGTTGAACTATTCACCGAGTTAACCAATTTGCAGTGTGAACAATGTGATGAACCCACTGACAAGATGGAACTTAAGTTCTGGGATGAAGTTGGTCCTATCATGAGCATCATGTTGCGCATCGAGATTATGACTATCCGTGAATTCAGAGGGGAGGAAGGCGAGACCGCTTTTCTCAAGTTTTTCTTGCAGAATGCAAGGATACTGACGCATGCGGTGATCATCTTCCCCAATCCTGATTTATCTTCAATTTCAAGGGAGGAAGGGCGCTCCATAGCGAGGAATCTGTATTCCCAGAGATTGGGCAGTACTCAAGGCTGCCTATTCATGTCGTATGGGAGTTCAGATCCTGAAGGAGGCAAACCGTGGTGCTTCAAATCCGGAGCAGATTTGTCGTGTGACCCTTTTTGCTGGTGAATCAAAGCACCAACATATTTCACCATCCATGCTTAATGTGTGTGGAGTGGTTAGAGTTGTTTTGCAACATCATACAAGGGATCGTTTTGGTTCATGTTTATGATGAAGACTGGGTGATGTTCTTGGTTCTAGCATGATAAGCTTGAAGGGTTGAGGTTAGTACTAGTGTGCTAATGTTGATGAGAAATCAGTTCTCGCTATGCATATGTTTTTTAAGTAGATGAATGCTGCTTTAGCTTCTGCTGGGTTTATCTAAACCTAAATATCTAACTTAAGTACTAGTGTGCTAACTTAAGTCCTTTTCCTTTCCATCTTCTTCTTCTCCACCTCTCTTCTTCTACTTCTTCTTTTTTTCAGCTTTCTTCTTCTTCTAATTATCTAAACCTAAATCTAGCACTAACCTAAACCAACCACTAACCTAAACCTATCAATAACCTAATTAAACCTAAACAACAATGAAAAACAGTAGAAAAAAACAAAAAAATTCTCACCTTGGCTCTGGGGGCAGGGGGTGGTGGTGGACAGCCGCGGTTAGGGCAGCGGCGGCGGGCCTGCTCGGGGCGCGAGGCGGACGCAGGGGCGGCGCGGGCGTAGGGCGGCGCAGCCTCGGGCGGCGCGGGCGCAGGGCCGACGGGCAGGTGGGGGGGGGCGGGCACTGTGGGGCGCCTGTCGGGCGACGTGGCGCCGGGCGGTGGCGGTGGTGGGGCGACTGGGCGAGGGGCGGTGGGGCCCGGGGGCGGTGGAGGGTGGCGGCGGCGGCGGCGGGTGGTTGGGACGGTGGGGCGACGGGGCGAGGGGAGGTGGGGCAAGGGGGCGGCAAGGGGAGGGGGGCGACGGGGCGAAGGGAGGTGGGGCTCGGCATTATTAATTTTTTTTTCAAAACTACTAATGGCGCACGGTGGGTGTGGTGCGCCATTACTATGTCAACTAGTAATGTCGCACTGTATCATGGTGCGCCATTACTAACAATTTTTTTTAAACTCCTAATGGCGACCAAACACGAGGTGCGCCATTAGTAATATATTACTAATTACTAATGGCGCACCAGCACATGATGCGTCATTAGTATATAATAATGGCGAACCACATGTCTGGTGCGCCATTAGTGGCCATATCATCTATAGCCCTTTTCCTAGTAGTGTCGTGACAAAAAGAACAAAAATATCTGTTCGATGAATAGTAAATTCAAAAAAAATTATATACTTTTAGACCGAAAAAATTTCTTTAGGTGATTTTATTTTCCGTTCCAAAGACACTCGAGGGATTTTGTTTTCAAAATGTAACTCTATTATATTTCAGCACTAAAATTTGTGGAAAGTATAATTAAATAATTTATGATATGAACTACTACCTCTATTCCAAAATATAAAACGTTTTGGTAGGCTAAACTAGCAGCTGGTTGCGGATCAGAGGAGCAGCAGTACTTAGTTGAGTGGCAATCACACCATGGGACAGCGGCTGCTCGGCGCCAACATGAGGATCAGAGGAGCTAGTGCAACATGTATGCACCTACATGTACTGGGCTGGAAGGCCGCCGGCGGCGCTGACCGCTGACTGAGGCAGTAAGGTATCCGGCATGCGGGAGAGAGCATCAGTTCAATTGATTGGATATGCAAGCAATCCTTGTGTGCAACGATTTGTAGTGAATCCCAAAACAAGAAAATGCAGAGCAGGAACTGAACTTGGGGATTCATTGATTCCTGTAAAGAGAACAAATTTTGGTGTTTTCCAATCCTTATACTCAGAGTTGAAGGCAACATATTTTTCAGGAATCAATCAAGAACAAGAAAAGGGCTATGACTCTGTAAGGGAGAAGAACCTGGATGGTAGTCTGGCCGCATGGGTCAGGGAAGAGGCCGGACCCATTCCACGCCTTGCCAGCGAAGCTCCTGATGGCAGTGTACAGGGCCGGCCGGCAGCCAGATTGGATGCGCCACGACGTAGGGCCTGCAGGAGCGACAGGCATGTCCTGGGACGTAGGGAGCAGGGCCTGCAGGAGCGCCGCGACCTAGGGCCTGCACGCGGAATCTTGGCGGCATGAGCGACAACAAGGTTGCGGACTGCTGCTTCACGCCTGATTGGGGCCGCCGCGTGGGGTTGACCTTGATCCGAACGGCGAACGAGAGGGGATGGGCGGCGGCGGCGGCTATGCGAGAGGAGTCCGACTCATTCGTGCGTGGGGGTGGCCTCTGAACGTGTCATGAGGAACGGAAAATAATATTATGTTCTTTTAGACTAGTCACAGTAGTATAACATACATATGTTACCAGTCTATGTTACCACCTCCACAGTGGGTAGTAACATATGTGTTGTGTCATGCATCACTTCATTTATTACATTGTATACTCATCTTTTCTTGATATGTGTGATGCTACAGTAACTAACTATGTTATCACATGCCTCTCTTTCTTCATTAATTACATGTCACATCATCTATTTTGCCTAAATAAATGTGATGTTACCACTTATGTTACTTCCACCGTGGTAGTCTTAGACCGAAATAAAATTCTTTAAGTGATTTACCCAGATCTAATGGTCAGAAAAATTCAGACATGGAGTTACAAATCGTAACTCCCAACCACCCTAAAAGAGCAAACTTACCGTGCATGATAGAGAGAAAAAAATGGGTACAGAGATGCAAGGCTTCGTACATTATATATCCCAAGCCTATTCAATCTCGTGAAGTTGTTGTCGACGCTACGTACACATGATGAATGCGAACATGGATTCTTGGAAGAGAACTAGGGTAGTATTAATTTGAATAGATAGAAGCGCGCCATGAAAAGTTTGCTAAGAACTAGCCGTGCAAGGTTCCGTTCATGGAAAAAAATACCAAGTTAAATGCAGATGTCTTATTCTAATATCATTGGGTGTGTCTAGGGCACATCTAGATGTGCTCTAGTTATTGCACATCTAAGTGAGTGAATCAAGCACAAAGAGAAAAAGAAAAAAAAATATCCACACGAATCTGAACGTAAGATCAATGACACATCTAGATATGCTTTAGCAAAACTGAATATCATTCTAGCAATCGAAGTGCACAAAAAAAAACTACCTCGCAGAGAGAGGAGATATCAAAATTATGGTTGCATATTTTAGGATTAACCTCATAGTTCAAAACAGGCACGTTATTTTGAGAGCTCAAGTCCGCGTAAGATTCGAGTCTTTGGCCAAAAACTAGCCTCTGAAGAGCCAGAGGTGCAGCATAATCGCTGGAGAACAAACCTGGTGGCCTTGCCAACATGTACTATTTGCGGTTTGGAACAGGAGGATGGCTTCCCTGCAGTGATGAGATGTATGAAAGCAAAAGCACTTCGTCATGAGATGTGGAAGGTCTAGGAGCTGCCGGTTGAATCTGATTTAGTTCGCTCTGGTCCGGATTGGGGTCCTGGTAATATTGGATAAATGCAAAGAAGATATGGGACCAAAGTTATTTTTCTTATGGATGAACCAGGAAATCTGAAGCAGTTTAAATAAAGCCTGGTATAGAATTAAATGGATGAGACCTAAGAGATGGGATGGTTAAAGCTAAATGTGGATGCGATCGTCAATATAGGAGAGGGTATGGGCCCACTGCCAGCGCTGAGGGTATTCATGTGTATTCGTATGAATACCCATTATTGGGCGCAAAAATATATTAATACATAGCTGCAACGCACGGCCCACCGCTCGCTCCCTTCTCTCGCTCGTTGCCTCGTTCGGTTGTTCCCTAATCCCCACTTCCCCTGCTCGATCCCTAGCCGCCCAGGCCCAGCGACCAGCGCGAGCGACCCCCGCTCCCGCTCACCGAGTCACCGGCCGCCGCCCCGCCCCCGCCCCGCCCTCAGCCCCTCAGTGCCGTCGGTGCTCACCGTCCGCCGGCCGCCCCTCAGACTGCATCGCTGCAACGCCGTCCCGCCAGCGCCGCCATCCGCCGGCCGCCCCTCAGACTGCATCGCAGCAGCGCCGCCCGCCCGCTTCGCTGTCCGTCGGCCGCCCCGCCCCAGCCGCCCATCGCCCGCCGCGGCGCCGCCCAGCGGCAGTTTCTTTCTCCCGCCTGCGTCAGTGCCCTACGTTGAGGTACAGTATTAAAGAAAACAGAGTTTCAGTTTTTTAGTTGATTCGATTTTGCAGCTGGAGTAGGATTCTTCCTTGTTTTGTTAATTTGTAGATGCTAATTTCTTCCTTGTTTTGTTGTAATGTAGATGAAGAGAAGAATGGGACTGGTGGTGGCAGTAGGATTCTTGCATTGTGGGAAAAATCTTCAAAAGCAAAGAAGATTGATGAAACGTCTACACCGAGTCAGAGTGCAGCTACATCGGTTACTTGTACCTCTCATGTTCAGCTTGAGAGCAATTCGCAATTGGCGTTAGTGCAAGCACCGGATGCGGAATGTGAACCGGAGAGCAGAGAAGCAACCCAAACCCCAATTGATAAAGATGCTGAAACAAGTGATGCAGATGATGAACCAATCGAAGCAGATTTGGAGGCACTCGAACCTGATCCTGGGAAGCGGATTCCCATCTCAATGTATGATGTCAATGACCAAGATAGAGTAAGAAGAAGATATATTGAGATGAAGCCATGTCAACCAAAGAATCATAACTTTGAGTATACAAATAAAAGTGGAGATGAAGCCATCGCTTCAAAGTTGATATGTATGTGAGTGTCATTTATAGGCAAATTAGTGAGTTGAATGGCAGATTTGATGAGGTAAACACAGATCTAATTTCTTGCATGGCAGCATTTTGTCCACTTCGTCTATGTGGTGCTTATGATCAAGAGAAATTGGTTAGGCTTGCTACAAAGTTTTATGCTAATGATTTCACAAGTGATGAACTGGCAAGACTTCCATGGCAACTAAACATGTATGTTACTCATGTGCGTAGAGAAGAAAGGTTTCAAAACTTGAAGAATCTGTGTGAGCTTTCAGTTATGCTTGTTGAGACAAACAAGCATGAACAATACTATATTGTTTACAAGCTTCTTAAGTTGGTATTAATTCTGCCAGTAGCTACTGCTAGTGTTGAAAGGGTGTTCTCTTCAATGAACTATGTGAAGAATAAGCTAAGGAGCAAAATGGGTGATGATTACTGGAACAATTGTTTGGTTACATTTGTTGAGAGAGAATTCTTCAATCAAGTAAAGGATGAGGATGTCATCAAACTGTTCCAAAAAGGCGATCGGAAATTATATTGTAAGATGGGATATCATCAATATGTCAATCAAAAGGTACATGTATTTTTATGTTTATGTATAATTAGTATGGTTTGATGCATTAAAAATTACTATTGTTGTACTGGTGTCTTTATAATACATTTAGAGTAATTTTTTTGTGCCAATGAATACCCAGCCTCAAAATCCTGGCGCCGCCACTGTATGGGCCCCAGACTTACAAGGTTGAGTTTCCCACAAAGGAGGATCAGGTACATACTCTTAAGTATGGCATGTGCAGAGTTCAGAGTACCAACGTTATCCTGGCCTTTGATGAGTGGAAGGAGAAGGAGCCCAAGGGTACACTTTAGAGAAGGTCTGGGTTCGTTTCCATGGTGCACCACGCAAATATATTAATCATTTTTTGGTAGCTTGGAGTTTGGGTTCTATCATCGGTAAGACGGAACAGATTGACATGCCTTTTACTCGGGCGCATGGAGCAGCGAGGTTGCTTGTCAGAGTAGTTAGTTTGGAGTTCGTACCGGAGGCGTGCTGGGGTCACCTACGTGCTTGAGCTTGAGATTGAGGACACATTGATACCGCAGGAGGGAGATGAGATTCAGGACATGGATACAACTGAGGGTGACGGTGCACCCGGGACCCAGGACAAGGGGCCGGAGAACACACCGCGGGAGCCGGCTAAGGGGCCACAATCGCAGGGTACGGCTGATACATCTTCCAAAGAGGCTCCTCCCTCCACGACACCGATAACCTCACTTCAGTTTGGCTCTTTTGGAGCGTGTTCTGCCCCGAGTCGGTTATGGAGTAACCGAGTGGACGCGGAGGATCCTGAGGAACTCGAGTTACTGCCTGTGTTGGCCCCTATTGTTGGTCCGCACACGTCTCTGACGATCATTTCTGGGTCACATGGTACATCGGATAGCATCTCACCGGTGGTTTGTGTGGGGGGGAGGGGTGCAGAGCATGAGGCTCGCAGCCTCAGCCCACCCGCGTTGGCGCCTAACTCTGTGGGGGAGGGGCCTGGGCAGGAGGCCCGATGCCCTAGCCCATCCGCGTTGGCGCCGCCAGCGCCTAACTCTATGGGGGAGGGGCCTGGGCAGGAGGCCCGATGCCCTAGTCCATCCGCGATGGTTGCTGGCCCTTTGAGGGGGTGAAGGAAATATGCCCTAGAGGCAATAATAAAGTTATTATTTATTTCCTCATATCATGATAAATGTTTATTATTCATGCTAGAATTGTATTAACCGGAAACATGATACATGTGTGAATACATAGACAAACATATAGTCACTAGTATGCCTCTACTTGACTAGCTCATTAATCAAAGATGGTTATGTTTCCTAACCATAGACATGTGTTGTCATTTGATTAATGGGATCACATCATTAGGAGAATGATGTGATTGACATGACCCATTCCGTTAGCCTAGCACTTGATCGTTTAGTACATTGCTATTGCTTTCTTCATGACCTATACATGTTCCTGTAACTATGAGATTATGCAACTCTCGTTTACCGGAGGAACACTTTGGGTGCTACCAAACGTCACAACGTAACTGGGTGATTATAAAGGAGTACTACAGGTGTCTCTAAAGGTACATGTTGGGTTGGCGTATTTCGAGATTAGGTTTTGTCACTCCGATTGTCGGACAGGTATCTCTGGGCCCTCTCGGTAATGCACATCACAATAAGCCTTGCAAGCAATGTAGCTAATGAGTTAGTTATGGAATGATGCATTACGTAACGAGTAAAGAGACTTGCCAGTAACGAGATTGAACTAGGTATTGGATACCAACGATCAAATCTCGGGCAAGCAACATACCGATGACAAAGGGAACAACGTATGTTGTTATGCGGTTTGACCGATAAAGATCTTCGTAGAATATGTAGGAGCCAATATGAGCATCCAGGTTCCGCTATTGGTTATTGACCAAGAATAGTTCTAGGTCATGTCTACATAGTTCTCGAACCCGTAGGGTCCGCACGCTTAAGGTTTCGATGACAGTTATATTATGAGTTTATGAGTTTTTATGTACCGAAGGAGTTCGGAGTCCCGGATGAGATCGGGGACATGACGAGGAGTCTCGAAATGGTCGAGACGTAAAGATCGATATATTGGACGATTATATTCGGAGTTCGGAAAGGTTCTGAGTGATTCGGTATTTTTGAGTACCGAGAGTTACGGAATTCGCCGGGGAGTATATGGGCCTTATTGGGCCATACGGGAATAGAGGAGAGAGGCCAAAGGAAGGAGGCCTGCGCCCCACCCCTCTGGTCCGAATTGGACAAGGCGCAGCCCCTTTTCCTTATTCCTCTCCCCTCTTTCCCTTCTCCTACTCCAACAAGGGAGGTGGAATCCTACTAGGACTAGGGAGTCCTAGTAGGACTCCACACTGGCGCGCCCCTCCTAGGGCCGGCCTCCTCCCCCTTGCTCCTTTATATACGGGGGCAAGGGGGCACCCCAAGACACACAAGTTGATCTACGGATCGTTCCTTAGCCGTGTGCGGTGCCCCCCTCCACCATATTCCACCTCGGTCATATCGTCGCGGAGTTTAGGCGAAGCCCTGCGCCGGTAGAGCATCATCATCATCGTCACCACGCCGTCGTGCTGACGGAACTCATCCCCGACACTTTGCTGGATCGGAGTCCGGGGATCGTCATCGAGCTGAACGTGTGCTGAACTCGGAGGTGCCGTACGTTCGGTACTTGGATCGGTCGGATCGTGAAGACGTACCACTACATCAACCGCGTTGTTATAACGCTTCCGCTTACGGTCTACGAGGTTACGTGGACAATACTCTCCCCTCTCGTTGCTATGCATCACCATGATCCTTGCGTGTGCGTAGGAAATTTTTGAAATTACTACGTTCCCCAACAGGGGGAGGTGCGGCTCGGAGGCCCGAGGCGCCCTCTCACCATGGAGCAGGCTTGGGCGGCACGGTCAGGAGTGTGTCCAGGAGGCCTACTTTTATTCTCCGACATCTTCTCCACGACGCGTTGCTGGTTTGGGGGGGGGGAGCTAGACTATTGAGCAGGTGGCTCCACAGTCTCCTTCTCCCATTACTTCGGCGGGTGATGCCCGTACGACCGCGCCTTACCCCTCTTCACCAGCAATTGGGGAAGGGCGTCGGAGCGGGGACCTCACACCTCGGCAGAGGACTACGGAGGAGCTTGTTGCTTTCGGTGCCATTTCGGATCCGGCTACGGCTGGCAGGCGTGTCAGCAGTCGGATCCAGGGGCAGCTAAATGCTGATGACCTGCAGCTAGCGCGCGCCAAGAGTGCGGCCATGCTTCGAGATGTCGAGGCAACTATAGGTATGTCTGTTGATAAGAGTTGTTCTATTAACCATTTTACCGAACATGAAATTATTGATAAGGAAAAAGACTTAGGAGTCACTTTGGGTTCAAACGAAAAAGAGATAGCGAAATCTGCCAATGATCTTTTAGATTTAGAAGCAGAGCGGGCTTCTGAAATAATTCGAAATCTTGTATCAGTTAAGCCTTTGAATGAGGATGACATGAACAATCTAGGTATTGTAGCCCTTGAAGATATATGTAATAACCTCTTACCTAGTGAGGAGGATGAAGATGAGGAGGGTTTAGAGATTACGAACACTGTAGAGCCTCTGATAAGGGAGGGCATTGTTCCGTCTCTTACGGACCTTACGTTTTCGAAGGATGATGAGGAGAAGCCCAAACGACCCTGGAAACGAAAAATTTATCCGACTTCGGCGGTTCGTAGAAGTGATAGGGTCAAACATAAGAAAAAATTCATTGATGACCTATGAAACGGATCTTCTGGAATTGCAGAGGTCTAGCTGACTTGGCTAAACGTAGGTTCCTGGCTGAGACAACAGTAGAACAACACCTAGATTTCATTGCACTTATGGAAACACGACGAGATAATTTTACCTCACAATTCCTTGGATCCCTTTCTGATGGAATTGATTTTGATTGGCACATCTTACCTCCTAGAGGAAGATCCGGTGGGATTTTGCTAGGGTTCAGGTGTAAAACACTTGAGGTGTTGAATGTGGTTCAGCGAGATTTTACGGTCATGTTTCGGGTGAGATAAAAATTGGATGGTTTCTGATGGTCTCTTGTGGTTGTATATGGAGCGGCAAAACCTGAAGTTAAACCAGATTTTCTAGCCGACCTAGTGCGGTGATACGTCCATTTTGCATCATGCTTTTATATCGATATTTATCGCATTATGGGCTGTTATTTCACGTTATGTCACAATACTTATGGCTATTCTCTCCTATTTTACAAGGTTTACATGAAGAGGGAGAATGCCGGCAGCTGGAATTCTGGGCTGGAAAAGGAGCAAATATTGAAGGCCTATTCTGCGCAACTCCAAAAGTCCTGAAACTCCACGGAATACCTTAAAATAAATAAAGAAAAATCGTCGCCAAAGATGAAGGCCAAGGGGCCCACACCCTGCTCACGAGGGTGGGGGGCACGCCCAGGGGGAGGGCGCGTCCCCCCTACCTCGTGGGCTCCCTGGTGGCTCTCCGACGTCCATCTTCTCCTATATGAAGTCTTTTGATGAGAAAAAAATCATAAGAAACCTTTCGGGACGAGACTCCGCCGCCACGAGGCGGAACCTTGGCGGAATCAATCTAGGGCTCCGGCAGAGCTGTTCTGCCGGGGACACTTCCCTCCGGGAGGGGGAAATCTTCATCATCATCATCACCAACGCTCCTCTCATAGTGAGAGGGCAATCTCCATCAACATCTTCACCAGCACCATCTCATCTCCAAACCCTAGTTCATCTCTTGTATCCAATTCTTGTCTCCAAGTCCGGGATTGGTGCTAGTAGGTTGCTAGTAGTGTTGATTACTCCTTAGTTGATGCTAGTTGGTTTACTTGGTTGAAGATCATATGTTCAGATCCTTTATGCATATTATTACCCCTCTGATTATGAACATGAATATGCTTTGTGAGTAGTTACGTTTGTTCCTGAGGACAAGGGAGAAGTCTTGCTATTAGTAGTCATGTGAATTTGGTATTCGCTCGATATTTTGATAAGATGTATGTTGTCTAACCTCTAGTGGTGTTATGTGAACGTCGACTACATAACACTTCACCATTATTTGGGCCTAGAGGAAGGCATTGGGAAGTAATAAGTAGATGATGGGTTGCTATAGTGACAGAAGCTTAAACCCTAGTTTATGTGTTGCTTCGTAAGGGGCTGTTTTGGATCCATATGTTTCATGCTATGGTTAGGTTTACCTTAATACTTTTGTTGTAGTTGTGGATGCTTGCAATAGAGGTTAATCATAAGTGGGATGCTTGTTCAAGTAAGAACAGCACCCAAGCACCAGTCCACCCACATATCAAATTATCAAAGTACCGAACGTGAATCATATGAACGTGATGAAAACTAGCTTGACGATATTCCCATGTGTTCTCGGGAGCGCTTTTCCTATTATAAGAGTTTGTTCAGGCTTGTCCTTTGCTACAAAAAGGATTGGGCCACCTTGCTGCACCTTATTTACTTTTGTTACTTGTTGCTCGTTACAATTTACCTTATCACAAAACTATCTCATTACCACTTATTTCAAGATTTGCAGAGAATATCTTCATCGAAAACCGCTTATCATTTCCTTCTGCTCCTTGTTGGGTTCGACACTCTTACTTATCGAAAGGACTACGATAGATCCCCTATACTTGTGGGTCATCAAGACTCTTTTCTGGCGCCGTTGTCGGGGAGTGAAGTGCCTTTGGTAGGTGGAATTTGGTAAGGAAACATTTATTTAGTGTGCTGAAATTTTTTACATCACTTGTTACTATGGAAAGTAATTGTCTGAGGGGCTTGTTCGGGGTATCTTCACCCGTCCAAAGAGAGCAAAGAGTTTCTCCTCAACCAACTCAACCTACTGAACCTATTGAAAATGAAACTCCTTTTGAATTTCCTTCGGGTATGATGGAAAAACTACTCGCTAATCCTTTTAAAGGAGATGGAACAAAGCACCCTGGTGAGCACTTAATATATGTGGATGAAATTTGTGGATTATTTAAGCCTGCAGGTGTACCCGATGATGTTGTTAAGAAGAAGGCTTTTCCTTTATCTTTGAAGGAAGACGCATTGACATGGTATAGGCTATGTGATACGAGATCATGGAACTATAAAAGATTGAAATTGGAATTTCATCGAAAGTATTACCCTATGCATCTTGTTCATCGTGATCGCAATTATATATATAATTTTTGGCCTCGCGAAGGAGAAAGCATCGCTCAAGCTTGGGGGAGGCTTTAATCAATGTTATATTCATGCCCCAGTCATGAGCTTCCAAGAGAAATAATTATTCGAAGTTTTTTGCTCGGCTTTCTGATAACAATCGCACCATGTTCGATACTTCTTGTGCTGGCTCTTTTATGATGAAGACTATTGAATTCAAATGGAATTTATTGGATAGAATTAAACACAACTCTGAAGATTGGGACCTCGACGAAGGTAAGGAGTCAGGTATGACACCGAAGTTTGATTGTGTTAAATATTTTATGGTTGCCGATATTTTCCGTAAGTTTAGCACTAAATATGGACTTGACTCTGAGATTGTAGCTTCTTTCTGTGAATCTTTTGCTACTTATGTTGATCTCCCTAAGGAGAAGTGGTTTAAATATCATCCTCCCATAGAAGTAAAAGTAGCTGCACCTATTAAAGTTGAAGAAAAGACTATCACTTATAATGATCCTATTGTTCCCACCTCTTATGTTGAGAAACCACCTTGCCCTGTTAGAGTAAAGGATCATGCTAAAGCTTCAACTGTTGTTCGTAAAAGGAATACTAGAACTTATACACCTCCTGAGAAAGTCAAAGTAGAACCTAATATTGCTATTGTTAAGATCTCTTGTCTGATAATATTGATGGGCATGTCATTCAATTCTCTGGTGAAACTGCTAGAATTGCTAAACCCTGTGATAGAGATAAACATAGACCTGTGGTAGGCGTACCTGTTATTTCTGTTAAAATAGGAGATCATTGTTATCATGGCTTATGTGATATGGGTGCTAGTGCTAGTGTTATACCCATTGACTTATATAAAGAAATTATGCATGATATCGCACCTGCTGAGTTAGAAGATATTGATGTTACAATTAAACTTGCCAATAGAGATACTATATCTGCAATGGGAATTGTTAGAGATGTTGAAGTCTTGTGTGGGAAAACAAAACATCCCGCTGATTTTCTTATTCTTGGTTCTCCACAAGATAGCTTTTGTCCCATTATATTTGGTAGACCCTTCTTGAATACTGTTAATGCTAATATAGACTGCGAAAAGAATGTTGTTACTATTGGCTTGGATGATATGGTTCATAAGTTTAATTTCTCTAAATTAAGTAAACAACATCGTGAGGAAGAATTGCCTAGTAAGGATGAAATTATTGGTCTTGCTTCTATTGCCGTACCTCCTAATGATCCTTTGGAACACTATTTGCTAGACCATGAAAATGATATGTTTATGAATGAAAGAAAGGAAATAGATGAAGTATTCTTTAAACAGGAACCTATTCTGCAACACAATTTGCCAGTTGAAATCCTAGGGGATCCTCCTCCACCCAAGGGTGATCCCGTGTTTGAGCTTAAACCGTTGCCTGATAATCTTAAATATGCTTATCTTGATGAAAACAAAATATATCCTGTTATTATTAGTGCTAACCTTTCAGAGCATGAAGAAGAAAGATTATTGAAAACTCTGAAGAAGCACCGTGCAGCTATTGGATATACTCTCGATGACCTTAAGGGCATTAGTCCCACTCTATGTCAGCATAAAATAAATTTGGAAGCGGACGCCAAACCAGTTCGTGATCCTCAACGACGTTTGAATCCTAAAATGAAAGAAGTGGTAAGGAAAGAAATACTCAAGCTTCTGGAGGCAGGTATAATTTATCCCGTTGCTGATAGTCAGTGGGTAAGTCATGTCCATTGTGTCCCTAAGAAGGGAGGTATTACTGTTGTCCCTAATGATAAAGATGAATTGATTCCGCAAAGAATTATCACAGGTTATAGGATGGTAATTGATTTCCACAAATTAAATAAAGCTACTAAGAAAGATCATTACGCCTTACCTTTTATTGATCAAATGTTAGAAAGATTATGCAAACATACACATTATTGCTTTCTAGATGGTTATTCTGGTTTCTCTCAAATACCTGTGTCGGCTAAAGATCAATCAAAGACTACTTTTACATGCCCTTTTGGTACTTTTTCTTATAGAGGTATGCCTTTTGGTTTATGTAATGCACCTGCTACCTTTCAAAGATGCATGATGGCTATATTCTCTGATTTTTGTGAAAAGATTTGTGAGGTTTTCATGGACGACTTTTCCGTCTATGGTTCCTCTTTTGATGATTGCTTGAGCAATCTTGATCGAAGTTTTGTAGAGATGTGAAGAAACTAATCTTGTCTTGAATTGGGAAAAGTGCCACTTTATGGTTAATGAAGGTATTGTCTTGGGGCACGAAGTTTCTGAAAGAGGTATTGAAGTTGATAAAGCCAAGGTTGATGCTATTGAAAAGATGCCATGTCCCAAGGACATCGAAGGTATAAGAAGTTTCCTTGGTCACGCCGGATTTTATAGAAGGTTCATAAAGGACTTCTCAAAAATTTCTCGGCCTCTGACTAATTTATTACAAAAAGATGTACCATTTGTCTTAGATGATGATTGTGTAGAAGCATTTGAAATACTTAAGAAAGCATTAGTCTCTGCACCTGTTGTTCAGCCACCTGATTGGAATTTACCCTTTGAAATTATGTGTGATGCCAGTGATTATGTTGTAGGTGCTGTTCTAGGGCAAAGAGTTGATAAGAAATTAAATGTTATCCATTATGCTAGTAAGACTCTAGACAATGCTCAAAGAAATTATGCTACTACCGAAAAGGAACTTTTAACAGTTGTATTTGCTTGTGATAAATTCAGACCCTATATTGTTGATTCTAAAGTAACTATTCACACCAATCATGCTGCTATTAAATATCTTATGGAAATGAAAGATGCTAAACCTAGACTTATTAGATGGGTTCTCTTGCTGCAAGAATTTGATTTGCATATTGTTGATAGAAAAGGAGTTGAGAACCCCGTTGCAGACAACTTATCTATGTTAGAGAATGTTCTTGATGACCCACTACCTATTGATGATAGCTTCCCTGATGAACAATTAAATGTCATAAGCACTTCTCGTAGCACTCCCTGGTATGCTGATTATGCTAATTATATTATTGCTAAATTTATACCACCTAGCTTCACATACCAACAAAAGAAAAAGTTCTTTTATGATTTGAGACATTACTTTTGGGATGATCCACATCTTTATAAAGAAGGAGTAGATGGTGTTATTAGACGTTGTGTACTTGAGCATGAACAGGAACAGATCCTACGCAAGTGTCACTCCGAAGCTTATGGAGGACACCACGCTGGAGATAGAACTGCACATAAGGTATTGCAATCTGGTTTTTATTGGCCTACTCTCTTCAAAGATGCCCGTAAGTTTGTTTTGTCTTGTGATGAATGTCAAAGAATTGGTAATATTAGTAGACGTCAAGAAATGACTATGAATTATTCACTTGTTATTGAACCATTTGATGTTTGGGGCTTTGATTATATGGGACCTTTTCCTGCCTCTAATGGATATACACATATTTTAGTTGTTGTTGATTACGTTACTAAGTGGGTAGAAGCTATTCCAACTAGTAGTGCTGATCATAACACTTCTATTAAAATGCTTAAGGAAGTTATTTTTCCGAGGTATGGAGTCCCTAGATATTAAATGACTGATGGTGGTTCACACTTTATTCATGGTGCTTTCCGTAAAATGCTTGCTAAATATGACGTTAATCATAGAATTGCATCTCCTTATCACCCGCAGTCTAGTGGTCAAGTAGAATTGAGTAATAGAGAGCTCAAATTAATTTTGCAAAAGACTGTTAATAGGTCTAGAAAGAATTGGTCCAAGAAACTTGATGATGCATTATGGGCCTATAGAACTGCATATAAGAATCCTATGGGTACGTCTCCGTATAAAATGGTTTATGGAAAAACATGTCACTTACCTCTCAAACTAGAACATAAGGCATATTGGGCTATTAAAGAGCTCAACTTTGATTTTAAACTTGCCGGTGAGAAGAGGTTATTTGATATTAGCTCACTTGATGAATGGAGAACCCAGGCTTATGAAAATGCCAAGTTGTTTAAAGAAAAAGTTAAAAGATGGCATGACAAAAGGATACAAAAGCGTGAGTTTAATGTAGGTGATTATGTATTGCTATACAACTCTCGTTTAAGATTTTTGCAGGAAAACTTCTCTCTAAATGGGAAGGTCCCTACGTTATCGAGGAGGTCTATCGTTCGTGCCATAAAAATCAACAACTTCGCAGCACAAATCCAAGGTGGTAAACGGTCAAAGGATCAAACACTATATCTCAGGTAATCCTATAAATGTTGAAACTAATATTATTGAAACCGTAACCCGGAGGAATACATAAGGGACACTTTCCGAGCTCCTGCACTCCTAAAAGTAATTGGTATGTGTTACGGTAAGTAAACCGACTCCAAAACAAATTCTAAGGCAATATTTCACCGTTTTGGAATATTTAGAAAAATAGAAAAATAAGTAGCAGTCCGGGGAGGACACGAGGCCTCCACGAGGGTGGAGGGCGCGCCCTACCCCCCTGGGCGCGCCCCCCTACCTCGTGAGCACCTCGTATGCCCTCCGGACTCCGTTTTCTTGCACGATACGTATTATGGCCGGTAAAAATTCATTATATATTCTCCCGAAGGTTTTGACGACCGTATCACGCAAATATCCTCTGTTTTTGTTTCGAGGTGTTTCCGTTGCAGATTTGAGGATTCCGGAGACTCGATCATCCTTCTATGAGGGTGAGCCTATGCCATGGAAGGTGGACGACAAGCTTGCATCATCAACAACACCTCCACCACCAACAACAAAGAAGGAGACATAATCACATGGGTATGGGCACTCACCTTGGCAACTCCCAAGCTTGGGGAGGTGCCCCGATATCGTATCACCATCACAACTCCTATCTTTACTGCTTTTCTTAGTTCGATCCTATTAGTAGTATCTTGATACAGTAGAATAAAGTCATGGCATGATCTAGTTTTGAAGTTTTGCTTTATGATCCCTCTATGCAATCGAGTCCGTGAGCTATATATAATAAAGATTAGTGTTGAGTCAAGGGCTTGATTACTTTGCCATGATCTTGAGTGAATAAAAGAAAAGAATAAAAAGAAACAAAGAGTTCATATTGGTCTTATTGAAAGTAATGACTTCACATAGAAAGAGTATGATGATTAAAAGTTGTTGGGAGTTGGCAAATATAGTTTTGGTCATTGTTGCAATTAATAGGAAGTAATAAGGAGAGAGAGAGGTTTCACATATAGATATATTATCATTGACAGCTTTTATGATTGGGAACACTCATTAAAATATGACATGCTAAAGAGTAGATGTTGGACAAGGAAGACAACGTAATGAGTTATGTTTTCTTATATCAGAGACAAAGTATATTGTCATGGATCTCCTAACATGTTGAGCTTGCCTTTCCCCCTCATGCTAACCAAATTCTCAGCACCAAGTAGAGATACTACTTGTGCTTCCAAATACCTTTAAACAAGTTTAGCCATGAGAGTCCATCATATCTACCTATGGATTGAGTAAGATCCTTCAAGTAAGTTGTCATCGGTGCAAGCAATAAAAATTACTCTCTAAATATGCATGACTTATTAGTGCAGAGAAATAAGCTTTGTACGAACTTGTTGTGGAAGTAATAAAAGCAACGGACTGCATAATAAAGTTCCACATACAAGGGGCAATATAAAGTGACGTTCTTTTGCATTAAGATTTTATGCATCCAACCATAAAAGTGTATGGCAACCTCTGCTTCCCTCTGCGAAGAGCCTATCTTTTATTATTATCTTCTACCTTATGCAAGAGTCACGGTGATCTTCACCTTCTCCTTTTTATTTTATCCTTTGGCAAGATCAGCATGTTGGAAAGAACATGATATATATATATATATATATATATATATATATATATATATATATATATATATATATATATATATATATATATATATATATATATATATATATATATATATGGACTTGCTTTTAAGCTCTGACATAGACTCTTTTCGATGTTATGATAAATTGCAATTGCTTCAATGACTGAGGTTATAATTTGTTGGTGCCCAATAAGGTTTCTGATTCATACTTTTGCACTTTGAAAAGATCATCATTTGAACATGAGTAATCATATGACAAATCAATATATGTTGCTGTTATGAGAATAATCATGATGCCTTCATGTCCGTATTTTATTTTTATCGACGCCTCTACCTCTAAACATGAGGGCATATTTATTGTTATCGGCTTTTCGCTTGAGGACAAGCGAGGTCTAAGCTTGGGGGAGTTGATACGTCCATTTTGCATCATGCTTTTATATCGATATTAATCGCATTATGGGTTGTTATTTCACGTTATGTCACAATAATTACGGCTATTCTCTCCTATTTTACAAGGTTTACATGAAGAGGGAGAATGCCGGCAGCTGGAATTCTGGGCTGGAAAAGGAGCAAATATTGAAGGCCTATTCTGCGCAACTCCAAAAGTCCTGAAACTCCACGGAATACCTTAAAATAAATAAAGAAAAATCGTCGCCAAAGATGAAGGCCAGGGGCCCACACCATGCTCACGAGGTGGGGGCGCCCCCCCCCCGGGGCGCGCCCCCCTACCTCGTGGGCCCCTTGGTGGCTCTCCGACGTCCATCTTCTCCTATATGAAGTCTTTCGATGAGAAAAAAATCATAAGCAGCCTTTCGGGACGAGACTTCGCCGCCACGAGGCGGAACCTTGGCGGAATCAATCTAGGGCTCCGACAGAGCTGTTCTGCCGGGGACACTTCCCTCCGGGAGGGGGAAATCTTCGTCATCATCACCAACGCTCCTCTCATCGGGAGAGGGCAATCTCCATCAACATCTTCACCAGCACCATCTCATCTCCAAACCCTAGTTCATCTCTTGTATCCAATTCTTGTCTCCAAGTCCAGGATTGGTGCTAGTAGGTTGCTAGTAGTGTTGATTACTCCTTGTAGTTGATGCTAGTTGGTTTACTTGGTGGAAGATCATATGTTCAGATCCTTTATGCATATTATTACCCTCTGATTATGAACATGAATATGCTTTGTGAGTAGTTACGTTTGTTCCTGAGGACAAGGGAGAAGTCTTGCTATTAGTAGTCATGTGAATTTGGTATTCGTTCGATATTTTGATAAGATATATGTTGTCTAACCTCTAGTGGTGTTATGTGAACGTCGACTACATAACGCTTCACCATTATTTGGGCCTAGAGGAAGGCATTGGGAAGTAATAAGTAGATGATGGGTTGCTAGAGTGAAAGAAGCTTAAACCCTAGTTTATGCGTTGCTTCGTAAGGGGCTGTTTTGGATCCATATGTTTCATGCTATGGTTAGGTTTACCTTAATACTTTTTTTGTAGTTGCGGATGCTTGCAATAGAGGTTAATCATAAGTGGGATGCTTGTTCAAGTAAGAACAACACCCAAGTACCGGTCGACCCACATATCAAATTATCAAAGTACCGAACGCGAATCATGCGGATATGTGGAAATGAAACTCTGACGATTTTAGTCGGTGGGGATTTTAATATAATCCGGAGAAGAGATGAAAAAGACAATGATAATTTTGATGGGCGCTGGTCTATGATGTTCAACATGATTATTGAGAGCCTTAATTTGAGAGAAATTGAACTCACCGGTAGACAATTTACTTGGGCCAATTCTCTGCCACTCTCACCTATGAGAAGTTGGATAGGGTACTCGCCAGTGTAGAATGGGAACAAAGTACCCTTTGGTGTCGGTCCATGCGATGCAGAGAGAGATCTCAGACCACACACCACTTCTTGTAGACTCGGGAGAGGCTACACACGTTGCGAATAAAAATGCCTTTTCTTCCGAACTAAGTTGGTTCGAGAAAGAAAACTTTTTGGAGTTCATTGTCCGCGAATGGGAAAAACCTGTGACTGGACGCACTAGTATTGAACGATGGCAAAATAAGATCAGGCATCTGAGACAGTTTTTGAGAGGCTGGGCTAGAAATGAGAGTGGGATTTACAAACAAGAGAAAGAACGACTCACTCAATTAATTGAGGTGCTAGACTTAAAAACCGAGACTAATCTCCTTACTATTAGTGAGCAAAACTCCAAGTCCAAAGCTGAGGAAGGCTTACCGGCTCTTCTTAGAGAAGAGGAGCTCAAGTGGGCACTGCATGCTAAAGTGCTTAAGGTCGTCCAAGGGGATGACAATACAAAATTCTTCCATTTGATTGCGAATGGTAAACATAGGAAGAAGAAAATCATACAGATTGAACAAGACGAGGAGACCATTGTGGGGCATGAGAATTTGAAGGCTTATATCACTAATTACTATAAACAACTTTTGGGGCATCCGGAAGCAAGAACGGTGGCCATTGATGAATCTGTGTTTGGAGATATACCACAACTCCAGGAAGAGGAGAATGGTATTCTATCTGCACCATTTACTGAGAAGGATATTTTGAATGCCATTTCACAAATGAAACCGAATAAAGCACCGGGACCAGATGGGTTTCCAGCTGAATTCTATAAGAAATGGTGGCATATTATTAAGGATGATCTTATGTCTATATTTCATGACTTTTTAGTGGTCATCTCGAGTTGTTTCATCTAAACTTTGGCTTGATTACGTTGTTACCCAAGAAAGAAGAAGCAGTTCGGATCAAACAATTTAGGCCAATATGTCTTCTTAATGTGAGTTTCAAATTTTTCACAAAGTTGGTACCAACAGATTGACACAGATTGCTCATTCAGTGGTACAACCGAGTCAAACAGCGTTCATGCCAGGCCGACACATACTTGAAGGCATAGTCGTTTTGCATGAAACAAAGAAGCAAGATGGGGTTATCTTCAAAGTGGATTTTGAGAAGGCATGTGATAAAGTTAAATGGCCTTTCCTTCAGCAGGCACTGCGCATGAAAGGATTTAGTGAGGCTTGGCGGAACCAAGTGGGTTCTCAAGTCCAGAATGGTAGTGTCGGAATCAAGGTCAACGATGATATCGGGCATTACTTCCAAAAACATAAGGGTTTGAGACAAGGTGATTCCATGTCTCCTCTCTTGTTTAATGTAGTGGCTGATATGTTGGCCATTCTCATTGGCAGAGCCAAGCAGCATGGTCAAGTGGAGGGCTTAGTTCCTCATTTGGTCGATGGAGGTGTTTCCATCTTGAAATATGCTGATGATACGGTCCTTTTTATGGAACATGACATTGCCAAAGCGCGTAACATGAAACTGATATTATGCCTCTTCGAACAATTGTATGGTTTAAAGATTAACTTCCACAAGAGTGAGTTGTTCTGCTTTGGGAAGGCCAAAGACGAGCAAGACACTTATAGACAACTTTTCGGGTGTGAATTAGGGTCTTTACCATTTAGTTATTTCGGCATACCAATTCACCACCGTAAGTTGTCTAATAAAGAACAGAAGTGTATCGAAGATTGAATTGAGAAAAAACTGAGTTGCTGGAAGGGCAAGCTTATGTCTTATGGAGGTCGGCTGGTGCTGAATAATTCGGCACTGACCAGTATGTCGATGTTCCTATTATCTTTCTTTGAAATTCTGAATGGTGTCCGAAAGAGACTTGGTTTCTTCAGGTCTCGTTTCTTTTGACAGTCAAATGAGGCAAAAAGGAAGTACCGACTGGCGCGATGGGACATCCTGTGCCGGCCAAAAGACCAGGGGGGTCTAGGTATTGAGAACTTAGAAATTAAGAACAAATCCCTTATGAGCAAGTGGCTCTACAGGTTAGAGACGGAGCCGGAGGGCATGTGGACACATATTTTGCGCAATAAGTATCTACAGTACAAAACGCTTGCCCAGGTTACCATGCGACCAACTGACTCGCCATTCTGTAAAGGGCTGATGAGAACAAATGATTTTTTTCCCGTAGGATCAAATTCTTGGTTGACAATGGGATGTCAACAAGATATTGGGAAGACACGTGGTTAGGAGGGACACCTCTGGCCGTGAAATATCCTATCCTTTATAACATTGCGCAACGTAAGTGGGATTACGTAGGCACATTGTTACAAACGATTCCTTTGAATATTCAGTTCAGGCGTGCGCTAGTTGATGAGCGATGGACTGCCTGGTTGCATTTGCTTCGGAGATTGATAGATGTTCAACTTTTCGACTAGCCGGACTCAATGCATTGGACACTAGCTAAAAATGGGGTTTTTACGGTGAAATCTTTCTATATGGACTTGATTAATTCTGGCCCAATCTCAAGATCGTTGTATATTTGGAAGACTAAGGTCCCTTGCGTATTAAAATTTTTATGTGGCTTGTCCATAAGCAAGTCATCCTTACCAAGGACAATTTAATCAAAAGGCGGTGGGTAGGTAGTTCACGTTGTTGTTTTTGTGATCATGACGAAACAATACATCATTTATTTCTTGATTGCCCACTCGCCAAATTGCTTTGGAGAACCATTCATATAGCCTTCAACATTAATCCTCCAGTTGATATTGAATCGTTGTTTGGAACATGGTTAACTGGGGTTGAACATACTATTGCTGCGTGTATTCGGATTGGAATATGTGCGCTTTTGTGGGCTATATGTAATTGTCGAAATGATTTGATTTTTAACAAACAACATAATTTGAATTTCTTGCAGATTATCTTCAGAGCTACCGCATGGATCCGTACGTGGTCATTACTCACTCCTATGGACTCCAGGGAGCCTTTGGTTACTAGGTGCAATCACTGGGAGATGGTAGCACGGGTTATATTCAACCGGTTCGGATGGCGGCCGCATAATAGGATAGGAGTCTAGAGAGCTTATCCTTTATTTCGTCTTACCGGTTGTAATTTTGAGAGTATACTTTATTTTTCTTTATTTTACTCCGTCTGCGAGCTGTAATATCGGGACGACTTTGTGATACTTTTGTGGTTTTTTAATAAGATGGCTGAATGCATCATCATGATGCAGTGGCCGGAGGTACGCCTCCATTTAAAAAAAAAGCCACAGCGTCAGGTTGTGCTAAGGGATGACAGTGCGAGGTCCAGGGATCGTTGCGGGGCCTATTCTATTGTGCAGTGTCGAAACCGCGGAAGCCATCGCTAGATTTAGTTTGAATGATCTGTACCTTGGTGTAATGTTTCACTCAGTCCCAACCTGCGTGTTGGATAGATTGAGACAATTGTGTAACGACAACATGTTTCCTAACAAATATAAACACCATTTTTATCAAAAATAAATAAATATATTTTAGCATCAGCGGAATGGCAATATTTTCCATGATATTTTTTCTATTGCAACCGACGAGGTATCTTGTTGTGTATGCATAGAAGAACCAAATAATGGAGGAGCAATTCAACACATGTCTGCCATGGGTTGCTGAAAGACAAACAATTGCGATTGAACAGAGGAAGCCCACATCACTCTCACTCAAGGGCTGGCTTTGGCATTATTTACACATTACAGTACCTACCACCTTTGGCATCGTTTCGCAAATTCTGTGAAGGAAAATTGGCTCGTTATATTGGTTTACTCTAATATCTCAGTAACAAAAGATTGTGGAGTATCAACTGTTTCACCCACCCAACAAAGGACCTCCATATATGCATTGTGTCATTGTGTGGCGGTCGAAAAGCTTCTGCTTGCATATATATAGTGTCGATTCCCCTGCTACCAAAGAGCTCCACGGGTCATCATATTGCCATGACTATCTGCATTACTATGGCATGGTGGATCATCATGCTTATTTTGTTCCGTGAAATTGCAGTTTGTACTCGCTAGAATCACCCCTTCACCTCTGTCGAAAAGGAAACATGGAACCCTGAAATCTGAATACAGGGCTCCCAATCCATGGCAGTCGTTGCATGACAAAATAGGGAAGTGGCCACAGCTTCTATATTAAATATTGGTCATGTACTTGTATCTCAATTTCTCTAATTGTGACGCATTAATCCCTCTAGTGCAGCTATTTCTCTGTGAATTTGTTCAGTTGTGTTTTGCTCCAGAACTCTGATAGCTATTGTGTTGTTAGCTGTAGGATGCACCCTTTCTTAGCTTTTGTTTGTTTTGTTGCAGATGGATGCTAGACCTTGCTTGTTACCGTTGAGATAGCTGAACCCCGCTGTTTCTGGTCATATTAAACAATACAAAAGATTATATCACAGATTTTTTTCAGAGAAATATAAGAGTGTTCAGATCACGAAAGTACTAACCTAAACGCTCTTATATTTCTTTACGGAGGGAGTACATTATTGTTTGTTTATTTTTGGCGGTGGCATACATTCTTGTTGATATATGTCCCTGATTTGCAACAAGGCACATACAACACCAGACCAGCGAAGTGACCATGCATGCGCGTCGTCGCTCCTGCTCCTAGTTGTCCCTATGCTGTTATTGTGCTTGGTTGTGCGACCACCTCTGGTTGTTGCGGCTGCTTGCTTTTGTCATCGATCCTCTATCTGCATCGGCTGACGTTGTCGTCGAGCTTGGCTACCTCTGCTTCTTCTCATGCTTCTGCAACTGCTTCCTGCTCTGGTGCCATATTGTTGTGTCGATCATCGTGGACTGCACTTGCATGGTTGCACCTAGTGAACTGGAGAATACAAGGAGTAACTTGTGACAGCTGATAACAACCATGGTACATGTTCCGGCCCAGCAAACTGCCAAAAGCTCGTGTAAACAAAATCTGATGAAGGCCACGACCATTAATCTTCCTGGGAAAATTTCAAGGTTCTCCATGAGGATAAAAAATTGATGAAGCACGCTCCCCTTGATGGGATATATAACCTGATGAGTCGTGAGTGGTGACATGGAGTATCTTCCGCAACATCTTGTCAGCAGCAGCGAAAGCGATTCCCCTCCCCTCCCCTGCGTCGCCCCTCGGTGGCGACCCGGGGGCGAAACCCTAGCGCCGCTCACCACCTCCCCCTCCCCTTCCCCCGTCTCGCCACTGCTTGAGGTGGTCGCCGGCCGGGCCGTGCGACCGCCGAGGAAGGTGGCGGCGGGGCTTCTCTCCGCCCCATGGTTCATGGGGGCATTGGATCTGGGGTGGCGGCCCCAACGGTGAGGGCGGCGCGTGCCCGGCAGCAGGCGGCAGTCGCTGGCACACGGCGATGCACCCTTGGTCGCGTGGTCGACGAGGTGGCGGCGGTCGGGGGCTCGGTGCGAGAGCCGTATCCGCCGGTTCCCTCAACCAGATCTGAAGAGGGCGGCTTCTCTGCGCGCGGCCTGGCGAGACCCATCAGGACTCCGGCATCCTCTGGTTCGTCGGGACTGCAGGCTGGGTGGTGTGCTTACGGTCGACGGAGCAGATTGGGGGAAACCCTTGGCTGGCAGTGACGGCCACGACGTCGGCGGCGCTGCGGGCGCGTTTTCCCTCTTGTGGGCGACACCCAGGTCCATCCCTTTCCCTCCCCCATGTGTCCATGGTGAAAACCAGAAACCTTCCATTTGGGCGGCGACAGCGCTCTTGCGTCGTCACCTTCTTGAAGGCGCCGCCTTTGGACAATGGGGGTCGGGCTCTACTGCGCTGATGTTTTGCCGCCATGGCGGCCGGTGTTCTTCATGAGGCAACACTCTAGTGGCAGGGGTGGATGCCATTTTCCCGGCCTCTTCTTGGCCTCTGGTTCGACAGCTTGTGCCTTTGTTGCAATTTGTGTCGACGGCGAGTGGTGCCTGTGTGTGGTGGCCCTACGAGCCAGGGCGAAAGGGCGGGGTGCACCCTCTTCGGAGGCGGAGTTAGAGGGCGTGCCAACCATGTGTGCTCTCGGGGTCTTGACGACAAACGAGCTTCCTTCGGCATTGGATCACCCTCCATTGTCTCCCTCATCTTCGGCACATTTGCGGCGGCGGCGGTTTAGCTGTTTCTTGTGTGTCTTGTATCTTGAGTTCTTGTGCTGCTCTGTTCTTTTCTGTTTTGTGTTGCTTTCATGGCCTATCGGTCTGTAAGGGCGTCATTGATTTAACGTCAGCCTCGGCCTTGTTTCTAAAAAGCAGCAGCAAAAGCCATGGTGATTCGTCAGACTGTGAAAGCCTCCGCGACATTCTAACTATTGTGAACCTTGATCCATGGCCACAAGGGATTTTGCAGCCATAGCTTTAGACGAGAGAACAACTTGGGAAAACAAATTGATTGTTCTTGTCTGCACAATTTCATAATGGACTTTTAGGATACTTCTTGCTCATGGACTGTTAGGAATATCCCTCGTCGGTTCAGCGATCACCGAGAATAAAATATTAGATAAATGGTCTAAGCAAAGCCCCTGGTTGAACTAAATTGCAGTAAATAGTAACTAAAGCAATAAGCCAAGTAACAACAGCCGTTGGATCTCGCCATCACACGTGCACCATTGGATAACCGACTGCACCCATTGTGAATAAAGAGTAAGAAAGAATTCGCCAAAACATACTTCCTTATATTAATTAGAAGTAGAAGCGATTATCTTCTAAACTATCCTGCATGTTACCCCAAAATCTGACAAATCCCTTGTCGGTTCTTCGATCAGTTCCATCAAATTTTTCGGGTCCTAGCACTCCTCCCATGCCTCTATTGGCTCTCCTCCGATGTTGGTTCAACGGGGGCAGCCCCGTCTATTGGCTTGAAAATTCAGTGAAGCAAAATATGCCTTTTCTATTGGTTTACTCTAATATCTCGGAAGCAAAGTCATGGAGTATGGACCGCTCACCCAGCCAACACAATGTATGCATTGTGTGGTGTTGGGAAAACTGCCGCTTGCATATAAATAGTGTCAATTCCCCTGCTACAGAAGAGCTCATCATTCATCATACTGCCATGATCATGTGCATTACTATGGCATGGCAGATCATCATGCTTATTGTGTTACACAAAAATGCCATTTTTACTGCTGGAATCAGCCGTGTACCTCTATCGAAAAGAATACATGGGAACCTGAAATCAGAATCTAGAGTTCCCAATTCATGGAATCAATTGAATGATAAAATGGGGGAAATCTGGGTCCAGAGCTCCCGCCTCTATATTGCAGTTAACCCCTCCTCATTCTGTGCTAAAAACCTGAACTTTTTTTTTCAAGGAGTAAGAAACCTGAACTATCCATCACTTAGACAGGCAAGCAAATAAATTATCGTGCACACACGGAAGACGTCAAGCCCATATCAGGCAGCTTAATGAACTCCGAAGAGCATGAACAACTGAAGAGGATGCAGTACAGTAGATACCTGTCCAGTTACATAGGCTATGGTCTTTCCAGGTGCAGGGGGAGGTATAGGCCGATGGAGGTTCCCAAAAGCTAGAGCACAATGAGTTGATGAGGGAACTGATATACATTTTTCCTTCCTGTACAAGATTTGTCCAGGAACAACCACATACGAACGTCGATTAGCAGGCAATGATACACAACCGTCCAAGCTGGGGCTACTGATATTCAGATTGATGCTATTTTTACACTTCGGGAGTACATATTAAAAACAAATATCTACTGTTGTTCAGACGTAGTTGAAACTGCAGCATAATCATATTTCACTTCTACAGTGTTGCTATCTTGGGAACCACGTTCTCTCCAACTAATCTTCCACATCTGGAGTAAGCTTACCCTGCATGACCGAGGAAAAAACATTAGTCACATGGATACATAGATGCATAACGCCTATTAAATGTGGTGATGTTGTTGTCAAAACTATGTACACATGATAAATGAGAACATTGATTTCTGGAAACGAACCAGAGTAGTATTAGTTTGAACAGATTCAGTTCATGGAAAGAATACCAACAAGTGCAGATGTCTTATTCTGATATCAATTTAGTAATCAAAGTGAACAAAGATCAACCTCATAAAGAGCGAAAACATCACAATTTTGGTTGCATATTTTACCATCAGTGGAATGGGAATCCATGATATTGTAGCATCAATTTGTGTATTTGTATTGCTCAAATCAAAAAAAGCAATACCAACATCAGATTTAAAGTGGTTCAATCGAACTATAACTCTATAAAACTAGACTCAAGCGATGCATTGAGTAAGCTGATGCACACCTGTCAGGTTCAATTGTCCTCTTTGCCAACATCAGAGTCAAGAAAACAGGTACAATCACTGCACATAGATGTTTAAGAGTATGTCAACTAACAATCTCATGTGTCCACCTATATATAGGTTTGTCCGCAGCCTCTTCTACTTCGGCAAATAGGTCGGATCCTGAAATCAATTTAAAAAATCAGAACAAAAGTATCCAGACAATATAACTTTGCGCTTAGCAAACCCTCGTGAGAAATTGCGCTTAGACAAAATGATTCTGCAATGGCCTATTCTTTAAACTGCGCTTAAATAAATGCTTCTGCATAACTCATTCTTGTAGCAATTTCATCAACAACCGAAAAGGAGAAGTTTAGATACATTTATATTAATTGGACTGCCGAATGCTTGATAAATTTCTAGATAACAGCAGGCATGACTGGGGAAACAGAATCATCTTGGCACCGGTCAATGGTATTGAGAGAATAAAAACTTAAGAAGGGGAACAGTAAAACTTCTAGTGAGTTTTCTATGAATTTCAAGGTAACTATGGTTTATAACCAAGCATCACACTGGTAGAATAAGGGCCTGTTGTCCCGGTTGATAAGGGCCTTTAGTCCCGGTTCCTGAATCGGGACTAAAGGGTCGGTACTAATGCCTCCCCCTTTTAGTCCCGGTTCTAACACGAACCGGGACTAAAGGCCGCGGCTACGTGGAGCTCCACCTTTAGTCCCGGTTGGTAACACCAACCGGGACTAAAAGAAATTTTATCATTTTTCTAAAAAAATTGAATTTTTTTTTATTTTCAAATTTCTGAATTATTTTAACCTCTAATTTCTAATCACCACCCCTCATCACTGCTCAATTTTGTTGGAAATATGCCCTAGAGGCAATAATAAAAGCATTATTATTATATTTCCTTGTTCATGATAATTGTCTTTTATTCATGCTATAACTGTATTATCCGGAAATCGTAATACACGTGTGAATACATAGACTACAATACGTCCCTAGTAAGCCTCTAGTTGACTAGCTCGTTGGTCAAAAGATAGACATGGTTTCACGACTATGGACATCGATGTCATTGACAACGGGATCACGCCATTAGGAGAATGACGTGATGGACAAGACCCAATCCTAAGCATAGCACAAAGATCGTGTAGTTCGTTTTGCTAGAGCTTTTCCAATGTCAAGTATCTCTTCCTTAGACCGTGAGATCGTGTAACTCCCGGATACCGTAAGAGTGCTTTGGGTGTACCAAACGTCACAACGTAACTGGGTGACTATAAAGGTGCACTATAGGTATCTCCGAAAGTGTCATTGGGTTGACACGGATCGAGACAGGATTTGTCACTCCGTATGACGGAGAGGTATCACCGGGCCCACTCAAGAGTGCATCATCATATTGAGCTCAAAGTGATCAAGTGTCTGGTCACGGGATCATGCATTACGGCACGCAGTAAAGTGACTTGCCGGTAACGTAGACTGAACGAGGTATTGGGATATCGGCGATCGAGTCTCGGGCAAGTAACATACCGTCTGACAAAGGGAATAGCATACGGGGTTGCTTGAACCCTCGACATCGTGGTTCATCCGATGACATCATCGAGGAGCATGTGGGAGCCAACATGGGTATCCAGATCCCGCTGTTGGTTATTGACCGGAGAGCGTCTCGGTCATGTTCAAGATGTCTCCCGAACCCGTAGGGTCCACACACTTAAGGTTCGGTGACGCTTAGGGTTAATAGGAAGACAAGTATGTGATTACCGAATGTTGTTGAGTCTCGGATGAGATCCCGGACGTCACGAGGAGTTCCTAATGGTCCGGAGGTAAAGATTTATATATGGAAAGTGGTTAAACGGACTCAGGAAAGTTTCGGGGTATATCGGTAATGTACCGCTGCCACCGGAGAGTTCGGAGGTCCACCGGAGGGGCCACCCCTCTGGGGGCCACATGGGCTAAGTGGGAGAGGAGCCAGCCCTGGTGGGCTGGGCGCACCTCCCACCTAGGCCCATGCGGCTAGGGCTTGGGAGGGAAACCCAAAGGGCGCCCCCTTGCTTGGGGGCAAGCCCTCCCCTTTGTCGCCGCCCCCATCTAGGGTTTCCCTAGATGGCCGGGCCCCTGCCCTCTCCCCCTATAAATAGAGGGGTGGGGGGGGAGGGCTGGACACACCATTGAAGGCGCAACCCCTCCCCTCCCCAACACCTCTCCTCCTCCGCGTAAGCTTGGCGAAGCCCTGCCGGAGAACAGTCTCTTCATCTGCACCACGCCGTCGTGCTGCCATTGGAGTTGTTTTCCTCAACCTCTCCTTCCTCCTTGCTGGATCAAGACGAAGGAGACGCCGTCGTCCCGTACATGTGTTGAACGCGGAGGTGCTGTCCGTTCAGTACTTGGTCATCGGTGATCGGAATCACGTTGGGAACGTCTCCATCATCACCACTCCCTCGAACGCCTGCACTCGATCTACAAGTGGTATGTAGATGCAAACTCTTTCTCTTGACTCGTTGCTTAGATGAACTCATAGATAGATCTTGGTGAAACCGTAGGAAAATTTTAATTTTCTGCAACGTTCCCCAACGGTGGTATCGAGCTAGGTCTATGCGTAGTTCTCTTTGCACGCAGTAGAACACAATTTAGTTGTGGGCGTGGATCTTGTCAACTTACTTGCCGCTACTAATCTTATCTTGCTTCCGCGGTATTGTGGGATGAAGCGGCGGACCAACCTTACACGTACGCTTACGTGAGACCGGTTCCACCGACTAACATGCACTAGTTGCATAAGGTGGCTGGCGGGTGTCTGTATCTCCTACTTTAGTTGGAGCGGATTCGATGAAAAGGGTCCTTATGAAGGGTAAATATAAGTTGACAAGATCACGTTGTGGTTATTCGTAGGTAAGAAAACGTTCTTGCTAGAACCCAATTGCAGCCACGTAAAAGATGCAACAACAATTAGAGGACGTCTAACTTGTTTTTTGCAGCAATTGTCTTGTGATGTGATATGGCCAAGTTGTGATGAATGATGAATGACATATTGTGATGTATGAGATCATGTTCTTGTAATAGGAATCACGACTTGCATGTCGATGAGTATGACAACCGGCAGGAGCCATAGGAGTTGTCTTTATTTTGTATGACCTGCGTGTCATTGAAGAAAGCCATGTAACTTACTTTACTTTATTGCTAAAACGCGTTTAGCCATAGTAGTAGAAGTAGTCGTTGGCGTGACAACTTCATGGAGGCACAATGATGGAGATCATGATGATGGAGATCATGGTGTCATGCCGGTGACAAGATGATCATGGAGCCCCGAAGATGGAGATCAATGGAGCTATATGATATTGGCCATATCATGTCACTACTATATAATTGCATGTGATGTTTATTATGTTTATACATCTTGTTTACTTAGAACGACGGTACTAAATAAGATGATCCCTTACAACAATTTCAAGAAGTGTTTCCCCTAACTGTGCACCGTTGCTAAAGTTCATCGCTTCTAAGAACCACGTGATGATCGGGTGTGATGGATTCTTACGTTCACATACAACGGGTGTAAGACAGATTTACACACGCAAAAACACTTAGGGTTAACTTGACGAGCCTAGCATGTACAGACATGGCCTCGGAACACGGAGACCGAAAGGTCAAACACGAGTCGTATGGAAGATACGATCAACATGAGAATGTTCACCGACGAGACTAGTCCGTCTCACGTGATGATCGGACACGGCTTAGTCGACTCGGATCGTGTATCACTTAGATGACTAGAGGGATGTCTAATCTGAGTGGGAGTTCATTGAAATAATTTGATCAGATGAACTTAAATTATCATGAACTTAGTCTAAAACTTTTGAATGATATGTCTTGTAGATCAAATGGCCAACGCTCATGTCAACTTGAACTTCAACGCGTTCCTAGAGAAAACCAAGCTGAAAGATGACGGCAGCAACTATACGGACTGGGTCCTAACTTGAGGATCATCCTCATAGCTGCCAGAAACAATATGTCCTAGAAGGACCGCTAGGTGACGCCTCCGTCCCAGAGAACCAAGACATTATGAATGCTTGGCAGTCTCGTCTTGATGATTACTCCCTCGTTCAGTGCGGCATGCTTTACAGCTTAGAACCGGGCTCCAAAAGCGTTTGAGCATCACGGAGCATATGAGATGTTCGAGGAGCTGAAACTGGTTTTCCAAGCTCACGCCTGGTCGAGAGATATGACATCTCCGACAAGTTCTATAGTTGTAAGATGGAGGAAAATAGTTACGTCGGTGAGCACATTCTCAAGATGTCCGGGTTGCACAACCGTATGACCCAGCTGAATATTAACCTCCCTGATGAGGCGGTCATTGACAGAATCCTCCAGTCGCTCCCACCAAGCTACAAGAGCTTTGTGATGAACTACAATATGCAGGGGATGGTAAAGACCATTCCTGAAGTATTCTCTATGCTGAAGTCAGCCGAGGTTGAAATCAAGAAAGAACATCAAGTGTTGATGGTCAATAAGACCACTAAGTTCAAGAAGGGCAAGGGTAAGAAGAACTTCAAGAAGGACGGCAAGGAGGTTGCCGCTACCGTAAGCAAGTTGCCGAAGAAGTCAAAGAATGGACCCAAACCCGAGACTGACTGCTTTTATTGCAAGGGGAGGGGTCACTGGAAGCGGAACTGCCCCAAATACTTAGTGGACAAGAAGGCCGGCAACACCAAAGGTATATTTGATATACATGTAATTGATGTGTACTTTACCAAGACTTTAGTAACTCCTGGGTATTTGATACCGGTGCCGTTGCTCATATTTGTAACTCATGCAGGGGCTGCGGAATAAGCGGAGATCGGCAAAGGACAAGGTGACGATCTTGGCGTCGGGAATGGTTCCAGAGTCGATGTGATCGCCGTCGCACGCTACCTCTTCATTTACCTACGGATTAGTTATGAACCTTAATAATTGTTATTTGGTGCCAAGTTTGAGCATGAATATTGTATCTGGATCTCGTTTAATGCGAGATGGCTACTCATTTAAATCCGAGAATAATGGTTGTTCTATTTATATGAGAGATATGTTTTATGGTCATGCTCGATGGTCAATGGTTTATTCTTAATGAATCTCGGCGTAGTATTACACATGTTCATAAGCGTGAATACCAACAGATGTAAAGTTGATAACGATAGTCCCACATACTTGTGGCACTGCCGCCTTGGTCACATTGGTGTCAAGCGCATGAAGAAGCTCCATGCCGATGGACTTTTGGAGTCTCTAGATTATGAATCATTTGACACATGCGAACCATGCCTCATGGGCAAGATGACTAATACTCCGTTCTCCGGAACAATGGAGCGAGCAACCAACTTGTTGGAAATCATACATACCGATGTGTGCGGTCCAATGAGCGTTGAGGCTCATGGAGGATATCGTTATGTTCTCACTCACAGATGACTTGAGTAGATATGGGTATGTCTACTTGATGAAACACAAGTCGGAGACCTTTGAAAAGTTCAAGGAATTTCAGAATGAAGTAGAGAATCAACGTGACCGAAAGATAAAATTCTTACGATCAGATCGTGGAGGAGAATATTTAAGTCACGAATTTGGTACACACTTAAGAAAATGTGGAATCGTTTCACAACTAACGCCGCCTGGAACACCTTAGCGTAACGGTGTGTCCGAACGTCGTAATCGCACTCTATTGGATATCGTGCGGTCTACACTAGTAGAAAAAGGGGCTATCGTTGAGGCCTGTTTTGCCCATTAGTCCCGGTTCAATCCAGAACCGGGACTAATGTGAGCATTTATCCCGGTTCGTGTGCCCAGGGGGCCGGCCGGGCCACTTGGGCCATTGGCCCCGGTTCGTCCGGACCTTTTGGTCCCGGTTGGTGGGACGAACCGGGACCAATGGGCCTCGCTCCTGGCCCACCACTATTTGTTGGGGAACGTAGTAATTTCAAAAATTTTCCTACGCACACGCAAGATCATGGTGATGCATAGCAACGAGAGGGGAGAGTGTTGTCTACGTACCCTCATAGACCGAAGCGGAAGCAATCACAACGTAGAGGAAGTAGTCGTACGTTCTCCTCGCGATCCAACCGATCCCAGCGCCGTTACTCCGGCACCTCTGAGTTCTTGGCACACGTTCAGCTCGGTGTAGCTCCTCGGACTCCGATCCAGCAAAGCTCCGGGGAGAGAGAGTTCCACAAGACGACGGCGTGGTGACGATCTTGATGTTTTATCGACGCAGGCTTCGCCTAAGCACTGCTACAATATGACCGAGGTGGAATATGGTGGAGGGGCACCGCACACGGCTAAGGAACGATCTCAAGGATCAACTTGTGTGTTCTAGGGTGCCCCCTGCCCCGTGATATAAAGGAGCAAGGGGAGGGCCGGCCGGCCCTAGGAGGCGCTGGCCAGGAGGGGGAGTCCTCCTCCTAGTGGGAGTAGGACTCCCCTTTCCTAGTCCTACTAGGAAGAAGGAAGGGAAGGAAAGAGAGGAGAGGGAGAGGGAAGGGGGCCGCGCCTCCTAGTCCAATTCGGACTCCCCATGGGGGGGGCGCCACCTCCCGGTGCAGCCCTCTCTCTCCCTCTTGGCCCAATAGGGCCCATTACTTCCGGGGGTTCCGTAACCCCTCCCGGCACTCCGTTTTCTCCGAAACTTCCGAACCTTTCCGATGTCCGAATATAGCCGTCCAATATATCAATCTTTATGTCTCGACCATTTCGAGACTCCTCGTCATGTCCGTGATCACATCCGGGACTCCGAACTCCTTCGGTACATCAAAATACATAAACTCATAATATAACCGTCATCGAAACCTTAAGCGTGCGGACCCTATGGTTCGAGAACAATGTAGACATGGCCGAGACACGTCTCCGGTCAATAACCAATAGCGGGACCTGGATGCCCATATTGGCTCCTACATATTCTACGAAGATCTTTATCGGTCAGACCGCATAACAACATACGTTGTTCCCTTTGTCATCGGTATGTTACTTGCCCGAGATTCGATCGTCGGTATCCAATACCTAGTTCAATCTCGCCATCGGCAAGTCTCTTTACTCGTTCCGTAATACATCATCTCACAGCTAACTCATTAGCTGTAATGCTTGCAAGGCTTAGTGATGTGCATTACCGAGAGGGCCCAGAGATACCTCTCCGACAATCGGAGTGACAAATCCTAATCTCGAAATACGCCAACCCAACATCTGCCTTTGGAGACACCTGTAGTACTCCTTTATAATCACCCGATTCGTTGTGACGCTTGGTAGTACCAAAGTGTTCCTCCGGTAAACGGGAGTTGCATAATCTCATAGTTATAGGAACATGTATAAGTCATGGATAAAAGCAATAGCAACATACTAAACGATCGGATGCTAAGCTAATGGAATGGGTCATGTCAATCAGATCATTCAACTAATGATGTGACCTTGTTAATCAAATGACAACTTCTTTGTCTATGGTTAGGAAACTTAACCATCTTTGATTAACAAGCTAGTCTAGTAGAGGCATACTAGTGACACTCTGTTTGTCTATGTATTCACACATGTATTATGTTTCCGGTTAATACAATTCTAGCATGAATAATAAACATTTATCATGATATAAGGAAATAAATAATAACTTTATTATTGCCTCTAGGGCATATTTTCTTCAGTCTCCCACTTGCACTAGAGTCAATAATCTAGTTCACATCGCCATGTGATCTAACATCAATAGTTCACATCTATATGTGGTTAACACCCATAGTTCACATCGACATGTGACCAACACCCAAAGGGTTTACTAGAGTCAGTAATCTAGTTCACATCGCTATGTGATTAACACCCAAAGAGTACTAAGGTGTGATCATGTTTTGCTTGTGAGATAATTTTAGTCAACGGGTCCGTCACATTCAGAGCCGTAAGTATTTTGCAAATTTCTATGTCTACAATGCTCGCACGGAGCTACTCTAGCTAATTGCTCCCACTTTCAATATGTATCCAGATTGAGACTCGAGTCATCTAGATTAGTGTTTAAAACTTGCATCGACGTAACCCTTTACGCATTTAACCTTTTTTTCACTTCCATAATCGAGAAACATATCCTTATTCTACTAAGGATAATTTTGACCGCTGTCCATTGATCTACTCCTAGATCACTATTGCACTCCTTGCCAAGCTTAGTGGTAGGGTATGCAATAGATCTGGTACACAAGATGACATACGTTATAGAACCTATGGCTGATGCATAGGAATGACTTTCATTCTTTTTCTATCTTCTGCCGTGGTCGGGTTTTGAGTCTTACTCAATCTCATACCTTGTAACACATGCAAGAACTCTTTCTTTGACTGTTCCATTTTGAACTACTTCAAAATCTTGTCAAGGTATGTATTCATTGAAAAACTTATCAAGCGTCTTGATCTATCTCTATAGATCTTGATGCTCAATATGTAAGCAGCTTCACCGAGGTCTTTCTTTGAAAAAACTCTTTTCAAACACTCCTTTATGCTTTGCAGAATAATTCTACATTATTTCCGATCAACAATATGTCATTCACATATACTTATCAGAAATGCTGTAGTGCTCCCACTCACTTTCTTGTAAATACAGGCTTCACCGCAAGTCTGTATAAAACTATATGCTTTGATCACACTATCAAAGCGTTTATTCCAACTCCGAGATGCTTGCACCAGTCCATAGATGGATCGCTGGAGCTTGCACATTTTGTTAGCTCCTTTAGGATTGACAAAACCTTCTGTTTGCATCATATACAACTCTTCTTTAATAAATCCATTAAAGAATGTAGTTTTGACATCCATTTGCCAGATTTCATAAAATGTGGCGATTGCTAACATGATTCGGACAGACATAAGCATCGCTACAGTTGAGTAAATCTCATTGTAGTCAACACCTTGAACTTGTCGAAAACCTTTCTGCGACAAGTCGAGCTTTGTAGATAGTAATACTACTATCAGCATCTGTCTTCCTCTTGAAGATCCATTTATATAATATGGCTTGCCAATCATCGGGCAGCTCCATCAAAGTCCACACTTTGTTCTCATATATGGATCCCATCTCAGATTTCATGGTCTCAAACCATTTCGTGGAATCTGGGCTCATCATCGCTTCCTCATAGTTCGTAGGTTCATCATGGTCTAGTAACATGACTTCTAGAATAGGATTACCGTACCACTCTGGTGCGGATCTTACTCTGGATGACCTACGAGGTTTGGTAGCAACTCGATCTGAAGTTTCATGATCATCATCATTAACTTCCTCACTAATTGGTGTAGGAATCACTGGAACTGATTCCTGTGATGAACTACTTTCCAATAAGGGAGAAGGTACAATTACCTCATCAAGTTCTACTTTCCTCCCACTCACTTCTTTCGAGAGAAACTTCTTCTCTAGAAAGGATCCATCTTAGCAACAAATATCTTGCTTTCGGATCTGTGATAGAAGGTGTACCCAATAGTTACCTTTGGGTATTCTATGAAGACGCATTTCTCCGATTTGGGTTCGAGCTTATCAGGTGAAAACTTTTTCACATAGGCATCACAACTCCAAACTTTAAGAAACGACAGCTAAGGTTTACTGCTAAACCATAGTTCATACGGTGTCATCTCAACGGATTTAGATGGTGCCCTATTAAACGTGAATGCAGCTGTCTCTAATGCATAACCCCAAAACGATAGTGGTAAATCGGTAAGATACATCATAGATCGCACCATATCTAGTAAAGTGCGACATTCTGACGCTCGGACACACCATTGCGTTGTGGTGTTCCGGTGGCGTGAGTTGCGAAAACTATTCCGCATTGTTTCAAATGTAGACCAAACTCGTAACTCAAATATTCGCCCACGATCAGATCGTAGAAACTTTATTTTCTTATTACGATGATTTTCAACTTCACTCTGAAATTCTTTGAACTTTTCAAATGTTTCAGACTTATGTTTCATTAAGTAGATATACCCATATCTGCTTAAATCATCTGTGAAGGTGAGAAAATAACGATATCCGCCACGAGCTTCAACATTCATCGGACCACATACATCTCAGTATGTATGATTTCCAACAAATCTGTTGCTCTCTCCATAGTACCGGAGAACGGGGTTTTAGTCATCTTGCCCATGAGGCACGGTTCGCAAGTGCCAAGTGATTCATAATCAAGTGACTCCAAAATTCCATCAGTATGGAGTTTCTTCATGCGCTTTATACCGATATGACCTAAACGGCAGTGCCACAAATAAATTGCACTATCATTATTAACTTTACATCTTTTGGTTTCAATATTATGAATATGTGTATCACACGATCGAGATCCAATAAACTATTTTCATTGGGTGTATGACCATCGAAGGTTTTATTCATTTAAACAGAACAACAATTATTCTTTGACTTTAAATGAATAACCGTTTTGCAATAAACATGATCAAATCATATTCATGCTCAACGCAAACACCAAATAACATTTATTTAGGTTTAACACTAATCCCGAAAGTATAGGGAGTGTGCGATGATGATCATATCAATCTTGGAACTACTTCCAACACTCATCGTCACTTCCCTTCAACTAGTTTCGCTCATTCTGCAACTCCTGTTTCGAAGTTACTACTCTTAGCAACCGAACAAGTATCAAATACTCAGGGCTACTATAAACACTAGTAAAGCACACATCAATAACCTGTATATCAAATATACCCTTGTTCACTTTGCCATCCTTCTTATCCACCAAATATTTGGGGTATTTCCGCTTCAAAGGACCATTTCCTATGCAGTGTAAGTACTCAGTCTCGTGCTTAGGTCTAGACTTGGGCTTCTTCACTCGAGCAGCAACTTGCTTGCCGTTCCTTTTGAAGTTCCCCTTCTTCCCTTTGCCATTTTCCTTGAGACTAGTGGTCTTGTCAACCATCTACACTTGATGTTTTTCTTGATTTCTACCTTCGCCGATTTTAGCATCGCGAAGAGCTCGAGAATCTTTTTCGTCATCCCTTGCATACTATAGTTCATCACGAAGTTCTACTAACTTAGTGATGGTGACTAGAGAATTCTGTCAATCACTATCTTATCTGGAAGATTAACTCCCACTTGATTCAAGCGATTGAAGTACTCACACAATCTGAGCACATGCTCACTAGTTGAGCGATTCTCCTCCATCTTTTAGCTATAGAACTTGTTGGAGACTTCATATCTCTCAACTCGGGTATTTGCTTGAAATATTAACTTCAATTCCTGGAACATCTCATATGGTCCATGACGTTCAAAACGTCTTTGAAGTCCCGATTCTAAGCCGTTAAGCATGGTGCACTAAACTATCAAGTAGTCATCATATTGAGCTAGCCAAATGTTCATAACGTCTGCATCTGCTCCTGCAATAGGTCTGTCACCTAGCGGTGCATTAAGGACATAATTCTTCTGTGTAGCAATGAGGATAAACCTCAGATCACGGATCCAATCCGCATCATTGCTACTAACATTTTTCAATACAATTTTCTCTAGGAACACATATAAAAACATAGGGAAGCAACAACGCGAGCTATTGATCTACAACATAATCTGCAAAATACTACCAGGACTAAGTTCATGATAAATTTAAGTTCAATTAATCATATTACTTAAGAACTCCCACTTAGACAGACATCTCTCTAGTCATCTAAGTGATCACGTGATCCAAATCAACTAAACCATAACCGATCATCACGTGAGATGGAGTAGTTTTCAATGGTGAACATCTTATGTTGATCATATCTACTATATGATTCACGCCGACCTTTCGGTCTCCGTGTTCCGAGGCCATATCTGCATATGCTAGGCTCGTCAAGTATAACCTGAGTATTCTGCGTGCAAAACTGGCTTGCACCCGTTGTAGATGGACGTGAAGCTTATCACACCCGATCATCACGTGGTGTCTCTCAAGACGCATTTAACTTTGGCAACGGTGCACACTCAGGGAGAACACTACTTGATAATTTTAGTGAGAGATCATCTTAAAATGCTACCGTCAATCAAAGCAAAATAAGATGCATAAAGGATAAACATCACATGCAATCAATATAAGTGATATGATATGGCCATCATTATCTTGTGCTTGTGATCTCCATCTCGAAGCACCGTCGTGATCACCATCGCCACCGGCGCCGACACCTTGATCTCCATCGTAGCATCGTTGTCGCCACGCCATCTATTGCTTCTACGACTATCGCTACCGCTTAGTGATAAAGTAAAGCAATTACAGGGCGTTGCATTTCATACAATAAAGCGACAACCATATGGCTCCAGCCAGTTGCCGATAACTTCGGTTACGTAACATGATCATCTCATACAATAAAATATAGCATCACGTCTTGACCATATCACATCGTAACATGCCCTGCAAAAACAAGTTAGACGTCCTCTACTTTGTTGTTGCAAGTTTTACGTGGCTGCTACGGGCTGAGCAAGAACCGTTCTTACCTACGCATCAAAACCACAACGATAGTTTGTCAAGTTGGTGCTGTTTTAACCTTCGCAAGGACCCGGCGTAGCCACACTCGGTTCAACTAAAGTGAGAGAGACAGACACCCGCCGGTCACCTTTAAGCAACTAGTGCTCGCAGCGGTGAAACCAGTCTCGCTTAAGCGTACGCGTAATGTCGGTCCGGGCCGCTTCATCTCACAATACCGCCAAACCAAAGTATGACATGCTGGTAAGCGAGATGACTTATATCGCCCACAACTCACTTGTGTTCTACTCGTGCATATGACATCAACGCATAAAACCAGGCTCGGATGCCACTGTTGGGGAACGTAGTAATTTCGAAAAATTTCCTACGCACACGCAAGATCATGGTGATGCATAGCAACGAGAGGGGAGAGTGTTGTCTACGCACTCGTGAGACCGGGCGGAAGCGATCACAACGTAGAGGAAGTAGTCGACGTTCTCCTCGCGATCCAACCGATCCCAGCGCCAAGCATTCGGCACCTCCGAGTTCTTGGCACACGTTCAGCTCGGTGGCGCTCCTCGGACTCCGATCCAGCAAAGCTCCGGGAGAGAGAGTTCCACAAGACGACGGCGTGGTGGCGATCTTGATGTTTTATCGACGCAGGGCTTCGCCTAAGCACTGCTACAATATGACCGAGGTGGAATATGGTGGAGGGGGCACCGACACGGCTAAGGAACGATCTCAAGGATCAACTTGTGTGTTCTAGGGTGCCCCCTGCCCCGTATATAAAGGAGCAAGGGGAGGGCCGGCCGGCCCTAGGAGGCGCGCCAAGGGAGGGGGAGTCCTCCTCCCTAGTGGGAGTAGGACTCCCTTTCCTAGTCCTACTAGGAAGAAGGAAGGGGAAGGAAAGAGAGGGAGAGGGAGAGGGAAGGGGCGCGCCCCCCCTCTAGTCCAATCGGACTCCCCATGGGGGGCGCGCGCCCCTGGTGCAGCCCTCTCTCCCTCTTGGCCCAATAGGGCCCATTACTTCCCAGGGGTTCCGTAACCCTCCGGCACTCCGGTTTTCTCCGAAACTTCCTAACCTTTCCGGTGTCCGAATATAGCCGTCCAATATATCAATCTTTATGTCTCGACCATTTCGAGACTCCTCGTCATGTCCGTGATCACATTCGGGACTCCGAACTCCTTCGGTACATCAAAATACATAAACTCATAATATAACCGTCATCGAAACCTTAAGCGTGCGGACCCTACGGTTCGAGAACAATGTAGACATGGCCGAGACACGTCTCCGGTCAATAACCAATAGCGGGACCTGGATGCCCATATTGGCTCCTACATATTCTACGAAGATCTTTATCGGTCAGACCGCATAACAACATACGTTGTTCCCTTTGTCATCGGTATGTTACTTGCCGAGATTCGATCGTCGGTATCCAATACCTAGTTCAATCTCGTTATTGGCAAGTCTCTTTACTCGTTCCGTAATACATCATCTCACAGCTAACTCATTAGCTGTAATGCTTGCAAGGCTTAGTGATGTGCATTACCGAGAGGGCCCAGAGATACCTCTCCGACAATCGGAGTGACAAATCCTAATCTCGAAATCGCCAACCCAACATCTGCCTTTGGAGACACCTGTAGTACTCCTTTATAATCACCCAGTTACGTTGTGACGTTTGGTAGTACCCAAAGTGTTCCTCCGGTAAACGGGAGTTGCATAATCTCATAGTTATAGGAACATGTATAAGTCATGGATAAAAGCAATAACAACATACTAAACGATCGGATGCTAAGCTAATGGAATGGGTCATGTCAATCAGATCATTCAACTAATGATGTGACCTTGTTAATCAAATGACAACTTCTTTGTCTATGGTTAGGAAACTTAACCATCTTTGATTAACAAGCTAGTCTAGTAGAGGCATAGTAGTGACACTCTGTTTGTCTATGTATTCACACATGTATTATGTTTCCGGTTAATACAATTCTAGCATGAATAATAAACATTTATCATGATATAAGGAAATAATAATAACTTTATTATTGCCTCTAGGGCATATTTCCTTCACTATTGGTCCCGGTTGGTGGCATGAACCGGGACCAAAGGCTTCCCTTTAGTCCCGGCTCATGCCACCAACGGGACCAATAGTCCTGCCTATATATAGCCCCTCACAGCAAGAGCAGAGCACACTGCTCTGTTTTTTTTCGCCGAGGGGAGGGGGCTTGGTGGTGCTCTAGCTCACCTCCTATGCACACAAGGTGTTCGATGGAATGCCCGAGCCACACTACTTAAGCTTTCTCCTCCAAGCTCGACCTCTAACCTCCATTTTCCTCAATATTTGTCTAGGTTTAGCGGTCCGTCACGCCCCGTCCCCGTCTTCACCGCCGTCGATCACCCGCGGCGATCTCATCGCCAGCACCACTGTGGTGAGCCTCTTGTTCTTATCTTCTTTCTGAAAGGAAAAATATTCTTACTTGTATTATTTTCTTACTTTTATTATTGCATCTTATATAGTGCGATGGTTTTGGTATCCGCCCCCGTCGGCCCTCGTCCTGTCTATGATTCGGATGTGGTATATATTATCTTTTCATAACTATTGGTTCATTTATTGTTTATGAAAATTATGCCGACCAACGTGACATAGATTTTATTTATCTAGGAGGTTGTTGAACCGAAATTCCAACCGACCCTATTGTCGAGAGGTTAAATTTAGTTGAAGAAGAAAACAATTTCTTGAAGGAAAAAATAAAAAACTTGAGGAGGAGAAGATGATATTGGAGTTGCATGTTGCGGATGTCGTCGATGATCACAAGATCAAGATGGATGCAATGCGCTTGAAGATGAGAAAGATTAGAAAATATGCCATTCATACCGAGGCTTGGTATCATTATGCCGTTGGATCAGTTGTTACCTTGGTTGCGATTATGATCGTATTTGTTTTCACATTGAAATGTTTTACATAGTTTCAATGTATGGTTTAATTAATTTAGATGCTCTGCAGAGCTTTATGTTGTTAGATGAGAACTATGTATGTACTTTGGTTTTATGTGATGATGAACTTCTATTAATTTGGTCACTTAATTATCTATTCATGATGTTCTGTAATGATTTTTGACACACTTAATTATATATAATGCACGCAGATGAACCGGCAATGGATGTACGGTGACAGACACACCTCCGAGTACATTAAGGGCGTGCATGCTTTTCTCAAGTGGCTGAGGCAAACAAGCAGAATGGTTTTATGTGTTGTCCATGCCCTATATGTGGGAATCTGAAGTCTTACTCGACCGGAAAATCCTTCACACCCACCTGCTTTACAAGGGTTTCATGCCACACTATAATGTTTGGACGAGGCACAGAGAAATAGGGGTTATGATGGAAGACGGTGAAGAAGAAGAGTACGATAACAACTATGTGCCCCTGAATACGGTGATGCTCTTGAACATCAAGTTGCACCAGACGATGTGCACGATGGTGCTGCAGTAACGGGCTGCTGAAGATCAAGATGAACCAGACGATGTGCCCCATGATGATGATCTCCGCGGGTCATTGTCGATGCAAGGACACAATGCGAAAGTCAAAAGGAGAAGCTGAAGTTCGATCGCATGTTAGAGGATCACAAAAAGGGTTGTACCCCAATTGCGAAGATGGCAACACAAAGCTCGCATCGTACTCGAATTGCTGCGGTGGAAGGCAGAGAATGCTGTGCTCGATAAAGGATTTGAGAAGCTCTGAAATAATGAAGAAGAAGCTTCCAAAGGATAACGACCGTTTGACAAGTACATACGCCGCAAAGAAGGTCGTATGCCCTCTAGGATTGAAGGTGGAGAAGATACATGCATGCCCTAATGACTGCATCCTCTACCGTGGTGCCTACAAGGATCTGAACGCATGCCCGGTATGCGGTGCATTGCATATAAGATCGCACGAGATGACCTCGGTGATGTTGACGGCGAGCCTCCTGTGAAGAGGGTTCCTCATAAGGTGATGTGGTATGCTCCTATAATACCACGGTTGAAACGTCTGTTCGTAAGCGGAGAGCATGCCAAGTTGATGCGATGGCACAGTGAGGACCGTAAGAAAGACGGAAGTTGAGAGCACCAGACGGGTCGCAGTGGAGAAAAATTGAGAGAAAGTACTGGGATGAGTTTGCAAAGGACCCAAGGAACGTATGGTTTGCTTTAAGCGCGGATGGCATTAATCCTTTCGGTGAGCAGAGCAGCAATCACAGCACCTGGCCCGTGACTCTATGTATGTATAACCTTCCTCCTTGGATGTGCATGAAGCGGAAGTTCATTATGATGCCAATTCTCATCCAAGGCCCTAAGCAACCCGGCAACGACATTGATGTGTACCTAAGGCCATTAGTTGAGGAACTTTTACAGCTGTGGAATGGAAACGGTGTACGTACGTGGGATGAGCACAAAAAGGAGGAATTTAACCTAAAGGCGTTGCTGTTCGTGACAATCAACGATTGGCCCACTCTCGATAACCTTCGTGACAGACAAACAAGGGATACCACGCATGCACGCACTGTTTACTTGACACCGATAGTGTATACCGGGAAGCTGCAGGAAGAATGTGTACAGGCCATCGCCGATTTCTTCCGACCAACCATCAATGTCGAAAGAAAGGCAAGCATTTCAAAGGCGAGGCAGATCACCGGAAGAAGCCCGCCATGCGTACAGGTTATAACGTAATTGCTATGTTCAATTATTTACACGTAATCTTTGGAAAGGGTCCCTGCGGACTAGCTGTTACGAATGTCGCTGAGAATCTCACACCCATATTGAAGAAGATATCTATATTTTGGGACCTACCCTCTTTGGAAAGACCTAGAGGTCTGCTCTTCGATCGACGTGATGCACGTGACGAAGAACCTTTGCGTGAACCTGCTAGGCTTCTTGGGCGTGTATGGGAAGACAAAAGATACACACGAGGCACGAGAGGACCTGCAACGCTTGCACGAAAAGAGGGCATGCCTCCGAAGCGGTATGAAGGTCCTGCCAGCTACGCTCTCTTTAAAGAAGAGAAAGAAATATTCTTTCAATGCCTTCTCAAGATGAAGGTCCCGACTGGCTTCTCGTCGAATATAAAGGGAATAATAAATATGTCGAGAAAAATTTCCGTAACCTAAAGTCTCATGACTACCACGTGATTATGACGCAATCGCTTCCGGTTGCATTGAGAGGGCTTCTACCGAAAACGTCCGATTAGCCATTGTGAAGCTATGTGCATTCCTCAATGCAATATCTCGTAAGGTGATCGATCCAGAAATCGTAGTAACGCTTAAGGAGTGATGTGGCGCAATGTCTTGTCAGTTTCGAGCTGGTGTTCCCACCATCCTTCTTCAATATCATGACGCACGTCCTAGTTCATCTAGTCGACAAGATTGTCATTCTGGGGCCCGTATTTCTACACAATATGTACCCCTTTGAGAGGTTCATGGGAGTCCTAAAGAAATATGTTCGTAACCGCGCTAGGCCAGAAGGAAGCATCTCCATGGGCCATCAAAGAGAGGATGTCATCGGGTTTTGTGTTGACTTCATTCCTGGCCTTAAGAAGATAGGTCTCCCTAAATCGCGGTATGAGGAGAGACTGACTGGAAATGGCACGCGTGGAAGAGACTCAATAATATGCAGGGATGGATATTCTTGGTCTCAAGCACACTACACGCTTCTACGTAACTCTACCTTGGTGACCCCGTATGTCGATGAACACAAGAACAGTCTGCGCCCAAACACCCGGAGCAAAGGCGACGACCGGATTACATGTGAACACATCAGACTTTCAGCAGTTGGTTGGAAACACGTCTCGGAGGTGACAGCACTGTTTGTGATGAGTTGTACTTGTTGTCCAGGGACCATCTTCGATCGTAATGATTTGGAAAGGATACGAGATAAATGGGAATACATTTTACACGATTGACCAAGATGAAAAGAGCACCAACCAAAACAGCGGTGTCCGCTTTGATGCAGCAACCGACAAGGGAAATGACACATATTATGGTTACATAGTAGACATATGGGAACTTGACTACGGAGTAGATTTTAAGGTCCCTTTGTTTAAGTGCAAGTGGGTCAATCTATCGAGGCGGGTACAGGTAGACCCACAAGACGGAATGACAACAAAGTGGATCTGAAAAATCTTGGGTACACCGACGAACCGTTCGTCCTAGCCAATGATGTGGCACAGGTAATCTATGTGAAGGACATGTCTACCAGACCGAGGAAAAGAAAAGATAAGGAAGCGAATACATCATACAATGAGCCAAAGCGCCACATAGTTCTTTTCAGAAAAAGGGACATCCACAGGAGTGGAGGGCAAGATGTACATGTCTGAAGAGGATGAAAAGTTTCATGAAATTCCCCCCTTCAAAGTCAAGGCTGACCCAAGCATCCTGATAAACGATGAAGATTATCCATGGTTACGGCGCAATAAGCAAACGACACAAGCGAAGAAAAAGTGAAGTCTTTCTCCCGCAACTATTATGATGATACCATGCCAACTTTGTAACACACGAGTATGATACCATTGTCCGTTTTGTTCATGAACATGCTATGCCAACTTTTTCAGAGTTCATTTGAAAACTATGAATTTGAAAACCTCGCCGACCAAGGGCGCTCACACCGGTTTATAAGCCCGTCCCTCTCGCCTTTGTTGAGCTCACAAACTTGTGATTCACACAAATTTCAAAGAATTCAAATTTTATAAAACTAATGGCACAAACAGAAAGTTTATAATTGTTCTAAAACAAATGGCACTAACAGAAAGTTTATAATTTTGCTGACCTAAAAGCAAAAAGAATTAAAAATAAAGCAAAAAACCAAAAGAAAATAAATAATGCAGAAAACAAAACAAAAAAACTTGAAAAAATAATAATAATAGCAACAATAAGCATTTTCTTGTAAGTAGAAACAAAATAAAATAAATAAAGCAACAAAGAAAACAAAAAAAGCGTTTTTGAATTTTAAAACTAATGGCACAAACAGAAAGTTTATATTTTTTCTAAAACTAAAAGAACTAACAGAAAGTTTATAATTTTGCTGACCTAAAAGCAAAAAAGAATTAAAAATAAAGCAAAAAACCAAAAGAAAATAAATAATGCAGAAAACAAAACAAAAAAACTTGAAAAAAAATAAAAATAGCAAAAATAAGTATTTTGTTGTAAGTAGAAACAAAATAAAATAAATAAAGCAACAAAGAAAACAAAAAAAGTGTTTTCAAATTTTAAAACTAATGGCACTAATAGAAAGTTTATATTTTTTCTAAAACTAAAAGCAAAAAGAAATAAAATATAAAGCAAAAAAAGTGCCACCTACTGGGCCCCCACGGCCTGAATACGACTAGAAACCCTACATGGGCCAGGATTCAGGCCCGCAGAGGCCCAATAGGCCCACAGGCAGTAGCAAGATTAGGCCCGAAAGCCTGCATTAGAGAGGAGCTCGAAAGGGGAGGCACACCAGCGCTTATAAACCAGTGCCGACGCCCTTCAACTAGCGAGGTGGGACTAAATATTTGGGTTCGGGGCAGCACAAGCCTTTGGTCCCGGTTGGTGGCACCAACCGGGACTAAAGGGGGGTTTAGTCCTGGTTGGTGCCACGACCCGGGACTAATGCCCCCCCTTTAGTCCCGGTTGGTGCCTGTGGGACCAAATGTCACTTCCGCCCTTTGGGCTGCTGAAATTTGGCCTTTGGTCCCGGTTGGTGGCACCAACCGGGACTAAAGTGCATTAGTCCCGGTCATGGCACCAACCGGGACTAATGCCCTTGCTATATAAGAAAGCACTTGGGAAATTTCAGATTCATCGCGCATTTTCCCTCCCCGACGCCGCCAGTTGCCCGACGCCGCCCGACCGCCGTCATCGCATACGCCATCGTCGTCACCATCGCCGTCGCCGCGCCCGTTGTCGCCGCTTCCGTCGTCGCCGCCGTCTGCCCCGTCGTCATGCCGTCTGCCCCGCCGTCGTCGCCGCCGCATCTGCCCCGCGCCGTCGCCCCTGCCTCGTCGTCGCCGTCCCGCCCCGTCGCCGCGCCCTCGCCGTCGCCGCCCTGCCTCCGCGACCTCGCCCGACCTCGCCGACCTCGCCGTCGCCGCCCTGCCTCCCGACCTCGCCGTCGCCTCCGCCTCCCGACCTCGCCGTCGCCTCCGCCTCCCACGCCGCCCCGTCGCCCGCGACCTTGCCGTCGCCTCCGCCCACAGATGAGCCCCAGCAAGACCTGCCCTGCCCCCGCCGCCCGCCGCCATGTTTTTTTTCATAAATGTTCATGATTTTTCATAAATGTATATATATTGATGTATGGATATATGTGATTTTTTTTGTTCATAGATGATCATATGCATTTTTTTGTTCATAGATATGATCATATATATGATGTATGCATGGATCGATGTGGATGGAATATGATGTTTTTTTGTTCATAGAATATGATTTTTTTATTCATAGATTTTATTTTGTTCATTAGAGAGAGGCGGGGACGTCGAGGAAGTTGTACTGTTTAGAGTTAGGGTCATGAGGAAGAAGGAAAATAAGGAAAAGAATAAAAGAGGAAGAAGGAAGAAGGAGAAGAAGAGGAGAAAAATAAGAAGAGGAAGTAGAAGAAAAGGAGAAGAAGAAGGAATAGAGGAGAAGAAGAAAAAAATTCTATTTTTCTTCTTCTCCTTTTCCTTCTTCTTCTCTCTCTTTTTTTCTTCTATTTTTCTTCTTCTTCTTCTTCTTCTTTTCTTCTTCTCATTTCTTCTTCTTCTTCTTCTTCTTCTTCTTATTCTTCTTCTTTTTATCGGGAACGAGGGTTTCGAGGATCGCTGAGGGTCGGATCGGGAACTAGGCTAGAGGGTCGAGAGGGTCACAGAGGGGTCGAGGGTCGCCGAGGCCGGTCGAGGGTCAATGTTTTGAGGGTCGAGGGTCGTCGAGGCCGGTCGAGGTTTCGAGGCACAAGGGTTTGAGGGTTCGAGGGTTCTAGGGTCGAGGTTCGAGGGTTCTAGGGTTCGAGGGTTCTAGGGTCGAGGTTCGAGGTTCTAGGATCCGAAGGAAGAAGGAAGAAGAAGAAGAAAAGAATGAGAGGAAAAGAAGAAGAAGAGGAGAAGTAGAAAGGAATAGAGAAGAAGAAAATAGAATTTTTTCTATTTTTCTTCTTCTCCTATTCTTTCTTCTTCTCCTCTTTTTTTTTCTTCTTTTTTTTCTTCTTCTTCTTCCTTCTTCCTCTTTTCTTCCTTTTCCGATAGGGGGGTACCGATAGTGTCAAAGTATTGAAGAAATCCATTGATTCATCATTAGACGGAAGTAACCATGGCATGATGGTGCGAAGTCCTCAAAGTTGTTACGGAATGGAGTCCCGGATAGGATAATTTGCCTTTTGCTGAACCTTGTACCAAAAAGCGAATTATCCTATCTGAGACTCCGTTCCAAAACAACTTTGGAGAGCTTCACCATCATGCACCTGCATTACTAATAATGATGAAGACATGGTTTTGTTGAATCCTTTGACACTAGGCAACGCCCCGACCCTCGGCGATCTTGACCCTTGACCCTCGACCGCTCGGCGATCCACGACCCTCTACCCTACATGAGCGTCGATGCCCACGTCACTTGTGGGACATAGATGTACTGTTCAACGCCGACCCTCCCGATAGCTTCAACACGTGGGGGGTCGATATTACGTTATCGAGGCCACCCCAAACCCTAGAGAAGCAGCGTCGAGGCCACTAATATGATTCCTTATTGTGATTAGCTAGCTAGTTCTACGTTGGCACTAATATATCCATATCTGTCATGTTTGAATAATAATTGCCATGTTGTAAATATTTGTAGAAACTATGGACACCCCCCGAGACGAAGCACAAGAAGTGTTGTTGAGGGACATAATCGCACACGGAAGTGATGCCGTCTCCTCGATGATGTTTCTCAACGTCGACAACGATGGTCTGGAAGGAGAGGGTGAAGAAGCAGCTGGCTATGATTTACATGGCTCCGATGACCCAATGCCGGTGCAAGAAGGAGAGGGTGAAGAAGTAGACCGTGAGGAGGGCTCCGGTGATCACCAAACCGAGTCCGGCCAGGTATATATATTAGTTAAGCCTGTGCTGACTAGCTCTCGTCTTTGTTTTGGTTTATATGTACACATATTAATTAACTCTCGTCTTTGTTTTTTTTCTAGCCCTCCGGATCGAGCACAACTTCGGTAAAGAGACGAGGCCCGAAGAAAAAGTTGAGCTCGGATGAAAAGTTTGAGATCATACAAATCGCCATACAGCCAACCGATTGAACCCTACCGGACAAAGAAGGCATTTGTTGCTCGGTCACGGGGTTACGGTTAGGGACAAGATCCCGATCAGCATCCACCAATGGTATAAGCCTAAGAACGAAGACCCTGAGGTGTCTTGTGTCAATGATATGCAGAAAAATGATCTTTGGACTGAGCTGAAGTTAAATTTTACCCTACCGCCAGAGGATGATCCGGATAAGCCAGTAATAGAGCCATTAATCAAGTCTTTTGCTCTTAAGAAGATGGCAGAACTATTCAGGAATTGGAAGAAAGACCTCAATACGTATGTCGAAAAAAATGAGACACCAGAATTCACGGGCAAATATGAGAAGATCGAGATGACTGGCCCGCATTTGTGGCCTACAAGACATCGGAAAAGAGTAAAAAGATGTCAGCGACAAACAAGAGAAATGCTGCGAAGAAGAAGCTTCATCATCGCACGGGTCGTGGCTACCTCATAGCCCGCCTAAGTGGGCCAAGGCTGAGAATGATCTGCTTGATAAAGGGATCGAACCCGAGACAATGAACTGGCCAGACCGTTGCGGACTTGGTTCTTCGGGCGGCGGATCCTTGGACCCTATAACGGGAAGTGCATTTGGACGGACGAACAATTGGACATACCACCAAGAGGCTTAAGCATTATATCGAAGCAGCGCAGCAAGGGAAGTTCGTTCGAGATGGGAGAAGGACGAGCTCACAATGGCCCTCGGGAATCCTGAGCACCACTGGACGGACACGAGGCACGCCAGCTCCCTTCGTGGAAGGCTGGATTTCCGGACGCGAGGGGTTACAAAACCCATGAGAGGAGGAAGAAACCGAGCAGAGCCTAATGCAAAGCGCTGCAGAAAGGGTAATGGGGCTAGAGGAACGAGAAGAGGAACGAGAAGCAGCCGATCACAACAAACGACCTGCGAAGCTTCCCCGGCTACCCCGCCATCTCGGCGGAGAAGCAGCGTGGCTTCCACCGAGCTGCTTCAGCCAGAGCAGCATGCCTTGACGGCTCCTCGCCAGCTATCCCGTGGATGCTATCACGGATGCTGAAAGTTGCCACCTTATGGCGCAATGGAGCAATTTAAAGGTCAAGGCGGCTGTTGGCTCTGTTTATCCCACTAAACCCGACTCAACTTTTCACCGCCGCCGATTCCGTAGGATATGCTAAGGTGATGGTCGATGAAATAACGGAGGGATTTGAGGAGCTCGGCTTGACCACCCTACCGGTGAAGGGAGTATCGGCTGGGTTCTGCTCAAGACTCCATGCCTATGGCGGAAGGATCTCATCAACCTTCCGAACTGGGCGCCTCCGCCTCCTCCTCCTCCGTCGAGTCAGGGCACTCCGCCTCCTCCACCGCCTCCTCCTCCTCCGGCGAGTCAGGGCACTCCGCCTCCTCCACCGCCTCCTCCTCCGGCGAGTGACGATCAGGGCACTCGGCCGGCTCCTTCTCCGGCGCGTGGCGGCACTCCGTCTCCTTCTCCGCCTGCACCGGCGCGTCCGGGCAGCCAGCCTCCTCCTTCTCCGCCTCGTCAGCAAGGGCGGAAGAGACCGCCGCCGCTCCGGCTGCTCCGGCGCGTCGTAGTCCTTCTCCTCCGCCTCGTAAGAAAGGAAAGAAGACATCCGCTCCGTCTGCTCTGCCGGCGTCTAGCAGTACAGCCAAAGGCGGGAGGAGATACAGATTCGGTCCTTCTCTGAAGACTCCAGAGAAGTTACCGTACGAGAGGAGCGAGGAGGAAAACGCGAAGATCGCGCAGTCCGAAGTGGATGACTGGTTTCAAGGGTTGAAAGCAAAGAGACATCCACCTCCGGAGGAGAAGGTAGATCCGGTCAAAGCGAAGCGCACTCTGGCTGCCCCGACAAAACCACCCAAGTCTCCGCCAAAGGCAACTCGTGTGCATTATTGGAAAGGCATTTGCCGAGGCGGAGAGATCGGGAAGTACTGTCGGTGATCAAAGGATGAAAGAACGACGAGCTGGGAAACAAATTGCCCAGCTCGGCGAACAAGCGAAGGAATCGTGCCCCCGCTCAAGGTGCTCGCTAGCGACATCGTCGATCCGAGGATGGTGCCCGTTATGGCAATCCTGAAGTTTACTTGCCCGACGATGTACAATTTGATTTCTTGGAGGTGCAGATACAAAGATACGAAAGTACGGGAAGCCTCTCACAAAGATGAAAGCTCTCTAACAACGATGATGCGAAGATTGCATGATTGGTACATGAAAACCTGCAAAGAGTCTCGAGGGAGGAATACTTTGTATTTGAGAGTTAAAAAGGAGCATGACCTCCTTGGAATTGAACTGTTGCCTATTCCATTTGAGGAGTTCTATCAGTTTTTCAATCAATTGGCCCTCGATAAAGCAACGGTCACCTGCTACTATCTGTAAGTAGTACTACTTCATCATTAAGTATCTCTATATAACTCAGCTCTTTCATTGCATGTATTTGTAAATATCCTCACTATATTATGCAGATTGAAGATCGCAGAAATGAAGAAAAACAAGTGGGTGATATTGGGTTCATTAACACATATCTCATCGATGCAAATGAGGTTAAATATCGTGCCAAGGAAACCGAGGCCAACTTGCTACGATCGTTGGAAATAAATGAACACAAAATACAATACTCTTTCCTTACAACTACACGTGAGTGTTACTGTCTTGTGGCATATTCGGTTTCCCTTATTTAGTCCAGGTTATAGAAATGTAATATTGATGAGTTATGCATGCGCAGCAGGTTCCACTATATTCTCCTAGAGATTAAGCTTGAGTAGGGAGTAGTAACTGTCTTAGACTCGAGACGAAAAAGATCCCAAGGAGTATGCGGAAATGACTGAAATGCTCGAGAAGTAAGTTAAATCGATCATTATCCACCATATCAGCAACTTTGTTCATTTCTGATATCAAGTAATTGTTTTCTTTGTATGGCAGGGCTTGGGGAAAATTCACCAAAAAGCTCCGGGACTACCGAAGAAGCTGCAATTTAGACACCGAAAGTAAGTACTATATAGTAGCATATTCCACGCCAAGCATCTCCTAGTGATTCAAGCGCTAGTTTCATCAATACCATTTAGCATGTGCTTGCTAATTATCAGTTTGATTGACCTCTGTTTCTTGTAAAGTGGTTGTGGCAGGAACAAGGGAATGATTTCTGTGGATACTACGCTTATGCGAGTCCATCCGCCACACAACCTGTGAGAGGGCTACTCCGACAAACAATTTGAAGTGCGTAAATAAAAATATTCACAATTTTATTTTATTACCATCATTTGTGTTGAGTTTCATTCATTCATATATATATATATATATATATATATATATATATATATATATATATATATATATATATATATATATATGTATATGTATGTATATGTATGTATGTATATGTATTGACCCCTTTCTTAAAATTAGATGTTTCGGCAGCGGGATGAACTCCTAGCACCAGATCGCATGCGAGCAATTCAAGAGGAATTGGCGGCATTCTTTCTTGACTATGTGATCGCTGAAGACGGGGAATACCATGTGGACCACGCGTCCGTATTGTAAAAGATAATTATTGTATATATGTAGCCGGTAGTGTCGGATAGATATACGAGAACTTGTTGTTCGACCAATCTCTTGGAGAAGGAGAGGTGGTCGATATCACTTCTCTCTGTATGCATATATATGTTCATGACGATCTTCTGTTTGCTTAATTACTAGCTAGCTAGCATGTCTAGTTAGTCCTCTCTATGCGTATGTATAGTACGTAGCGTCGACCAAGCACGGACAAAAGAAATGACACTTTTCTCTATTAATTAGCTAGCTATAGCACAATATATGAAACACCTAAATTAACCCCCCAAAACCCCCCAAACCCCCCCCCCCTCTTTTGAAAAAAAAACAAAAACCAGAGCCAAAGAAATGCGGCCGTGGATGCCTATTGGTCCCGGTTGGTGCCACCAACCGGGACCAAAGGCCCTCCTACTGAGCTCATGGACAGGCCACGTGGAGGCCCATCTGTCCCGATTCTGGATAGAACCGGGACTAAAGGGTGAGGGTATTAGTACCGACCCTTTAGTCCCGGTTCATGAACCGGGACTAAAGGCCCTTATGAACCGGGACTATAGGCCCTTTTTCTACTAGTGCTATGATGTCTCTTACTGATTTACCGCTATCATTTTGGGGATACGCTCTAGAGACAGCTACATTCACTTTAAATAGGGCACCGTCTAAGTCCGTTGAGACGACACCGTATGAATTATGGTTTGGGAAGAAACCTAAGCTGTCGTTTCTAAAAGTTTGGGGATGCGATGCTTATGTCAAGAAACTTCAACCTGAAAAGCTCGAACCCAAGTCGGAAAATGCGTCTTCATAGGATACCCTAAAGAAACCATTGGGTATACCTTCTACTTAAGATCCGAGGGCAAGATCTTTGTTGCCAAGAACGGGTCCTTTCTAGAAAAAGAGTTTCTCTCGAAAGAAGTAAGTGGGAGGAAAGTAGAACTCGATGAAGTACTACCTCTTGAACAGGATAGTAGTGCAGCTCAGGAAAATGTTCCTGTGATGCCTACACCAACTGAAGAGGAAATTAATGATGATGAGCAAGGTACTTCGGATCAAGTTGCTACTGAACTTCTTAGGTCCACAAGGACACGTTCCGCACTGCAGTGGTACGGCAACCCTGTCACTGGAGATCATGTTGTTAGACACGGTGAACCTTGAACTATGAAGAAGCGATGGCGGGCCCAGATTCCAACAAATGGCTAGAAGCCATGAAGTCCGAGATAGAATCCATGTATGAAAACAAAGTGTGGACTTTGACTGACTTGCCCGATGATCGGTGAGCGATAGAAAACAAATGGATCTTTAAGAAGAAGACGGACGCGGATGGTAATGTCACCATCTATAAAGCTCGACTTGTCGCTAAGGGTTATCCGCAAGTTCAAGGGATTGACTACGATGAGACTTTCTCTCCCGTAGCGAAGCTTAAGTCCGTCCGAATCATGTTAGAAATTGCCGCATACTATGATTATGAGATATGGCAGATGGACGTCAAAACAGCGTTCCTTAACGGATATCTTAAGGAAGAGCTGTATATGATACAGCCGGAGGGTTTTGTCGATCCTAAGAATGCTGACAAAGTATGCAAGCTCCAGCGATCCATTTATGGACTGGTGCAAGCATCTCGGAGTTGGAACATTCGCTTTGATGAGATGATCAAAGCGTTTGGGTTTCTACAGACTTATGGAGAAGCCTGCGTTTACAAGAAAGTGAGTGGGAGCTCATGGCATTTCTCATACTATATGTAGATGACATACTTTTGATGGGAAATGATATAGAATTCTTGGACAACATTAAGGCCTACTTGAATAAGTGTTTTTCAATGAAGGACCTTGGAGAAGCTGCTTATATATTAGGCATCAAGATCTATAGAGATAGATCGAGGCGCCTCATAGGTCTTTCACAAAGCACATACCTTGATAAGATTTTGAAGAAGTTCAAAATGGATCAGTCCAAGAAAGGGTTCTTGCTTGTATTGCAAGGTGTGAGATTGAGCTCAGCTCAATGCCCGACCACGACAAAAGATAAAGAAGAGATGAGTGTCATCCCCTATGCCTCAGCCATAGGATCTATTATGTATGCCATGTTGTGTACCAGACCTGATGTAAACCTTGCCGTAAGTTTGGTAGGAAGGTACCAAAGTAATCCCGGCAAGGAACACTGGACAGCGGTCAAGAATATCCTGAAGTACGAAAAGGACAAAGGACATGTTTCTCGTTTATGGAGGTGACAAAGAGCTCGTCGTAGCAGGTTACGTCGACGCTTAGCTTCGACACAGATCTGGATGACTCAAAGTCACAAACCGGATACGTGTATATGTTGAATGGTGGAGCAATGGCTGGTGCAGCCGCAAGCGAAGCGTCGTGGCGGGATCTACATGTGAAGCGGAGTACATGGCAGCCTCGGAGGCAGCGCATGAAGCAATTTGGATGAAGGAGTTCATCACCGACCTAGGAGTCATACCCAATGCGTCGGGGCCGATCAAACTCTTCCGTGACAACACTGGAGCTATTGCCCTTGCCAAGGAGCCCAGGTTTCACAAGAAGACCAGGCACATCAAGCGTCGCTTCAACTCCATCCGTGAAAATGTTCAAGATGGAGACATAGAAATTTGTAAAGTGCACACGGATCTGAATGTCGCAGATCCGTTGACTAAACCTCTCTCGCGGGCAAAACATGATCAACACCAGAGCACTATGGGTGTTCGATTCATCACAATGTAACTAGATTATTGACTCTAGTGCAAGTGGGAGACTGTTGGAAATATGCCCTAGAGGCAATAATAAAAGCATTATTATTATATTTCCTTGTTCATGATAATTGTCTTTTATTCATGCTATAACTGTATTATCCGCATATCGTAATACACGTGTGAATACATAGACTACAATACGTCCCTAGTAAGCCTCTAGTTGACTAGCTCGTTGGTCAAAAGATATTCATGGTTTCCTGACTATGGACATCAGATGTAATTGACAACGGGATCACGTCATTAGGAGAATGACGTGATGGACAAGACCCAATCCTAAGCATAGCACAAAGATCGTGTAGTTCGTTTTGCTAGAGCTTTTCCAATGTCAAGTATCTCTTCCTTAGACCGTGAGATCGTGTAACTCCCGGATACCGTAAGAGTGCTTTGGGTGTACCAAACGTCACAACGTAACTGGGTGACTATAAAGGTGCACTACAGGTATCTCCGAAAGTGTCATTGGGTTGACACGGATCGAGACAGATTTGTCACTCCGTATGACGGAGAGCTATCACTGGGCCCACTCGGTAGTGCATCATCATATTGAGCTCAAAGTGATCAAGTGTCTGGTCACGGGATCATGCATTACGGTACGAGTAAAGTGACTTGCCGGTAACGAGACTGAACGAGGTATTGGGATACCGACGATCGAGTCTCGGGCAAGTAACATACCGTCTGACAAAGGGAATAGCATACGGAGTTGCTTGAACCCTCGACATCGTGGTTCATCCGATGACATCATCGAGGAGCATGTGGGAGCCAACATGGGTATCCAGATCCCGCTGGTTATTGACCGGAGAGCGTCTCGGTCATGTCTGCATGTCTCCCGAACCCGTAGGGTCCACACACTTAAGGTTCGGTGACGCTAGGGTTAATAGGAAGACAAGTATGTGATTACCGAATGTTGTTGGTCTCGGATGAGATCCCGGACGTCACGAGGAGTTCCGGAATGGTCCGGAGGTAAAGATTTATATATGGAAAGTGGTTAAGCGGACTCCGGAAAGTTTGGGGTATACGGTAATGTACCGGGGCCACCGGAGAGTTCCGGAGGTCCACTGGGAGGGCCACCCCTCCCGGGGGCCACATGGGCTAAGTGGGAGGGAGCCAGCCCCTGGTGGGCTGGGCGCACCTCCCACCTAGGCCCATGCGGCTAGGGCTTGGGAGGGAAACCCTAAAGGGGCGCCCCCTTGGCAGGGGCAAGCCCCCTCCCCTTGGCCGCCGCCCCATCTAGGGTTTCCCTAGATGGCCGGCCCCTTGCCCTCTCCTCCTATAAATAGAGGGGTGGGGGGGAGGGCTGCACACACCATTGAAGGCGCAGCCCCTCCCCTCCCCAACACCTCTCCTCCTCCGCGTAAGCTTGGCGAAGCCCTGCCGGAGAACAGTCTCTTCATCTGCACCACGCCGTCGTGCTGTCATTGGAGTTGTTTTCCTCAACCTCTCCTTCCTCCTTGCTGGATCAAGGCAGAAGGAGACGCCGTAAATCCCGTACGTGTGTTGAACGCGGAGGTGCTGTCCGTTCAACACTTGGTCATCGGTGATCGGAATCACGTTGGGAACGTCTCCATCATCACCACTCCCTCGAACGCTTCCGTACTCGATCTACAAGTGGTATGTAGATGCAAACTCTTTCTCTTGACTCGTTGCTTAGATGAACTCATAGATAGATCTTGGTGAAACCGTAGGAAAATTTTAATTTTCTGCAACGTTCCCCAACAAATTTATCCTCTAATCTCTAATCACCCCTCATCATACCAAATCATCTAACTTCCCAAACGGTCACCCATCCTCCCACTCCCCCAGCCTGGGCACGCTTAACTTCCGGGTTCTATTCTCCCTCGTTTCCAAGTCTGCACTTGTTGTTTTCCAGACAATAGTAAGATGTCAATCCTATTAACCCTCAGGAATTTTGCTTGAGCATGAAGTGACACATTACACTGTTTGAGTTTGAAACTATTGTTTAAAAAACAATAATTATTTAGAAAACAATAGTTATTTTGAATAATTAGTTTGACCATTGTTTGACCATAGTTTGACCAGATTTGACCAAAATTCAAAATAACTGAAATAATTATTTAGTAACACTAATATTCTAGAATAATTAGTTTGACCATTGTTTGACCACGGTTTGACCACAGTTTGAAATTTTTTCGATTTTTTCCACTCTAGATCTTAAAAGCCCCGTAACTTTTTTTCTGTTAGGTTTTTGAGGATTTTGAAAATGTTTAATGGGGTTCCCCCGATTAAATTTGGATGTAACTTTTCGAGTAGATGATTTTTCATATAAAAAACTTTTTCATCCGTGTTAGTATGCAAAAGTTATGCCCATTTTTACAAATTCCAGAGAGATTTTGCAAATAAAGTCGAAATTCACATTTGCAAATTTTGCCAACAACTAGACCACATATCACATGGGAAACTTTTTTTTTTGACATTTCCATCATTTTCTTTTATTTATTTTTTTAAACTGAAAAGGCGATCCAGGAGGTAGAGTTTGAAAATGGGACCTTTAGTACCGGTTTGTGGCACGAACCGGGACTAAATGTCTCAAACCCATTAGCACCGGTTCGTGTCTCAAACCGGGACTAAAGGTCTAATCTTTAGTCCCGGTGGGAGGCACGAACCGACTAAAATGTCGCACCTTTAGTCGGTTTGAGGCACAAACCGACTAAAGGGCACAGTGAACCGGGACTAATGCCTTAGCCGCACGAACCGGGACCAATGCTCACATTAGTCCCTTTTCGTGACTGAACCGGGACTAATGTGAATATTGGCCCGGAACCATAACCCTGTTTTCTACTAGTGTCATGAGTACAGACTGTCAAAAGGAAAAGGTATATCACCAGTTTTTATGCTGTGAGAAAATCGACTATGAAATAACCCAGTCAAATCAGAGCAACACAAGTGAAGGGCACAGTCGGTTATCCAACCATGGAAAGATCCAATGGCTGTTGTTACTTGGCTTATTGCTTTAGTTACTGTTTACTGTAATTTAATTGAATCAGGGGCTTTGATTAGGCCATTTACCTCATGTTTTACTCTCGGTAATCACTGAACCGACTCGGCAATATATGTCATTCCCATCGAGAATAAAAAGAAATAATTCGCCAAGAGTAGACGTGATTATCTTCTCAACTATCCCGTATTTTACACCAAAATCCGACAAATCCCTCGTCGGTTTTTCGATCAATTCCTTCCAATTGTTCTGGTCCTAGCACTCATCCCATGTTGGTTCAACAGGAAATCCCTCTATTGGCTCTCCTCCCATCCTGGCTCAACATGAACTCTATTGGCGGGTCCCTCTATTGGCTCACAAATTTGTTGAACCAAAATATGATTTTTTCTATTGGTTTACTCTAATATCTCAGAAACAAAGAGCATGGTGCATGGACCGTTTCACCCAGCCAACACCATGTATGAATTATGTGGTGGTCGGAAAACAGCCTCTTGCACATATATAGTCTCGATTCCCTCTACCAAAGAAATCATCAGGTCATCATATTGCCATGATCATTTGCCTTACTATGGCATGGTAGATCAGGCTTATTGCGTTCCGCAAAAATGTCATTTTTACTGGTGGAATCAGCCATAGGCCTCTATCAAAAAGAAAACATGGGGACCTGAAATCAAAATCTAGAGTTCCCAATCCATGGCAACAATTGCATGATAAAACATGGGGAATCTGGGTCCAGAGCTCCCGCCTCTAGCCCCTGTATCCCAAATCGATGATGCATTAACCCCTCATTCTACAATGAAAACCTGAACTTTTTATTTGAAAGAGTAAGAAACCTGAACTCAATCCATCACTTAGATAGGCAAGCCAATAAATTATCTTGCACACACGGAAGACGTCGAGCCCATAGCATTCAGCAGCAACAACTGAAGCGGATGCAGTCTCAATAGATCCAGGTCCAGTTACAAAGACTGCGTTCTTTCTAGGTGCACAAGGAGGTATAGGCCATTGGATGTTCCCAAAACCTAGCACAAAGAGTTGATAAGGCCACTGATATAAAATTTTCCTCCCTGTACAAGATTTGGTCAGTAACAACCACATACAAACGTCGATTAGCAGGCAATGATACACAACCGTGCACGCTGGGGCTCCCGATATTCATATTGATGCTATTTTTACATTTCAGGGGTACATATGAAAAACACACAACTACTGTTGCTCAGACGTAGTTGAAACTGCAACATAATCATATTTGACATCTACAGTGTTGCTGTCGTTGGAACCACGTTCTCTGCAACTGATCTTCCACGTCTGGAGTAAGCTTACCCTGCATGACCGAGGAAAAAACATTAGTCACATGGATACATAGATCCAAGGCCTATTCAATGTGGTGAAGTTGTTGTCAATACTACATACAAATGATGAATGCGAACATTGATTTCTGGAAGCAAACCAGAGTACTATTATGTAGTTTGAATAAAGCGAAAGCGCATCATGAAAAGTTTGCTAAGAACTACCCGTGCAAGTTTTGGTTCATGTTATAAACACCAATAATTTAACTGCAGATGTCTTATTCTGATATCATTATAGTAACCAAAGTGAACAAAAACCAACCTCACAAAGAGCGAAAACATCAAAAAAATTGGTAAAGCAGTGGAATGGCAATATTATTGATATTTGGTAACACACTTATTGTATTTGTATGCTCAAAGCAGAGCGAGCAATACCAACATCGGATTAAAGTGGTTCAATCGAACTAAAACTATACAAAAATAGACTCAAGCTATACATTGAGTAAGATGATGTATACCTATAAGGTTCAATTGTCCTCTTTGCCAACATAAGAGTCAAGAAAATAGGTACCATCGCAGCACATAGATGTTTAAGAGTATGTCCGCTAACAATGTCATGTGTCCACCTACATATAGGTTTGTCCGCAGCCTCTTCTACTTTGGCAAGAAGGTAAAATCCTGAAATCAATTTGAAAAATCAGAACAGAATTATCTTTGTGCTTAGAAAACCCTCGCAAAAAAAATGTGCTTAGAAGAAATGCTTGCAGTGGCCCATGTTTAAATTGCGCTTAAATAAATGCTTCTGCATAACTTATTCTTGTAGCAACTTCATCAAAGGCCAACAACCGGAAAGTAGCAATTCATACACATTTATATTAGTTGGACTGTTGACTGTTTCATTAATTTCTAGGTAACAAACAGACATTTTTCGATAATGGGTGATTTTATTAACTAAAAAATGTAGCATCAAGTGGATACAAAGCATTATGAGCAACACCGGCCTCTGCATAACTAGGATGCACACAGTCGAACACCAAAAGTCTGACAACCAAAAGAAAACAAAAACCGACAAATTGGGCGTTATTTTTAGGTTGTTATTAGCTATCTAATAGAGAGAAGTGGCCTCTCTTATATCGTCGTCCTTGGTTTATCAACGCTGCTGCTATGTTCATTTCACCCGCTGATATAACATGCTCATGCATGCTCGCATCATACATCATCATATATAATAACAAGTCCTACTAATCATGCATCATCATAAAACTTCTACTCGTTATTAATAATAAGTCATACGATCATCATCCTCATAGTCAGCGAACCCAACCCTACATAATTGTTCTTAGCACATGATCATCAGTATCAGGTAGGACCTAAACACCCTTAAGTTAAAATAGCATAAAACAATATAGACCCTGACACTCCATTATGAAGAATGGAGATTATCCTGTCTCCAATTCTTGTGCTTCGCTTCCTTTTGCTTCCAATAAGCTCCTTACAACTGTCCATGGATTTTTTCCATTCTTTGATTGTCATGTCTCCACTTCTTTTAGAAATCCGGTATGGACAGTTCAGATTCGTAGGATGACCTGGATATATGTTCAAAACATGAAGGCTGCCATTCTCATACATCAAATGAGGCACACAATCCTGTGGGATTCTCTGTTGAAAAACATAGTAATAACTTCGTAGTTAGCAATGATGTACTAGTTATAGAAGTATGCAAAAAGATGCACGGATGTCGTAATAGTAAAAAATCTTACCAGTGTATCTCCATGGTAGTTAGCGTAGTTCAACACGTGCACTAGTGGCACGTATTGACCATAATGTTGAGGAGTTCGATTGTAGACATTGTAATTCTCAAGATCAGTACAAAATGCGATCAGATGATTTTTCTCCTTATAAGTTAATTCGAGCCATCGGTGTAGTGGGTTTTGTCCACCATCTTCCGCACATTCTTTGAACAATCAAAATAAGCTGTCAATGGAAATAAGCTGTCAACTATTTTGAAATAAACAATATAAATTACTTAATAACTATGTTAAGCTCACATGGGGAAGAATTGGAGGTGTATCCACAAGGACCCAAATCGAAGGTCTCTCTTGCTCGATTGTAGGATCACCAAGATCCATGGTGACAACCATACCCTCATCAAGACCATACATCTTGCTAAGTGCTTCCCAATTTTTGCAACCAAAATGGGTTACACTCTGAGCATTGTACAGCTTTACTTGAAAATCCACACCATGATGGGTACTTAGGATAATTTTTTTGGTTTGAAACTTTCATGGTCTTCAAAACCCATCCTCTCCAAGACATAGCGTCTTGCAAAGCATGGGATAAGCTAGTCGAATTGGAAAAGATGAAAAATATTGTCATGATTAAAATAGTTGAAGTCATGATTAATTACGAAAAAACTATTGTCGCTGCTATGCATCAGTATGAACATCGAAGCTCTCGTCGAGCTTAATGCTGAAGCCCGATCCTCGTCCAGCTCAATGAACCTGTCGCAGATACCTCGGTCGTCGTGGCACCAGTCGCACACCCCCGAGCGGTTTTCATCGTCTGAGTACGACATTTCCGGCCTATGTTCACAATTCAAATGAAGGAGAACTTATCCAATATGAGCATTCAATAAGCAAAACCAAATCATAAAATAAGCAAAACCAAATCATAAAATAAACTAGTATTCAAATTAGCATGCATTCAATAATTATAAGCAAAAGTACATCATCTCTTGGTGTTCGTACATCGTCGAATATTATCACTAATATAGCATCACTAATACAACTAGAACCGTAGCGCCGGACGGGTATCGACGCGGGCGGTGGACGCCCAAAGATAAGGAACCATCACACGATCATAGCTCCAGTGAGATCCCTGAAGAACCTGCCAGGTATTGTTGAACCTGCCCTCCAATGCAACCATGTAGCGACGGACGTGCTCGTCCTCCTCGCTGACACGGTGGCGTACCACCTCCGCGGTGTACGGAAGCCTCAGCACCGTCACTGGCCCACACGATAGCCACCAAACAAGGATCGGGTCAACAACGGGCTGCCTCCTCACCAACCTACGTCCCCCGGAAGGTAGCACCTCCCAATACCAGCCCGGCGGAGCCCAGTCCTGAACATGGCCCTGATCAAGCAAGCCTCCACCGCCGAGTCGACGACGACGAGGATGCAGGATAGGCATCGCCGACGTCAATGCGGGAACTACTTCTATATATAGTAAAATAAAATAGTTTTATTAATTAAATCAACTATCTAGTTCAACTACTATACTAAGCATTTACTATAAATAAATAAAGTAGTACTTACTATAAATAAATAAAGTAGCACTTACTATAAATAAATAAAGTAGCACTTACTACAAACTACTTCTATATATAGTTAAATAAAGTGGTTTTATTAATTAAATCAACTATCTAGTACAACTATACTAAGCACTTATTACTATAAATAAAAAAAGTAGTACTTACTAAAAACAAAGGAGCACTTACTATATACTCCCTCCGTCCGGAAATACTTGTCATCAAAATGGACAAAGAAGGATGTATCTAGAACTAAAATACATCTAGATACATCTCCTTTTATCCATTTTGATGACAAGTATTTCCGGACGGAGGGAGTAGTACTTACTAAAAATAAACTAGTATTTTTCTAACTAACTAATATTTTTCTAACTAATTATATTACCAAAAAATCTAAATAAAATAGTAATTATATTTTTCTAACTAGCTAGTTCAATTATAGTACTTACTAACACAATCTAAATATCACCAAAAAAATCTATTAACAATAATATCACCAAACATACTATGAAAAAATTAATAGAAAAAAAATCTATTAACAGAAAAAAATCTAACACAATACGAACAAATTAATTACACCAAAAAAATCTATTAATAGAAAAAAATCTAACACAATATGAAAAAATTAATTACACAATCTAAATTAACATACTATGAACTACATATCTAAATTACTACACATCTAATCTAACAAAAAAAATCTATAAACTACAAAAAAATCTAACAAAAATCATAAAAAGTTGCTCACGTCTAGGTCGATGGCGACGGCGAGGTGCGGCGCGGGGCGGCGACGCAAGGCCGGGCGGCGACGTCGGTGGCGGCAGGGCGGGCGGGCGGCGACGACGTCAAGGCGGCGGGCGGCGACGGCGTCGTGGCGGGCGGCGACGGAGAGGTGGCGGCAGCGACATGGCGCTGCGCCGGGAGATCGAGGAGGAGGAGAGATCGAAGTGGGGTCGCGGTTCTGAAATTTTCCTTATATAGCAAAGTCTTTGGTCCCGGTTGGTGGCGCCAACGGGACCAATCTACTAGTCCGGTTGGTGCCATCAACCGGGACCAAAGGCTCTTTTCAGCAGCCCGAAGGCGGGAAGCGAAGGGCTTTGGTCCGGTTGGTGCCACCAACAGGACTAAAATGGGCATTGGTCCCGGTTGGAGCCTGAGACCAATAACCCTGTGGCTTGCACGGTGCGGCACGAAAGTTTAGTCCCACCTCGCTAGCCGAGAGGGGTGCGCGATGGTTTATAAGCCCCTTGCCGCCTCCCTCTCGAGCTCCTCTCCACTGCAGGCTTACGGGCCTACTTACTACTGCTTTGCCTGATGGTTCTACTGGGCCACTCGCGGGCCTGAATCCTGGCCCATGGTGGGTTTCTAGTCGTATCCAGGCCGTGGGGGCCCAGTAGGAGGCACTTTTTTTATTTACTTATTTATTTTATGCAGCTGTTTTTTTAGTCCCACCTGGCCAAGCGAGAGGCACTCGCAGCTGTTTATAAGCCACGAGTGCGAGGCGATGAAGAAGAGGCTCAATGCTCACCTGCACGTTGGTTCGCTTCAAGCCTTGAGGAATAGAGTAGACTGCACGGAGCTATGTGTAGTGCAGTTTACACTATTCTGAACGGCTTGAAGTGAATTAACTAGAATTGCGCCTCTTTTTTATTTTTAATGACTTATTACCCAACCAATGATGCATATAGTGCTACAAGTTCGGGGTGCCGAGCGACCGAGAAGGTGGTCGGACTTTATTGCCGTACTGTGAAGCCCCTGATCAGACCCTAGTAAACCCAGCCGTTATACCGTTGGGTAGCGCGGACTCCTCAGTTGGTGTCTGGATAGTTGGCTGTCATATCGAAATTTTGATAGGCATGCGCGACTCGCTACTCCGGCACGTGTATGATATCCGCCCTGAGGGCGGGGTTCGGCCTTGCCCATAGGTGTGATTGCATCACATGGTGTTGGCCTGAGTATCTAGTCAACGTGGTTCGTCCCACTAGCATACGGTAAATTACCGCATGGTGGGAAGGTGCCGAAAAAACTATATAAAAAACTACTCCGAAATAAATAGAAGAAAAAATAGTTGTGATTAACTTTACTAAAATCTTTTTTATTTTTAATGATTTATTACAACTCAGAAATAAATAGAAAACATAAAAATAGCAGAAAAGAAAAAAACTATATAAAAAACTACTCAGAAATAAATAGAAGAAAAAATAGCTGTGATTAACTTTAGTAAAAAATGAGCATAGATGCTTATTTTTAATGACTTATTACAACTCAAAAATAAAAAGAAAAAAAAATAAATATAGCAGAAAAGAAAAAAACTATATAAAAACTATTCAGAAATAAATAGAAGAAAAATAGTTGTGATTAACTTTACTAAAAAATGAGCATAGATGCTTATTTTTAATGACTTATTACAATTCAAAAATAAATAGAAGAAAAATAGTTGTGATTAACTTTACTAAAAAATTGAGCATAGATGCTTATTTTTAATGACTTATTACAACTCGAAATAAAAAATATAGCAGAAAAGAAAAAACTATATAAAAACTACTCAGAAATGAGCATAGATGCGCTTATAGAGAAAATTCAACCTAAATTCATAATAAATTTCTACTAAATTCAGAGAAATTCAGTATGAATTTAGGTTAAATTCCCTGTATAAAGGCATCTATTTTCATTTTGAAAGGAGCTCAACATGGCAGAGAGGGAGGGGTTTATAAACCGGTCTGATTCCCCTTCGGTGGGCGAGGTGCGACTAAACTCTGGCCGCAACGAGGACCAACCCTTTAGTCCCGGTTGGTAGCATGAACTGGGACTAATGGGCAGCCTTGGGTCCCGGTTCAAGCCACCAACCGGGACCAATGGTGGTGGGCCAGGAGCGAGGGCCATTGGTCCTGGTTCGTCCCACCAACCGGGACCAATAGGTCTAGACAAACCGGGACCAATGGCCCACGTGGCCCGGCCGGCCCCTGGGGCTCACGAACCGGGTCCAATGCCCCCATTGGTCCCGGTTCTGGATTGAACCGGGACTAATGGGCTGGCCGGGCCTGGACCATTGCCCCCTTTTCTACTAGTGTTGTCGAAAGGTGAGATGGACCGATCCGGAGGTTATGCTGCCACCCATGTTGGGTAAAAACCTCTATAGCCACCTGCTCCAACCGCGTACACACCGCCTTAAACATCAGTTGGATCTCCGCTCGTTGTAGCATAGACCACATATGAAGCGAGTGCGTACAACGGAAAATAGCCTGCAGAGGAGAAGCATTTTTTTCATTAAAAACAAAATCATTTCTACATAGCAAAAGCGGCCATAGTAAGGCATACGCTCCCACCCTTAATAGTGTTTTGAACCTATTTGAAATACCGTCCAACCAATGACCAAAAATATTGGCAACACTTGTGGGTGGATATAAACTTGACGCTATTTGGATGACTGACCACGTAGAACGTGCAAATTTGCATTGGAAAAAGAGGTGTCCGATGGTCTCATCATGAGTACAAAAACAACACTTCTTACTCCCTTGCCAATTGCGTCGTGCGAGGTTGTCTTTGGTTAGAACAACCCCCCTACGAAGATACCACATGAAGACTTTATCTTTTAGTGGTATCTTTGATCTCCAAATTTTCTTATTATTACTCACCGGTACCTCAGAATGCGTGAGCGCACAATACATAGAGTCTACGGTGAAAGACCCTGATGTAGTAAGGTTCCAGCGAAACACATCCCGCCCTTCTGTCAGGCTAATCGCATCCAGACGGGACAAAAGATTATGCCATGACATAAGTCGGGGGCCAGTCAAATCCCGCCTGAACGAAATATTCGGGGGGGATGAACTGAGCACCTGCGTCAATAGTATTATTCTTATCGCGAGCAATGTTATACAAGGCTGGATATTGTTCTCGGAGAGTGGCACCACCTAGCCAGATGTCTTCCCAAAAACGAATCTCTGACCCATCCTTTATCGCGAAAGACCCAAAGCGAAAGAGATGTTTCTTTGCCGCCATTAGGCCAGCCCAAAAGTGCGAGTCGCCAGGTTTCCAATATGCCTGAGACACCGCCTTGTGGCCTAGATACTTGTTGCGCAGTATGGTTTGCCAAACACCATCCTCAGTAAGAAGTTTGAACAACCATTTACTAAGGAGATCCTCATTCTTGACCTGCAGGTTATGAATTCCAAGGCCACTTTTATCTTTCGGCCTACAAACCACACTCCACTTGGCTAGTCTGTATTTTTTCTTTTCCCCATCTCCATGCCAAAAGAATCTCGATCTGAAATAGTCCAGTCTTTGTAGGACCCCTTTTGGGAGTTGGAAGAAAGAAAGCATATAGAGGACCATATTTGTGAGGACAGAGTTAATCAAAACCAGCCATCCTCCAACAGAGAGCAGCTTGCCTTTCCAGCTGCTCAACCGTTTCTCTAACCGCTCCTCTACATGCTTCCACTCTGCAATGGTGAGACGTCGATAATGAATCCGTATTCCCAGATATTTAATCGGGAAATGGCCATGTGCGCAACCAAACAAGTCAGCATAATCGGCCGCCGCCTCAACGGCTTCTCCAAAGCAGAAAAGTTCGCTTTTATGGAAGTTAATTTTAAGACCCGACATTTCCTCAAATGCTGAAAGCAAGAGTTTCAGGTTTCGAGCCTTGTCCAGGTCATGTTCCATAAAAAGAACTGTTTCATCGGCATATTGCAGAATAGAGAGGCCACCATCCACAAGGTGTGGCACTACTCCTGCAATCTGATCGTCCTGCTTGGCGCGCTCATCCAGAATGGCCAACATGTCATCAACAATGGTAAATAACATTGGGGACGTGGAGTCACCCTGTCGTAGTCCTTTTTTTGTCTGAAATTAATGGCCTACATCATCATTGACTTTGATGGCCACGCTACCTCCAGTTACAAAATTGTGGATCCATTGTGACGCCCCCGATTCAATCGTACACTAATCATGCACGCAAATGTGTACGATCAAGATCAGTGACTCATGGGAAGATATCACAACACAACTCTAAAACATAAATAAGTCATACAAGCATCATAATACAAGCCAGGGCCTCGAGGGCTCGAATACAAGTGCTCGATCATAGACGAAGTCAGCGGAAGCAACAATATCTCGAAACGTACATAAGTTAAACAAGGTGCCATAAGATGGCTAGCACAAATCGGGATACAGATTGAAAGAGGGCAGGCCTCCTGCACGGGATCCTCCTAACTACTCCTGGTCGACGCCGGGCTGCACGTAGTAGTAGGCGCCTCCTGTAGTAGTCGCCATCGACGGTGGCGTCGCTCACAGGCTCCATCGTGCAGTTTGCAGCAACCGGGTAAAGAGAGGGGGAAAAGGGGGAACGAGGAAACCGTGATTACTCATCCAAAGTACTCGCATGCAAGGAGCTACACTACATATGCATGGATATATGTGTAAAGGGCCATCTAAGTGGAATGAACTGCAGAATGCCAGAATAAGAGGGGGATAGCTAATCACCGTCAAGACTACGCTCGCAGCCTCCGTCTTGCAACATGTAGAAGAGAGCGGTGAAGTCCTCCAAGTAGCATCGTATAGCATAATCCTACCGGCGATCCCTCCTCGTAACCACGAGAGAGCGACCACCGGGTTGTATCTCGCACTTGGAAGGGTGTGTTTTATTAAGTATCCGGTTCGAGTTGTCATAAGGTCAAGGTACAACTCCAAGTCGTCACATTATCAAGATCACGGCTATTCGAATAGATTAACTTCCTTGCAGGGGTGCACCACATAACCCAACACGCTTGATCCCATTTGGCCGGACACACTTTCCTGGGTCATGCCCGGCCGCGGGAGATCAACACGTCGCAGCCCCACCTAGGCATAACAGAGAGGCCAGCATGCCGGTCTAAACCTAAGCGCACAGGGGTCTGGGCCCATCGCCCTTAGCACACCTGCACGTTGCGAGGGCGGCCGAAAGCAGAACTAGCCCCCTTAATACAAGAGCAGGCTTACGTTCCAATCCGGCACGCGCCGCTCAGTCGCTGGCGTCACGAAGTGCTTTGGCTGATACCACGACGCCGGGATACCCATAACTACTCCCGCGTAGATGGTTAGTGCGTATAGACCAAATGGCCAGACTCAGATCAAATACCAAGAACTCGTTAAGCGTGTTAAGTATCTGCGAACACCGAACAGGGCCAGGCCCACCTCTCTCCTAGGCGGTCTCAACCTGCCCTGTCGCTCCGCCACAAAGATCCATCCAGAGGGACGTCTGGACAAAGGTCCTTTCAACCCCCAATCCGTGAATCACTCGCGGGTGCTCCTCAAGCCGACCCGACTTTAGTCACCACATGTATCATGTATAAGTATATGTAATACCCGTGATCACCTCCCGAGTGATCACGGCCCGATAGTATAGCACAGCAAACGGACAAGAATGTAGTGCCACAGATGGAATACTAGCATCCTATACTAAGCAGTAGGATAGTAGGTAAAGGTAACAACAGTAGTAGCAAGGACAGGCTATGCAGCAGTATAGGATTAACTGAAAGCAGTAACATGCTACACTACTCTAATGCAAGCAGTATAGAGAAGAGTAGGCGATATCTGGTGATCAAAGGGGGGGCTTGCCTGGTCGCTCCGGCAAGAAGGAAGGGTCATCTTCGATGTAGTCGAACACACGAACATCGGCAACGGTCTCAGAGTCTACCGGAAAGAAGTAACGAAGGGGGAACACAATAAATAACAGAGCAATCAAATGTAACACAAAGCAAGACGCGGCAATACGTGGTGCTAGGGGTGACCTAATGCAGGGATAGGTAATACCGGCGAAGGTGGGGAACATCCGAGAAAGTATCCCCAGTGTTTCGCATTTTCTGATAGACAGGCCGGAGGAGAAAAGTTGCAGGTTTGGTATGCTAGGGACGTGTGACTGACAAACAGACTGCGTATTCGAATTCGTCTTGTCGTTCTGAGCAACTTTCCTGTACAAAGTTTTTCCATCCGAGCTAGGGTTTATGTTATATTAATTTTAAAAGGATTTAATCATTTTTAGGATTTATTTAATTATTTTGAATCAACATTATCCAGAACAGTGCTTTGCTGACGTCAGCATGACTTCAGCGGTCAACTCTGACCGTTGACCAGTCGAACTGACAGGTGGGGCCCGTTCTTCATAGTCACAGGTTAATTAAACATGCTTAATAAGTTAACTAAATGATTAGGTTATTCCAATATAGAATTAATTAAGTTAATCAATTCTTTAATTAATTAATTAATTAAATCTTGTATTTATTATATATTTTTAACTCTTTTTTTCCTCTCTTTTTTAACATTCAGGGGCTGGGCCCCACTTGTCATAGGGCCAGTGGGCCTTAGCGGGTGCGGGTGTCGGGCACAGCCCGAACAGGGGCGCACCCGACTGGTGCTTACGCGCGAGCGCCTCGACTCGCCCGAGGGTCGAGCGGGCGACGCTGTCGCCGGAGGTGGTCGTAGCCACGGCGGAGCGACGCGACAACGTGGTAGTGGCCCGAGCGATGATGACGGCACGAGCGAGCTCGGTGAGGGGTGAGTGGGGCAGAGCGTGTGGTGGCGATGCGGGGTGTGGCGCGGGGCGCCCGAGGGCACTGCGTTGGCAGCGGCAAGCAGGGACGCGCGAGGCCATGCCCGCGGCCGGTGACGGCCTCAGGGCGGGTGGTCGCCGGCAGGGTCGGTGCGACCGAGCCACGGCCAGCGATTGGGGCCGAGAGGACAGGGGATGCGCGGTGCGAGGGGGAGCGGACGACGCGGTCGGAGGAGCGGGCGCCGGTGAGTCTGCGGCGCGCTGTGGAACGATAGCAGGCGTGGGCGCCTGAAAGCACGGTTAGCGACGACACCGCGAGCGCTGGTCCCGCGAGGTCGGCGACCTAAGGCGTCGGGGAGGGAAGGAGAGACAAGGGGAATCGAGGGATGTGGCTCACAGGGGAGCGGGAGGGGCATGGCAGTGGGCTCGGGGGCGACCCTTGGGGAGGAGGACGACGGCGGCGGCGTCCACCGGGGTTGGTGCAGAGGCGAGAGGGCGTCGGCGTAGGGGCGCCGCAGGGCGCGGTCGATGGGGAGGGTGGCGCGGTCAGTGGTGAGGTGGCATCGCGAGGGGTGCCGGCGTGGAGCGGGGCGACGGGCGGCGGTGGGGCCATAGGCCCCCGATCCAGATCGGGACGTGGGGGAGGAGAGAGGAGCGTGGGGATCGTGTGTGGGGGAGTGGGTGACTCTTGGGTTAGGGTTTCCTGGGGTGGGGGATATGGGAGGCCGGTTGGGCCAGGGAGGAGTTGGGCTGGATGGCCCAGTTGGCCTGGGGCTTTCCATTTTTTTTAAACCTTATTTTCTTTTATAGTTTCTGTTTATTTGTTTTCTTTTCTTTCTCATTTTAGTAAAATACTACAGTGGCACCAAAATAGAGGTTACAAACTAAGCCACAACCACAAACCACTTAGCACCGAAACAAAAATAGTTTTGAAATTGTTCAACATTTTGAAAGCATTTAAATAACTATTATTGTTACTATTTTATTCATTTTAGAGTGTTTAAACATTTTATAAAGGTGTGGTTTCTCCACCATAATTACCTATGCAATATTTGGTTCACTCCGAACATTTTAGTTTTAATATTTGAAAACTTTTATTGTTTGGTTGATTTTGAATTTGAATTTGAATCAGTTTCGAACTAACACGAGATTAGCGATAGTAATTGAAGTGACGTGGCATCATTTGCAAAGAATTACTGTAGCTTAATTATCCGCGTCACAAATCTTCTCCACTACAAGAAATCTCGTCCCGAGATTTAAGAGGGGGAGTAATGGGGAAAGGATTTGGTTACGAAAATCTAACAAGTCCTCTTGGTCTAGGTTGCTCTTCTCAAAGAGGTCGATCCATTATGTTGATGTCTTCATTCCTCTGCTTCAGGGCATCATGATGAAGTCGTCATCCTTTCTTCGGGGGTTCCATCGTACTTACGAAAAAAAGAATAATGGGTATCTTCGGAAGAACGGACCTTACAAGGCTGAATATCTGGCAGATAACTCAGGGAATGTGGTAGAAAGTTACTCTCGAATAGATACTTAAGAAAATATAGAGAGTAAAGTAAGAAGGTACCATGAGAAGTTTCAAACTGATAGGCAGTCGTTCGATGTCTGAAACAACATGCGGAAGGGGTCCAGAGCAACGAGATTGAATATTGCGTCTGCTACCAGAATAGATCACTAGGACGGTGGCCCGTGAACTACATACGAGGCCACGCACGAGGAATAACTTTGGGAATAGGGGGTGTACTGGAGAGTCAAGTTTCGATCCTGTGGAACTATGGGTTATGGGCCCACCATGTGGGTTAAAAGTAGCAAGGGTGCTGACATCTTGCACGGTCACGATAGTAAGGTATGTCAGAGGGTAGCCTGCCATTTATGTTGGCAACAATGTCGGTACCAAGGGCGAGGGACAAAGAGAACCATTTTCCTGCTCGTTGAACGAGGCGGACCAATAGGCAAAGTTCTCGTCCATCGGTGGTTACCGGAATGTCATCAACAATAGTAACAGGGTCTTACTGACAGAATTGTACACTGAGGTGTTATCATAACCAGGGAATTAATACTGCTTAGATCATAATGATCACCAGAAAGGTTAGACGAAACAATGGAAAGGAAAAGGTGTTTATCAGATTAACAAAGCAATGGAAAGGAAAATGTGTTTAAACACATATTTCAGGTGTATATCCTTCCCAAAGTCATGCAGAGGATGATATCCAAGACAGGATATAAAGTAGAAAACCCTTCAGATAAGAGGACAGAAATTTCATGACGTTACCCATACAACGATGTTTGGTTAATTGATAAAGAAAATTTAGCATTTTGAAGATCGAAGTACCAACGACATGCTTCGAGATATCATTGACATGGCCTTCAAGCAAAGGTCAAACTTTGGATACACAAGCATCCATTAGGAACAGCTTATAGAATAAGCCTTACTATTTCCTAATAGAAGAATGGCTACCCTTGCTAAAAAGGGAACTATAACAATAGGGCCTCCGGCCAGGGGTGCTGGGCATGGCATCACCTTACCGGGTCATATAAAGGCCAATGTTATATCTTATGGAAATATGTTCCAACCGTCATATCTGGCCGAGATTCAGATCTGATTGGTGTTAAGATAACTCGGACTGGATGCCTGAGAAGAAAGGTGCAACACAAATTGTCGAGATGACAGTATAAGATTCTCAGGAATTGAACTATGGAAGCGAGTTCCGAAACAAGAGTTCATCATTAAATCAAGGAGAGGACAAGGAGGTGACTTAGGGACTCAGCGACAATTCATCAAAATTTCCGACAAGATGGATTTCCACAATTATGTGAACAAGGAGATAACATATGTCGGATCAAATGGTATAATGATGTATGCTCGAGGAAAACATACACAATTAAACATTGGTTGAAAAGGTGCGCCCGAAACATGGGCATAGGTAGCCTGATCATTTGTTAGAATGGTGATTCAATAACCAAAAGACTTAGAATGAAACTATCGACCATTAACTTCAAAGCAATAGGGTTGCTAGAAGTGCAGAATCCAAACAAAATCGTTCACTTGTTGGTACCCCGGTTGGGATCAACCCAAGGACCAAGAAAAAATGGTGATGGTGAGAAGTATCACTATACCAAGAATCCTTAAGAGGTGGTGAAATTCTCACAACATTGATGACATAAGAGATGTTAATGTTCCAAGGTAAGGGAGAACAATTGCTGGATAGCAAGGAACTCAAGGTATAACATCAAACACGAACAAGTTTGTGTTGAACGAAAGGCAATAAAGTGGTCGATGATAGCACAAATCATCAAGGGCAAGGATGGTATTTCTCATTATGAATTCAATAGATACCCTGGAAGAGCTCAGAGTGCTGATGATGATCATGACACATTTGTCAAGAGCTTTCATGAAGACTAAATCGATCGGCGATGATATCAAGTCAAAGGAATGATGAAGCAAAATGTTATTGGAACCATGGGTACGACACAAACTCGAAATCAAGTTTGTTGGTCAAGGAGGAATGGTATGACGAGGAAGATCGACGTAAGTTTAGCTCATCATCGAAAATTGTGCTTCGAGAAGAAGGACCAGGTAGCATAGTTAAAAGTTGCACGATAATGATATAGCCGATCAAGCTATGAATAACTTGAAGGATTATTAAACTCATAAGAAATGAAAATTACTTGAATCGGAGTGCGGAATCGATCCACTTATCGGTGTTCTCGGTTGACCAACAACCCAGAACCCATTAAGTGACATTGACAGGGGAAAAGGCACTACTTCATCGTAAATGATAATATGTAGTGCAATCGGTTGATATCCTCGAGATACCGGGGAATACTCAAGGTAGATCAAAATAGAGGTTGGGCTAGGGTATTGCTCTGCGAAGACAAGTGCTTAAACTTGCACGAGAAAAGGTATTTAAAGGAGAACATGGTCGGAACCACGATTGCAAAAGGCCGGATCCCAGATATAAGAACTTATACCAAGGGGACAATTTATTTTTAAGAGAAGCTTTCATGATATGATCTACATCGTGTCTATGGGCATGAACACAAAGTTTAAGGTCGACTCCCACTTCTCCAATGTATAACCTTTCAATCACTTATCTCTTTCGATGAAGTTGTAGTGTTGAAATTATATCTGGCAAAACACCAGAAGAGTATGACTCGTGAAAACTTTCGAGTTCACACATATTAAGGAAGGCATAGGTTCAACCCATCGGGGCATCTTAGAATCATATACCAGAATCTTTAGAAGTAATTAACTCAAGCTCGAAGGCAGAGCATGGTTGAGAAAGCAGAGGATACAATTTACCAAAGGCGTTATGTAACAGAGGAAAGGCTCACAAGGTTATTGAATATGAAGGGCGTTGTCAGATAAAATCCAACAAAGGATCTGGTGGTCCTCAAGGGATCTGACGTGAGCATCGGTACTCAACTAGGGGAAGAAGAATGCAAGGAGATCAGATTATAGAAACAACTGACTAACTCAATTGTCAAATGCAAAGGAATTATCATTTCCAAATCAAGGGATCGGAAGCAATGCTTTGACTAGGGATGGATAAGTTGAATAGCCTTAGGGTACAACCAACGACAATTGGATTGGTCAAGAACCAATTCCAGTTAAAAGAATGGCACCTCAGTCAGGAAGGTAATTTATAAGGATCAATGATGATTGCGTGTATTCGCAACATATTGAGTCAACAGACTCAAAATGATAATGACAAATAATGTCAATAAGACTACGAGACTTATGGGTTTAACCATAATGCAAGCACGCAAGAATTTCAAGAGCAAAAGGCTCCAGAGGATTTTCGGAAGATCGAATAGTATTTTGAATACTTTTGTGAAACACAAGAACAACTGGGGATGAGCGGATATTCGACAAGTGCGATGATTTATTTGAAGGGGTATTCATGTGGCAAAGAACTGCTAGGCAGTAGGCACAAAGTATCCTCGGAACAATAGAGAAAACTTCGGGGTATCTTGTAATAACAAGATCAATGGGGGATGATCGTATGAATGGCAAGTGTAAGTAGTTATCCATAAGGATTTATCGGTGGTCGGGAATAGCAAAAGCGATAGGCACAAAGTCTCGAGAGAATATCAAAGAGTATCTTCGGAATCTTCTGGTGAAGCAGGCCATCATCTGGAATGAAGGAGCTCTCCGGGGGAAAGTATTTACGAGAACCTAGAGTTAGAGTTAGCAAAACCATTTAACCCGAATAGAGGAGAGATCAGGGTCCCAGAGTATAGGTCGAGGAATAAAAGATCCTACTACCACCCAATGGCGACGTGTGCTCGTAAGACACACAACCATGTTATTAAAAGTTTTTGCAATGTCTAGACTCAATTTCGGCCAAGGAGTATGGAAGGGGGATTCCTACAGGCAGTCGGCTCTGATACCATCTTGTGACGCCCCCGATTCAATCGTACACTAATCATGCACGCAAATGTGTACGATCAAGATCAGGGACTCACGGGAAGATATCACAACACAACTCTAAAACATAAATAAGTCATACAAGAATCATAATACAAGCCAGGGCCTCGAGGGCTCGAATACAAGTGCTCGATCATAGACGAGTCAGCGGAAGCAAAAATATCTGAGTACGTATATAAGTTAAACAAGGTGCCATAAGATGGCTAGCACAAAGCTGGGATACAGATCGAAGAGGCGCATGCCTCCTGCCTCGATCCTCCTAACTACTCTGAGTCGACGCTGGCTGCACGTAGTAGTAGGCGCCTCCAGTGTAGTAGTCGTCATCGACGGTGGCGTCTGGCTCCACGACGCCGGGATACCCATAACTACTCCCGCTAGATGGTTAGTGCGTATAGACCAAATCGCCAGACTCAGATCAAATACCAAGAACTCGTTAAGCGTGTTAAGTATCCGCGAATGCCGAACAGGACCAGGCCCAGCTCTCTCCTAGGCGGTCTCAACCTGCCATGTCGCTCCGCCACAAAGATCCATCCAGAGGGCCGTCAGGACAAAGGTCCTTTCAGCCCCCAATCCGTGATTCACTCGCGGGTGCTCCTCAAGCCGACCCGACTTTAGTCACCACATGTATCATGTATAAGTATAAGTATATACCCGTGATCACCTCCCGAGTGATCACGGCCCGATAGTATAGCACAGCAGACGGACAAGAATGTAGGGCCACAGATGGAATACTAGCATCCTATACTAAGCAGTAGGATAGCAGGTAAAGGTAACAACAGTAGTAGCAAGGACAGGCTATGCAGCAGTATAGGATTAACTGAAAGCAGTAACATGCTACACCACTCTAATGCAAGCAGTATAGAGAAGAGTAGGTGTCAGGACCCGATTCCAAGTCACATCGACCTAGCCGGTAACACCTCATATCACTTTGCGGCCTCACGCACGGTATTCCCACGGGTGTCGCCTTACCATGGCCCGGGACCGTTTGCGCCTTTTGGCTCACGTATATGATAGTGTCGCTAGCATCCATATGACAAAGAACCCGGGCCGACATGACTAGTCGTGAACCCAAAGCGGCGCTAACCCATGGGGACAGGCATACATGAATCACATCGAGCATGTCGGTCATCAACGTATGAATTCAGGCTGTAGCACTGGGCTAACAGGACTCCGGTATCCCGGCTGTAGCAGGCTAGGCAGGACTCCGAATATCACCGCGTGACATTTCCCGAAGGGACGTATATAGGAACGGCGAAACACATGCCGGCCAGTCAAGTGTCCAAAGCAGTAGTGCCGGGCTAGCAGGACTCCGGTGAACCGGGCTGTAGCGGACTACTATCGCTCAGGAAGCACTAGACTACATTTCCCCATATGAGAGGCTGCCAAGGATAAACAACTAGATTGTCGGATCCCACATACCAAGCATTTCAAACATACACACAATATGCTCAATATGTGTAAATACAACATGGCATCACAACATAACTCTACGACTCAAATATTTATTCATTAGGCTCCGAGGAGCGAGATATTACAACCATGCGTCTCATGACCCAACACTCAGAGCATACAAGTCAAAGCACAAGCGGAAGCTAAACATGTCTGAGTACATGCAACTATAAATGAAAAAGGCTGAGAAGTCCGACTATCTACCAGATCCTGCCGAGGGCACAAGATCGTAGCTGAGGTAACAAGCTAAACGTCGAAGTCCAAGCGGAACTACTAGCGAGACTGACGTCTCTCTGCAAAACATAAAATAGGCAAACATGAGTACAATTGTACTCAGCAAGACTTACATCAGAACTAACTACATATGCATCATTATCAGAAGGGGGTGGTGGAGTTTGACTGCAGCAAGCCAGCTTTGACTCGGTGGCTATCCTGAACTACGAATGCAAGTAACTCTTTTGAGGTGGCGCAAACGAGTCCACATATTTACCATATCAATACACCACTATGGACCCGCTCCCGTCTCCCTACGAGAACGCCATCCATAGCACTCACGCTTATCTTGCGCATTTTAGAGTATCCACTTTCACTTGTCTATGAACTGATATAGGCAACCCAGAAGTCCTTTACCGCGGACACGGCTATTCGAATAGATCATATTAACCCTGCAGGGGTGTACTTCTTCACACACGCTCTCACCACTTACCGCCGTTTACACGACATGTACTCGGCAACCTTCAAGCGGAAGTCCAACGTGGGTGTCGGCCACAGCCTACCCAAACACTCAAGTCCCTAGTCCAGGTTTATCGCCTATTCGGGTTCCATCCGCAGGGAGTCCGGCCGAGGTTTCCCATACAGCCCCGAACGATGTGTGCAGGGTTCCCGAGACACCAAACGGGCGAATTGGTACACCGGGCCACGCGCCTACCGCAACACAACCCACCCCTAAGGTCAGCGTTGCGTGCGGCCCCCAGCATGCTACAAACACCATAAACTACTTGCAACTCCCGGACTGAGGATAAGGGTGGTTAAGAAGCCGAGAGGGTCCATTGGTTTCGGGCCCAATGCGTGGTAGTAACTGTATCATGGATCACAAACACAGAACTCAGTTCCTGAGGACGGCTGCAATGAGACAACCCACCATGTACTCCTACATGGCCTCTCACCGCTAGCTTTACCAAATCGTGTTCACACACTTAGCATCACACACAGTAGGACATGTTAGCACAACCATTCCAATTCATTCCCGATGAATCAGACCTGACTCAGCTCTAAGCAGTAGCAGTCATGACAAACAAGCATGAATGAGTAGGCACATCAGGGCTCAAACAACTCCTACTCATGCTAGTGGGTTTCATCTAATTACTGTGGAATGACAGGTCATCACGAGAGGATAAAGGGGTTCAGCTACCGCAGCAAGTAACACATGAGTCGTTGTTGTCCTAATGCAGTAGAATAGAGCAGGAGGGAGAGAGTGGGATTGTATCGGAATGAACAAGGGGGTTTTGCTTGCCTGGCACTTCTGAAGATAATATAGCTCTTCATTAGTGTCATCGATCTCATCGTCGAAACCACGTCTATCGAGAGGGGACAGACACCGGCAACTGAGAAAGAACACAATCAATGCAATGCACATACAAATGAATGACATGTCATGTTAAGGTACTGAACTCACCTAACGCAATATCTAGCCAAGTTAATTGAAGTGGAATTCAAACAAGAACAAATTCCAACTCCAAATGTTATTTCATAAATTGCCCAAATCATGATTCATCCTATTCAGTGAGGTTAACTTGTTCAATCATGCATGAAAGTGCCATAAACAGATTCTTCATATTTTTCTGATCATTTTTCATATATAAATTATTTCAATCTGAGCTACGTTGAATTACTATGATTTTTAGAAGTTTTGGATATATTCTGGAATTTCCTGAGTTATAATAAATCCAGAAAAGGTATTATCATGCGTCGACTGACGTCGATGTGACGTCAATGAGTCAACGGGACACGGTCCGAGTCAAACCTGACAGTGGGTCCCGCGTGTCAGAGTAATTAGTTTAACTAAAAATTAATTAAAACTAATCCTAAATAGTTAACAGGGCTGGGCCCCACCTGTCATAGGCTCAACAGGGTCAACCAGGGCCCACCCGTGGTCAAACGAGGGGTTAGCGGGGTCAACTCGCCGGCGTTTAGCCGCCGGCGAGGCCGAACGCGGCGGTGAGAGTGGGTTTGGCCGCTCCGGCGACCAAATGGGCCGCGGAGGGCATCTAGGTGGAGCTGGGAACGAGCCGAAGCTCTTGGTGGAGTCAGCTGAGCTCGGGGCGGCCGGAATCGGCGCCGGCGACGACCTAGGCGGCCGCCGGAGTTCGGCCGAGGTCGAACACGGCGCTAGGGAGCACGGCGAGGCGCGTGGGGTGGCGTTTTGCGCTCCTGCGAGTGCGGTGAGGGCGGTGGTGTGCTCGGAAGCGAGCTTACGCGGTTGTGGCCACGGCTACACCATGGCCGGCGGCGAGGAGCAATCGGCTCCGGTGAAAACCACGGCTAGGGAACGCGTTCCGCGGCGAGAAGAGAGGGGAAAGACGGCAGGGCTCACGTAGATCACGAAGCGATGCTCGGGGTAGCCGGGGGCGTGTTGAGGATGATGAATCGTCGAGAGCGATCGCCGGCGACCGAAGCTTGAAGACGGAGTCGAGGCGGTCGTCTTGGGGCGTCCGGCGCTCGGGGCTTGCTCCAGGAGGTGTAATGGATGGTGGCGGAGCTTGTGGGCTAGTCTGGGAAGCGAGGGAGGGCCGGTGGCGACGAGCTCTGCTCGGTGGTGCGCGCGAGAGGGGAGCAGAGGAGGGGATGGGGTCCAGGGAGAGAGGGGAGAGGACGAGGGGGTCGGGGGGGGGGGGGGTGTGCGTGGCACCCACGGGTGCCTCCAGCGGCGAGCAGGAGGTGGCAAGGCGTCGTCGGCGCGCGCCACGCCTCGCCTCAGCCTACTGGCAGAGGAAGACGATGAGCGGCGTGGGAGGTGGGCTGGGCTGGCTTTGCCCAGTCGGGCTGCCACTGAGAGGTGGGCGGTTGGGCGCCCGGGTAGGTGGCCAGGTACTATCCCTCTCTCTCTCTTTATTTCTATTTTTCTATTTTCTGACATTTGTTTCTGATTTAGTAAAATACTAAACCACTTTATAAAATCCTGAAATAAATTGTGGGCACTGTTGAAATGTTTTTCAACAGCCCTCAACCATCTTCAGAATTATTTGGGCAATTAAAATATTTATAGTAATTAAATGCCCAAATGCAAATACTTTATGGATTAATTCAAAAATCCAGAATGTCATGGAAAAATGTGCAACATCTCTGGTTACTGTTTCCAGCATTTTTCCAAAAATGGTGAACATTTTTTAAGGCCATTTGGGTTCATTGAAAAATATTTCTTAGTTGAACCTATTTGAATTGCTTTGGTGCTAGGTCTTGGTCATCCCCATTTCAAATTTCATGAAAATTAAACATGATGCATGGATGCAATGTCACTAGTTACAAGCAAGCTCTAGGGCTGTGACAACTCACGCCCACTAAACAAGAATCTCGCCCCGAGATTCAAGACGTGAGGTAAGAGAAAAAGGAGAGTCACAAAGCTATCACAATCTCCATGATCCATTTGTCCTTCTCGAAGATGTTGATTCACTCCATCATCTTGGTTTTGACGTCTTTGCTTTCGAGATCTTCATCCAACACGATGGCGACGGAAAGAGACTCTATAGGAGACGATCTCCTCGAAGATCGAGCACTCAAGATCAACTCGTGGAATGAGATGTTGAAACATCTCAAGTTGAGGCACAAAACACATCGAGAGGGATGGAAGAACAAACAACGAGGTTTGTTTAGTGGGCAACAATTCCACGCTTAGAAAGATGGTGGATGGTGTCAAGGTAGCGAGGAAATAATTGCCATGATTCAATAACGGGGCACCTCAGGGGAGGTGACGCGAGGAACTATTCCCTTAAGTGGCAAAAAGAATTACTTTTGATTCAGAGATCATTGAAACTCTTTATTCCAGCCTAAGGCAATTCACAACGATCGTTTGGTGGAGTGCAAGGAATGGCATACCCAAACTAGAATGGATGATGCGGACTACCTTGTTGAAGACAACGCAGTGGATGATTTTTGCTTATCATCGGAGGTGGAGGGGACCCATGGTAAGTCCACCTTTGAGGATGATCCTGAGCAAGATTTACTATGATGGCAGCCCATAGTGAAATGGCACAAGGACGGTGCAAGCTGGGAACGAAATGCAACTGTTGGAAAGTTCCAACCATCATATCTGCCTGAGATTCAGATCCGATTGGTGATAGGATACTTCAGACTCAGCATGTCCGAAAAGGAAAGGTTGCAACACAAATCGACGAGATGGCATTGCGAGATTCTCGAGGAATGAACCAAGGTGGCAAGCTCCAAAACATGAGCTGGTTCTGCTAAACACATGTGAACATGCTGTCCTAGACAAGCATGACCACATGGTAGTCTCACAACAAAACACTACCGAGTTCAGGTGGGGCACCATCAACAAGGATAACGAAGTCCTTGCATAAGGCAAGCCCTTAAGAAGGAACTTCTTCTCCTTGAACAAGTTAGTTAGTGGCTTGGTGTGCTAGGAAATTCATATGAAATGAAGATGATCAGTCTATCAGACCATATAATACTTCGCACATGCATGACTGACTTGGGACGATTCCAGAGGAAACAAAAACAATCCTTCTCAAATTCATGGCGGCAACTTACACCTAAAGCACATGAATTCGAGGAAGTCACTTCTTTCATCCAAGCATAGGCTTCATGAACGGAGCACGAAGGCATTGCTTACAAAAATTTCAACACTAGGTTGATGCTCAACATGAATCATGGGGGAGACAAAATGCAGCTGATGGGCTCAACAACAACTCATCGGAATTTCCATATCACTGGACTTCCACCATCATGTGAACACGGTGATAGTATTGGTCAGACCAAAAGATTTAATGGTGTATGCTCGAGGGATCAACCACGAGTAAGACAACATTATGAATATCGTTGGTTCTGATTTGACTTGACAATAGCCCATACTCAAGTCAAAGTTTGATAAGACAATAGGTTCAACAACTGATCACAGGGATCATTCGATGAAGATATCATCTTTCTTCAACACACCTACACAAGAATATCCCATTGCAACGAACTAAGTTAGGCAAGCTTTTATCTTCCAACTCTCCAAGTTGTTGTCTAGCTTAACCAACTAGCTCAGGGATATCCAACACAGATTCTTGGAGAAGGAGTGGTTTACAAGAAACCAACTTGATCACGAGCTCAACATAACAGTCAGGAAACAACCCGGTAACACTTCCAAGAAGATATTTGGAAAGTCACGAACCACCGGTATTTTACTAAGCTCGAGAACAATCTTACTTTTGAGGGCAAGACGATATGATCAAATGAATGAGGACTTGACAAGATCCTAACTCATAGATCGAAGAGTGCACCAGAACTAAGGACTAGGTAGCACTATTTATCATAGAATGATGATTTAATAACCAACACGCTAGGAATGAGGATATTGTCCATTTACTATCAAGCAACGAGTTGCTCGGAGCATTGATTTCACACATCACAATTCACTTGTCGGCACTCCGGTTGCATCAACACGGGACCGAGGAATGAATAATGATAGCGAGAAGTATCACTACGTCAAGAATTCATAAAAGAAGGTGCAATTCTCATGACGTTCCTGACATAAAGTGGGTAATACTTCAGGGTAGAACAGAACAAAACTGAATTGGCATTTTGATCTGCGGAATACAACTGCTTTGACCCAATCCCAGAAATGGATGAGGTACCGGAGTTTGTTTCTCCTAGTCATTCCGAAATAGAATGGCTTGACGGACCGCAATGATAATAGGCATCGATAAACACGATCGCACACATATTCTTGACTATCAATTGATAGACGAGAATCAGAATGCAACTAAAGAGGGACAACTCAAGGAACATATAACTTTTCGAGTTGTGGAGGCATGGATTAGTATGTCGAGCAAAGTTCAACATGTTTCTTCCGGATAACCCATGCAGAGAGGTAGGACTGGCAGAGTCACAATTATGAATGGAGAACTCCTCAAGAGTACTCTGATTGTGATCTTTTGGTTCAATTAACTTCTGCCTTAAATAGTTCATGGCATTTGGAAGAAGGAAATACCATGGACCTCGAGGACCAATGCAAAGTTACTAATATCCTAAAGGAACTAGCAATACTAACAACATGAAGTAGGGTGAATCTCGGGTTCAGAAACCCAGGAGTAGAATGCCTACTATTAAATGGCATCACGGGATGCTTTCAAGAATAATGGCCAGAATCATCACACTGGGGATACAAAAGCATTGCTAAATTGCTAGGTGACTTCCTAAACACCTTGGGTCATAATAATAGTTCCAACATCTACGCCGAGGCAACAAAGTACCTCAACCTACCGATTAGTGTGCTTATTCTGACCCAAAAGGACATCAGGAACGGAAAGAAAGGATTTGCAAATGCATCAGACTATTTAGAGACCTGGGATGACTCGGACAGCATAACGGCTGTAAATGCTCAAAATGATTTGAGACATCCTGCAAAAATGGTGGCATAACCACTCAACAACATGATATCGAGGTTTCGAGATCAACAGTTAACATATAGAAATAGTAGGAACTGAACTGGGCTTAAAACCAACAATCTTAAAGGTCTATGGATTAGTAACACGTCATCCTGATAGATAGATGAGAAGCCTAGTTCTTAAACCCCGTAGAAGAGAAGAGGTTGACTCAGATCAGAGGGCCATGAGGTATAAGGAGTAAAAAGAGCCTTACGTTCCTTCCCCAATCAATTCCTTACATAACTAAAGCATTTCTAGACACAACTTCGACCAGTTTGGCTTGGTAATCCTACAGCAACAGCTCGATACCAACGCCGTCGGGACCCCGATTCCAAGTCACATCGACCTAGCCGGTAACACCTCATATCACTTTGCGGCCTCACGCACGGTATTCCCACGGTGTCGCCTTACCATGGCCCGGGACCGTTTAGCCTTTTGGCTCACGATATGATAGTGTCGCTAGCATCCATATGACAAAGAACCCGGGCCGACATGGCTAGTCGTGAACCCAAAGCGGCGCTAACCCATGGGGACAGGCATACATGAATCACATCGAGCATGTCGGTCATCAACGTATGAATTCGGCCTGTAGCACTGGCTAACAGGACTCCGGTATCCCAGGCTGTAGCAGGCTAGGCAGGACTCCGAATATCACCGAGTGACATTTCCCGAAGGGCGATGCATATAGGAACAAGGTGAAACACATGCCGGCCAGTCAAGTGTCCAAAGCAGTAGTGCTGGGCTAGCAGGACTCCAGTGAACCGGGCTGTAGCGGACTACTATCGCTCAGGAAGCACTAGACTACATTTCCCCATATGAGAGGCTGCCAAGGATAAACAACTAGATTGTCGGATCCCACACATACCAAGCATTTCAAACATACACACAATATGCTCAATATGTGTAAATACAACATGGCATCACAACATAACTCTACGACTCAAATATTTATTCATTAGGCTCCGAGGAGCGAGATATTACAATCATGGGTCTCATGACCCAACACTCGAAACATACAAGTCAAAGCACAAGCGGAAGCTAAACATGTCGAAAGTACGCATAACTATAAATGAAAAAGGCTGAGAAGCCCGACTATCTACCAGATCCGCCGAGGGCACAAGATCGTAGCTGAGGTAACAAGCTAAACGTCAAGTCCAAGCGGAACTACTAGCGAGACCGACGTCTCTCGCAAAACATAAAATAGGCAAACGTGAGTACAATTGTACTCAACAAGACTTACATCGTAACTAACTACATATGCATCATTATCAAAAGGGGTGGTGGAGTTTGACTACAGCAAGCCAGCTTTGACGCTGTGGCGATCCCTGAACTACGATCGCAAGTAACTCTTTTGAGGTGGCGCTGCACGAGTCCACATATTCACCATATCAATACACCACTATGGACCCGCCTCCCGTCTCCCTACGAGAACGCCATCCATAGCACTCACGCTTATCTTGCGCATTTTAGAGTATCCACTTTCACTTGTCTATGAACTGATATAGGCAACCTGTAAGTCCTTTACATGGACACGGCTATTCAATAGATCATATTAACCCCTGCAGGGTGTACTTCTTCACACACGCTCTCACCACTTACCGCCGTTTACACGACATGTACTCGGCAACCTTCAAGCGGAAGCCCAACGTGGGTGTCGGCCACAGCCTACCTAAACACTCAAGTCCCTAGTCCAGGTTTATCGCCTATTTGGGTTCCATCTGCAGGGAGTCCGGCCGAGGTTTCCCATACAGCCCCGAACGATGTGTGCAGGGTTCCCGAGACAAAAAACGGGCGAATCGGTACACCGAGCCACGTGCCTACCGCAACACAACCCACCCCTAAGGTCAGCGTTGCGTGCGGCCCCCAGCATGCTACAAACACCATAAACTACTTGCAACTCCAGGAGTGAGGAGAAGGGTGGTTAGGAAGCCGAGAGGGTCCATTGGTTTCGGGCCCAATGCGTGGTAGTGACTGTATCATGAATCACAAACACAGAACTCAGTTCCTGAGGACGGCTGCAATGAGACAACCCACCATGTACTCCTACATGGCCTCTCACCGCTAACTTTACCAAATCGTGTTCACACACTTAGCATCACACAGTAGGACATGTTCGCACAACCATTCCAATTCATTCCCGATGAATCAGACGTGACTCAACTCTAAGCAGTAGCAGGCATGACAAACAAGCATGAATGAGTAGGCACATCAGGGCTCAAACAACTCCTACTCATGCTAGTGGGTTTCATCTAATTACTGTGGAATGACAGGTCATGCAGAGGATAAAGGGGTTCAGCTACCGCAGCAAGTAACACATGAGTCGTTGTTGTCCTAATGCAGTAGAATAGAGCAGGAGCGAGAGAGTGGGATTGTATCGGAATGAACAAGGGGGTTTTGCTTTCCTGGCACTTCTGAAGATAATATAGCTCTTCATTAGTGTCATCGATCTAATCGTCGAAACCACGTCTATCGAGAGGGGAAAGACACCGGCAACTGAGAAAGAACACAATCAATGCAATGCACATACAAATGAATGACATGTCATGTTAAGGTACTGAACTCACCTAATGCAATATCTAGCCAAGTTAATTAAAGTGGAATTCAAACAAGAACAAATTCCAACTCCAAATGTTATTTCATAAATTGCCCTAATCATGATTCATCCTATTCAGTGAGGTTAGCTTGTTCAATCATGCATGAAAGTGCCATAAACAGATTCTTCATATTTTTCTGATCATTTTTTATATATAAATTATTTCAATCTGAGCTACGGTTGAATTACTATGATTTTTAGAAGTTTTGGATATATTCTGGAATTTCCTGAGTTATAATAAATCCAGAAAAGGTATTACTGCGTCAGCCTGACGTCAGTGTGACGTCAGCGGGTCAACGGGACACGGTCCGGGTCAAACCTGACAGTGGGTCCCGCGTGTCAGAGTAATTAGTTTAACTAAAAATTAATTAAAACTAATCCTAAATGGTTAACAGGGCTGGGTCCCACCTGTCATAGGCTCAACAGGGTCAACCAGGGCCCACCCGTGGACAAACGAGGGGTTAGCGGGGTCAAATCGCCGGCTTTTAGCCGCCGGCGAGGCCGAACGCGGCGGTGAGAGTGGAGTTTACGCCCGGCGACCAAATGGGCCGCGGAGGGCATCTAGGTGGAGCCGAACGAGTCGAAGCTCTTGGTGGAGCCGCTGAGCTCGGGTGGCGGAAATCGGCGCCGGCGACCTAAGGCGGCAGCCGGAGTTCGGCCGAGGTCGAACACGGCGCTAGGGAGCACGGCGAGGCGCGTGGGGTGGCGTTTTGCGCTCCTGCGAGTGCGGTGAGGGCGGTGGTGTGCTCGGAAGCGAGCTTGCGCGGTTGTGGCCACGGCTACGCCATGGCCGGCGGCGAGGAGCAATCGGCTCCGGTGAAAACCACGGCTAGGGAACGCGTTCCGCAGCGAGAAGAGAGGGGAAAGACGGTAGCCGGGGGCGTGCTGAGGATGACGAATCGTCGAGAGCGATCGCCGGCGACCGAAGCTTGAAGACGGAGTCGAGGCGGTCGTCTTGGGGCGTCCGGCGCTCGGCGCTTGCTCCAGGAGGTGTAATGGATGGTGGCGGAGCTTGTGGGCTAGTCGGGGAAGCGAGGGAGGGCGGTGGTCATGGGCGAACGGCGTCGGTGGCGACGAGCTCCGCTCGGTGGTGCGCGCGAGAGGGAGCAGAGGAGGGATGGGGTCCAGGGAGAGTGGGGAGAGGACGAGGGGTCGGGTGTGCATGGCACCCACGGGTGCCTCCAAGCGGCAGGAGGTGGCAAGGCGTCGTCGGCGCGCCACGCCTCGCCTCTGCCTACTGGCAGAGGAAGACGATGAGCGGCGTGGGAGGTGGGCTGGGCTGGCTTTGCCCAGTCGGGCTGCTACAGAGGTGGGCCGGTTGGGGCGCCAGGTAAGTGGCCAGGTACTATCCCTCTCTCTCTCTCTCTTTATTTCTATTTTTCTATTTTCTGACATTTGTTTCTGATTTAGTAAAATACTAAACCACTTTATAAAATCCTGAAATAAATTGTGGGCACTGTTGAAAAGTTTTTCAACAGCCCTCAACCATCTTCAGAATTATTTGGGCAATTAAAATATTTATAGTAATTAAATGCCCAAATGCAAATACTTTATGGATTAATTCAAAAATCCAGAATGTCATGGAAAAATGTGCAACATCTCTGGTTACTGTTTCCAGCATTTTCCAAAAATGGTGAACATTTTTGAAGGCCATTTGGGTTCATTGAAAAATATTTCTTAGTTGAACCTATTTGAATTGCTTTGGTGCTAGGGCTTGGTCATCCCCATTTCAAATTTCATGAAAATTAAACATGATGCATGGATGCAATGCCACTAGTTACAAGCAAGCTCTAGGGCTGTGACAGTAGGCGATATCTGGTGATCAAAGGGGGGGCTTGCCTGGTTGCTCCGGCAAGAAGGAAGGGTCATCTTCGATGTAGTCGAACACACGAACATCGGCAACGGTCTCAGAGTCTACCGGAAAGAAGTAACGAAGGGGGAACACAATAAATAATAGAGCAATCAAATGTAACACAAAGCAAGACGCGGCAATACGTGGTGCTAGGGGTGACCTAATGCCGGGATAGGTAATACCGGCGAAGGCGGGGAACATCCGAGAAAGTATCCCCAGTGTTTCGCATTTTCTGATAGACAGGCCGGAGGAGAAAAGTTGCAGGTTTGGTATGCTAGGGCCGTGTGGATGACAAACGGACTACGTATTCGAATTCGTCTCGTCGTTCTGAGCAACTTTCATGTACAAAGTTTTTCCATCCGAGCTACGGTTTATGTTATATTAATTTTAAAAGGATTTAATCATGTTTAGGATTTATTTAATTATTTTAAATCAACATTATCCAGAATAGTGTTTGCTCACGTCAGCATGACTTCAGCGGTCAACTCTCACCGTTGACCAGTCGAACTGACAAGTGGGGCCCGTTCTTCATAGTCACAGGTTAATTAAACATGCTTAATAAGTTAACTAAATGATTAGGTTATTCCAATATAAAATTAATTAAGTTAATCAATTCTTTAATTAATTAATTAATTAAATCTTTTATTTATTATATATTTTTTAACTCTTTTTTTCCTCTTTATTTAAACATTCAGGGGCTGGGCCCCACTTGTCATAGGGCCAGTGGGCCTTAGCGGGTGCGGGTGTCGGGCACAGCCCGAACAGGGGCGCACCCGACTGGGCGCTTGGGCGCTGCGAGCGCCCGACTCGTCTGAGGGCCGAGCGGGCGACGACGCGTCGCCGGAGGTGGTCGCAGCCACGGCGGAGCGACGCGACAACGTGGTAGTGGCCCGAGCGGGATGACGGACGGCGCGAGCGAGCTCGGTGAGGGGTGAGTGGGGCAGAGCGGTGTGGTGGCGATGCGGGGTGTGGCGCGGGGCGCCCGAGGGCACTGCGTTGGCAGCGGCAAGCAGGGGCAGGGGCGGAGCCGAGACCGAGAGGGCGCTCGCCCGCAGGGACGGCAAGGCCATGCCCGCGGCCGTGACGCACCTCAGGCGGGTGGTCGCCGCAGGTCGGTATAACCGCCGCGCGCCAGAGAGGGGCCGGAGGATGTGGGATGTGCGGTGCGAGGGGGACCGGACGGCGCGGTCGGAGGAGCGGGCGCCGGTGAGTGCGCGCCCGGGGCGCGGCCAGGGAACGATAGTAGGCGGGGCGCACAGCGAGAACGGTTAGCGCACGCACACCGTGAGCGCGGGCCCGGCGAGGTCGGCGACCTATGGCGTCGGGGAGGGAAGGAGAGACAAGGGGAATCGAGGGATGTGGCTCAGAGGGGAGCGGGAGGGGCATGGTGGTGGGCTCGGGGGCGACCCTTGGGGAGGAGGACGACGGCGGCGGCGGTCGACGACGGGGCGGCGTCCACCGGGGTTGGTGCAGAGGCGAGAGGGCATCGGCGTAGGGGCGCCGCAGGGCGCGGTCGATGGGGAGGGTGGCGCGGTCAGTGGTGTGGTGGCATCGCGAGGTGTGCCGGCGGGGAGCGGGGCGACGGGCGGCGGCGATGGGGCCATAGGCCCCCGATCTAGATAGGGACGTGGGGGGGGGGGGAGGAGAGAGGAGCGGGGGGATCGTGTGGGGGGGAGTGGGTGACTCGTGGGTTAGGGTTTCATGGGGTGGGGGGATATGGGAGGCCCGTTGGGCCAGGGAGGAGTTGGGCCTGATGGCCCAGTTGGCCTGCGGCTTTCCATTTTTTTTAAACCTTATTTTCTTTTATAGTTTCTGTTTATTTGTTTTCTTTTATTTCTCATTTTAGTAAAATACTACAGTGGCACCAAAATAGAGGTTACAAACTAAGCCACAACCACAAACCACTTAGCACCGAAACAAAAATAGTTTTGAAATTGTTTAAAGTTTTGAAAGCATTTAAATAATTGTTATTGTTACTATTTTATTCATTTTAGAGTGTTTAAACATTTTATAAAGGTGTGGTTTCTCCACCATAATTACCTATGCAATATTTGGTTCACTCCGAACATTTTAGTTTTAATATTTGAAAACTTTTATTGTTTGGTTGATTTTGAATTTGAATTTGAATCAGTTTCGAACTAACACGAGATTAGCGACAGTAATTGAAGTGACGTGGCATCATTAGCAAAGAATTACTGTAGCTTAATTATCCGGGCGTCACATCCATTGACGCCATTTATCGGAGAAACCTTTCATCCTTAAGGCCTGTTGGAGGAAAGACCATTTAACCTTATCATAGGCTTTTTCAAAGTCAATTTTTAATACTACTCCACTCATGTTTTTTCGGTGCATCTCGTGAACACGGTCTCATGCAGGATTATACGCCATCGAGTATATTCCTTCCTTGCATGAACGTCGTTTGAGATGGCCGGACAACATGGTCTGCTATCGAGTTTAACCTATTCGTAGCTACTTTGGTGAAAATTTTGAAGCTGACATTAAGTATCATATGGGTCTATATTGTTGGATCCGTTCAACCTCCTTAATATTTGGCAACAAAACAATCTCGCCAAAATTCAGCCTGAATAGATCAAGTCGATCGGCATGAAGACAATTGAACAACTCCAAAAGGTCACACTTGATGATATCCCAGAAATTCTGATAGAATTCTGCGGGAAAGCCATCAGGTCCTGGAGCTTTGTTATGTTCCATTTGGAACACCGCTGCTCTCACCTCCTCTTCTGAGAAAGGTGCCGTGAGGAAGTCATTCTCTTCTGCCGTGACTTGAGGAATATCATCTGTTCGGTTCTCGTCAAGGGTGAAATTCCCTTCATCTGGCGTCCCGAACATAGATTTATAGTAGCTGGTGATATACCTTTTGAGCTCCTCTTGACCTTCAATCCACCCTTCATCTTGTTGGAGACTATAAATATGTTTCTTCCTATGTCGACCATTGGCGAACAATTAGAAGTATCTTGTATTACTATCTCCCATCAAGATGAAATCAGCTTTGGATCTTTGGTAATATTTGATTTCCTCTTCTCGCAAAAGACGTGCAACCTTCTCATTGAGAATCATCTTGGCACCATTCAATGGTATTGAGAGAATAAGAACTTAAGAAGGGGAATATTACAACTTCCAGTGAGTTTTCTATGAATTTTCAAGGTAACTATGGTTTATAACCAAGCATCATGAGTACAGACTGCAAAAAGAAAAAGGTATCACCAGTTCTTATGCTGTGAGAAAACCGGCTATGAAATAACCCAGTACATTAACGCGAATCACATATAGCTATCTACACAAATAATAGAACTGCATACACCTGATATTGAGCAACAATAACACTAACCTGCTGCCCACAACCAGTAGCTTGAATGTGTATACATTGGTGGAATAACTATAGCCATCACACGTATTACAATACATGGAACAAACTAGATTATTGCATATGGCCGAAGATCATCAAAGAAACTACATAACAGAGAAGAAAGTTAAGTTAAAGGAAGGAAATATTTCTGAGCGTTGTACAGATAAAAAATCGATAGGTCTGATGCCGAGAGGGCGTCCAAATATGCTCGTAAGAAGGAGAGGATGATTTGTTACCGTTGTGGTGAGAAGGGCCATTTCATTGATGAGTGTGTGGCCCAGCTGTGTGAGATGTGTGGCAAGCCTGCACATGACTCGGGGGACTGCCCGTTGTTGCGTGACCTGCCTCCGACGCTGAATATTTATGGTGTCTACTGTGCTGAGCTCATGTTTTTTGAGTCCCCGGCGGCGAGAGAGGTCCCGGAGGAGACCCTGAGCTTGACTACCGGGATTGTGAGAGCGACCCAGGGAGAGGTGACTCAGGCACAGATTGTAAGGAGGCTTCAGGAGCTGGCACCTGGGGATTTTAGATGGGAGTTGCTGCCTATCGAGGACAGGGTTTTTAAGGTTGATTTCCCATCTGTGGATGATTTGCAGAGATTGTTGAGCTTTGGCTTGTGTAAAGTCCCCGGTACTAAGTGTATCCTGGAGTTTAACGAGTGGAAGCAGGTCGAGCCTAAGGGAAAGCCGCTTACGCAGGTCTGGTTGCGGTTTTTAGGGGCTCCATCTAAGCCTCTGCAGGATGCTCGTGTGGTGGCCAAGATGGGCATCATGGTTGGAAAGACTGAAAAAGTGGATATGGCGTTCACTGCGCCCATGGGGTGGCCCGCTTAGTAAGTGTTCGGATATTGAGTTCGTGCCTGATAGGGTCAACTGGACCTATAGGGGAGAGGTGTTCCCGCTAGAGATCGAGTTTGAGGACACCGATTTATTTGCTGAGGCGATTAATGGCAACAATGTAGACATGCACGACAGGGATGGTAATGCGGGGGCCAAGGGGGCACCGTCAGATGGGCCTACGCGAGAGGGGTCTAACGGCTCGCACCCAGCCTCTCAGTCGCCTGGGGATGGGACCGGGGTTGAGCCCGCAGTTTCACCAACGGTGCCCATGACTACGCTGCGTTTTGGGTCTTCGTTTTGGGTCTTTTGAGCCAGCTTCGGCACCTCCCAGGCTATGGAGTGACCGGGTAGAGTCTAGTGATGATCTTGAGCACACGCTCCCTCCGTTGGAGTTCGAGGGGGCTGCTGGATTGTTTTGCTGGACGGCCAGTAAGGCCTTTGGTTGGTGCTACTGAGAGGAGGCCGGACGGTGCTTCTCTTCTCCTGGCGCCTCACGTGGTCGCGACTCCGGTGACGGTGACTGCGGGTGTGATGGGTTGTGGAGGAGGAGGTGCGGGGCAGGTGGCCTCGTCTTCTCCCATCCCCACACCGATCCCGGTGGCGTCAGTGACGTCGGCCCCGAGGGGGTCGGGCGATCTTTGGGAGAGGGAGCCCGAGGCAGCGGCCTCGGCTCTGATCTCGATGGTGGCAGTAACCACCGCGGCAGCAGTTGCGTTCGGGGGGACGCCGGGGCAGGCAGCCCTGTCTCCTCCCTCTTCGCCGATGGTCAGGACGACCGCTTCTCCCTCGCCGATGGCTCTTTCGCCTGAGCCCGCAGCTGGGGTGGGAGGAGGGTGCGGGCAGGCGGCCCCCGCTCTCTTCTCTTCGCCCCTACCTATGGCCGGGGTCCCTGGTATGGGGCACCCGTCTTTGGGGACCAGGAGCCCGCAGACGCCCTCTCTGGTAACCTCGGCACCACCTTTGAGGGTTTCAGTGCCAGGTGTTACTAAGGAGGAGGTTATCGCGTTTGGTGGGATCCCGGACCCTATCTCCGAGGGGAGACGGATGAGTGCTCGCATCCTCGACATCCCTGAGGTGGATGATATGCAGCAGCGGTGCGCTATGAGGGCGGCCAAGCTTCAGGAGGCTGCTTCATCTTCTGGTATGTCCGTCAACTTATCTAATTCCTTATTGCATTTTTCTAATGAGGACATTATAAATAATGCAAACCAATTAGGAGTTTCACTAGGTGCTACGGATAGTGAGATTACCAATTCGGTGAATGATCTATTAGATTTGGAGGTGGAACGTGCTTTAGAGACTATTCGTAATCTTGCAGCAGTTAAACCAATGAATGATGATGACATTGATGCGTTAGGGGTTAGAGTGCTTGATAATCTGTGTGCGGATCTAGCACCCCCCAATAATTACTCTGAGGAAGATGATGTACCCCTAGAGAATGATGCTAGTAATTTTTGTGAACCCGGTCATGAGGACCGGGTGACAGAGCTTAGTAAACCTAAGCGTAAGTGGAAGCGGAAGATCTATCCGGATTCCGCTGTGCAGAGGAGTGCTAGGATTCGAACCACTAAAAAATTCCATGATGAATTATGAGAGGAATTTTTTGGAACAGAGAGGTCCAAGGACTTGGCTAAAAGAAGATTCCTAGCTGAGGCAGCTTTAGAGCAGCAGTTAGATTTTGTTGCTCTATCGGAGACGGGGAGAGATAACTTTGCGCCCCAGTTTCTCTCTTCTCTTGTAGGTGGTATTGATTTCGATTGGCATTGCCTCCCTCCGCGAGGAAGATCAGGTGGTATCTTACTAGGTGTGAGATGCGATTCGCTTGAAGTCAGAAGTGTAGTGATGGGCGACTTGGCATGTGAAGTTTCGAGTTAGGTCTAGGATAGATGGTTTTAATCGGGCTTTGGTAGCGGTTTATGGTGCCGCACATCCCGAGCTTAAACCGGAGTTTCTGGCGGACCTTGTTCGAATCTGTGGGTCAGAACAGCTGCCAATTTTAGTTGGAGGTGATTTCAATATCATCAGGAGGAGAGAGGAGAAGAACAATGATAACTTTGACGGCAGATGGTCATTCATGTTCAACACCATTATTGAGAGCTTGGATCTGAGAGAGATTGAGCTTTCTGGTAGAAAGTTCACCTGGGCTAATGCGCTGCCAAACCCAACCTATGAAAAACTTGATCGAGTTCTTGCGAGCGTGGAGTGGGAACAAAAGTTTCCTCTGGTTACGGTGCAAGCTCTTTCGAGAGGAATTTCTGATCACACCCCATTGTTCGTGGACTTAGGGGAGCCGAACCACGTGGGTAACAAGAACACCTTCTCCTTCGAGATGTCATGGTTTGAGCGTGAGGGGTTCTTGGACTTGATTGCCAGGGAATGGGTTAAAGGTGTTGGTGGAAATACTGCGGTTGAGCGTTGGCAGAATAAGATTAGGCATCTGAGAAGCTTCTTACGGGGTCGGGCTAAGCACCTCAGTGGCGCGTATAAGATTGAAAAGGATAGACTCCTTAATCTTATACAGGCCCTGGACATACAGGCAGAATCCAATATTTTATTGCCAGCTGAGCTTCAGGTTAAAAATGAGGCGGAGAAGAGGTTAAAAGAACTGCTCCGCGAAGAAGAATTGAAGTGGGCTTTGCGTGCTAAAGTCTGCAAAGTGGTCCAGGGGGACGCAAATACTCAGTTCTTCCATTTGATAGCTAATGGCAAGCACAGAAAGAAGCGTATCTTTCAGCTTGAGCAAGACGAGGGCACTATTGTAGGGCAGGATAACCTAAAGACATATATTACCGAATATTATAAGCAGTTATTTGGACCTCCGGAGGATAATTTTGTGTCCCTCGATGAGTCCAGGACGGAGGATGTACCTCAGCTATCGGCTGCCGATAATGATATTTTGGTTGCTCCGTTTTCGGAGAAGGAGGTGTTTGATGCTATTGCACAGATGAAAAACAATAAGGCTCCCGGACCGGATGGATTTCCGGCAGAGTTCTATAAAAAGTGCTGGCACATTATTAAGGGGGATTTATTACCTATGTTCCATGATCTGTTCTCTGGACAGCTTCAATTATTTCACTTGAATTTTGGGACTATCACACTGCTTCCTAAGAAGACGGATGCAGTGAGAATTGAGCAATTCAGGCCGATCTGTCTCCTCAATGTTAGTTTCAAAATTTTCACAAAGGTCGGGACGAACAGACTCACACAGATTGCACATGCTGTGGTGCAACAGCCCCAAACCGCTTTCATGCCGGACAGAAATATCCTTGAAGGGGTGGTAGTCCTGCATGAAACGCTCCATGAAATCCATTCTAAAATATTAGATGGAGTAATTTTTAAGGTGGATTTCGAGAAGGCGTATGATAAGGTCAAATGGCCATTCCTCCAACAGTCATTGCGTATGAAAGGTTTTGATGCAGCCTGGCGCCGACAGGTTGAATCATTTACGCAAAAGGTAGTGTGGGAATTAGAGTTAATGATGACATCGGTCACTATTTCCGCACACATAAAGGCCTAAGACAAGGAGACCCGATGTCCCCTATCTTGTTTAACATTGTGGTGGATATGTTAGCAATTTTGATAGGAAGGGCTAAGGAAAATGGTCAAGTAGGTGGATTGGTACCTCATCTTATTGATGGAGGTGTTTCCATCCTTCAATACGCTGATGATACAATCATTTTTATGGAGCATGACTTGGCCAAGGCGAGAAATATGAAGCTTGTGTTATGCCTATTTGAACAATTGACCGGGTTAAAGATTAACTTCCATAAGAGCGAGCTGTTCTGTTTTGGTAGGGCCAAAATTGAACAGGATGCTTATAGGCAATTGTTTGGGTGTGAGTTGGGAGAGTTGCCCTTCTCTTATTTGGGGATTCCAATCCACCATCGTAGGCTGACAAACAGAGAATGGAAGTGCATCGAGGACCGATTTGAGAAGAAAATGAGTTGCTGGAAGGGTAAGCTCATGTCATACGGAGGCCGCTTAATCCTAATTAATTCGGTGCTCACGAGTATGCCAATGTTTCTCCTCTCGTTCTTTGAGGTCCCAGTTGGTGTTAGGAAGAGACTGGACTTCTATCGATCGCGTTTCTTTTGGCAGGGTGATGAGCTTAAAAGAAAATATCGGCTTGCTAAATGGGATATCATCTGTAGACCGAAAGACCAAGGGGGTCTAGGTATTGAGAACCTATAAGTTAAGAATAAATGCCTTCTTAGCAAGTGGCTGTGGAAACTCTCATCGGAGAATGATGCTATGTGGGCTCAAATCCTTCGCAGCAAGTACCTCCAGACAAAAACTTTGTCCCAGGTTTGATCGAGCCGACCGACTCGCCCATACGGAAAGGCCTGATGAAAGTTAAACAGGCTTTGTTTAATAGGACGAAGTTTGTTATTGGAAACGGCTCGAGTAATACGTTCTCGAGGATACTTGGCTCGGCGAGACACCCTTGGCCATCCAATACCCATCTTTGTACCGCATTGTTCAACGACGTGAGGTGTTCGTCGTTTCGGTACTTCAATCTACCCCCCTTAACATTCAGTTCCGACGAACGCTAGCGGGCAATCGTTGGGGAGAATGGCTCCGTCTAGTTAGGAGACTGATGGAAATCCAGCTTTCACGACAACCGATGAATTACGCTGGAAGTTGACTAGGTCTGGAGCATTCACGGTTAAATCAATGTATATTGATGTTATTAATTCGAACTCCATTCCTACGTCCAAGCATGTTTGGGATGTCAAAGTTCCTTTGAAAATAAAAGTGTTTATGTGGTTTGTTCATAAACAAGTTATTTTAACTAAGGACAACTTGATTAAGCGTAATTGGATAGGACCTACTAGGTGTAGTTTCTGCGATCGGGATGAGACTATCAAACACCTCTTTTTTGATTGCCCGTTGGCCAAGGTTCTTTGGCAGACGGTCCACATTGCTTTTAACATCAATCCACCGAATTCTGTTCATGCGTTATTTGTGACATGGCTTAATGGGATTGAGCCTGACTTAGCGAAACATATTCGGGTTGGAGTTTGTGCTTTGCTGTGGACTATCTGGAATTGCAGAAATGATCTGGTTTTTAACAGACTATCATGTATACATTTTTTGCAGGTCTTATTCTGAACTACGGCACTGATCCGTTCATGGTCGCCACTCACCCAGACGGAGGCCAGGGAGCATATGGTTACTGGGTCTTTCCGCTGGGAGATGGTAGCTCGGGATATCTTCAACCGGTTTGGATGGCGGTCATGTAATAGGATAGGCATTTAGTATCCCTATCTAGTTTTAGCCAGCCGGTTGTGGCGTGCTTTCTTGGCTAGTTGATGTTTCTAGCCCTCTTTGGCTCTGTGTGAGCTTTTGTGCTTTTTTATTACTTTTGGAGACCTTCGAACCATGTTGGCACTACTTTATTCGGTTAATAAGATGGCCGTATGCATCTTTCTGATGCAGAGGCCGGGGAGTCCCCCCTTTTCGAAAAAAAAGAACAGGAACCAAAATTGGTAAGAGCATCGAGTCTGCACTATAGCCGGAAGTAGTTTTTGTAGTGGCACAGGATGAGCCCAGCGAGACCAACAAAGAGGAAAGGGATATTTGAGAGCACATTCAATGTGTTAGGGATCCCTGCAGAACAGAACAAAACAAAACAGTATCGATCAGTACCAAGCTATTTCCCCACATTATTTTGCTCCTGGTCTGTACCATTGTTCGTTATTATCGTTTAACAAGTATGCTGAGTGCCCAAGCACTCGCATTAGCAGCCAAATTAGCTGATATAATACAAGCAAAGCATACAATGCTGACCAATCAGAAGCATTTCCTTCGTGTAGCAAGCAAAAAATAATTTAGCTGAACCTACGCTTGACTCGCTCCCCAAATTCCCCTCCCCTCGGGTCAACCATGCCCGCTGGGGTCTCGCTAAATCACAAATCTAAATGGCTAAAAACAGCAGGATTCGTGGGCACCACACAGCTAATATAAGCGAAGCAACAGATAGTGCCGGCAATCAGAAGCATTCCCTCTGTGGTAACCAGAAAAACAAATGAATGGAGCCTAATTTTGGCCAAATCTACACTTCATTTGCTCACAAATCCCCCCTTGGCAACTTGATGCTATCAATCACTAACCTAAGAGAATAAAAAAGCAGAATCTGGTCAGATGGGTTTGCTCGTCATCTGTACCATTATTTGAACCTAATGTTCATCGAGTATGCAGAGTGGCCAAGCAGTCGCGTTAGCAGCCAATTTAGCTGATATAATCAAAGAAAAGCATGTAACGCTGACCAATCAGAAGCATTCCCTTCGTGTAAAAAGGCTAACACTTGATTTGTCTAAATTGTAATTTGAACGATTTTGTGGTTCTAAGGATGGAAGACTGTGAGAGCGTGCAAGCTTCGATGCCTGAGATTTGGTTTTGCTGGGAACAGGAACCACCCATGCTGAAATACAGACAATTTTGATTGAGTAGAGGAAGGGCTCAGGTTTCCTACAGATAGACATACACTTTGTCCAAGAAAAGGTAGCATTAGGTGAAGTTCAAGTGCTACATGTTCCTAGTAGCGCTCAGTTACCAAGGGACTCCACATGGCGGTTTTCATCAACATTCGCTCTAGTCGAACATCGTCGAGCCCGCCGTTGTTAGTGCTGCGGGTGTTAGACTGAAGACTCGGTCTCATCCCACTACCTTCACGATCTCGCGACGCATCACACCGCCCTTAGCCTTCAGTTGTATTGATCGGTCCCTCTATATGCAACAAATGTACTCTGTAATGAATATAGCATTGATTCCCCCAAATATCACGCACAACACCCAAGGTCTGGCTTTAGTCATCTTTATACTAGACCTAATACATGCTCGGTATTGGTTTACATATTCGTTAAACAAAATGTGCTCTTTGTATTGGTTTACTCCAATATCTCAGAAAAGTAAGAATGTTGAGTATGGACTGCTCCACCCAACAAAGGGCATCCATATATCCATTGTGTGTGTGGTGAAAAAACTTCCGCTTGCATATATAGTGTCGATTCCCATTCCACCAAAGAGCTCATCATATAGCCATGATCGTTTGCATTACTATGGCATGATAGATCACAATGCTTGTTGTATTTCGCAGAAATGCCGTTTTCACCGCTGGAATCACAAGTACACCTTTGCCAAAAAGAAAACATGGAACTCTGAAATCAGTTTGTTAACTACATGAACACTCTGAAATATAAATCCAGAGCTCCCAATCCATGGCAACAACTGCATGGTAAAACAGGGGAATCTGGGCCAGAGATCCCATATCCGAATATCGGGTATGTTGCTAGTATCCGCACCTGGAACCATATCCATACATGCCTTCGTCAAAAGTGAAGGAAAACAAGCTAAATGTTGTCCGATTCAGAAGACACACATCAACTGCTGCTCTGAGCACAAATGAACATGGGGAACACGGGCTTAACCACTGGCCTTGAGATTTGGTGTCGGGAAATGGCAATGATGTTTGTTAGACGATATGAAGCGGATATTGTCTCTGTAGAGGCCCTTGCCCCGCTGCCTCCTATGTGATAGGCTCTGGTTCTTCGAGGTGCGGGACAAGTTCTACATTGTTGGACACTCGGAAAAACTATACCAAGAAACAGTTGATGAGATGAGACAATAAAACATTTATTTTTCCAATGCAAATTAGCTCGTTATATATGGTCAGTCATCCAAATAGCTTCTAGCTTGTATCCTCCTTGTAGTGTCGCTAATGTATTTGGCAACTGGTTACATGGGATTGATTACAGGTTTGGAACTCTTCTCAGGGTGGGAGCGCTAGCCGTTATTTGGTCGCTTTGGCTAAGTAGAAATGATAAGTTTTTCAATTATAAAAGTACTTCTCTGATGCAGGTTATCTACAGATGTACCGGTACTCTTCGTTTATGATCCTCTCTACAATGCATGGAGAATCGAGACCTGTTTACGGAGGTGTTTACACGATTTGAGGATACGGCGAGGGATACTTTTATCCAACATGGGTGGCAGCATGATCTTAGGATTGGCCCCACTCCGATTTAGGCGTTATACGGACTCTACATGTCTCTTTGTATTTCGCTTTTTTATTTTTCGTTTGTGTGAGAGGACATTGTTTGGCAGTGTGCATCTTAGTTATCCAGAGACCAGGTATAATGCTTAAATCTTTTAAGTAATAAAGCGCCTCTTTTCGAAAAAGAAAGAGTTGATGAGGCCACTGAAAAATATTTTCCTTTGTGTAGAGTAGTACAAGATTTGAGCAGGACCATTCACATAGTGTCAACGAAACGTTGATTAGCAGCCAATAACAAACAACAGTGCTCGATGGGGCTCCCGATATTCCGATTGATGCTACTGGTACACTATACAAGTACGTGTGAGAAACACGTACATCTACTGTTGTTCAGATGTAGTTGAAACAGCAACATAAACATATTTGACGTACGTCTACGGTATCTTTATCTTTGGAACAACGTTCTCTCCAACTAATCTTCCCCATCTTGAGCAAACTTGCCCTGCATAACAGAGGAAAAAGCATTAGTCACAAGGGCACGGAGAATCAAGGCTTTATATATTACATATCCATGGCGAATTCAATGTAGTGAAGTTATCAATACCACACACACAGAACGAATGCAAACATTGTTTTCTGGAAACGAACCAGAATATATTAATATCACGAAGATATCAATTACACTCAGCCTTTGCACCAACAAGATGTCGAATGACATCCAGGATGCACACAGCCAAGAACAAAATAAAAATCAACCTCATAAGGAGTGAAAACATCTAAAGTTTGGTCGCATATATTAGCATCAGTGGAATGGCAATATTATACATGATATTTGGTAACACTTGGCGTATTTGTAATTTTGTATTGCTGAAAGCAGAACAAGCAATACAACAACATCAGAATAAAGTGGTAGAATAAAACTACAACTCAATAAAAATAGACTCAGGCGATGCACTTAATAAGAAGACGGTTTTCCCTAGCAGCTCTGCCCACAAGTGGGATAATTTTTGTCTAAACTGCAAGTTTTTCTTTTTCATGAAGCGTTCTGGCCAGGAACTACTCCCCAAACCCTCTTCACCATCTTCACCGGTTCGCCGGCAAAGCTCAAGTGCATCAGTCCTTCATGTATCCACCATCTCCCCGCATCCAACCTATCACCATACAGCGTCAGATTCTCAAATGACTAGCCTCTCATGTACGGCACTCCGGCCATACGTCATGTCCATCATTGGGGGTAGCGGGACAGGCCGCATATGGCAGCGGATGGGCGGACAGCTCGACGGCCGGCAAGCGAGTGGCTGATCATGGAAGAGCAAACTTCGGCAGTCCGGCAAGGTTCAAAAATTTGGAGCGTGATCGCCTAGTGCCCTCGGAAGCCTCAATTCCCCACGCACTCACATAGAAGTTCATGGATTCTTGCAAGCTGATGTGGGACAACAGCCAGCGATTGGGGTTGCTATTACGGACAAAGCACTCTATATCAGCTCACAAATTTGGTAAACGCCAAATGTGCCTTTCATATTGGTTTGCTCTAATATCTCATAATCAAAAGAGTGTGGAATATGGACTGTTCACGCATCCAACGATGGACCTCCCTTTTATGCATTGTGTGGTCGTGGAAAAACTCTCGCGTGCATATATATAGTGTCGATTCCCCTGCTACCAAAGAACTCCTCGGGTCATCATATTGCCATGATCATTTGTATTAGAATGTTATGGTAGATCATCATGCTTATCGTGTTCCAAGAAGTGCCATTTTTACAGCTCGAATCGCCACTTCCCCGCTGTCAAGCAGAAAACGTGGAACACTAAAATCTGAATCAAGAAGTCCCAGTCCATAGCAATCGTTGCATGATAAAACATAGGAAATCTGGGCAACCTTTTCGATTAATCAGTAATCTAAGAACACAAAACAGCAGAATCTGTACACCAAACTTCGCTCACGATCTGACCCATCAGTCGTTATTATCCTTCATCAAGGGTGTAGAGTGGCCAAGCACTCGTGTTAGCAGCCAATTTAGCTGGTATAATCCCATCAAAGAAACACACAATATGCCGACCAATCACAAGATTTTCCTCAAAAAGCATGCGAAGGGAGCGTAATTCAGCTGAACCCAGGCTTCTCGCATCACCAGTCTGCACGGGACTCACCAGATCACGAATCTAACAGACTAAAAATTGCAGAATCTGCGGCAGCGTGCAGTGTGGATCCGTTAGCGTGCAGTGCACCACGAAGGTTGTCGCGGCCACCACCCACTTCTTCCTCCACCGGCGGTGGCGGTGCTGCTGCCGGCGTAGAAGGTTGCTTGGACCGGCCACAAGGGATGCTGCGGCGCTGCGACGGCGACATCCTACTGCATGACGGCGTGACGAAAGGCGGCGAGGTGAAGGCGTGCGGTGCGGTGCGAGGTGTGCGCAAGCGAGGCGGCGGGTTGGGGGGAAAAACATAGGAGATATGATCCAACTGTTCACAGTTCTAGCAGCGCACACCGGGCCACAAGCCCACAAGGGGCATATTTTTTTAAAAAATTGCGAGTTTTTCTTTCACCAAGCGTTCTGGGCCAGGAACTATGTCCAAATCCTTCTTCGTCGTCTTCATCGGTCCACCGGCAAAGCTGCAGCAGACCATCCTCCAGGTATGCACGATCTCCGAGCCTCCGACCTATCATCCTCCAGCGTCAGAGCCTCTCATGTAAGGCACTCCTGCCGTACAGCATGTCCATCGATGGCAAAAGAGGAATAGGCCGCATATGTTAGTGAATGAGCGGACAGCTCGATGGCATGGCGGATCATGCAAGAGCAAATCCCGGCAGTCCGGCGTGGTCCAGAAGTTTGAAGCGTGATCGCCTGGTGCCCTGGTAAGCCTCAATTCCTCAGGAACTAAGTATAAGGAATTAAGGATGTGTGAAAATAGCCAGCGATTGGGGCAGCTGGACAAAGTACTCCGCATTGTCTCACGAATTTCGTGAGGCCGAATGTGCCTTTCATATTGGCTTACTCTAATATCTCAGAATGAAAAGAGTAGAATATGGACTATTTCACCCATCCAACAGAGGACCTCCCATGTGTGGATTGTGTGGTGGTGGAAAAACTCTCGCTTGTATATATATAGTGGATTCCCTGCTATGAAAGAACTCCTCGGGTCATCATATTTCCATGAGCATTTGCATTAACATGGCATTGTAGAGCATCATGCTTATTGTGTTTCGCGGAAATACCATTTTTACTACTGGAACTACACCTTCACCAATGTCAAAAAGGGAACACGGACCTCTGAAATCTGAATCAAGAGCTCCCAATCCATTGCAACAGTTCCATGATAAAAACAGGGGAAATCTGGTCCAGACCTCCCATATCTAAATTGCACTTACGTACCTTGTATCTCAAGTCGATGATGCATTAATTCCGCTTCTTTCTTTCTTCCTTTTTGCCATCAGTGTGTTAAACATAGCTTTGTAGCGTGTCAGGTTACATTACTTGCGCATGTACATTAGGTAGTTAGGAGGGACATTTATCTTAACCATAGTCCTTATCTCTACCTCTTTCTTCTTTCTCAAGATTGTAATCCCAACTACTGTATGCGCTATCCAGGGAGGTGCGCCCCTGGTCTTTATAACACGCAACACTGCTCCCACGATGGGTAAGACGCTTTCGCCTATTCGCACACAGTGCTCCATTCTTACCTTCTGTTATCATCGAGATAGCGGAACCAACACAACATAAAAGCTATACAATTCAGAAGATTGCCCTCAATACAAACGAACCTGGGCTTAAAGCTGCCCTTGAGACCCCACTAATTCTGTTGGATGGCTACGTTATGAAACCTATATCTGAAATTTATTACAATGTTTTTTTCTGACTTTCGCCTAATGAAAACTGCACATTGTTTTGAAACTAAGAAACCTAGACCTGTTTATGGCTGCCTAATTTTGTATGCATTTTGTTGTTCCTTCTTAACCATGTTTGTAAGTTCCATCTTTTTCTACTTGGAGAGATTGGCTACGGTCTGCTTGCAATGAGTAAACACTGAACTTGTTTATCCCCCATGAGTTTCAGCTATAGTTTTTCCTAACAAAAATGGCCAGTAAGATGGATGCAATAGGCAAAACAGAGCACTGAAGGGGAATTTCCACGGATATACCTTCAGTCCTGCATGACCGGTGCCACTCCATGGCATCACCAATAATTTGCTACCGGACCTTTAACGGGGTTGGAAGTCTAGAAAAGGTATATCATGGCATGCAGCTTAATGGACTCAGAAGCCTCACGGGAAGCGTGAACAATGTCTCAGTAGATCCCCCTCCTCTGTCATAAGCTCTGATCTTTCCTACCAGGTGCAGGACAAGTTCTAGGCTATTCGACATTTGCAAAAGCTAGACCAAGGAAGAGTTGATGAGGCCCCTGGAATATATTTACTACAAGATCCGATCAAGATCGTCAGCCAATAACACACAACCGTTGATGCTGGGGCTCCCAATATTCAGATTGATGCCAATTTTACACTTTGCATCTAGTATCTACTGTCGTTCAGATGCACTAGTCAAAATTGCAGCTTAATCATATTTGACGTCTACGGTGTTGCTTTCTTTGGAACAACGTTCTCTCCAACTGATCTTCCACATCCGGAGCAAGCTTACCGCACATGACAGAGAAAAAATTTATTAGTCACACGGGTACAGAGATGCAAGGCTTCATACATCACATATCCAGGCCTATTCAATCTGGTGAAGTTGTTGTCGTAACTACGTACACAGGATGATTGCAAACATGGATTCTTGGAAGAGAACCAGAGTAGTATTAGTTTGGATAGATAGAAGCACAGCATGAAAATTTTGCTAAGAACTAGCCGTGCAAGGGTCCCGTTCATGGAAAAAATACCAAGTTAAATGCAGATGTCTTGTTCTTATATAATTCTAGCAACCGAAGTGAAAATCGAAATTATGGTCGCATATTTTAGAATCAACCTCATAGTCCAAATCTGGCATGGTATTTTGATAGCTCAAGTCCCACCGAAGATTCGAGTCTTTGGCCAAAAACTAGCCTCTGAAGCGCTAGGTGTGCAGCATAATCGCTGGAGAAGGAACTTGGTGGCCTTGCCAACATGTACTATTTGCGGTTTGGAACAGGAGGATGGCTTCCATGCAGTGATGAGATGTACGAAAGCAAAAGCACTTCGTCATGAGCTGTGAAAAGTCTGGGAGCTGCCGGTTGAATCCGATTTAGTTCGCTCTGGTATGGATTGGGTCCTGATAATATTGTGTAAATGCAATGAATATATGAGAGCAAACTTATTTTTCTTATGGATGAACCAGGAAAACTGAAGCAGTTTAAATAAAGCCTGGTGAAGAATTAAATGGAAGAGGCCTGAGAGATGGGATGGTAAAAGCTAAATGTGGATGCGATCGTGAATATAGGAACAGGTACTGCAGCCTCGGGCTGTGCTCAGGGTGACAGTGGTGAGGTCTGGTGATCGTGCTAGGGCCTATTCGCTACTACACCAGTCGACGTCACCGAAGGTATCACTAGATTTAGTTTGATGATGTGTGTGGTGGGTAATGTTCACTCAGTCCCAACCTGTGTGTTGGAGCGGGTGACACAAGATTTTAATGACTAACTTTTTTTGAAAAGGAGGATGACCCCCGGCCTCTGCATCTGGGAGATGCATACGGCCACTTTATTGATTATTCTCGAGGACCTTACAAAGTATTACAACAATATACCTGAATCCACCATCTTGGCAACATATGCCGCTACTCCTATCCAAAATGATGAAGGGGTGCTAGCTGGGCCACTACCCAAACCACTCACCTAAGCCTAACATCAAAAGCCGGAAGCCGAAACTCATTCGGAGGCCCCAGCCGAGCCACATACCGGGTCTGGGGCACAATCCGGTCAGACGCACTCATGTGTCGTCGTCGCCATCTTCCACAGGTCTTCAGATCATATTGAGGCTTCTACCTTGTCTGGCCACTCAGCCATCGATGTCATCATGACGCCAGACAGCAACCTCCTCCTGCGCGAGCCCATCTCCGCACATAGGACGCCGAGTCTCCACAGCGCCATGCCATCGATCTCAGCCGCCATCAAAGTGTGAGATGAAACACCGCTCCACCATCCCTACAGCCAGCACTTGCTCCAAGACGATGCCCCCAGGAGGGTAAGCGATAGAACGCTATCATCATCCGATCCGGAAGACCCAGATCTGGGGTTTCCCCCTGAGCACCCCGAACCTGATGGCTCAGACTGCCGACGATGCCTCGACCATCGGCAGTAGCTCCACCAGACGAGCGTCGCCTACGTCGCCGCAGCCTCCAAGATGAAGCTGACCAGAATGCATGTGTCGACACCGAACCGCCGCCACTTCCACCGCCACTTGAGCAGCCCCGAGCAACGCCTTCAGAAGGAGCACGGCACCGTGGTGTCGCTGCCGCTGGAACCGGAGGTTCCGAGGTTTTCACCGAGCTCCTTGGAGGGTGGAAGGAAGGAGGTCCTCTCCAAGCCTCCAAAGAGGGAAGCAACACCCAAAGGCATCGCCATCGAGTGGCCGCCACGCCGCCAAGAGATTCCTCCGGAACCCTTCCAGCCACCGGATCTGCAAGGCCAGCACCAAGAACGGTGACCGAAGCCACCAAGGGCCGGATCCACTGCAGATCGGAGTAGATCGGGGTCGAGGACGAACATCACCATGGCCACCAACATCCAGCGAGGAACCGACGCCGCAGCCGAAGCCCACCACCTCCCCGCCATCCACATGGCCAGGGAATTGGTCCACCTGTCCACGCCGGCGCCGCGTACCACCAGCCATGGCCGCCGCCATGGATCCGAGCCGCAGGCGGGCCGCCAGCCGCGGGGCCCCGTGGGCACCAGATCCAGGCCGCCAGAGCCACGGCGCGGCATCCAGGCGCCAGATCCGGATCCCCGGCGCGCGAGCACGGCGCCTCCCAGCGCAACCAAGCCCGCCACAGCGCGCGCCCTCGACGCCAGAGCCGCGTGGGCTGGAGACCTCGAGCGCCCACGGCTCCTACGCCGCGACCATGGCGTGCCGAGCAGCGCCGGCCCGCGCACAGCCACACGCCGCAGCGCCTCGCGCCTGCCTCGTCCGCTTGGCGCAGCTGCCCCGCGCAGCCCACCTCGCGAGCGGGAGAGGAAGAGCCCGCCGCCGCCGACACCACACGGGCTTTGCCCGGGAGGCACTCGCCGGCGGCGGCGGGGGAGGAGGGGGGATTGGTGGCGGCGGTGCCCGGCGGCTAGGGTTAGCGCCCGGGCCGCTAGCGGGGAGCGACACGGGGCTCGCGGGGAGCCAAGGGACTGATGACTAAGTGTTTCATTAATAAATATACACACAATTTTGATAAAAAAAATGAATAAATATATTTTAGCATCAGCAGAATGGTGATATTATCCATGATATTTTGCTATTCCGCGCTTCCACATCTGTCTGCCATGGGTTCCTGCAAGACAAACAATTGTGATTGAACAGAGGAAGAGCACATCACTCTCACTCAACGGCTGGCTTTGGCATTCTTTACACTACACCTTTGACCAACACCATCATCGTTTCTCAAATTCTGTGAAGCAAAATTTGCTCGTTGTATTGGTTTACTCTAATATCTCAGTAAAAAAAGGGTATGGAGTATCAACTGTTTCCAACAAAGGACTTCTGCTTGCATATATATAGTTTCGAATCCCCTGGTACCAAAGAGCTCCACGGGTTATCATGTTGCCATGATTATTTGCATTAGTATGGCATGATGGATCGTCATGCTTCTGGTGTTCCGTGGAATTGCAGTTTGTACTCGCTAGAATCGCCCTTTCACCTCTGTCAAGAAGGAAACATGGAACTCTGAAATCTGAATACAGAGCTCCCAATCCATGGCAACATTTGCATGAAAAAATAGTCCAAGTGGTCCACAGCTCCCATTTAAATCATGGTTACGTATCTGTATCTCCCTCTAGTGTAGCTATTTCTCTGTGAATTTGTTCAGTTGTGTTTTGCTCCAAAATTCTGATGGCTATTGTGGTGTTAGCTGTAGGAGGCACCCTTTCATAGTTTTTGCTTATTTTGCTGCAGATGGATGCTAGAACTTGTTCCTTTACCGTTGAGATAGCTGAACCCCACCGTTTTTGTCACATTAAACAATACGAAAAGATTATACTGCGTACATTTTTTTTTTTGGCGGTGGCATACATTCTTGCTGATTTGCATCTAGGCACATACAACAACAGTCCTGCAAAGTGACCATGCATGCGCGTCGTCGGTGTTGCTCCTAGTTGTGCCTCCTCTGTTGTTGTGCTTGCTTGTGCCACCACCGCTGGTTGTTGCGCCTGGTTGCTTTGTCATCGATCCTCTATATATCTGCATTGGTTGTTGCTGCCGTCGAGCTCCTGCTACCTCCGCTTAATCTCGTGCTCCTGCTACTGCTTCCTGCTCTGGTGCCTTTTCCACTACTGCATATTGTTGTGTCGATCATCTTGGACTGCACTTGCACGGCTGCACCTAATGAACTGGACAATGCAAGGAATAACTTGTGAAAGCTGACAGCAACCATGGTACATGTTCCGGCTAGTAAATTGCACAAACCCACCACAATGGAGGCTAGGTTAGCAGAAAACACGACTATGCATTTTTTTTTATTGAAAACACCATATCTACGGTAATAACACGGATGGGAGACTTTAGCTCGATTAAGCGTGCTTATGACAGATGAGGTCCACCAGTCAGGCTGACATGGCACCGCTTAACCTCTCATATTTAACAGTGACGTTTGGTAACGTTATCATCATTTGGGGCACCGCTTAACCTCTCAGATTTAACGGTAACGTTTGTTAACGTTATCATCATGTGGGGCCCTGTGGAGGTCCACCTGTCATCCAAAGAACAAAAGAAAAAAAAATCTGCTTCCTGCTCTTGTTATCCTCACCACCAGGGCCTGGTGCCAGAGACGCATCGCACTGCCACCGCTCAACCTGCGCACGCCGCCGGCCGGCGACCGCAGCAGCAGCTCAAACGGGAGCAGGTGTCCCGCACCAGGACGGCGGTCGCGCTTTTAGGCTTCACCTGCACGTTCCTCATCATCGGCCATGCCCGTCCCTGCTGCAAATCACAGAAGCTTCTCGGCCCCAATGGTGGGCCGGCGTTCCATCGCACGGCTCCCTCCGCCAGCGACTTCCTCCTGCCCGCCCCTGCTCCGTCGCACGGCTCCCTCCGCCAGCGACTTCCTCCCTCCCGCCCCCGCTCCCTCGCACGGCTCCTCCGCAAGCTGTGGAATGACTGCGTGTGGCGCACGGTGTGCCGCAACGAGGCAACCAACCACCCGATCCTGGAGCTCCCTCCGTTCCTGCATCATCAGCGTGGCCACACCGCCCGCCGACGACCATCTCCACGTCCCATTGCAGTCGGCCGATCGAGGAGCTCAAGGTGGCTGCGCTCCAGCTGCCGCCCCAAGCCTCCACAGCTTGCTGCGCCGCAGGCACCTTCCCCCCAGACCCTGATGGCGCGCCACCTTGTCGCCGACGAGACCCATATGGGCGAGTTGTAGTGCTGCTCTCCTCATGTACTTGCGCAGGCCAAATCCATGGAGCTGATTGCTTTTATGTTTTTGATTGAAGGGTGTCACTATAAAATTGTAGGGGCTAGTTTGTAAAATGTTGAAGAGAGGTGTGTGACGCTGACAAGCGGGCCCCATGTCCAGCAATCGATTCAACGTAACGGTGTGAGAAATTTATGCCACGTACCCACGTTAGCCTCACTAGCGGGCTCCATCTGTCATAAATGCACTCAACCGAGCCAAAGCAGCCGATCGGTGTTATTTGCCAAAAGATAACCGTAGATATGGTGTTTTCTGCAAAAGGAATGTAAACCCATGTTTTCTGCTAACCTAGCCCTTAATATTGTGGTTTTGTGCAATTTACTCTGTTTCGACCCTCAAACTGCTAAAAGCTCGTCTAAACCACATTTGATGAAGGCCACGGCCATTAACCTTCCTAGGAAAATTTCAAGGTTCTCCATGACGAAAAAATATTATGAAGCATGTTCCCCGTGATGGGATATATAGCCCGATGAGTCGCGAGTCGTGACGTGGAGTATCCTCCGTGACATCTTGTCAGCAGCGACGAAAGCCATGGTGACTGGCTCTAATACTAACTTTGTGAACCTTGATCCAAGAAAATGCATGGCCGCAAGGGATTGTCAGACAAAGCTTTAGATGAGAGAACAACTTGGAAAAACAAAATGCGTGCCCACATGCCATCCTTATATAAAGGATGCTCAGGCCCTTGAGAGTAATGGTACATCCACATAAAAAACATTACGTGTGTTACGTAAGCTGCCACATGGACAATTGTGATTGGAGAAGGGGGAGAAAGGAGCTCCACCCACCTGAAATTTTTTATAAAGCTATGTACCTCTAGGATTATCGGGCCCTTGAGGCCTTCGCCTTTCCCATTTTCCTAATACGTGGAATTTTTGAGGAATCGTACATGTCTACGTTCCTTTGGAAGAAAAAATCCTACCTGACTGTTCGACTCAGAGGAATGGCTTCACACGTGTTCCTCTGGAAAAGGCTTGCCTTTCTTTGCTTTTCATGGGAACTGAAAAATCCAGCCGGACGTCTTGTTTGAGCGGACGGCCGAGGCATGCTGCTGCGTTGGCTGTAGTTCTGTACAGGTGCAAGGTGATTCCTGGAAATAAACTATGATGTTTGTGTCAGTGTGAGGCCTTTGAGCCAAATAAAATATTTGAAAAGTTGTCCCTCACTGGATAAGTTTCCTATGGTTTCCACGCATAACCGAACATGCAACTTCCGTTTCCTTCCTTTGTTTTGCTGCTAGCTGCTTATCACGTTCCTCTACTTTTTTTCTTTCCTCTTTCTTACATAACTCTATTCCGGACAGGCCCTAAACTTCCTTATACAATTTGAGTCTTTATAATCTTTTAATTTCTTAATGCACTCTTTTTTTTGCGAGGTAAAGAAAATTCATTCATCAAGCGGCAGTCAAGTCCGCGTTACAAAGGTCGGCTACCTCATCCGGCCCTGAACGAGGCCACACCGCAGTGCGCTCTTTTTTTCTACCATAGTTTGCTCAAAGGTGACTAACAATATTTTGTTTTTTCCTAAATTGCTTGACTATGAATTCCCTCTGATCCTGAAGAATCCTAATGCACTCTAGGATACTTCTTTCTGATGGACTCTTTGTCAGGTCCTAGAAGGAGAGAAATCTCGACATATATCCCTTAGTTATCCATCAGAGCAACACAAGTGAAGGCCACTGTCGGCTATCCAACGATGGCGAGATCCAACGGCTGCTGTTACTTGGCTTATTTCTTTAGTTACTGTCTACTGTAATTTAGTTCAACCAGGGGCTTTTCTTAGGCCATTCACTTCATGTTTTACTCTCGGTAATCGCTGAACCGACCCGGCTATATATGTCGTTCCCATCGTGAATAAAAAGAAAGAATTCGCCAAAGCTTAATTCCTTTAATTAGTAAGAAGTAGAGGCGATTATCTTCTCCTATTCTGCATTTTACCCCAAAACCGACTAATCCCTTGTCGGTCCTTTGATTAATTAGAAGTAGAGGTGATTATCTTCTCAACTATCCTGCATTTTACACCAAAATCTGACAATTCCCTCGTCAGTTTTTTGATCAATTCCTTACAATTGTTCCGGTCCTAGCACTCCTCTCATGCTGGTTCAACGGGTGCTACCTCTATTCGTTCTCCTCCCATCCTGGTTCAACAGGAGGAGGTCCATCTATTGGCTCACAAATTTGATGAAGCAAAATATGCTTTTTCTATTGGTTTACTCTAATATCTCAGAAACAAAAGCGTGGAGTATGGATCGTTTCACCAGCCAACACCATGTATGCATTGTGTGGTGGTGAAAAAACTGCCGCTTGCATATATATAGTTAGTCTCCATTCCCCTGCTACCAAAGAGGTCATCAGGTCATCATATTGTTGGCATGATCATTTGCATTACTATGGCATGGTGGATCATCATGCTTATTGTGTTTCGCAAAAATGCCATTTTCACTGCTGGATTCAGCCGTACACCTCTATCGGAAAAAAACATGGGAACCTGAAATCAGAATCTAGAGTTCTCAATCCATGGCAACAGTTACATGATAACACAGGGAAATCTAGGTCTAGGGCTCCCACCTCTAAATCACAGTTATGTTCCTGCGTATCCCAAAGCAATGATGCATTAACCCCTCCTTGCTGTGCTGAAAACTGGAACTTCTTTTTTCATTTTTGAAAGAGTAAGAAACCTGAACTCAATCCGTTACTTAGACAAGCAAGGCAATAAATTATCTTGCACATGTAGAAGTTGTCGCCTGCATAGCTTGGAGCTTAAGAAGAGGAGTAACAATTGAAGCGGATACAGTCACGTAGATCCCCGTCCAGTTACATAGGCTCTCATCTTTCCAGGTGCAGGACGAGGTAGAGGCCATTGAAGGTTCGCAAAAACTAGAGCACAAAGAGTTGATGAGGCCGCTGATATACATTTTTCCTTCGTGTCCAAGATTTGATCAGGAACAACCACATACAAACGTCGATTAGGCAATAACAAAAAACTGTGCACGCTCCTGATATTCAGATTGACGCTATTTTTACACTTCGGGAGTACATATGAAAAACACATATCTACTGTTGTTCAGACGTAGTTGAAACTGCAGCATAATCATATTTGACGTCCACAGTGTTGTTATCTTGCGAACCGCGTTCTCTCCAACTGATCTTCCACGTCTGGAGTAAGCTTACCCTGCATGAGGAAAAATATTACTCACATGGATACATAGATGCAAGGCCTATTCAATGTGGTGATGTCTTATTCTGTTTTCATTCTAGCAATCAAAGTGAACAAAGATCAACCTCATAAAGAGAGAAAACATCACAATTTCAGCATCAGTGGAATGGGAATCCATGATATTGTTGCATAAATTTGGGTGTATTTGTATTGCTCAAAGCAGAACAAGCAATACTAACATCAGATTTAAAGTGGTTCAATCGAACTATAACTCTACAAAAATAGACTGAATCAACGCATTGAGTAAGCTGATGCACACCTGTCAGGTTCAATTGTCCTCTTTGCCAACATCAGAGTCAAAAAAACAGGTACCATCGCAGCACATAGACGTTTAAGAGTATGCCCACTACCAATCTCATGTGTCCACCTATATATAGGTTTGTCTGCAGCCTCTTCTACTTTGGCAAGAAGGTAGAATCCTCAAATCATTTGAAAAATCAGAACAAAAGTATCCAGACAATATAACTTTACGCTTAGCAAACCCTCGTGAGAAATTGCGCTTAAACAAAATGATTCGGCAATGGCCTATTCTTTAAACTGCGCTTAAATAAATGCTTCTGCATAGCTCATTCTTGTAGCAATTTCATCAACAAACGAAAAGGAGAAGTTCAGATATATTTATATTAATTGGACTGTTGACTGCTTGATAAATTTCTAGATAACAGCAGAAATGACTGGGGAAAAAGAATCATCTTGGCACCGGTCAATGGTATTGAGAGAATAAAAACTTAAGAAGGGGAACAGTAAAACTTCTAGTGAGTTTTCTATGAATTTCAAGGTAACTATGGTTTATAACGAAGCATCATGAGTACAGGCTGTCAAAAGAAAAAGGTATATCACCAGTTTTTATGCTGCGAGAAAATCGACTATGAAATATCCCAGTCAAATCAAAGCAACACAAGTGAAGGGCACAGTCGGTTATCCAACCATGGTAAGATCCAATGGCTGTTGTTACTTGGCTTATTGCTTTAGTTACTGTTTACTGTAATTTAGTTGAGCCAGGGGCTTTATTAGGCCATTTACCTCATGTTTTACTCTCGGTAATCACTGAACCGACTCGGCTATATATGTCATTACCATCGAGAACAAAAAGAAAGAATTCACCAAGAGTAGACGTGATTATCTTGTCAACTATCCCGTATTTTACACCAAAATCCAACAAATCCATCGTCGTTTTTTCGATCAATTCCTTCCAATTGTTCTGCTCCTAGCACTCGTCCCATGTTGGTTCAAGAGGAAATCCCTCTATTGGCTCACCTCCCATCCTGGTTCAACATGAACTCTATTGGCAGGTCCCTCTATTGGCTCACAAATTCGTTGAACCAAACTATGATTTTTCTATTGGTTTACTCTAATATCTCAGAAACAAAGAGCATGGAGTATGGACCGTTTCAGCCAGCCAACACCATGTATGCATTGTGTGGTGGTGGGAAAACTGCCTCTTGCACATATATAGTCTCGATTCCCTCTACCAAAGAAATCATCAGGTCATCATATTGCCATGATCATTTGCCTTACTATGGCATGGCAGATCATGCTTATTGTGTTCCGCAAAAATGTCATTTTTACTGGTGGAATCAGCCATAGGCCTCTATCAAAAAGAAAACATGGGAACCTGAAATCAAAATCTAGAGTTCCCAATCCATGGCAACAATTGCATGATAAAACGTGGGGAATCTGGGTCCAGAGCTCCCGCCTCTAGCCCCTGTATTCCAAATCGATGATGCATTAACCCCTCCTCATTCTACAATTAAAACCTGAACTTTTTATTTGAAATAGTAAGAAACCTGAACTCAATCCATCACTTAGACAGGCAGGCCAATAAATTATCTTGCACACACGGAAGACGTCGAGCCCATAGCATGCAGCTTAATGAACTCCGAAGAGCAGCAACTACTGAAGCGAAAGCAGTCTCAATAGATCCCCGTCCAGTTACACAGGCTACGGTCTGTCCAGGTGCAGGAGGAGGTATAGGACATTGGATTTTCCCAAAAACTAGCACAAAGAGTTGATAAGGCCACTGATATAAATTTTTCCTCCCTGTACAAGATTTGGTCAGTAACAACCACATATGAACGTCGATTAGCAGGCAATAATACAGAACCATGCACGCTAGGGCTCCTGATATTCATATTGATGCTATTTTTGCATTTCAGGGGTACATATGGAAAACACATATCTACTGTTGTTCAGAAACTGCAGCATAATCATATTTGACATCTACAGTGTTGCTATCTTTTGGAACCGCTGCTTCTCCAACCGATCTTCCATATCTGGAGTAAGCTTACCCTGCATGACAGAGGAAAAAACGTTAGTCACATGGATTCATAGATCAAAGGCCTATTCAATGTGGTGAAGTTGTTGTCAAAACTACGTACACATGATGAATGCGAACATTGATTTCTGGAAGCAAACCTGAGTACTATTATGTAGTTTGAATAAAAAGAAGAGCATCATGAAAAGTTTGATAAGAACTACCCGTGCAAGTTTTGGTTCATGTTATAAACACCAACAATTTAACTACAGATGTCTTGTTCTGGTATCAGTCTAGTAACCAAAGTGAACAAAAACCAACCTCATAAAGAGCGAAAACATCAAAAATTTGGTAAAGCAGTGGAATGGCAATATTATTGGTATTCGTAACACTTGGTGTATTTGTATGCCCAAAGCAGAGCCAGCAATACCAATATCGGATTAAAGTCGTTTAATCCAGCTAAAACTATACAAAATAGACTCAAAAGCGATGCATTGAGTAAGCTCATGTATACTTGTCAGGTTCAATTGTCCTCTTTGCCAACATAAGAGTCAAGAAAACAGGTACCGTCGCAGCACATAGATGTTTAAGAGTATGTCCGCTAACAATGTCATGTGTCCACCTATATATAGGTTTGTCCGCAGCCTCTTCTACTTTGGCAAGAAGGTAAAATCCTGAAATCAATTTGAAAAATCAGAACAGAAGTATCTCTGCGCTTAGAAAACCCTCACAAAAAAATGTGTTTAGAAGAAATGCTTGCAGTGGCCTATATTTAAATTGCGCTTAAATAAATGCTTCTGCATAACTCATTCTTGAAGCAACTTCATCAAATGCCAACAACCGGAAAACAACATTCGTACACATTTATATTTGTTGGACTATTGACTGTTTTATAAATTTCTAGGTAACAGCAGACATTACTGGGGAAACATAATCATCTTTGGTATTGAGAGAATAAGAACTTAAGAAGGGGAACATTACAACTTCTAGTGAGTTTTCTATGAATTTTCAAGGTAACTATGGTTTATAACCAAGCTTCATAGTTTTAAATAGCCGGCTATAGCCCCGCTATAGCCTTTTCAGCAGGGTGTTGCTAAATGGCCTCATGTACAAATAGCCCACTATAGCTCCGCTATTGCTGATTTGGAGGTCCGCCACTATTTAGCCTAGCCCGCTATTTAAAACATTGCCAAGCATCATGAGTACAGACTGCAAGAAGAAAAAGGTATCACCAGTTCTTATGCTTTGAGAAAACCGACTATGAGATAACCCAGTACATTAACGCGAATCACATATGGCTATGTACACAAATAATGGAACTGCATACACCCTAGTGATATTGAGCGGCAATAACACTAACCTGCTGCCCACAACCAGTAGCTTGAATGTGTATATACATTGGTGGAATAACTATAGCCATCACAGGTATTACAATACATGGAACGAACTGGATTACTGCATATGGCCATGTGATATCCCCTAGGGTCTGGGGACTACACACTGTGTACATGTCATGGCACCAAGTTAGGGACTACACTTTAGAGGAGATGATGATGTAAATATCATGATGCTGAATGTTAGAGACCACAGAAGATCTAGGAAAGACTCACAGGCAATCTGTCCCAAACTAAGGTGGCATCGTTCGGGTAGAGATGGTAGTAGGATGAACCAACACGGACAGAAGTGACACCAGCAAAGAAGAGTGTCCAACTCTAGAGCTCCCCCTCGAGCTGTCAGCAGGATCAACATCAGAGTGCTTGAAAACTTAAGTGAGTCTGAACATGAACAAAAATTGGTATGGGCGTTGAGTGAGCACCATAGCGTGAAGTAGTTCTTGTAGTGGCACAAGATGAGCTCGGCGATACCGACAAAAAGAAAAGGGATGTTCGAGAGCACATTCAACGTATTAGGGATCCCTGCAAAATAAATCAAACAAAATAGTAATGATCAGTACTAAGACTATTTCCCTGCTGTTGATCTGTACCATTGTTCGTTAGTATCAATATCAAAGATGCAGAATGCCCAATCACTCGCGTTAGGAGCCATATAATCAAGCAAAGCATACAATTCTGACCAATCAGAAGCATTTCCTTCATGTACTAACCAAAGAGTAATTCAGCTGAACTTACACTTCACTCGCTCGCCAGTTTCCCCTCTTCTCGCCTCAATCATGTCACTGTACTCGTTAAATCAGGAACTAAGGGGCTAACAACAGCAGGATTCGCGGGCAGCACACAACTAATATAACCAAAGCAATCGATAGTGCTGGAATCAGAAGCATTCCCTCTGTAGTACTGACCAGAGAAACAAATAAAAGACTAATTGTAGCTGAATCTAAAATTCATTTGCCCCCACATCCCCCCTTGGCAACTTTATTCTGTCAATCACTAATGTAAGAGAGAGTAAAACAGCAGAATTTGGTCACATGACTTTGCTCGTGATCTGTACAATCATTCACATGTACAGTCAATCCCCCTCGCATTAGCAGCCAATTTAGCTGATATAATCAAAGCAGCAAACATAATGATGGCCAATCACAAGCTTTTCCTTGATACTGACCAAAAAAGCATGTAATTCGAACGATTTTGTGGTTCTAAGGATGGAAGACTGTGAGAGCATGCAAGTTTCGATGCCTGAAATTTGGTTTTGCTATGAACAAGAACTACCCATGGTGAAATACAGATAATTTTGATTGAGTAGAGGAAGGGCTCAGCTTTACCTACAGATAGACATGCACTTTGTCCAGGAAAAGGTAGCATTAGGTGAGGTTCAAGTGTTAAATGTTACTACTAGCGGTCAGTTACCAAGGGGCTCCCTAGTCCCCATGGCAGTTTTCATCGACATTCGCTCCAGTCTGAACATCGTCAAGCCTGCCGTTGTTGTTGTTGTGGTTGTTAGAATGAAGACTCGGGCTTGTTCCACTACTTCCACGATCTCGTCGGGGACTCGACCTCCCTTAGCCTTTAGTTGTATTGCTTGCCCCCTGTATATGCAACCACTATACTCTGTAATGAATATAGCATTGATTCCCCCAAATATCATGCAGATCACCCAAGGGCTGGCTTTAGTCATCTTTATACTAGACCTAACACATACTCGTTATCTGTTCACAAATTCACGAAACAAAATGTGTTCTTTGTATTGGTTTACTCCAATATCTAAGAAAAGTAAGAATGTGGAGTATGGATTGTTCCACCAACAAAGGACCTCCATACGTGCATTGTGTGGGTGGTGAAGAAACTTTCACTTGCATATATAGTGTCCATTCCCCTGCTACCAAAGAGCTCATCATATTGCCATGATCGTTTGCATTACTATGGCATCGTGGATCATCATATTTGTTGTGTTCTGCATGAACGCTGTTTTCATCACTGGAATCACAAGTAGACCCTTTGCCAAAAACAAAACATGGAACTCTGAAATCATTTTGTTAACTACATGAAAACTATGAAATATATCAATCCAGAGCTCCCAATCCATGGCAACAATTGTATTGTAAAACAGGGGAATCTAGGGCCAGGGCTCCCATATCTGAATCTCAGCTATGTTGCCCATATCCGCACCTGGAACCACATCCATACATGACTTCGTCGACACTGGACGAAAACAAGATAAAATGTTGTCCGGTTCAAAAGACAACACATCAACTGCTGCTCTCAGCACAAACGAACATGGGGAACATGGGCATAACCGCTGGCCTTGAGATTTGGTGTCGGGAAATGCCAGTGATGTTTGCTAGACGAAATGAAGCAGATATTGTCTCAGTAGAGGCCCTTCCCCCCTCCCCTCTGTGATAGGCTCTTGTTCTTCAAGGTGCGGGGCAAGTTCTACATTGTTGGACAGTCGGAAAAAATAGACCAAGAAAGTGTTGATGAGGCCACTGAAAAATGTTTTCCTTTGTGTAGAGTAGTACAAGATTTGATCAGGACCGTTCACATACTGTCAACGAACGTTGATTAGCAGCCAATAACACACAAAGGTCCTCACTGGGGCCCTCGATATTCTGATTGATGCTAATTGTACACTTTGCAAGTACGTGTGAAAAAAACATACATCTACTATTGTTCAGATGTAGTTGAAACTGCGGCATAAACATATTTGACGTCTATGGTATTCTATCTTTGGAACAACGTTCTCTCCAACTAATCTTCTACATCTGGCCAGGAACAACTTACCCTGCATAACAGAGGAAAAAACATTAGTCACAAGGGCACAGAGAATCAAGGCTTTATACATTACATATCCAAGGTGAATTCAATTTGGTGAAGTTATCAACACCACACACACAGGATGAATGCAAACAGTGCTTTCTAGCAGCGAACTTGAGTGGTTCTGGGCACGGCTTGCGCTCGTGGGCAGTTGCAGTTGGCGTGCCCCTCTCCTCCATGGGGCATCTGCTTCGGGTAAAACCCTAGATCTGGGTCTCCAAGATCGGATGATGACGGAAACCATGGTGACGTTTTCCCTCTTGAGGGCATCGTTTTGGAGCAGGTGCTGTTTGGATGGACCCAGAGGCGGAGCAGGTTTCATCTTCCGCATCGATGACGGTGGATCTCGGCGGCATGGTGCAGTGGAGGCTCGACGTCCGATGCAGGTTGGTGAACTCGCGCAGGAGGGCGACACTGTCTGGCGTCATGGTGGCGTCGATTGCAGAGAGGCCTGGCAAGGTCGGTGCATCCATTCTGCTCTGAGGATAGATCGATGTTAGATGGAGGTGACGGCCCTTGCAGTGTGCGGTGCTCACTTGGAGTGTGCCAGACCGGTGTGTGACCCAATCCAGGTAGTGGCTTGGATGAGGCATCCGGCTTTAGATGTTAGGCTTTGATGCGATGTCTGTTTAGTATTAGGCCTGGACATTCGGCACACCTTCATCATGGCAATAGGAGTAGCAACAGGCCTTGGCAAGATGGTGGCTTCAGGCTTATTGATGTATCACCTTGTATGTTCTTTGTGAATAATTAATAAAATAGTTGCATGCATCGTCCAGATGCACAGGCCGGAGGTACATCCTCCTTCTCTAAAAATAAGAAAGAAGCGAACAGTAGTATTAAGCGTACCATCAAATGTTTGCTAAGAACCAGTCGTGCAAGGTTCAGTTCACGTTAAAAATACCAACAAGTTAACTGCAGATGTCTTATTCTGATATCATTCTAGTAACCAAAGTGTACAAAAAATCAACCTCGTAAAAAGCGAAAACATAAAAAAAAATCGTCACATATTTTAGCATCAGTGGAATGGCAATATTATCCATGATATTTGGTAACACTTCATGTATTTGTATTACTCAAAGAAGAACAAGCAATACCAAAACATCAGATTAAAATGGTTCAATCAAACTACAACTCTACAAAAATAGACTCAAGCAATGGCACTGAGTAAGATGACGGTTTTTCCTAGCAGCGCTGCGCACAAGTGAACTAATTTTTTTCTAAATTGTAAGTTTTGTTTTCATGAAGCGTTCTGGCCAGAAACTATTCCCAAAACCCTCTTCATCGTCTTCAACGGTTCACCGGCAAAGCTCCAGTGCAGCGGTCCTTCAAGTATCCACCATCTCCCGACCTCTAACCTGTCACCATACAGCGTTGTATTCTCGAATGACTCGTCGATCATATACGACACTCCGGTCATATGTCATGTCCATCAATGGCCGGAGCAGGACAAGACGCACGTGGCAGCGGATGAGCGGACAGCTCAATGGCTGGCAAGTGAGTGGCGGATCATGGAAGAGCAGACTTCGGCAGGGCACACATGGCATCGGATGAGCGGACAGCTCAACGGCCGGCAAGAGAGTGACGGATCATGGAAGAGCAAACTTCGGCAGTCGCGTGGCTCAGAAATTTGGAACGCGATCGCCTGGTGCCCTCGGAAGCCTCAATTGCCCATGAACTGACATAGATGTTCATGTATTTTTTGCATGCTGATGTGGGAGAGCAGCCAGCGATTGGGGTTGCTATTGCGGACAAAGCACTCTATCGGCTCACAAATTCGGTAAAAGCCAAATGTGCCTTTCATATTGGTTTGCTCTAATATATTAGAACCAAAAGAGTGTGGAATATGAACTGTTCACGCATCCAACAAAGGACCTCCCTTGTATGCATTGTGTGGTGGTGGAAAACCTCTCACGTGCACAGTGGCGGAGCCAGGAACAATGTATAACACGGGCCGACTGAAGGCAGCAACACTTCTGTACAAATTTTTGGCCAAAAAAACAGTGAAACAGATGTAATAGCATAATATTTTCATTGATTACACCACCATTCACCGTTGATACAAGAGGATATGCAATTTTTCAATTGTACATCACACAAAGAAAAATCTAGATAACAGAAGATAGAGAAAACTAACTTGCTCCAGGCCTTCAACTAAATGGCACTCGACGTGGTGGTTCATCAAACTCATCTATAATTGCATCTGTTGATATTCCAACAGCAATCTCCTTTTCAATATAAATTAGCAAGCAGTCCCTTAGAAATCCATCTTCCATTTTATTCCGAAGCCTTGTCTTCACAAGTTTCATGGCAGAAAATGCATGTTCTGTCGTAGCCGTTGAAACCGGTAAAGTAAGAACAAGCCGAATGAGTCTGTACATTAAGAAGTAGTTAGAACTTTTAGCAATGAATAAATCAGCCAATACAGGAACAGAGAACATTAGATACCTGTCAATCAAGTAATATTCATCTGATTTCCACTAGATGCAAGTCGTTGACAAAGTTCTGATATAGTTGTCAAATTCTGAAACTTTGGGCTTGTAGGTACAACATTCTCGTAATGTCGTAACTGACATCTTAGATTGTTCATTTCTTGTTCTTTAAAATCAGCAGGATAGAACTTTGAATCCAGAGAACATATATTATCAATGTTAAATTAACCGGATGACAAGCTTTTGGGTCCAAGGAAGTACACAGGATAGAACTTTGAAGCCAGAGAATAAAATCAGCTTGTCATCCTGTGTACTTCCTTGGACCCAAAAGATTCATCCCGTTCATTTAACATTGATAATATATGTTCTCTGGCTTCAAAGTTCTATCCTGCTGATTTTAAAGAACAAGAAATGAACAATCTAAGATGTCAGTTACGATATTACGAGAATGTTGTACCTACAAGCCCAAAGTTTCAGAATTTGACAACTATATCAGAACTTTGTCAACGACTTGCATCTAGTGGAAAATCAGATGAATATTACTTGATTGACAGGTATCTAATGTTCTCTGTTCCTGTATTGGTTGATTTATTCATTGCTAAAAGTTCTAACTACTTAATGTACAGACTCATTCGGCTTGTTCTTACTTTACCGGTTTCAACGGCTACGACAGAACATGCATTTTCTGCCATGAAACTTGTGAAGACAAGGCTTCGGATAAAATGGAAGATGGATTTCTAAGGGACTTCTTGCTAATTTATATTGAAAAGGAGATTGCTGTTGGAATATCAACAGATGCAATTATAGATGAGTTTGATGAACCACCACGTCGAGTGCCATTTAGTTGAAGGCCTGGAGCAAGTTAGTTTCTCTATCTTCTATTATCTAGAATTTTCTTTTGTGTGATGTACAATTGAAAAATTGCATATCCTCTTGTATCAACGGTGAATGGTGGTGTAATCAATGAAAATATTATGCTATTACATCTGTTTCACTGTTTTTTTGGCCAAAAATTTGTACGGAAGTGTTGCTGCCTTCAGTCGGCCCGTGTTATACATTTTTCCTGGCTCCGCCACTGATCATATTGCCACGGTCACTTGCATTACCATGGCATGGTAGATCACCAATTCATCATGCTTATTGTGTTTTGCATAAATGCCATTTTTACTACTGGAACTGCACCTTCACATATGTCAAAAAGAAACCATGGAACTCTGAAATCTGAAACAAGAGCTCCCAATCTATTGCAACAGTTGCATGATAAAACAGGGGATATCGGGTCCAGACATCTCATATCTAAATTGCACATATGTACCTTGTATCTCCATTCGATGATGCATTAAATCCGCTTCTTTCTTTCTACCTTCTTTGCCATGAGTGCTCCCATTCTTACCTTCTGTTATCATCTAGATAGTGGAACCCGGCCGTCCGTCGATAGTGAAGGGACACAACATAAACACTATACGATTCAGAAGATGCCCCTCAATACAAAACGAACCTGCCCTTGAGACCCCACAAATTTTGTTGGAAGGCTGCGTTCTGAAGCCTATATCTGAAGTTGATTATGTTTACAAAGGAAGCACGTACTCCCTCCGTTTTTATTTACTCTGCATATTAGATTTGACTAAAGTCAAACTTTATAAAGTTTAACCAAGTTTATAGAAAACAATTAAACATTTAACATAACAAATCTATATATTTTTTGAACCGGGCATTACCCCTTTCCATTACTATGACATAACGGAAATACACAGTCCAGGTCTTAAGGAAACCGGAAAGGGGAAAGCGAGTTCAAGACACCACTGGGAAACCCACTGCAAGCACTCATCATCGAGCAGCTCACCATGGGGCGACAACCCAGTGCCATCTAAAACCACCTATCCTAACCAGAGCAAAACAAGGAAGTCGGAGGTAGTCTCCACACATAAGGGGGAACAGCTCACACTTGAGCACCAGGCAAAACCCATGCAGGGGCAAAAGAACCAAATGAAACAAGTATCATGATACTAGCAGCCATAGGAGGGGAGGAGGGAACATGCAGGTGGAGGTAGAGACGACGGCTGCAAATCCCTCAGTCCATTGCTGATCCAGCTGGAGCTACACAAATCCTCATCATGGCAGCTGCGTTAGTCTTGAGCATCTTAGCACCGCGCTCCATCGCTTCTCGATCGGCTCCCATCAACAGATCTGCCCAGTAGTTCATATAGCCACATGCAGAAAAGACTACATCAAACGGAGTTATCAAAACTTTGCACTCGAAGGTGACCCTGTTACGGCATAACCACATGGCCCAGCAGATCGCAGCCAGGCCAAAGGTATAAAATCTAGCCCCATCAGGCCAATACGCATAGCACCAAGAGAAATACTCCCAAAGGTTGTTAGGGCACAGATATGTGCCAAACACGCAACCAACCGTTCTCCAAATCACCCTCGCAACCGGACAGGTGAAGAAGAGATGTTGGGACGTTTCTCTGTTCTGGCAGAAGGAACATTTTGGGTTGCCAGCCCAATTTCGTTTTTTCATGACATCTCGTGTCAGCACCGCGTCTTGAAATAATTGCCAGAGGAAAATTTGGATCTTGAGAGGCAACTTAGCCTTCCAAATCCACCTATAATCACACCCAGCAAGACGGCTTTCCAGGTGATTATACATGGATTTGGTGGTAAAGCGCTTGTTTTTACCAAGATTCCATACGACCTGATCTGGTTCATCAGAGACCGCCCAGGAATTCACCATCCTTTTCACCTCTTCCCATTGATTAGCAAGTCGAGGGTGTAAACGTCTTCTAAAGAGATCTGGGTACCCCTCGCCCCTGGCCTTGGCCACAGTAATCTCTTGATTGTTACAGATATCATACAGCTCTGGGAACTTGTTTCGCAAGGGTGGGTTTCCTTTGATACTGTCCATCCACAACCGAGCTAGGTTGCCAGATTTTAGCTCCACCCCCCTCCCAGCGAAATAATGTTCTTTAACTTTCATAATGGCTTTCCAACTCGGCGAGTCATCAAATCTACATCGAACCGAGGCAACAGAGTCTCTCTTCAGGTACTTGGCCCGGATAACATCCTGCCAAAGTCTTTGTTGAGTCTCAAGCTTCCACCACCATTTAGTTAGTAAGCTTACATTATGTTGAAGGAAATATGCCCTAGAGGCAATTATAAAGTTATTATTTATTTCCTTATTTCATGATAAATGTTTATTATTCATGCTAGAATTGTATTAACCGGAAACATAATACATGTGTGAATACATAGACAAACAGATAGTCACTAGTATGCCTCTACTAGACTAGCTCATTAATCAAAGATGGTTGTGTTTCCTAACCATAGACATGTGTTGTCATTTGATTAATGGGATCACCTCATTAGGAGAATGATGTGATTGACATGACCCATTCCATTAGCTTAGCACTTGATCGTTTAATATATTGCTATTGCTTTCTTCATGACCTATACATGTTCCTGTAAACTATGAGATTATGCAACTCCCGTTTACCGGAGGAACACTTTGGGTACTACCAAACGTCACAACGTAACTGGGTGATTATAAAGGAGTACTACAGGTGTCTCCAAAGGTACTTGTTGGGTTGGCGTATTTCGAGATTAGGTTTTGTCACTCCGATTGTCGGAGAGGTATCTCTGGGCCTTCTCGGTAATACACATCACATAAGCCTTGCAAGCATTACAACTAATGAGTTAGTTGTGAGATGATGTATTACGGAACGAGTAAAGAGACTTACCAGTAATTAGATTGAACTAGGTATTGGATACCGACGATCGAATCTCGGGCAAGTAACATACCGATGACAAAGGGAACAACGTATGTCGTTATGCGGTTTGACCGATAAAGATCTTCGTAGAATATGTAGGAGCCAATATGAGCATCTAGGTTCCGCTATTGGTTATTGACCAAGAATAGTTCTAGGTCATGTCTACATAGTTCTCGAACCCGTAGGGTCCGCACGGTTAAGGTTTCGGCGATGCTTATATTATGAGTTTAGGAGTTTTGATGTAACAAAGGAGTTCGGAGTCCCGGATGTGATCGGGGACATGACGAGGTGTCTCGATATGTTCGAGACGTAATGATCGATATATTGGTTGACTATATTAGGTCATCGGAAAGGTTCCGAGTGATTCGGGTATTTTTCGGAGTACCGGGTAGTTACGGGAGAAGCAATGGGCCTTGATGGGCTTTAGTGGGAAGAGGAGAAAGGGCCAAGGGGCTGCTGCGCCCCCCCTCTAGTCCGAATTGGACTAGGGAAAAGGGGCCGCCACCTTTCCTTCTCCTCCACTTCCTTCTCCCTTCCTCCCCTCTTGGTGGACTCCTACTAGGACTTGGAGTCCTAGTAGGACTCCACATCCTGGCCGCACCTATTGCCTTGGCTGGCCTCCTCCTCCTCCATCCTTTATATACTGAGGCAAGGCACCCCATGGAGACACAAGTTGATCTACGGATCGTTCCTTAGCCGTGCGGTGCCCCCCTCCACCATATTCCACCTCGGTCATATCGTCGCGGAGTTTAGGCGAAGCCCTGCGCCGGTAGAGCATCATCATCGTCACCACGCCGTCGTGATGACGGAACTCATCCCCGACGCTTTGCTGGATCGGAGCTCGGGGATCGTCATCGAGCTGAACGTGTGCTGAACTCGGAGGTGCCGTACGTTCGGTACTTGGATCGACGTACGACTACATCAACCGCGTTGTCATAACGCTTCCGCTTACGGTCTACGAGGGTACGTGGACAATACTCTCCCCTCTCGTTGCTATGCCATCACCATGATCTTGCGTGTGCGTAGGAATTTTTTTTGAAATTACTACGTTCCCCAACAGTGGCATCCGAGCCTGGTTTTATGCGTTGATGTTATATGCACGAGTAGAACACAAGTGAGTTGTGGGCGATACAAGTCATACTGCTTACCAGCATGTCATACTTTGGTTCGGCGGTATTGTGAGATGAAGCGGCCCGGACCGACATTACGCGACGCTTACGCGAGACTGGTTTCACCGCTGCGAGCACTCGTTGCTTAAAGGTGACTGGCGGGTGTCTGTCTCTCTCACTTTAGTTGAACCGAGTGTGGCTACACCCGGTCCTTGTGAAGGTTAAAACAGCACCAAATTGACAAACTATCGTTGTGGTTTTGATGCGTAGGTAAGAACGGTTCTTGCTCAGCCCGTAGCAGCCACGTAAAACTTGCAACAACAAAGTAGAGGACGTCTAACTTGTTTTTGCAGGGCATGTTGTGATGTGATATGGTCAAGACATGATGCTATATTTTATTGTATGAGATGATCATGTTTTGTAACCGAAGTTATCGGCAACTGGCAGGAGCCATATGGTTGTCGCTTATTGTATGAAATGCAACGCCATGTAATTGCTTTTACTTTATCACTAAGCAGTAGCGATAGTCGTAGAAGCAATAGTTGGCGAGACGACAACGATGCTACGATGGAGATCAAGGTGTCGCGCCAAAGGACGATGGTGATCATGACGGTGCTTGGCGATGGAGATCACAAGCACAAGATGATGATGACCATATCATATCACTTATATTGATTGCATGTGATGTTTATCCTTTATGCATCTTATCTTGCTTTGATTGACGGTAGCATTATAAGATGATCTCTCACTAAAATTATCAAGAAGTGTTCTCCCTGAGTATGCAACGTTGCGAAAGTTCTTCGTGCTGAGACACCACGTGATGATCGGGTGTGATAGGCTCTACGTTCAAATACAACGGGTGCAAAATAGTTGCACACGCAGAATACTCAGGTTAAACTTGACGAGCCTAGCATATAACAGATATGGCCTGGAACACAGAGACCGAAAGGTCGAACGTGAATCATATAGTAGATATGATCAACATAGTGATGTTCACCATTGAAACTACTCCATCTCACGTGATGATCGGACATGGTTTAGTTAATTTGGATCACGTAATCACTTAGATGACTAGAGAGATGTCTATCTAAGTGGGAGTTCTTAAGTAATATGATTAATTGAACTTTAATTTATAATGAACTTAGTCCTGGTAGTATTTTGCAAATTATGTTGTAGATCAATAGCTCGCGTTGTTGCTTCCCTATGTTTGTTGCTTTCATATGTTTATTTTAATATGTTCCTAGAGAAAATTGTGTTGAAAGATGTTAGTAGCAATGATGCGGATTGGATCCGTGATCTGAGTTTTATCCTCATTGCTGCACAGAAGAATTATGTCCTTAATGCACCGCTAGGTGACAGACCTATTGCAGGAGCAAATGCAGACGTTATGAACGTTTGGCTAGCTCAATATGATGACTACTTGATAGTTTAGTGCGCCATACTTAACGGCTTAGAATCGGGACTTCAAAGGCGTTTTGAACGTCATGGACCATATGAGATGTTCCAGGAATTGAAGTTAATATTTCAAGCAAATACCCGAGTTGAGAGATATAAAGTCTCCAACAAGTTCTATAGCTAAAAAAAATGGAAGAGAATCGCTCAACTAGTGAGCATGTTCTCAGATTGTCTGGGTACTTCAATCGCTTGAATCAAGTGGGAGTTAATCTTCCAGATAAGATAATGATTGACAGAATTCTCTAGTCACCATCACTAAGTTACTAGAACTTCGTGATGAACTATAGTATGCAAGGGATGACGAAAACGATTCCCGAGCTCTTCGTGATGTTGAAATCGACGAAGGTAGAAATCAAGAAAGAGCATCAAGTGTTGATGATTGACAAGACCACTAGTCTCAAGAAAAAGGGCAAAGGGAAGAAGGGGAACTTCAAGAAGAACGGCAAGCAAGTTGCTGCTCGAGTGAAGAAGCCCAAGTCTGGACCTAAGCCTGAGACTAAGTGCTTTTGCTGCAATGGAACTGGTCACTAGAAGCGGAACTACCCCAAGTATTTGGCGGATAAGAAGGATGGCAAAGTGAACAAAGGTATATTTGATATACAGATTATTGATGTGTATTTTACTAGTGTTCGTAGCAACCCCTCGGTATTTGATACTGGTTTAGTTGCTAAGAGTAGTAACTTGAAACGGGAGTTGCAGAATGAACAGAAACTAGTTGAAGGGGAAGTGACGATGAGTGTTGGAAGTAGTTCCAAGATTGATATGATCATCATCGCACACTCCCTATACTTTCGGGATTAGTGTGGAACCTAAATAAGTGTTATTTGGTGTTGAGCATAAATATGATTTGATCATTTTTATTGCAATACAGTTAAGTAAGAGAATAAATTGTTGTTCTGTTTACATGAATAAAACCTTATATGGTTACACACCCAATGAAAATGGTTCATTGGATCTCGATCATAGTGATACACATATTCATAATATTGAAACCAAAAGATGCAAAGTTAATAATGATAGTGCAACTTATTTGTGGCACTGCCGTTTAGGTCATATTGGTGTAAAGCGCATGAAGAAAACTCCATGCTGATGGACTTTTGGAATCACTTGATTATGAATCATTTGATGCTTGCGAACCGTGCCTTTTGGGCAAGATGACTAAAACTCCGCTTCTCCGGAACAATGGAACAAGCTACTGACTTATTGGAAATAATACATACCGATGTATGCGATTCAATGAGTGTTGATGCTCGTGGCAAGTATCATTATTTTCTGACCTTCACAGATGATTTGAGCAGATATGCGTATATCTTCTTGATGAAACATAAGTCTAAAATAGTTGAAAAGTTCAAAGAATTTCAGAGTGAAGTAGAAAATCATCGTAACAAGAAAATAAAGTTTCTGCAATCTGATCGTGGAGATGAATATTTGAGTTACGAGTTTGGTCTTCAATTAAAACAAAGTGGAATAGTTTCACAGCTCACGCCACCTGGAACACCACAACGTTATGGTGTGTCCGAACGTCAGAATCAGTACTTTATTTTGATATGGTGCGATCAATGATGTCTCTTACCGATTTACCAATACCGCTTGTAGGGTTATGCATAAGAGACAGCTGCATTCACGTTTAATAGGGCACCATCTAAATCCGTTGAGACGACACCATATGAACTATGGTTTAACAGTAAACCTAAGCTGTCGTTTCTTAAAAGTTTGGAGTTGTGATACTTATGTGAAAAAGTTTTCACCTGATAAGCTCGAACCCAAATCGGAGAAGTGCGTCTTCATAGAATACCCAAAGGTAACTATTGGGTACACCTTCTATCACACATCCGAAGGCAAGTTTTTCGTTGCTAAGATGGATCCTTTCTAGAGAAGAAGTTTCTCTCGAAAGAAGTGAGTGGGAGGAAAGTAGAACTTGATGAGGTAATTGTACCTTCTCCCTTATTGGAAAGTAGTTCATCACAGAAATCAGTTCCAGTGATTCCTACACCAATTAGTGAGGAAGTTAATGATGATGATCATGAAACTTCAGATCAAGTTGCTACCAAACCTCGTAGGTCTTCCAGAGCAAAATCCGCACCAGAGTGGTACGGTAATCATGTTCTGGAAGTCATGTTACTAGACCATGATGAACCTACGAACTATGAGGAAGCTATGATGAGCCCAGATTCTGCGAAATGGCTTGAGGCCATAAAATCTGAGATAGGATCCATATATGAGAACAAAGTGTGGACTTTGGTTGACTTGCTCGATGATCAGCAAGACAAGTTAAATAAATGGATCTTCAAGAGGAAGACAGATGCTGATAGTAGTGTTACTACCTACAAAGCTCGACTTGTCGCAAAAAGGTTTTTCGACAAATTCAAAGTGTTGACTACATTGAGATTTACTCAACTGTAGCGATGCTTAAAGTCTGTCCGAATCATGTTAGCAATTGCCACATTTTATGAAATCTGGCAAATGGATGTCAAAACTACATTCTTTAATGGATTTATTAAAGAAGAGTTGTATATGATGCAACCAGAAGGTTTTTCAATCCTAAGTGAGCTAACAAAATGTTCAAGCTTCAGCTATCCATCTATGGACTGGTGCAAGCATCTCGGAGTTGGAATAAACGCTTTGATAGTGTGATCAAAGCATATGGTTTTATACAGACTTTTGGAGAAGCCTGTATTTACAAGAAATTGAGTGGGAGCACTACAGCATTTATATGTGAATGACATATTGTTGATCGGAAATAATGTAGAATTATTCTGCAAAGCATAAAGGAGTATTTGAAAGGATTTTTTCGAAGAAGGACCTCAGTGAAGCTGCTTACATATTGAGCATCAAGATCTATAGAGATAGATCAAGACGCTTGATAAGTTTTTCAATAAGTACATACCTTATCAAGATTTTGAAGTAGTTCGAAATGGAACAGTCAAAGAAAAGTTCTTGCCTGTGTTGCAAAACGTATGAAATTGAGTAAGACTCAAGTCCTGACCACGGCAGAAAATAGAAAAGAGAATGAAAGTCATTCCCTATGCCTCAGTCATAGGTTCTATAAAGTATGCTATGCTATGTACCAGACCTATTGTATACCTTGCTCTGAATTTGGCAAGGGAGTACAATAGTGATCTAGGAGTAGATCACTGGACATTGGTCAAGAACATCCTTAGTGAGAACCAAGGAAATATTTCTCGATTATGGAGGTGATAAAAAAGCCCGTCGTAAAGAGTTACATCGATGCAAGCTTCTTACACTGATCCAGATGACTCTAAAGTCTCAATCTGGATACATATTGTAAGTGGGAGCAATTAGCTAGAGTAGCCCCGTGCAGAGCATTGTAGACATAGAATATTTGCAAAATACATACGGCTCTGAATGTGACAGACCCGTTGACTAAGCTTCTCTCACGAGCAAAACATGATCATCCCTTAGTACTCTTTGGGTGTTAATCACATAGCGATGTGAACTAGATTATTGACTCTAGTAAAACCCTTTGGGTGTTGGTCACATGACGATGTGAACTATGGGTGTTAATCACATACAGATGTGAATATTAGTGTTGAATCACATGATGATGTGAACTAGATTATTGACTCTAGTGCAAGTGGGAGACAGAAGGAAATATGCCCTAGAGGCAATTATAAAGTTATTATTTATTTCCTTATTTCATGATAAATGTTTATTATTCATGCTAGAATTGTATTAACCGGAAACATAATACATGTGTGAATACATAGACAAACAGATAGTCACTAGTATGCCTTTACTAGACTAGCTCATTAATCAAAGATGGTTGTGTTTCCTAACCATAGACATGTGTTGTCATTTGATTAATGGGATCACCTCATTAGGAGAATGATGTGATTGACATGACCCATTCCGTTAGCTTAGCACTTGATCGTTTAGTATATTGCTATTGCTTTCTTCATGACCTATACATGTTCCTGTAAACTATGAGATTATGCAACTCCCGTTTACCGGAAGAACACTTTGGGTACTACAAAACGTCACAACGTAACTGGGTGATTATAATGTAGTACTACAGGTGTCTACAAAGGTACTTGTTGGGTTGTCGTATTTCGAGATTAGGTTTTGTCACTCCGATTGTCGGAGAGGTATCTCTGGGCCTTCTCGGTAATACACATCACATAAGCCTTGCAAGCATTACAACTAATGAGTTAGTTGTGAGATGATGTATTACGGAACGAGTAAAGAGACTTACCAAGTAACGAGATTGAACTAGGTATTGGATACCGACGATCGAATCTCGGCAAGTAACATACCGATGACAAAGGGAACAACGTATGTTGTTATGCGGTTTGACCGATAAAGATCTTCGTAGAATATGTAGGAGCCAATATGAGCATCTAGGTTCCGCTATTGGTTATTGACCAAGAATAGTTCTAGGTCATGTCTACATAGTTCTCGAACCCGTAGGGTCCGCACGCTTAAGGTTTCGATGACAGTTATATTATGAGTTTATGAGTTTTGATGTAACGAAGGAGTTCGGAGTCCCGGATGAGATCGGGGACATGACGAGGAGTCTCGAAATGGTCGAGACGTAAAGATCGATATATTGGACGACTATATTCGGACATCGGAAAGGTTCCGAGTGATTCGGTATTTTTCGAGTACCGGTAGTTACGGGAGAAGCAATGGGCCTTGATGGGCTTTAGTGGGAAGAGGAGAAAGGGCCAAGGGGCTGCTGCGCCTCCCTCTAGTCCGAATTGGACTAGGGAAAAGGGGCCGCCACCTTTCCTTCTCCTCCACTTCCTTCTCCCTTCCTCCCCTCTTGGTGGACTCCTACTAGGACTTGGAGTCCTAGTAGGACTCCACATCCTGGCCGCACCTATTGCCTTGGCTGGCCTCCTCCTCCTCCATCCTTTATATACTGAGGCAAGGGGCACCCCATGGAGACACAAGTTGATCTACGGATCGTTCCTTAGCCGTGTGCGGTGCCCCCCTCCACCATATTCCACCTCGGTCATATCGTCGCGGAGTTTAGGCGAAGCCCTGCGCCGATAGAGCATCATCATCGTCACCACGCCGTCGTGCTGACGGAACTCATCCCCGACGCTTTGCTGGATCGGAGCCCGGGGATCGTCATCGAGCTGAACGTGTGCTGAACTCGGAGGTGCCGTGCGTTCGGTACTTGGATCGGTCGGATCATGAAGACGTACGACTACATCAACCGCGTTGTCATAACGCTTCCACTTACGGTCTACGAGTGTACGTGGACAATACTCTCCCCTCTCGTTGCTATGCCATCACCATGATCTTGCGTGTGCGTAGGAATTTTTTTTTGAAATTACTACGTTCCCCAACATATGTCTATGGAGGTCTTTCACCCCCAAACCCCCCTTTGACCTACAAATCCTGGTCCATTTGACAAGGTGATAACGTATAACAAATCTATATGATGTTGATTTGTTATTGTATATGTTAATATTTTTGTTTAGAAACAGAGTAACAAATCTATATGATGTGAACGTACATTCAATAATGAATCTAATGGTGTTGATTTGTTATTGTATATGTTAATATTTTTGTTTAGAAACTTTGTCAAAGTTTGCAAAGCTTGACTTTGTCAAAAACTAATACGTGGACTAAATAAAAACGGAGGGAGTACAATGTTTTTCCTGATTTTCGCCTAGTGAAAACTGAACATTTTTTTGAAAATAAGAAACCTAGACCTGTTGTATGGCTACCTAATTCTGTATGCATTTTGTTGTTCGTTTTTTACTCTGTTTCTAAGTTCCATCTTTTTTTACTTGGAGAGGTTGGCTATGGTCTGCTTGCAATGAGTCAACACCGAACTTGTTTACGCCGTGAGTTTAAATTGTCGTTTTTCCTAACAAAAATGTCCAGTAAGAGAATCAGTTTATATTAAATGTAGATGGATGCAACTGGCAAAACAGAGCATTGAAGGGGAATTTCCACGGATATACCTTCCATCTTGCATGACTGGTGCCGCTCCATGACCTCACCAGTGATTTGCCTCTAGACGTTTAACGGGGTTGGAAGTCTAGAAAAGTTATATCATGGCACGTAGCTTAATGGCCTCAGAAGCCGCACGGGAAGCGACCCCCCCCCCCCCCCTCCCCCCCGCCCTGTGATAGGCTCTGGTCTTCCCTACCAGGAGCAGGACAAGTTCTAGGCCATTCGACGTATGCAAAAGCTTGACCAACAAAGAGTCGATGAGGCCCCTGGAATATATTTACTACAAGATCTGATCGGGATCATTCATATGTACTAGTCGAAATTGCAGCTTAATCATATTTGACGCCTACGCTGCTGCTTTGTTTGGAATGACGTTCTCTCCAACTGATCTTCCACATTTGCAGCAAACTTACCCTGCATGACAGAGAAAAAAATATTAGTCACACGGGTACAAAGACGCAAGGCTTCATACATCACATATCCCAGGCTTATTCAATCTGGTAAAGTTGTTGTCGACACTACATACACAGAGGAAGTTGTTCTTCTACGGGCAACATGTGCTCTATGACCACTATTTTCTTTGTCCGCGCAAACAACAATATGCATACATAAGAAGACACCTCTTGAGTTGCGATGGGTTGCTGAAAGACAAACAATTGTGATTGAACAGAGGAAGCGCACATCACTCTCACTCAAGGGCTGGCTTTGGCATTTTTTACACTACACCTCTGATTACCTTCGGTATTGTTTCGCAAATTCTGTGAAGAAAAATTTGCTCATTATGTGTGGTTTACTTTAATATCTCGGTAATAAAAGGGAGTGGAGTATCAACTATTTCACCCACCCAACAAAGGACATCCATATATGCATTGTGTCTTTGTGTGGCAGTCAAAAAAGGTAATAAAAGGGTGTGGAGTATCAACTGTTTCACTCTCCCAACGAAGGACCTCCATATATGCATTGTGTCATTGTGTGGCGGTCAAAAAACTTCTGCTTGCATATATACAATGTTGATTCCCCTGCTACCAAATTTTAAGGTTCTCCATGAGGATAAAAAATGATGAATCGTGACGGGATGGGATATATAGCCTGATGAGTCGTGACGTGGAGTATCCTCCGCGACATCTTATCAGCAGCAGCAAAAGCCATGGTGATTGGCTCTAGCTAATACTAACTATTGTGAACCTTGATCCACCAAAATGCATGGCCGCAAGGGATTGTGGAGACATAGGTTTAGATGAGAGAACAGCTTTGGAAAACAAAATGCATGGCCACATGTCATCCCTATATAAAGGATGCTTAGGCCCTTGAGGCTTTCGCCTTTCCCATTCTCCTAATACGATTAGTCTTCCTTATGCAATTGGAGTCTTTCTTATCAAACAATTTCTTAATGGACTCTTAGGATACTTCTTTCTCATGGACTCTGGGGATACTTCTTTCTGATGGACTCTTTGTCAAGTCCTAGCAGGAGAAAAATCTCAACATATTTCCCTTAGTTATCCATCAGAGCAACACAAGTCAAGGCCACAATCAGTTATCCAACGGTGCACGTGGGATGGCAAGATCCAATGGCTGCTGTCACTTGGCTTACTGCTTTAGTTACTGTTTACTGTAATTTAGTTTAACCAGGGGCTTTGCTTTAGGCCATTTATATACCTGATGTTTTACTCCTGGTAATCACTGAAGTGATCCAGCTATATATGTCGTTCCCATCGTGAATAAAGAGTAAGAAATAATTCGCCCAAACTTACTTCCGTTGATTAATTAGAAGTAGAGGTGATTATATTCTCAACTATCCTGCATTTTACACCAAAATCTGACAATTCCCTCGTCAGTTTTTTTATCAATTCCTTACAATTGTTCCGGTCCTAGCACTCCTCCCATGCTGGTTCAACGGGAGCTACCTCTATTCGTTCTCCTCCCATCCTTGTTCAACGGGAGGAGGTCCCTCTATTGGCTCACAAATTTGATGAAGCAAAATATGCTTTTTCTATTGGTTTACTCTAATATCTCGGAAACAAAAGCGTGGAGTATGGATCGTTTCACCAGCCAACACCATGTATGCATTGTGTGGTGGTGGAAAAACTGCCGCTTGCATATATATAGTTAGTCTCCATTCCCCTGCTACCAAAGAGGTCATCAGGTCATCATATTAGCATGATCATTTGCATTACTATGGCATGGCGGATCATCATGCTTATTGTGTTTCGCAAAAATGCCATTTTCACTGCTGCAATCAGCCGGACACCTCTATCGAAAAGAAAACATGGGGAACATGAAATCAGAATCTAGAGTTCTCAATCCATGGCAACAGTAGCATGATAAAATAGGGGAAATCTGGGTCTAGAGCTCCCACCTCTAAATCGCAGTTATGTTCCCCTGTATCCCAAATCAATGATGCATTAACCCCTCCTCATGCTGTCCTGAAAACCTGAACTTTTTTCATTTTTCAAAGAGTAGGAAACCTAAACTCAATCCGTCACTTAGACAAGCAAGCCAATAAATTATCCTGCACATACGGAAGTTGTCGGCTGCATAGCACACAGCATAATGGACTCCGAAGAGCAGTAACAACTGAAGCGGATGCAGTCACGTAGATGAGATCCCCGTCCAGTTACATAGGCTCTAGTCTTTCCAGGTGCAGGACGAGCTATACACGATTGGATGTTCACAAAAACTGGACCAGAAAGAGCTGATGAGGCCGCTGATATACATTTTTCCTTCGTGTACAAGATTTGATCAGGAACAACCACATACAAACGTCAATTAGCAGGCAATAACACACAACAGCGCATGCTCCTGATATTCAGAGAGATGCTATTTTTACACTTCGCGAGTACATATGAAAAACACATACCAACTGTTGTTCAGACGTAGTTGAAACTGCAGCATAATCATATTTGACGTCTACAGTGTTGTTATCTTGGGAACCGCGTTCTCTCCAACTGATCTTCCACATCTGGAGTAAGCTTACCCTACATTGAAGAGGAAAAAACATTAGTCACATGGATACATAGATGCAAGCACTATTCAATGTGGTGAAGTTGTTGACAAAACTACATACACATGATGAATGCGAATATTGATTTCTGGAAGCGAACCAGAGTATTAGTTGTTTGAATAAACAGAAGCGCATCATGAAAAGTTTTGCTAAGAACTAGCCGTGCAAGTTTCGGTTTATGTTAAAAATACCAAAACTGCAGATATCTTATTCTGATATCATTCTAGTAACCAAAGTGAACAAAAAGGAATGGGCAATATTATGGATATTTGGTAACACTTGGTGTATTTGTATGCTCAAAGCAGAGCGACTAATACCAACATCGGATTAAAGTGATTCGATCGAACTAAAACTATAAAAAAATATACTCAAAAGCGATGCATTGAGTAAGCTCGTGTATACCTGTCAGGTTCAATTGTCCTCTTTGCCAACATAATAGTCAGGAAAACAGGTACCATCGCAGCACATAGATGTTTAAGAGTATGTCCACTAACAATCTCATGCGTCCACCTATATATAGGTTTGTCCGCAGCCTCTTCTACTTTGGCAAGAAGGTAAAATCCTGAAATCAATTTGAAAAATCAGAACAGAAGTATCTTTGCACTTAGAAAACCCTCACAAAAAAATGTGCTTAGAAGAAATGCTTGCAGTGGCCTATATTTAAATTGCGCTTAAATAAATGCTTCTGCATAACTCATTCTTGAAGCAACTTCATCGAAGGCCAACAACCGGAAAGCAGCAATTCGTACACATTTATATTTGTTGGACTGTTGACAGTTTTATAAATTTCTAGGTAACAGCAGACATTACTGAGGAAACAGAATCATCTTAGCACCGGTCAATGGTATGGATAGAATAAGAACTTAAGAAGGGGAACATTACAACTTCTAGTGAGTTTTTCGTGAATTTTCAAGGTAATTATGGTTAATAACCAAGCATCATGAGTACAGACTGCAAGAAGAAAAAGGTATCACCAGTTCTTATGCTGTGAGAAAACCGACTATGAAATAACCAGTACATCAACGCGAACCACATATAGCTATCTACACAAACAGTGGAACTGCACACAGCGTGATGATATTGAGAGACAATAACACTAACCTGCTGCCCACAACCAGTAGCTTGAATGTGTATACATTGGTGGAATAACTATAGCCATCACAGGTATTACAATGCATGGAACGAACTGGATTATAGCATGAGACCATTTTTCTAATGAAGAGATTAATTAAATGAAAGCCTAAACGAAGCAAGTGTGTACCAATATGGGCTCAATGGCTCAAACCGGTGAAGCATTCCATCAAAAGGGACATCTTATTTTCTGTTTGAATTTCATCAAGTTTCATGCTGACCCATGTTCTCTTTTCTAGACTTTGAAGAAGGAAGGCGGTTTACTTTTCAAAAATTTGGAATCCCTTGATGAGAACAGTTGAATGATTTAAAAATCTTGTGAGGATGAGAAAGAATTTCTGGGAAAATGAAATGGTGAATTGTATGCTGCTAATGGAATATGTCAACAGGCCTATGAGAATTGGATTGAGCTGAGAGCGGAACCAGGTAAAAAGGTAAGAAACTTCTTGTATTCGAGGGACGTTTGTAGTGTTCAATCTGTAGTGCAATGTTTTAGTGCTAAATAAAGAAGGCCAGCATGGTGTTATTAGATTATTCTTTCTCAAGTTTTACACAACCTACAGATCGGAGCCTGATTGTCCGGTTAAAAAATGAGACAGCACATATACTAAATAAAACAGAGTGAGAACCTATGTAGTGTTAGTTTCAAACATGACTAATTACGTTGATTAATAGACTGACTTTACTTTTTTTACCCTAAAAACACTAATTCATGGCCCTACTATATTTTTTATTGCATCAAGAAAACAAAAGAACTAAAAAATTAAAAAATATGAAAAGGAAAATGTTTAGGAAAACAAAACAAAAGAAAACAATACAAAAAAGAAAGGATAAGAAAAATAGAATCTACATAGGGTGATTGACTTCATGCTAGCAGTAAAATAAATATGTATTTTGTGTCATGGTTTCATAAGTTTATAAAGTGTGCAACCTGTCCTTGCTATCTATCACGATGAGGGGAAACCTGACCATATAGGCATTGCTCGCAAAGGATATTTGCAAAGAGTCGTGATGAAGGGAAGCAGCAGCACGGCCATCGACTTCCTCGTCTGTTTCCCAATGCATGCGCACCTGCCCTGATGCAGCCCAAGACATATGTAGCGCCTAGCCCGAAGCGCGGCCAGTTGATTGGGAAGCCCAACAATGGGGTTTGGATGTGTGTACTGTGAATAAAAGGCTAATGGCGATTAAAAGGATCGGTAGCAGTAAGGTGCATGCCGTGCTGGCTGATGCTAGCACACATTTAATTTTTCGACTCTTAGTTAATTTATTTCCCAACAGATATCTCCGATACGATTGAAAATAATTTCGTCCAGTTTGTAGTCCAATATGTTTATGCACAAACACAAGTAATTTTTTAGGTAAAAGGTTATGCATTATGAGTTAAATAGCAATATGATTTATTTGGTACTTCATGGTATTATCTCTACTATTAAAGGGGTGTCAGTAGTTCGCTCGGTTTGTTGGCACTAAGATAGGAAGATGATTGCCGCCCTTGTCCCTTGCTGTTGCCTGCCACGGTGATGTCGATCACTGGCTCACTTGGAACACGAGTTAGCAGATTTTGTGATAAGAGTGAGGGTTCAGAGTGAGCGGGATGGGGGTTGGGGTTAGTATGTTAAATTATGGCTGTCTGGGCGGAGTAATTTCCATGCTTTAAAAATTGTGGCAAATTGCATTCATTACAGATGGCTTTATAGCAAATTGCATGAGCGAGCGGTTCATTTTTTTGCATCAAGTTGTTCAATTTTTTACTTAGGATAGAAGAGTAAATGCATTGGTTCGTTCAAGAGTTAATAACAGAAACGGTGGCATATCAGTTGATGCCCAATAACGGACATCATATTTTTGTTTCGTGTTAATGCACGACATTCAACTATTTACATTACAAACATGGCAATGGATTAGGCGACATCGGATCTGCCTTCTTGGCTTGGGGACGTCACGAGCAGCGCACGTCTCGTCCTCCTTGATGGTGGTGGTGGATCGACTTGAACACGAGGAGAGGGGATCAGGCAACAGCGGGTCGGTTGACGGGGGTCTCCTCTTTGGCGGTCCTCGGGGAAGTATGATGGGAAGGAGAGAGGGCGTCATGGCGAAGGTGAGGTGTGCATCATCCGATTTAAAAGGAGGGGGCTCCAGCAGAAATGTCCCGCCATGATGGAAAACATGCGGGAAGGGAAGGGTCTAGCACGAAAAGGGTACGTCATGGGGTCATATTTTTTGGAATCACGTGTTGGAGATAACATGGTGGATAGTCCAAACAAACCACACTTCTTCCCCAGAGTGCCAGACGGTTGGATTTTGGGGAGCTTGCAGGAGGCCCGCTTGATGTCCGAACACGCCGGATGATGAGGAAGAAATGAGTTTCAACTTTGCAGTTACAGACCACCAAATCATCTAACTAATTTATTTATATGCATTCTAGCCCGTGGCAAAGCACGGGCATTCTACTATAGAGGTTGAGCCATACAACTGAAGTCTAAAAGTGTTGGAGACGTGCACGTATCGTGGAGGTAGTGGGAGGGGAGCGAATCTTCGGTCTAACATTGCACTTCCTCTACTCAATAAAAAATGATTGTTTTTCTGCATGGGTGATTGGGCCACATAGGTGGTTCCTTCGTTTCCAGCAAAACCAAATCTGAAGCATCGGAGCTTGCACGCTCTCACAGTCTGCCCTACACAGACACAAAAATTCATTTGAATTACAATATAGAAAAATGAAGGGCGCAGATAAATCCTCGCAAAAAGAATATTTATTTTTGTCACGTTTAGGAATAATATTGTGATGCGCCGTTTTGCCTGTAGTACCCGAGTTTGTATAGCATCTTTCAATGGAAAGATGTTTCGATTGCTTCGGTGTTAGGGGCGAGTCCTCTATGCAGTTCGGTTGAGCTCTGGACGGCGACAAGTGGATTGCATGGCTACATCTAGTGCATAGGTTGATGTCGATCATGCATGTTCCAGTTGAAGATGCACACTTCCTATTTGTTTTTCCGTGAAATCCATTTATGCCGATCTCAGTGAACACAATTAATGTGGTAAGGGGCGAGAGCCTGTTTCGGGAGGGGAAATTTTGGGGGCAAACGAAGTATAGTTTCAGGGTTTCAGCTAAGTGATGCTCCATATACATGTTTTTGGTCCAATGCTTCAGATTGTCAGCATGTTTTGTTGATTTGATTATAATTCTTAGGGACTTCCGAGTGTACAAGATCACTTATTCGGTTGTCGGCCTAAGTGACGGAGTGCTTTCATGTCTTTGATGGCCATTTTCATCAAAAAATACGACAACTGACTGCGTGAACATGTTCAATTTTTACCCATTGCAACGCAGACCATATCCAAACTATCCAAGTATAGAAAGATCGAACTTAGAAACACGTTGAGTTCATATTTCTTACTCTTTCAGAAAACAGAAAACAAAAAGGTTCACTTATCCATGTATGCCACTGCCACCTACTGCTCACACCACGACAACTTTTATAGTATCAGAGTTCCGGAGCGGGAAAACCACCAAACAAAATTTACAGAGAAATAGCAGCTCTAGGCATTAGATTTACCCTGTAAATCATGCAACTATTGCAATGGATTGTGAGCTCTGTATTCTGGTTTCAGGTTTCCATGTTTTCTTTTCGATAAAGGTGGATGGCTTATTCCAGCAGTAAAAGTGGCATTTTTACGAACACCGTAAGCATGATGATCTGCCATGCCATAGTAATGCAAATGATCATGGCAATATGATGACCTGATGAGCCCTTTGGTAGCAGGGGAATCGATACTATATAAATGCATGCTGCAGTTATCCCACATCCACACAATGCATACATGGAGGTCCTTTGTTGGCTGGGTAAAACGGTCCATACTCCACACTCTTTTGTTTCCGAGATATTAGAGTAAACCAAAACAAGGGTCACATTTTTCTTCAATACATTTTCTAGCGGACATTTTCCAGTGGACATATCAACTCTTTCTTAGTATGGTTTCTGCGGATGTTCAACAGGATGGAACTCGTCCCGCACCGAGGTCGTGGCCGCCTCAGTAAGTCTGGCAATCAGTGTGTGAAGCAGCGGAGCGGCACCGGTCACGCAGGACTGAAGGTGTATCCGTGGAAATTCCCTTCAACGCTATGTTTTGCCAATTGTATTCATGTGCGTAATATAAGCATATTGGGCTGACTGCGGTTTGCTTGCAGATCTGTCATGGCCATTTTCATTAGCCAAACTGTACAAGTAAAAAAAGATGGGCCTCTCGCCCATAACAGTCATCCACTTCTCAGGAACGTCCAGCGTATTGGGGTAGAACTGGATGCAAGGTGTGTTATCTGTAAACTCCAGTTCGAAGATGGTGGACACCTGTTCCTGCGATGCAAAGAGGTGAGGAAATTGTGGAGGAGCCTTGGCCTGGAACATGCCCGACAGAGTCTCCTCGAGTATGAAACGCCAAAGCTGTTGCTTGCTGCTGTTCTCAAACTCCCAGAGAAGACCAAACTCCTAGTAATTTGCCTGCTATGGGCGTGGTGGTCAGAGCGTAACACCGAAAACCACAAGAAACAGAGGCTGTCAGTGGGTGCGTTCCGAGCAAAGGTCACCTATCTCACCAATGAGTGGACTGAATTTCTGAGCGGAAAAATGGAGAACCAAGTTGACGAGACCCCTGGCCGCAAGTGGTGTGCACCGCCAATGGAGTTTGTCAAGATTAACATGGATGCTGCGTTTCACGCGGCGTCCGGTGCCGGGGGCCGGTTGGGGAGCCACAGTCCGGGATCATTCAGGCGACATCCTCCTGGCAGTGGCGGGCAAACTGGAACACCTAACTTGTGCGCTTCAAGGGGAGGCCGAGGCCATGCGCAGAACACTCCAGCTTGCTGAATCGTATGGTATGGGCCGACTTCTGTTTGAGACGGACTGTCTGAACCTGCAGTTAGCTCTCTCCTCAACTGCTCAAGACCGGGGATCCCTAGGTGTCCTCTTCCGTGTAGCAGAGTATCTCTTGCAGATAAGCTTTATTGAGCACAAAATCTTGTACTGCCCTCGTGAGTGTGATCGCCCAGCGCATGTGCTGGCTGCCCTTGGCTCGTCGGCGGAATCTGGCTCCCAGCGCATGTGTGGGAGTCAGGTTTCCCTGCCGCTGTAACTGATGCCGTGGCCGCTGATTTGGTTGGCCCAGAGTAATGTGGAATGCAAGGTGTTCCCGATCAAAAAAAAAAAATGGGCCTCACAAACAAGGTCTGAATGGAACAACAAAATGAATACAACACGTTGCGTCTCACAGAAGTTCAGACTTCTTACTCTCTTTTTTTATAAAGAGAGGTTACTATTTCACAGAAACATTAAAACAAGGTCTTTAGTACAGAAACGAGTTACTATTTCAGTTTTCAGTAAAGATAAAAGTTCTCAACTGCAACTGAGTACACATGTAAGCAGTGCATGTTGTACTCATAAACATAGTCAACTTCAAAGATAGGCTTCAACAGGTAGCCATCCAACAAAATTATGAGTTTATGAGGGACTAGGCCACGGTGGTTTCTATCAAAACCAACTTTCAAGGCCAGTGTGAAGCCCAGGATTGTTTGTAATGAGAGCAGTAGTTGATGTGTCGCCTTCTGAATTCGGACATCTTTTCTGGTGTATGTTCCTACGTTGTTTTGGTGGCGAGGTAACCAACACCTTGCATATGCATTTCCTCACCACCACACAATGCGAGGGCTAACATATAGGCTGGTTTGTGTAGACGATGATTTCTTTCAGGTCTATCGTGGCCATTTTCGTAATTGAAAGGGCTGATGATAAGGCAGGAACAAAGTCCCTTGCACTCCTTATTATCGCTGGTGCACTGAGCATCCTGTACTGGAGGCAAGATCTTTTGGTTGTTTAATGTTTATCTGTCTTTGTTATGTATGTAGTTTCTTTGATGATCTTCGGCCAGATGCAGTAATCCAGATCGGCCACATTCAACCTACTGGTTGTGAGCAGCAGGTTAGTGTTGCTCTTGTGCAATATCACCAGGGTATATGCAGTTTCATTGTTTGTGTAGATTGCTAATGTGATTAGCATTAATTTACAGGGTTGCTTCATAATCGGTTTTCTCACAGCATAAGCACTGGTGATACCTTACTCTTTTGGCATCTGTACTCATGATGCTTGGTTATCCATAGTGACCTTGAAATTCATAGAAAACTCACTACAAGTTTTACTGTTCCCCTTCTTAAGTTCTTACTGTCACAATGCTATTGACCGGTGCCAAGAAGATTATGTTTCCCAGTCATGTCCCTATATATAATGGAGCAAAACTTACTTTTGCCTCATGCATTTCGTCAAACACCAGCTATGCACTCTCGCGACGATGGTGACCAAGACAGCACGGCTAGTGAGCACGCCGGACACACCTGAAGTCGCCGGTCTTCTCATCACCACTGCCCTGTTGGTCGGGGTGTTCGACTGGAGGGCACCAGCAGCGTCAAGGACCTCTCTGCGCCGCTGCCCAAGGCCGCGCCACACCGCACCAGCTGACAGCGGTACGTCTTTTTTCTTGTATGCACACAGCAAATGTGTGCAATGTGTTGTGGAAGGCAATCCAGCAAGAACAGCGATTGTACAGTCGCTGTTGATCAATGGTAGGGGGCAGTTCAACTGCTCCGCGGCGGCGCATAGCCGGGCACCAAGCAGTGCACCGCCAGCGGCAACAGGCATTGCGCACCAGTGATCCTCCCCGTCGAGCACAGCAAAACCTCACTGGCTTCCCTCAACCTCGCGGATGGGGTAAGAAAATCCGAGACAAATTGATTCCCGCGTGATAAAACAGTATAAACTGTGCAGTGTGCAGAGTCCTGAAGCTATGTCGGATGCTTGCGACATTGTTTAATTGGCTGCGTTTTTTTTTTCAGAACCATTTTTTCTCAAAAATAAATAAATATATTTTAGCATCGGCGGAATAGCAATATTATCCATGATATTTTGCTATTGCGGCGAGAGCAAGTTTATATATGTCGTGTTGTGTATGCATCTTGTTGTTTGTGTGCATAAAGGGGATAGTGGCCCTAAAGCACATGTTGCCCGTAGAAGAACAAAATAATGGAGCACTTCAACTGGAGGCTGGCAGTTGCTGAAAGACAAACAATTGCGATTGAGTAGAGGAAGCACACATCACTCAAGGGCTGTCTGTGGCATTCATTGCATTACAACTGGATTATCTAAAATATCGGTTCGCAAATTCTGTGAAGCAAAATGTGCTCTTTGTATTGCGTAAACATAGGTTTAGATGAGAGAATAACTTGGGTAAACATATTGGTTGTTCTTGCCTGCCTCAAACATGTGCTTCGGTTCTTCGATGGGTTCCAGCTCTTTCCCATTGCTCAAGTCTCAGCACTCCTCCCATGATGGATCGTCCGGAGCTCCCTCTTTCGGCTCACAAATTTGATGAAGTAAAATATTCTTTTTGTATTGGTTTACTCTAATATCTCGAAAGCAAAAGAGTGTGGAGTATGAACCGTTTCACCCAGCCAACAAAGGATCTCCATGCATTCATTGTGTGGTGAAAACTGCCGCTTGCATATAATGGCATGATCGACATAGTACCAAAGAGCTCATCAGGTCATCATAATGGCATGATCAGTTGCATTACTATGGCATGGTAGATAATCATGCTTATTGTGTTTCGCGAAAATGCCATATTTACTATTCGCATCAGCCGCCGACCTCTAGCAAGTCATCATATTGCCATGATCATTTGTATTACTATGGCATGGCAGATAATCATGCTTATTGCGTTTGAAAAGAAAAGCATGGGAACCTGAAATCAGAATCTAGATTTCCCAATCCATGGCAACAATTGGATGATAAAACAGGGGAAATCTGGGTCCAGAGCTCCCGCCTCTATATCGCAGTTATGTGCCCCTATATCCCAAATCGATGATGCATTAAGCCCTCCTCGTTCTGTGCTAAAAACCTGAACTTCATATTTTGAAGAGTAAGAAACCTGAACTCAACCCATCACTTAGACAGGCAAGCTAATAAATTATCTTGCACACACGGAAGCTGTCGAGCCCATAGCATGCAGCTTAATCGACTCTGAAGAGCAGTAGCAACTGAAGCGGATGATAGATCCCCATCCAGTTACATAGGCTCTGGTCTTTCCAGGTGCAGGAGAGGTAAATGCCATTTGAAGTTCCTAAAAACTAGAGCACAAAGAGTTGATGAGGCACCTGATATACATTTTCCTTCATGTACAAGATTTGGTCAGGAAGTTTTGATCAAGAACAACCACATATTGATGCTATTTTTACACTTCAGGGGTACATATGAAAAACACGTATCTACTGTTGTTCAGACGTGGTTGAAACCGCAGCATAATCATATTTGACATCTACAGTGTCGCTATCTTTGGAACCGCGTTCTCTCCAACTGATCTTCCACATCTGGAGTAAGCTTACCCTGCATGACAGAGGAAAAAACATTAGTCATATGGATACATAGATGCAAGGCCTATTCAATGTCGTGAAGTTGTTGTCTAAACTACATACACATGATGAATGCGAACATTGATTTCTGGAAGCAAACCAGAGTACTATTATTAGTTTGAATAAACAGAAGCGCATCATGAAAAGTTTGCTAAGAACTATCCGTGCACGTTTTGGTTCATGCTATAAACACCAACAATTTAACTGCAGATGTCTTATGCTGATATCATTCTAGTAACCAAAGTGAACAAAAACCAACCTCATAAAGAGCGAAAACATCAAAAAATTGGTAAAGCAGTACAATGGCAATATTATTGATATTTGGTAACGCTTGGCGTATTTGTATGCTCAAAGCAGAGCAAGGAATACCAACATCAGATTAAAGTGGTTTAATCTAACTAAAACTATACAAAAATAGACCCAAGCGATGCATTGGTAAGCTGATGTATACCTGTCAGGTTCAATTGTCCTCTTTGCCAACATAAGAGTCAAGAAAACAGGTACCATCGCAGCACAAAGATGTTTAAGAGTATGTCCGCTAACAATGTCATGGGTCCACCTATATATAGGTTTGTCCGCAGCCTCTTCTACCTTGGCAAGAAGGTAAAATCCTGAAATCAATTTGAAAAATCAGAACAGAAGTATCTCTGCGCTTATTCCGTTGGCCTATTTTTAAACTGCGCTTAAATAAATGCTTCTGCATAACTCATTCTTGTAGCAACTTCATCAAAGGACAACAACCAGAAAACAGAAATTCATACACATTTATATTAGTTGGACTGTTGACGGTTTTATAAATTTCCAGGTATAACAGCAGACATTACTGGGGAAACAGAATCATCTTGGCACCGTTCAATGGTATTGACAGAAAAAGAACTTAAGAAGGGGAACATTACAACTTCTAGTGAGTTTTCTATGAATTTCAAGGTAACTATGGTTTACAACCAAGCATCGTGATTACAGACTGCAAGAAGAAAAAGGTATCACCAGTTCTTATGCTTTGAGAAAACCGATTATGAAATAACCCAGTACATTAACGCGAAACACATATAGCTATCTACACAAATAATGGAACTGCATACACCCTGGTGATATTGAGCGAGAATAACACTAACCTGCTGCCCACAACCAGTAGCTTGAATGTGTATACATTGGTGGAATAACTATAGCCATCACAGGTATCACAATGCATGGAACGAACTGGATTACCGCATATGGCCGAAGGTCATCAAAGAAACTACACAACAGAGTAGACAGTTAAGTTCAAGGAAGCAAACATCCCTGACAGAAGGACAGATAAACAATCGAAAGATCTTGCCTACCTCCAGTACAGGATGCTCAGTGCACCTGCAATAACAAGGGGTGCAAGGGACTTTGTTCCTGCCCTATCATCAACCCTTTCAATGATGAAAATGGCCACGATAGACGTGAAAGCAATCGTCATCTAGAGAAACGAGCCTATATGTCAGCGCTCAAAATAATTAAAAATCAAGAAATGAGCAACCCCTATGGGCTGGAGACTATACAGTGTGTACATTTCATGGCACCAAGCTAGGCACTATACATAATAGGAGTTGATTTTCAAATCATAGTGCTGAATGTTAGAACTACGGCACAGAAGATTTAGGAAAGACTCACAGGCAATCTGTCCCAAACCAAGGTGGCATCGTTCGGGTAAAGATGGTAGTAGGATGAACCAACACCGACAGAAGTGACACCAGCAAAGAAGAGTGTCCAACTCCAGAGCTCCCCCTGTGAGCTGCCAACAGGATCAACATCAGAGTGCTTCAAATCTTAATTTGAGTCAGAACAAGGACCAAAATTGGTAAGAGCATCGAGTCTGCACCATAGCCTGAAGTAGTTTTTGTAGTGGCACAGGATGAGCCCCGCGAGACCGACAAAGAGGAAGGGGATATTTGAGATCACATTCAATGTGTTAGGGATCCCTGCAAAACAGATCAAAACAGAACAGTATCGATCAGTACCAAGCTATTTCCCCACATTATTTTGCTGGTGGTCTGTGCCATTGTTCGTTTTTATCGTTTAACAAGTATGCAGAGTGCCCAAGCACTCGCGTTAGCAGCCAAATTAGCTGATACAATCAAAGCAAAGCATACAATGCTGACCAATCAGAAGCATTTCCTTCGTGTAGTAAGCAAAAAGTAATTTAGCCGAACCTACGCTTGACCAATCAGAGTGTGCTGGCAATCAGAAGCATTCCTCTGTAGTAACCAGAAAAACAAATGAATGGAGCCTAATTTTGGCCGAATCTACACTTCATTTGCTCCCTTGGCAACTTTATGCTATCAATCACTAACCTAAGAGAATAAAAAAAGCAGAATCTGGTCAGATGGCTTTGCTCGTGATCTGTACCATTATTTGTACCTAACATTCATGGAGTATGCAGAGTGGCCAAGCAGTCGCGTTAGCAGCCAATTTAGCTGATATAATCAAAGCAAAGCATACAATGCTGACCAATCAGAAGCATTTCCTTCGTGTAGTAAGCAAAAAGTAATTTAGCCGAACCTACGCTTGACCAATCAGAGTGTGCTGGCAATCAGAAGCATTCCCTCTGTAGTAACCAGAAAAACAAATGAATGGAGCCTAATTTTGGCCGAATCTACACTTCATTTGCTCCCTTGGCAACTTTATGCTATCAATCACTAACCTAAGAGAATAAAAAAAGCAGAATCTGGTCAGATGGCTTTGCTCGTGATCTGTACCATTATTTGTACCTAACATTCATGGAGTATGCAGAGTGGCCAAGCAGTCGCGTTAGCAGCCAATTTAGCTGATATAATCAAAGCAAAGCATACAATGCTGACCAATCAGAAGCATTTCCTTCGTGTAGTAAGCAAAAAGTAATTTAGCCGAACCTACGCTTGACCAATCAGAGTGTGCTGGCAATCAGAAGCATTCCTCTGTAGTAACCAGAAAAACAAATGAATGGAGCCTAATTTTGGCCGAATCTACACTTCATTTGCTCCCTTGGCAACTTTATGCTATCAATCACTAACCTAAGAGAATAAAAAAAGCAGAATCTGGTCAGATGGCTTTGCTCGTGATCTGTACCATTATTTGTACCTAACATTCATGGAGTATGCAGAGTGGCCAAGCAGTCGCGTTAGCAGCCAATTTAGCTGATATAATCAAAGCAAAGCATATAACGCTGAACAATCAGAAGCATTCCCTTCGTATACTAACCAAAAAGTATACACCTCAGTTGCTCCCCAGTTTCCCCTCTTCTCTCCTCAATCGTGTGCGCTGGTCTCGCTAAATCACAAACCTAAGTACTTAAAAACAGAAAGATCCGTGGGCAGCACACAGCTAATATAACCAAAGCAACAGATAGTGCTGGAAATCAGAAGCATTCCCTCTGTAGTCTGTACTGATAACCAAATCAACATATGGATAGAGCCTAATTTTAGCCGAACCCACACTTCATTTGCCTCCAAATCCCCCCTTGGCAACTTCATTCTATCAATCACCAACCTAGGAGAACAAAGCAGCAGAATCTGGCCACATGGCTTCGCACAAGATCTGTGCCAGCCATAATTCGTTATCACCCTTCATCATGTATGCAGAGCGGCCAAGCAAGTGCGTTAGCAGCCAATTTAGCTGATACAATCAATCAAAGCAGCAGATATAACGCTGACAAATCAGAAGCATTTGGCCGGTGTACCAGTAACCAAAAGGCACGCCAAGGGAGCATGACTCAGCCAGACCAGTGCTTCACTCGCTCCCCAATCTCCCCCATCTGGCTCTAACCGTGTCCGCTGGACTCGCCAGATCACGAATCGAACAAGAGGCTAAAAATAGCCGAATCTGCGGCAGCGCCCCCAAATCCTCCCGCCCTGGGGGAGGCAGGGGCAGAGCATGGACCGGGGGCGAAGATTCAGGGGAGGCGATGGTGGTACGGTACGGGGGTTGGGGTTAGTTACCGAGGAAGAGGACGCGCTGGTCGGCGAAGTCGTGGTAGTCCTCGTCCTGCGGGATGGCGGGCGTGACGAGCATGAGCACCACGAAGATGCCCGCCGCCGCCGCCCACGCCACCCACTTCTTCCTCCACCACTCGCCGTCCATCGCCGCCGCCCGCCGCCAAGCTTCTCCGCCCTCCCTTCCTCCTCCCCCCTCGATTTTTTTCCTGTTCTCCGCCGCCCGCTTCCAAGTTTTTTTCCTATTGGCTTTGGGGAGTTCGTCCGCTGCACGCCGCTCGGCTTGACTGGGGACCTTTTTTTTCTATCGGAGACGAAGCCCGGCTTGCTTCCGGGAGAGGCAAGCGGCGCTCGCGCGGGCCCCGCGCGTGGCGATCGGACGGCCGGGCTCGCGCCTGGAGGGGATCGGACGGGTGGTGGGGGTAGGGGCGTGCGGGAGGTGGTTGCGTCCAGCGGGCGTCCGTGGAATAGCGGTGGTACGAGTGCTCTGTTTTCTAATGCTGTACGGAAGATGTGGCGTGTGGACTCTGCTGCCTGCATGAGCTCCACGTCATCACGCCACCTCACCGGGTGTCTCTCCAATCCAGTAACAACGTGTGTGCCATGCAGCCTGCACGATCCATTTTTCCAGAGCAAATTCATCTGCGGTGCTCAAACTTGGCCCGCGAGCTCACCTTGATCAATCGTACATAACAAATTGGTAAGTATGGTTACGGTTAATACTATACTCAATATTTTTCGAGGGTACGCAAAGAGCGTGCCATAGCTTGATAGAAGGAGAGAAAACAATATACAAGAGTTTTGCGCTGCTGCCATCAACCACAAGCCGGCCGAGGCCACACACACTCCACTCCACTCACTAAGCTAACTCTTCACAAAAGATCGCTCAGTCCTCTCCCTCCAGCTATCGCCCGCATGCGGAGCTCGTCTATAATCTTGTTGACTAGCTCCATGGCCAAAGATGGGGTGCCTGCCTGGCGGAATACACGTTCGTTTCTTTGCTTCCAAAGATGCCAACAGACTAACATCATAAATGAGTCCAAGGCTTTCCGGCTCTCCTTGGCAATCCTTTTCCGGGTGCTTCCCCACCAAAGCTCCAAAATGTCACCAGTCGTAGGTGCTAGACTAGGATCAAGTCTCGTTGGATAACGCAAGTGCCAAATTTGACACGAGAAAACGCACTGGACAAGGAGGTGGTCGACAGTGTCTTCATCCTGGTCGCAAAGATAACAAGGGGAGATGGCATCTTCGAGTCCGTGCCTGAGGCGACGGTCGAAAGTCCATATCCTATACTAGATGGCCAGCCATATAAAGATCTTTACCGTAAGCGGTGCCCAGCATTTCCAAATCCACTTTGCGAAAGTGCCACTAATTGCGCCTTTGAAAAACATCCGGTATGCAGAGGCCGATGTGTATATTTGTTTTGCATCCCATGGCCAGATCGCCTCGTCTTGCAGGTTGGGATCTAACTGAGCAGCCAACACATGCTCCCAAAGCCGAATGAATTACACCAGACCATCTGTAGAGAGGTCTCCTGAGATGTCCGACGTCCATCGGTGGTTGACCAAGCCCTCCTTCACTATTCTTCTGTTGACAGTCTGCGTGCGAACAGCACCCCAAACTTCTGGAACGACCTCCTTGGCCGACACGCCTCCTATCCATCTATCTTTCCAGAAGAGCGCCTTGGTTCCATCGCCAACTTTCTAGTGAACTAAGCTATCGAAAGAAGCTTGGACTTGCGGGTCTTTGGCCATGGGAAGCCCGTGCCATGGGCGACTCGTGTCAGTGCGCCGCAACCACTCCCACCTCAATCTTAGAGCCAGACCCTGATGATTTAGGTCAATCAGCCCGAGACCACCTAGCTTCTTTGGTCGGCACACTCTCTGCCAAGCAACCAAACATTTCCCTCCATGAATCTCATCGGTTCCCTCCCAAAAGAAAGCACGACATCTCTTGTTGACTTGCTCAATTGCCCATTTAGGCGCATCCACGATGATTAGGTGGTGGGTCCGCCTAGCCAAGACCACATCATGAACTAGGATGAGCCGCCCAGCTCTAGTAATGAGACCCTTCTGCCATCCCGGCATGAAGTTCAACACGCTGTCCACCACCGGCTGCCACTCTGAACGTGTCAGCTGCCATATTGACAGTTGGAGGCCCAGATATTTGCAGGGAAAGTTTTCCAATCGCCACGGCATTGCCGCCTGGACAAGCTCCTTGTCTCCCTCTTCCTCCCTGATCAAGATAGCCACCGATTTTTCATAGTTGATGCGTAGGCCCGAGGCGCTCCCAAAGATGTGCAGAGCCTCTCTGACGAACCGGAGATCAGAGGCAGTAGGCCTGATGAAGAGAACCACATCGTCCGCATAGATAGAAAGTCTTTGCATCGGCGTGCAGCCCGGCATTGTGCTCAACACATTGCACTCCTGAGCTCTAGTAATGAGGGATGTGAGCACATCCATAGCAATGACGAAAAGAAGAGGCGAGACGGGGTCTCCCTGGCGCAGCCCTTGAGCATGCACAAACTTCTGACCGGTGTAGCCGTTAACCACCACACGAGAAGAGGCCGAGGATAGAAGAGTAGATATCCAAGACAGCCAAGTATCCGAGAAGCCTTTAGCTCGAAGGACTTCGAACAAGAATGGCCAAGACAGACTGTCGAAAGCCTTCGAGATATCCAATTTAAGCATGACTCCTTTGGCTCTACGACGATGAAGCGATCGTGCCACTTGCCTGACAAGCAAAAAGTTGTCATGCAAGTTCCTCCCCTTAATGAAAGCCAACTGGTTGGACTGCACCAGCTCGTTCATGCGAGGCCTCAACCTGTTGGCCAGGAGCTTGGAGTCAAGTTTAGGCAAGCTATGGACCAAACTAATGGGTCTGAAATCTCCCACCTGACAGGCTCCCTGCTTCTTAGGAATGAGTGTGATCAGCGCTTGGTTGAGGCGCCCAAAACCATGGCCATTGCCAAGAAACAAATGCTGAAGGGCAGCCATCACATCTCCTTTGATGATACTCCAAGAATTCTGGAAGAACAAACCTATGAAGCCATCCGGGCCAGGTGCACGATCAGTGGGCATCTCTTTGATGGATGCCCACACCTCCTCCTCCGTAAACAAAGTGTCTTGGTCGTCAAGATTGATGGGGTGGACCCCGAGGAAGTCTAAGTCCACCGTGTTATCGTGCTCACGAGCCTGCCCAGAAGGTTTTTGTAGGTTTCAAAGAAAATCTGCTCTTTCCCTCTCTGATCCGTGATCAAATTCCCCTCGTGCGAGATCGTCGGGATAAAGTTCTTCATCTTTCTCCCGTTTGCCACGAGGAAGAACAACTTCGAACTCGCATCACCCTCCTGCAACCAATGGATTCTAGAGCGTAGGCGAGCAATCTTGCGCTCAAGCGAAGTTAGCCCAAGGGTGGCCAACTTCAACGTCCTCCTGAGCCACCTTTCGCCATCCGAAAGCCCGCGCTTTTCCTGCGCCACGTCAAACTGAAATATGATCCAGTTCGCAATCGCGATCTGCAGCTTGATGTTGCCAATCTTCTTCTGCCCCCAAGCTGTCAAGTAGCGCGCTGTGTTCCTGAGCAAGAGATCCAGACGCTTGAAAGGGTCGTGCACGGGAGGGTCGCAAACCCAAGCATCCCTCACAGCCTCCTCATAGCCCTCAAGCTTAGTCCAAAAAACCTCAAATCTGAAACATTTGTGCGGGTGCATGTTCTCCTGAAGGGAAAGGTGCAGAGGGCAATGGTCCGAGGATGAAGTGGAAAGAGCATGCAAGAGGCAGTCCGGGTGCTCCATCTCCCAATCCACCGAGACTAGAGCCTTGTCAATCTTCGTAAGGGTGGGGGCGTCGCGCTCATTGCTCCAAGTGAAGGCCCTCCCATGCATGAACAGCTCCTTGAGGCCATTGCAATCAACAAACTGACGAAATTTCTGCATCATGCGCCTGTCGATGAGAGAATTGCTCTTATCCGTGGCTTGGAGGATCATGTTGAAGTCACCAATGACCAGCCAAGCGCCAGGACAAAGAGATCTCCTGGCCGCCAATTCCTCAAGAAAAAGCACTTTGTCCTGATCCTCCTGAGGGCCATAGACAGAAGTGAGCCACCAAGGTGCACCATCTGTCGGAGAAACGTAGCCAGTGATAAAGTTCGTGTCCCGCACACAGTTGGTGATGCTAACCAACGTCGATTGCCAGGCAATTAGGACTCCTCCCCTGGTGTCAGTGGTCAGTAAATAGTAAAAACCATCATACGATGGGCCTAAGCATTGCATAACCGTGAAGGTATCAATACATGCCAGTTTAGTCTCTTGGATACAAAAAATCGAGGGGTGTGTCGTATCCGCAAACTCCCGGAGAGCCTTCTTCTTCACCGCACTATTGAGACCACGCACGTTCCAACACACCAACTCCAAGTTGAGCGACGACATGATGTCAGTCAAGAGACTCCGTAGCAACCCGCTCAAGCGAGCAGAGCCACCCTCGAGGCCTCCTCCAAACCGAGATCAAAAGGAATTGCCTTCCCGAAGATAGCCGCTGTCGGTGTCAAAACCGGCGGATCTCGGGTAGGGGGTCCCGAACTGTGCGTCTAGGCGGATGGTAACAGGAGACAAGGGACACGATGTTTTTACCCAGGTTCGGGCCCTCTCGATGGAGGTAAAACCCTACTCCTGCTTGATTAATATTGATTATATGGGTAGTAGAAGAGTAGATCTACCACGAGATCAGAGAGGCTAAACCCTAGAAGCTAGCCTATGGTATGATTGTTGTTCGTCCTACGGACCAAAACCCTTCGGTTTATATGGACACCGAATAGGGTTAGGGTTACACAGAGTCGGTTACAATGGTAGGAGATCTACATATCCGTATCGCCAAGCTTGCCTTCCACGCCAAGGAAAGTCCCATCCGCACACGGACGAAGTCTTCAATCTTGTATCTTCATAGTCCAGAGTCCGCCAACGGTGATAGTTCGCTATCCAGACACCCCCTAGTCCAGGACTCCCTCAGTAGCCCCTGAACCAGGCTTCAATGACGACGAGTCCGGCGCGCATATTGTCTTCGGCATTGTAGGGCGGGTTCCTCCTCCGAATACTTCATAGAAGATTTTGAACACAAGGACAGTGTCCGGCTCTGCAAAATAATTTTCACATAACACCGTAGAGAGAATAATATTTACACAAAATCAATCTGCTGACGTATTCCGCGGCGTGCCATCACGCCACGGCCAAGTCTTCGTTCGAATCATTTTTACTGTACCACCTCAGCGCGTTTAGCGAGGCGGTTTCCTTGGCACGTCTTGTCAAAGCAGAGATCGTGTCCCCCTTATTCCGGGATTCTCATCAATACGGATGTGGGTAACCCAACCGCGCCATCAATTCACGGTGCTTGGGAGATAAGCGAGTTTTACCAGGCTGGTGGGGGACGCATAGCTCCGTCCGTCCATATAAGGGGATAAGGATCCACCTTTTCACCTACGCCTTCTTCCTCCTTTGCTTATCCATTCCTGCGCACTTTTCGAGCTCCAGCGCCCAAGTCCGCACATCTCATCTCAACCTTCTCCAATTATGTCCGGGCGGGAGGCAAGTGGATGGCCTCCTCCACACGGAGGGGCACATCACAAAGCTGCGGAGGCCGGATACTTGTCCGGCGACATCGCGTGTCGGCTCCCCAACAAGGGCAGCTCATCCCCACCCCTGTGCCCCATGAGAGGGTGGTGTTCCTCACCCACTTCCTCCGCTGCATTAGGTTTCCCACTTCACCCATTTGTCCGGGGCTCATGTTCTACTACGGCCTGGATTTCCACGATCCGCCCCAAACTTCATCCACAATATCTCGACGTTTATAAATGGGTGCGAAACCTTCCTCTGCATCCAGCCCCACTTCGGCTTATGGTTGAAGACCTTTAGCGTCAAGCCGAAGATAGTGGGCGGCCGACAGGCGGAGTGCGGAGGCGCCATGGCGGGCAGGATGCCCAACGTTACATGGCTTGAGGGCTCCTTCTTGGAGATCATAAAGGGGTGGTAATCGGGGTGGTTCTACATCACCGAGCCGCGCGACTCCAAATGGGCGGCGGCCCCCGAATTCAGATCTGGATCCCCCACACGGCTCACATCATGGAAAGAGACGGGCCTGACGTGGGGTGATTCGGAAGAGCTGACCGGACTCCAAACCTGTGTCCGAAACCTGGTGGACAAGAAGCTCAAGCTTGTCAACGTAGTCCAGGTTATGCTCATCCGCCGGATTCTCCCATGCCAGCAACGGGCCTTCAATTTGTGGGAGTTTGATCCGCCACAAAGACCTTGAGTCGGCTCTTCGACACTACGTCTTAAGACGCTGGAAGGTGCTGTCCAAGGGCGCCAGCTCCCGCATCCGCTACCGAAGATCGCGGATTTAGCTCGCAGCGTCAAGCCAGCGAGGTAAGTTATTTTACCCTTTATGGGACTCTTTTTTCATAGTTTGACTCAATGCAGGATCTAAAACTCCCTAACTTTTGACAGGACTGGCTGGAGACGTCCGGACAGATTAACTGTCCGGCTCCTTTGCCAGAAGACCCAGCGGACGCCCGCGTGACGGGGCTGCGGGTTCCGGCACCTCACGTGGTGACGGAGAAGAAGGCCAAGAAGGAGGCCACGGGAACTCGAAGGAGCTCCGGCACCAGTCTTGTCAGATTCTGAAATGTAATCCTCTCCCGAGAACGAGGAGGAGGAAAGAAGCCTCTCCCAGTGGGGAAGAGCGAAAAAGGAAGGCTGCCCATTTGGGAGGCCGGAGGGTCCAAGAAGGAAGAACCCTTCCTCCGGACGTCTCCACCAACGCCAACGACGGCGGAGGAGTGGCCCTCGAGGCCAAGCCCTGGCGAGATCGTAAGTGTCCGGATACCGATGGTTTTTTATTCATCGCATAGTGTTCTCTAATGCCGAACAATCATGCAGCCCGCCCAAGGGCGAGCTCGCCGCTTCGTCAAGCGGGTCCCTGAATTCGTCCGAAGTGGAGAGCACTTCTCTTCCGGCCGCCTCCTCACCTCGCGCCGCCGATGACGCTGAGGTGGGACCCCAAGGGGGGCCTGGTCAAGAGGAGGTGGCGCAGGAGGCGCCACAAGGCAGCCTCCCGGACTCCGGGCGCGAGGGGAGCGAGACCCCCAGGGGATCTAAGCCCGACCCTTGTCCGGACTCCATACCGGAACCTTCAGTCGTTCCGAAGTCCGGGAAGCGGCCCCTTCGTAAGAAGGGTAAGACGCCGGTGCCCTCCGTCCAACCAGAGGCATCGGATAGCTTACTGGAGGCGCTTAAGAGCGCCTCCATCGAGGAGGAGCACCGCACTGTTATGAGTGCGGTGATCCAGAAAGTTCGGTCCGCCAAGAGCGGGTTGACCGAAGCCTGTACCAGCCTTCTAACAGGCTTTGAGGTAAGTTTAGAATATGTAAAAATATTACCGCATAGACAGTAGCCCATGATGCTTAGTTCGGTGTTCGGAAAGAAAAGCAGGACTGAGGATCTAAAAAGATATCTGTGAGAGTCTAACATAAATATGTCAATATGGGAATGCAGGCTGCGCTGCTGACCTCTGCCGCACTGACTGCGGAGGTCAATGCATTGAAGCAGAACCTCGAGCGGTCCGAGAACGAGCTCGGCCTTGCCAAGAAGCAGCTCGAGGACAAGGAAGGTAAGTAATACCTTATTAAAGTAATACCTTATAGAAAGTAGTTGGTTGCAAAAAAGACAGGAATAACATGGGTATTTTAGGGGCCACGAACGAGGTGGCGACCCTAAAGGAAGCGGTGACCGTGGCCGAAAACAAAGCGGCCGCGGAGCGCATCAAGCGAGAGAAGGGGGAGGCGCAGCTGGTGGAGGTACGGCAAGAGCTCCAGGCTCTCGTGAAAAAACACGAGGGTTTGGAGCGTGACTCGAAGACCCGAGAGTCCGAGCTTGCCTCGGCTCTTGAGAGTGCCAAGGCCGCTAAGGCCGAAGCCCGTAAAGCCCTCCAGAGATTGAGGCAATGAGGAAGATAGCGGCGGTAAGGCATTCTTTATGCAAAGCAAGAATGTAAAAGTCAATTATCATTACTTACCCGAATCCGGAGCTCTCCAGAGCCTTCGCAGATCTGCCCGGTGTATCCGATGCCGCCGCTTTCTACCGAGCGAAGAGGGGAGCTCGACGGAGAAGGTGTTTTGGTCTCGATATCGAGGCCGAACACCCAGTGCCCTTGAGCGACCAATCAAGCAATTGGTCGAGCTCCACAAGGTCGCCGAACAGGCCATGAAGGGCCTTATAGCTCGGCTGTGGCCAAATGAGGCCATGCCTGGGAGCTACTTCGGACTAGTGCGGCGGCTGGTGGACGCCTGTCCGTGGATCTTAGTCATCAAGCGCTCCGTCTGTATTGAAGGTGCCCGTAGGGCCCTTGCCCGTGCTAAGGTGCACTGGGGCAAGCTGGACGGTGAGAAGCTTGTGAAGGACGGACTACCACCGGGCAAGGAGCATCGCAAGCGCGAAATGTATTATGAGGGCGTCCTGGAGGGTGCCCGCCTGATAGCGGGTGAATGCTCCAAAGATGTAATTTTTGAATAGACTCGCATTTGTTATCCTGTACGCTGAAAACTTGTTCATATGCGCTAAGCAACGCTTGTGAATTTAAAATATTACCTTCTGTGCGGCCGTTTATCAAAATTTGAGAGATGGCAAGTCGTTGGCTTCAGCCCCCATGCCACGAGTGCTGGGGTGTTCGGGATAAACTTGAGCGCTCTTGTTCCCATTCTTGGGTCCTTCGAGGGAGGCGCTCACATAGCGAACAAGGCAACCGGACTTATAGTGCTTGAACACTCTCACTTAGCCATAGAATTCTATAATTTTAAATTTCGCGAAGCCCCTAGTATTCGGAAGACCGAGTTCGGGGCGCTATCCACGCCTTGGCCGGACAATGCCGGTTCCTCGATCTAAGCGGCATAAGTCTTTAGGGACTCGAAGAAACCTCTCGAACAGCGACCAGCTCTCGCCCTATCATGACGGTCAGTTTTAGATTTCTCCACTGAGGTGCTCAACCCAGCTCAACCGGGGCACAATCGCAGTAGTTCTCCCAGCGCTACCTTAGCCGATATAACGGAACGTAAGGTACCAAAACATGGGAGCCGGGCAAACCCAACTATTGACCCAAGACATGATTCGAAGCCGATGCATATAATGCTATAAGTTCGGGGTGCTGCACTTGTGAAAGTGTTCGGACTTGTCACACCATTTTTTTGGGGTACATAAGCCCCTGGTGTGGTGGCCGTACCAAATTGTACGTTTGCGCAATGTCATAGATGAACATATACAATGGGAAAGAATGTAATATTAGGCAAGAGCTATATATTGTGTATTCAAAAGAAACTGCAAATAAAAGAAGAACGATACAAATTTGGCGATAAGCAAGGTACGGGACTTTGACATGTCCCCCTTCCAGGGGTAAGCTGCGGGATGGTATGTAAAACAGGTATAATGCTCGTAATAGAGACCACCTGGACACTCGACGTAGCTTTCTGCTTCCCTGGCTGTTGCATCGTGAGTTCGGCAATTCTAGTGTCGGGCAGGGCTTCTGGAGAACAGAGTCCTGAAAGTAAAAAGAAAAAGAGAAAAAAAGAAGAAGAAAAAAGGAATGACACAAACGGGAGCCCCTAGTGCGGTCTAGCCGCATTCTGGGCATGCCGTGGTCGTGGCCCGTCCCCTATGCCCATGGTGCTTCAGAGCGCAATTACGTGCGCGTAGTACTGGCTTCGCGAGTTCGCGAGGGCTGGGGTTGGGGCCGCATTACTACGCTTGTTCGGAACGTGCCAGGCGGTCTTGCTGTAGGTTACTCCGGGCGCGCTTGACGGTGTCCGGACGTTTGGTAGCCGGTCTCAAGAATTGCCTCAAGAGGCTGCTTTGTACTTCCGCCGCTAGGGCCGCCGTATGCTCCTCCGTTCAGAGAGAGCGTTCGGTGTTTCCATTGATCGTAATTACTCCTCGAGTGCCTGGCATCTTGAGCTTGAGATATGCGTAGTGCGGCACCGCATTGAACTTTGCAAATGCGGTTCGTCCGAGCAGTGCATGATAGCCGCTGCGGAACGGGACTATGTCGAAGATTAACTCTTCGCTTCGGAAGTTATCCGGGGATCCGAAGACCACTTCAAGTGTAACGGAGCCTGTAGAGTTGGCCTCTACACCTGGAATGACGCCTTTAAAGGTCGTCTTTGTGGGTTTGATTCTTGACGGGTCTATGCCCATTTTGCGCACTGTATCCTGGTAAAGCAGGTTCAGGCTGCTGCCGCCATCCATCAGGACTCTAGTGAGGTGAAATCCGTCAATAATTGGGTCAAGAACCAATGCGGCGAAACCGCCGTGACGGATGCTAGTGGGGTGGTCCCTTCGATCAAAGGTGATCGGGCAGGAAGACCATGGGTTGAACTTCGGGGCGACTTGCTCCATCGCATATACGTCCCTTAGTGCACGCTTCCGCTCCCTTTTGGGTATGTGGGTTGCGTATATCATGTTCACCGTCCGCACTTGTGGGGGAAAGCCCTTTGTCCTCTATTGTTCGGGCGGCCGGGCTCCTCCTCGTCATCGCTATGCAGCCCCTTGTCATTGAGTTCGGCATTTAACTTGCCCGCCTGCTTGAACACCCAACAATCCCTGTTGGTGTGGTTGGCTAGTTTTTTGGGGGTGCCATGTATCTGGCACAAGCGGTCGAGTATTCGGTCCAAGTTGGACGGGCCCTGGGTATTTCTTTTGAATGGCTTCTTCCGCTGACCGGGTTTAGAGCCTCTGAATCTGGCATTTCTCAGATCTTCTTGATTGTCACCGTTAATGCAGCATTTATGCTTGTTGCGCCGACCTACCATTGTTGTCCTTGGTATCCGAACTACCGTGGTGTTCGCCAAATTGTTGCTTCGAGCTAGCGGATGTCCTCTCCGCGCAAAAGTGGGTCATGAGTGTGGTGAGGGCTGCCATGGATTTCGGCTTTTCCTGTCCTAGGTGCCGGGCTAGCCACTCGTCACGGATGTTGTGTTTGAAGGCTGCTAGCGCCTCTGCATCCGGACAGTCGATGATCTGATTTTTCTTTGTTAGGAACCGTGTCCAGATTTGTCTGGCTGATTCTTCTGGCTGCTAAATTATATGGCTAAGGTCATCGGCGTCTGGTGGTCGCACATATGTGCCCTGGAAGTTATCGAGGAATGCGACTTCCAGGTCCTCCCAACAACCGATTGACTCTGTTGGCAAGCTGTTGAGCCAATGCCGAGCTGGTCCTTTAAGCTTGAGTGGGAGGTATTTGATGGCATGTAGATCATCACCGCGGGCCATGTGGATATGGAGGAGATAGTCCTCGATCCGGACCGCAGGATCTGTGGTACCATCGTATGATTCGATGTTTACGGGTTTGAAGCCCTCGAGGATTTGATGATCCATTACTTCATCATGAAGCATAGTGGGTGTCTTGGCGCCTCATATTGGGCTATATCACGGCGTAGCTCATATGAGCTTTGTCTCATCGTGTTCGCCTCGGCGGGGTTCTTTGTATCCGGCGTGACGGTAATCATCCCGAGTCGTTAGGCCCACGCGATCGATAGATCGATCTTGTTTGCTTTGCCTTATCCTCCAAGATATCTCGCAAGACCGCGCGTTCTCCGTGCCTTGGTACTTTTTGAGCGGCGTCGGGCGTGGCTTGAGCGGAGGGCCGAGAGGCTTCTCTGTCGCGGCCACGGGGTGCCCGGTCTGCCATGTCGTGCGCTGGTGACGCGGGTGCTTCCTCCTCTGATCGAGGCAACGGCCTGCGTTTGGGGTAGCTTCTGGAGGGGCGTTCAAGTTCGTACTCTTCGGCTGCAAGGACTTCGGTCCATCCGTCAGCTAGCACGTCTTGGTCAGCTCTAAGCTGCTGCTGCTTTTTCTTGAGGCTGCTTGCCGTGGCCATAAGCCTGCGTTTGAAACGCTCTTGTTCGGGTGGATCCTCAAGCACGACAAATTCATCGTCGTCGAGGCTTGCCTCATCTTCGGAGGGAGGCATATAATTATCGCCCTCTACCTCTCATGCGCCACTCTATCATGAGGGCTGGCTTCTCCCTCCTCTGCGTTGAATCCTGCTGGAGGGGTTGTCTTCGCATTGTCCGGGTGTTATTATCTCCGTGCGGAATCACCGTTTTCTTTGTGGCGGGATTTAGAGCGGCGCCCGCTGGCGTCGGCGCTTGGGTTGTTTCTTGGAGGGTCATCCTCCGCTATTCCATCGCCATTCCATCTTTTGGGATGTCCACCATGTATATGTCATATGACGAGGTGGCCTTCCAGTGCCCCGTAGGCGCTGGTTCTTGATTATCTCCTGCATCGTCGTCCATACCGTCGATGTCTTCGGAGTCGAAGTCGAGCATGTCGGTTAAATCATCGACAGTGGCTACAAAGTGGGTGGTGGGTGGGCGTTGAATTTCTTCGTCGTCCAAATCCCAACTTTCCTGACCATAGTCTGGCCAGGGCTCTCCTGATAAAGAGAGAGACTTTAGTGAATTCAGGATGTCGCCAAAGGGCAAGTGCTGAAAGATGTCCGCGGCGGTGAACTCCATAACAGGTGCCCAATCGGATTCGACTGGCAGGGGCGCGGGAGGTTCGGAGTCCGGAGAGGATTCCGGCACCTCGGAGTCACGGGCTTTGCAAAGGACAGGGATGGTGTTCGGCTCAATCGCCGTAGAGATTTCAGCCCCCGAGGCGTTGTCCAACCAACCGTCCTCGATCGGCGAAACCGGCTCCGGATTAAGGGTCGGAGCGGGCACTGGTGCGGCCTCCAGGGCACTGTTCGGCGGCAGAGCTAGATCGTACCCATCGACACAGTGCGGCACGCTCGGCTGCGGCTCGAATCCGTCCAAGATCAAGTCTCCGCGGACATCGGCCGTATAGTTCAAACTTCCAAATCTGACCTGATGGCCAGGGGCGTAGCTTTCAATCTGCTCCAGATGGCCTAGCGAATTGGCCCGCAGTGCAAAGCCGCCGAATACGAAGATCTGTCCGGGGAGAAAAATATCACCCTGGACTGTGTCGTTGCTGATGATTGAAGGAGCCATCGGGCCTATAGGTGACGACACAGAGGAACTCTTAATGAAAGCACCAATGTCGGTGTCAAAACCGGCGGATCTCGGGTAGGGGGTCCCGAACTGTGCGTCTAGGCGGATGGTAACAGGAGACAAGGGACACGATGTTTTTACCCAGGTTCGGGCCCTCTCGATGGAGGTAAAACCCTACTCCTGCTTGATTAATATTGATGATATGGGTAGTACAAGAGTAGATCTACCACGAGATCAGAGAGGCTAAACCCTAGAAGCTAGCCTATGGTATGATTGTTGTTCGTCCTACGGACTAAAACCCTTCGGTTTATATAGACACCGAATAGGGTTAGGGTTCACACAGAGTCGGTTACAATGGTAGGAGATCTACATATCCGTATCGCCAAGCTTGCCTTCCACGCTAAAGAAAGTCCCATCCAGACACGGGACGAAGTCTTCAATCTTGTATCTTGATAGTCCAGGATTCCGGCCAACGGTGATAGTTCGGCTATCCGGACACCCCCTAGTCCAGGACTCCCTCAGCCGCCATTGCCCTCAGTTGAGGCTCCTGGATGGGTGAATCGAACATTTGTCGCAGCTGCCCAAGCGCCTCATGAGTGACCGCCAGGCCATCCGGCGTGATACCAAGTGCTTTGAGGAGCACGGTCTCCGCAGTCGTAGCACCGGTCTTTCTAGGAGCGCAGGCAGACGAGGAATGCGTGCTACGACGTGGAGTATCCTACGCAGCACCTTTACCACGGACAGCTTCAATTTCCTTGAGGAGAGGTGGGGCGAGTTTCTTCAAAAGACCAGTGCAGAAAGCTTTGATATTTGCTACTGCAGTTTGCTCCTTAGGCGGCAACAGCAGCTCGGCGCGAACGTGCATGGGAGAGTCACCATCCATGCAACCGACATGCTCCACCAAGAAGATCGCATCCCTGCAGCCAACCGGCTCCCCTTCCGCCTCAGGCTCGAAATCCGCACTGGCCCCATCCGACCGCACCGGCCCTACCACATGCAGTGGCGCGCCGGACGAAATTTCCACCACCGGGGCCCACCCAGGCGCGGGAACCTCCTCCTAGAATGGAACCCCGACCATCCCTTCATCGAGAGGCATGTGGCACTGCACCAGCTCTGTGGCCCGGACTTGACCGGTCACGTCCGGGATCCCAGGCCCCGCCAGGCCAGTCCCACAGCCGCTCTGCTGCAAACCCTGGCACCATCCTCGGGATTCGCCGATTCTTCCAAGACCGTATCAGCTGTTTTGTCCATATTGCCAGCTGCAGGGGGCAGCTCCTGATCCAACACATGGGAAAAAGCGCCAGCAGCCTCAGCCACCACCAACTCCTGGCCCGCGGTCCCACCAACACCTGGCTTTGCCGCCAACCGCTACTGGCCCATGGCCCCACCACTCGAATCATCTGTGGCCAATCCGACCGTTGGCGCCAACTCTGCAGCGGCCACAGGGCCTTGCCCCTGATCCGATGCGGCAGGCGATCCCACCATCGCAGTCGGCGCCGGCAAGGGCTCTCTCGACGCGGGCGGCGCAGGGCGCAGCGGCAGCAGCCGCGGATGCTCGCCAGCAAGTCCCAGGGGCATCGGCGGAATGCGCCAGTCGGACGGACCCACACGTCCCAGGAGAGCCTGACGATAGGAACCACCTGGACTGCCACCCGCCGACGCGCCACCGCAGGCATCACGGACACCGCGCGTCCACGGAAGCACTCTCCACTCACCACTGCCCGAAAAGCTACCGGAGTCCTCAAGCAGACCGCTCTGACCGCTGCCACCGGAGCTCGGAGGGCGAAGCCAGCTCTCCATCCCCGCATGTTCCTTGACTCTGCCAATGTGGATGAGAGTCTTGTACTCCAAAAGCTGGCGGGAAGACAGCCGGCGAGCCGCAGGGCTGCCAACCACCTCAGGCTCCGACACCCATAGCCTCCTATCCACCGGCACCTCATCAGGATCGACGCACCATGCCCGCAACTTTAACAGGGAGAGGTCTTCCCGGCTTGCTGTCTCTGGTGCAAGGCTATCCACCAAGGCATTCCTTCCCATCGTGTCTCGCGTCCAGCTGTGGGAAGGAACACCCTCAATCATCAGGTCCACCTGAGAACGCATCACCTTGGTCACCGCTTGTGCCTGCCGCAGCCATGGCCTGAAGAAGATCTTGAAGAATTCATGCTCAACCGAGTTGGCCGTCAGCGCTTTGTTGCGAAGATCCGGAGCCGTGAAGACCACAAGGAAATCTTCCGGGTGATACTTGTGCACAAAAAACTTGTGTCTGGGAATGCCAAGCTGTGCCACTATGGCCTCAGCCGCCTCCACACATGAAACCACCGGCCGAGAGCCACCGATGTATGCCACCACAGCTAAACGGAGGCGCCGCTCCATGTCGTCCATCTCCGTGGTCCGCGAGATGACACAAACGTCACTGGCCGCAGCTGGCGGCGCTAGCCAAGACCCCGCAGGTACGGTGTCCACCGCGACTGACGAGGGCCGCCCCTGCGGGGAGACCTGCCTAGTCGCCGGCGACAGCCTGCCCGCAAGTCCCGCTGGCGGCAGCTGCTGACCGTGGCACGCAACCTTAGCCATGGCATCGCGCCGGAGCTCCTCCTCCGAACGCGGACTCCTGGGGCGCGTACACCCCGACGAGATGTGCCCTTCCAGCCCGCAGCGGATGCAAAGCGGTTGAAAGGTGCAGTCTTCTCGACGATGACCCTCCCGAAAACACTTGAAGCAAAGCCCGAAGAGATCCGGCGGGATGTCGCGCCGCTCCTGAGAGGACACCGGAGTGCTTCTTAGTGAAGGAAGTGGAGAAGAAAACCTTAGTCACTCCACCCATGATGGTAGTCGCTATCATTGAACATGATCGTAAGTCCAAACACATGTGAACCATTGATCATAGGTGCATCCCACGGTTGAGAGTTCTTCTTAGTGAAGGAAGTGGAGAAGAAAACCTTAGTCACTCCACCCGTGATGGTAGTCGCTATCATTGTGAGCTTATGAGAGTGAGAGCACACAAGGGAGAAACGCGACCTATGTGTGTGTGTGTGTGTGTGTGTGTGTGTGTGTGTGTGTGTGTGTGTGAGAGAGAGAGAGAGAGAGAGAGAGTAAGAAGAGGCGGGTCTGTCCAGATCTGCTGCTAAACTTTTGAGGGGATCTCAGAAACCCGTGTGTCTACTCTATCAATTTTGTTGCTATTTGGTTCAGCGATTTAAGAGCAGTTTGCAAAATATATAAGGGGACAGAAGCTGTGTAAAGTCTACTTTGCTGGAATATTGCCTCTTGTGATTGTGGTTGTTGTTAGTTGGCAACGTAGAGAGTGTATTCTAAATCTCTCTAGAGGTCCTAAAGAAGACTTTGTACTCTTCATTCTCGTAGTTGAGGAGGGTTTTCCACGTTATACCATATGCCATATGTGCATGTTGTTTTTGTTACTCCGTTGATCACTACAAGTGCAAGGGCTATGTAGCGTGCATATTACCATGGCAGTAAATTGGTGCATCGCATCTTTGTTGTCCAGGCCCAATAGTTAGTTATGTTGAATGGTCATTTTGCGAGAGTTCTTTTTTTTTGCATATTCACTCGTCAGCTAAAATCATTTCCTCACTCCTCCTGAATCACTAGATCCCCCCTTGCTTCTTCTAAATCCCTAGCTCCCCTTATCACCGACGCTCCCCTCATTGCCACCGCCTGCATCATCTACATCCTCGGCCACCGCATGTGGCGTCTCACACTCCATCCACCGCCGCGTCTGTGTTGGGGAACGTAGTAATTTCAAAAAAATTCCTACGCACACACAAGATCATGGTGATGCATAGCAATGAGAGGGGAGAGTGTCATCCACGCACTCGTGAGACCGAAGCGAAGCGTTAGCACAACGCGGTTGATGTAGTCGTACGTCTTCACGGCCCGACCGATCAAGAACCGAAAGCACGGCACCTCCGAGTTCTTGCACACGTTCAGCTCGATGACGTCCCTCAAACTCCGATCCAGCCGAGTGTCGAGGGAGAGTTCCATCAGCACGATGGCGTGGTGACGATGATGATGTTCTACCGACGCAGGGCTTCGCCTAAGCACCGCTACAATATTATCGAGGTGGATTATGGTGGACGGGGGCACCGCACACGGCTAATAGATCAATGATCAATTGTTGTCTATGGGGTGTCCCCCTGCCCCCGTATATAAAGGAGCAAGGGGGGAGGCGGCCGGCCAAGGAGGAGGGCGCGCCAAGGGGGGAGTCCTACTCCCACCGGGAGTAGGACTCCTCCTTTCCTTGTTGGAGTAGGAGAGAAGGAAAGAGGAGGAGAGGGAGAAGGAAAAGGGGGCTGCACCCCTTGTCCAATTCGGACCAGAGGGGGGGCGCAGGCCTCCTTCCTTTTGGCCTCTCTCCTCTATTCCTGTATGGCCCAATAAGGCCCATATACTCCCCGGCGAATTCCCGTAACTCTCCGGTACTCCGAAAAATACCCGAATCACTCGGAACCTTTCCGAAGTCCGAATATAGGCGTCCAATATATCGATCTTTACACCTCGACCATTTGGAGACTCCTCATTATGTCCCCGATCTCATCCGGGACTCCGAACTACCTTCCGTACATCAAAACACATAAACTCATAATATAACCGTCATCTAACTTTAAGCGTGCAGACCCTACAGGTTCGAGAACTATGTAGACATGACCGAGACACGTCTCCGGTCAATAACCAATAGCGGAACCTGTATGCTCATATTGGCTCCCTCATATTCTACGAAGATCTTTATCGGTCAAACCGCATAACAACATACGTTGTTCCCTTTGTCATCGGTATGTTACTTGCCCGAGATTTGATCGTCGGTATCTCAATTCCTAGTTCAATATCGTTACTGGCAAGTCTCTTTACTCGTTCCATAATACATCATCCCGCAACTAACTAATTAGTTGCAATGCTTGCAAGTCTTATATTGATGTGCATTACCGAGTGGGCCCAGAGATACCTCTCCGACAATCGGAGTGACAAATCCTAATCTCGAAATACGCCAACCCAACAAGTACCTTCGGAGACACCTGTAGAGCATATTTATAATCACCCAGTTACGTTGTGACATTTGGTAGCACACAAAGTGTTCCTCCGGTAAACGGGAGTTGCATAATCTCATAGTTATAGGAACATGTATAAGTCATGAAGAAAGCAATAGCAACATACTAAACGATCAAGTGCTAAGCTAACGGAATGGGTCAAGTCAATCACATCATTCTCCTAATGATGTGATCCCGTTAATCAAATGACAACTCATGTCTATAGCTTGGAAACTCAACCATCTTTGATCAACGAGCTAGTCAAGTAGAGGCATACTAGTGACACTATGTTTGTCTATATATTCACACATGTATTATGTTTCCGGTTAATACAATTCTAGCATGAATAATAAACATTCATCATGAAATAAGGAAATAAATAATAACTTTATTATTGCCTCTAGGGCATATTTCCTTCAGTCTCCCACTTGCACTAGAGTCAATAATCTAGTTCACATCATCATGTGATTTAACACCAATATTCACATCCGTATGTGATTAACATCCATAGTTCACATCGTCATGTGACCAACACCCAAAAGATTTATTAGATTAAATAATCTAGTTCACATCGCTATGTGATTAACACTCAAAGAGTACTAAGGTATGATCATGTTTTACTCGTGAGAGAAGTTTAGTCAACGGGTCTGTCACATACAGAGACGTATGTATTTTGCAAATATTCTATGTCTACAATGCTCTGCTTGGAGCTACTCTAGCTTATTTCTCCCACTTTCAATATGTATCCAGATTGAGACTTAGAGTCATCTGGATCAGTGTAAAAGTTTGCACCGATGTAACTTTTCCGACAAACTCTTTTATCACCTCCATAATCAAGAAACATCTCCTTAGTCCTCACTAAGGATATTCTTGACCGCTGTCAGTGATCTACTATTAGATCAAAATTGTATTCCTTTGCCAAACTCAGAGCAAGGTATTCAATAGGTCTGGTACACAGCATAGCATACTTTATAAAACCTATGACTGAGGCATAGGGAATGACTTTTCATTCTCTTTCTATTTTCTGCGATGGTCGGGTTTTGAGTCTTACTCAAATTCACACCTTGCAACACAGGCAAGAACTCCTTCTTTGACTGTTCCATTTTGAATTACTTCAAAATCTTATCAAGGTATGTACTCATTGAAAAATCTTATCAAGCGTCGTGATCTATCTCTATAGATCTTGATGCTCAATGTGTAAGCAGCTTCACTGAGGTCTTTCTTTGAAAAAACTCCTTTCAAACACTCCTTTATGCTTTCCAGAAAATTCTACATCATTTCCGATCAATTATATGTCATTCACATATACTTATCAGAAAGGTTGTAGTGCTCCCTCTCACTTTCTTGTAAATACAGGCCTTTCCAAAAGTCTGTATAAAACCATATGCTTTGATCAACTCATCAAAGCATATATTCCAACTCCGAGATGCTTGCACCAGTCCATTGATGGATCACTGGAGCTTGCACATTTTGTTAGCACCTTTAGGATTTACAAAACCTTCTGGTTGTATCATATACAACACTTCTTTAAGAAATATCCATTTAAGGAATGCAGTTTTGTCATCCATTTGCCAGATTTCAAAAAATGTGGCAATTTCTAACATGATTCTGACAGACTTAAGCATCGTTACGAGTGAGAAAATCTCATCGTATTCAACACCTTGAACTTGTCGAAAACCTTTCACAACAAGTCGAGCTTAGTAGATAGTAACACTACTATCAGTGTCCGTCTTCCTCTTGAAGATCCATTTATTTAACATGGCTTGCTGATCATCGAGCAAGTCAACCAAAGTCCATACTTTGTTCTCATACATGGATCCTATCTCAGATTTTATGGCCTCAAGCCATTTCGCGGAATATGGGCTCATCATCGCTTCCTCATAGTTCGTAGGTTCATCATGGTCTAGTAACATGACTTACAGAACTGGATTGCCGTACCACTCTGGTGCGGATCTTACTCTGGAAGACCTACGAGGTCTGGTAGCAACTTGATCTAAAGTTTCATGATCATCATCATTAACTTCCTCACTAATTGGTGTAGGAATCACTGGAATTGATTTCTGTGATGAACTACTTTCAAATAAGGGAGAAGGTACAATTACCTAATCAAGTTCTACTTTCCTCCCACTCACTTCTTTCGAGAGAAACTCCTTCTCTAGAAAGGATCCACTTTTAGCAACGAATATCTTGCCTTCGGATCTGTGATAGAAGGTGTACCCAACAGTCTCTTTTGGGTATCCTATGAAGACGCATTTCTCCGATTTGGGTTTGAGCTTATCAGGATGAAACTTTTTCATATAAGCATGGCAACCCCAAATTTTAAGAAACGACAGCTTAAGTTTCATGCTAAACCACAGTTCATACGGTGTCGTCTCAATGGATTTAGATGGTACCCTTTTTAACGTGAATGCAGCTGCCTCTAATGCATAACCCCAAAACGATAGTGGTAAATCGGTAAGAGACATCATAGGTCGCACTATTTCTAATAAAGTGCGGTTATGACGTTCGGACACACCATTATGTTATGGTGTTCCAGGTGGCATGAGTTTGTGAAACTATTCCACATTGTTTTAATTGAAGACCAAACTCATAACTCAAATATTTGTCTCCGCGATCAAATCATAGAAACTTTAATTTCTTGTTACGATGATTCTCCACTTCACTCTGAAATTCTTTGAACTTTTTCAAATGTTTCAGACTTGTGCTTCATTAAGTAGATATACTCATATCTGCTCAAATCATCTGTGAAGGTCAGAAAATAACAATACTCGCCACGAGCATCAACACTCATTGGACCGCATACATTGGTATGTATTATTTACAATAAGTCACTAGCTCGTTCCATTGTTCCGAAGAACGGGGTTTTAGTCATCTTGCCCATAAGGCACGGTTCGCAAGCATCAAATGATTCATAATCAAGTGATTCCAAAAATCCATCTTTTATGGAGTTTCTTCATGCGCTTTACACCGATATGACCCAAGCAGCGATTGCCACATATAAGTTGCACTATCATTATCAACTTTGCATCTTTTGGCATCAATATTATGAATATGTGTATCACTACGATCAAGATCCAACAAACTATTTTCACTGGGTGTATGACCAGCGAAGGTTTTATTCATGTAAATAGAACAACAATTATTCTATGATTTTAAATCAATAACCGTATTGCAATAAACATGATCAAATCATATTCATTCTCAATGCAAACGCCAAATAACATTTATTTAGGTTCAACACTAATCCCGAAAGTATAGGGAGTGTGCGATGATGATCATATCAATCTTGGAACCACTTCCAACACACATCGTCACTTCACCCTCAACTAGTTTCTGTTTATTCTGTAACTCCTGTTTCGAGTTACTAATCTTAGCAACCGAACAAGTATCAAATACTCAGGGGTTACTATAAACACTAGTAAGGTACACATCAATAACCTATATATCAAATATACCCTTGTTCACTTTGCCATCCTTCTTATACACCAAATATTCAGGGCATTTCCACTTCCAGTGACCATTTCCTTTGCAGTAGACGCACTCAGTTTCAGGCTTTGGCAGCTTTGGGCTTTTTCACGGGAGTGACAACTTGCTTGCCATTCTTCTTGAAGTTCCCTTTCTTTCCCTTTGCCCTTTTCTTGAAACTAGTGGTCTTGTCAATCATCAACACTTGATGCTCTTTTCTTGATTTCTACCTTCGTCGATTTTAGCATCACGAAGAGCTCGGGAATCGTTTTCGTCATCCCTTGCATTATAGTTCATCACGAAGTTCCAGTAACTTGGTGATCCTGACTAGAGAACTCTGTCAATCACTATCTTATCTGGAAGATTAACTCCCACTTGTTTCAAGCGATTGTAGTACTCAGACAATCTAAGCACTTGCTCACTAGTTGAGCAATTCTCCTCCATCTTTTAGGCAAAGTATTTGTCAGAGGTCTCATACCTCTTGACACGGGCATGAGTCTGAAATATCAATTTCATCTCATGGAACATCTCATATGTTCCGTGACGTTTTAAAAACGTTTTTGTAGTCCCGGTTCTAAGCCATAAAGAATGGTGCACAAAACTATCAATTAGTCATCATATTGAGCTAGCCAAACGTTCATAACGTCTGCATCTGCTCCTGCAATAGGTCCGTCACCTAGCGGTGCATCAAGGACATAATTCTTCTATGCAGCAATGAGGATAAACCTCAAATCACGGACCAAGTCCACATCATTGCTACTAACATCTTTCAACTTAGTTTTTCTCTAGGAACACATATAGAAACATAGGGAAGCAACAACGCGAGCTATTGATCTACAACATAATTTGAAAAATACTACCAGGACTAAGTTCATGATAAATTAAAGTTCAATTAATCATATTACTTAAGAACTCCCACTTAGATAGACATCCCTCTAATCATCTAAGTGATCACGTGATCCAAATCAACTAAACCATAACCGATCATCACGTGAAATGGAGTAGTTTTCAATGGTGAACATCATTATGTTGATCATATCTACTATATGATTCACGCTCGAACTTTCGGTCTCAGTGTTCCGAGGCCATATCTGCATATTGTTGGGGAACGTAGTAATTTCAAAAATTTTCCTACGATCATGCAAGACCATGGTGATGGCATAGCAACGAGAGGGAAGAGTGTCCGTCCACGTACCCTCGTAGACCGAAAGCGGAAGCCTTATACCAACGCGGTTGAGGTAGTCGTACGTCAACACGATCCGACCGATCCAAGCACCGAACGTCCGGCACCTCCGAGTTCTGCACACGTTCAGCTCGATGACGATCCCGGACTCTGATCCAGCAAAGTGTCGGGATGAGTTCCGTCAACACGACGGCGTGGTGGCGATGTTGATGCTCCACCGACGCAGAAGCTTCGCCTAAGCTCATGACGATATGACTTCTCCGGCGCAGGGCTTCGCCTAAGCTCCGCGACGATATGACCGAAGTGGAATATGGTGGAAGGGGGCACCGCACACGGCTAAGGAAAGATCCGTAGATCAACTTGTGTGTTATGGGGTGCCCCCTGCCCCCGTATATAAAGGAGCAAGGAGGAGGTGGCCGGCCAAAGGGAGGAGGCGCACCAAGGGGGGAGTCCTACTCCCACCGGGAGTAGGACTCCCCCCCCTCTTTCCTAGTTGGACTAGGACTTGGGGAAGGGGGAAGAGAGAAGGGGTGCGGCCCCTCCCCTTAGTCCAATTCGGACTAGGCCATGGGGGGGCGCGCGGCCTGCCCTAGGCAGCCCCTCTCTCTTTCCCGCAGGGCCCAATAAGGCCCAATACTTCTCCCCGGCGAATTCCCGTAACTCTCCGGTACTCGAAAAATACCGAATCATTCGAACCTTTCCGAACTCCGAATATAGTCGTCAATATATCGATCTTTACGTCTCGACCATTTCGAGACTCCTCGTCATGTCCCCGATCTCATCCGGGACTCCGAACTCCTTCGGTACATCAAAACTCATAAACTCATAATATAAGCATCGCCGAAACCTTAGCGTGCGGACCCTACGGGTTCGAGAACTATGTAGACATGACCTAGAACCATTCTCGGTCAATAACCAATAAGCGGAACCTGGATGCCCATATTGGCTCCTACATATTCTTCAAGATCTTTATCGGTCAAACCGCATAACGACATCGTTGTTCCCTTTGTCATCGGTATGTTACTTACCCGAGATTCGATCGTCGGTATCCAATACCTAGTTCAATCTCGTTACCGGTAAGTCTCTTTACTCGTTCCGTAATACATCATCTCACAACTAACTCATTAGTTGCAATGCTTGCAAGGCTTATGTGATGTGTATTACCGAGAAGGCCTAGAGATACCTCTCCGACAATCGGAGTGACAAAACCTAATCTCGAAATACGCCAACCCAACAAGTACCTTTGGAGACACCTGTAGTACTCCTTTATAATCACCCGATTACGTTGTGACGTTTGGTAGTACCAAAGTGTTCCTCCGTAAACGGGAGTTGCATAATCTCATAGTTATAGGAACATGTATGGGTCATGAAGAAAGCATTAACATACTAAACGATCAACTGTTAAGCTAACGGAATGGGTCATGTCAATCAGATCATTCAACTAATGATGTGACCTTGTTAATCAAATAACAACTCCTTGTTCATGGTTAGGAAACATAACCATCTTTGATTAACAAGCTAGTCAAGTAGAGGCATACTAGTGACATACTGTTTGTCTATATATTCACACATGTATTATGTTTCCGGTTAATACAATTCTAGCATGAATAATAAACATTTATCATGAAATAAGGAAATAAATAATAACTTTATTATTGCCTCTAGGGCATATTTCCTTCAGTCTCCCACTTGCACTAGAGTCAATAATCTAGTTCACATCATCATGTGATTCAACACTAATATTCACATCTGTATGTGATTAATACCCATAGTTCACATCGTCATGTGACCAACACCCAAAGGGTTTACTAGATTCAATAATCTAGTTCACATCGCTATGTGATTAACACCCAAAGAGTACTAAGGTATGATCATGTTTTGCTCGTGAGAGAAGCTTAGTCAACGGGTCTGTCACATTCAGAGCCGTAAGTATTTTGCAAATTTCTATGTCTACAATGCTCTGCACGGAGCTACTCTAGCTAATTGCTCCCACTTTCTATATGTATCCAGATTGAGACTCAGAGTCATCTAGATTAGTGTTAAAACTTGCATCGACGTAACCTTTTACGACGAACCTTTTTTCACTTCCATAATCGAGAAATATATCCTTATTCTACTAAGGATAATTTTGACCACTGTCCATTGATCTATTCCTAGATCTCTATTGCACTCCCTTGCCAATCTTAGTGGTAGGGTATGCAATAGATCTGGTACACAGCATGACATACTTTATAGAACCTATGGCTGATGCATAGGGAATGACTTTCATTCTCTTTCTATCTTCTGCCGTGGTCGGGTTTTGAGTCTTACTCAATCTCACACCTTGTAACACAGGCAAGAACTCTTTCTTTGACTGTTCCATTTTGAACTACTTCAAAATCTTGTCAAGGTATGTATTCATTGAAAAACTTATCAAGCGTCTTGATCTATCTCTATAGATCTTGATGCTCAATATGTAAGCAGCTTCAACGAGGTCTTTCTTTGAAAAAACTCCTTTCAAACACTCATTTATGCTTTGCAGAATAATTCTACATTATTTCCGATCAACAATATGTCAATCACATATACTTATCAGAAAGGCTGTAGTGCTCCCACTCACTTTCTTGTAAATACAGGCCTTTCCAAAAAGTCTGTATAAAATCATATGCTTTGATCAACACATCAAAAGCGTATATTCCAACTCCGAGATGCTTGCACCAGTCCATTGATGGATCGCTGGAGCTTGCACATTTTGTTAGTACCTTTAGGATTGACAAAACCTTCTGGTTGCATCATATACAACTCTTCCTCCAGAAACCCATTCAGGAATGCAGTTTTTACATCCATTTGCCAAATTTCATAAATTATGGCAATTGCTAACATGATTCGGACAGACTTAAGCATCGCTACAGTTGAGAAAATCTCATTGTAGTCAACACCTTGAACTTGTCAAAAACCTTTTGCGACAAGTCGAGCTTTGTAGATAGTAATACTACTATCAGTGTCCGTCTTCCTCTTGAAGATCCATTCATTTAACATGACTTGCTGATCATCGAGCAGGTCAACCAAAGTCCACACTTTGTTCTTATATATGGATCCTATCTCAGATTTTATGGCCTCAAGCCATTTCGCGGAATCTGGGCTCATCATCGCTTCCTCATAGTTTGTAGATTCATCATGGTCTAGTAACATGATTTCCAGAACACGATTACCGTACCACACTGGTGCGGATCTTACTCTGGAAGACCTACGAGGTTTGGTAGCAACTTGATCTGAAGTTTCATGATCATCATCATTAACTTCCTCACTAATTGGTGTAGGAATCACTGGAACTGATTTCTGTGATGAACCACTTTCCAATAAGGGAGAAGGTACAATTACCTCATCAAGTTCTACTTTCCTCCCACTCACTTCTTTCTAGAGAAACTTCTTCTCTAGAAAGGATCCACTTTAGCAACGAATAACTTGCCTTCGGATCTTGTGATAGAAGGTGTACCCAACATTTTCTTTTTGGGTATTCTATGAAGACGCACTTCTCCGATTTGGGTTCGAGCTTTATCAGGTGAAAACTTTTTCACATAAGCATCACAACTCCAAACTTTTAAGAAACGACAGCTTAGGTTTCTTTGCTAAACCATAGTTCATACGGTGTCATCTCAACGGATTTAGATGGTGCCCTATTAAACGTGAATGCAGCTGTCTCTAATGCATAAACCCAAAAACGATAGTGGTAAATCGGTAAGATACATCATAGATCGCACCATATCCAATAAAGTGCGGTTACGACGTTCGGACACACCATTATGCTGTGGTGTTCCAGGTGGCGTGAGTAGTGAAACTATTTCACATTGTTTTAACTGAAGGCCAAACTCGTAACTCAATTATCCGTCTTCGCGATCAGATCGCAGAAACTTTATTTTCTTGTTACGATGATTCTTCACTTCACTCTGAAATTCTTTGAACTTTTCAAATGTTTCAGATTTGTGTTTCATCAAGTAGATATACCCATATCTGCTCAAATCATCTGTGAAGGTCAGAAAATAACGATACTTGCCGTGAGCTTTAACACTCATCGGACCGCATACATCAGTATGTATTATTTCCAATAAGTCATTTGCTCGCTCCATTGTTCCGGAGAACAGAGTCTTTAGTCATCTTGCCCATAAGGCATGGTTCGCAAGCATCAAGTGATTCATAATCAAGTGATTCAAAAATCCCATCAGCATGGAGTTTCTTCATGTGCTTTACACCAATATGACCTCAACGGCAGTGCCACAAATAAGTTGCACTATCATTATTAACTTTGCATCTTTTGGCATCAATATTATGAATATGCGTATCACTACGATCGAGATCCAATAAACTATTTTCATTGGGTGTATGACCATCGAAGGTTTTATTCATTTAAACAGAACAACAATTATTCTTTGACTTTAAATGAATAACCGTTTTGCAATAAACATGATCAAATCATATTCATGCTCAACGCAAACACCAAATAACATTTATTTAGGTTTAACACTAATCCCGAAAGTATAGGGAGTGTGCGATGATGATCATATCAATCTTGGAACTACTTCCAACACTCATCGTCACTTCCCCTTCAACTAGTCTCTGTTTATTCTGTAACTCCAGTTTCGAGTTACTAATCTTAGTAACCGAACAAGTATCAAATACTCAGGGGCTACTATAAACACTAGTAATGCACACATCAATAATCTGTATATCAAATATACTCTTGTTCACTTTGCCATCCTTCTTATCCACCAAATATTCAGGGGTAGTTCTGCTTCCAGTGACCAGTTCTATTGCAGCAAAAGTACTCAGTCTCAGGCTTAGGTCTAGACTTGGGCTTCTTCACTCGAGCAGCAACTTGCTTGCCGTTCCTTTTGAAGTTCCCCTTCTTCCCTTTGCCATTTTCCTTGAGACTAGTGGTCTTGTCAACCATCAACACTTTGATGTTTTTCTTGATTTCTACCTTCGCTGATTTTAGCATCGCGAAGAGCTCGAGAATCTTTTTCGTCATCCCTTGCATACTATAGTTCATCACGAAGTTCTACTAACTTAGTGATGGTGACTAGAGAATTCTATCAATCACTATCTTATCTGGAAGATTAACTCCCACTTGATTCAAGCGATTGAAGTACTCAGACAATCTGAGCACATGCTCACTAGTTGAGCGATTCTCCTCCATCTTTTAGCTATAGAACTTTGTTGGAGATTTCATATCTCTCAACTCGGGTATTTGCTTGAAATATTAACTTCAACTCCTGGAACATCTCATATGGTCCATGACGTTCAAAAACGTCTTTGAAGTCCCGATTCTAAGCCGTTAAGCATGGTGCACTAAACTTATCAAGTAGTCATCATATTGAGCTAGCCAAACGTTCATAACGTCTGCATCTGCTCCTGCAATAGGTCTGTCACCTAGCGGTGTATTAAGGACATAATTCTTCTGCGCAGCAATGAGGATAAACCTCAGATCACGGATCCAATCCGCATCATTGCTACTAACATCTTTCAATACAATTTTTCTCTAGGAATATATCAAAACAAACACATAAAAGCATAGAGAAGCAACAACGCGAGCTATTGATCTACAACATAATTTGCAAAATACTACCAGGACTAAGTTCATGATAAATTTTAAGTTCAATTAATCATATTAAAAAACTCCCACTTAGACAGACATCTCTCTAGTCATCTAAGTGATCACGTGATCCATTTAACTAAACCGTGTCCGATCATCACGTGAGACGGAATAGTTTCAACGGTGAACATCACTATGTTGATCATATCTACTATATGATTCACGTTCGACCTTTCGGTCTCCGTGTTCCGAGGCCATATCTGTTATATGCTAGGCTCGTCAAGTTTAACCTGAGTATTCCGCGTGTGCAACTGTTTTGCACCCGTTGTAGATGGACGAGAACTTATCACACCCGATCATCACGTGGTGTCCGGGTACTACTGAACTTTGGCAACGGTGCATACTCGAGAGAACACTTCTTGATAATTTTAGTGAGAGATCATCTTATAATGCTACCGTCGATCAAAGCAAGATAAGATGCATAAAGGATAAACATCACATGCAATCAATATAAGTGATATGATATGGTCATCATCATCTTGTGCTTGTGATCTCCATCGCCGAAGCACCGTCATGATCACCATCGTCACCGGCGCGACACCTTGATCTCCATCGTAGCATCGTTGTCGTCTCGCCAACTATTGCTTCTACGACTATCGCTACTCCTTAGTGATAAAGTAAAGCAATTACATGGCGTTTGCATTTCATACAATAAAGCGACAACCATATGGCTCCTGCCAGTTGCCGATAACTTGGTTACAAAACATGATCATCTCATACAATAAAATATAGCATCACGTCTTGACCATATCACATCACAACATGCCCTGCAAAAACAAGTTAGACGTCCTCTACTTTGTTGTTGCAAGTTTTACGTGGCTGCTACGGGCTGAGCAAGAACCGTTCTTACCTACGCATCAAAACCACAACGATACTTCGTCAAATAGACTCCGTTTAACCTTCTCAAGGACCGGGCGTAGCCACACTCAGTTCAACTAAAGTGAGAGAGACAGACACCCGCCGGTCACCTTTAAGCAACGAGTGCTCGGGCGGTGAAACCAGTCTCGCGTAAGCGTCTGGCGTAATGTCGGTCCGGGCCGCTTCATCTCACAATACCGCTGAACCAAAGTATGACATGCTGGTAGGCAGTATGACTTGTATCGCCCACAACTCACTTGTGTTCTACTCGTGCATATGACATCAACGCATAAAACCAGGCTCGGATGCCACTGTTGGGGAACGTAGTAATTTCAAAAAATTTCCTACGATCACGCAAGACCATGGTGATGGCATAGCAACGAGAGGGAAGAGTGTCCGTCCACGTACCCTCGTAGACCGAAAGCGGAAGCGTTATAACAACGCGGTTGATGTAGTCGTGCGTCTCCACGATCCGACCGATCCAAGCACCGAACGTCACGGCACCTCCGAGTTCTGCACACGTTCAGCTCGATGACGATCCCGGACTCTGATCCAGCAAAGTGTCGAGGATGAGTTCCGTCGACGACGGCGTGGTGGCGATGTTGATGCTCCACCGACGCAGAGCTTCGCCTAAGCTCGCGACGATATGACTTCTCCGGCGCAGGGCTTCGCCTAAGCTCATGACGATATGACCCGAAGTGGAATATGGTGGAAGGGGCACCGCACACGGCTAAGGAAAGATCCGTAGATCAACTTGTGTGTTATGGGGTGCCCCCTGCCCCCGTATATAAAGGAGCAAGGAGGAGGTGGCCGCCAAAGGGAGGAGGAGCAAGATTATGGGGAGTCCTACTCCCACCGGGAGTAGGACTCCCCCTCTTCCTAGTTGGACTAGGACTTGGGGAAGGGGGAAGAGAGAAGGGGTGCGGCCCCTCCCCCTAGTCCAATTCGGACTAGGCCATGGGGGGGCGCGCGGCCTGCCCTAGGCAGCCCCTCTCTCTTTCCCGCAGGGCCCAATAAGGCCCAATACTTCTCCCGGCGAATTCCCGTAACTCTCCGGTACTCGAAAAATACCGAATCATTCGAACCTTTCCGAACTCCGAATATAGTCGTCCAATATATCGATCTTTACGTCTCGACCATTTCGAGACTCCTCGTCATGTCCCCGATCTCATCCGGGACTCCGAACTCCTTCGGTACATCAAAACTCATAAACTCATAATATAACCGCCATCGAAACCTTAAGCGTGCGGACCCTACGGGTTCGAGAACTATGTAGACATGACCTAGAACCATTCTCGGTCAATAACCAATAGCGGAACCTGGATGCCCATATTGGCTCCTACATATTCTTCGAAGATCTTTATCGGTCAAACCGCATAACGACATACGTTGTTCCCTTTGTCATCGGTATGTTACTTACCCGAGATTCGATCGTCGGTATCCAATACCTAGTTCAATCTCGTTACCGGTAAGTCTCTTTACTCGTTCCGTAATACATCATCTCACAACTAACTCATTAGTTGCAATGCTTGCAAGGCTTATGTGATGTGTATTACCGAGAAGGCCTAGAGATACCTCTCCGACAATCGGAGTGACAAAACCTAATCTCAAATACGCCAACCCAACAAGTACCTTTGGAGACACCTGTAGTACTCCTTTATAATCACCCGATTACGTTGTGACGTTTGGTAGTACCAAAGTGTTCCTCCGGTGGCAGGAGTTGCATAATCTCATAGTTATAGGAACATGTATGGGTCATGAAGAAAGCATTAACATACTAAGCGATCAACTGTTAAGCTAACGGAATGGGTCATGTCAATCAGATCATTCAACTAATGATGTGACCTTGTTAATCAAATAACAACTCCTTGTTCATGGTTAGGAAACATAACCATCTTTGATTAACAAGCTAGTCAAGTAGAGGCATACTAGTGACATACTGTTTGTCTATATATTCACACATGTATTATGTTTCCGGTTAATACAATTCTAGCATGAATAATAAACATTTATCATGAAATAAGGAAATAAATAATAACTTTATTATTGCCTCTAGGGCATATTTCCTTCACATATGCTAGGATCGCCAAGTTTAACCTGAGTATTCTGCGTGTGCAAAACTGGCTTGCACCCTTGTAGATGGACGTAGAGCTTATCACACCCGATCATCACGTGGTGTCTGGGCACGACGAACTTTGGCAACGGGGCATACTTAGGGAGAACACTTTTATCTTGAAATTTAGTGAGAGATCATCTTATAATGCTACCGTCAATAAAAGTAAGATAAGATGCATAAAGGATAAACATCACATGCAATGTATGATATGGCCATCATCATCTTGTGCTTGTGATCTCCATCTCCGAAGCACCGTCATGATCACCATCGTCACCAGCGCGACACCTTGATCTCCATCATAGCATCGTTGTCGTCTCGCCAACTATTGCTTCTCGACTATCGCTACCGCTTAGTGATAAAGTAAATCAATTACAGGCGATTGCATTGCATACAATAAGCGACAACCATATGGCTCCTGCCGATTGCCGATAACTTCGGTTACAAAACATGATCATCTCATACAATAAAATATAGCATCACGTCTTGACCATATCACATCACAACATGCCCTGCAAAAACAAGTTAGACGCCCTCTACTTTGTTGTTGCAAGTTTTACGTGGCTGCTACGGGCTGAGCAAGAACCGTTCTTACCTACGCATCAAAACCACAACGATAGTTCGTCAAGTTAGTGCTGTTTTAACCTTCTCAAGGACCGGGCGTAGCCACACTCGGTTCAACTAAAGTTGGAGAAACTGACACCCTCCAGCCACCTGTGTGCAAAGCACGTCGGTAGAACCAGTCTCGCGTAAGCGTACGCGTAATGTCGGTCCGGGCCGCTTCATCCAACAATACCGCCGAACCAAAGTATGACATGCTGGTAAGCAGTATGACTTGTATCGCCCACAACTCACTTGTGTTCTACTCGTGCATATAACATCAACGCATAAAACCTAGGCTCGGATGCCACTGTTGGGGGAACGTAGTAATTTCAAAAAATTCCTACGCACACACAAGATCATGGTGATGCATAGCAACGAGAGGGAGAGCGTCGCCCACGCACTCGTGAGACCGAGCGGAAGCGTTAGCACAACGCGGTTGATGTAGTCGTACGTCTTCACGGCCCGACCGATCAAGCACCGAAAGCACGACACCTCCGAGTTCTTGCACACGTTCAGCTTGATGACGTCCCTCGAACTCCGATCCAGCCGAATGTCGAGGGAGAGTTCCGTCAGCACGACGGCGTGGTGTCGATGATGATGTTCCACCGACGCAGGGCTTCGCCTAAGCACCGCTACGATATTATCGAGGTGGATTATGGCGGAGGGGGGCACCGCACACGGCTAATAGATAAATGATCAATTGTTGTCTGTGGGGTGTCCCCCTGCCCCCGTATATAAAGGAGCAAGGGGGGAGGGGGCCGACCAAGGAGGAGGGCGCGCCAAGCGGGAAGTCCTACTCCCACCGAGAGTAGGACTCCTCCTTTCCTTGTTGGAGTAGGAGAGAAGGAAAGAGGAGGAGAGGGAGAAGGAAAAGGGGGCTGCACCCCTTGTCCAATTCGGACCAGAGGGGGGGCGCATGCCTCCTTCCTTTTGGCCTCTCTCCTCTATTCCCGTATCGCCCAATAAGGCCCATATACTCCCCGGCGAATTCCCGTAACTCTCCGGTACTCCGAAAAATACCCGACTCACTCGGAACCTTTCCGAAGTCCGAATATAGTCGTCCAATATATCGATCTTTACGTCTCAACCATTTCAAGACTCCTCGTTATGTCTCGGATCTCATCCGGGACTCCGAACTACCTTCGGTACATCAAAACACATAAAACTCATAATATAACCGTCATCTAACTTTAAGCGTGCGGACCTTACGGGTTTGAGAACTATGTAGACATGACCGAGACACGTCTCCGGTCAATAACCAATAGCGGAACCTGGATGCTCATATTGGCTCCCACATATTCTACGAAGATCTTTATCGGTCAAACCACATAACATCATACGTTGTTCCCTTTGTCATCGGTATGTTACTTGCCCGAGAATTGATCGCCGGTATCTCAATACCTAGTTCAATCTCGTTACCGGCAAGTCTCTTTACTCGTTCCATAATACATCATCCCGCAACTAACTAATTAGTTGCAATGCTTGCAAGGCTTATAGTGATGTGCATCACCGAGTGGGCCCAGAGATACCTATCCGACAATTGGAGTGACAAATCCTAATCTCGAAATACGCCAACCCAACAAGTACCTTTGGAGACACCTGTAGAGCACATTTATAATCACCCAGTTACGTTGTGACGTTTGGTAGCACACAAGGTGTTCCTCCGGTAAACGGTAGTTGCATAATCTCATAGTTATAGGAACATGTATAAGTCATGAAGAAAGCAATAGCAACATACTAAACGATCAAGTGCTAAGCTAACGGAATGGGTCAAGTCAATCACATCATTCTCCTAATGATGTGATCCCGTTAATCAAATGACAACTCATGTCTATGGCTAGGAAACTCAACCATCTTTGATCAACGAGCTAGTCAAGTAGAGGCATACTAGTGACACTATGTTTGTCTATATATTCACACATGTATTATGTTTTCGGTTAATACAATTCTAGCATGAATAATAAACATTCATCATGAAATAAGGAAATAAATAATAGCTTTATTATTGCCTCTAGGGCATATTTCCTTCAGTCTGTAGTCGCCATCTATGGCTAGTTTTGTCCTTTCAGTTCTCCGCCGCCGGACAATGGTGGTGCTGCTCATACCCTTCACTCACTGCCTCCCAACGGTGAAGTACAACATGTCGAACTCGATGATCACGAGGGATGGATCTTCTACACATGCATTAATCACGGTGTAAGTATCAATTTGGTTGTGGATTTGGTCCTCTTCTGTGGATTTGGTCTTGCTTTGTGCTTGGTGGTGGAAGTTGGGAATTTTCCTTTTTTGGTCCTCTTCTGGCATTGGGAGTATGTGGCCTACCTTGTTGATCGTCGTTACTTCGTTTGGAATGAATGATGCCATTGGATCAATAGAGGACGGGAGAGAAGAGCTCATTAGAGCAAATAATGAATAGGAGAAAGATTGCAAGGAGAATGGCAGCTCATAGGGATGCTAGGGCAAGGTCTAGTTCTCTACAGCCAACTGTAACCAAGCAGCAAGCTAGTGTATTTGCTTAGCTTAGGTGCAGAGATGTTGCTCCTGATGAAGCTGTTGTTAGCTATTGAGATGGTGCTCCATGTCTTCTGTGTAATGCTGCTGATGAAGAAGTGGAGACCAGCGGTAGTTATTGCAAACGAAGTTCATTTTGGTAGGGAAGTGAAGACCAGTGGCAACTAGTATGAGTAGTTTGCAGTTGTTATGAGCAGATTGCAAGTGAAGCTCATTCTGGTTGTAAAGTGTTGGAGTCTTTTTCCTATAAGTCTGGACCATGTACGAAATGATGTTATGAAATAAAATGATTGAATCGGAATTGACCACACAATTTCACCGTGTGGTCCTATAGAAACAAACCACACAATTGATTAACTCAAAATCAACCAAAAAAATAACCTTTCTAACTAACCATAAACCCTCAATTCTGTTCCAAAAACCCTAGCACAAAATCTAAACCTATATGCGAGCAAATTTACAAGAACGCGTACACAATCATAGATCCCTGACTTACAAACTCGATTTGATGCGGAATCGAACGTAAATTGAAGTTTTCTAACTGAACAAAAAAAACCTACCACAACCCCCCCCCCCCACCCCAATTCGGTTTGCAAAACCCTAGAACAAATCTCAACCAATGCAGGAAGAAGTAACATAATCAGTACACAAACACGATGCCATGGCTTTCTAACTCAACTTGAAACAAAAAGATTTGGGCCGGAAATCTTGACTTACTATTAGCAGGACCTCCACTGCGGCGGCTCCGTTCAACCTGTCGCCGAAATTCGTCGACGACCACTATGCCGGTGATCACCTCTGTCACCTTCTCCTTCTATTACCAACCCGGCTCTCCTTCACTTTGATCGCCTCTTCCCACTGATACGAAGAGACATGGGAGGTAGAGCGGTGGGACGGCTTCGAGAGTCTTACACACACATGGGGGGGGGGGGGGGCGTCTGCAAATACGTCGCCCATCCGCTTTTCCAAGAAAGACTTGGCAGTTGGCACGTGAATTGGTTAACAAGTGGTCAACCATCTTTGTATGTTGATGAAAGTACAATTATGCCCTTACATCATATTTGGATGTTGATGACAATATACATATAGGGGACTAATTATGTTTATATAGGGGACTAATTATGTTTGTTAAGTATACCACATGTTTCAGTCCATGTGAAACACAGTGTGTGGATTATAGACCAATGGAATGGAATTGACTCAGGAAAAAAAGAAACAAAGGACTTACGTGTAGCGTTTCCTTTTATTCTTGAGTATAGGGATATTAAGAGGTGGTCAACAGGGTGAGTGAAAGATTTTCTCAAGTCATCACCTTCTACAAATATTCCACTCTATCCATTTATCCATCCAGCCAAATATCTCCTTCCATACTACCAAAAGTCACCACATCGTATGTGACAACACTCACAATTCTTCATGACAAGGGTGCCAACATTTTCCCTGCCTGGCTAGATCCTAGATGTCCGGCCTATCGCAGTGTTACTGGATGTCCCGACCACGGCCGCAAAATGCGGCCGAGTATCCAGTACCTAACCACATAAAAGTATTGGATGTCTCGAAAGTTGTCAGACATCTGGGACGCATCTAACCAGGGGACCATTCTATGCCGGATGTCCGACTTGATGTCGGATGACCGGGGCAAGCCTATCCGGACTTTTTCACTGTTCTAACCCATTTGCTAAAGTTTAGCATGATTTGACCCGTGTTTAAAAGTTTTTTCGAATCTGACCCATTTTGAGACGCCAACATCCGTGGCGTCTTGCATTCACCGAAGACGCCGCGAACCCAGGCGTCTGGCCCTGGCCCACCTCCTGGTCAGCCCAGTTGACTGTTCAACGTGGCAAATTTCACCTCGACCCTAGACGCCAAAGACATTGGCGTCTACCTAGCTACCTGCGTTCATTTGTAGTACTATACATGCATATACGATTTTTAACCGACGCAGATAACACATGCGTACCAAAGTGCAGCAAGGAGGCACATAGCCTTGCAGCGAGATTTATCAGCACCACCTACATAAATATCTACTTTCTTGTATGGTTGTTTCATATGATAGTATAGTGCAGTACAAAAGCTAGCTCGTTTACGATGTAAGAAAATGCACCTAACTACGAACTAGTGGGCAGGCTAGGTACATCCAGTGCATCGATGCATGCAAGTGTACGTGGGCATGGGCTAAGTGTAGTAGTTCATCGCCTCCTTGGTTAGCATTAAAAAAAGCCTACTAATGATTAGCATGCACAGGTCTCAAGGACAACTCCCTCGCGCTGACGCATTTTGTCCGCGGGTGTCCGTTTGGGTCAGAACGAACAAAAACGCCGGCTCGACGCGTCGATCCAAACTCAATTCACGTTCGCGTTGTCTGTGTGGACGCATTTCTGGCGCAAATTTACACCCGATTTGCGTCCCGACGAACACGCTGCGCGTCCGCTCGATGTTCGACTCGGGCCCACTTGTCGGCTGCCCAACCACCACCGCGGTTAAATTTAATGCCGCCCATCTAACTTGAGCCTACATGGCAGCCAATGAAAGCCTTCGGAGTGCCGGCTTCTTCGGCAAGGGCAAGGGTGAGGCCAAGCACGACGCCGAGGCCAGCTCGTCGTGGCGGTCTGGCGAGGTGGACGTTGGTGCCGCAGGGGGCGGGGGTGGGGATGACTCGCCGACCATGGGACGGGTTGTACATCCCGGTGCACCGGGCACAGTATCACTGGGAGTAATGTGTCGCGCTGCCGCGGCCGGACATAAACCGCTCCCACGATTGGCATCGTGACCCCAGCCGTGCCGCAGTCTGAGCAGACTTTTTAAAAAGTTTAATTAATGTTTTTTAATGTTAATGTAGACTTTGGCCCGCTGTTGATCGTTGTTTAATGTTTAATTATGTTTTATTTCGTACTTGATGGTTTTTTTCTTTTAGTTCCGCGTTTATAAAATATGGTCGGGCCAACGCTGGTTGCACCAGCCGACCCAAATCAAAAAGCGGACACGAACATCCACCTGGCCGACCCAAACAAACGGGTATCGAACAAAGCGCGCGTCCGTTTAGCTCGCCTAGTTGAAGTTGCTCTTGGATGCATTTCCTTGCATAGTAGACGAGCTAGCTTTTGTACTGCACTGAACAACCATATGGGACAACCACTAAGACAGTAGATATTTATGCAGGCGGTGCTCATAAGTCTTGCTGCATGGCTATGTGCTTCCTTGCTGGATTTTGGTATGCGTGTGTCATTTGCTCGGTTTAAAAATCGTATGCATGCATAGTGCTGTAAATGAACGCATGTAGATAGGTAGACGCCAAGGTGCTTGGCGTTTAGGGTCGGGGCGAAATTTGGGCTGACCAGTAGGTGGGCCAGGGCCAGATGCCGGGGTTCGCGGCGTCTTCAGTGCAAGCAAGACGCCACGGTTGTTGGCGTCTTGAAATGAGTTAGATCCGAAAAAACTTTCATACGCGGGTCAAATCGTGTTAAACTTCAGCGAATGGGTCAGAACAGTAAAAAAGTCCGCCTATCCAGGCGGCACTTTTGTGCTGGATGCCCAGAAACTAACCGAATGTCGAACCCGCCCACACTGTGTTGGAAGTTCGGGGCCCTGCCGAAAATCCAGCAACGGAGTCTAGTAGCTATGCCTTAATTATCCCAGATGTCTAGCCATTTCATGGCACGCCGGATGTTTGTGTTAGCTCTGCTATTCTTCTGTCGACCACATGCAAACTCCAGCCGCGCGGATGTCCGGCCAGTGGCTGTCACTTACTCACAAAACAACTAGTTTTGATATTGCCTATATATACCCCTCTACCAATTGGGTAGAGGGTTGACCACTTCATTCAAAGCAATCATAAAACACACAAGTACTTCCTCTCACACCCTCATTCATCAAATCTTAGATCCCAGAGAGATTTGTGTGGGTTCTTGAGATATTTTCCACCAAGTGATAGATCCACTCATTCCCCTCTCTTGACAAAAGGAATTCGTGATTTGAGAAAGTCTTGAGCTTTTCCCCATCATACTTGTTAATCTTGGAGGTTGTAGGCTCCTAGGCGGTAGGATTTATTCAGAGACGAACCGCTCATTGTGATTGCCCCTGGAAAATATGTGAATGTTTGGAGGCCAACTCAAGGTCTACCACTAGTGGTTGAGAATCGCTTTCGTACATGGTGATATCTCAAGAGAAGACTGAGACTTCGTGGTGTATGTGTGCCTTGATGGTAACATTTGTCTCTCCAATGTTAACCAGCTTCCCTCCTAGGAATGAATATCTGGATACATCCTTGTCTTCGGAGTTTTTGTTAACCTCCCAACTTGTGGTTACTTGTGCCTTTGTTTACTTGTTATATCTTATTGTGGTTGCTTGCCTTGCTATTTGCTATTTTTCTGCTTATTGCTAGGTCTAGTATCACCTTTGTAATTGTACTCTTTTGTTCTTGTAAGATGTTTGTTGAATGTACCACACTCGAATATATGCTCTTAGTTAGATATCATAATGATGTAATCCCAGAACTTGTATCTTATGCGGGGGTAGTAATGATACTATCTGAATAAATATGTTGGTTCTGTGGGCTTTGATGAAAAAGAAAAGCTATTCATATTGAAAAATTAGTTCATTTTTGTCTATTTGATCTCTGCAAATAGGGAGAATTTGTTTGGAAGAACAATGATGTGTTGAGCCAACCATTAGAGCATCTCCAATAGCTTGTCTATATGGATGTCTATACTCGTTTTTCACGACGTGAGCCCAAAACAGGCGTCCAACAGCTTGTCTATATGGTCGTCCAAATATACACATCCTCTAAATCGACCTCGACAATGTCCACGCCTAGACATTGTGAAGGCGTCGTCTAAACTCATCTGCAGTCATGATTTCTTCCTCTCCCAGCGACGGCCCACCTGTCATGGCCCCTGTATATAGACATTCTGATGCAAAACTGGACGTCTATATAAGGGAATCTTTTTAGACCATTGTCTATATGAATATATAGACATCCAAATATACACATGCTATTGGAGATGCTCTTTATATAATTTACTGGTTGGGTTGTGAACCTAATTTTCTTTACACGGTATCTTTCTTTTCGTGTGGCAGTGGGCTATTACATAAGCATATATACATATACATATACATACATACATACATACATATATATATATATATATATATATATATATATATATATATATATATATATATATATATATATATATATATATATATATAAGATGTATGATTTTTAGCTTCGTGTGGCATGATTTTCTAGCTGAAGCAATTAGAAGATTCAATTAGTGGTCATCTTGTTAGATTATTAGACCCATTATGTAAAAACAGTCAGCAAGGTTTCGTGCTATAGGTGGTTAATCATTATGTAGATAGGTAAAGCAACATGCAATATTTTGTTCACAATCTATTCAAAAATGCCATATATACTCTAGAATTTTCTATTTACTTCTATTTAATCATGAATATGATACATTGTCTACATTTTTTTTTACATCATACATGTTGGATATCTATCCTATATTTAGCGACACACACACACACACACACACACACAAAGTATGTGATTTTATATATTTTTCCTCATTGTTAAAAGAAAGGACTTAAAGATGTGTTCAGGAGCAATGACTCAAAAAAATTAGTTGGTTATATTACAAAATATAGTTCAATCTGGCACAACAAATGTATGTTTTAGTGATTGACCTTATATTAACACACAAACTATTATTATGTTTAGATATGTTGTCGTGTGGTTAATTATGCTAATTTATATAAAACATATTTGCTAGGTTGTAGTTTGATGAAAATGAGTCTAAAAGTTTTGTATAAAACATGCTTGAAGCAACACTGGTTCCGTAACTAATTAATACTTTTATTGAACTACAATTTTAAAGAGACATATGAAAAATTAGGCATTTGGTTGTTTGAAAAAGATGGTTAATTAGGGATATTGTCTTTTGAAAAGGAGACTTAGGGACTTTACCGTGAATATATAAAAAGTGCCATGTGACAAAGTTGAAATTTTATATTAAAAATGCCATGTGGAATTTTTTTAAAATTACAAAAATGCCATATTTGAAGAAAACAAGAATGTTTGTGAACTTGATATGTCACAATCAGGAAATTACATTTTCTCTTCAATGCAAACAAAAAATCTTATATAAAAATTTAACAAAAATAGAAAAAGGTTTGCCATGGCATTTTTTAAATTAGATTTTTAAAGAAGATGTCAATAAATTTGGCATCATATTTTTCTAAAAGTTTTGTCATGTTAAGTTCAATAAAAAATATCGTAAAAAACAAATACACCACATTTGGCATGGGTATGTCGTAATATACTAAATACAACACATTTGCCATGGGTATGTCACAATACACATGTCATAGTGTATTAAACAAACACGAAAATGACATCATAATTATAATACAAGTTTCCATGATATAGTCTTATATAAATAAATTTTGGGTTTTTCATTTGCCACATTAAAAAAAATGTCATGAAAAAATAAAAATCACATGCGAGGAGATAATTGTCCGGATCGATCCTGACGGTGCAATAGCTTATGATGCGACAACTCAGCAAAGAATTACCAAGCCGTCTGTCTGAAAATCCTCAAAGCCCAACACACATGCATGTTCTTTACTAACTGGTGCCATGTCGAGAGGGACCTCCTATTGGGAGCATGGGGCACTGGCCAACATGCCAGCGCACACCCAATCCCCTCCCGCGCGCCTCTCATGAGCCATCCCATAACGGGGTTCAGGGCCGGACCTCGGAAATCTGGGCCCCTGTGCGTAATCACAATTTAGGCCCCATTTACAGGCCAAAGGAAAATCTTTATTACTTTGAACTATTAATATATCTTGTACTCTTAGAATCGTGCTTATGTATAAAAGACATATCTAAAAATTATAATGCCAGCCGAATGAATAAATTCATGAAAGAGCAGCAAATTAACTTAAGAAAAGGGGTGCACAAAACAAGAAGGTACAAATAACCTACGGGGATACACACCATGAAGAAAGAATGGCACATAGGACTTCGATTGCTCTGCACCTCGACCAAGAGAAAGAGAAAGAAAGTCTGGTTGAGATGGACCTTTAAAAGAGAGAACGGAATCAGTACAAATCCACTCAATTTATAGGTACTCCTATGAGGTAGCACTGTCGTAGCCAAACGAACCAGCAGTTCATAGCCATCAATGGCTCTGTTTCCAAAAAATTGTGAATCCACCGGAGAAGAAGAGGGAGGAGCCGAGGAGAAGGATTGCAGCGTACGCAAACTGCTTCAACCCGTGACATGACTGGGCTGTGGGCTCACGTCAGCAAGTTGGGCGCCCTAATTTTTTATTCCGTATTTTCCAAAAACAATTCTTGTCAATTTTTTATTCTCTAAAATAATTCAGAATATCAAAAAAGTATCGAATTTAAGGGTAAAAATAAATTTTTGGGAAAATATTCCAGAAATGATAACATGTTCATTGTTAAAGAAATGTTCATGATTTTGGACAGAAATGTTCGCTTATTGAAAAAATGTTCGTGAATTCAAAGAAAAATCATAGGTTTCAGAAAGAACTTGCTAATTCAAAATTCGATGAACATTTTTTGAACATGATGAACAAAAATTGTATTCAAGAAAATTATCTTTTAAAAAATGGATGAACAAACTTTGCATCCAATGAACATATTTTGAAAAAACAATGAACAGATTTTGAATTTAATGAACATTTGTTGAAAAAAGATGAACACTTTATGAATTTGATGAACATTTTTTGAATTTGATGAACATGTTTTAAATTCGACGAACAAAATATGAATTTGATGCGCTACCTCGCTCGCGCGCAGGGTTCGCGCCAAATAGGTTTTTCCTGTCCAGAGAGTGGTCGGCTTATTAGTTTATTTATTTCCAATCCAAAACTTGGTGATTGGGAATTTCTGTTGGGCCCTGTACCTGTGAATTTGCCCCATGAAAATTCATATGTGCAACTTAACGGTTGCGTTCATGCCGAAGCTGGGCCTTGGTCTGGGAGAGAGCAGCCGGCCATTTGATGTCAGCGGTATGCCGAAGCAAAGAAGGCAAAAGAAAGCCTCATTGGGTATCATGGAAAAGCATGACTCAACCGAAGGGAATGGGAGGCCTAGGTTTTAAAGATTTTGAACTCTTCAATATGGCGATGTTGGCGCGACAGGCATGGAGACTGCTCCAAGCACCAGAATCCCTGAGTGCTCGCTTGTTGAAGAGCATATATTTCCCTGGAACCACCATCCTGGAGGCGACTTTGGGCAACCATCCAAGTCAGATATGGCGAGCCATTATCGAAGGTAGGGATACACTTAAGCAAGGGCTCATCCGCCGAATTGGCAATGGTCAATCTACTCGCATTTGGGATGACCCGTGGCTGCCAAGAGATGAGATGCTACGACCATATGGGAGCATTCACCCTAATCCACCGATCATGGTTGCGGAGCTTATTGACCACACAAGCGCTACGTGGAATAGTCAGCTAATCAACCAAGTGTTTATGCCTATGGATGCAAGCATCATTTTGGGGATCCCAGTGTGCACCCGCAACCTTCAGGATTTTTGGAGCTGGAATTTTGAAACAAGTTGAAACTTCACTGCCAAATCAGCTTATCGTATGCTAGTAGCAACAAGACAGCGACGGGAGGCATGGCTTAAAGGTACGGCTGGTACCTCAAATACTGCAGTCAAGGAAGGAGCATGGAAAACATTGTGGAGGGCCTAGGTTCCGGCAAAGGTGAGGATGTTCCTCTAGCGCCTATCGAAGCATTCTCTGCCGACGGAGGACGTCCGGGCTCACCGACACATGGCTGATAATGCTCAATGCGGATTGTGCGGTTCTCCTGATTCATGGAGACATTCTTTGGTGAACTGCACTAGTTCGAAATGTGTGTGGGCACTAGTTGATGAGGAGCTAGCACAAAGCCTGGTATCGAACACGGAACCCAACGCCAAGCAGTGGCTTTTCACCTTCATGCAGTCACTTGATCATGATCAATTTGTTCGGCTGGCGGTCACACTCTGGGCGATATGGACTGCACGTCGCAAGGCTATTCATGAAGGAATTTTCCAATCGCCTTAAGCAACTAATTCGTTTGTCAGGCGATTCATTGATGAACTCAATATGATCACCATGAGAAGCCCGAGGACGACAAGTGGAGCCCCAGCAACGGGGCAGACACGGGCGATTCGCCCCAAGGCTCCCCCTGCTGGTTTTGCAAAGATCCAGGTAGATGCTGGAGTGAGAGCGAGGAAGGGTGGATCGGCTGTGGCAATATGCAGGGATGGGCAAGGCAACTACCTTGGCAGTTCAGCGTTGGTGGTAGCTGCCTAGAGGACCCAGCAATTCTTGAAGCAATTGCTTGCCGGGAGGCGTTGGCGCCGACGGAAGATCTTAACATCCACAACCTTGTCATTGCATCTGACTCCAAACAAACGGTGGCTGATATTTCATGTGGTGGCAAAGGAAGGAGTGGTTCTATCATACAGGAGATTAATATTAGAGGTTCTACGTTTCAATGTAATTTTTGTTTTGAAGGTCGTGCAGCTAATGTCGACGCACACAAACTAGCCAAATACTCACTTAGTCTCGGTCCGGGGCGCCATCTCTGGTTAGGCCAACCTCATGATCCGAGTTGTATCCCACCCTCTGTGGTCTTTGATGAATAAAATTTGGCTTTCCCTAAAAAATAAAAAATTGATGTCAGCGGTAGCTATCTAGTGTGCTCGTTTTGGCTGCTGTTGCTGTCGACCGGTGACAGTAAATTCTTGGCAGCAGAATTTCAAGCTTGCTCCTTTTTTCTTGTAAAATGTTTATCGAATGTACTGCGCTCGAGTATATGCTTTTAGTTAGATCTATCATCGCGGTGTAATCCCAGATCTTATGTGTGCGCGTACTGATGCTACTATATCTGAATAATTATGTTGGTTGTGTGGGATTTGACGTAAAAGAAGAGCTACCTGGTCGTATTGAAAAATAGTTCATCCCTGTCTATTTGATGTCTGAAAATGGGGAGAATTTGTCTGGAAGAACAGTTTCCGACACACTTGTGTTTAGCCACCTATTATAGATAATTTGCTTGTTGGGCTGTGAACCTAATTTCCTTCGCATGGTATGTTTCTTTCCTTGTGGCAGTGGGCTATTAGTTAAGCAGATATATAAGCTGTATCCTGTATGATTTTGCAGCTTTACTGTGGCTTGGATTGTACGTACAGCTGAAACATTCAGATGATTCAGTTAGTTGGGCATCTAGTTAGATTATTGGATCCATCTGGTTTGTAAGACAGTTTTGTAGAAACAGGACAGCAAGGTTTCGTGGTGTAGTTGGTTATCACGTCAGTCTAACACACTGAAGGTCTCCGGTTCGAACCCGGGCGAAGCCATTAAATTTTTTTTTCCATTGCGCAGAAAAAAGAAAGAAGAAAAAAAATGGCCCATACAGGTCTCGAACCTGTGACCTTCGCGTTATTAGCACGACGCTCTAACCAGCTGAGCTAATAGGCCTTCTGGTTGACATGCTGTTCTTCAAGCCATATATAGTGGAATATAACCACAAGGGAAAAGAGTACGTACTCAACAGGTTAGAGCACCGGGCGATAAGAGAAGGCGGAGGCGTCGCGGTGGCACGGCGAGGAGCAGACCATCACGTTCGGGCTGCCGCGGCAACAACGGTGAGGCCTTGTTTGGATGCGGGGCTAGCTATTTCCAGGTAAAATACGATCTGGGTAGGATATTCTTGGCAAAACTAAAACCCCGTGGAGACTCACCTGACCATTCGAGAGAGAAGGGGATGCTAGCGTCTTCTTTCCTAGCCAGAGCAGAGCAGGCCGCGAGGCTGAAGGCAGCGCAGAACTTCGCGAGCGGCACGTACAGGGAGAATTTTTCCGATGTGACCAGGCGAGGGTTTCCTAGCCGGGGAATCGGGGTGGGTTGGGAATGGAAAGACCTCTCCCTCGCGACACCAAATGGGCATGCGTAAAGACCTGGGCGAAATTAACTCGGGCTCTTCCCTCCCAAGGAAACGACGAGGATCCCAGAGGGGATCCCTTGCTACCAAACTAGGCAGGGTTTTTAAAAACATCACGAAAGGACCATCAGTCCGCCACAATGCCGTCAGGCTAGTCTTCAAGGATGAACTGTTTCACAACAACTTTGTCCTGAACCACAAAATTTTTCCACTCTAGGGATAATATGATATCTGCTCCAGGTGCAAATGCATCACGTGAGCAATAAAATTTGTAGTAAAAACATCAAAACATTATTGTTCCTCATACGTGCAAAATGTCATGAAGAAAAAATCGTTTCAAAAGGCTGTTTTCGAAAGCATTTTTGGAGCCCTGGTCCTCTTCTTTTCGTCCAGGCCTGGCCAACACCGTTGCCATTAACTTTGCACTAAGCAATATTTGTTGACAAAAAAATCAGATTATATTGAATTTTCAAATATTTTTTCGGGTTTACTTTTCATTTTTTTTAGGGTAAAAAAGGAATTTCAGTACTCAAGGAGGCTGTTCAGCCATACAAAGATTTATAATATCATGCAAGCCAGATCCCAACCACACTGCGGTGCGAGGGGTACTACGACCATAAACGGCAAGAGCATGACTAACAGTGTTTTGAGAGCGACTAATATGGCTAATAAAAATCTTCCGACGGTCATCTGCAATTAACCCAAGAATCTCTTGCACCAGTACACGATGGTTCGAGAAATCCACGGACGGCGAGTTAAGCATCGACACCGCCTCCAAACTATCCATCTCAATGACAATCGGCAACTCAGTACGGTGGAGGGCGAGAGCCAGCCCTTCACTGCATGCAGCTAGTTCCGCCTCTAAATCATTAGCGCATGTACGTAATTGCCTGCAAGCAGTATAAATAATCTCTCTGGTAGCGCCGCGCAGCACCATACCTCCGCCAACAGCTCCTGTAGCCGGGATGTAGCTCCCGTCCGTGTTCAGCTTGGCCAGGCCAACTGCTGGTGGCATCCATCGCTTCTTCTCACCACTATGTTTAATTTGTGTAGCAGCCGACCTTTCCAAATGCACCATCGTTTTGCCTTTAACAATATCAGCTCTAGGCTGTTGCCGGTTATATAGCAGGGAATTAATATACCCATGGAGAAATCTGCAGGAGGCCTCTGTAGGGGGCGGATTCTTCTGACAAGTTATCTTGTTACGGACGTGCCAAATACGCCACATGGTCATCAACCCCACCCGTGGCGTATCTGTGAGTGGCTCGAGCAGGAGAACAACCATTCAGGGCCATTGTTGCGAACAAAATCCACATCAGGGATAGGCCAATCCTTCGCCATTGCATGCCACATGTTCTTCGCGAGGGGCATCTACACATAGTATGGAAGGTATCCTCTCGTTCCACACCACAGATGGGACAAACATCAGTAAGCTCAAGATGTCGACAGAATTTATTAGCCCATGTTGCGAGCAAGTTGGTAACAATCCTCCAGGCGAAGACGTGTACCTTCGGGGGAGCAGGGCACCCCCATATGGTTTTCCAGATGGCGCGACGACCATCCGGTGCCTTGCTCGCGGCTGCCGTCGATGGACGCTCGTGCCCTGCTCGCGGCTGCCACGTTTTTCCATTAGTTAGAAGAAAAAAAGGATTTTCCAGATGGCGCAACGACCATCCGGTGCCCTGCTCGCGGCTACAGTGTGAAAAAAAAGTGAATGGCCCATACAGGTCTCGAACCTGTGACCTTCGCGTTTTTAGCACGAAGCTCTAACTAAACAGCTGCGCTAATAGGCCTCTTGTGTGCTTTTTAGTTTTCCATGCTATATATTAGTTACTTCAACCACAAGGGAAAAGCATCAAAATTCAAGATCAACCGGACTTCATAGCATGGCAACTTTGTAAGCCTGGGTGTTTTACTGTGAGATTGGCATATCATGCAGAATGGAAAGCGGAGTATCAAACCAGAGCTGGCAGTGTAACAGGAGGAGGAAGAAGTGAACCACATCCTGTTTGGAAGTTTCTATGGGAAACGAAGGTACCGCCCAAGGTGCACAGTTTTTTTACTTGGTGGGCTTTGCATGGCATTGTGCCTTGTTATTGCACTCTGGTGGATAAATATATAAAGACACCGGTAACATGCATGTCCGGTGTGCAAAATTGACCCAGAAGATCTAAGACATATGCTTTTTATCTGCAAGAGAGCTTGTGAGGTATGGAAAGAACTTGGTCTACTAGACTGCGTGACAGCTATCACAAAGGTCAGGATCTCTTATTTAAGACGAGATGTTATGCTCAAATTAAGCTACCAGGTGGCTTTCGAGTTCCTTGAGAAAATGCGCTGGAATTGGTGATGGTCGCGTGCTGGTACATATGGTGGGAATGATGCCAGGTCTCATATGATGAGAAGATTGCAGCGCCAGCTCAAACTGCTATGCAAATCAGAGGAATTGTTGCAAATTGGGTAGCAGATAAGATAGAGCCTATCCAACGGGACACCTGTTGGTCTAGGCCGGCATAAGGGTGTATTAAAATTAATGTGGACGCTTTGTTTCACATGGACAGAGGTGCAGGTTCATGTATAGCAACTTTACGCGACTCGAAATGTAGTTTTATTGCTGCAGCTGTGGAGTTTAAACAGCATGCACTTGATGCTCCTACGATGGAGGCGTTAGCTGTGTTATTGGGGCTACAACTTGCATATGATCTTGGTATTCTATCTATTGCAATTGAGAGTGATTCATTGGAGATTCTCCATGCTATCCAGAATCTGTCCGAGTATCGGGTGTCGGGAGCAGTGATTATCGATGGTTATCGAAAGTTGATGAGTTCATTCGGCAAAGCGACTATAAGTCATTGTGCGCGAGAAGCTAATGGGTGTGCTCATGAACTTGCCTGCTTAAGTTTCAAAGGACAAGAAACAGGGGTGTGCAATGATAACCCCCCAGACTTCTTGATCCCCTTTATTGTAAAAGACATGGTTGTTTCTTAAATAAAGTCGCGAACGTTCAAAAAAAAAGGAACATTTGAATCAGCCAAAACAAAACTGTTTTTGTTCACCCTACACATGTACACTTAACCCACGATACAAAGAAACCTAAAGATCAGAAGAGGTGTCGGTCAGGAAATCCAGACACACATCTATGCCTTCGAGATAGCAATTACACTAGCAACGCAAACATCTATACCTTTGTTAGTTACCGCGGGAAATCGAGACACACATAAGACTACCATTACCGGACCGTGCATTCTCGCAAAAAAAAAGGTTGTACCGGCCGGCTTGATCTCGATATTGCATTAGAAAAATTGTGCTTGTCATGCTTACGAACACCATCACAACTTAACTCAGCTCCATCTGGTATTGTGAATGACGATGAATCCCCAGATGGATATTGATTGAATGGTTTGGATATAATAACAAAGAGTAAAGAAAAGAAGCGGTAATTCACATGGTCCACTAAAGCATCTGTAAAATTGCCAAAGTCAGTTAGCAACCTCGAAGTAGTGAAAGAGAGAAGGGTGTGGCGGAGCAGGGTCGTGAAGATTGGGCGAAGGATGAAATTTAACAGCAAACACCTTTTCACAGCTTGGAGCAGGGGAATTCAGATTCAGATTCTTCTGATCGGTGGCACTTCTCATTGAAAGCTTTGTATGTTGACATGTAAAACTAGAGAGATTATTGAACTCCTAGAACATTTGATAACTGCAATATTCCACGCATTTGAAGGTATGGGTTCCCCAGAGTTTTTGATTGTGACACTTACTGGAGTATGTTAGAGATAATCCTTAAGGGTTAACATAATAGGATATGGATCTCTGACTGAAACACCTGAAGCACATCGGAAGATTACATACTAACCGTGATTTTGTATGACCAAGATGGGATAGTCCCTGATTTTGCTGCCGCGAGTCTCCAGTGATGTGCAATCCTTCGGAGGAGAAGAGCAACAACAGGATAGACGGCAGCAGGGATGCAGGAGGGCCGCTGACACTACCATGTGGTAGCCAGTGGTAGTAGAGGGTCTTCTGGCCATCAACTCTCTTTTTTTAGCATCAGTAATTAGCCCTCTAGCAAGGTTTAACTCGTATATGTGTGCACACGCACGAAGCGGTACACGGCCTCTTCTTTATATACGACGGGCCGATGGGCGAAGGACCGAAACCATATGTTGGTTCTAGGTGCCCCCGATCAAAGCACCATCGTGGAAAAAGACTCCCCCTTCTCTCTAGGTCAATAACAACCTGAGATCAATTCCAACAATCTCCCCCTTGATTGTAAGGTTAGCAATCAACATAAGCCCACTCCTAATAAAAAATAATATACCAAAGTAAAGTGTTACAATGGCCAATGAAGTGTCATTGAACCTCAATAATAGTATAGGATTCTATCTCGAAATGGATGACAGTTTACTTTATGGGAGTTGGTTTATTTGACGATCCTATTTTCCAGGATCAAAAGGCTTTTAAAACTCATGCTTGCAACATAATCATAAAATAATGGGTGGTAAGCCTTCGATAAACGGATCCATAAAAGGCTTTCTGGTGGCCATCGGAGGCATGGCGCTCCACACCGTTGCCCCGTGGGCAAGAGACAGACAACACACTACCTCGATGTCACATATTCTCCTAGTTTGCGAGTGCATTGGAAGCTAACTTACATATGAAAATACACATTTCTGGGGCACCATGCAATGACATATGGACTTCCAATCTGGGGAGTGTTAGCCAGTTTATTGCTCGACGCGCCGCTACCCTATGCTCGTCCAAGGGCAATCAATAAGCGCTGCAAACTGTAAACCATGCTTCTCCGAGTGCTCACGCTTCCATGTGCTCTAAGGCTTGATCTTTGCAATCTCCTCAACATCCAGCTCCAAAAAATATTGTCGCAGCCTAGCCGGATTCTTTTTACCTCCTGGTTAGATGAAATCGACCACCCAGTGGAGGTGGCACTGGCCTCGGGAGGGGGGTAGGTCGCAGGGGGGGTCTCTTGGGATCGAGTGGCCACGCCAAACCCGAATGTTCACCCGATTTCCCACTCGCCGGATAGTCTCTTATTTATTGAGACATTCAAGGCCATACTCTATGGCATGCCACGTCGACGAGTCGTTTCCAGTGAAAACCGTGTGCAATAGTGTTGCCATTGGTTCGCGCAAAAAACAAATACAAAAAAGGGTAGCATTCAGAATCTGCACACACGGAGAATCAGGGTATTGCTTTCGACACATTAGTCATAGCGGTCAAATGGTCCCCCAGGAAGCAAAGAAATGCGAGAGTCTCTATCTGGTCCCCGTGGAAGCAAAGAAATGCGAGAGTCTTCACCTGGTCCTCATGGAAGCAAAGAAATGTGAGAGTCTTCAATAGGGTGGAGCAGCAAAAGAGACCCAGGGAGCTCGTCATGGATATATTAGGCAAGGTCGCAGATTGGAGGCAAGCGGCGGGAGGTGTTGGTGGGTTGCAATGTTTTGTGAGAGGATTACTTAGTGCACTGTCGTGAGTTGTTGGCAAAAAACAGTTATGGATCCTGTGAGTTAGACTATCGGGTCTAGTTGCGCAGGTATAGAGTTATGCTCGTGTCTTCTCCATGACTAGTCTTGATCTAAAAACTCCCTCAAGGGCTTTTCCAATTGTTTCATGACAGCCTCCCATCCCGCGTTTGTGGGGTGCATGTCGTCCCAATAGAAAAATTTATTGGACTTGTCGCTCACGGTGTAAAGAAGCTTTGTGGACAACTCGCCTTGCTGTCCACTGTAACCCTTCAAATCTAAACTCTCACAACACGGCGATAGTTTGCGCTTGAATTGCTTAGTGCACTGCGGTGGATTGTTGGCAAAAAACAGTTATGGATCCTGTGTGTTAGACTATCGGGTCTAGTTGTGCAAGTATAGAGTTATGCTCATGTCTTCTCTATGACTAGTTGATGGTGTTTAAGCGTTGTATATGCACATAAAAACGAACCTAAACCATACCCACTCGGGTGGGTATCCACCGATACCCCTATATCAATCCTCAATTCAGAGACAAGGCATCCGTCACCCCTAGAACATGCCGACCCGGTAGATCACGTCGACAACAAATAATCAAACGGTGTGGAAATGCCTTGAGCTTATTGAGCCGCATATAGGCAAGCATTTGGTTTGTATAGCTAGAACACATCTTTATTGTAGATGTGCCAAATGAAATACACTAATTACTTCTTAGGAATATAGTTTTCACAAAAGAAGACGCAAATGCAATATAATATTCATCCTGGAATCCAGAAAATACAGTCTATGAAACACTTGAAACTACCGAACAAATACAATCAGAATATTGTAATCATGGATGAAAAGTGCTACAACGACATATGAAAGCTGACTACCTAGTTTTGATCTAAAAACTCCCTCAAGGGCTTTTCCAATTGTTTCATGACAGCCTCCCATCCCGCGTGCGTGGGATGCATGTTGTCCCAATAGAAAAATTTATTGGACTTGTCGCACACGGTGTAAAGAAGCTCCGTGGACAACTCGCCTTGCTGACCACAGTAACCCTTCGAATCTAAACTCTCGCAACACGGCGATAGTTTGTGCTTGAATTGCTTCGATTGCTCTGAGCCTTTACCTACATTAATGTACATCAAATTAAATTAGATTAGAAAATTTTAAAATAAAGACACTTTTGAATGCACGCAGATACATACCTGGCACATGATCCACAATATTAATGAATGTGGTGTACAGATCGACGATGTGGACATTCTTCTTTGCTGTCATAACTTGTTTCAGGTTATTGTTATGGATGGAAGCACCCAAGTTTTCAAAAATATCGCACGTAGTGTAGTTGTTAGTTCGGGTTTGTGATGGCGTGCAACCGACAGGATGCAAGTTGTTGACAAGAACCTTTGTCACCCCAAGCTTCAACAATTGCTCCACATTAGCAGCCATCTCTTTTGTCACTTTCCCAATATAAGCATTAATCTGCACCACATACATGAAAAATAAGTTAGTAAGATGCACAAACAGATTAATTGTTCAAACTAGTGTATGCATACTATGTTGATATAGTACTCACATCGTTGGGGCTACTTAGGCCAATGACGCCGGTGCTTGCATAATCGTTGCCGGAGAAGGCCACGAGCGCTACAGATTGAGTCAATTGTTTCTCCGTGATAGTCCCGTCTTTGACCATCTTCCTGAAAGTATCTACTTGCTTGGTAAAGGTGGGAACCTCATGTGATGTACTATCCAACACCGCTGCGCCACCCGTAGCAAAAGTCATGCCGGACGGGTCGCATGTTTTCTCCGCTGTACGGGCATGTGCTGGAGGGGCTTCCTCCAACCCCAACATTGTTGCTGCAAGTTATCAATAGAACAATGAGTAGGGTTAATTATGATGCACCAGGGATTTACAATATAACAGAGTACTTGTCTTAGGGCAATAAATAAGTATAACAATAGTACTTACCGATGAAATCCGGCTGGATCTTGTAGTTTGAGAAGCGGCCGGACGGGGCATTTGGCCGCGGAAACCCATCGGCATCGACGTAGTTGGAGCCGTAGGGGTAAGCCCATTGCCGCGACATCTCGGTGACGGGTTCGGTCGGAGGGAGGTTCCCGTTGTCAGCGAAGTCATCCCCGAAGACAAAGAAGGTGGCGCTCGATGGCTTCTTCTCATGACCGCCAGTAGGCGCAGGCCGGGCCTCCACGTCACTGGGATTCAGGACGAGGAGGAGGAGGGCGAGGCCGAGGACGGCCGGGAGAAGCTTCATTGATTCCGGCGGTGTGGAGGCGGATGGTTCTACTACTGCCAGCCCGAGGATCACGATCGCCCAGCCGCTACTGTTTCGCCAACTAAAAATCAGGAACGCAAAGCGCTTGTCTGAGCTGCTCGCACATCATGGCCTGGCCCTCTCTTCAATTTATGGAATCATCGACGAGCAAAACAAGTCAAAATCGGACTTGTGGCCTCGACCAGAGTCGGATCCACAGCACAGCCGGACACGGATTGACCAGCAAAGCAAGTCGAAATCGGGCTTGTCATGGACGGGGCGCCGTCGTTCACTGGCCAGCTGCTCATCTCTGCATGCCCTCTTCCCCTCCTCCGGCCATCAGACCTCCTCCAGGCCGTTGCGCACCGCCGTCAGCTCGTCGGCCGCACCGCGCTGCCAGTTGTCCTCGCCCTTCCCACGGACGGGGTTCTCTCCGATTTTGCTGTTAACCTCCACCCCAGTTGGAGCCGTCAGCACGTTAAGTTCTGCTGTCTTTGAGCCATTGTAGCAGCTCAATGTTGGCCTCGATCTTGGGTGTCGCCTTCTCAGTAACAGTTGCAAAGGGGCTCTTTAAAACAGTAGTTTATACCAGTCATACTTGAATAGGAAAATGCTCATGCGTGTTTCTCATGAGGACTTGTTTCTCATTAGCCAGGGTAGCTGCCGGTGGTGGCCCCGAGAGGGGTGAAGGCTGCTCTGTTGCTGTTGGTATCGGTCGACCCGGCGCTTTCTCCCGTGTGTCTTGGTTGGGGGGACTGGCTTGGATGCTTCAGGAGCAAGGGGATGCCCGCTGATCCCATGTGCTGCGCGCCAACAGTTCGTGGGAAAATGTTGGGAGACTGGCACCTCGTCGCCGGGCGCCGCCGGGCGCAGTCTTCAAATGCCTTTGATCAGCCCGCTCCAAATGCTCGGGCGCCTCCTCCGGTGTGGCTCAAGGGTTGATGCTTTCGGTGCCTCTCCAAAGGTCATCGTGCTCGTGAGTGCAGGACCCTTTTCGGTGTATGGGATGCCTTCGATTCGGCCATAAAGCGCGTTTCTGTCATGCACAGCTCCGCATCAACCGGACTACGCCACCGCGACATGTTGTTCCACCATCCACCCCACTGCCTGCATCATTTGTCGATGCAACCCCGGTTGATGTGGCGTTGCGGCCCGTCCGGGTGGAGCAGACCGAGCTGCTCCGAGCCAAGCTTCGCGACTGCATTACGCGAGTTGGGAGTGTTTTGGCAAGTGCAGAGGCTGCTCTCGCCAAGCTTCAGGTTGTGCCCGTTGTGTCCCTGCTGCCCGAGATCCAGGTTGGTTTTGCCGACGGGGAAGCAAGCATGTATGGAGATCTCTCCCCTCGTGCTACATCTCGCCCGTTGTCGCTGCCTGTCATGCCGATTGCTTCTGAAAGTGAAGCCGTTGTTGAGGTCGTGGCACCAGTGCTACAAATTATGCCTGAGCTACAGAAGCTTTGTGGGGAGCCCACTTCGCCTATTTCGATGGTGCTTCCTACGGAGATGGAGTCGGTAGGAGGGGCCTTGGCGATGCCGGTTGCGACCTCACCGCCATTGTTGGAGCCCAGTCAGCCTCTCGCCTTGGTGGATCGTGGAGGATTGGATGCTGCTATTGTCTTATCACCTGTGGTTGTGGGCCAGGTGCTGTGGGTGCCGAGATTGATGAGGTAGGTGCTTTGGCACCAAATTCTAATGCGCTAAAGTCCATCCGGTCGTCCATCTTTGACCGTGAAGTTATGTGGGCACGTATTGACGAGGTGGTCTTCGCGAAAAAGTTTGGCCGCTTGCTCGCCGGCTTGGAGGCCGCTAGCCCTGGGTCTGGCAAGACAATTGCTTGCCTACTAGTGGAGAAGGCTTCTTCGGGTAAAATCAAGAAGGTGAAGAAGGCTATCAGGAGCATAGGCAAGAAGAGTGGCGCTATTGGTAAAGCGTCTGTTGCTGCTTAATGAATGATACTCAGTCTCTTCGACCATCATCTCTGATTGGCTCGTCTTTGTGGATTTGTTGGTGTTTGTTGTCTACAGCTTTGGATTCGTTGGGGTTTTCTTTGTGATGTAGAAGTGCGGCGATTGTGATTGTTGCTCGTTTTGTATTTTTGTCGGGTTAACCGTGGGGTCATGGAGTTTCGAGTAGTCCGCATGTGGTCTATATGTAGCGGGTTTCGCCTGGTTTTCCGTTAATTAACTGGGCAACTCTCTTCCTCTTAATTAATCGATGAGGCAAATCTTTTGCCTCCGTTTCAAAAAAAAATGAGGACTTGTTTGGTCGTATTGGTAAATAAGCATAATTTTCCTCAGACAAAGTAGAACCAAGTGACTACCAAAGTTAAAATTGGTACATTTGAATTTAGATCACAAGAACATGCATATTGGCGGTGTATTGCCTTGAAATGGTGTCTAGTCAACACACTAAATTCCTCTTGCATTTCCTCATCATCCATATATATGTTTGGGAAATGCCAGAATAAGTTGATGTATAAACTGAACTTCCACGCCAACTTTCTGTACTTATCATCTATTTTACACCAAACTAAGACATGAAGAAAAGAAATCTTACCGTTCCGAAATTGAGCCTTGCTTCAAAAAATAGGTGCGAGAGGTAGGATTCGAACTCCCAAGCACCTTTCTCAAAACAAAACAAAACAACTCCCAGGCACCTAGTTTACTTCCACCAGCTTTAACGAACTAGGACAGCAGACTTGTTGTGCCTGGTTACTTATTTTATTCTTCTCGTTGTGCATTTTCTCAGGCTTTCTTCTTTTTTTGATCTTGTTTTGATAGCAAAAATGGAATCACGGCTCGCGGGCAATCACCAGAGACAAGATAGTGTGGCGAGAGGATGAATTGCAGAAGTTTTGGTGGCGCACAAACACCGCAGAACTAAAATCAGATCGATCCCGCATCCCGGGAAATCAAAGGCTGCAAACAAGACAGGAACACATGGCACTGTCTGGCAAGCTATATTCATCATGTCAAGCATAGCTACAAGATGACCATGTTACATCCATGACCATTATACAACCAAGCATCGACATGCTTTTATTCCTGTTATATAGGTTCCTTCATTCATTGTTGACTCTAACAATGACGACTAGAAAGAAGCCGCCGACGACGCTCCAACCCTGTCACGGGGAATGAGGCGCAGCTCAGAGCCATGCTTCAGGAACACGTTGCCTGAAAAATGAACAATAGTTTTACATCAGCGGACATGGAAGAGAAGGGGCAGATTGACATAGGGAAGTGGTGCCCTGTTGGCTAGACTAAGATAAAGAAGTACTAAATGTATGGCATACGATATGCAAGCTCTAGAAGGCGGCTCAGAGTTAGTAAAGATATAAGAGACGGGCAGTGAGTGTCCTGAAGATAAATATCTTATGTTAGACAGACCTATGTTTTGAAAAAGAGAGAACTGCAAAGCTATTAGGTTTATCAAGTACTCCTTTTTACAATCAAACTGGCCACCTTATCTAAGTTCTAGTAGCCAAATTTAGTGCCAGCAGACCAACACAAACGGAATGGTTCATAATATGAACATGCAAAAAAGCAGTGGCCCCAAACAGTTCAATCAGTCTTGCTTAACTCAGACGAGTAACTTTGCCCAGTAACTCGAATATTTCTATGCAACATAATTAGTGTGGCGAAAATATATCAGTGAACTTCTTGTAGCTAACAGAACATTGTTGCGTGTCAAGGACTTCTTGTAGCTAACAGAACACTGTTGCGTGTCAAGAACTGAAAAAAAAAAACTCAGATCTGAACAAAATGTAAACGTGGATATCTGCAAATAGTACCTGCACTTTGCTGTGGGTTGATGCCTACTCCATCTGCAAAGGGAGGAAATGCAACGTTATTTCGAGTAAAAACATCGTGTATGCCAAACAAACAAGCAAAACAATATTAAACCAACATTTATTTATTTTTTTGCTCTAACAATCTGAATCTGGTCACAAGCTTGACGGCTCACAATCAAATGTCAATTGCATTGATAAGAAGTTAAAGGCCCCTGTTACTATGTTAGCCCTCACCAACAATAGGCAACAAAACTAACAGTTTGAAACTATACCACAGGTTTTCTGCAAAATAAAAAAGCAAACAAGCCAGGAAATGCATGCTGATCTAGAATCCCATCTTTGACAGGCTAAAATTTTCTGATAGCAAATGAAACGAGATTATCATATCTGAATTCGCTAAGATGGCAAAGTCCAAGGATTATTGTACCACATTTCCAATCATAATCGCCACATGACCATAAAAATGACGAGGCATGTCTGCATATGTGGTAGGCAGGCACTGGATGAAAAGGCTGAGACGGTACAGACCAGCAATGACAATCTCATAAGGCTAAGACATAAGGTCATGAAGTGCCAACTACGATTGGAAAGCCGCGGGCATGTCCCAGAAAGCAAAATAAAAACCACAGGTGTTCCTGTTCACGCCGTCCAAATCTCAGAAACGATGCAAGCCATTCACTGAAAGCATCAAGTCACCCTTAGAATCATCAATTAGCTTGCCACAACCCAAACATAGATCAGTAGCCTATCCGGACCAGACTATGTGTCTGAAACCAATGGCATGCCGTGGATTTCCCTGTTCACATAAGCATACAGACTTGTTATTAAATTTCTCACCGGCGTCAATAAGACATGGTTAACTAACCCTTTTTTCCCAATTCGCAGGCATATTTGAACAAGCTACAGAGGACCAAATGGAGCAGGAAAGCTGGACCCTCGCAACGCAGCTAATCCGAATCGAATCGGAGCAACAAGACCACGTTCCCGACGGGATCCCACGAGATCACGCGGCGCATAGCTAGAGCGGAGGGACGGGCGGGGCGGGGGGCGTACCGTTGGTGATGATGGCGCTGGTCTGGGGCGGGACCTTGAACTCCTCGGCGGCGAACTTGAGCACCGCGGTGAAGGGCGCCGCCTCCGGCACGCTGAACCTGCGAAAGCCACCGCACGAAACACGCGGATCAGGACGAGATCTGGTCCGACGAAGGGAGGGGGAAGAGGGGGGATCTGCACTGGACTCACACTTTGAAGGGGAGCTTGGGGTCGGAGGTGAGGATCACCTTGAACGACACCTTCCCCCCGCCGCCTCCGCCGCCGCCCTCCGCCGCCATGGGTGCCGCCGCCTTGGTTCGCCTTGCCGGGGTCGCGCGATAGAATTTTGGTTCGGCCGATGCGATGCGATGCGATGCGCCTCACGAGTCCTGCAAGCCCCTCTTTTTGTTTGGGAATTTTTCTTTTAAGTTACTAGTAGTACCTTGTCATTATTTTCCTTTTTTTTATTCAAGAAAACATTTATACAGATCCGGCGAATATCTCGAAAGTAAATGGATTTTGTAAAAAATTAAATATCTATACTATAAAAACACATTTTGCCGTTCCCGTCTCTCACTCGCACGTTCCCTGCCAAATGAGGTCCACCTTGACAAGCTCACCGAGAATGAAATCCTATGAAAACATATAATTAGTGGGCAATACTCAGCGGCCACCGCACACAAGGCAGGATTCCTAGGGGTGGTCCTTCAACCTATGGATAAGATGGTTTGAAAGGTTTGGGCACCTCGAAAAGTCAATTTTTTTGCTTGGTTGCCCCGTCAAGATATAATTTGGGTGGCGGATAGATTGGCAAAGCGAGGGTGATCAAATTGTGATATTTGCCCTCTTTGCAAGAGGGTGCAAGAATGCGGATATCATCTTCGCTACAAGTGCTGCTACACCCAACGGCTTTGGTCTTCGGTCATTGAGAAATTCCTCATACTCGGGCTTGACACATCCGCTTGGCCCTTCCTCGACTCGGTGGAAGAGTGGTCGGCAAGCACTTGCTCCGACGGCACGCCAAACCGACAAGGCAAGGCCTCCCTCATCATGCTTGTCTCATAGACAATGTGAAACGAGCTAAACGCAAGAGTTTTCAAACATAAGAGTAGTCCACCGTCAATCTTGCTTTCCTCCATCACTGCCGAGGCCAACCTTTGGCTCATTGTCTGTGTAAAGAAGCTAGGGTCCTTTATTTCGCGAGAGGAATCCGCATGTCGTGTATTTGGGTGTCTTGTAACAAACTCTATTCTCTCTTATTTAATGGACGAGGCAAAGTTTTTACCTCCATTTAGAAAAAGAAATCCCTTCTCCGGCAACAGACACCATACCAGCGGAGCATGAGCAAGCTTCAGTTAAGGCTATGCAAACTGCAGGTTCAGCAGCGGTGAACAAAGAAAACAAAATATCTCTGATGATCAACAGATTGATGATGCGTTCACAGATAACACCACAGCCTTTGCACGACGGCATTTTACACACAACTCTGATCGATAAACCGACCACCGGCTTCAGTTCACGACTACCGCATGCTTGACAGGCCTTGCAGCTGCAGAGTTACAACCTCAAAATTTCTGCAGCTACAAGGAGCAGCAAACAAGATCAAAACTCGAAATACAACTCGATGCCGCCCCGACAACAACCGGAACCAAGAGAAGAACAACAACGAATAAATAGCACCTGTGGTGGTACCAATGCCAATGCTTGGGGTCTATAACATAACTTGCCCCACACGGGAGTGTTGTTCCACAACACTCCGGGCAAAGCGACTGCATAACCAACCGGATTCCAAGCTCTCGTGCCGAGTCCCGAGCACCCAGGTCTCTTCTTCAGAGCTGCGAGGGGATCTCGCCTTCCTCCAAGTCCAGGTCGTCCCAGAGCTTCAACGGGGACCTCATTTCGCTGCATCTGGCCCACGTCCGTCATCTCGAGATCAAAGTTGAGGAAGTCGTCAGGGTTCAAGTCCCCGAACAGCTCCTCGTAGGCGTCTCCCATCTCCTGCTCCAACTCCACGCTGGGAAGCTCCGAGAGCAGCAGCCCCTGGGCGTCATCCGTGTCCAGCGGATAGACCTTCGTGAGAGATCTCTTTTTCAGAGCTTCAGGAGTTGCATTCTTCGGTGGCAGCTTGCTCTGTAGGTTGTGTTCTTCTTCCTGAGTACAGCTCGAGACCTCAGATGCTAGAGTACTGATGGGAGACAGCACTGACGAACCTGTCTTGCAATCCATATCTTTCGGTGGACCAATGTTGCCAGGATCTGAAGCTGCATGGTTCTTGAGGTCTATGACCTGCCCCTCTAAGGTCCCGCCTTCAACTTCTTCGTCCAAGTCCACCGAGTAGACTTTCATGCAGGATTTAGCCTTGGGAGACCCAGGAGTCATATTCGATGCCATCTTGCTATGTTGATCCACTTCCCCCTGTTTACCGCCAAATGCCAGACCGCAGACATACGACGGCATGCCATCCATCTTAGGTTCACTCGTAACCTTCACTTGAGGAAGATTTGTGGTACGTGACGGTCCACAATCCTTGAGATCAATAACCTGCGTCTCTGGAGACAACTCGCCTTCCTCTATTTCTTCCTCCTGAAACTGAGTTCCTTCTATAGGGGGGCTATCGTTCGAGGTGCCAGGGGGCTGCTCATTTCTGCTAATCTTGTTTGCAGGCTTCTCAACTTGAAACTCGTAACTATCTGATGGAAGGAAGACATTGATAGTTGGGTACTCGACAATAAGAGTGCCCCTCAGCTGGGGGCGCAAGGGCTCTTCTATATTGAGTTGACGGTGTGGCGACTTTGAATTCTACAGCAATGTTAAACACAAGAAGTCAGTTTAATACAAATTTAGAGCAAAGATCAATAACCGCAGAAGACACATGGTAACTTGACTGCAGTACCTTGGCAGACTTCTGAATGAACAGTTTCAAATCACGCAATTCAGTGTTGCGATATGGCGTAAGCTGGTCCTTCCAAGGGGAAGGAGTCAGATGCTTTTCCAATAAAGATAGCAAGCTTGCATTCTCGTCTGTCCTGGAAAAGAAGGCATAATGAGCATTGAAGGAACGGAGATTCTATATTTATGTGTTGGATCAGACTAACTAGCGCAACATATATATGAATGCTTAGCTCTGCTTCCAAATGTTTGGTAGTACTAAGTAAGTGCAGAATCAGAAAATATGTGACATAAGAAGTTTGAAAATGATAGACAGATCATCTCCATAACATACAGAGCAACTATTTCAGAAATTTGAAGTACTAAATCAGCGACAATTAATATGGACCGGAGGGAGTAGCTTTTACATATATATCTTATCATCTTGAAATGGTGCTAAACTACCAAGGATTGCAAACAGGAAAAACAGGAGGAGACATTCCATGCTGATAGATTAGAAAACTTACTGGTCGTCAGTTAGGACAATATCTGTTGAATTGAACTTCCACTCGACTGTCCAGTATATGCGGTCACTTCTGAAAAGAGATATTTATACATAAGGAGGGAAGTGATACTACTGGTAAGGTTCATTCAAATGTATTTAGACATAGGATGCTTGAACAAATTATTAACAAAATAAAACATTGTATATTGATTCTCAACATGTTGTAGCCAACGTGCTGACAGTGCTTCTGTTATTGCCTAAATAGCAAGGAGAGGACAAACTTGCAAGGAAAACTTATCAGAGTCATGCAAAGGCCAAACTGGATCGTAATCACATTAAGTATGACACGAACCACAACAATCAAGGACTCTAGAGCAAACTTGCCGAACTTCCGAGTAGCAAAAGTTGTTGAGCAACTGGAGTGGCAAAAGTTGCACGGAAAACTTATCAGAATCACGGACTCTACATTAAGTATGCAGGACCATACATCCACCGGTGCAACTGGAGCAGCTGCACAGGCCCCCCAACTTTTTTTACGTTTTTTAGGCAATTCTTTTAAGTATTATCAGTTCTGATTAAGAGATTAAAGATTAATCAGTTTGTTGAACTATAAAGAGAAAAAGACACGGGCCAACCATGGAACCAAACCACCAACCCAAGCCCATGGCCAAACTATTGTCTCTCTCTCATCTCTTTCTATCACATTCACGTGCAGGAGAACTCTAGAGGCAGTTTACATAGCGCATCAAATTCCACACGGCCTCTCTCTTCCTTGACTCGCCCCAGCTCAGTGGCAAATCAAATCTCTCCAAATTAAATAGCTAGAAATTAACTCTTGGACGCCTCGTATCCTTGCTCTATTCTCCTCCGATGGCTTCTCAATTTCCTGAGAAGAGAGGTGTCCATGGCAGTCGGCTGCAGGTTCGTTCAACTGCAACATATAAATTAGGGGTTTTCCTACTGATTTTACATTCAATCCTCCCTTCAGAAAATCCGAACAATCGGAGTCATGTTTCGCTGCTTGCTCTGTGGTCGTGGCACAGAGCAATCAGAAACCCAAGCGTCGCAGCCCCATGGTCTGCATCAGCCTCAGTCAACAGCCAGGCTGCCGAAGGTTGTTTCGTCTCTTCTCTTGCCCCTCAGTTCTTTAGTTTCTCTTTTAAGGAAGTCTTGACCTTTAGTTAATCGGTTGTTCTTTCCTGAAGTTGTGCATCCTTCCAGCTTCAGTATCCTAATTTTCTAAGATGTCTTCTAGTTCTAGACATAGGAGATTTTTTTTATATAATCCTTCGAGAAATCTATACTGCTACAAATGGTCAGTGAAAACTATTTTAATTGACTTTCTTATATATCACCAGGACCCAAACTTTGGGGGTACGGCCTTGGCAACATGCATCAGACGTTCGCAATGATGTCAATAAGTAGATGATTACTGAATACATAGGCAAAGCAACAACTCAAACAAGATATGAGAGCATTTCACTTCTCCACAACATCCATTTACTTTCAGCATCTTCAGCTTCAGTTAACAGTTATTGACACAAAATCAGCTTACTTGAGTAATATATCATCATCATCATCATATGGCGATAGACAGGATCGATTCGATCGAAAGAGCAGAGCAACACTGAGATATACCTCCTGTCGTGCCGGGAGCGGTTCTGCTCCCTCCTGGTCATGCCCCTGGGGAGGAAGGCGAGCCGGACGCCGCGGCGCTCGGCGGCCTTGCGGAGGAAGGAGAGCCACGACGGCAGCTGGGCGCCATGGCGTCCCTCCAAGTCGCCGAGCAGCCTGTGGGCCGACTCCCTGACCAGGCCCGTCTCCTCCAGCAAGTTGTAATCTGCACGCGGAGAAAAGCAGGGGGCGGACGGTGAGCGTGGATGGAGGCCACGGCGAGCGAGGGAGGGAGTGGGCCGGGGCGGCGGGGGGCGGATCCGTCACCGGAGAGGAGCTGGTTGTCGTCGAACTGGGCGAGCGGGACGGGGACGGTGCGGGGGCGCTTGCCGAAGCAGGCGGTGCGGCGCTTGTGGGCCTGCACGCAGGGGAGGCTGCAGGTGAGGCGGGAGCAGCCCGGGCACCGGTACTTCCACGGCTGCTCCCCGCACTCCTGGCACGGGGCACCCTTCTCCCCGCCGCCGCCGGAGCCGTAGGCGGCGGCGGCGCTGGGGGGCGGCTCCCCCTCCATGCCGAGGCCGGGGGGCAGGGGCAGGCGGCGCGGCGGCGGCGGCGGGGGGTTTCTGGCTAGGGTTTAGTGAGGGGTTTAGCTGCGGTGCGGTGCGGGGCGGCCGCTCGGTCGGCGGCGGTGACCGTTTGGGTGTCCCTCTGGCGGCGGGCGAGGTGGGAAAGGTGGGGTTTTTATCCGCCGGAGGATGGTACACCAATTACTAATTTCTAAAATTGTGCTTCGATTTGACATAGAGTATTTGGTAGGGTGCAATGAATATTTTTGCTAGGGTTAGTTATTACATTGAGTCGACGACTTTGGACTTTTTTTTGGGGAGCGATGAATCGATGTGTTTGTTCTTAGAGAGTCCAGAAGATTACAAACCGCTCCAACGTCCAACCGCCGGCATTTTGGAGTGAAGAAGGTGAAGTGGAGACCAGGGGATTGTTAGGGGATTGTTAGGGATTGTTAGAGTTGTTGTGGAATCAGATTGCCTTGAGCTCGTTGAGGCATTCAAGGGTGAGTCGGACATCTGGAGCTCCTACACTTCTATTCTGATCGATTGCTTTGATTTAGCACATGGAATTCCTTCGATTTCTTTCCAGCATTGCCCGCGGGAAGCCAACAATCTGGCACATTTTTTAGCAAGATATAGCTATAAGCAAGGTAGTAGTCTTGAATGGGTGGATGAAGCACCAAACTTTTTGCCCCTGTGGCGACTGCGCTTTCCATGGCGAGACTATGTACCCCTGTTTTACATTGGGATTGTTTAGGGTGTGGATTCTACAACATCACTTGAGAAGGTTGCGACGTGAGATGGAGTTGAAGGGGAGAAAATCCGGTGAAAACAAGTTTTCGATGAAATGGAGTCAAACACAAGGGAGAATATCCAGTGGACATCAAGTTTTTGTTGAACCGAAAACAATGAGAAAAAAAAATAAACATGCAAACTTTCAAGGTCAACTTATACAAATTCATCATCAATTCCATATTTTTACATGAATCCACATTTTGGTTGCAGAGGTTCGCTTTTCTTTTTTCATAGCTCAGGTGAAATTGAATTAGGAACCAAAATTTGAAGTGGAGTTTTCGCTTCCAACGGCAATAAAGAACATTCACCCTAGGCAAATGAATATAATTCACATGCAATCGCATAATTTCTGTACTCCATTCGTCCCATACTACTTGTCCCTCAAACATATATACCTAGCACTGAAATACATCCATGTTTTTTTTGGAGCATCAGTACAGACAAGCGCTCATATATACACGCATACGCTCATCCCTATAAACGCACACATGCACACCTTGCCCCTATGAGCACCTCCGAGAGACTGAGCCGGCATATCATCTTAAGATTTACAAAGTCACCTTAGCGCCGTCAGTCGACGGATTTTAACGCTTCCTCCCACCGAAAGAAAGCATTGCCGTAAATCCCAAATAAATCCAGGAATAATGCGAGCACCAGGATTTGAACCCTGGTGGTTGGGGATACCACTGTCCATTTGATCAGACAAGTACTCCCTCTGTCTCAAAATTCTTGTCTTAGATTAGTCTAGATACGGATGTATCTAATATTAAAACATGACTTGATACTTCCGTATTTAGACAAATCAAAGACAAGAATTTTAGGACGGAGGAAGTACTAAATTTGATCCAAGGGCAAAAGTGATTCCTTTTCACTTGCTGGGAGAGCCAAGGGCAATAGAACCCAATCTTGGAGGCATGCACACAACCCACATGTCAAAGGAAGAAACATAAGTTCTTACCAGAAACACCACAGAAAACATGATTAAATAGCAAGTTGACCATCTTTAGATTCCGAGTCGACCAACAGCTGTCTTAATATCAAAGAGCTCATTCCAACACAAACGAACGCATAAACCATGGTCTTAAGCTACAATCTCGATAAACAAAATCATCGCAGTGTTCGCAGAATTCAAACATCAACAGAGAGGACAGCACCCCGCGCGCGCATTGGATCTGAAGACCTGTTGGGTGCTCCCACTTGCTGAAGAGCCGCTTCTTCACTCCATGGTAGCTCCAGAACCAAAAGTGCCGCCGCCGCCTCCACGGCCAAAGGGCCTGGCAGCTCCACCAGCACCCTGGAGAAACAATTACAGATTGTACCAAATTAGATAACCAGAAGGAAGTACAGAGTTCAAGTGTGCAATTAAGGAATGTTTTACATAGTAGAGTTTATATGTGCAATGACGGAATGTTTTACATAGTACATCGCCAGAATTGAGCACTGTTTAACATAGAACAAAAACAGAACAGAGCACTGCCAAGCTATGATCAAGCCTCATAGGAAACCGGAGCTGAATACTACAATATATGATCAGCAAAAAAGCAAAACAGTTCAAGATACAATGTGAGAATCGGAGTATAGTTATCAAATCTTGTTCAAATGCTAGACGCTAGAAACATAATCATGTCATGAATGCAGACCTCAGTTGATGACAACAATCATATATGGAATTTAACAACAGTAATTGCAGCCCTTACCCTGAAAGCTGGCTGGTACTCAGCAGGGGCTCCACCCTTCTCACCAGCGAAATCCCCTGGAGCACCACGCGGGCCTCCTCTGTAACCATCCCTGTCACCATACCTGGGCCTGTCACCCTCAAAACGAGGAGGACCCCTGCCAGATTTAACAAAACCAATTAGCAAATACGAGAATACATCAGCGTTCTTGATATATGAATGTAACAGAAACAGACAAGCTGGACACCATGGAAGAGTTGTGTTTCATACTTTGCCAAATGTAACTACTTATGACTTTAACTACACAGCATTCCAGGAAGGGGAATTGTAAGTAGAATGGTAGAATTATACAGAAAGAACACAAGCCTGATTCCCCTGTTTCCCACAACTAAATCACATGACAATATAACAGAAATGGAACAAAGATTATTATTAAGCAATAATGTGGCATGGCAAGGTTCATCACATAATTTCATATTTGCTAAACAAATGTTGGATCAGGACTAAAATTTATCCTCATTCCAAATCAACAGGCACCAAGATTAGACAGACTAATAAAAATCTAAAGTATAGCAAGATGATCAATGAGGTTATATTCTAAACAGCAACAGGAACCACTACGCCCAAAACAGACAGAATGAAGCTCACCTGGGGCGGTCACCCGGTGGGCCAGAGCCGAAGGGGCGGGACGGGGGCTTGGCGGACTTCTTGAGGGTGTTGGGCACGATCTCAGAGGGCAGGTTGAGGAAGGTGCGGAGGAACTCGATGCCGTCGTTGGTCAGGTACCAGTAGTAGTGCTGCCACGAGAAGGTCTCCCTGACGTACTCCTTGGACTTGAAGCTCTGCATGAGCTTGATGACCTCCAGGTTCGAGGCATCGACCTGCGGGTGCTTGGCCAGGTTGTAGTCCTTCTTGGCGTACAAGACTCCCTCTGCACAAACACGCATCACAATAAATTCAGTCAAATCATTCAGTCCATCAAATGGAGCAGATTCTTGGACACATAAGTTGAAATTAGCACCAAGGAATTCAGTTAAGATGCTCAGCCTATTATAATAGTCAGTAGAATTCTTCAAGATTGCAGCTTGACATGAATAAGATTCTACAGTTAGGATGTTAGTGGTGTCCAAACGGTCTATGCTCAAACCTTGGAGTAACCGCGCATCAGAGCGAACTCCGGAATCAATGGGTACCAAGAACACTGACGGAGCAACGTGGCTAAAACCCTAGACAACACAGACGGCATCTGAATCCTGACCACGGCCGGCACGGTGCGAAAAATGGGCGGGGGAGGGGGGAGGAGCTCACCCTGGAAGAGGTACTTGCAGATCTCGCGGCGGTTCTTCTTGGAGATGATCTGCAAAGAGGGGTCACCGCGTCAGATTAGGCGGTTCTGCGACCGGAGCGACCGACGCGGAGAGAGGGCGAGGCTTGGGGGTGCTTACCATGGTGACGGGCGGCGGCGGGGACGGAGACGGCGGCGCCGCGGCGTGCAGGGGAACGGGAGGGAGGCGGAGCGCGGCTGCTGCGAGGGGTGGAGGGAGGGAGAAACCCTAGCCGTCTGGGGGGTCGGTATATGTAGGGCAGCCGCCTGGGCCGCGAGGTGGTGGGCTGGTGTGGCGGGCTTGCGTCTGGGCTTGTTGTTCTTGGGGCCTCCTTGTGGTTCTGTCCAGGCCTGATCCAGAAAACACACGCTGATCCAGATGACATGGGTTCATTTGTCTAAAAAAAAAATGATGACATGGGAAAAATTCCTCAGCCTGAAGAACCTAAGATTGCAATTCCTGACCCCCTTTGTGCATATTGGGGAAAATATGATTCGTGTATATGAAAAATGGTAAACCTGTATCAACAAGTGTTTAGATGTACACCAAAGATGTGCAATGGGTATGAAGACAGTAGGCCTCAAAACACACATTTGGGAAAAAAATCTTAATCAATTATTTGAAAAAAGGTTGAGTGTTAAAAAAATGTTTTGTTTACCAAAAAATGCACCATATCTATGAAAAAAGTAGACATCATAACATATATTTGAAACAAATATTAATCACGTGTTTGGAAAATATTAAACAAATATTAATCATGTATTTGGAAAATATTGTTGGCATATACAAAAAATGTACAACGTGTAATAAAAAATGTAGACATATATTGAAAAAAGGGAAAACACAGAAAACCGACACAAAGAAAGCAGAAGAGAAAATAAAACGGAAACAAGAAATGAAAAGAAAACTAGTGAAAAAATAAAAAGAAACAAGGAAAACAAGAAACCCGAGAAAGAAACAAAAAGTCAAAGTAAACAATGAAAACCGATGAAAAAAATAAAAGAAAACCGCCTCCAATTCCACCATGGGAACAGCTGAGCATGTACATGAACCCAAAAAAATGATTGTAAAGTCATCGAGTCCACATGCCAGAAACCAAACCAAAAACTGGTACACCGGGCCATCCCATTTTTGGACGCGCAGTAAATGATATATAAAGAATTTTTTTTCTTGATAAATATATTATATTTATATTTATATAAAGAAGTAAGCGAGTGCGTTCGTGCACCGGATGAGCACAACCGAGTACGTTCATGGGCCAGGGCCCCAAGGCAATCACGTTCAGGCGTTTGGCGGAAGAAAGCAGAGTTGAAGAAAGACCCATTCTCTCTCTCAATTTTTTTTTGAAGAAACACCCTAAATACATATGCATGACGTTCATTAAGGATTTGGGTATGAACTCACTATTGTATTCAGTGGCAGAGCTTGCTAAAAAACCGAATCTAAGCTTGCCCAAAAAAATTCTTCACAATTTGATCCAAGGCTGGGGGCCAATGCCCCCCCCCCCCCCTCTCCCCGGCAATCACTCTTATAATGATACTCAACAGTACTACAACCATCTCTTGAAAGTCAAAACGCACATGAGCCCAGGAAGTAATGTTGAGGAGAAAAGAGAGCGTAACCTTGTGTAACTGGACGCAAATGCTGCCAAAGTACGCAAATGCTGCCAAAGTACGCAAAAGTGCAATGCTGCCAAAGTACGCAAATGTAGTGGACGTTGCATAACCGGCACAAGGTTCGTTCTTGCATAAGGTCAAAACCGATGGCGAACCAAGAAATGCCACCTGACATGCTCGTTGAACCGACAAGAGCTGCTCATATAACCTATAAAAAAACAATACCATGATGAGGAACAATAGAGTGAATGAAAATAAAAACCTCTAAGTTGATTTGTGCTACTAAAATACAAGGACCGACAAGAGCTGCTCCTATAACCTATAAGTTTGTGTTGTTCCGCCACAACCTTGTGTTGCTTCATACCACTAACTCAAAGACATTACTATGAGAAAAAACATTGAGAAGATTAGAATGCACACTTGCGCGATAACAAGAGCCTGACTAAGCAAAGCATGACGTAGATGCCGATTGACAAAATCGTGTGCACAACATACAGAAAAGCCGACAGCAGACTCCACAGACATATCACGCCAGAAGCTGCAAAAACAAAGCTGGCCAAATGAATACCTCGTTAGTTTGATATCCAAAAAACAACTAGAAGCAACGAGATTATTAGAATAGAAGTACAAAAGCTAACCTAGAGAAGGGGACAGATGCGAAGTTGGTGCTCGCCATATGGCTGCTGGCCCACTGGCTCCATTGCCCCCTCCACCACCATCGGGAGCGGAGGGGGAGGGAGCAGGTGTATGATTGGATGGCCATTTTCCGCCTAAAAGAGTAATCAAATTCCTTCACAAATTGATCCAAAGCTGGGGGCCAATGCCCCCCCCCCCCTCTCGGTATGTGCATAGCTCTACCTCCAATTCCATGTACAATATCATAATGGCTCATAAATTATAACACTCAAAAGATAAAAACTACGGAACCAAAATATCACTAAAAAAAAAGACACATCCGTGACATTTTGGGCCGAACGAAAATTATTTCTCTCATGCTTATGACACTTCTATGACGATGAACAGGACCCCATTTCGACCGTAGACGCTCCAACACAAGTCTGTTTCCTCCGTTTTGCGGTATGTCACACCCCTCCCGATCAACAGCACCCCGTTTCGACCATAGGAGCTCGAACACAAGTCTGTTTTCTCTGTTCTGCGGCACGCCATACCCTTCCCATTGAACGGGACCCCGTTTCGACCGTACGCGGTCGAACAGACCCCATTCCGGATGTTCCGGTTGGCTCCCGATAAACAGGACGACGTCGCTATACGCGTTAGAGACCCCGTCCGTATGTACGTACATAGCCGTATTTACTATCTTGCAGCGTGGCTGTACGTATGTGTATATGACACTACAAAGAAATGTGAGCACATCCAATTGTGTTTTTATCTTCTTATCAAGTTATCATGTATGAATAACCTGTTGGGTTAGATGGTCAAAAGAATGGGACAATAAAGAAGCGAGTTGATGCAACTAATTAGCGGAATTATGTAGAGTTTGCCTCTCATGTCAGCGCCTTCATCCGTTTAATTCTATAGAAGAATGACCATCCACTACCTCCCCACCAGTAATCATTGTTGGAAGTCATTAAGAATAATCAACTCCTTCATGGTTAAATTTTAAAAAAATGAAATTTCATGCATCAACACTGCACCATGCTAAACTTTACTGTACAAGGCGTGTTTTAGTCATCTGTATTGAGTAGTACATGCACCGGTTCATGGTGGCATGTACCGATGATGCCCCACGTGGGGGGCCTTTTGAAGAAGATGCTTGGTCATATAAAGGTGAATGTGGGCATGTGCTTGTTCATATGTAGGTGAATTTCACTCCCATTTATGGTCTTAAGGTTTGATAAAGAGTAGAGAAACTAACAGAGACATGTATGATTGTGGACATGTTTGTTGTTCCTACAATTTAGAGGCATGTTGGCAGGCTACTGCAGTGGGCTACTATGGGCACAACTCTACCCATTCTCAATACAACTATGCAAATCTAAGATAGTAAATACATGATGTGGGTGTTAGAATAAATATGTGCTTTAATGTTAATGTTTTGGTAGCATCTGACCACTTTCGGCGGTTTGGTTCTACTAGATCCAGGTACTTTTTCAAAGGAGATGGCATGAATTTGAGTCGAAAGCAACATATTTCTGCAATTGCAGTGTGTAAGCAAATAGGTGTGCTTTCGGTCATTAACACCAAAACCAATTTTTAATCTAATAGTCAAATCTCCAAGATGCAAATCTGCTAAAGACAAAACTATAAAAAAACAGATATTTGTAAAACATGATCCTCGAGGAATCTTTAATGTACAATTCCATAATTTGAGGATTGTATATTTGAGAAATTCCAGCTATGCATTTTCAACGAATGCAACAAAATGCAACAATGCCAGCTCATTTAGTTTAAACGAATCTAATAATACATGCCTTCAAAGAGCACCAATTTCATACAGAAACATCGTTGGATAGTTCAAAGCATCAATTGCTACTATCCTATTTTTTTGTCTATCCATTGCATCAAGGGGCTTCCATCCAAATAATCACTGACAAAGAGGAATGGGGAACTGTACACCTGTAAAGAGCAAGTCAAGAGACCATTTACAATGTAAAAATCATCATGTGTTGTGGAAATGGCATAGCTGATTAGTATTGTCAGATTTTTTCTTCTCAAACTAAGGAAAGTTTATAACTAACCCCATATAGTGTGAGAATCTTTCTGTATTGACAATTTATATAACCTCATTATCTTCCATTGGAGCCATGAAGAGCATTCCGACAATCAGTTATGGGTTTATCATGAAAAGGATCCATTCCTGTACCATAGAAGAGATAGAACATCTATAAGAAAACAAAGAAAAACTGACAACAATGTAGAACAATCAAAGTAACTTCACGTTTCCAGTCTCATCCCCATCTTCGGCATAGGCACATCCCCATCAGTATGACTACTTACACTTCAGAAATTGAGTTTCCAGTCTTGATTATAATCATAAACCGCAACATTGACAAAAGGGATATTGTTGTTCATGTCATCATGTGGAAGATAGTAGAAATACTATAATAAGTATAAAGGCCATACAAATAGATTGCAACAGAAAACTATAAAGATGCAGTGGGCACGTTTGAGATCATCAATGGCTCCTAAGCTACTAAGGATTATATAGAAGAATAAGGTCACACTTAGCAGCAAACATGAAACTACACCAGTGAACTTGTAGGTACGTTCGATCCGCTGCTTTCCACGAGAGAATACCAAGAGAGTTGAACCGCATGACGACAATTTGAAATATAAAGTATACATGCCGAATGGCTAAGACAACAACCTTTGCACAATGCCATACTTTGTGGTAACTACCAACCTTTGTGTTGTATACTATCTTTATAAGGTCAAAATTCATTGTGTTGTACTATCCTTTGCACAACAAAATATAAAGTAGATCACCCGTGCATTGCTACGGGCTACAATGCATATAAATGAATCAACCAGATTATTAAGATCGTCTCTAAGGTCAAATTTCATTTCTCCCTCATAAGTCTGGGCTTGTTTGGACATAAAATGAGGGCCCAACAGGCCGTCTGGGCGATGCGGGCATTGCAACGGGACTTACATATTCTAATGGTTCAACACTAACTGTGTCTAACGTATAGCTTTCTTATCCACATGTACATTAGTTTCAACTGTCGACTCTTCTTTACCATTAATTCACTCATCTTTCACCCACTATCTTCACCTCTTCGCCTCCCCAATCTAAGGTCACCGTTGCATCTGGCTTGCAAATACCCCCTCCCCTCTCGCCGACACATACACTATAAATTTAGAAATAATAAGTCAATCCAATAGTTATATTGTACATTCCAAACTTGACACTACTCTATTTATGTCCTTGTGCATTATATTGGTGTCAACTTTTTCATCATTCAATATTTCAAATGACGAATTAACTTCATCTATTATATTTTCTCATCGTTATCCCTGTACAGGACTGGGAAATGTTTAGGCTTGCCTAGCTTCAGCATTGAATGTACAATATGTACAAGATATATGAAGAGAATCAACATCCTTGTGTCCATCATGTGAGTAAGGATTCCTGGAGATTTCTTCTACTCCAGTCTCCTGTTCCAGTAGAGCCAACGTCTATCTCATCAACATCAAACTCTGAAAAGAGCACCTGATTCAGGCTCGCACTTACAATAGATATTACTCCCTCCGTTCCCAAATAATCATCTTTCTAGCCATCTCAAATGAACTACAACATACGGATGTATGTAGACATGTTTTAGAGTGTAGATTCATTCATTTTGCTCCGTATGTAGTCACTTGTTGAAATCTCTAGAAAGACAATTATTTAGGAACGGAGGGAGTACTCAATTTGATAATAAAGTGCTCCAGACATAAAAGAAAAAGCATGGCTACCTCTGCTCTAATGTTCTTTGTGAATGGCTGATTAGCATCCCAACAGACTCCAATGTCCATGAAGTTGAGCTACAAACATGGAACTGGATAAATAAGGTATTGAACATGACCCTAAAAATTAGCCTTTTCGTTAGAAAAATTAAAACTTTCATTTTCTAGATCATCATCCACATTCAAACAGTCAAGGATCACATCACCTTGGATGCAGGATACCATGTTTAACTTCACCAGCATGTTGTCTGCCTGCATCAATAGTTAACAAATAACTAAAATAAATTTCAGAGATGGTACGCGTCCATAAGGCCTAACATGTTTCTTCATTTTCAATGGTGTTGCAAGAACATTGTGACTTTTATAGCTATCAGAATATCCTGTCCACATACTTGAATTATTGGCGTACAACCAGTCCATCAAAATTTGGTACTCCTCTAAGGGCATCTCCCGCCGTTGGCCCCCCTGGGGGCGTCTAAAAGCGCCGCCTGGGGGTGAGCCGGCGCAAAAAATGGCCCTGGGGGCGAGTCGGTCCCCAGCCGTCGGCCCCCAGGGCCGCCCCCAGGCGCGTATTAAAAAAAAGGGCCGTTCGGCGAAGTTATGATAAAAAGTAGTTAAATTTCGGCTAAACATGGCAAATTTCGGTGAAATTCGCGCATTTTCATTATATTAACCTAATCTAAAAAAAAGGGGCTGAAGTCGTCGCCGCCATCGTCGTCGGCGGCCTTCTCCTCCTTGACGCGGGCGCCCCTGCTGGACCCGGCGTCGCCATGCCGATCGGCGGCGGCGCGTTGCCGTCATTGCCGTTGTGCCGCGCGATAGGACGACGACCGCCTTTCATCGCTGCCGTGTCGGCGCTTCCTCGGCGGGCGCAGGGCGGCGCGCTGGCGCTCCTTCACCTTCTCCCGGCGTGCCTTCTCCATCGCAATGGAGTCCTGGCGCGCGCCCATTCTAGGGCCGCGTCGTCGTCGTCGAACTCCGTCTTCACTGGCGCTAGCCCCGGCTCCGTCTTTGGCTTGACGAAGCGCGGAGGAGCCGACGAGGAGGAGGTGTGTATCCGGTGATGCGTCTAGCATCGTCGGAGGGCGTGTGGAGGTGTGTATCCGGTGGATCTGTCTTTGGTGGATTTGCTCGAATCTGTTCGTCGTTTGTCTTTGTTCGTGCGTCTTCAGGTTCGATCCTTCTTATCTACACTCTTAATCGGCGACGGTTGCTGTTCTGGTGCGTTGGTTCTACGGGGCTTTAGCACGACGACTTCCCGACTGTCTACTAAAACAAGGTTTGCCCGGCTCCGACGAGGGAGGGGCAATGACAGCGGCGCGCCTTCGGCTTGCTTCAGTGCTGGTAGTCGTCGCTAGGTTGTCTACGGATCTGCATGTATTTTTTTTATTATTTCTAGTGTTCGTTGTACTATCGTGATTGAAGATGAATAAATCGGAAGTTAATCCCGCAAAAAAAAAAAATTGTCCATTCTTACCAAGGTATTAGAACAGCCAATACTAAGGACCATCTTTAGTCCCTCAAAGAGTGCTCCAGCCTCCGTGGATACAACATCCGCCACATGTTTGAGGTTCACTGTTCCTACCATGATAGAACTCTCACTAATCCATATTAATTGACGCTGCTAGTAGTTTATTGTCTACTTCTTTCTGGCAGTTCTCTCATTTCTTATCAATTTTTCTCCTGGATTTTTTGTTTATTTTTTATCTATATTTCTCAAGTGAACAAAAATTACTTACATTTGAAAAGACGTTTATCATGACTTTAAAAAATGTTCACACAATTTTTTATAGCATAAAAAATATGTTCATGCATTTTGAAAAGAATGTTTGTGACATTCTAAAAAATATATACAGTGTAAAAAATGTTCACATAGATTAATAAAAATGTTTTGTATCATTCAAAAGATGTTCAACATGTGTTTGTAAAAACGTTTTACATGTCGAACAAGGATATTGAAGGGTGGCATACACATGCTTGAGAGAGAAGAACAACACATTGCTCATCAGGACATCCACGCATGTGTCTATGTCACTACCGGACTAACCATCGTCGGCCGAGGGCCGTCGGCATAGGCCCTTTACCGTCGGTATAGGTCTATGCCGACGGCCACCGTCGACATATCCCCGTCATCTTAGATACCGCCAACATCGTCGTGTCAGACCGTTGGCATAGGCATCTATGCCGACGGCTTGCGTACGGCCGTCGGCACTGAAAATTCAACAGACGGAGCCGTCATCCCGACAAACCAGCCAGCGACAGCCACGTGGCATATATAAGCCGACAGCCAGGCCGTCAGCTTATATATGCCACGTGGCTGTCGCTGGTCGCTCCTGGCAGCAGGGTATGCCGACGGCCTGGCCATTGGCATACACGTGCCACGTGGCTCCCGCTGGTTTCTCCTGGACATGGCTATGCCGACGGCCAGGCCGTCGTCATAGACCTGTTCTGTTTTTTATTTGCTCTGTTTTCCCATTTTTCATTCAATTTGATAGCATTCAAAGACACAAAATATGATATAGACCATATATAGACAGAAATATGACACATCATCATCTAAAGATACTCAAGATCATCATCTAAAGACACTCAAGATCATCATCTCAAGATACTCAAGATCATCATCATCATCTAAAGATCATCATCGTTGAAACTTCATGAACATAAGCATGAAGCACGGACATCATCATCGTCATCTAAAGAATGCTAAGAAGTATGGAACATGGAAAGTATTGCAAGACATGGAACAGAACATCAGCCAAGACTAGGACCATCACAGTGCAAACTAAAGAATTGAGAAAATATCACTACGTGGCTACGCCGCCTAGCTGAGAAACAAAGAAGGAACAAGGAAGACCAGTCTACCTTCAGTGGCACAATAGTTTTTTTTAAATGGAGGCAAAAGATTTGCCTCATCGATTAATTAAGAAGAGAATTATCCAGATAATTAATGAAAAACCGGGCAAAAGCCGATGCATATAGACCACATGCGGACTACTCGCTAAAAAGGAAACTTCATGACCCCCCGACAAACATACATAACACACAACAACCATGATCACTCGCACTTGTACGTCGCAAAGAAACCCCCGACAAAACCAAGGTTGAAGACAACAGACACCACCAAGTCCACGGAGATGAGCCAATCGGAGATGGTGGTCGAAGAGATTAGGTATCATCTATTAAGCACCCGCGGACACCTTACCAATGGCATCACTCTTCTTGCCTATGCTCCTGAGAGCCTTCTTCACCTTCTTGATTTTGCCCGTAGAATCCTCCTCCACTAGGAAGCAAGTAATCGCCTTGCCAGACGTAAGGCTAGCTGCCTGCAAGCAGGCAAATAAGCCACAAAGTTTTTTTTTTCGCGAAGACTGCCTCGTCAATACGTGCCAACATACCTTCACGGTCAAAGACGAATGACCGGATGGACTTCAACGCCTCAAACTTAGGTGCCAAAGCAAAGCACCGACCTGGTGTCACGCCCAATATGCGACCCTATCCAAAAGGAACTCGACGGTCCCACCAAGGATAGACCCGCATATTGAAACGCTTTTGCAAGGTGGATATCATTACATCAACATTACATAATAGATGGGGATACAAACATAAGGCACAAATGCCACAAGAATACATCAACATCATATACAAGAGATCATCATCCGACTACGGATGATACATAAACAGAAACCTAAACAATATCCACCCTGCTAGCCCAGGCTGCCGACCTGGAACCTATCCCCTGATCGAAGAAGAAGCAGAAGAAGAACTCAACGCAAGCAAGCATCGCTCTCGCGTCATGATCATCGCAAAACCTGTACCTGCAACTGGTGGTGTAGTAATCTGTGAGCCACGAGGACTCAGCAATCCCATTACCATGGGTATCAAGACTAGCAAAGCTTAATGGGTAAGGAAGAGGTAAGGTGGTGAGGTTGCAGCAGCAGCTAAGCATATATGGTGGCTAACATACGCAAATGAGAGCGAAAAGAGAAACAAAGGAACGGTCGTCAACTAGTAATGATCAAGAAGTGATCCTGAACTTCTACTTACGTCAGACATAACCCAGGAACCGTGTTCTCCTCTCGATCAACCCCGAAAAGAGACACTCACGGTTACACACACGGTTGGTGTATTTTAGAAGAGTTTGCTTCAAGTTTACTACAACCGGATATTAAGAAATTCCCATCTGCCACATAACCGCGGGCACGGCTCTCGAAAGTTCAGTGCAATTCCTATTTGGAGCTGCATGCGACTGTTACAGTGCAATTTGCAAACCCAGAACCACATCGCTGTGAGCGCTAGGCTCTAGCCACCAGGCCAAGACCCCTTCTACAAATAGGTACTACAGTCCATTCATTTATTTGTCAACGTCAGTTCGGTTTTTCTTTTTCTTTTTACGTCATCCTTTGCGTGAACTTTTTTCAAAATCAATGAATTCCTTTTCAATTCCAATGAACTTTTTTCAAAATTGATGTTTTTTTCAAATCCAATGAATTTTTTTTCAAATTCGGTGAACTTTTTTTGAAATCGATGAACTTTTTACAAATTTGATGAACTTTTTTCAAATACGATGAACTTTCTTTCAATATGATGAACTTTTTTAAAATATTGATGAAATTGTTTTCAAATTCGTGAACTTTATTCAATTTTCTTGAACTTTTTTTTCATGTGAACCTTTTCAAATCTGTGAACTTTTATGCGCTGCAACTATTTTTTAGGAATTTTTGTTCGCTGGCGTTACGCGCTCGTGGGCCGAACCAGCAAGACGCTGCGCTGAAGGCGCGGAGTAGGAAGCTCCCGTTGGGAAGCCCGCCATGCGTGCCCGCCGTCGCCTGGCTGTTGACTGGGCCGGCTCAGAATTGGGCTGCCGGCCAGTGGCCCAACCCTCTAAATCCTCTGTTAGGTGGTTTAAATCTGCCAACATTTTTAAAAAATGCGCGAACAATTTATCATAATTATGAACTTTTCACAACGTCGAGCATTTTCTCAAAGCAGGGACATTTGTTTTAAAAATATTGAACATTTTGTTTGGGACACAATTTTTTTTCATAACTTTTCAGTAACATTTTTGAGAATTCTAAATAATTTTATATTTTTTGAAAAAAAGAAGAAAGAGGAAATATCCAAAAAAAATAAAGAAATCCCTGACCAGGAACCTTCTAGAAGGTTCCCAAAACTGGGTTCTATTGAATGAACAACGTCTTACATGGGCCAGCATATCCCATCTTACCTTTGTTCGCCGACTCTTATGCGAAACAATGACTACTTGAAGCAATGAGCGTTCATAGGGTCTTTCGCAACACCGCCGCTACTATGATGATGGTCGCTGCGAAGATCAAAGAGGAGGCCCATCTTTGGGCTTTTGTAGGTGGCACCACTTGAATATTGTAATGCCGCGATAGTAGTTCTTTGTTCTCCGCTTATGGCTATTTTTCTAAAGCCTCTTCCTTAATCAATGAAAATGGAAATTTTTTTGCCTTGTTTCAAAAAAAAAAAAAGAGCGTCCTTAGGGTTTTCCTAGACGGATAACGTGTCCCACCCAACATGTCCGGTTTTGGACCATGGTTGCCATTTTCATAGATCTTTGGTTCCCAACCTCACATCCCAAGCTTCTTTAACAACATATTGCTGCTCACCTCGCGCGACGGCCATCCTAATTACTATTAAGAACACCCACCGCCAAGGCTTGAGGGTGATGATCATTATCGACATCACTTAGAAGTATGTGTGTGGCTGTAGAGCCATCGATATGCTACTATGACTACCTAGTAGACTGCTTATTAACTATTAGATATCCATGCATTTTGACTATGTATGAGTACCTGATGTTTGTGAGATTGCGGTTCTATTAAATCTGGTATTGTTCTATATAATTACCAATGTTTTTCCACCGGTTAACCTATGAGTACATAGTATTTGTGAAATTCTAGTTTATTGAAACGGGTACTGTTCTACATGATAAAAAAACAGGAAAAAATGTTGAAAGATACAACAGCAACGTGGGGTTAAGGTACGTGCTACAACTAAATAGTAGTAGCGCGGGAAGAAAGAGCACTACTGATGAGAGGATTAATAGTAGCACTGGGACATGCCACGCTACTACTAGCCAGTTATTTATAGCGCCGTAGTAGTAGCGCAGACACCCGCGCTACTGATAGCCTTAAAACCAGCGCCATTATTAGGATTTTCCCTAGTGGTGCTCACGTTTGTGACGGTAGCCAGCTGCCCAGCTCCGCCTCCTTCACAGATCACAGTTGGCAGGCAACAATGCAACATATCACCACACCTTGAAAAGATGTCAGTATCCACTTCTTCTTCTGTCATCGGGCTCCGTCGTTGTGACAACGTTCGTTCCAGCGTCGGCGTAGAGTTTGGGACGTAGTTTAGGAGCAGATGCAGATTGTGGTCTGCATCAATGGCATTTGGAAGATGATGGATCGTGGGCTGGATTCATGGTTCGTGGGCGGCAAGTATAGTTTCCTCCTTCGACGTCTTAGTCGTGCGAGGGTGACAGATCTGAAGTTTGATGGCATGTCTGGGATGCTATCCCAGTCCGATTCGTTCAGCAGCAATGGCTTTGCCTTGGACGAGCCACCTTGGAGGCCCGCAAAGCTGCATATCAACGATGGAGCCGCGAAGAGCTCGGGTGAGAAGGTGATTCGTCATTCTTTGTCGTTTGGTGGTTGTTGTATAGGTGCTGGAAGCAAGCGGCTGGCGTTACTGTCAAGATCTGGTTATTCTTCAGTCTTCATTGTAAATTTTTTTCTTGATAGGTATTTCTTTGTGCAAAGGCTAGTATTCTGCTGTCTTTTCAGTTTTGTCAAATCGATGTGTATGTGGCTTGTACTATGATCCTTATATCTATACCAATATAAAAAGACCCAAAGGGGCAGATCCAACTGATCTTGGCCATCAAATTAAGTCAATCCAATGACCTAGACTGCTCCACCGGCGAGCGTTCAACATGTTTAACGTGCAATTAATATCATACCAAATATTGCACTAATTACATAATTAACACACCAATAATAGCATACCTAATATCGGTGTGCAATTAATATATTGCCTAAATATTAACATGCATTGCACGTGCGCATTTACTAGTTATATATAAGTGAGACACATATTACCATGAAAGAAAACGATCCATATACGGAACAGAGCAGGGTACAAATAAGTTTCACAATAATTTTCACTACGTATGTGAGCAGAAAAACCAATCTACCATAATCATATATGACACCGGCCAGAATACATGTCCACCATGCATGGCACTGGAGAGCACAACTCTAATTAATCAACCAAAAATCAAACAATCACCTGGACCGATCTTGGTGTAACTCGATTTGCTCATGTCCTTCCATATTCCCGGCCAGGAAGTGCACGTAGAGAACGAGGCAGGCGCAGGGTCCGATGACGAGGCCAGCGACACCCAGCGCGTACGCGACGTGGCCTATGGCCGACGGGCCCGGGTCCATGAAGCTGGAGAAGAAGAAGACCAAGAGGGCGGAGACGAGCATGAACATGCAGATGCCATAGGCAGGTTCGAAGAGGTGCTGCGGCGTGCTCTTCTCATCGGGCTCCGCCGTCGCGACCGTCGCCGGATCGGCCTCCACGGTGGCGATGAGCGCGGCAGGGTCCTCTAGGTCGGCGGCCATGGCCATCAGTAGGATCGCTTTTAGCTGCCTTGAAAACCCTGGATAACGAACTCCTGGTATACGATCGTAAGCAATATACTCCAGTATTTGTGGGGCGACTAGAAGCGTTAAGATAGAAGCGTTAAAAACGCCTTATATTTAGAAACAGAGATATTCCCTCGAATCCATTTTTTTTACCCTTCTGGCTAGCTTTTTTTTTTTGAGGGACTTCTGGCTAGCTTTATTAAAATCAAATAAGGTTTACATAGTTCGCTAAAAATTTAATCAGAAAATCAAGGGGTCATCGATTCGCAAAAGAAAGAAAAAATTTAAGGGGGGTCATCCACCCAAACCGACGGGGGACTAACACGACCCTGTTTTGTTAGATCATTAGCAACTACTCCCTCCGTAAAAAAAATATAAGAGCGTTTATATTACTAAAGTAGTGATCTAAACACTCTTACATTTCTTTACAGAGGGGGTACATTCGACTCTCTATTACAATGCTCAATAGTCACCTTTCTAAACTCTTTCAAACTATTTTGTCAATCTTCTAAAACAGGAGCTGCCACGGTAGAGTGTCCTTAAGATTTAGAGTTTCCACCACAATAATATTGTCCATTCTTATCTGCATCTTAAGTTGCTTTTCTATCGCTATGGCTCTCCATCAAGAGACGCCCTAGCTAGCCGCTGCCTACCCAAAAAGCTAGGGTTCTTCTGCCTCTCGACGGCGCCGGCGCCGGTCCGCCCCGTCTCCCGTGGCCTTAGGGTCATGGGGATGGAGTAGATCCCGGCCCTTGCCGGCGGGAGGGCTTCGTTTTTAGATCTTTTTTCGAGATTTGTTAAGGTTTGTATCCTACTTAGGAAGGCGAGACGACAACGACTCCCTGGAGATGGAATTAAGGTCTCCCCGCCTAGCCACCGTTTCGGTGATGCGTCTAGCATCGTTGGAGGGCGTGTGGAGGTGTGTATCCGGTGGATCTGTCTTTGGTGGATTTGCTCGAATCTGTTCGTCGTTTGTCTTTGTTCGTGCGTCTTCAGGTTCGATCCTTCTTATCTACACTCTAATCGGCGGCAGTTGCTGTTCTGGTGCGTTGGTTCTACGGGGCTTTAGCACGACGACTTCCCGACTGTCTACTAAAACAAGGTTTGCCCGGCTCCGACGAGGGAGGGGCAATGACAGCGGCGCGCCTTCGGCTCGCTTCAGTGCTGGTAGTCGTCGCTAGGTTGTCTACGGATCTGCATGTATTTTTTTTATTATTTTTAGTGTTCGTTGTACTATCGTGATTGAAGATGAATAAATCGGAAGTTAATCCCGCAAAAAAAAAATTGTCCATTCTTACCAAGGTATTAGAACAGCCAATACTAAGGACCATCTTTAGTCCCTCAAAGAGTGCTCCAGCCTCCGTGGATACAACATCCGCCACATGTTTGAGGTTCACTGTTCCTACCATGATAGAACTCTCACTAATCCATATTAATTGACGCTGCTAGTAGTTTATTGTCTATTTCTTTCTGGCAGTTCTCTCATTTCTTATCAATTTTTCTCCTGGATTTTTTGTTTATTTTTTATCTATATTTCTCAAGTGAACAAAAATTACTTACATTTGAAAAGACGTTTATCATGACTTTAAAAAATGTTCACACAATTTTTTATAGCATAAAAAAATATGTTCATGCATTTTGAAAAGAATGTTTGTGACATTCTAAAAAATATATACAGTGTAAAAAATGTTCACATAGATTAATAAAAATGTTTTGTATCATTCAAAAAGATGTTCAACATGTGTTTGTAAAAACGTTTTACATGTCGAACAAGGATATTGAGGGGTGGCATACACATGCTTGAGAGAGAAGAACAACACATTGCTCATCAGGACATCCACGCATGTGTCTATATCACTACCGGACTAACCATCGTCGGCCGAGGGCCGTCGGCATAGGCCCTTTACCGTCGGTATAGGTCTATGCCGACGGCCACCATCGACATATCCCCGTCATCTTAGATACCGCCAGCATCGTCGTGTCAAACCGTTGGCATAGGCATCTATGTCGACGGCTTGCGTACGGCCGTCGGCACTGAAAATTCAACAGACGGAGCCGTCATCCCTACAAACCAGCCAGCGACAGCCACGTGGCATATATAAGCCGACAGCCAGGCCGTCAGCTTATATATGCCACGTGGCTGTCGCTGGTCGCTCCTGGCAGCAGGGTATGCCGACGGCCTGGCCATCGGCATACACGTGCCACGTGGCTCCCGCTGGTTTCTCCTGGACATGGCTATGCCGACGGCCAGGCCGTCGTCATAGACCTGTTCTGTTTTGTATTTGCTCTGTTTTCCCATTTTTCATTCAATTTGATAGCATTCAAAGACACAAAATATGATATAGACCATATATAGACAGAAATATGACACATCATCATCTAAAGATACTCAAGATCATCATCTAAAGACACTCAAGATCATCATCTCAAGATACTCAAGATCATCATCATCATCTAAAGATCATCATCGTTGAAACTTCATGAACATAAGCATGAAGCACGGACATCATCATCGTCATCTAAAGAATGCTAAGAAGTATGGAACATGGAAAGTATTGCAAGACATGGAACAGAACATCAGCCAAGACTAGGACCATCACAGTGCAAACTAAAGAATTGAGAAAATATCACTTTCATTAGCTACGCCGCCTAGCTGAGAAACAAAGAAGGAACAAGGAAGACCAGTCTACCTTCAGTGGCACAATAGTTTTTTTTAAATGGAGGCAAAAGATTTGCCTCATCGATTAATTAAGAAGAGAATTATCCAGATAATTAATGAAAAACCGGGCAAAAGCCGATGCATATAGACCACATGCGGACTACTCGCTAAAAAGGAAACTTCATGACCCCCCGACAAACATACATAACACACAACAACCATGATCACTCGCACTTCTACGTCGCAAAGAAACCCCCGACAAAACCAAGGTTGAAGACAACAGACACCACCAAGTCCACGGAGATGAGCCAATCGGAGATGGTGGTCGAAGAGATTAGGTATCATCTATTAAGCACCCGCGCTTCTTGCCTATGCTCCTGAGAGCCTTCTTCACCTTCTTGATTTTGCCCGTAGAATCCTCCTCCACTAGGAAGCAAGCAATCGCCTTGCCAGACGTAAGGCTAGCTGCCTGCAAGCAGGCAAATAAGCCACAAAGTTTTTTTTTTCGCGAAGACTGCCTCGTCAATACGTGCCAACATACCTTCACGGTCAAAGACGAATGACCGGATGGACTTCAACGCCTCAAACTTAGGTGCCAAAGCAAAGCACCGACCTGGTGTCACGCCCAATATGCGACCCTATCCAAAAGGAACTCGACGGTCCCACCAAGGATAGACCCGCATATTGAAACGCTTTTGCAAGGTGGATATCATTACATCAACATTACATAATAGATGGGGATACAAACATAAGGCACAAATGCCACAAGAATACATCAACATCATATACAAGAGATCATCATCCGACTACGGATGATACATAAACAGAAACCTAAACAAGATCCACCACCTTTAGCCCAGTGCCGACCTGGAACCTATCCCCTGATCGAAGAAGAAGCAAAAGAAGAACTCAACGCAAGCAAGCATCGCTCTCGCGTCATGATCATCGCAAAACATGTACCTGCAACTGGTGGTGTAGTAATCTGTGAGCCACGAGGACTCAGCAATCCCATTACCATAGGTATCAAGACTAGCAAAGCTTAATGGGTAAGGAAGAGGTAAGGTGGTGAGGTTGCAGCAGCAGCTAAGCATATATGGTGGCTAACATACGCAAATGAGAGCGAGAAGAGAAACAAAGGAACGATCGTCAACTAGTAATGATCAAGAAGTGATCCTGAACTTCTACTTACGTCAGACATAACCCAGGAACCGTGTTCTCCTCTCGATCAACCCCGAAAAGAGACACTCACGGTTACGCACACGGTTGGTGTATTTTAGAAGAGTTTGCTTCAAGTTACTACAACCGAATATTAACAAATTCCCATCTGCCACATAACCGCGGGCACGGCTCTCGAAAGTTTATACCTGCAGGGTGTCCCAACTTAGCCCATGATAAGCTCTCGCGATCAACAAAGGATATTCCTTCTCCCGGGAAGACCCGATCGATCTCGGAATCCGGCTACAAGACATTTCGACAGCAATAAAACAAGACCAGCAAAGCCGCCCGGATGTGCCGACAAATCGATAGGAGCTGCACATAGCTCGGTCTCAGGGCACACCGGATTGTCCAAACTTCCGATAGGCGAACCCAGAGTTGCCCCTGGTGGCCACCGGCGGCTGACAGTTTGGACCAGCACTCACGACGAGCACTGGCCCGGGGGGGGGGGGGGTAAAATAAGATGACCCTTGGGCTCCGGAAACCCAAGGGAAAAAGGGCTAGGTGAGGCAAATGGTAAAACCAATGTTGGGCCTTGCTGGAGGAGTCTTATTCAAAGCGAACTGTCAAGGGTCCCATAAATCACCCGACCGCGTTAGGGATGCAAAATACGGGAACATAATACCGATATGACGGAAACTAGGACGACAAGAGTGGAACAAAACACCCGGCATAAGGCCGAGCCTTCCACCCTTTACCAAGTATATAGATGCATTAATAATATAAGATATATTGTGATATCCCAACAAGTAAACATGTTCCAACAAGGAACAACATCTCCATGTTCCAACAAGGAACAAACTTCATCTTCACCTGCAACTAACAACGCTATAAGAGGGCTGAGCAAAGCGGTAACATAGCCAAACAACGGTTTGCTGGGAAGGTGACAACGAGTTAGAGGTTCATGGCAATTTGGGAGGCTTGAGCAGCAAGTGATAGGTAACACAGCATAGCGATAGAACGAAGCAACTAGCATAGCATTGATAGTAGCGAGATCCAGGGTAGCAGTCATCTTGCCTGAAATCCCGCTAGGAAGAAGAACGAGTCCATGAAGAAGACGAACGGATGAAGCCGAACCAAGCGTAGACGAACGAATCCTCACGATCGCAACGGAACGGGAACTAACAAGAAGAAGCACACAACATAGTAAACACACCACACATGAACAAGACATGATGCACAACGAGCATGATGCATGACAAGACTACATGAAGCTACTCATGGCAAGAGATGATGCAAACAAGAACAACACATCAAAGCAAGTTTAAATGAGGCCGGGAACAACATATAACAATTCTGGTAAGTCCTCATATGCAAATTTCAAAATTGGTCCAGATCTGAATAACTTTATGTTCAAGTTGTTAAACAGCAATTTAAAATGCACCAAGATGATCTATACGAAATTCTAGTCAAGTTGCATATAAAGTTCATTAGATTCGGAGCTACGGCCTAGAAGATATGAGCAAAACAAGATAAACATGGCATTGATGCAAAATGCACCCAAACATCAAGAAAACACATCAAAACAAGGATGCAACATGACAATATGAAACTACATGCAATTCCAAGCAAGTTTCATATAGAGCACACTCAAAACGGAGCAACGGTTCAACACATACACCCTATACAAGTTTAAAGGACAAGCTGTCCAAAACAGCAAGTAGGCACATTGCAAGCACCAAAACAACATGCTACAGTACCACAATATGAAAACAAAAGGCATTGGCATGATGTACAGGTAAAGCATTACAAAACATGAACACTGAGCTATCTCCAGAAATCACTAGAACATGCTCAAAATGACATGACAAGATTGCAAATAATAACAGTTTCAGACTTATCAGGAAATAACATCAGGTTGCAATGTTTAGAGCTATGAAACAACATGCTACAGGAACTTATCAAGGCAAACAAAGGCATGGCATGATAATACTAAATGCATAGAACAAAAGTCCCTTACTGACCATAAGCCAAAAAGGATCACAAGATATGATGGCACCCATGTAAACATGGCAAGTTATATGACAGATTCATACATGGCAGGAACAACGATAAGTAGGCATGTTGGTGAGCTTGAACCACTCACCACAGAGCAGTACATGGCATGGCAAGGCAACTCACAGTAAGAAGACATGGCATAGAGGCTATAAATGGCAAGAACAACATCATAGCATACACGGATCAACTACAACAACCTTGGCAAAATTGAATAACATGTAAACAACCTGCCAGGAAACATTTTATAGCAAAAGTAGAGCTCGATTGACTCAAGCTATGGCACTCCATAATTGCAAACAAGGGCATGGATGGATAGAGCATAACCATATGTTCCAAACATCCTTACTGAAGTATCTCAAAATAAGCATGGATCTCTCGGTAGCATCAAGTTAACATGGCATAAAAATATCAGCAGAACAGGGCTGAAATCAGCAACATCATGAAGCCTAGTTTGCATGCTTGTGCTAGTCACCACAGAGATCACAAAAATACATGGCATACACCCCTGTAAAGATGGCATGGCATATTACAAAACACATGTAGGACTCAAGTTCATAGGATGCACACATCAATCATGGCAAAAATAACAAAAGTGCATGTTCTGATAAGAATCTGAAACTAACATCATGTAGCCCTCTTCTAACAGCATTTCTGGCATCAAGATGAGCTCAAATGAAAATGATGCAATGAGATGAAATGATCTACTCTTCGAGGCGAACAATTTGACATATTACACGCACGAAACGGAGCTACGGATGCAGAGTTATGGCATGATGAAAATGCAACAAAATAACTACAGATTCAGGACTGAGGAAAATCAACCTCTCCGAGAAAGTCAACGGGATCGGACGGAGCGGGATGACGAGATCCGGGACGGGGCTTGCGCGTTTGGATGGCGGGCCTGGTGGATCTCATCCACCCGGCGGTTCCGGCCGGATCTCGCCGGATCCGCCGGAGACGGCGACGGCGAAGCGGCGCGCAAGACGGAAGCGGCCGGCGCGGCGACGCCGGAGGAAGAGGCCGGGCGACGGAGGGAGAGGCGGCGGGAGGCGCTGAAGGCGGCGCTGGGCCGGAGGCGCCGGGCCGGAGGCGGGCGAGGCCGGCGGGGCCGGGCGCGCGGAAAGGGAGGGCGCCGGAGCGGGCGGGAGGAGGTCCGCGGGCGGAGGCGCTGGACGTCGCGGGCGCGGCGGCGGGTCGGACCGTGGCGAAGCGGGATTGGCGCGGGGGCGGCGGCGATGACGTGTCCGGTCCAGTCCGGACATGTCCGGCGCGGCGCGGAGGGGAAATTAGGGTTTGGGGTAGGATTCATCCGCGAAAATGGAAGGAGAGGGCATATTTATAGGTAGAGGGAGCTAGGAGAGTCCAAATGAGGTGCGGTTTTCGGCCACGCGATCGTGATCGAACGACCGAGAGCATGGAGGGTAGTTAGATGGGTTTTGGGACACTCTGGAAGGGGTGTTGGGCTGCACACAAAAGAGGCTTTTGCGGTTACCCGGTTAACCGTTGGAGTATCAAACGACCTCCAAATGATCCGAAACTTGACAGGCGGTCTACCGGTGCTATACCAAGGCCGCTTGACAAACATCGGTCCACTCCGAGACCGTTTAACACCCGCACATGAAAAGAGGTAAAAGGGGGCGCCGGGAGACATAGGAGTGCCAGATTGCAAAACGGACAACGGGGAAAATGCTCGGATGCAAGAGACGAACACGTATGCAAATGCGATGCACATGGCGACATGATATGAAATGCTGATGATGACATGGCAAAGTGCAACACGCAAGCAAATGACATGAAAAAGATGGCAAATAACTGGATGACAACTGGCGCATCGAATCCGGGGCGTTACACCTGGCTACCCCATCAACCTTATTAGTTGTTACCCATAGACGCCACCTGGTGGCACAACATTTTGATGGCTGGGGCCTATGACACTATGACAATCTCTTCACCTCCCACACCACTCGAGTCTTGATCGTAACACACTACCGGAACATGGCTCTAGCCCGACGGCCTAAACAATGCCGACGGCTCCCGTCAGCCTATTCCAAGCTATGCCGACAGCCGAGACTAGGCCGTCGGCATACACAATCCGTCGGGCTATCTCCAGGTATGCCAATGGCCGTCGTCGGCACAGATAAGCCATCAGCCTAGAGTTGTCTATGCCTACGGCAGCCGTCGGCATACCTGGGCCGTCCGCATATATTTGGGCCCAGCGACCCGGCATAAACAGTAGGTAGATCAAAATCAGTGTATTCCTTACATTGCCCTCGTCCATGTCAAAATGAATAGTAGATAAATTAATCTGATTGATGCAACGAATATATCTGAATGCACCGACCTGATTGGCTAATTCTTATTTAGTCTTAACCGTCAAGTTAATATTCCCAAATTCTTCCCGGTGCACGCGCACCATCTAGGAGAAACGGACGGCCGGTCTTGCATGCATCTATGTGTTAATTTTTTTGTCTTCTAGTGCATGTGGTTGTTAGTATTAAATGCGAATACACTGATTACCACATTCTGAAAAGAAACAGATCCACACACATTTATTTTGGAGTTCTGAATTTTAAAAAGCCATATCTTTCAAACCGCTCGTCGGAATTCAGATCCGTTTTCACTGCTGGAACTCTTGCGACGAGATCTTTAAAACTAGATCCCGCATGGGTATATTTCGACGAAATTTTTTCGATGCCAACTTTTGTGCTATATTGTGCAACTTTAGTATTGTATTGTGCAACTTTAGTACTATATCGTGCAACTTTTTCCATAACTAATTTTTGGATCTGTATGATTCAACTTCCTATGAGATTGCAATCTAGCAACCACGACAAGTTTGTTGTGCAACTAGTCTATTGTCCCGACCAACTACCTAGTAGTCGATGTGCAACCCTCGTTCGTTGGCTTGTAATGTAGTCTAGTTGCACACACATATGCTCAGTTGGCTTGTAATGTAGTCTAGTTGCACACACATTAATATTTAGTTGGCAGGACTATTGGCACGCACATATCCTCAGTTGGCTTGTAATGTAGTCTAGTTGCATACATATTGATGTTTAGTTGGTAGGACACTAGTTGCACACACATATGCCCAGTTGGCGCGGCAATGTAGTCTAGTTGCACACACATTGATGTTTAGTTGGCAGGACTATTGGCACACACATATACTCAGTTGGCGCGGAAATGTAGTCTAGTTGCACACACATTGATGTTTAGTTGACAGAATGACTATTGGCACACGCATATGCTTAGTTGGCGCGGCATGTAGTCTAGTTGCACACATATTCGTATTTAGTTGGCAGGAAGACTAGTTCGTCGAAACATCCTCATATGGGATCTACTTTTGAAGAGCACGTCGCGTGGGTTCCAACGGTGAAAACGGATCTTAATTCCGAAGCGTGATCTAAAAGTTATGACTTTTTAAAAATTTATAAACCCAAAATAAATGCATTTATATCTGTCCTTTGTAGTACTAGTACGTGATACTTTTTCTAACTAGAATTGTTTTATCAATTGGAAGGAACAAATTAACTTTTATGGATTAGGGACCAAAATTGCCTGTTTTAGACCGGCCGCTCGGGACGACTAACGAGCAGCCGGCCGCTGGCTAGATCGGTCCGTTAATATTTTCTCTGAATTTATCGATGTTACAAATTTCGGATTTGCTATTTCACATCTAGATGTGAGATATTATCTCACATCTAACTCCCTCACCTTTGATTTTTTTTAAAGTCTTCCATGTATTTGTTTTGTCCCACGCATAGGCTAATCTCGTGGTTGTCCGTGTTCGAGGCTTCGAGCTCGAGCGTGCTGTGCTCGTGCAGCCTGAAGCCTAGCGTGCGTGCATCGTGGCAGCTTGGGCTGGCCCATGTGTGTTGCAGCGTGGGATGTCTTTGCCTGTTTTTGTTCTTTTTTTTGTCTATTTTCTGAATTGTCTCCGTTCGCTACATCCTTTGCATTTTCTGAGGTCTTTTATCTTGTTTTATTTTTTATTTTTTCTCCCACTGCGATTCTATGAATGCATATATATTATATGTTGCATGCATGCATCTCCTTTGTGCGTGTATATACCATACGATCGTTGATGCATGTTTTCTTGTTGTTGTTTTGATTTGTGTTCATTTAAGTAAATCATGTATCGAATTGCTAAAGCTCATATAGATGAGTTTCAACGATGTTTCATCTAAGTTCCAGTCCATTTGACCCGTCGCTATTAATTTTGTGCAATTTTTTGATCGAGGTTGTTTAGTCCTGCGCATCCGGTGTCACTCGCCCATTGTCCATTTTGCGGCTCATCACACCGCGCGCTTTTTTGTTTGGCCATTCTTTGTGTTTTTTTTTTCGTGTTGTAGTTGAAAAGATAAGTTATTTGTACAAGTCAAAGGGACGAGCTAACCACTGGCTGATCAGTTCTGCTCATCTCTCTCTCATTCCTCTTTGTCTTTGGAGCAGAGGTAACCCGAGGATGGATATGCTTTTAAACACTACAATGACGGGCAACAACCTTTTTTTTTGGCAAGTCTAACCCTAATATGTAAGAAGCCCGATCTTTCCTTGTTGTGAGTGCACTGTTCATACGCAACTTGGCCTGACCCATTTTTTGTCCCAGTTGTAACTCCACCCTCAACACGTAATTGGGGACCTGACCACTTTTGTCCTAGTTGCAAGTCCACCCCCGACATGCAAGTCCACCCCTACAAGCCCATTTTTGACTCATAACTGGGCATGTGTTTCGTCTTTCATCCCAACTGGAAGTCGACCATTGACTTGCAATTGGGCTTGTAGTTTCGTAGTTGTCCTAGTTGCAAGACCATCTTCCATTCGGGTTCATATTTCTCCCATTTGCATGCCCACCCTCAACTTGCAACTAGGCATATTTTTGTTTTTCATCCCAGTTGCAAGTCTACCCTTGACTCGCAACTGGGCTCGTTGTTTCGTAGTTGTCTTAATTTCAAGTCCATCCTCGACTCGCAACTAGGATCACAGTTTTGTTGCTGTCCCAGTTGCAAGTCCACCCTCAACTTGCAAATGGGCCCATATTTTCGCTGTTGTCCTAGTTGCAAGTCCACCCTCGACTCGCAACTCGGCATGTGTTCTGTTTTTCATCTCAGTTGCAAGTCTACCCGTGAGTCGCAACTGAGCTCGTAGTTTTTGTTATCCTAGTTACAAGTCCTTCCTCGACTCGCAACTAGGCCCATAGTTTATTTTATCCCAGTTGTAAGCCCACCCTACTCGCAACTGGGCCCGTGTTTGGTCTTTCATCCCAGTTGCAAGTCCATCTTTGACTCGCAACTAGGATTGTAAATTATTTTATCCTAGTTGCAAGTCAACCATTGACTCGCAACTGGGCTCGTAGTTTGTAGTTGTCCCAGTTTTATGTCCATCCTCGAGTCGCAATGCAACTCATAGTTCTCCCAGTTGCAAGCGCACCCTCGACTCGCAACTAGCCATGTCTATTATTTTTTCATCCAAGTTGCAAGTCCCACTTTGACTCGCAACTGGGATCATAGTTTGTTTCATCCCACCCTCAATTCGCAATTACTGATCTTGTCCCCCGCTACATTTCAAGCCTTCAACTACTCCAACTAAGTGTGGCTGGGTTGGGTTGCGGAATTGACGTTCTCAGGGGTAATTGACCTTTTTTTCACAGATGCAAGTCCACCGTTGAGTCGCAACTAGGGCTCGACCTTTTCTTGTCCCAGTTACAAGTCCATCCTCGACTCGCAATTGGGGCCCAACCTTTTTTGTCCCAGTTGCTAGTCCATCCTCGACTTGCCACTAGGGGTCCGATCTTTTTTTGTCCCAGTTACTAGTCCACCCCTCGACAGCGAAAAACCGCAGATGAGCCGGCCATGGTAGCTAGGATTCTTTTTCTATTTTTGTTTTGTTTTTCTTAATGATTTTTTATTTTCATAATTTATCATTTTTTCTTTCATTGGTTTTCCTCTCGTTTTAATCTCAGTTGCAAGTCCACCCTTGAGTCGCAACTAGGACCATAGTTTATTTCGTCCCAGTTGCAAGTCAACCCTTGACTCGTAATTAACTTGTCTCGTAGTTTCATAGTTGTCCCAGTTGCAAGTCCACCCACGACTCGCAATTGGGCAGATGTGCAATAATACCTCACATCTAAGTGCATTATTGTAGGATAACTCTTTGCTATAAGATTTTTGTTTTGGTTTCCCTTGTTTGTTTTTTCCTCATTTGTTTTTCAACTATCTTTTTTCTATTTTCTTTTTTGGTCTTTTAAATCCATAATTTTCAATAAATAAAAAAAGTTCACCATTTGATTTTTTTTCCGTAATTTTCATGCAAGCGCTCTCTCTACCTTTCGCCTCATTTGTTGCTTTTTGTTTTATTACATATCCTTTTGTTGTCTAGGCTTGTTTGGCTCCGCTTTTGTCGGCCCTCGACTCGCAACTGATGTCTGACATTGTTTTGTCCCAGTTGCAAGTACGTCCTTGACTCGCAACTGGAGCCCAACATTTTTTATCCGAGTTGCAAGTCCGCTCTTGTCTCGCAACTGGAACTTTTTTCCTAGTTGAAAGTCCATCGTCGACTCGCAACTAGGGTTCGACTTTTTTTTTCTAATTGCAAGTGCACCCTCGACTCGCAATTGGGGCTCGGAATTTTTTGTCCCAGTTGCAAAAACCCCCTTGACTTGTAACTAGGACATGACGTTTTTTCCCAGTTGCAAGTCCACCCTCAACTCGCAATTGGGGTCTGACCTATTTTGCCCGATTTCCAAGTCCACTCTCGAGTCACAATTGAGGCCTGACCTTTTTTTCCCAGTTGCAATTTCACTCTCGACTCGCAACCGCGTCTCGACACTTTTGGTCCTAATTGTAAGTCTACCTTGACTCGCGACGGGGCTCCGGCCTTTTTTGTCCCAGTTAAAAGTCCACCCTAGATTCTTAACTAGTCCTCAATCATTTTTGTGCTAGTTACAAGTTCATTCTCGACACAAAATGGGGGTAGACATTTTTTTGTCCTAATTACGAGTTCACTCCCGACACAAAATGGGGGTAGACTTTTTTTCGCAAGTTGCACGACCACCCTTGACTCGCAACTGGGGAGCAACCTTTTTTGTTTGAGTTGCAAGTTCACCCTTTACTCGCAACTAGGGCACAACCTTTTTTGTCTGAGTTGCAAGTCCACCCTCGACTCACAACTGGGGTCCAACCTTTTGTGTCCGAGTTGCAAGTCCACCCTTTATTCGCAATTGAGGCCCGACCTTTTTAAGTCCCAATTGCAAGTGCACCCTCGATTCGCAACTAGGACACGATCTGTTTTCCCAGTTGCAATTTCACTGTCGACTCGCAATTGGGACTCGACCTTTTCTTTTCCCAGTTGCAACTTCACCCCTCGACTCGCAAGTATGGCCCAACCTTTTTGGTCCCAGTTGAAAGTCCAAACTTGACTCGCAACTAGGGCCCGACCTTTTTCATTCCCAATTGAGAGTCCACCCTCGACTTGCCAGTAGGGGTCCGACCATTTTTTATCCTAGCAGCAATTCCACCCTCGTCGGCGAACAAAACTGCAGAAGAGCCGACCCAAGTAGCTAGGATACATTTTATGTTTTGTTTTCTCCATGTTTTTTTATTTATCTTTTTTTCATTGGTTTTGCTCTGCTCTATTTTTAAAAAATTGATCTCATTTTATATTTTTCTTTTTTCTTTTTTCATAAATTCACAAGTTTCAATAAATGTGTCAAATATGTAAATTTGTTCATTTTTCTAAAATTGTTCGTGTTTATCAATTTTTTAGAACAAATCAAAATGTGTTCATTTTTTGCTCTCTTCTTATTTATTTATTTTCTCTATTTGGGTTTCTCTTTCTTTTTTGTTTTCTCTTGTTTGCTTTCAATTCAATGTATATAAAAAGTTCGCTTTTAGTTCATCATTTATAAAAAAGTTCATCATGTATCAAAAAAGAATGTTCATTGTATATTGCAAAAAATTGTGTGTATTCAGTAAATGGTCATCATATATTAAAGGATTGTTCACCATATATTAGAATTTTTTTTGTATTCGTTAATTTTTTTTATAATTTTTAAAAATAGTTATATTCATGGACATATTTTTTGAAATATGTTTTGACGAAACTTTGCTACTTACAGAAAATTAATTATAAAATAATAAGAGTGAAAAAGCGCAAAAACCAAAAGGCAAAAGGGAAAAAACGTTGGTAGCCTACAAGGTAGCAATGAGAGATGTACTTGTAAATATATAACGATCAGACGCAAAAACTAACAAATTGACGTTTGGACTAACGAGCATTTTTTTCGGAATAAGCTAGCGATCAGTTTTTTTACCGGTAGCTAGCAACCAGGTTTTTTAGGGAGCTAGTGATCAAATCTGACGCTAACCGAGTCATTAACTGCTCGTGTTTATTATTATGCAAGAACAGCCCTTAGTTCTAGCGGCTATAATTGAGTGTTTAGGAGTAGGAGGTACACAGGAGGTAGGAAGTTTCAACACCTGGTACGTGCGCTCTATTGTTTCCTTTTTGTTTTTTTGAGAAACTGAGCCGGATTAAAAAAACAAACAAACAATAAAATAGCAGGTTGGCTGGATGTATTTGCGTTTTTATTTTCCAGAAACTGAGCTGGATAAAAAAACAAACAAACAATAAACAGCAGCTTGGCTGGACAATTAACAAAAAAGAATGACATCATCTTAGATGTGAGATATTATCTCACATCTAGATGTAATATAGACAGACCCTACAAATTTATCTCGGACACAACTCTGATTTTACAGACTTGAATTACATGGTGATGATGATCTTGTTCCAGGGGCTTGTCTCCTGCAGTGCGGTTATGACTCGAATAAGGGTTGTCTTCACTCATCACTTTCATCGCCATCATATTGGAAGAGGGAATGAAGAACATTGGTCTTCTCTTCTGAAGCTTCAATTTTCTCCTCTGCAACTGGTGCTTTGACATCATCATCGACAGCTGGAGATTCAGTACTCTTGTGTTTCTTCTGAGGATTTGCAGCAGCGGACTTTGGCTTTACAATGAATTTGGGCATCTTAGATGCCAAGCTCTTCTTTACTTCTTCTTTATTGGCACTCTCAGGATCATTAGCTTTGGCCAAGACATCTGTTGGATGATCTAACGCTGATTCAGAAGACTCGTTGATGATCTCTGACCCGAAATCTTCATCATTGTCATCGTCGTCTTCGATCCGTTTAACGTAATATTCCGAGTTTCGGAAAGTGATTGATCTGACGAGCTCTTCGTCTTCCTCTGCTAGTAGTACTGTATTTCCCTCCTTTAAATTTTGATGATGAGCAGTAGAAGCAGACTGGTTCAGAATCTCAAGCATCCGGTCAGCGGAGACCCGGGCATGTATAGACCTCATCGACAGCGTCTCCTCTAAATTGGCGAGTCCGTCCATGTCCCGCTTGGAATCCATGGCTCTGTTCTCCAGCGCTCTCATCTGATCGCCCATCTCCTCCGCCGCTCGTTTCCTCTTCTCCTTGTCCACCACAGCCTCAGCCTCGCGCCATGGCTCGAAGTTGCGGCTGGCCCCGGACTCCACCGTGTAGTCCGAGTTCCGGGGGTCCGTCTTGAAGGTGATCTCCGCGGAGCAGCGTGTGCACTTGATGTAGAACCTGTGTATTCGTATGCCCAGGTATGCCTCGCCGGCGGCGTCCTCTTTGCGTGAGTTGAACTTGGTGCCCATGGCCATGTACATCCCGCAGGTGCCGCAGCGGATGCTCATCGGGAGCATCACGCGCACAACGATCTGCCGGTTCTTGGGCTGCCGCCGCCGCGGGATCTTCGCCGGGTCGAAGTCGTCCGGGTAGTGTTTGTTGAGCACCTTGCGCTCGCCCATGTCGCCGGATCTTGGAAGCTCGCCGGGTGGGGCGCTCCGCTAGGTCGAAGGAGCGGGGATTCGAGGGATCGGAATCGATCGCGACAAGATTGGCCGATCCTCAAATCTCTTCCCAAAAGGACGCCACGAAGGCGGTTAATATTAGGTCGTTTCCGAGTATGTGTGGAAAACCACCCAACCAAACCCTACACGACCTATGGTAAGAAAAAAAACCCCTACTAGACCTCCGGTAATTACCCAACTAGCTCGATCGGCCGGACGAGTCGCCGTGCTTGTTTTAAGTTTCAGTTTGAGAAATATTTCAGCACCTACCGAAATTTACCAAATTTCAGTGGTTCTGATAGACTTGAAGGATTACTTCAAACTCAAAAAAAATTGAAAATATTTTGAAAAATACTTGAATTCTTGTGTACAACTGAAATATTTTTGACCGAAAGGTAAATATTTTGGCGGCTGCTGAAATAATTGAAATTCAGTGAAATTCATCGAAATATCACTGAGAATGAGAACCATCGGCACTCGTCAATCGCATGCGCTGCTCCCATGTGCTGCTTGCCAAACTTTCCCTCTCTTCCCATTTCAACCCTGTAACAGTGCATGTCCATCTCATCAAATCATTATCCTACGCAGCTCAATCATCGTCGGGCGTTCTCTGCCTCTGCAGCTGCTAGTCCTCGCCGACCCCACTGCACGTTCCGTTGCAGCTGATTATCATGGACGGCCTCACATGGGTCTCGAGTCGAAGCTGCTTAAACTCGGCGACGGGGCTGGGCTGGGCTAAATCTGAAGATGGCAGGGCTCTAGCAAATCAGATTTGGCGCCAGCGAGCTCAAGGTCCGGGACCGAAATGTTGATGGTGGAATGTTAGTGATTTGCGGATGTTAATGTTGCATAGATTACTTTGACAAGCTGCCAAGATCATGTGCATTTTGGGTGTTGACCTAAAGAATTGGCAGGAGCGATAGGCACATGGTAATGGAGGAAGATAGAAGAGTCAAACATGCCCGCATGGCTACTTTTCCAAGTCAACCCTAATAGACGGGTCCCACTAGTGAAGAGCGTTGTTGAAGCGTCTTCATACAACTATGTTTTTTTAGATAATCATACAACTATTAGTGCTAGTAGCACATATGCCCGTGCGTCCCAACAAGAGTGTTAATTGGTGCGTCCACCGAAATTAAAACCATTAAGCTACGCGTGAAGGGCGGCGAACCAGCTTGCGTCACGTGGCATCCAAATGGTGCCAGTAGAAATTCATATAAGTAGTGCGCCACAACATTAAGAAGCATGCTACACATACAATACTTTTGGTATGGTTTTCGTACGACGATTCTGATCTTAAAGAGCCTCATACCACGACATTATTTTTATGTTGAAACAATGCTTGAAATTTGCACCAGGTCGTGAAAAAATCTAAAAAAAAGGGGTTCTATTAAACGCGTTTTACACCATCTCTTCATATGTTTGAAGATCAATAAAAAATGTTCGCGTCTGAGTGAAACAACCCTAGTTTGTTGCATGCAACTCGATGCTTACATAGCGCCTTTCACCTTTTTGATGAGTTTCTCCGAAATAACCATCAACACAGTGGAAGAACATTCGGCATGAATTTTTTTCCGACCATATAGACAGAAGCCATGGACAACAAATGAAAAGTTGCAACCGCGGTTACAGAAGTTACAACCGGCATTGGAAAAAGCTTCAAAACTTCTTGTCTTGGCTGCGACCCGCAACGACGATGACGCCATTTTGCTGCAACCATAGTCAGTTTTTGCTACATAACCATTTTCACAGTTGTTGCTGCTGCTCTGCCGAGCTTCCACGCCCGCCCATGGCCATCGTCCCCGCGGCGCAGTTTAGAGGGGCGCCCAACGACATAGTGGACGAGTTCCTGGTCCGCCTATCGTGCCCCTCCTCGCTCGTGCGGTCCGCCATGTCCTGCACCTCCTTCCGCCTCCTCTCCTCCCCACGCTTCCTCCACCGCCACGGCGTGCTCCACCCTGACGTGGCGGCGCCCTTCCTCGAGGTCTTCTCCTTCTTCCGATGCGCTGCGGAGAAGAAGCCGCAGCCCAGCGCGAGCGCGAGGTAGGTGAGGGAGAAGGAGGACGAGCGCTGGGGATGGACCCTCGTACCTTACGTGCCGCGATCTGAATCGTTAGAAGGCTGCGTGCGTCGACACGACCGATGGATGCTTCAGCCGGCGTGTAGGCGCGGAGGATTTTCCTTTTCTTTTTTTTGGAGAAAGACCTTCTCATCTTTACACCCTCTTCTCTCCTTTCTCTATTGTTGATTTAGCCCATTCAAGAACGCCAGCCAGGTGGGATTCGGCCCGGAGTATAAAACCAACGCGGCCCCAATCCTCCGATGCAGGGATGCGTTACCAAAATCCCAACGGCGACGGCGGCTAGGTTTGATGCATTCTTTGGAATGCAGAGATGGAGAAGGAGACGGAAAGGGAGTCCATGAAAAGGCCTAGGGCAGCGGCGGCAGAGGTAGAACCTGCAGTGGCGGCCGCGTACTACGCGGTGTGGTTGGAAGAAATGGCGGCACATGAGGAGAAGTCGGTTGAATTCTGTAAGAACCTGCCGGCGAATCCTCTGACGGTTGAGCAGTTACGAGAGCGCAATGAAGCCGCCTGGGAGAAGTACTGCAACGAGTCGTGGGAGAGGGCTCGCGGTAACTGGATTTGGCCTTCCTTCGATGCCGTCAGTAAGCATCAGCAGCAGCAGCATTAGCTTGTCCTTATCCCCTGTATCTTCTGTTTTCTTCTTGCTAGGATTGGATCTATGCAGCGCAAATCTCCTAAACTATTGGGCGGGTGGCGGCCGACTCAGGGACGGGGCGGGGCGCCGACGGCAGTGGATGCGGGCAGGGCTGCGGGAGGGCGGGTGACGAATCGGGGCTGCGGGTGGCGGCGGCGGCGGATGCGGGTGGATTGGAGATGTGCGGATGGGGCAGTGGCGACGGTATGCGGCTGCACATTCGCGGTGTCCTGCGGTCCAAAGGCAGCGTAACCGTCAGTAGGGGTGCGAGAGGGGGTGGATCTGGCGCGGCAGTGCGGTGGCGGCGCGCAGCGGGCGGGCGGGCGGCGACAGTTCAGTGGGCGGCGGGAGGAAGAAGAAGAGATGGGAGGAAGTGAAATGAACGACAGTTGGTGGGTTGGCGGGCGGTTGCCTTTTACATCTCTGGGAGGTGGAGATGTTTTTTTTTTGTATCTGCATCATCCGTTAGAGAGCTGATTTTGGGCTTAGGAGATGCAAAAGTTAGGTATTTTTACATCTATATCTTATATTGGAGATGCTCTAATACGCAATTAAGAACCTATGCTAGTTTATATTGATCTCAGGTTTGGTTGAATGCTTCCACCGTAAATCGCGCGTCACGGAAGTGCTATCGTCAAGGGTGATCGACACGTGGCATCCACCGTAACGGAACGCCGTTAAGCTATCTGGTCGGGTTTTGGATCCGATAACCCGTTAACAGCCCCGACCAATGAGGATTTTCCACGTGTAAAATCATCATTGGCTGGAGGAAACACGTGTCGGCTCACCGTTGATGGCATCCACTCATTGGACAGAAGGCGCCTATGATACGTCGACACGTGGCATGGCCCAACAGAGGCCCATTCCTGTGAAAAGGCCGGCCCGTTTGACTTGGTCAAAAGGTGGCGGGCCGGCCCATGTAAAGCCTGTTAACGGCATGTTCGCATATAGCCCATTTACAGCCCGCTAACCCAAGGCCCGTTACGCCCTATCCGAATTAGGCCCAGTAGCGTCATCTAGGCCACCCAATATGATTCCAGCCCGTTTTCACTTCTGGCCCATGTATGGCCCATGACGTCTTTCGGCCCATATGAGGCCCTATGTAACTCTTGGCCTATTAACGGCCCGTGGTGAAGCTGGCCCGTAATGAAAAGTGTATTATTTTACACCCATTAACGGCCCGTAATGAACAGTGTATTACTTTCCACCCATTAACGACCCGTGGTGAAACTGGCCCGTAATGAACAGTGTATCACTTTATACCCATTAAGGGCCCGTTATTCCGTTGGGCCGTTTCCAGCCCATGTTATCTTTCGGCCTTCTCAGAGCCCATTTATTCTTGGGTTCATTTCCAGCATTCGTTTACTTACGGCCCGTTACTGTCATTTTGTGCTTATGGGCCAAATTCAGCCCGTGGTTATAGTCAGCCCGTTTGTGGTCCGTTAACACGTTGGGCCGTTTTCATAGCGTCATGTAATACGGCCTATTAACGATGGCCCGTTATGGTCGGCCTCAGAACGGAGAATTCCAACTCTAGCCCGTTTACGGCCATAATGCGGCCTGTTATTGGCCCATGTTTGGCCAATCGATCATACTGCCCGTATAAGGCCCATTGATGATACGGCCCATAGAAGGCCCATTGTTTCTGCGGCCCGTAGAAGGCCCATTGTTTCTACGGCCCGTGGAAGGCCCACTGTTTATACGGCCCGTAGAAGGCCCACTGTTTCTACGGCCCGTAGATGCAGTGTCACTACAATAAATATTAGCCCATGGTTATTGTGGCCTAATTTTAAAAAATAGGTTGTTGCAGCCACTAGCAAACCGCAGAAAAAGAACTGCACTGACTACAAGCAAACAAATAAACAAGACAACAAGGAAATAAATAAGCAAGCAACTTACACTAGGCTATCACGGCTATTACACATATTACATCCACTGGGCATCAAAGTTCGCCACCAGTGCAAATATAGGGAACACATCAGCATATAAACGCCGCAGCAAAACAAGTCCAGAACTGAAACCACTTCAGAAGAGCTCAAGAAACAATATCCTGGGTACCCATAATGCTGGCAAGATGCTTAGCAAGCTTATTAACTTTCTCTTGTTTGGCGCTTAAGTCCTCCGGCACTTTCTTTGTTGCACCAGAAAGTATGCATCTGAATTCTGCAGGGACTTCCTCAGTCCTTCGGCTTCCTGTCGCATAACATCTGATCGATGTCTTTCAACTTGAAGTTGAGACTCAAGAAGCCGAACTGATTCAGGCAACGAGTTCGAAGAGCTGGTGCCAACAGTGGTAGCCAGTAACTCGAACAGTACTACATCAAGACAGGACCTTGGGGTTGTCTCAGTGTCTTCAATATAGTTTTTATCAGCTTTCTTGGAGACCAACAGGGATGTCTTACTATCTTGAACCTTATCTGCATTACTTCCTTTACCATTGCATAACAGGGTACTCTTCTCCAATATTTTATCCGCGTTCTAAAAGGGAAACAGACAAACACATCTCAGGTTTACAATGTAGTATATGAAGCTCATTTTGGTAAACCAGTTCAGTAGTAAGGTGGCAGGATAACAACATGAAACAAACATATATCTATGTAGTATGGTCACTGTATGGTCTATATCATTCTAGTTTATGTTGCCAAATCAAGATAGATACAGTTTGAATCATATCTATTTAAGACAAAGCAGCATAGACATAATATAAGTGTGGGAAACTACACAGCAATAACAACACTTGTAATGTGCATGGCATGAGAACATAACTGTTTATTCAATTGAAACTGAAATCAACATAGAGCAAGTTACAACAGCAAATAGCCAAACACGTTGAAGAAACAGGTTTAAAACATACCTGCTATGCTATTGCAGTTTCAATTGCATCCTTCAAATTTGAAATTGGTTGGTATCGATGCATACAAAGTGATGCAAGAGCAAAGTAGTATGAACCATAGCTACGGAACCTGACCTGAGAACAATTCTTCTTCTGCTTTAAGCATTGACTTCGGGTTCGGAGTGGTGGTCCTCGTGATTTGGGCACTGCAGTTGCCTTACTAACTGCTCGTGTTTGGGTGCTCTGTGGTGGAGATGGTGCTGTGTCAACGGGAACTGGGTGTCTATCTGCTGGGGTTGGGGTTAGAAGGGGTGTAGCTGGTTCTCTGTCCAACTGGGTAGGGGTACAATCTGCATGAGTGTGGGTTATGTGTGGTGGGGCTGATTCTTGGGCAAGTACAACCGTGGTTCTATCTGCATCGACAGGTAGCACGATCTTTTCTGAAGACAGTGTTTTTACTCCCACAGATACTGCCATCACTCCCTCCAATTGAAATGGCTGATAAACAAGAAAAGTAATTGAATATACAGACATTGTAAGATAGACAGGTGCAATGGATAGTAGGGAAGAAAACAGGGCATGAAATAATTCACATTTATGTTGTCTAAGCAAACAGAATAGCAGGACATAATTTCACATATATGATGGCTAATTAAACAGGATAGCATGACACAATTTCACATGTATGATGGCTAACTAAACAAGATAGAATGACATACTTCAAAATATGATGACTATGTAAACAAGATGACATGATATAACTATACGATGTGTCTATTAAAGTGGTTGGCATGCCATAAATCACAAACATGCCGTCGATGGAAACATGATGACATGATATAATTCATGGATAGAATGACATAATTTAAAATATGATGACTATGTAAACAGGATGAGATGATATAACACTACTAGGGAAAACCTTATACACAGAACTTTAGTAGTAGCGTGGGTCAAAAAAGCACGCTGGTGCTAAGTATTAGTAGCGTGCCCGCGCAAACCGCGCTGCAGATAAAGATCTAGCAGTAGCGCGTCTGTCTTTAAACACGTTGCTACTAAAATTCACACGGCTTAGCCGATAGGCTACACATAGTAGTAGCGACCTATGACGAACCGCGCTACCGCTACTTCATTTGTAGCAGCGCGTTTTAATAAAAACTCGCTACTGCTAAAGGTTATAAAATTAAATGGAAAGAAAATAGAAAGGTAATTGAAAATGAAAGAAATAGAATAAGGTGAAAGGAAAAAAATAAAATGTGACGAAAACTAAATGAAAAAGGGGAAAAAAAGAGAAAGGAGTAGCAGTAGTGTGTATCACGGAACGCGCTGTAGCTAAGATTGCAGCAACACTTTTCCTGGAACGCGCTACTGCTACTGTTGACTTAACCACGGGGTTCGTCCTTCCCCACGCGGCCACTTCCCCCAAATCCAACTCTCTCCACTGTCGCCGCTGCCGTTGCCCGTCGGCCGCCGCGCGCTCTCCGCACCCTCTACGCCGCCCCGACCCCAGATTCAACGCCGCCCCCGCCCCCGACCTCAACGCCGCCCCAGACGCCGCCCCGACCCGACCTCGACGCCGGCTGCCATCCGCCAGCCCGAGCCCCGACCACGACCTCGGCGCCGCCCTGCCCCTCCTCGTCGCGAGCACCCGAGGTGAGCACGCCCGCTCCTCCCTCTTCCCTACCTCTGCCTAGGGTTTGTTTATATTTTGGTTGCATCAAATTAGTTAGGGTTCATGTACGAGTGGAAACAAATCGGATGCGGATGCGGCTCAAATGAGTTAGGGTTCATGTAAGGGTGAAAACGAATCAAATTTCTAAGATGAATCATAAAACGAGTAAAATTTGACCACTTATTTCACTTTATAGTTGGATAATTGAAATATCCGTTACCACTTTCCACCCCTATACACTAGTAGAAAAAGGGTCATACGTGAAGCACATTAGTGCCGGTTTGAATTTGAGCCGGTACTAATGTATACATTAGTGCCGGTTCATGGGGCCGATCAATAGCACCGATTCGTGGCGAACCTTTAGTACTGGTTCATGCCACGAACCGGTACTAAAGAGGCTGTGTCAGCCTGCGGTCAGGCTATGGCCCCACCATCACCATTTAGTGCCGGTTCGTACCACGAACCGGTACTAATGACGTTAATGACAGGATGTTTTAATTAGTCCCAACTCGCTCCCCTAACAAGCCTTTTACCACCTTAAATATGTTATTTCTCAAACTATCATAAGCACTTGGTCTTCATTGAACTCTATGTGTAGAATTTGTGGCCTCAATATGAGTCTTCATTGGTTTATAAATCGTTGATGACTCATATTGACAATTCAGATTGTACACACAAAGATCATTGATGATCAAAGTATTTTTTTGATGTTATATGATCATATTAACAATTTAGACTGTAAAGAAATATAAGATCATGATGTAAATGCTCTTATATTTTTTGCGTTCAGTATGCACCATTCAAAGCGATGCCATCAACTTTCAACCATTTCTGCCTTCATTTGCTATTTTTCATGCATTCAATGATTTGTTTTGAGAACTAAATGACCTGGAAATTAAAAAGCACTACAAATGAACTCTGAAAAAGTTGAAAATTGGCATGGTATCATCATTTCACCCACATAGATTGTTCAAAAAAGTAGAGAGGGTTACGGCAAAAACTAGATGCACTTCGTTCACAAACTGGACAATCTCTTTCGAAGTATTCAGGTTTCGAACGAAATTAAACTCATCTGTTACAAAGGCATTTCATTTTTTAAACTTATTATAACTCCAGACTTTTTGTGCATTCAGTATGCACCATTCAAAGCGACGCCATCAACTTTCAACCATTTCTGCCTTCATTTGCCTTAACTGTTTTAAGCGCACCACCTTTAGTACCGGTTGGTGGCTCCAACCGTACTAAAGGGTGACCAGTACTACAGTTGCTTAGGAAGCTGTTTTTAGTCCCACCTCGCCAAGAGAGAGGGACTAGGAGCGGTTTATAAGCCCCTGAGTGCGAGACGATGAAGAAGAGGCTCAATGCTCACGTTGCTTAGCTTCAAGCCTTCAGAATATGGTAGATTGCACGGAGCTATGCGCAGTGCAGTTTACACTATTCTGGAAGGCTTGAAGCAAATTAACGAGCATTGCACCTCTTTTTTATTTTTAATAACTTATTACAACTCCGGACTTCTTCTGTTATGGCAAAAACTAATTGCACGTCGGCATTTCTTTTTTTATAACTTTGGTTATAACTCCAGACTTTGACCATCAAGTTTTGCAGAAAAGAAAAAATAGCAGAAAAGAAAAAACTATTGCTGAAAAGAAAAAACTATATAAAAAACTACTCAAAAATAAATAGAACAAAATAAATATAGCAGAAAAGAAAAAACTGCTCAGAAATAAATAAAAGAAAAAATAAAGCAGAAAAGGAAAAAAATATATTTGCTATTTTTCAATTGTTTACAAAATGACCGTGAAATTGAAAATCACTACAAAATAAACTCTGAAAATGTTGAATTTTGGCAAACTAGATGAAAAACTACTCACAAATAAATAGAAGAAAATAAATATAACAGAAAAGAAAAAACTGCTCAGAAATAAATAGAAGAAAAGTTAAAGCAGAAAAGGAAAAAATTATATTTGCTATTTTTCAATCGTTTACAAAATGACCGTGAAATTGAAAATCACTACAAAATGAACTCTGAAAATGTTGAATTTTGGCAAACTAGATGAAAAACTACTCACAAATAAATAGAAGAAAATAAATATAACAGAAAAGAAAAAACTATACAAAAAACTACACAGAAAGAAATAGAAGAAAAAATAGCAGAAAAGAAAAAAACTACAAAAAAAAATTGGGGCGCTGCCCTGTGGGCCTGCTAGGCCACAGGAGGGCAATTACAGGCCTTAAAGGCCCAGCAGACTCACAGGGCATCGCGCAGAATTTAGGCCCACAAGCCTTGCTATATAGAGGAGTTCGAAGAGGTAGCCGCTGCTGGGTTTATAAACCAGTGCGGCTGCCCTTCGCCCCGCGAGGTGGGACTAAACTTTGGGGTGGCAGCGCGAGGCCTTTAGTACCGGTTGGTGGCTCCAACCGGTACTAAAGATCACCCTTTAGTACCGGTTGGAGCCACCAACCGGTACTAAAGGCCTGCTCTTCCCGCCTCTTGGCCTGGCCAACGTTGGCCTTTAGTACTGGTTGGTGGCTCCAACCGGTACTAAAGGCTCACCCTATATATACAGCACTTACGAAATTTCAGTTACATCTCCCCACTTCTTTCGTCAACCTCTCTCGCGTGCGCCGCTCCCGTCGTCGCCGCCCGTCATCGTCGTCGTCGTTGTAAATCACGCCGCCGCCCCGACGCCAGCCGCGCCGTCCGTCGTCGTCCCGCGCCGCCGTCCGTACGTATCTCGCTCTCTCTCCTCACGCGTACCCGGCTGCCGCCGCCGTCCGCCCCGAAAGCCGTCTTGCCGCCGTCCGTCCCTTGCCGCCCGACGCCATGCGTCCCGCCCGTCTGGCACCCCCGTCGTCTGAAGCGGCGGCGTCTGAGCGAACACACACACACACATATACCACACACGCATACACACACATACACACATACGCATTTAGATTAATGTCGAATGTTAGATTAATGTCGAATGTTAGATGAATTAGCTAGCTAGATAGAAAAATTGTCGAACTAGAGATTAGAATTAGTTCAATAATTAATATAACTAGTTTATTTTTAGTAAGAAAATTTAGGTATATGAGATTTGAACTAGTTCAATAATTAATATAACTAGGTTAATGAGTTTTTTGTTTATTTAATTTTTTATATATTTTGAGTTTATATAAATGTTAGATTAATGCTCGAATGTTAGATGAATTAGATAGAAAAGTTAAATATATAGTAATGTCAATTGAATATATAGTTAGATATATTAATGTCTTATGTTAGACGAATATATATTTGGCTAGATATAGGTGTTTAATGTTTCACCTATATGAACATAGGAAATGTCATCTGACGACGAAAAAGATTTCATTAGTACTACTTAGAAAGTGTTTAATGGACTTAGTTAGAACTAGGGAAACTTGTTTATTTTTAGTAAGTACTACATTATTCTATTTATAGTAAGTGCTTAGTAGTTGAACTAGTTGATTTAATAAAACTGGTTCATTTTACTATAGAAGTAGTTTATTTTTAGCAAGAAAATTAATAGAACTAGTTTATTTTTTAGTTAAAGCAATTATTCCCGCATCGACGTGGACGATGCCTATCCCGCATCCTCGTCGTCGAGTCGGCGGAGGACGACACCTGCTTGACCAGATGGGCCATGTCCGGGACTGGGCTACGCCGGGGAGGTACTGGGAGGTGCAACCTTCCGGGCGTGGCTTGGTGAGGAGCCAGCCCGTCGTTGACCCGATCCTTGTTTGGTGGCGGTCGCGTGGGCGATGACGGTGCCGAGGCTTCCGGACACCGCGGAGGTGGTGCGTCACCGTGTCAGCGAGGAGGGCGAGCACGTCCGTCGCTACATGGTTGCGTTGGAAGGCAGGTTCGAGAATACCTGGCAGGTTCTTCAGGGATCTCACTGGAGCTATGATCCTGTGATGGTTCCTTCCCTTTGGGTGTCCACCGCACGCGCCGATACCCGTCGGGCGCTACGGTTCTAGCTGTATTGGCGATATGTATGATATATAGTATTCGGCGTGTATTAGTGATAATATTCGATGTACGGACACATGGAGATGATGTAGTTTTTCTTATAATTGAAGGCATCCTAATTTGAATACTACTTAATTTTGTGATTTGATTTTTCTTATTGAATGCTCAAATTGGAGAGCACTATGCAAGGCATATGCATATGATTAGTTGAATAATAATGATCTAATTTAGTCTTTGAATTATGAACGTATAGGAAATGTCATCATCGGAGGACGAAAGTCTCTCGGGGGAGTGCAACTGGTGCCACAACGATCGAGGTGAGTGCGACAGGCCTCACCTGGACGATGGTCGGCGCTTCAGCATTAAGCTCGAGGAGACCTTCGAAGTTGAAGCGATGCATAGCAACGACAAGTGTTTTTTCATAATTAAGCATGACTTCAACTATTTCAACGTGTAATTTTCATCTTTTACAATTCGAGTATAGTTAATCCCATGCCATGCAAGACGCTATGTCTTGGAGAGGATGGATTTTGAAGACCATGAAAATTTTGAAACGAAGAAAATTCACCTAAGGACCCATCATGATGTGATTTTGAAGTAAAGTTGTATAATGCTGAGAGCGTAACCCATTTTGGTTGCAAAAATTGGGAAGCATTTTGCAAATTGTATGGTTTTGATGAGGGTATGCTTGTCACCATGGATCTTGGTGATCCTGAAATCGAGCAAGACAATATGGACATTTGGGTCCTTGTTGATACTCCTCCAGTTCTACCGCTATGTGAGTTTCTCAAACATAGTTAATTATTAATAGAACTTATATTGTTCATTTCAAAATAGTTGAAAGCTTATTTCCATTGACAGCTTATTTTGAAGTATCAAAGAATGTGCAGAAGATGGTAGATAGAACTTACTACACCGATGGCTCTGAGTTAACTTACAAGGAGAAAACTCATCTGGTTGGATTTTGTACTGATATTGAGAATTACAATATCTACAATCGAACTCCTCAACATTATGGTCAATATGTGCCACTAGTGCACGTGTTGAACTACGGTAACTACCATGGAGATACCCTGGTAAGTTTTATTACTATTACGACATCCGTGCATCTATTTGCATACTTCTAAAACTAGTACATCATTGCTAACTACGAAGTTATTACTATGTTTTTCAACAGAGAATCCCAGAGTATTGTGTGCCTCATTTGATGTATCGTAATGGCGGCAGCCTTCGTGTTTTGAACATATATCCAGGTCATCCTCTGAATCTCAACTGTCCATACCGGATTTCTAAAACAAGTGGAGACATGACAATCAAAGGATGGAAAAAATGTATGGACAGTCTTAAGGAGCTTCTTGGAAGCAAAAGGAAGCGAGGCGCAAGAATTGGAGACAGGATGATCTCCATTCTTCATAATGGAGAGTCAGGGTCTATATTGTTTTATGCTATTTTACCTTAAGTGTGTTTAGGTCTGATCCTACCGACATCGATGATCATGTGCTAAGAACAATTATGTAGGGTTGGGTTCGATGACTATGAGGATGATGATCATATGACTTATTATTAATAACGAGTAGAAGTTGTATGCTTGATTAATTAGCTAGTAGGACTTGTTATTATATATGATGATGTATGATGCGAGCATGCATGAGTTATTATATATATATATCTGCGGGTGAAACGAAAAAGAATTAAAATGGAAAACACAAAATTAAATGAAAAAGAAATCATAAAACCAAAAACCCCCCAAACATTTTAGTACCGGTTGGTGTTACCAACCGGTACTAAAGGGCTCCCGACCCCCGGAGCGGGCTCGTGCCACGTGGTTGCCCTTTAGCACCGGTTCGTGCTGAACCGGTACTAAAGGGGGGGGCCTTTAGTGACCACACTTTAGTGCCGGTTATGTAACCGGCACTAAAGGGCCTTACGAACCGGTGCTATTGCCCGGTTCTGCACTAGTGATAGGTTCATCAAATTAGATGGTAATTAGGGCAGTAGTTCCTAGGTACTAATTAGTTAGTAAGAACTAGGTACTAATTAGGTACTAGAATATTTTTATTTATAGTAAGTTTATTTTTAGTAAGAACTAGTTGAATTAATAGAACTAGTTAGTAAGAACTTGTTGCTATTTTTTAGTTAAAGAAATTTTTCCCGCCTCGACGTGGACGATGCCTATCCCGCATCCTCGTCGTCGAGTCGGCGGAGGACGACACCTGCTTGACCAGATCGGCCATGTCCGGGACTGGGCTCCGCCGGGGTGGTACTGGGAGGCGCTACCTACCGGGGGGCGCAGGTTGGTGAGGAGCCAGCCTGTCGTTGACCCGAACCTTCTTTGGTGGCGGTCGCGTGGGAAGTGACGATCCAGAGGCTTGAGTACTCCGCGGAGGTGTTGCGTAACCAAGTCAGTGAGGAGGACGTTCACGTCCCTCGCTACTTGTTTGCGATGTAGCACAGGTCGTTCTCCAATACCGGCAGGTTCTCCAGGATCTCACTGGAGCTATGATCCCGTGATGGTTCCTTCTCTGTGGGTGTCCACCGCCGCTACCGATACCCATCGTGTGCTAGGGTTTTAGTTGTGTTAGTGATGTTATATGTATGACACTATTCGTGATGTATTAGTGATAATATTCGACGATGTAGGGACGCATGAGATGATTTACTTTTGCTTATTGAATGCATGCTAATTTGAGTCCTATAAGATATTTTGAAATGTATATCTTGTGTTGCTCAATATCCAAGTGCCCGGTCATGTTTGCATGTTACACCTCCGAGTGGCCTATGTTTTGCCGGAGTGTTGATTCATTTCCGTTCCGGCAAATTTCAGGCGCTCGATATGTCCTATTTTAGCAAAGGTCATGCCGGATTTTTCCGTGAATTTTGGCATGACTTGTGCCAGAATATGTAGGAAATATCGAGTGCCCCGGATTTGTGTGTTGAGTATCCTGGTAGTTGTCTACGATCGATTTTCAATTAATTTTTTAACTATGAACATAGGAAATGTCGGCGACAAAAGGATTTCGGTATTTGCAAATACTGCGAAGACGAGCGCGGCCTGTGCGACGGAATCTTCCTAGATGATGATAGGCGCTTCAGCATCAAGCTAGACGAGAACTTCGAAGTGGATATAGTAAGTCATAACGACAAGTCTTTTTTCGTAGCTAAGCATGACATCTGCTTCATTTGCTTGAACTTATATTTGTTTTACTATTCTACTAGCGTATCCCCTGCCATGCAAGAGTTTTTGTATTGGATAAGATAGGTTTCAGTCATACCGCTGAGGTAAAGAAAGTTTATTTGAAGACCGAGCATGGTTATATTTTCCATGCAAAATTATACAATTCAGACGACTACACCTATTTTGGTTGCAAAACATGGCAAGCACTATGCAATACTTATGCATTTGAGCCTGATATGGTTATCACCTTTGATATTCGTCCGGAAGATGATATTGAAGGTAATACCGACATCTGGGTCGATGTGCGACGCCTCCAGTTATACCATTATGTAAGTTTCTCAACCATATTTATGTCTTTGATATTGTTTATTCAAAAATAGTTGACAACTAATTTGTATTGTCAGCTTATTTCGGTGCAAGCAAACATGTCCAGCGCTTGGTAGACAGGACCTACTACTGTCCTGGGGCTGAACTAAACTGCGAGGAGCTAAGTCATTATGTTTCATGGCTTGAGGATCTTGATACTGTCAAGACAAATTTTCTTCCTGGATTTAGAAATGTTAGTAATGGAAGCGTCGACCAATAGTGTTCGTAATGAACTACGGTCACATCCATTTAGGAAGGATGGTAAGTTTTTTACTATTTGTCCTCATTGCATCTTTTCCATACATTATTTTTAAAGCTAAACTTCATTGCTAAGTATGTTACCATACGATGTTCTTCAACATGGACTCCCGATGAATGTTGTGCCTTATGGGATGGAGACTAAAGGTACCATGAGTATTATCAGCTTACGGCCAAGATATCCTACAAATTACTTTAGTGCATTCAAGATTAGCGACGGATGCTTAATAGTGAAAGACTGGACCAAATATGTGTTGGGGGAGTGCAGAGAAGTACTAGGGGGCAGCAAACAGAGGCGCTTTCCATGATTAGGAGACAGGTTCATCTGCATGCTCCAACTTGATCAAGGAGGAGAGCTACACATATTTTATGTTGTTTTACCTAAGAGAGAGCAGCAGGAGTGATTAGCTAGCTAGAAATGAGTTTCAGGATGATGATGTGCTACACTATTACTATGATGATAAAATAGCTAGTGTTGGTGGTAATGACTATGATAATTATTATTAGCTAGTGTTAGTGGTGATTAAATAAATACTGTTGGTGGTAATGACCATGATGATGATTAAATATCTTGTGCTGGCGGATTAGATTAAAGTAGAGGCAACATGTGGTGCACATCGAAAGTACTACTAGTCCAAACTAGATCAAGTTTGGATTAGTAGTATATTTTTGACATGCACCACATATTGCCTCCACTTGAACCTAATCCACCTTCATTTGACACTGTTATGGACATAATGATGTAAACCTCATAACTGGTATTGTATCAATATTTGTACGATGGCGAATAAATAAACTAAAAACGAAAAAATAAAAAAAGAATACTAGTAGCGATGGAGAGAAAACACGCTGCCAGTAGTTACATTAGCAGTAGCGTGGGAGTGAAACAACGCTACAGCTATTAAATCCTAAGCAGTAGCGGCGTGCGGACACACGCGTTACTGCTAAGCAGTAGCTGTAGCGCCTTATTAGTAGCGCGCCTACCCGCGCTACTAGTGAGCACAAAACCAGCGCTACTGCTAGGGTTTTCCCTAGTAGTGTAACTATATTATGTCTTTAGAAAATGGGTTGGCATGCCATAATTCAGATACATGCTGTCTATGTAAACATCATGACATTGACATAATTCAAATATATGATTTATATACTAAGGAAGTGAGCAGAGTGCAATTGCATATATGATGTGTCAACTAAGGAGATTTCAATATTGTGTATATGATGTAAAAAATAAGCATTGCAATACAACATATGCATTATATGAGTAATATAACCCTGCCAAGTTTGAGCATACACCTCAGGGGGATAATAGGACTGGTCATCTGCCTCTAAATCCTCCTCTGAAGAGCTATCTGTAACCAGCAAGATATCTGCTTCAGCAGGTAGCATTGTCTGCTCTGAAGACCTTGTTTTCACTCCAGATTTCTCTATCACCAATTCAAATGGCTGATGCACAGGAAGAACAGTTGAATATACAAACATTGTCGACAAAAGCAATGAGAAATACAAAAAAAGGATGACATGATATAATTCACATATATGACGCTTGCCTAAACAGCATGGCATTGCATAATTCACATACATAATGCCTTGCAACAAGATAACATTGCACACATATATAATGTCTTGCAACAAGATGGCATTGCATAATTCACATATATGGTAATTAGACACTAAACAGGTGGCATTCACACAAAGCATGTCTAAACTAAGCAAATGACATAGCAATGCAAGATACCATACGCACGATATGAGTAACATAAGCCTGCCAAGTTAGGGCATGCACCTCAGGGGGGAAATATGACTGGTCATCTGTCTCTGAATCCTCCTCTGAGGAGCTATCGGTAACCAGCAAGACATGCGTTTCGTCAGATAGCATTGTCTACTTTGAAGACCTTGTTTCCACTCCAGATTTTTTCATGACCGTGCCGAATGGCTGATGCACAGAAAGAGTAATTGAATGTACTAAAATTGTTGACAAATTTAACACATAATAAAAAAATGATGGCATGATATAATTCACATATAGGATGACTGGCTAACCAGGGTGGCATTGCAAAATTCACATATATGATGCCTGGCTAGACAAGATGGCATTGCATGATTCACATATACGATAAAGAAACAAAATAGATGGCATTGACACAAAGCATGTCTAAACTAAGCAGACTGTGGCGGAGCGTGACCAAAATACAAGAGGGGGCCAACTTCATCAAAAAGCACACAATATGCATGAAAAACACACACTAAGTAAGATATGTCTTCTACTTTTCCTACTTTTGAAATAAGCGATTATATCTTCACAACCAATTTTTTGGTGCAATTTCTCGTTCTATTTGTAGCAGCAAAACTATCTGCAAAAAAATCATCTTCCATTGTGTTGCACAACTTTGACTTGATAATCTTAAGCTCGAGAAAACACACTCGGTTGTTAACGGAGAAAGCATGCTCAGTTGATAATTTTTCATTCATATATGGAACCAGCGCTAGAGCATCAGGAGCTAAAGGAGATTTATCTATTTTCTCATTCCCTTTTCTTCTAGAAAAAGACTGCATCTTCCGGTTGTTTCCCATTGCTACCTAAAAAAAAAAATAGAAAGGAAGATTTGTGACAGAGCTGCCATGCAGCTAGGCATTAAAGTTACAAAACATCTCAATTCGTGGTGCTCTGTCGTGTGCATGGCTGCAAGGGCTGCAGGCGGTCTGCTCCAAGCCTCCAACCACCGAGAAGCTGGCGATTCGGCAGGCAAAGACGGGGATAAAAGTTTGCGCGTCAGCTGCCGCCACTGTCATCGAGGGATCAGGTCGCTGACCCGGACAGGGGCGCATGGAGGGTGGGGATTGGGGAACGAGAGAGCTAGCAGACGCGTAGACTCGCATACGAGAAGAGACAAGGTGCTGGGCCAAAGTAGTAAGTATACCTAGTAAAAAATATCACTTTGGAAAGGGAGGGTCGTAGCCCAGTTTCATCTCCACGACGCTCCGCCAGTGTAAGCAGATGACATCTTTAATGTATACAGTAAGCAATGCAAGGCACCATATGCATGATATTACCAACATCAGCATGCCAAGTTAGAGCGAAGACCTCATGGGGTAAATAGGAGTGGTCTTCTCCTTCTGAATCCCCCTCAGAACAGTTATCTTCCTCTTGATTACGATCCGAAATGGGTGGAGGGGGGCTGCCTTTGCGCCCACCATGGAAACCATCGCCTGCATGAAATTTTATTGCCACGCAAGGCTCGTCTCTTTTGCTCTACATGATCAGTTCCATTGTGTACAATAACTGGCATGCATAGGAATAAAACATAGTGAGATTATGTAAGGAGTGCATGCACAAATCCAGAGTGATGGTAGCAAACTTTGGATAGACCCAACACCAATGATTGCAGACAGATAATAGCTTTAGTTAAAAAATACAGATAATGGCTCCTTTAATGTTTGTTTGCACCCAACATGAAACTCATAGTAGACACCAGAGATTAACTAGATAGTAGACAGATAGTACTGATTGCTGCCCCAATATGTACCCCACAACCATTTAAAAACTCAAGTTTCAACATTAGTTTGGACCTGACTCGGAGTCTAATAGGTGAACACGACGATAATGTAGCATGTCATCATATTAAGCGACACATAACGTAAGCAGACACGGAAGAGTGCGACCTCTCTTGCGGACCTGTGTAGTCCTCAAGGTCATCTGCTCAGTTGATGATGGTAATGCAGTTGTCGTGGCTGCCGGCGGCGGGGAAGAAGATCTGAGGCGGCGAAAGACAGTATGGGGCTCGTCAGCCATCTTTCCTGCCTCCCCTGATCCAACGTCTCTCTCTTCCACCTCCGGATCCGCAAGCGGCGACCTCCGGCGTTTCTTGGCAGATGGGATGGGATGGGGGAAGAGTGGTGGGGGGAGAGAAGAGGGGATGAAAGGTAGGAGTGAGGAGTGAGTGTGGGAGAGAGAAATAGAAGATGATATGAATGCAAAGGCCGGTGGTAGAGACAAGAGGAGTGAGAGAGGAAGATATGCTCCTCTGTCCTTTTGTGCCTGTCCCGTTTGTTCTCAACCCCTCTCTCTTCTCTCTCTGTCCATGCCTCCATGATACAGGAGTTCACACGGCTGACAGCAATCCCTCTCTCTCTCTCCATGGTATGGGTGGCTCTTTTAATTGCTCTCTGTTGCATCCACGGGAAACCGGGAAGATGGTCGGACATTGCCGTGCAGAGAGAGCACGCGCTAGACAGCTAGGGACAGAGGAGGGAAGGAGAGAGAAGGCAAAGGCGACTTCAAGTCGTGAGCCCGCGCGCTTCGATAGACTGAGGATGCATGCACGGCGACACGACAAGGGGGAGGTGTTGCTCAGCTCCGGTCGTTGTAGTTGTACACACGGCCAACACGCTCTCCTAGCTTGTCCGTCACGGAGGAGCCGGCGCTCCAGCCTACGGTGAAGCCGCGCCCATGCGTCGGCACAGAGACAGAGGGCCTCGCCTTCTTAACTTGTTTGTGGCCGGCCGGCCGGCTGGTTGCGCCGGCGTTCAGCCCGTGTCGCGACTTGGACGGCCGACGCACGGCTATGTACGCACGGGTTGGTACACGCATGTCTACGTACGTTTGGTTTGGACTTTGGACGAGGCCACGAGCCGCGTACGGTATGTCCGTCTGCATGTATGCTATGCATGCACGCGGCGGGTCCGTGCCATGCATGGCATGTGCATGCGTCGAACGAACAGCTTGTCGAGCGAGCAGGAGGGCGCTGTTGATCGAGCACGACGACGAACTGACGGGGTCTGTTAGTGATTGTGTGTACTGCATGTTAATTAGCTACAGGGCCCCCATGTCTTTCTTTAAACCGCTCTGATAATGTCATGCATAGTATCCATTGCAATAAAGCAAAGAGTAAACTAGTAGTAACAGTCAATGGACTGGGAATCTCAAAAACAGTAAATGGACTGGGAACGCAGCACCCCGCTCGCATAATGTGCTGCACTACTGTACCCGCGTGCTTTTTTTTTTTTTTTTGCGGGGACTGTACCCGCGTGTTGAACCTGCATCACTTTTGTCGAGACAGAGGTCCTTGTTTATTTTATTGGCCCCGTCCTATTTTCTTCTGACAAATTTTAATCATGTATCATTGTATCATTGTATCCATATTTGAACATAGTTTTTCGATAATATTAATTTTACTATGTATCACTTATATTTTCTTAGTTAAAATCATAGTCAAAATATGACCCCAAATATGAGGGGACTAGTAAATCAAATATGACCCGAAATAGAGATAGTTTGCAAGATTCTAAAGTACTACTCCCTCCGATCCAAAAAGTGCCGTGGCTTTCGTTCAAATTTGAACTAATGCCACGACACTTTTTTGGGATCAAAGGGAGTACTAAATAAAGGTTAGTTGTTGTAATGTAAAGATGGTAGGTGGGAGGTGTTGCCGAATTATCCCTAGGCAATTGGCTATGATACTAGAGTGGTAATTATGCATTCGTGTTTTAAACGTGGGAAATGCCTATGCTAATGTACTACCTATTTGGACTGATACATACTCATGATTTAAATCTCAGGATGCATCCGCAAATACTCCCTCCATTCCCTTATACAAGGCCACTATGAAAAATATATTTTACATCTGTACAAGGCCACTAACAGTAATCGAGACAAAATTTAATGATGTTTACTCGTACTAGCAACTTATTTAATACTTGCATGCACGTAGTCATAATGACATTGTGCTACTTCCTTCTCATTTCTTCCTTGCATGCATGCGGGCACATTAATAATTCCGGTTAACGAGAATAAAAGTTGGCTTGCAAAGCAGTCATAAAATTTTACCTTGGTATATGTAATTTGAGTTTGTGGCCTTCTATAAGGGAATGGAGGAAGTACTAAGAATTTTATTAAGCTAAACCCTACCATAGAACTAACAACTATAGCTCCTCTTCTATCCCATATGCATCAATTCCTATACTCAAGGCATAGTTATCTTTGACATATTGCTAACCCTAAAGTGTGATCCAATATACGTGCGCGCTCATACATCGGGCACCTAAGGACAACACGTTATCATAACACACAACTCATATCAATCATAATAGGTCACCAACACCATAGGGCAAAATAAAACTACTCAGACATAACGACAGTGCAACAAATCATTGGAGAATAATTTATAGCAAAAAATCCATATTCTGGTAGGGGATTACAAAAGATTTATCGATGAGTGGACCATTGTATAGATGGAGGGCAATTTGATGGAGATGGTGGTGAAGTCAGTGGAGGCAATGGAGATGATGGTCGTGATCAGAGATCCCCTGGTGGCACTTCAGCGCCACTAAGAGAGAGAGAGAGAGAGAGAGAGAGAGAGAGAGAGAGAGAGAGAGAGAGAGAGAGAGAGAGAGAGAGAGAGAGCCCATCCTTCTTATTCCCTGACCTTCTCCCTAGGTGGGAGAGAAGGTTTCCCCCTCTAGTCCATGGTGTTCATGCCCCTAGTGGGCGAGAGCCCCCTCCGATATTGGATCCCCCCTCGGATCCAAAATAAATTTCACAATTTTAACCTAAGCTTAGTTCAACCTTAGTTAAAAATCACGACACTTATTATGCAGCGGAGGGAGTAATAAAACAGAAAGTGGCATCCTTTGGTGGACTGGGGAAGAGGGAGAAGAGTTGTGGGGGAAGAGGAACGCACGAAAGGTAGGGTGGTAAGAGCATCTACAGTCGGGCGCCCCAAACCGGCTTTAAACCCCGGGCGGCCCGCCCGGTCATTGATCGGTCATGAAAATGTGAACCAGAGGGGCGCCTCAAACAAGCCTCAAACACCCGGACTGACCGGCACCCCTCATATCCATCCCAAATATGGGGCGAATATGGGGCGCCCAGGCGCGTTCGCGACGTAGGACTGACGATGGGATTCCACACTGAATTGCCCGGAAACCCGGTGGTCCGACGGACATCTCCTCCGTTGCCGCGGTGTGAACGTCGTGTGGCACCGCTCCGGCTGCTCGCCCGAGGCCAAATCCGGCTTTTAAGCCGGCAGGCGTCCCCCAACCCTAGCCCATCCACCTCTGCCCTCATTTGCCGCAACCTAAGCCCATCCTCCTCCTTTCCCCAGCTCTCCCCATGCTCTCCAGCATCACCATGGTCCATTAGAAGATCTCCACGTACGATGTGCTCACGCCGGAGCACTGGTACCAGATCGCGGAGGAGATCCGGGCAAGGCGCGCCGCCAGCAACGCTGTCGGGCTGCCTTCAAACTCGTCGGAGCCGGAGGAGGATGAGGAGCAGCAGCCGGATGAGGAGGAGGGAGAGTAGCTGCCGGAGCTGATGGAGTTGGCGGGTACATAGGAGGACGAGGTGAAGCAGCATGCTCCGAGCTTCAACATGGAGGGCGCGGAGGCGGAGTTCGCCGTCGCGCGCCCAAGCCACGGGGATGCTAAAGCAGCAGGCCATCCTGGAGTCCATCCAGGATGAGGCCTATGTACAGGCTAACCGGCTGTTTCTCCGGCAGGAGCGGGCAATGGCTGACGCACTCATTGCTAAAACTCAACGTGAAGATAGAGGAGGCGGCCAGAGCGGAGCAGCTGGAGCCGGAGCTGCAGCTGCCGCTCATATACCTGGAGCCGGGCACGGAGATAGTTGACATCTCCGAAGAGGAGTAGCCTAGGTGATCTACATAGTAAGTAGATTTTTTATCTTTGCATGCTTTTGTATGGATTTAAGAATTTTAGTACGAGGTGTCTAGATGCCGTTGTGCAAATTTGAGGATTGATCGGTCGCTACCTCCGGACGCGCTCGGGTGCGTCGGCGGGCGTTTGAGAGGTCATATTTTCATATATGCGGCTGTAGATGCTCTAAATGAGCGTGTATGCAGCAAAAGGAGGGGGTGGGAGAGAGAAATGGGTAGTGAGGGACTACCCAATGGGTAGTGCTATTCTCAGTAGGAAAGTGAGGGACCAGCCAATGGAGGGAAATGTGTAGTGCAATTTTCAATAGGAAATACTCCCTGCAAGGCTCCGGTTTCCCTGGCCTGCGGTAGAGACAAGAGGAGTGAATGCATCTCCTCTGTCCAATCTCTTGTGCTTGCCCTGTCCGTCCTCTCTCTCTCTCTCTCTCCGTGTCCATGGTATGGGTGGCCCTTTTAATTGGGCTCTGTTGCATCCGCGGGAAACCGGGGAAGATGATGAGACCTGACCTGGCCTGGACGTGGAGAGAGAGCTAGAGAGAGACGGGGAGGGGAGGGCGAAGCCGCGTCCGATTGTCGATGGGTTCCTCGTCGGCGTTCAGCCCGTATGCCGACTTGGCGTGCGCGCTCGTCGGCGTGTACGTTTTGTTTGGCCGAAGTTACGCACGTCCGTCCGTCTGCACGCATCCATGCATGCAGGAGGTGCATGGCATGTGCATGCGTCGAACAGCTTGTCCAGCGAGTAGGATCAGGGCGCATTCTTGTTGCGCAATCGCGCTTGTCGGCGTCTGCGAGTGATCCACTGTACTTTTCTTAACAGGCAGAAGCACTGTTTTTTCTCACAGGAAAAACAATGAAAATGCATGCAATGTAAAGAGTGGCGCACGATAGATTTTTAGGCAAAAAAAACCCCGAGAAAAGACAAAGAAAAGACGCACTCAGCCAATGCCCACAGATGACATGACCCTAACAAATGCCAAATCCCGTTAACAAATGCGCATGTTTCTCCCTTTTTCAGATAGACCACAAAGATGTAGATGCTCCTCCCGCTTCCTCGTCGACCAACATCTTTTGCTCGTTCGCAAGCAAATTGTCCCACCAATCAGACACGGCGCCCGGCTCACGCAGGTAGATTGACTCATTTGTCCACGCGTTTACCTGGTTGGTTTCAGACCGCGACCGAGAAGGGGCCATCCTTGGAAAGATGGGTCGCCGTTTCTCGCTCCAGAAAGCCTAGCTGGCATGTCGGGTTGTGCGACAAACCCCTCATTCACTGTACTACACGATAAGTTTCTTTAGAGGGTGTTTGGATACTCTCTAGTCATGTGACTAGTAGTAGTCAGACTAAAAGTTTTTAGTCAGGCTCTGTTTGGAAGGTGACTACTACTAGTCAGCATTAAATGTCTCAGTATTAAATTCTTATCTCTCCCTTCCATTTATCTCTCTTCTCTCCCTTGTGCAACAGCAACTACCGCTATACTCCCGCGCAAGGAAGGAAAGCAGCAGCAGTCCTGTTCCTTTTCTCCCTAACGCCATGCAACAGCAGCTCTCAATACCTTTTTTTCTCTCCTCACGCAAGCAACACAAGCACCAGACTATCCCTCACGAAAAGCACAATGAAAAATGTACATACATAAGAAATCAAAATTGTCCACACAAGGAAATCAAAACTGTCCACACATAAGAAAACTAAAATTGTCCCATAACTCTTTTGAGTGTTGGTACTCATAGGGCTGGACACGAAGCCTTCATTGCCATCCAGGTCATCATCATTATTTAACTCCAAACAATCTTCTGTCCCAGGAACATAAGCAGATGAACCATCCACAGCGACCTCATGAAATATCTCATGTAACAGGGGCATATACTCAGGGTTACCATTTCTAAATTTCTTGAGATTTGGTCTGTCCTGAAAAAAATAAAATAGAAAGAAATCAGCATATATATCTTCTGTCATTGGAACATAAGCAAAAATGAACACTTGAAGGAGAGGGAGCAAGAATATAAGCAAAAATACCTTGATTTCTTTCTCCCACCAATCTGCAGTTGCCGTCACTTCGCCATCTAAGCCGCGGCCGCAGCCGGTTTGCTGCTGCAACCATACCCAATCATTGTACAAGCCCTTCAAGTTAGTTATTTTGTTCCTGAATTCCCTGCCTGGATGCCACAGCTTTGCCCTTTCCCAATATTTCTCCCTCATATTCTTGTACGCCTGAGGGCTCCAAACTCTACCAGCGTAATTGCCAGCATCTATTTCCTCACAAGCTATTTCACATAAAGTCAATGTATTTCTGTCTGTCCAGTTAGCCTTGCTTTTTGGCCTCTATTAAAAAAATGTATGAGAAAGCAGAACAAGTACTATTTCAGACACAAGTAGCATGAACAAGTAGCATGAACAAGTATGTTTTAAAAATATGACAGAACAAGTAGAAAGAACAAACTGTGTAGAAACAAGTATGTGTCCAGTTAGCCTTGCAGTAGTTTCATTTGTCCAACAAGAATTGTTTCAATTCTGAGATTTTCTGAGATTTTCCAATTCGATTCCAATTCGATTTTCTACTTTCTACTTTCCACTTCACATACATTCATTCAAGTAAACACAACAATTGGACAAATATTGTACCTGGATATGCTGGTTCAGCATGTTGTCGTCTTCCTCTGCCTGAACATCTTCTTCAGCTGGTTCATCTTCTTCCTCAACATCTTCTACCATGATCGATGCTGCCTGCCGCTGCCTGTGCGACTTGAACCAACACCACCTCGTCCCGACGTCGCGACGACCTGCTTGCCACGACGATCTGGGGCCCTCACTGGGGGGAGACCTTGGCGAGGTGGACGACCACCGCCGCGCGCCACGCCGTCCGATCCGATCTGGTCCGGAGGGGCACACCATGGCCGGCCGCACTCCCGGGATGAAAAAGCTGCGTGTACATGCCCAGGTTGGGGTAGGAGGCAGCGACGGCGGAGTCGCCGTTGAGGTCGATGCTATCCAACCCGATGGGAGCGCGGAGCCCCGCCACCGAAAGCGGGCCGAGCCCCGGCTACCGAGCCGCGGCCGAGCCTCGCCACCGAAGCCGCTGCCGAGCCCCCGGCCACCGAGCCGCTGCCGAGCCCGCTTCGCCACCGAGCCGCGCCGAGCCCTCGCCACTAAGCCGCGGCCGCGGATCCCGGAGAGCGAGGCGTCATCCCCACCCGTCCTCGTCGATGTGGTGCGCCAGCACCGGAAGACGCCGTCTGCGAAGAAATCGAAGGGAGTTCGCCGTCGCCGTCGCCGTCCATGGTATGCAGACGGGGAAGCGGCGGCGAATCTTGGCAGCGGCGGTGGAAAGGGAAGCGGCGGAGTGGATGGGGCGGCTGCCCCCTGCCTGCGTGCGAAGGGGATGGGGCGACAGATGTGTGCGAAGGGGATGGGCCCGTCAATTAATTAGAGGAGAGACTTTAGTCACTTTTAGTTGGGGGTGGGGTGACTAGGGACTAAACTAGTTTTAGTCACCCATTAGTCAGGGGTGTTTGGATGTTTACTGACTAAATGTGACTACTACTAGTCTCTAGTCTCTAGTCACTAGCGATCCAAACACCCTCTTAGTTAGCAGAGTGACTAGTGAGGGTGGTGGTGGATACAAGGCGCGGTCTGTAGGACAAGTCACACGTACGTACGTGAGGCCCATGAAATAAAACCTCATTGCGCGGTCTTAACAGGCACGCGTACGTGCCATACCCAACACATCCATGTCTTTTTTCTTGCGTTTCCGTGTTGCCATTTCTACCGCTACTATTGGTATTGGAGTAGTAAAACAGTCAAGAATTCTACATCTACTGTAGTGGTAACAGTCAATGGACTGGGAACAGGGCTGATGTGCTGTACTACTGCTGCGTGCATACTCAGAGAGAGAGAGAGAGAGATGTGCTCTGAGAGAGAGAGAGAGAGAGAGAGAGAGAGAGAGAGAGAGATGTGCTCTGAGCCTCTGACCCCGCGTGCTCAAAGCCTGCGGCACTTTTGCGCTTGCGGGTTTTACTACGTGTACAAGGGAGGTGTCCCTATGGAACGACATGTATAGTACTACGGTCATTGCAATACAGGAGACAGGAGTTTCTCTAGGGATGTTGCAATATATTTTATATATATATATATATATATATATATATATATATATATATATATATATATATATATATATATATATAGTAGTACTACGGTGGTGGTCTCGTGGTATTTTCTTCTAGTTCCGGGAGGTTTGAAATAAGGACGTTGTGTGGAGGTGGGCAGTGCATCCTGTACTAGTGTAGTGCACGGGAACCAGTCCTACGTGCATGGATGGAGCACGTTGCTTGAGCCACGGCGCCGATCTACTTGCTCTCCCGTGTGTTGTGTGTGGGGGGCCGGCCCCAGCCCCGTGCATGCAAAAACTGACGCATGCATGTACCTTTGGTTTGGTCCGAGTCCGTCCGCATGCGGATCAGGGGGACCGTTGATGCCGGCGTCGGGTCGAGCACGACGAGGCCACGGCACCGGCGTAATCACGCTTGTCGGCCTCTGCGACCGTACTGCATGCACAACATGTTGGTCAGCTAAAGGGTGGATAGAAGGCGGTCTGTAGGGCACGTCACACGTACGTTTTTTTCCTTTTGAGGTTCACACGTACGTTAATTAAGTGGAAGAATCCGATGAGCTAAAAACTCATTACATAGTCTTAGTAGCTGCGCGTGGCATACCCAACACATGCATGTCTTTTTCTTCCGTTTCTGTGATGTTACTTCTACCGCAATACAGAGAGAGCGCAAGAGCTAAACCTCAGTCGCCTAAAAATCCAATTTGGGTTAGTCGATTTTCGCTACAAGGAAGCAGGCGCCGGAGGGAAGGAAGAAGTCGCCAGAGTGAAGGAAGGAATTACTGGAAGGCTACCCCATCATCTATAGTTAGGAGGGTGGTAGCACAATGGTGGTGGTGGGGGCAGCATGGTGACCGTGGTGCAAGTTCGAGGGAGAAAAACGGTCATTCGGGGCTAGAGGGATGGCCGGAGGCGGAGGTTCGGGTGGAGGGGGGGGGCTAGGCAGTCCAATGAGCACCGCCCGCATGGTGGTGGTGACAGTGTGTCCTGGATTGGGGTGTGCTCACCGGGTCGAGGGCCACCGACAACCGAAGAATGAGCACGTAAGCTATGGCCCTCGGTGTACTCATGGAATCCTCCAAAGACTTAGCGTATACTTCAAGGAATATTCGAATATTCGGCATGTTTATCTCTAGATGCAGCTGACCATATGTAACCTTAGGTACCCTCGGCCCTATATAAGCCAAGGGTTTAGGTCAAGAGAGGCGAAGTTAGATTCATTCATACGATCTCGAGATAGATCATCCTGTACTTTGTATCCCATCCAATATCAATGCGATACAAGCAGGGCGTGAGGTTTTACCTCTTCGAGGAGGCCCAATATTGTATCTCTCTACTTCCTTGTACCATCAAGCCGAGACCACCATAACGGGACCCCTACCCGAGATTTGCCTGATTTAGCTCCGACATTGGTGGCCTATACAGTACCGTTGTGTGGTCACAGAGGCTCGATGGAGGTATCGGTTAATGATCATACCCACCTTTGGCGTAATCTCTATGCCGGATCATCAAAACCTCAGCTCAGCAAGACACAGGAACGTTTCGACACTCCTACTCATCGTCTGGACATGAATCGATGTTTCAAATCGCAATCGGATCCTTGAATCTTCGGATCTGGCGAGGATCCTCAAGCGATCGCCAACCGGGACCTGGTTTTGCACCTCCCAATGGATAACAGTCACACCTAGGACGGGCACCCAAAGACTCGTCATTGCAACCCGATCGACGTGGCCGCGTAGTCCGTCCCAAGGCCGACATTAAGCCCGCCTCGGGAAGACCTCTCCGGGAAACCAACGTTAGATCGGTCCAGGGGCGTACTACCCCGATAACTCAGGGCCGACCGACGTCAGGGATTTGGCTTACGTTACACAAAAACCAAAAGAAACAATTCTGGATGAGATTCCTGCTCGTACATAACAAAATCCCGTACTGCTGCGATGCGGAGGCTTTAGCAGCATTCTGATTGAATTGCCAAGACGCGGGAATCGCAAACACTATGGCACCAAGACGCGTTAGAACGTTCCCCGAGCTATCGTACATGGCAACAAGACACTGCGTCATGGAAGACGCCTGGCTAGAGGACAAACAAGAAAAGAATTCCATTCAGGATCTATCAGATTTTGGCGGTGATAGGCGCCCGCGTCTCAGTCGGCGCCGAGAGCGCTCTAGAGTTGACAGGATAGTCGATCAGCCGAAACATACGAAGAAGAAGTCTCGGGCAAGGGACCCAAGTCTGCGCTGGAGGCAATCTTGGATGAACCATGTGCAATCCACTCTGTCTCACTGAATACAAATCGAACCCCACAAGCGTCGAGCATGTTGGGTCGTCAGACAGGGGGCAAAACAAGGAATAAACCTCCTGGGTAACCTCGGTACTCAGACCGAGGAAGAGCACCTAGCTAGGACGAGCAGTCATCTGACGACGCATTTAGGTCCTAATGCTCTATGAAACTAACCCCTCACGAAACCAGCACAAGAGAGCTCTTCGAGAGATCAACTGCATTAATCACGTGTATCCTAGACAGAAGATGGTCGGACAAGCCGATCACCTTTGGGCAAGAAAACTGACCGGTATGAAGCCATGACCGAGGAGTCGCGGCCTTGGTCCTTGACCCTATCATCGATTGCTATCGATTAACCAAAGTCCTAATGAACAGAGCTAGTAGCTTAAACCTCATTTAGGAGGACACCTTGAAAAAGATGTAGTTTGACAAGTCGCGGATTGAGCCAAGTCGGATTACCTTCAAAGGAATAATCCATGGAAGAGAAGCATATTCTGAACACCGAAAAATTACCGAATCGAGGAGTTAACCTTCAACATCATACCTTTACGAAGTGATTACCATGCGCTCCCCGGACGAGGCACGTTCGGCAAGTTCCATGCCGGCCCGCATTAGAGCATCTCCAACAGCCGCGCTAAACTAGCGTCGCGCCGCAAAATAGGTCGTTTTAGCGCGCGCGCAACGCGTCAGGGCGCTCCAGCGGGCGCGCAAAAACGGCGCGCGCGCTAAAACGGGTTGGGCGCGCGGTCAAAAACACTTACCCGCGCGGCGCATTTCGGGCGCCCACTATAGCGCGCGGCACACTCGAGCGCTCGCGCCCGCTCTTCCTCTCGCGCTTCCACCCTCGACCGGCCGCGCCGCCGCCGCCTCACAAGACCCCGGGCGACCGTCTCAAAGCTTCCCTGCCTATCCTCGCGCGCCTGCTTCCGCCCATCCTCCTAGTACTGCGCCTGGCGCCTCCGTCGTCGAGGAACAGCGCCCGGCGCTCGCTGCCGCGCCCAGCGCCGCAAGGTGTTTGACAAAACGCCTACAAGGTATGTATTGCTCAAACTTCATGAATTTGGTGCATGTTTTGAATTGTAGTTTTTATAGTATAGTATTGAACATTGTAGATGAGTTCGTCGTATGATTCTTCCGAAGAAGAATTTGATATGGAAGAGGAGGAGGATCTTGCAATGATCGTAGCTATGCATATCAATAAAAAACCGAAGCACGGTGGTTCGGTTATGGGTCGGGAGAAAATTTGGAGAGATAGGATTGATGCCCATAACAGATTGATGAAGAACTATTTCGTGGAGAATCCCACATACCGAGTCGTATTTTTAAATGCCGGTTTAGGATGAGCACCGACTTGTTCAGGCGCATTGCAGAGAAACTAGCGAGCCATGACCGGTTTTTCCAGCAAAGGAGGAATGCCGCCGGAGAGCTCGGGCATAGCACTTTTCTGAAGGTGACAGCCGCTTTGCGTATGTTGGCATACGGTATCCCGGCTGATCTAGTTGATGATCATTTGGCTATGGGTGAGAGCCAAGCCATCATGTGTCAAGCGCTTTGCGATGGGAATTGTGCAAGTGTTTGGCGAGGAGTATTTGAGATCTCCCACTGCTGAAGACGCCGCAAGGCTATTGGCGATGAACAAAGCGCGCGGCTTTCCTGGCATGCTTGGCTCAATAGATTGCATGCATTGGAGTTGGAAGAATTGTCCAAAGGCATGGCATGGACAATTCCACGGCCAAAAAAAGGGTTCCACTATAATCTTTGAAGCGGTGGCCGATCAGGAGACTTGGATTTGGCATGCATTCTTTGGAATGCCTGGATCTTTGAATGATATCAATGTTGTCAACCGGTCACCACTGATGAATAAGATTGCAAACGGTGAGTTGCCACCTGTGCAGTTTGTAGCAAATGGTCGTACGTACAACTATGGCTATTATCTAGCGGATGGCATCTATCCAAAGTGGCAAACCTTCGTGAAGCCGTTGAAAAAACCAGAAGGTAAGAAAAATCTTGATTTCCACAATGCTCGGTGGCGGCTAGAAAAGATGTGGAGAGAGCATTTGGGATTTTGCAAGCCCAATTTGCTATTGTGAGAGGACCGGCAAGATTTTGGGATCAAAAATGCTTTGGTACATCATGCACGCTTGTGTGATCATGCACAACATGATCATCGAGAATGAGCGTGGCCAAGATTTAGACTACTCACAGTATGAGCTCTTGGGACATCCCGTGCGAAAAGTCGCGGCGGAGGGCTGAAAGGGTAGCCCGTTTTGTTGCCTCCTATCATGCCATTCGGCGTCCCGCAACGCACAAGGAACTTCAGAATGATCTAATTGAAGAGTGGTGGGCATGGCATGGACGGCAAAGAGCATGATGATATCTGCACTCGACATTATATTGTTCATGAACTATTTGTTGTGTTGTAATAATTTATTTTAAACTATTTGTTGTTGTACTGAACGATAAACTATTTGTTTGAGTTGTAATGATTTATTTTGAATTATTTGTTATTGATTTTTATTTTGTTTGTTTGATCATTTTTGCTCATCTTCTTTGAAATGTACATGTGGTTTGTCTGCGGTAGCTGTATTTTTTTGCGCTCTGCTGAGCCGGGCGCTGCTGCATTATAGCGCCGCTCTTTGGAGCCAGCGCAGCGATGCCAAGAAACCAACCATAGCGCCGCTGCGCTAACAGGTTTTTTGCGCGCGGCGCTTTAGCGCGGCTGTTGGAGATGCTCTTATGCTTAAATGAAGCTCAAGATGCCAGGGCCAAACGGTGTAATCACAATCCAAAGCAACGCGCCAGATTGCTTAAAGCCGAGAGCAAAACGATATCACTCACCCTTTAGGCAGAAACCGAGGCCCTTGCGACCGAAGAATTAACAACACTATGTGCGCCCGTCAACAAGGATGACATCATCCTCGACAAAAGATCTAAATCCACGTCATTCAAACCCAGCCGATGAAATAGTCAAATTTCAAGTTCACCCTGATGACCCGTCTAATACGGCTTCCATCAGAACTTGGCTGGACGCGAAGCTCGATGAAGCACTGCACAATTTCCTCTCAAAAAATTGGGAAATTTTCATCTGGCATCTATCAAACATGCCAGGAGTACCAAGAAACCTCACAGAGCACAACGTCAATATAATCGAGGGATTCAAACCTGTTAAGCAGATGCTTCGGAGGTTCTCGAAACCAAAAGACAAACGATGGGAGGAGAACTGGCCAAGCTGCTAGAAGGTCGAATCATCCGAGAAATCAAACACCCAGTGGCGGGCAAATTTGTTCATGTTGCCAAAGAAGGATAACTCATGGCGCCTTTGCGTTGACTTTAAAGACCTCGACAAGGCTTGCCCAAAGGATCCGTTCCCGCTACCACGGATTGACCAGATAGTTGACGCCACAGCCGAGCATGACTTCTCTGCTTCCTCGACACCTACTCAGGCTATCATCTGATAAAGATGAAGGAATCCAACCAGACGGCCACTGCGTTCGGGGAACATTAAAAAATCTCCGTGCCTACAACATACTCCGATGCAAGATCAGAGCACTGGCATGATTAGAAGTGTCAGTTATGACGAGATCTTTTTCCCGGCATCGGCGACGACACTTAGCCCTGGCCAGTAGCGGCGGGGAGGGGAAAGAAGATATACGGTCACGATTGCCCACGATCACGGCCAGAATCATTTATCTCTCCTGCCTTTCCCTCAACACAAGAATTATCTTCTTTTATGCCACGCACGTAAAGAAATGGTTGTCCACTGAGAACGCCCAATCTCTCTCTCTCTCTCTCTCTCTCTCTCTCTCTCTCTCTCTCTCTATCTCTCTCTCTCTCTTCGTGCGTCTATCTCTCTCGCGCCCTCTCACTGCCAATGGACAGCAGCACTGGGAGAGTACCGTGGGAGGAGGAGGAATGGATCATAAATCATAAATGGGCAGCAAAGCAGCAGCAGCAGCAGCAAAGAATTCTTTTGATCAGCCATGATCACATGCATGAGCATGGCAGAATACTAGAGTGACTCCTCCTAGCTCTCCCTCCCTCCCTACCCTCTTTATAGCTGATCTCTTCCTCCCTGGTTTCCCGTTGCAGCTCTCTCTCTCTCTCTCTTGCCAAAGGTGGCAGCAGGCTTTCTCAGCTCCTCCCCATCGTCCATTACTCTCTCTCTCTCTCTGGGACTGCTCTCTCTCCACTGTGTGCTTGACTGCTTGGTAGCAGGCTTTCCCAACCCCTCCTCTACACACACCACTACTCCGCTCACTCCATCCCCCTCCGTCTTCCTCCCATTCATCCACCAAGAAACCCCTTGTCGCTGCCGTGCTGACCGAGATGCTGGGTCGGAATCGGAGGGGGAGGGGGAGGGGAAGGGAAAGGGGAAGAGCCGGGGCGGATCCGCCGGGCGACGGCGAAAACTTAGTGACCACGGAGGAGAATCGGCGTCGAGGAGGTGACCACGGAGCTCGTGTTCGAGCAAAACAGGCCCATTTGCGCGCCTCTGCAGCAAAAACTTAGTGTGAGTACTTCTTTTCCCTTGTCGCATAATCTCCAGATTCTCCACCGCCGGATTCTCCAAAACTTGGCGCCATAGCACGCACCTAAGCTCTCACCTTTTTCTTGTCTTCTTGGGAAAGCTTGTTTGTTTGTTTGTTTGTTTGTTCAAGAACCATGACTCCATGAGCAGGAGGAAGCTGCCCTTATGGCAGTGCCTCACCCTGTCATTGCCCCGTGCGTTCATGGCTTAGGCTGGATAATTTACTGGTTTGGGCTTGGGCGTGCGTGATTTGAGTACCGGCGTTTGTGCTTCTCCACCATGGGATGTGAATGCCTCGTCCGGGAAAGGAACACCCTTATTCAAACTGTTGACATCCTCCTAGCAACAGCAACAGCAACAGCAACAGGATTACAGGGATCTATCTCACTCAAAGAGAGCCGCCCTTATCAAGGTTCCTCGTGGCAACCCTGTAAACTGGGCGCACCCTACTGCTAACGTACGTAGGGCCCACTTGTCTTTGGTCTAACTGACTTGAGGGTACCACCAGCCAGGTCAACAAATGGTAGCTTCTCAAGTATGAACCGAATGTTGGTCTGCACTTGCACTGGTTCAGTTTCGACACCAGTAGCTTCAGTCTGAATATGACGTTGTCCCGCAGTTGCGCTTGGTTCAGTTTCGACAGTTTACTTCAGCTTATGCTGTTCTGCTTCTGCACGTTTGGACGCGGCATGAGCAGGAGCACCTCGATGACGCTGCATTTGGGGTGTGACGCAAACAACCTGTCCGCGTCAATTTCTTGTAATAATGTTTTTTTTTCTTCTAGCTTACATTTACCTCACAAGGTTTGCTACTTTCAAACCTAGTGCTACTAAGTATCAATTGCTTGATGAGTGTATGCCACGGGCCACGGGTAATGGAGTTTTCCTTTAGCAGTTCCATTTAGTAAGAGTAGTGAGGTATTAGCTCTACTTTGTTGCTAATCATCTTTACATCATTGTTTGGACCATGAAAATTTTATATTCTTGTATCATTATTGTTTCTCTCCTGGCAGTATATATCAGCAGCCAACTAATATGGTAATAAATATATAATGCTGAATTTGTTTCTTGCATTTTAGGATGTCCCCGTACTCAAATTTAACCTGGGAGCAGAAATTTTGGAAGTTGAATACCATAGGGTCATCACAGAGATTAACAAGAGAGCTAGCAAAATAGCCCCTGGGCTGTACATGAACAAACCAATAACACCCATCCAAAATCCACAAAACTGTCCAAGGCCCTATAACTATGATGATCGAACCAAGTGGGGACATAGCTACTATACCGTTGAGATGAGGTTCCACCGCAAACGTCCGCATCCATATCGTGGATTGAGGATCCAGATCATCTCTAGGGACTATGATGGTTATATGCTGGGGTTTAGGAGGCGTAGGAATGGACTCTGGACCAACTGGTACTACTGCAGCAACAAGGAGTTCCCAATCCCTTTCTTTATTCAAGAAGGCGCGATAAAGCTACCATTCCGAGAAGACTATGTCATTAAGTGAGTAAATTTTTCAACATTGTCCTTATCTCATCAGTTCAATTGTGTCTTTGTTGTGCTTAACTAACCATTGCTCCCACTTTAAACATCATGTAGGCCTCTTATTGGTGGAGCTAAAACATTTATGAATATCTTTGAACAATTTGCACAATACCCGGAAGTGAGAAACACGACGGAAATAACAGCAGCGTTTCTGTCCGCTGTGGTGGTTCTGTCTGAGGCAAGGCGCATCATTTGGGTATTCAGGGAAGTGAAGAATCGGATCCAGGTTTGCTCTTCGATTACCCACATGTTAATCAAATCAAAGGGATACTGATTCTGCTTGCTTCTTACTTACAACCTGATTCTGTACATGCGAACCTCAGTTTCTCACACATTATCTGTTTCTTTATTTTGCCCAGCTAGCTTGCTGCTGCTGCATGCCCAAGGAGGAGGAAGGGAGAAGAAAGAAGATGGCGAAGAATTGAGAGATGGGCTTCAGTCTGATCTATCGCCGTGTGTCAACCGTCAAGTCGCAAGTTTAATTTCGTCTTAGTTAGTGTTGAACTCTAAAGTTGCAAGTTTCGCTATTATCCTTATGGAAACAATAATGTTGTTTTCTTCCTCGTGTGTACTCGAGAACGACGTTATGTGATGCACTTGGTTATTTCTGTATTGTATTGCATTGCTCTGCTTTTGCTTTTGTATAACAGTGAAGCCAACAAGATAGATGGTTTCGATAATGTGTTCCTGTTTATGTGTTTTGTATGTCCCTCTGAAAAGAATTCAGCCTTACCATGAGATTGGTGCATGCTTCTACCCTACTTATTTTTGGTTTGCTAGCAGAACCAGAATGTTACTGTAATAGCAACTGATTGATCATTATCAGGAGCGCGTTATAGGAAGCCCTGTGAAGTTTCTTCAGAACATGTTTTCCTGTTTTTAATGTTTGCATTCTCTTTGTTGCAAGGTGGTTGTAAGGTTGATCTGGTGCTTGCTGGGATGTTGAGTATTTCTTATTTTTATCGCTTATTATTATTGCTGCGGGCACCCAGTCACGGAGAAACTGTCGATGCCCTAGGCTTCCTGTTTTTTGCTGCCCTGGGCATTGTCTTTAGTACTTGTTTTTTGTTTCTTATATATATATTCCAACAGTATGATCGCCTACACTTCCTTGGTCCATTTTGAACATAACATGAATATTGCAGGTTGCCACCTACAATAGATAGCCTATAAGATAATCTGCGGTTGATTTTAGAATCTGTTATTTTCTACATGATTCCCAACTGTGGTGATGTTTATGTTGATTAGCATGGACATGGAGAGCGGGATTTAATACCCTTATCTTGCTAGGGGGTAGGCAGGGTGGCCTTAATTTCAAATTCGGGTGCCAAATGATTAAAAAGCAAAATGCATGAGTTATCTAACTTCATTTCATTCAAAGACAGTAGTGTCACTTGAAGCTAAGCTCCCCAACCCTACCGTCTCCCGCGCCGCCACCAACGAGGCGGCCGGGGAGGCTCAGATCTCGCCGCAGGCTCCCCTTCCTCCTCCTCCCACCTTCCTCGCCGCCACCAGGGGCGCGGCCGGGCGGCCGTCCCGGCGGCGGCGGCGGCGGGTTCTTTCCTCCGGCCCGGTGAAGCGGCGCGGGCCTCTCTGTCTGTGCGGGCGGGGGCGCCGCTGCGTGGCGGTGCGCAGCCTCCTGGCGGGCGTGGCGTGGCGTGTAGGCGGAGGAGCATGCCTCGTAGCGGCGGCCGATCGGGCCGGCAGGCAATGCCGGCCGCGGCGGCGCTGGCCGGTGGCCTTTGCTCCCCTTCCGGTGGCAGTCGACATGAGCGGTGGCGGTGCCATGCCCTGCGTGCGTGCTCGCCTGGGGCAGCTCCTGGGCAAGGCGGTGGTGCGAGCTAGGAGGGGCGATGTTGGCGCGGCGGCGAGATGCCGTCCGGCGGCGCAGGCGGCAGTGTCGGCCCACTTCTCTGTGTGCGGGGCTGGGCGGGTGCCTGGTGGTGCCGGACGCACGCGGCTCATGGATGGTCCAAATCTAGGGTTCGTGCTCGGGCGGGGTTTGGGCCCAGGGCGGATTGGAGCTCTTGCTTCGGGTAGGCGAGGTAGGACATGGCTTGGGTTGTGCTCGCGGGGATGCGCATGCTCCCTTCGCGGGTACGGTGCTCGATGGTGGTGGTCGTGTTGCCGATGCGTCGGTGCAAGGATCGGCGCCGGTGACCATGGACATGGCGTCGTGTGAGCCCGCCTGGCCATGGGCTCGCGGCAGGGTCACCGACGGCCGTCGACAGTCTCAGAGTCGTGTCCTCCCAGTCCACTGGGTATTGGCGGGGGATGCATGTGTGGATGCCTCCTACGGTGGAGGCGCCTACCCAGACTCGGGGACTGATGCCGGGCTAGGAGTTGACGGACTAGCGTCGCTCTTCCTACCGTGGTTGTGTGCGGTGTGAGGTGCGCGTCCGTCCGTATCTTGCGACAGGGATGCCAGGGCGGCGGCCCCGGAAGGTGGTCCGCATGGTTGGCTCTTCGGCGGGAACCATCACGGCGGTGGTGGCTATGTCTCGTGGCCGTGTGCGCGGTGAGGGCTATGGCGGAATTTGACTCGGGCGCTCCCTGCTTCTGGCGATGGTGGCTCCCTGATCCGGACCTGGGGATCTGATCCCCTCACTCTATCCTTCGAGACATCATGGTGGCACGGGTGGGTTGCCGAGCGAAAGCTCTGCGCTTGGTCGCCAACGACAGCGACGCCTGAAGACGTTGTTGTGGGGCTTCTCTCCATGTCCGGCTCCGGGTGAAAACCTCTGTCTGATTGGGCTTGACATCGGCGTCGCTTCGCGTCGTTCTCCTTCTTGGAGGCGGTGTTTTGGAGTGTAGGTGGGTAGGGTGTAGTGCGGCGGTGTTTTCAGCTCATCATGTATTGCTTTTCGGTTGCATCGTGTGGGCGTGGCCCCCGACCATCTTAGGATCGGCATTGAGGGTTACCCATCACTCTGTATCGTTCAGCCGTGTACTCTGTTGTGTGGTTGCTTTTTATTTATAAAGCGGGGAAAAAGCCTATTTCTAGGCATTAGTTAGCTATAATAATCTTTTTCACGAAACATGATGGTTATGTTCAGTAATGTTCCCCATTTCATATTCCAAAGATGCATCGATGTAAAATAAGGTTCATGGAAATCTGAACTTGGGCATATCGAGTAAAGAGGACAACTTACTCATTGTGCTTTTACATTTTGGTGCATGTCAAAGATGTAAATCTTCTATCTATCTATCTATCTATCTATCTACTCCTATCTATCTATCTATTATATCTATTATAACAGAAGTAAAACGAGACAGCACGTTCATCCACACAGATTAAATTATCTAAGCCATTAATTTTAGATATAAACAGCTGAGATTTTCAAGATGTAAGCGTTACATACAAATAATATTTGCGTGCATTGTTTTGCACCTATGAAGTATGTCACGTACATGGATTGGTCTACAAAAGGCAACCAATATTATGTGCATGAGACAAGTTTACAAGGCACCATCACGTCTGTTGTACATGAAAGAAGGAACAAGTTAACAATTTTGGTTTGGACTCTAATAGGAGAGAAAAAACATGCACGCCAGACATACCTGCGCTACCTTTTTTTGCCTTAAATAGTTAGGAGATAAAATTTGGAAACATACAAGTCAGGGTCCGCTCAAAAAAAAAAAAAGGAAGGAGACAACGTAACCAAAGCAAAATAGTCGAGAGATTAAATTAGGAAACACAGAAATCACGCTGTTTGAAAAGGAAAGAGCCAACGTAATCAAAGGAACCACCTTTTTTTTATTAACATGGCTAATAACTCACGGGAGATCCCTGACCACGTACGGGACAACTTTACAATGAAACTGGTTGATGCTTCAAGTCAATGGGGTCTATGGCTACGGGCCTCGGCAACTAGGTCCTCTTCATCGCTGAAAGAGAACCCACAGATGTCAGTCAACAACTCCATGAGTAGAGACACGTCCAGAACCGGTGAGAGTGGAAAAGAAATGGGGCAGCAGAGTTTCGATAGAGATACAAATGTCAGGAGAAATTTACATAGAGATTTTAATGTGTCGGATGCTTCACACACTGGTGTGAGACAGAGGGCAGACCTCAGTGAAGTTTCAAGCCCAAACAAGGGAGGCAGTAGGTCAGCTGAAGGGAAAGGAAGTGACTTGCGAGATAAACTGGAACAAAAGAAGGAGCAGGATCTGCGGTATGAGATAAAAAAACAGGTTTGCAGGAACACAACGAGATAGTGGGCATTATGCAGAACAGCAGCAGCGGGGGGAGAGGCGCTATGCAGATGCACGACGTGAGGGTGAGCGCCATGCAAATCCTAGTTGTGGAGAGCGCCATGCAGACTACCAGTTTGACTATAGGAGACATGCAGGTGGTAGCTATGTGGAAAGACAGTTTGATCATAGAGGAAAAGGGGACATGCATGGCTACGTCCCATCCAAGTCGGCTGGTAGGACAAAAGGGAGGTATGTGAGGAAACCAAGGCCCAGGGATGATGAAACAAGGACGCCAAGACAGGGTTATCCAGAGATGGATGTAGGAAGGAAGAGAAGGCCGAAACAATTGTGGGTGGCCAAGGGTGACCCGGACAGGCAGATTCATCATGATACTTTCATTCGCGACATGAGGCAGCGGACGTCTACAGTGTTTGAACATATCTCGGAGCCAAATGATGCATCCGCGGACCCTGTGGAGCAGGGCCGCCGGGACCAATGAATTGCCTGGCCTGAAACTGTCGAGGACTGGTGTTGGACTCGACAGTGGGCGAGCTTCGAGACTTGATTAGGTCATACAATCCATCGGTGGTTTTTCTGAGCGAGACCAAAAAAAAACGGCGAGAGCGATGGAGAAACTCAAGTGCAGTCTTGGATTCAGAAACGGTGTGGCGGTGGACTGTGTGGGCAAAAGTGGTGGTTTAGCCTTGTGGTGGAGAGATCATTTGCAGGTTATAATGAGGCCCTGGTGCCAATACTTCATTGATGCAGAGATTGTGCTTGACGGCAAGACCTGTAGATTCACTCGTTTCTACGGGGAGCCACGCACAGAGCTCCAAAAGAAGTCGTGGGATGATATCAGATACCTCAGAGGCCAGGACAATCTTCCATGGTTATGTGCTGCTGATTTTAATGAAGCGTTGTTTCAAACAGACCAGCAAGGAGGGGGAGGGGGGCAATTTGAGAAGTTTTTCACAGATGGAGGATTTTAGGGACTGCCTGGCTGACTGCGGCCTTGTGGACCTAGGATTCTCAGGGTACCCCTACACGTGGGATAACAAACAAGATGGAGATAGAAATGTGCAGGTCAGGCTAGACCGGGGGACATGCAATGATGGTTTCTTGGCCATGTTCCCGGATACGACCGTGGAGCATGTTGTCACGGAAGAATCAGACCATGTGGCCTTACTAATACGCGCTCTGGAGACAGCTTCGATGAGTGGCCAGCGAGGGGAGAGACAGTTCCGATACGAAGAAGCATGGACAAGACACGAAGCTTATAATGGAATCACTATTGGAATCAGCTACTTTGCCATTTGCCAGCTCTTTACCGTCAACTAGCAGACGACAAAGAAGCTCTTTGCCATCAGCTATCCAAAAGCGGACGGCAAAGAACTGGCTGATGGCAAAGAAAGTCTTTGCCATCAGCCAGTTCTTTGCCGTCGGCTAGCAGACGGCAAAGAGGGAGGGGGCCCCACTGAGGAGCTGCTTAAAAAATACTTAACGGCCCCCCCTCTTTGCCGTCTGCTAGCAGACGGCAAAGAGCAAAAAAGCGGACGGCAAAGAGGGCGGACGGCAAACATTTAACATATCTAACGGCGCGCCCCACCCCGCCCCTCTCTCTCTGTTTCTCTCCCTGCTCCCACACGCCGCCTTCACCACTCGCCACTGGCCCCCGGCCCCGCCGCCCTGCCGTCTCGGCCCGCCACGCCTTGGCGCCCGGCCCCCAGCGCCCGCCCGGGCAGCGCCGCCTCCCGCCGCCCCCTCCTCCACCCCCCGCCTCAACACCACTGTCGCCCAGCGCCCCAGCCCCCGCCCCGTCCTTCATCGCCTGTTCTCGCGCCCTTGACCCAGCCCCCCCCGCCCCACCACCGGGCCGGTGCCATCCCGCCCCTCCTCCACCGGCCACCTCCTCCACCGGCCCAGGGGAGCTCTACCTCCTCTGTTTTTCCTTTTTTTCTGTTTTTTTAGTTTTAGGTTTATGTTTAGTTTAGTTTTAGTTTTAGTTTTAGGTTTAGTTTAGTTTTAGGTTCAAATTTAGTTTTTTCCTTTTTTTTCTTTTTTTTAGTTTTAGGTTTATGTTTAGTTCAGATTTAGTTTTAGTTTTAGTTTTAGTTTTAGAGGGAGGTTTAGTTTTAGGTTTAGTTCAGTTTTAGGAAAGAAGAAGAAAAAAACAGGAGAGGAGGAGAAGAAGAAGAGGAAAAAGGAAAGGAAGAAGAAGAAGAGGAGGAGGAGAAGAAAAAAGAAGAAGAGGAAGAAGAAGAAGAAAAAAGAGGAGAGGAGGAGAAGAAGAAGAGGAAAAAGGAAAGGAGGAGGAGGAAGAAGAAGAAGAAGAAGAAGAAGAAGAAGGAAAAAAAGGAAGAAAAGGAAGAAAAGGAAGAAGAGGAAGAAGAAGAAAAGGAAAAAAGAGGGAAAAAACCCGACCCGACACGGCACCCCGACCCCGACCCGGCACCCCGACACGACACCCCGATCCCGAGACCTCGACCCCGACACCCCGACCCCGACCCCGACCCCGACACCGACACGGCACCCCGACCCCGACCCGGCACCCCGACCGAGACCCGAGACCCGACCCGACCCGACACCCCGACCCGACCCGACACCGACACCGACCCGACACCGACACGGCACCCCGACCCCGACCCGGCACCCCGACCCCGACCACGACACGGCACCCCGACACCGACACGACACCCCGACCCCCGACACCTCCCGAAAAGGTGTTCTTTGGCCTTACAGAGGCCGACGTGGCGGCCACCTGTGCTTCCTCAGAGATGAGCCATTTGGCAAATTTGCCTACCGTGGCGGACGGCAAAGTCAAGCTGATGGCAAAGACTTTGCCTTTGCCGTCCGCCGTGGCTGACGGCAAAACACAGCGGGCGCTGACGCATTGCTGACGTCAACTGGCGGACGGCAAAGAGGCGCTCAAATTTGCCGTCCGCTGGCTGACGGCAAAGGCCGCCGTTAGCCGCCTAACGGACTAACGCTGGCGGACGTCCAGTATTTTGCCGTCACTCCTCTTTGCCGTCCGCCGCTGTAGGCAAAGCACTCTTTGCCGTCCGCCATAAAAAGCAGACGGCAAAGGGCCTGTTTGCCGACCCTGTCTTTGCCGTCACTGTTTGCCGTCCGCCGCTGACGGCAAAGCTCTTTGCCGTCCGCCGTCCCTGGCTTTGCCGTCCGCTGTGACAGATGGCAAAGCAGCTGATTCTGTAGTGAATGGTTGCGGCAGCGTGGGAAGCAGCAGGGTCAAATGAGATGGGCATTAAACGTAACATGCAACAAATTGGGTAAGCTAACAATGAGCATGCAAGAGTGGGCCAGAGTTGTCTTCGGCTCCATTAGACGCCAGATTAAAAAATTCAAAACACAACTAGAGGATGCTAAGTACAGAGCACTTGGGTCTGGACTCTCACAGGAGGTCCGCGATCTGGAAGAACAGCTGTGGGAGATTTATGCTCGTGAGGAACTGCTGTATAGACAGAGATCACGGATTGACTGGCTTGCTGCTGGTGATCAGAACACTAAATATTTCCAAGGGCGTGAAACGCATCGTAAGCGGAAAAATACTGTAAAATCACTAGTCAAAGAGGATGGATCAAGGTGTACGGTTGATGAAGAAATGAGAGAGTTGGCGGCAAATTTTTATGCCAAGCTGTTCACATCAGAGGGCTCGGCGGGAACTAATGGCCTATTGGAAAACATTGCTCCAATGGTGACGGAGGAGATGAACGACAAGTTGTGTGCGCCAGTGTCTGAAATGGAAATAGAAGCGGCGCTGTTTCAAATGGGGCCTACTAAAGCTCCTGGCCCGGATGGGCTGCCAGCACTCTTCTACCAACGACATTGGTCGACGTTGGTCAAGGATGATGTGTGTAGGGCAGTGCGAGATTTTTATGGTGGTGTGGCCGTGCCTGACGCGTTTAATGCGACAGTCATAGTCATGGTTCCTGAAGTCAACTCACTGGAGTTGCTTTCTCACTTCAGACCGATAAGTTTATGTAATGTACTTTATAAAATTGCATCATAAGTCCTTGCTAACAGGTTGAAGGTAATCTTGCCGGTGGTGATATCTGAAGAGCAAAGTGCTTTCGTCCCTGGAAGGCTCATCACGGATAATGTCTTGGTGGCGTATGAGTGTGTGCATGCTATACGAACCAGGAAACGCAAGAAGCTGTTGTGCGCGGTCAAACTGGACATGATGAAGGCGTACGATAGAGTGGAATGGATTTTTCTAGAGCAGATTTGTTTGGTTTTGAGGCAGGGTGGATTTCCATGATTATGCGATGTGTGACGTCTGCAAATTTCAGGGTTAAGTTAAATGGGGGCATGTCAACGTCTTTCACGCCATCCAGAGGGCTCCGACAGGACGATCCTTTGTCTCCATATTTATTCCTGTTTTGCGTTGAGGGCTTCTCTGCATTATTAAAAAGGGCACAAGAGGATGACTTGATAAAAGGGGTCTCGTTTGGGTTCACTGGCCCCCAAGTGACACACCTGTTGTTTGCGGATGACAGTATAGTGTTTCTTCAAGGAACAGAGGGAAGCTTCTAAAGTACTCAAAGATATTCTCACAAGGTAGGAGACACAGCCACGCGCGTCGAGGGAAAACTGTTAGCTCCACCTCTCGCGGCGCTCCCGTGGGCGCCCCGAGGGGAACCCATCCCGGCCGCCGCCTCTCTCCTCCCTCCTCTGCCCACCCCCCTCGCCGCCGCCCGGTGGCGCCAGCAGCCAGGCGGCGAAGCGGCGGCGGGGGCCTTTCCCCTCCGCCCATGGTCATGGCCGGCGCTGACGGCTTCGAGCAGGGGGCTAGCGCGGCGGCGCTCCGTCGGGTGGCCTGCCTTGGTGGCGACCGGTGGGCGGCAGCGTCGCGGCGATCTGCGGCGGGTCAGATCGGGCGGTGGCGGGCTGCACGCCTCCGGCTAGATCCAGCGGATTTGGTCCTGGCGGTAGCGGGCGTCAGGTGGCGGCGCAGGTCCTCGTGGGCTCTGCATAGAGGTGGATTGCAGCGGCGTGGCTGCAACCACGTGGTCGGCCGGTCTGCGCGCAGCGGCGGCGGGACTGCTCCGGCGTCTGCTCGTCGGCGGCTTTCTCGGACGGCGACCCGTGTACGAGAGATGGAGGTCTTCGATCAGATCTGGGTGAAAACCTGCTATTGGCTATTGCCTAGGCCGGCGATGGCGACGCTGTCTGCATCGTTCCCTTCCTGAAGGCATCGTCGTGGAGAAGTTCAAGGCCACTCTCTGCTACCACTACTAGAAAAACCCTACTAATGGCGCACCTAGTATGGCTATTAATGGCGCATCTGTGGTGCGCCATTAATAGCACGCCATTAGTAATTTTTACTAATGGCGCACCACCTGGTGCGCCATTAGTATCTGGTATACTAATGGCGCACCCGCGGTGCGCCATTAGTATAGGCCAGGGTGGGCCATTAGTATGCCTCCCAGGGGCCATGTATACCCAGGTGCTTTGGCATACTAATGGCGCACCACCTCTGGATGCGCCATTAGTAACCGCGGCATACTAATGGCGCACTACCCAGTGATGCGCCATTAGTATGCACTGTCATACTAATGGCGCACTGTCATGTGATGCGCCATTAGTATGAATATTAGGTTTTTTTTATTTTTTTATTTTCTGTTTTTTGCACAGGTTACAAAATGTATAATTTGACAAAATATAGACAGCACACATCAACAACAGATTCATCAAATACAATAGAAGATTAGTCTTTGAATACAATTCATCATATTAGTCTCCGAATACAATTCATCATATTAGTCTCCGAATTGAAAAGACCGAACAAAGATAGAACATTATATTACAAGTCTCGAGACCGCGAGTAGCGAGTTTGTCTTCACATTACAAGTCGATATCGATCATCTAAACTACCATCACATAGAAGAGAGCTGCGGTCATCACGATGAGCATCATCACGATGAAACTCGTCTTCATCCGGTTCCTCCAACACTCCCTCCCCTCTCCCGCTAAATAGCGGGCGTATCTAGATTCGGCCTCGGCCCTAGTGGTGTACCCTTTGTAACTGTTACCGCTGAATCTGTGAACCTGTCTCCGACACTCCTCCCAGTCATCGTAGACTCCGGGAAACTTACCCTTGTACACGACATACGTCGGCATCGCTATGCACTAGCCAAACGAAACGTTAGTACCAATTCACAGACAATACATAAGCAATATATAAGTATGCAACAGAACGATCGGAAGAGAAAAGCAAGACATTAATAGCATCGATTACATCTAAGTTGAACGACTCTCGAAACCAAAGAGACATACTACAAGTTCATTGAAGTTTAATTACAACATGAGCCAATCGATGTTTCAGAACTAGACAACTCGACTCAAGGGACCGGAGCGTGGATGAAGCCGCCGTCTATCGTGGGAGTCATGAAAGAACGGGCGTTGTCATCCTGCATTTGTAGCATTGTGTCGATGTCACCGTTGGACGGTTGATTTCTGAGGTAGAACTGCCCCGAGGTACGAAGGACATCTTGATGGATGATTTCCGCAAACTCCGACTGGATGCGAAAGAATTCTTGTCGGAGGTCCGCGTCTGGATTGCCGACACGCCGCGGCCCAATCTTTGAGTTTACTCGGTAGCGAAGTTGATGATGGTCCCGTCACGATCGCCGCATGTGATGGATGGCGTAGTAGGCACCCTTCGATCACAAAGCGGCTGCTTGACGCAGCAGAACGTCAGACAGGGGAGAACACGTGCTTGCCGTGCTTACGAATAGGCCTGGTGAAGGTGCCTCCAGATTTGGCGTGGCGGGAGAACATCATCAAGAACCTTCTTGACATTTGTGTAGTCTACGTTCGATTGACGGTCCGGGTCGAAATACGTGGCCATGGAATATTTGGGGCTTAGGAGGATGAGCGTGCAACGTGTGTCACTGCAGAAAACACGGAATGTTAAAAGAAAAACGATCGAAATGTAAGAATTCATATGTTACGGGCCGGTTGAGGGAGGACTTACTCGGGAAAGTAAGGCACGAGGAAGTTATCCTTATCTTGGTTTGCCGAATAGCGCCTTCGAGGTAAGAACTTCGCGACTTGCGGTCCCCGGCGCTGCCCAAGATCTTGGCACGCATGTAGAAGGGGTCGACTATCACGATGTCCGGGTCTTGTCGCGAATGATCCGCATCTCCATACTCAGCGAAAATAGCCGAGCGAAGGTGTAGTGCAGCGGATGAAGGTTCAACATAGCGTGGATGTCATCAAAAGCGCAGGACGATCAGTCGCCCGATGGAGTTATCCACAAAGCCCTTGCCCTCTCGCACCTTGGCCGCGAAAACCGGGTATGCCACATCCTTCTCCCTGAGACGCCGCTTCTCCAAAGAAAGAACACTATCATGCAGACTCCGCATAGCACCGGTTGCAGCATTGAGCATATTTGTCGGTAGCATCGCCCTACCCGCCACATGCACCCTCCTCGAGATATCCTGCGGTGAAGGTGGCCCGCCCCGAGCACGGATCGCATTTCGGTGCCGGCTGGCTCGCACCCTTCTTAGTCTTTCTTTTGCGTGCCTTCTTCTTCTCTTGTAATGGGACCGAGTTTTGCTCACAGACCGCCTTCTTGAGTGTGTTGGGGCTGATAATATTTCGCACCTCGCCTATCTGAGGCTCGGTGAAGTCGGCAGCTGGAGGCGTCTCCTGAGAGCTGAACGCCAGACGGCGCTTGTTGCAACTTGGCTTCTCCGCGGTACCAGCTAGATCGCACACGTATTTTGTTGGGTTTGGTTCTTGAGAAGGAGGCCCCATGAAGTCGCCATCGTACCCATGCTCGGCAAAATCTTGATCGACGCGTTGCCAAATGTATCATAGTCGCCGTCGTCGTCGTTACGATCCTGTGCCATATGCATGTGTGGATCCGATGGCATAGGGATGTCCGGCACCGTTCTGGCGGTCTTGCCATGGGGCCGACTTGGCGCCGGCACGGCTGGCGGTGTTGTCTTTGGGGTGGTGTCCCCGCCCCAAACGAATCTGGCTCTTCGCCAAAGCAGGGCCATCTCGAGCGGCGCTGAGGGTCATCACGTCTTCATCGTCGGCCCCGACGGGTCGATTCGGAGGTAACAAGTCGTCGCAGCCTGGCAGCACCCGAACCGGTTGAACCCTAAACAAGTTGGGTGGCATCTGGGTACCGTGGAACAAGGGGTTGCCCGGTTGAACTATTTTTCCCTTGGCGACATCGACCAACTCGTTGTTCACGAAGTTGAGGAGAGTGCACGGAACGTCGGCGGCGCCGAAAACATGTAGGGCGTCGAGATGCCCGATCAAAACAAGGAGATGAAGTCCTCGGCGAGAGAGGCTTAATTAGTTACCGTGATGATGGCGTCGAGCTCGGCTAATGTCGGCGCACCGCCAACGGCGCGTGCGATTAACCGGAGGGGCCGCTTCTTTGAAGAGGTGCCGGCCGGCGTACACCCGGGTGCATTAAGCTCCCGTGCCGGCGTCGGAGACACCAATGCCGCCTCCGCCGGAGGCACCAATGGCCCCGCCATCGCATTATGCGAGTTGCTGGCCGTGAAGCTAGGAATCGGGGGCGGCCCCTGTTGGCCGCCCGCAATCCACGCACTCAACCCCGAGATCAAGGTAGGCACAAGGGCGGTGATCGACGCTTCGAGTCGTTGTTCCACTTGCTCTTGGACAATCTCCGGAATCCGCGCCACCTGTGCCTTGAGTTCTTGAACCTCTCGCGCCTGGCTTTCCGAGCTGGTCTTTTCTCCTTCCGCACACCAGCGGTATAGTATGACCCCATTTTGTCGACAAGCCTTTGCCGCCACCACGACCAGCCGACGTCGGCTTCGAGCTTATCCTTGTTCTTCATTACATTCAACACCCTATTTAGAGTGGTGTCCCAAGGGTTGCTCTTAGTCGACCCAGCTACTGCTTTCAATCGCTGTGGAAGGAATGTGAACCATTTAGAAATTGACTTCATTAATTAGAATGCAACCATATGGAGCTAATTACGCGGGGGTGTATTCCTTACCAGAACAAGCTCAAGCGCCCTGGTCCTCGGATCCGTGGTAAGCTCCTTTGTTTCGGGTCCTTCTTGTACCGGGCCCTGACAAAGTTCCTGGTCTGCTTGTCACTGTATTTATCGAAGAGGGGCGGTAGGCCTTGCTCGGCACGATGCGCATCATCCTTGTCCCATATATGCTCCGCCACTCTGTAACCGCCGGGACCGAGTGTGTGTTCCCTTTGTTCAGCTCCGCATTTGTTTCCCCACTCACTTGATTGGGAGCTTGCGGTGCTCGAGCAATTGATCTTGAAGTCGTTGTAGTCATCTTCGGTGATCGAAGGATTTTTCTCCTTGATCTTGATAACTCTCACCTTTCTCGATCATTCTCTTCACATTGCTTTTCCAAGTAGACAGGGCCTTGCTCATCTTCGTGAGGGCAGCATTGTTCACTTTATTCCCTTTGAGGCTTGTGTTTTCAAATTCAGCGGGGAACTTGTATCGTTCGTGCAGCTTCGTGAAGAGGAGGTTGCGCAAATTCCCTCGGTCAGGATGCCTCAGGTTCTCGGTGTTGATCGAGACGGTGCTCCGGACAATGCACCCGAGCTGAAGCGAGTACCCCTTGACTATTCGTTCGGGCGTCGTTGGATTCCCGTTGGAGTCCACTTTAGTAACTTCCTCCTTGAGGGTGCGGAGCACGATCGGGCGCCGGTCCTTCCGTTGCCTCTTCGGTTGGCTGCCATCGTAAATGCGTCGCCGCCATCATCGATGGTGGCATCCTCGGCGGCACCATCGGTGGTGGCATCGGTGTGGTCATCCTCGGCGGCACCATCCGTGGTTTCAGGATCGGTGGGGAAAGGCGGCGGCCTCATACAAGTGAGGTTGTTCCTCCATCTCCTGGGACAGCTCCCAGAATGCCTTGCCGCCCGAACCCCCGGCCTCATCGTTGTGGGCCATGTTTCTCTCAATAGAAACAAAGTTTGGTCAAAAAGTTGGTTATTGTCAAGGAACAAGATCATGGTCTCATCATTTAGGGTTTGTCGACACCGAGGCATCCTAAAATCTAAGCTTTTATCATTGAGGGTTTTTCGACGCCAAGGCACCCTAAAATCTAAGATTTTATCATTGAGGATTTTTATCGACACCGAGGCACCCTAAAAGCCATGCATTAGTCACAAGTACGCCGGGGCACTTGATCCTACTTAATTAACTACTAAGATACCCCGGCCCATGCATTAGTCACAAGTACCCCATATGTCCTATTTTTAGCAAAGTCATGCTAAAATTCACGGAAAATTTCAGCATGACCTTTGCTGAAAATAGGACATATGGAGTACCCGAATTTGCCGGAACGGAAGTTAATCGACATTCCGGCAAACTCAAGGGCCTCTCGGGGTACCTGCAAAATCATCACGACACGATGGTCGGAGACAAAGCCCAGCAAACTAGCAAAATCATCACAAATTGTTCTGTTAAAGATGATCATCATCTTTACAAGTCTTTCTCAATGTGATCACAAGTAATTCAGAGGCATCACAAGTAATTCAGAGCATCACAAGGCATTAGTAGTTCAGTACATGAACAAGTTTTACAAAGCACATCAATATGTATTGTATTTCATTGTGGAGTTATATACAGTATGTTACAACAAAGAAACAGCTTAATCCATGCCTCAGCTTATCAACAGTCATTACTTGTCAAATACGTAAGAAGGAACAATTTACTTGTGACATAGTTACAAATGATGACAGAATAAAGCAACACCCTACACTAGCCTAAAAACAAGTGAAGTTTCACCCATATAAGAACAAGTGAATTCTAGTCCCATTGACACTCCTGGTTTTCTACAAACACCAAGTACTAGGGCACACAAAAGTTCTGAAATTTGTGTGCCTAACTGAATTAACTGAATTTTCAGTAACCGAATAAACTGAATTTTCAAAACTGCAAGAAGCCAATTAAAAAAAATCCTCTCATCTCATATGAGGATTGTTAATCCTAAGACTAATAGTTTGTTGTGCAGTACAGCTACAGTGATGCCATGTCCATTTGTCCGTGAGGAACAGTAGCACTTGAAAGGTACATGATAGTATTTATTAATTAGCAGCAAAATCAGTTGGATGTCGTAATCAGTGTGTTCAAATACTAACAACAGGACAGCCTTTTGAGAATCTGTGAAACAGTGTCTGCATATTTAAACATAACAACAACTAGAAGAAATCTCAGAATAGGCAGTTCATCATGAGCGAGATACGGGCGCAATGCGGAAAATATTTCTGTAATTATTGGCATCCTTTCATTTAAAAGTGAAATGCAGTTGTTTTAGACATGGCAGATCCTTTAACTATGGAACATGAAGGGCCGGAACAGTTACGGAGATGATGACAGTGCAACTAACATAATGAAGCATACAAGGACAATGATGCCCTTATCAAGCAAGGCAACAACAGTAACATCATTCAAGCAAACAACTGGGCGCAGTTCATCGATAATAAGATAATGCATATCAGATGAATACTGAACACAAAGGTGCTTCATGTTTGCTGGCATATGAAAACTACAGGCTTACAACAGCATACCACATTAACGGAACGGAGCTTCTTCCGACACCTAGATACCGCTATCATACGTTACGACCAAACACTTGACTACCACTAACATCAGCACTTGAGTATGGGCTTAACATGAAACAGAGTTATTTGTGGTAAAAGAAAGAACCGGAGTTATTTGTGGTCTCGAGAACAATCACAGTTCAAATCCTTGGATTGCCCTTGACAGAATCATGATACAGGTATCAAACTCAGTGAACTTCGATGCTATCTTCCTCCTAGCAATGAAACTGGTAGTAAGCGCACCAGCATATCTCCCAGGCTTTGAAAATGGGCTTAGATTAAGTGGGGAAAAAAGAGAGCATAATCTATGCATCATTTATACCAGTCAATTCGATCACTGACACATGGGACACATCTGACCATCTACGACAGTAATAACTCCATAAACTTACTAATCAACCATAAGTCTGTCTACAAACTAACCAACCAAAAAATTTACGAATCAACAAGAACGTCTTGCCAGGCCTGTGACAGGCCACGATTTAACTCAAAAGAGCAGCCTACACTTTGGAACAATAGGATTTATTTATTGAAAGGAAATCACCTTGGAGGCAAAGAATGGCAGCTCATTACGATTGATTGGACAAAAGAGCACTCTACAATGTCAGGAACACCGTTGAGCCCCTTCAAGCATGCATCTCCAAAAACTGCACCAGCATATCTGGAAAAACAAAAGATAAAATACTTATCAGCCAAAACCAAATAATGCAAAAGAGTCCAGTCTAAAACCACTTGATATCTTCTCTGTTTTTCTAAATAGCTGGCAGTCTGTATGGTTTTTTCTTTCAATTTTAGTGACTTGGTTTCATCAATGAAATCAAGATTCAACTTCATTTCATCAAAAAAGAAAAGAAAATCTTCCTGAAAGCATGCTGACACAATAAAGTTATGCACACTTCTGTTGCTCTGAACTTAAATTGATGCCATCATTTCTTAAGAATTATTTGAAATGTCGGTGTGATGATTAATGATTGCACAACTATGGCATATAGGGAACCATTGGCAAGTGGGTAAGATGCAACAGTGAATTACCCTATACACACGACGTCCCAAGTAGCATAGGGTACCAGTTCAACCTCACCACCAGGGGCTACCGTGCGCTTGTATTCAGGTGAAAATACCATAGGAGAATTCCCGAGTTGTAACATACATTTATCTTTTCTCTTGCGAGAGGATTTGCACATGCTAGTTATATATTTTTTCCATGTCTTAAAATCTTGACCCGTGCGTGCAGCGGAGACCATGATCTTTTGGTACCATTTTTGGGAACACAGGCATGGATAATATCCTTCAACTTCTCCACTGTTGATAACTGGAGAGCATGGCATGTGGATGGGGGTAGGGGGGCAGGGGAGTAAATATGAGCAATATGTTGAGCAGGAGGGGGTAGGGGGCAGGGAGTAAGGACCGGTAGAAGTGGGGTCGCGTCAGGCGGCGGGTCGCGTCCGAGGCGGCGGGCAGCGGCGAAGGGGTCAAAAGGCGGCGTCAGGCGGGCGGCCGAGGCGGCGCTGGGGCGGCGGGCAGCAAGGCTGGAGAGGAGAGGAAGGGATCTAGGGCGAGGGAGAGGCGAGGGAGAGGGAAGGCGAGGAGAGGGCGAGGGAGGGAGAGGGCGAGGCGAGGGCGAGCAGGGTCAGGCAGCGGCGGCGGGCGGTGGATCGAGAGGGAGAGGAACTGGCGAGGGGAGAGGGAAGGGGGATCGGGCGAAGGGGAGAGGGAAGGGGATCGGGCACAATACTAATGGCGCACCTCACCGTGGTGCGCCATTAGCATGTTCATACTAATGGCGCACCTCACCGTGGTGCGCCATTAGTATTTTTTTTATTTCAACTCGAGCCAACAGGTTATGTACCACAGTAACTGATCTACATCAAGCCCACTCTACTAGCTCGACTGGTCGTGACCAGTTCTCACACCAGGAGGTCTCAGGTTCGACTCATGAGCTCCACAATTTTTTTAGCATTTAAAAAGCTGTTTGATACTTATTTGTGTTTAAATATGTTCAAACTTGTTTAAATAATAACAGTAATATTTTTTATAAGACAGTAGCATTTAAAAAGCTGTTTGATACTTATTTTTTTATAAGACGGTGCTTGGGGGTGCGGGGTCGGCGGCGGTTGAGTAGGGGAATCGAGGGTGCGGGGGTTTCGGCGGCGGCCGTGGATCTGGGGGTGCTCGGCGAGGGACTGGATCTGGCGCGGTGGGAGAGCGATCGAGATGGAGGGGGATCGAGGTGGGCTCCACAAAATTATTTTTAGCATTTAAAAAGTTGTTTGATACTTATTTGTGTTTAAATATGTTCAAACTTGTTTAAATAATAACAGTAATATTTTTTTATAAGACAGTAGCATTTAAAAAGTTGTTTGATACTTATTTTTTTATAAGACGGTCTTGTGAGGTGCGGGGGTCGTGGCGGTTGAGTAGGGGAATCGAGGGTGCGGGGGTGTGGCGGCAGTGGACTGGGGGTGCTCGGCGGCGACGGGGACCGGATCTGGCGAGGTGGGATAGCGATCGAGATGGAGGGGGATCGAGATCGAGTGTCCATGAAATTTAAAAATATTCATGATAGTTCAAAAGTACCCATGAAATACAAACGAGAAATGAAGGCTCCGATTTAAATAAAATCGATCTTAGCAAGCTAACTGTACACAAACATCTTGCCCTACTTTTTCGCAAATGGAGTACTTCTAAGGAACGGATGTCCTTGAGGTAGGGACGTCCTGCTTCTACTTGTCGTGTATGCTTCTACTACAACATCGACGTCATGTTCGATCCTCGGTCGCCCGTGCTTGTCGAAGTCTTGCTCATTGGCTACTCCATCCATTCCGATGATCTTCCTTTTGCCTCTCCTCACGACAACACGACCGGGCTTTGGCGGGTCGGTAATGAAGAAGCATTGGTCCACTTGGGAAGCCAGTACCCATGGCTCATTTTTTCAAGGTGACGCTTATGCTCGCGGTCTTGGATTTGGCTTCGGGTATAACCATGGTGGTGAAATACCGGTCTGCTTTTATGACGTTCTTGGCCCATCGACCACGGAACATCGGGACCTTCTCTCCGGCGTAGCTCAGCTCCCAGATCTCCCGATCCTTCCGTAGTATCTGTCCTTGTCGTTACGGTGTAGGATTCCATCGTTACCCGGAGTTCTGATAACCATCGCTCTTCATGTCCTTGGCCTCGGTGTAGAATGTGTAGCCGTTGATATAAATCGCCTCATAGGTCATCAGGTTGTGCTCGGCGTACAGCGACAAAGGCGAATATGAGTTGTTCTTCCGCGGAAGAATCCTCATATAAAGGGTACGACAGAAGCTTCTGCTTGAACCAACGCGTGAAACATGAGTTGTGCTCTTTGAGTGTATCTCCGTCCGTCCTCTGTTGACCTCGGTCATTGTACGTCTTCTTAATAAAGGTTTTGTGCTCTACCACCCAAGGATCGACCACGTCTATGTGTTGAATCGCGACTAGGTATGCTCTTTCAAAGTCGGCGAGTCGACCCTCGAAGTCGACATGCATTTCGCGGCGACCCTCACGGTGACCCCATCCAGCGAGCCTGCCGAGGTGCCTGTTGACGGGTAGACCAACGAAGTCTGCGAGTCGACCCTCGAAGTCGACATGCATTTCGCGGCGACCCTCACGGTGACCCCATCCAGCGAGCCTGCCGAGGTGCCTGTTGACGGGCAGACCAACGGGGTTCTCGATGCCTAGATAATTCGTGCGATGGGAGATGCACTCTTGATTCGTAAAGCCCCTGGCTATGCTTCCTTCTGGGCGTGACATGTTGCGAACGTATCCTTTGATGACACCATTCATCCTTTCGAGCGGCATCATGCTGTGCAGGAACGTCGGCCCGAGTTGGATGATATCCTCCACTATATGGACCAGCGGATGCACCATAACGTCAAAGAATGCGGTGGGAAGTACATCTCAAGCTCGCATAGTATCACCACGATCTCTTCCTGTAGCCTTCGAGTTGCCTCACGCCAATCGACTTCCGAGAGATGACGTCGAAGAAGTTGCATAGGCCAAATAGCGTTTCACGGACGTGCGCGTCCATGATCCCACCTGATTGCAATCGAAGTATCTGCGTCATCAACGCGTGGCGGTCGTGAGACTTCATCCGCTGAACTTCTGCTTATTTGGGTCTAGGTATCTGCTTATCTTCCCAGCGTAACCGTAAGGAAGTTTTACTCCTAGGAGGCAGGTGAAAACTGCTCGATCTCCTCGACTTAGAGTGAAGCACGCTGGAGGGTAGTCATTTCCGATCTTCTTGGCCTTTTTGCCTTTGCGACGACTTTCTGTGTCCTGCTTCGCCTCATCATCATCATCATCATCATCATATATAGCGTGAAGCTCCTGCCTGATGCCCATTGATTTCAAGTCTGCCCTTGCTTTCGGCCCATCTTTGGTCCTCTCTGGCATGTTGAGCAGGGTACCAAGCAGACTCTCGCACATGTTCTTCGTGATATGCATGACATCAAGGCTGTGAGGCACACGGTGGATCTTCCAAGATGCGGCAAGTCCCGGAAAAACAGACCTCGTTTTCCATACCTTCAGCAGCGGCTCTGGCGCCTTTCGCTTCTTTCCGGCTCTGGCGCCTTTTGCTTCTTTCCGGCGGTGGGCAGTCTTTCCAATTTTTCAACAGCTTGTCTATTTCCTTGCCGCTCCTCGTACCGCAGGCGTTTTGGGTTCGGTTTCACCATCGAACAGATCCTTGCGTTTCCTCCATGGGTCATCGTCGCGAAGCCACCTTCGATGTCCCATGAACACGGTTTTCGAAGACCCGGGATCTCTATCTAGCTGGCGATACGTTGTGTCATCCATGCACCTTACGCATCCAGAAAATCCGTGGACTACCTGCCCCGCGAGATATTCGTAACCGAGATAGTCGTGCACCGTCGTGAGCAGTGCGGCTCTCATAGGGAAATATTCTTTCTCTGCGGCGTCCCACGTATTGGCTGGCGTTTTCCACAGCGTGTCAAGCTCCTCTTTCAGCAGCCCCAGATACAGATTGATGTCATTCCCTGGTTGTTTCGGCCCTTCAATTAGCATACTCATGTGAATGTACTTCCTCTTCATGCACAACCAGGGGGGAAGGTTTTACATCCACACAAACACAGGCCAGGTGCTATGTGTGCTTCTCTGGCTGCCAAACAGATTGACTCCATCGGTGCTCGCGCCTAGCACGATGTTCCTTGGATCGTTCCCAAATTTTGGGTATTCGAAGTTCAACGCTTGCCACTGGCTCGCATCCTTAGGGTGACTCAGCATCTTGTCTTTTTTATCTATCTCCGGATCATTTGCGTCATCTTCTCGCTTCTTCTCCTCCCTATCCGCGTGCCACCGCAGGAGCTTTGCTACCTTAGGATCCACGAAATACCGCTGCAGACGAGGAGTGATCGGAAAGTACCACACCACTTTTCGAGGAGCTTTCTTCCTCTTCTTGTATCGAGTGACACCGCACACGGACATATGGTAGACTCCGGCGTGCTCGTCCCGATAAATGATGCAATTGTTCATGCACACATGGTATTTCACGTGCGGTAAATCCAGAGGACACACGATTTTCTTCGCCTCCTCCAAACTGGTCGGGCACTTGTTCCCCTTGGGAAGACGTTCGTGCCAGAATGACATGTTCTCGTCGAAGCATGCGTCGGTCATTTTGTGTTTTACCTTCATCTCCAGAGCCATGAGCGTTACTTTCAAGCGGGTATCCTCGGGCCTGCATCCTTCATACAATGGAGTAACCGCGTCTAACTCAAGTTGATCCATCTTGGCTTTCTCTCGGGCGGCAGCTCTTGCGTGACCCGTCTGCTTGAGAAGCAGCTCTTGAATATGAGGGTCCTGCACCCAGCCCATTGATGGTCCAGCGTTGTCTGCTCCGCCGGCATCATCATCATGTCCTGCATCTTCTACATGATGACTGTGTACAACATCACCGTCGTGATCATCTCCTGGGGATTCTTCGTCTTCTCGCCCCCCGAGCCGCGGTGGTTGTCTTGCTGCCCTTCCTCATTTCTTGCCCGGCCCCATGGGCGACTTCGTAGTCATCTTCATCACCTTGCCACCGATAGCCATCCATGAAACCACGCAAGAGCAGGTGGTCCCGCACCTGCCGGAATCCGGGTCCGCAATAAGGCTATTCAGCTTGCATCTTCGACACGGACATCTTATCTCCGTCTCGTTCTTTTGAAGCATCTCGCCTTCGCGGACCTCAAAAACCTATTCACGATGCCTTCGGTCATCGTGGCGGACCATGGTCGCCTGCGAGGTAGAGCAAAAGCGATATTTTAGAACCAAGAAAAAATTTGGCATGACTTTCCTAAAAATAGGACCAAAAAGAATGCTTAATGCCAAAATTCTACTTGAAAGGAAATGAATCAACATTCCGGTAAAATATTGGCAACTATCGCATTTCAAATACCGGTACACCTCCAAACACAAACACATATGCAACACCACAAACATATGCAACACCATGAACATACATAGATCTAGCTAGGCCATAAAAAGTGCATGTGCACATTGTTGTAGGGAGAACAACATAAATATAGCTTCCCCCCTTACTTACCTAGCAAAACAAGGTAACTTAACCACTTAATTTGAATGAATCTATGGTGGAAATGAGGTGAAAAAGAGGAGGCACCCGAGACAAGCAGGAGGCGGTGGAGAGAATGAAGTGGGGAGAAAGTGAGTGTGGGAGGAGAGGCTGTCCAAAATATCTTGTTGCTGCCCACTTACTAATGGCGCACCAACACCAAATGCGCCATTAGTAATCCAGGTTACTAATGGTGCACCCCCTGGTGGTGCGCCATTAGTACTTTTGCAAAAAAGGAATAAAAACAATAATAAAAAAAAACATTAGTGGCGCACCTTCTGGCTGGTGTGCCATTACTAGTTACAACTAGTAATGGCGCACCAGCCAGAAGGTGCGCCATTAGTATGTTTGGACAGGCGCACTAGTTCAAAAAAAAAATTTGGTACTAATGGCGCACCGTGGGCAGGGTGCGCCATTAGTAGTTTCAACACTAATGGCGCATCAGATGGTGGTGCGCCATTAGTATATACTAATGGCGCACCACATGTCTGGTGCGCCATTAGTGTCAATTCCATCTATAGCCCTTTTCCTAGTAGTGTACCTCCGGGGGAAACCCTAGATCAGTAGATCGGATGACGGCGGCTCTCTGGTGTCGTTTCCCCCCTGGGGGCGTCATTCTTGGAGGTGCACACGGCTCGAGGGACTAGAGGACGGCGACTTTGGTGGAGCGGTGCTTCATCTTTCACATTGATGGTGGCGGATCTCGGCGGCATGGTGCTGTGGAGACTCGGCGTCTGATGCGCGGAGATGGACTCGTGCAGGAGGAGGAAGCTGTCTGGCGTCATGGTGACGTCGATGGCAGAGTGGCCAGACAAGGTAGAAGCCTCAATATGATCTGAAGACGGACCTGTGGAAGATGGCGGCGACGACACACGAGTGCGTCTGACCGGATTGTGCCCCAGACCCGGTATGTGGCTCGGCTGGGGCTTCCGAATGAGTTTCGGCTTCCGGCTTTTGATGTTAGGCTTAGGTGAGTGGTTTGGGTAGTGGCCCAGCTAGCACCCCGTAATCATTTTGGATAGGAGTAGCGGCATATGTTGCCCAGATGGTGGATTCAGACACATTGTTGTAACACTTTGTACGGTCCTCGAGAATAATCAATAAAGTGGCCGTATGCATCTCCCAGATGCAGAGGCCGGGGGTCATCCTCCTTTTCTAAAAAGAAATTCTCACAAGGTATGACGTGGCTTCGGATCAGAAAGTCAACTTGCAGAAGTCATCAATTTTCTTTGGGAAGGGCTGTCCGGATGATGACAAGGTGGTGTTGAAGCAAGCTTTAGGCGTTCCAACAGAGGCCCTATCGGAGAGGTACTTGGGGCTGCCTACAGTTGTTGGGAGATCGAAGGAAGGGACCTTTAAATATGTGACAGAGACTGCGAAAGGTAAAGTTGCAGGTTTGAAGGGCCAGGGGCTATCTAAAGCAGCTAGAGAAATGCAAGTTAAATCTGTTTTACAAGCTACACCTACATTCACTATGAGTTGTTTTCACCTCATGAAGAAGATGTGCCGGAACCTGACTTCTATCTCTTCGAAATTCTGGTGAGGGTCAACGACTGGTGAGCGGAAAGTGCATTGGATAGCGTGGGACAAAATGTGCATAGCGAAGCGAGATGGTGGGATGGGCTTTAGAGATCCAGAGGTGTTTAATCAAGCTTTACTGGCCAAGCAGGCTTGGAGGATTTCCCAACACCCGGAGTCTTTATGTGCAAGGGTTCTTAAGGCTAGATACTTCCCTGATGGTTCAATAATGAATGCAACGTGCCCATCTGGTGGTTCGTACACTTTTAGAAGCATTATTCATGAAGCATTATTCATGGACGTGAACTTCTACGACAAGGGGCTATTTGGCGCATTGGCAGTGGAGCAAGTGTAAATATTCACCATGACCCATGGATCCCAAGACAAGGAAGTCTGACACCACTGGGTGCAGATTACGTGCATGGGGTAACCAAGGTTCGTGATTTGAAGCTGCAGTCTGGGAGAGCTTGGGATACACACATAATTGACAACATGTTTTCTGCTGATGATGCCACGGATATTAAGCAAATAGCGATTGGTGGTCCGGAGATGGATGATTATTTAGCATGGAATCATACTAAGAACGGACAATTTACGGTCCGGTCTGCTTATCACCTGAAGATGGCCATGAATAGGGCGAAATCTGGACAGCCAGAATCGTCACTTTCCGTGGCGCGACACAAACGATGGCTCGTGCTATGGGATACAAGTGCTCCGAACAAGGCAAAAATTCATGTTTGGAGGCTGATTGGGAATGGGCTGGCTGTTGGCTCCGAGTTGCATAGACGTCGGATCAAACCTGGCATTTTCTGTCCGGTGTGCGGCAGGGAGGAGACGATCTTTCACAGATTTTGGAGCTTCCCACACCCGGTGCTATTCTGGAAGCAACTACGCTCGGAAAAGGGAATTTCGGTGGCGATCCCACCGGTCCACATCGATTCCCAGAGCGCGGTGGCGAGATGGCTATTGGGTTGGTTCGCTGATGCACAGGAGGAGGAGAAGGAGCTAATGGTTCAAGCAACATACGGACTTTGGCTAGCCCGGAATGAAACACAAGGGAAGAAGATCTCTGAACCAAATGAAATAATAAACTCGGTGCTGATGCATGTCGATGAATGGAAGGCGTTTCATGGAGGGAAAGAAAAGCTGCAGAAGCCGGAGATCAAGGAAAGATGGGTGCCACCGGAGGAGGGTTGGGTTAAGGCAAATTTTGATGGAGCTGTTTACAAACAAGGAGCAATGTGTGGTGTAGGTGCTGTCCTACGGGATCATTCAGGAGCTTTTAGAGCTGCTACTTGTCATCTTTTTGAGGGAATCGCCGATCCGGAGGTTGCTGAAATTTATGCTTGCAAATGAGCTCTACACGTGGCGGCCGAACTCAACACATCCAAGCTGCTGTTGGAGACGGACTGTGCTAATCTAGCAAAGATGTTGTGTGCGCAAGAGAAAACTCTCTCTGCAGTTGGACCCCTGGTGGAGGAGATCAAGGAGAGGATGAAAATGTTCCAAGAAGTGAAAGTGTCTTGGGTAAGGCGTAGTGCTAATGCTGCTGCGGATAAGTTAGCTAAAGTAGGGTTAAGTGATAGACTGTGTAAGGTTTGGTTTGCTGTTCCCCCAGATTGTATTCTGGGCATTGTGTCGGACGAGATTCCTAACTTCTTTAATTAGTCAACTAGAACAATGCCCATGCGTTGCAACGGGATATAAATTTTCTAGTACATTTGCTTGTGGTTTACTTGTCAATAATAATGCGATTGTGCAAATAAATGTTCATCTAATTCTGCCCGTAAATTACCTTGTATTTCGATTAGAAGTTTGGTAAGTAAATTAAAGTCGAATTGGTTCAGATGGTAAGTAAATTAAGGTGATTGATTATCATATACATGTAATGTTGGACGAAAGGGTGGTGGGAAGAAAGGTGAAATGGGAACCTTACGTTCTTTTTAAGTAGTAGAGATAAAGCAGCAGTAGTTGATCCTCAAAAAAAAAAAGAACTTGAAAAAAAAACTTCTGCGCTACCTTTTTTCATGGTATAAATAGTCAGGAGATGGTTGAGAAAAAAAAATCATCAAGAGATAAAATTAGGAAAACGTAAAAATCATGGTGTTATAGAAGGAAAGAGAGACCGTCATCAAAGAAAAATATAGTCAAGAGATAAAATTAAGTAATGAAAAAAAAATCACGGTGTTAGAAAAGGAAAGAGCCAAAATAATCAAAACAGCGAGCTCTTTTTTTTTACTTAACATGGTTAATAACTCACGGGAGATCCATGCAGAAAAAAGCTCACGGGAGATGATATATGCATCTGCATCCTATTCCGACATACGCCGCTGCTGCATCGCGAGCAGAAGCAGGCTCGCGTTTTTACCCCCAAATCGCGAGCAGAATTGTATGATTCTCGGACCCAAAGAACCTCTCCGAGGCATGCCAAGCAATCATCTAGCCTCAAGAAGACATGGACTGGCTGTGCGGCCTCGCACCAACACACTGAAATTCGGATGAGTTCGCCGGCAAGCATCAAGATTAGCTTCTAACGTCCACCATCCATGCCTGCATCCAGTACACCCAACTTACACGAGCTCATGGTTTGGCATGCACGATGAAAAGCTGGGTTCAAAATAAGCAGGTAAGATCTCTGCATCTATGCAAAGACTAGATGAGAATACAACAATAACAAAAAAAAAAATTCTCTCTTTTGTTTAAGTCCAGATTTATTATCCCATGATTTTAGAGGAGACATTTTATTATTTGTCAAAGGTGTCATGTTGAATCAAAAGTGTCGTGGAAGATGTGTCAAGGGTAACAAATTTTCACCACTAAAGTGCACTGTCAGTCGGTGCAACAATCTGGTAGCTAGAGTTAATTGTAGGATGTCACACAGTGATTAACTGATTTTTGAAACATAGATGTTTACATTCCTTATATTTGTGGTAAGCACAAGATCTATTAGTCTCAGTTGAAATTGGTACACGTTCATGTTATGGTGGCGTGCTCCTTAGAAGAATTGGAAAGAATAGGCATACTTTCCGCAGAGATGAGCCCATGTCTCTTTTCTACATTGTTCAGTTCCTGTTGTGCAAAGTAGTGTGGTCGTTCAGTTCCATAAACTTTAATGCTGTAATTTGAGCGGCTCTTGGAAGACAATAAATACTCCCTCAAAATACGTTGCATTTTCATTTAAAATAATGCATTGCATTTTAGATTTATCCTAGGTCAAACGTTGTAAAGTTTGACTATGTTTATGGAAAAAATATCAAAATCCACAAGGTTAATTCAGTATGAAGGGAGTATGCAATGTATATTAAGAGGAAGGGAGTATGTTCTGTTATTTCAAAACTACTCCAATAATGCTGCTACTAAATTTCCTGACAAGCAATGTTTTGCTTGGTAATCTATATTTTGCAGGTGTCCAATCATTTTGGATAAAAATTTTCACAATACATAGACTAGATTCGATTAAACTAAGATGTGTCATGTAGCTTTTACTTTTTTCTTTGCTAATACCAGTAGGTCAATTGTTTATTGACCCTTAGTTAAAAGTAATATACATGTATATTGTTGTTACTGAACTCGGTATGGATACTATGAGTAGATGAAAGGATCAGAGAGAGGAAATATTGAGATATATCTTCTTACAAAATAAGCAGGAGAACTGCACTGTTAGAGATGGAGAGGTAAAATTTTCTATTATTTAAAAACCTCATGTTTGACCTATTAGGGATGTGCTAATTTTATGCGATGAAGTACTTCTAATAGGGCAGTTAAAGCTGTGATGGTACACATAACAAAACGCAGGAACATATCATGAATGATTGGAATTTCTCAGTGAAAAAATCCTAAAAATATAGGTGTTACAAAGGAAACAAGTGACTCTCCAAGGAATAGAATATCATGCATAAATATTTCAGTCTACAAGGGAGTATACATGCACGAGCCATACTTTTGCTTTTGCACAAGCCATACTGATCCCAGAGAGGTCCACGTGCAACTAACGCCAACCCACCAAAACATCCTGTAGCTTCAACTATGCTGGATACACTGGAGACATGAGAAAGGTCATCCAATTGGTCCAGATGAGAATTTACCTGAGAGCATAGAAATTGTATAGTAATTTGCATTATGCTACGACTAAAAGGATATATATATATATATATATATATATATATATATATATATATATATATATATATATATATATATATAATGGTAAAATCAAAATAAAAATTGTAATCATGTTTTGTCAAATGCACATTTTGACTTTTTGTATAAATTAGGATGCAGTGATAGATAAAATAAAATAGCAATTCTAACCGCACGAATAAGCGGGACTGAAGAGTGAAGATATAAGTTGTACTTCCACTACCCTTTTTCTTATAGTGAAACTATGTCTTCAATTTAAGAGATGAAAGCAGCTAATACAATTCTTAAAGCAAAATAGCAAGAAGAGTACATGTATGGATACAAGGATAAAAATATAAAAAAAACTGGCAAACTTTCCTTAAGACTATTTCGACATCACAACCTCTTTGTACCAAATACATAGATATGCCATAATTTAGCAGATGAGGTTATTTTGGCATTTTTTTTGTTGAATACACAAATAATTTTATATTATGTTAGATACCTAAGAAACATACATAATTAGGTGAAGATTATATTAGTATGTGCGGAAGCATGTTGTGATATTGCGTGATCAAACTGTAATAGTGATGAGGGGACTATACTAGACACTAATGTTACATATTATGTTTCCATAGGTTGTTTCTTAAAAATTGGGGATTGAAGACAGACACCAATATAGCTTGAAATGGCATGGGTGGACCAAAATAATGACTTCCCGTTGTCATGCACCGAATATGTTGCAAACAGTACTTATCACACACGATAAAACACGTTCACCTTAGTCTACTAATATTTTATCATGATACACATATTGGCTACAATTATTTTTTACAAAGGAGTTTCTGCATTATGCATTTCAATATAATACTGCAAGTTTGCAAGTCTACCATCCTATAACAACATCTCAATGCTAATTTAGATATAAAAACACATTTTAAGAAATCTAGTCACAAGAAATGCGCGGGTCACACCGCTAGTTTCAACTAAAAGCAGAGTCACAGTTTATAGAGCACTTGTTGCCTTGGTCGTCGAATTCGCCCCCTTGTTGCTTCTTTACCGTTAGTTTTCACTTCACTCTTTCTATCGCGGTTGTGGTTTAGCAACTGACTGTATATGGAAGTATTGCTAAACTGTGTTGTTGCCATAATGTGATGTACTTCCATGACCAATAGATAGAGAGAAAAGATGCAAACTTGTTTTTTTGTTCCCTGCTCTCTGTTCTGGTGCAAGTAATGTGATTAGAGATTAATTTCAATCTTAAGTAACTATGCACTGGTGCAGCTTTTCAAGTGTTGTGATGCTCCCATGATTGTGCGATGATATTGCTACAATGCTATTTTTTTTATTTTTTTGAAAAGGAGGATGCACACTCGGCCTCTACATCTGGGTGATGCATGCGGTCATTTTATTTATTATTCACAAAGACGTTACAAAGTAATACAACAGTAAGCCTGAGGCCACCATATAGACGATACATGTCGCTACTCCTATCCTCTTGATGAAGGGGTACCGAATGTCTGGGCCAAATACCAAACAGACATCGCACCAAAGCCTAACATCTAAAGCCGGATGCCCCCATCCAAGCCACATAGGCGGGACTGGGTAACACTCCGGTCCGGCGCACTCTCAGTGAGTACCACACACACATGCTGCAAAGGGCCGTCACCTCCGTCTTCCATCGATCCATCCTCAAAACATATACTGACGCATCGACCTTGTCACGCCTCTCGTCCATCGATGCCACCACGACGCCAGACCACGTCATCCTCCTGCGCGTGTCCATCACCACAAATCTGACGCCGAGCCTCCACTGCTCCACGCCGCCGAGAAACGCCGCCATGAATATCTAGAAAGAAACACCGTTGCACCAAAGAAATTGTCCGCTGGTCCCTCGAGCCCGAGTGCATCTCCAAGAATGCTGCCCCCAAGGGGGTAACGACATATGATTGCCGCCGTCATCCGATCAACTGATCTAGGGTTTCCCCCGGAGGTATTGGGTGGGGTTGGGAGATTAACCTCGATGATGCCTTCGTAAAGGAAACGACGATAAGGGCATCATCATCACCGGCTCCGGCAAACGACCGAAGACCAAGTTTTCACCCTGATCTGTCCCTAGAAATCCACCCGACAACCTGTGCACTGTCTCGACCGCCTTCAAAGCCCCAGATCTAGCCGCCTAGATCCGGAGACCAACCGCAACAACAGTGCCACCCTAGGGTCCCTGGCGCACCGGCCACTGCCAGAGTGTGCCACCACTAGAGCCTGGGAGGAGGGCTCCCACCCGGCCTCGCCAAACCGCGAGAGCCACCGAGATGGATCCCGCATGCTCGACACCGTCTCTGATCTGAACCAATCCGTAGCAAAAACCACGAGATCGCCGACGCAGATCCGCCTTGGACAGGGATTGCACCACGCCATGTCGTCGTGGGAAGTCTGAGCTTCACCTGCCACCACCTTCCAAGGCCGCCGCCCCGCAATCCAGCCACCGCGACCAAGGCCGCCATGACCCTGCAAGCCCATCGAGGGGCCGGCACCACCAGATCTTCCTTGAAGCCTAGCAGCTCCGCCGCCTCCGCCTAGCACCATGCCACCACTTTGCGCTGTCACCCGAGATGAACAGCCACGCCGCGGCGACGCAGATCAGTGAAGAAACGTCGCGGTGCCATGGGTGACCCGCCTCACCCGATCCGCGCGGCAGAGAAGAGGGCCTCCGCTGCTGCCGTCAGCCGCCTGGGGCTTCACCCGCCGACCTTCTCCAGCGAAGGCAGAGGGGAAGAAGAGGATGGACATGCCCGGCGGCAGGGGTTAGGGTTTCCACCCGAGCCGGCCTAATCTACCGGTATGAGGTGTAATCCCTAAAATTGGGGGAGAATTTCTCTTCCCCGGCCTCTGCACCAACTAGGGATGCATACTGCCTTTTAAGTATGAGTACTAGGATTTTTAATCTCGATTACGCACCGAGCCTAGTCCTCAATAAATGCGTGAGTGCCAGGAAAGCCTGGTCCTTAAGAATAAATAGGAACCTAAATTCACCTCCGTGAGGATTTGAACTCAGGTGTTGGGTTTGTACATCCACTCACCCAACCAGTTGAGCTAGGCTCACTCCTTGTGTTGTTGCTACAATGATATGGAATGCCCTAAGATGACAAAATATAACTGGTCAGCAACTTCTGCCTTGTGTTGTTGTATATGATAAGACTAGATGCTTAGTGGTTGCATCAACATTTTTTGCCCATTTATGCTCGTGCAGTCCATGGTTAAAACAATTAAAGGCAAATTTTAGCATGATCCCTCTTACCTCCCCTTTTCACATGAGGTAAGACTACATAATAGATCTCAGTCATTGATTTGATTAAGTAGTGGTTCAATTAACTCTTACCTTATTACCTCCCATGTGAAAAGAGGGGGTAAGAGGGAGCATGGCCTTTCATGTGGCTATGTTGATGTCCTCTCCCATTTCATCTTGCCTTCCTGTGTATAGACTGATAAAGCAGATGCGTGTAAGCATATCACTCTTAAGATATACTAGCGAGTAGTGCGCGGCGGCACGCCGCGCCACATTGACTAATTAGCTATTTATTTTTTGTAATATTTGGTAAGTCGGTCCAAGACCTTTTTTGGCAAGGTAGTTTATTACAAGAAAATGGTATATCTATTTGGTACATAGGTAGGAGATCATGACAAAGTAGTTCATAAAAAGGAAACGGTTCATCTAGTCGGCACATACATAGAAGATCTACGACACGTAGTAATATAGTAGATACTGGGAGTAGAATTGGGAAGGTCTCGTTCTCTTGATCCTCCGGCTGGGTTTGGGTGATGTGTGGCTGGGAGGCCTTAAAAGAGAGATGTTGATCCTCCGGCTGGGTTTAGGTGATGTGCGGCTGGGAGGCCGTGAGTGCGAGATTGGGGGACTCGTGGCAGCGAGGCCTTTTATGAGCGCACTGAATGGGAAGCGGGGCACGGGATCCTCCCAGAGAGACAAATCTAGATAACACTACGCAAAATATCTGCAAACCATCACTGTCCAGAAGGCCTGGCTAAAGCGGCAACTGACCTGAAAATATAAACGTACAAAGAGGGCCACGGTCAAAGCGCCCACATGTACCTATCCATCACACACGTCATCCAAACATGAGCCGAGACTCTATGCAACTTGTATGTGGTGATCGTTTGGCTGGTTATAACAGCATGCTATACTGGCAATTGGATATATGATATATTATGTGTCAATTGGAATATGATTGTATTTTAGAGACTGCCTTGGGCTTCGTGGCATGCACTACTAAAAATAGATACACACACAACCTACAGAAAGCCGAGTTCCACACACAATGCACTTGATATAGGATGAGTTTGCACTCATACTGGGACCTCCAAATTTACTTTAAAAACTGATATTAAATAAAAATAATATACTTTTCTTCTCAGTACATGAATGCCAAAATAGATATTAATACTGCACCTACGACTGTAATTTCAGTTCCAAAGATTTGATATCATTCCCACTTCCGGTTTGAAAAATTCACAGAGCAATGCAGCGTGTCTAAATTTGCATTGCATACAGAGCAATAGCTACCTGCAAATGAAATTGATCTGAAGAAAGAACATCATGCCTTCACCTCAGTCATTCAGAAAGTGTTTTTCTACAAAATATGTTTAGGGAGAGTGACATTCAAGACTGCTAGATGCTTACATGATCATCAATTCGAGGAGGCTGGTGTAGCTTCACTCAGTAAAAACAAAAAGATATTCCTAACAACTGCGGTTCTCATTCCGGTTACAATCAGCCTACAAAATCGGAACAACACTATGAAAAGAACCAGAGTGCCGACCAGAAGAGAAACATGGACGGTACATCAAGGACATGTCAGATGCTTCTCTTAGTACATATAAAGGAACTGCAGGAGTAGATTATAAGATCACATAGCACAGGGAGCTGAGGTCCCCCCAAACCATCAGAACCGGAAACAAAAGACGGAAATAAAAAATCGTCAGGTCACACTACTCGACTGCACAGTCGGTTCAATACCTATAAAAAGGAGTAAAACAAAATAAGAACCCAAATAAAAAACAGTCACATTTAAATAGAAAATAGCCCGTATTCACCACGAAAGGAACCAGCTGGTCGCTTTCCACGCCGAACTTCTTGCCATCGCCAGCGCGCTTAAATTGGAGGCATATCTAATGAAGAAACTACAAGACCATCGAAGGAAACAACAAAGAATCACCGATGAGGAACCATACTAAAACAGACACCACTAATGAAGCATTTTTCTTCAAAAAATCAGGACATCATACCAAAAGCAGCAGCAAAATACCCACGAAGAAGCGGCGCCTCAGAGTCCCACGTTTGGAACAATCCCCGGCCACTTCAACGAACCGAAGAACGAACCTATGGTGGCCAACCAGAGCGTCGTTCAGCAGGCGAACCATATGAACCCCAAAAGGAATGAAAGCACAGGATACAAAGACAAGAAAGGCAGCATATACCTGATTCTCTTCACAAACGCCTGTCAAAGCGGCAACCACCTAAAACAGAAGCAAGCAGCAGCCGCTGAAGCCCTATACAAAATAATATGGAGGGGCTCACCAGTGAGGACTAAAGACCGCACCCAAGGTGTTCGTGTAGCGGAAGGGGAGATGCAGCCGGGGTCGGGGCATGATTTGGAAGATGAAAGGCGCTCTGCTGATGACCCGCAGCAAACTGCCGGTGATGCTGGAGCTGCACCTCGATCAGAAGCTGAGGCTGAGCCGGCCCCATGGCGGACGCCGGCGGTGGCCGGAAGGCCTCCCCCTCTCCGTCGTGCTTCAACAGGGCAACTCAGCTTCGAACTCTCCCTCAAGGGGCCCTACATCTCCACCGCGTTTGCGCCGATGGCAAACGTCCTGGCCGACGTCGCCGGAGTCGCGATTAGAGAGCAGAGGCGCAGACTGCCCCTAAAAGTCACCGACGGCAATGGTGTGGATGACCCTCTTGAGAGGGCTGGCCTGCTCCTCATCGCCGCCGAGCTACTCCAACCCTGGCTAGATGAACGACGTCGCATAGGGGCTGGCCGGCGACTAGGTTGGGGAGGATGGGGGTGCGCGTCCGTGCAGAGATGGAGCAGAGGGAGCAGCGGCCCGCCGGTGACCAGGTTAGCGAGGATGGGGGTGCGCGCCCATGCAGAGATGGAGGAGAGGAGGCAGCGGCGGTGTAGTGCTGGGTTGGGAAATAGAATGGTCGGATGATTTCTTGCGGGGGCGTGAATGAACACCACGCAAGGCAAACAAGTACTTATAGGCAGACAAAAGAAAAGAAAAAATGAAAATGAAGCCCACCAGAAAAGCCTAGAAGGCAACGTGTCAATTGATGAACTGCTAGTCAATGGCTTGTGCGACAAATATAGGGACGTGTCAATTGATGAACTGCTCGTCATTGACTTGTGAGACAAACATGGGGACATGCATGGTCCATGCAGCATGGAGCAGAACCAACTCAGGAAATCTAGAAGGGCCATGCATGCGACGCGTGGAATGAAGCAAACCCAAAAAAATCTGGAGTGGCCACGTGACTTTGACCATGCAAAAACATGCAGTCAAACAAATATTAATAAAAAACAAAGAAACTATTTCATAGGATGCACTGCACAAGCAGAATAGACAAGGGCGCATACGTGTCGCTCAAACAACATGGATAAAAAAATTTCCAAAAAATTCAGAAAAATCGAACCCTTACAGGCCTAGTATTCTTAGTATGCATATGTTTATAGATTTCAGTACTGTAATGAATGGATAACCGTGTTGGGTGCCATTATCATGTCCTCGCCAACATGCAAGTTTCTCAGTTCACTAGTAGAAAACGGAGCTTTAAAACCGGTTTGTAAGGGCCTTTAGTGTCGGTTATGGAACAGGCACTAAAGCTCCCCCCCCCCCCTTTAGTACCGGTTCGGCACGAACCGGCGCTAAAGTGCCACCACGTGGCGTGAGCTCGCGCCCTAGTATGGGTGACCTTTAGTACCGGTTGGTGTTACCAACCGGTACTAAAGGTTTTTTTTTATTTATTTTTTTGAAAATTTTGGAAAAAAAATTTGATTTTTTTTCGATTTTTAATTTTTCTGAATTATTTGATGATTTAGTCTCTAATGACCTCTCTTAACTGCTCAAGTGTGGATCACTCATTCCAAATCATCTAACTTCCCGACCGGTCACCCATCCCTCTCACTACTCCAGCCCGAGCATGCTTAACTTTTGGGTTCTATTCTCCTTCGTTTCCGAGTCTGCACTTGTTGTTTTCCTGACAATAGTAAGATGTCAATCCTATTAACCCTCAGGAGTTTAGCTTGAGCATGAATTCACACATTTCACCGTTTGAGTTTGAAACTATTATTCTAAAAAAAACAGTAATTATTTAGTAACGCTAATATTTCTTGAATAAGTTTGACCATAGTTTGACCAAAATTCAAAAAATTGAAATAATTATTTAGTAACACTAATATTCTTGAATAATTATATAGTAACATTAATACTTCTTGAATAAGTTGTTTGACCAAATTTAACCAAATTTTTTAAAAAAACTAAAATTTGACCATATCTTCCCCACACGGCTCTCATCATGGAAAGAGACGGGCCTGACGTGGGGGAATTCGGACGAGCTATCCGGACTCCAAACATGCGTCCGAAACCTGGTGGACAAGAATCTCAGGCTTGTCAACGTAATCCAGGTGATGCTCATCCGCCGGATTCTCCCATGCCAACAACGGGCCTTCAAATTGTGGGAGTTCGATCCGGCACAGCACTCAACTCTGACAAGGCTCTTCGACACTACGTACGAAGATGCCTGGAAGGTGCTGTTCAAGGGTGCGGAGGCTCCCAAATCCGCCACCGAAGATCGCGGATTCAGCTCGCAGCGTCAAGCCAGCGAGGTGAGTTATTTTACCCTTTATGGGACTCTTTTTTCATAGTTTGACTCTATGCGGGATCTAAAACTCCCTAACCTTTAACAGGACTGGCTGAAGACGTCCGGACAGGTTAACTGTCCGGCTCCTTTGCCAGAAGACCCACCGACGCCCGAATGACGGGGCTGCTGGCTCCGGTACCTCATGTGGTGCCGGAGAAGAAGGCCAAGAAGGAGGCAACGGGAACTCGAAGGAGCTCCCGACGCCTGGTGCTGTCCGATTCTGAAGCAGAATCTTCTCCTGAGAACGAGGAGGAGGAAAAAGAAGCCTCTCCCCCAGCGGGGGAGGAGATAAAAGGAAGGCCGCCCCAACTGGGGAGGCCGGAGGGTCCAAGAAGGGAAGAACCCTTCCTCCAGACTTCTCCACCAACGTCGACAACGACGATGAGGATTGGCCAACAAGGGCCAAGCCCCTGGCGAGATCGTAAGTGTCCGGATACCCATGGCTTTTTATTGCATAGTGTTCTCTAATGCCGAACAATCATGCAGCCCGCCCAAGGGCGAGTTCGCCGCTTCGTCGAGCGCGTCCCTGGGTTCATCGGAAATGGAGAGTACTTCACTTCCGGTCGCCTCATCGCCTCACGCTGCGGATGACGCCGAGGTGGTGCCCCAAGGGGGGCCTGGTCAAGAGGAGGTGGGGCGCTGCAAGGCAACCTCCCGGACTCCAGGCGCGTGGGGGGCGAGACCCCCAGGGGCTCTAAGCCCGACCATCGTACGGACTCCATGCCGGAACCTTCAGCGGTTCCGGAGTACGGCAAGTGGTCCCTTCGTAAGAAGGGTAAGACGCCGGTGTCTTCCGTCCAACCGGAGGCACCGGATAGCTTACTGGAGGCGCTTAACAGCACCTCCACCGAGGAGGAGCACCGCACTGTTATGAGTGTGGTGATCCAGAAAGTTCAGTCCGCCAAGAGCGGGCTGACTGAAGCCTGTACCAGCCTTCTAACAGGCTTTGAGGTAAGTTTAGAATATGTAAAAATATTACCGCATAGACAGTAGCCCCTGATGCTTAGTTCGGTGTTCGGAAAGAAAAGCCGGACTAAGGATCTAAAAAGATATACGCAGGAGTCTAACATAAGTATGTCAATATGGGAATGCAGGTTGCGCTGCTGACCTCTGCCGCACTGACTGCGGAGGTCAATGCATTGAAGCAGAGCCTCGAGCGGTCCGAGCAAGCTCGGCCTTGCCAAGAAGCAGCTCGAGGACAAGGAAGGTAAGTAATACCTTATTAAAGAAATACCTTATAGAAAGGTTTGATTGCGAAAAATAACAGGAATAACATGGGTACTGCAGGGGCCACGAACGAGGTGGCGAACCTGAAGGAAGCGGTGTCCGTGGCCGAAAGCAAAGCGGCCGCGGAGCGCACTGAGCGAGAGAAGGGGGAGGCGCAGCTAGCGGAGGTGCGGCAAGAGCTCCAGGCTCTCGTGAAAAAACACGAGGGTTTGGAGCGTGACTCGAAGACCCGAGAGTCCGAGCTTGCCTCGGCTCTTGAGAGTGCCAAAGCTGCTAAAGTCGATGCCCAAAAAGCCCTCCAAGAAATTGAATTATTAAAGAAGATAGCGGCGGGTAAGGCATTCTTTATGCAAAGCAAGCATGTGAAAGTGAATTACCTATTACTTACCCGGATTCGGAGCTCTCCAGGAGCATTCACAGATCTGCCCCGTAGTGTGTCTGATGCTGCCGCATTCTACCGCGCCAAGGAGGAGAGCTCAACGGAGAAGGTGTTCTGGTCTCAATATGCTGAGGCCGGACATCCGGTGCCCCTGAGCGACCAGCTGAAGCAGCTGGTCGAGCTCCACAAGGTCGCCGAACAGGCCATGAAGGGCCTCATAGTTCGGCTGTGGCCATTGGAAGCCATGCCTGGGAGCTACTTTGGGCTAGTGCGGCGGCTGGTGGACGTCTGTCCACGGGTTGAAGTCATCAAGCGCTCCGTCTACATTGAAGGTGTCCGTCGGGCCCTTGCCCGTGCTAAAGTGCACTGGGGCAAGCTCGATGCGGAGAAGCTTGTGACGAACGGGCCACCGAAGGGCAAGGAGCATCGCACGCCCGAAATGTACTATGAGAGCCTCCCGAAGGGTGCCCGACGAATAGCGGATGAGTGCTCTAAAGATGTAATTTTTCAATAGACTCGCATTTGTTATCCTGTACGCTGAAAACTTGTTCATATGCGCTAAGCAACGCTTGTTAATTTAAAATATTACCTTCTGTGCGGCCATTTATCAAATTTGAGAGATGGCAAGTCGTTATTTCAGCCCCCATGCCACGAGTGCTGGGGTGTTCGGGATAAACTTGAGCGCTCTTGTTCCCATTCTTGGGTCCATCGAGGAGGCGTTCAACATAGCGAACAAGGCAACCGAACTTATAATGCTTGAACACTCTCACTTAGCCATAGAATTCTATAATTTTAAATTTCGGCAAAGCCCCTAGTATTCGAAGACCGAGTTCGGGCGCTTATCCACGCCTTGGCCGGACAATTCCGGTTCCTCGCTCTAAGCGGCATAAGTCTTTAGGGACCCGAAAAAACCTCTCGAACAGCGACCGGCTCTCGCCCTATCATGACGGTCAGTTTTACCTTTCTCCACTGAGGTGCTCAACCCAGCTCAACTGGGACACAATCGCAGTGGTTCTCCCGGTGCTACCTTAGCCGATATAACAAAACATAAGGTACCAAAACACGGGAGCCGGGCAAACCCTACTATTGACCCAAGACATGATTCGGAGCCGATGCATATAATGCTATAAGTTCGGGGTGCCGCACTTGTGAAAGTGTTCAGACTTATCACACCATAATTTTGGGGTACTTAAGCCCCTGGTGTATTGGCCGTACCAAAGTGTACGGGTGCAACATGTCATGAAATGAACATATAAAATAGGAAAGAATGCAATAATAGGCAAGAGCTATATATTGGTTATTCAAAAAGGTACTGCAATGAAAGCAGAACGATACAAATAGTGCGATAAGCAAGGGATGGGACTATCTAACATGTCCCCCTCCAGGGGTAAGCTGCGGGATGGTATGTAAAACAGGTATAATGCTCGTAATAGAGACCACCTGAACACTCGACGTAGCTCTCTGCTTCCCTGGCTGTTGCATCGTGAGTTCGGCGATTCTAGTGCCGGACAGGACTTCTGGAAAACAGAGTCCTGAAAGTGAGCAAAAAGAAAAAAGAAAAAGAATGACACAATCGGTAGCCCCTGGTGCGGTTGAGCCGCGTGCAGGCGTGCGTGGTCGTGCCCCTCCCCTTATGCCCATGGTAACTCCAGAGCGTAGTTATGTACACGTAGTACTGGCTTCGCAATTTCACGAGGGCTGGGGTTGGGGCCGGATTGCTACGCGTGCTTGAATCGTGCCAGGCGGTCTTGTTGTAGGTTACTCCGGGCGCGCTTGACAGTGTCCGTGCACTTCGTGGCCGGACTCGAGAATTGCTGTGAGAGGCTGCTTTGCACCTCCGCCGCGAGGTCCGCCGTGTGCTCCTCCGTTCGGAGAGAGCGTTCGGTGTTTCCATTGACCGTGATTACTCCTCGAGGGCCTGGCATCTTGAGCTTGAGGTATGCGTAGTGCGGCACCGCATTGAACTTTGCAAATACTGTTCGTCCGAGCAGTGCATGATAGCCGCTGCGGAACGGGACGATGTCGAAGATTAACTCTTTGCTTCAGAAGTTATCCGGGGATCCGAAGACCACTTCGAGTGTAACTGAGCCTGTACAGTTGGCCTCTACACCCGGTATGACGCCTTTAAAGATCGTCTTTGTAGGTTTAATCCCTGAGTGGTCTATGCCCATTTTGCGCACTGTATCCTGATAAAGCAGGTTCAGGCTGCTACCGCCGTCCATCAGGACTCTGGTGAGGTGAAATCCGTCAATAATTGGGTCAAGGACCAATGCGGCGAAACCGCCGTGACGGATGCTAGTGGGGTGGTCCCTTCGATCGAAGGTGATCGGGCAGGAAGACCATGGGTTGAACTTCGGGGCGACTGGCTCCATCGCATATACGTCCCTTAGTTCGCGCTTCCGCTCCCTTTTGGGTATATGGGTTGCGTATATCATGTTCACCATCCGCACTTGTGTGGTAAAACCCTTCTGTCCTCTATTGTTCAGTGGCCGGGGCTCTTCCTCGTCACCGCTATGCAGCCCCTTGTCGTTGAGTTCAGCACTGAACTTGCCTGCTTGCTTGAACACCCAACAATCCCTGTTGGTGTGATTGGCTGGTTTTTCGGGGGTGCCATGTATCTGGCACAAGCGATCGAGTATTCGGTCCAAGTTGGACGGGCCCTGGGTATTTATTTTGAATGGCTTCTTCCGCTGACCGGGTTTAGAGCCTCTGAATCCGGCATTGACGGCCGTATCTTCAGCATTATCGCCGTTAATGCGGCGCTTGTTCTTGTTGCGACGCGACCTGCCATTGCTGTCCTTGGTATCCGAACTATCAGGGTGTTTGGCCAAGTTGTTGCTTCGAGCTAGCCAGCTGTCCTCTCCCGCACAAAAGCGGGTCATGAGTGTTGTGAGGGCTGCCATGGATTTCGGTTTTTCCTGTCCTAGGTGCCGGGCAAGCCATTCGTCGCGGATGTTATGTTTGAAGGCTGCAAGGGCCTCTGCATCCGGACAGTCAACGATTTGATTTTTTCTTTGTTAGGAATCGTGTCCGTAATCGTCGGCCGATTCTTCCGCTGCTGAATTATATGGATAAGGTCATCGGTGTCTGGTGGTCGCACATATGTGCCCTGGAAGTTATCAAGGAATGCGGCTTCCAGGTCCTCCCAACAACCAATTGATTCTGCTGGCAAGCTGTTGAGCCAATGCCGAGCTGGTCCTTTAAGCTTGAGTGGGAGATATTTGATGGCATGTAGATCATCACCGCGGGCCATGTGGATATGGAGGAGATAGTCCTCGATCCAGACCGCAGGATCTGTGGTACCATCGTATGATTCGATGTTTACGGGTTTGAAGCCCTCAGGGATTTGATGATCCATTACTTCATCATGAAGCATAGTGGGTGTGTGGCGCCTGCAGATTGGGCTATATCACGGCGTAGCTCAGATGAGCTTTGTCTCATCGTGGTAACGGCCCGACCGGGTTTGTCGTATCCGCGCGACGGTAATCATCCCGAGTCGTTACGCCCACGCCGATCCGTAGATCGATCTTGTATGTTTTGCCTTATCCTCCAATATATCTCGCAAGTCCGGCGCATTTTCCCGTGCCTTGATACTTTTTGAGCGGCGTCGGGGTGTGGCTTGGGCGGAGGGCCGAGAGGCTTCTGTCAGCGCCACGGGTGGCCGGTCTGCCATGTCATGCGCTGGTGACTTGGGTGCTTCCTCCTCTGATCGAGGCAACGACCTGCGTTTGGGGTAGCTTTTGGAGGGGCGTTCGAGTTCATACTCTTCGGCTGCAAGGACTTCAGTCCATCTATCAGCTAGCAGGTCTTGGTCAGCTCTAAGTTGTTACTGCTTTTTCTTGAGGCTGCTTGCCGTGGCCATAAGCCTGCGTTTGAAACGCTCCTGTTCGGCGGGATCCTCAGGCACGACAAATTCGTCGTCGTCGAGGCTTGCCTCATCTTCGGAGGGAGGTGCATAATTATCGTCCTCTACCTCTCTTTCTGCCGCACTGTCGTGCGGACTTGCTTCTCCCTCCTCCTGTGCTGAGTCCTGCTGGAGGGGGTTGTCTTCGGCACTGTCCAGGGTGTTATTATCTCCCGTGCCGGAATCACCGTTTTTGCTGTGGCGGGATTTAGAGCGGCGCCGCTGACGTTGGCGCTTCGGTTGCTTCTTGGAGGGGTCATCCTCCGTTGTTCCATCGCCGTTCCCATCTTTTGGGATGTCCACCATGTATATGTCGTATGACGAGGTGGCCTTCCGGTGCCCCTGTAGGCGCTGGGTCTTGGTCGCTCTCGGCATAGTCGTCCATACCGTCGATGTCTTGAGTCGAAGTCGAGCATGTCGGTTAAATCATCGGCAGTGGCTACAAAGTGGGTGGTGGGTGGGCGTTGAATTTCTTCGCCGTCGGTATCCCAACCTTCCTGTCCGTAGTCCGGCCAGGCTCTCCGGATAAAGAGAGAGACTTTAGTGAAATCAGGATGTCGCCAAAGGGCGAGTGCTGAAAGATGTCCGCGGCAGTGAACTCCATGACCGGCGCCCAATCGAATTCGATTGGCAGGGGCGCGGAGGTTTGGTAGTCCGGAGAGGAGTCCGGCACCCTGGAGTTAAGGTCTTCGCAAAGGACAGGGATGGAGTCCGGCTCAATCACCGTAGAGATCGTAGCCCCCGAGGCGGTGTCCAACCACTCGTCCTCGATCAGGGAATCCGGCTCCGGATTAAGGGTCGGAGCGGATGCTGGTGCGGCCTCCAGGGCACTGTTCGTGCAGAGCTAGATCATACCCATCGAGACAGTGCGGCACACTCGGCTGTGGCTCGAATCCGTCGAAGATCAAGTCTCCGCGGAAATCGGCCGTATAGTTCAAACTTCCAAATCTGACCTGATGGCCAGGGGCGTAGCTTTCGATCTGCTCCAGATAGCCGAGCGAATTAGCCCGCAGTGCAAAGCCGCCAAATACGAAGATCTGTCCGGGGAGAAAAGTCTCACCCTGGACCGCGTCGTTGTTCATGATCGAAGGAGCCATCGGGCCTATAGGTGACGACACAGAGGAGCTCTCAATGAAAGCACCAATGTCGGCGTCAAAAACGGCGGATCTCGGGTAGGGGGTCCCGAACTGTGTGTCTAGGCGAATGGTAACAGGAGACAAGGGACACGATGTTTTTACCCAGGTTCGGGCCCTCTCGATGGAGGTAATACCCTACTCCTGCTTGATTAATATTGATGATATGGGTAGTACAAGAGTAGATCTACCACGAGATCAGAGAGGCTAAACCCTAGAAGCTAGCCTATGGTATGATTGTTGTTCATCCTACGGACTAAAACCCTCCGGTTTATATAGACACGGGATATGTTAGGGTTACACAGAGTCAGTTACAAAGGTACGAGATCTATATATCCGTATCGCCAAGCTTGGCTTCCATGCCAAGGAAAGTCCCATCCGAACACGGGACAAAGTCTTCAATCTTGTATCTTCATAGTCTTGGAGTCCGGTCGTGATGATAGTTCGGCTATCCGGACACCCCTAGTCCAGGACTCCCTCAGTCTTCCCTACCCCAGTTTTTTAAGATAGGCATGTCATGCATCTTTATTTGGTTGGCCTACCCCCTTTGCTCCACTTAATCACTATCACAAGTTTGTGCACTTCAAATGATACTACAACACAATGAAAAAGTTGATCATTGATAACAATTTTTCGGTATTTAAGTTTATGTGTCGATGACAATTTACTTGAATAACCTTTATCGGTCCTGATTAGGTGGGTATAGTGGACACTTTTTTTTTTTTGCGGGTGGGGTATAGTGGACACTTTATGGCATGAACTTTGGCTTATGGATTTAGGATGCACAAGAAGAGTTCATGCTTAGTACAAGGGAAGGCTAGCATATATAAGACTATGGGAGGGTGAAGCCGCGTCCGATTGTCGATGGGTTGTACTACGCGTGCGGGGGATGCATGGCCTGGCCTTCTTTGTCGCCGCGTACAGGTTCACGACAGCGTGCCGGCCGGTTCCTCGTCGGCGTTCAGCCCGTGTGCCGACTTAACGTGCGCCCGGGTCGGCTTGTACGTTTGGTTTGGCCGAGGCCACGCACGTCCGTCCGTCCGTCTGCATGCATGCATGTATGAGCTGCATGGCATGTGCATGCGTCGAACAGCTTGTTCAGCGAGTAGGATCAGGGCACCGTTGATGTCGGCGTGGGGTCGAGCACGACGAGGCCACGCCACCGGCGCAATCACGCTTTGTCAGCGTCTGCTAGTGATCGACGATACTGCATGCACAACATGTTGTTTAGCTAGCTAGAGGGAGTGGGTGTGGTAATGGATACAAGGCGGCCCCTCCGTAGGAGGACACGCCACACGTACGTAAATTAAGTGGAAGAATCTGATGAACTAAAAACTCATTGCACGCAGTCTTAATTCTTAATAGCCGCGCGTGCCATACTCATACCCGGCACATGCACGTCTTTTTTCTTCCGTTCCGGTGATGTCACTTCTACCACGCTACAGTAAATAAACGCGTCTGCTACTACTGGAATAGTAAAACAGTCAAGAATTCTACATCCACTGTAGTAGTAACAGTGAATGGACTGGAGCGGGGTTCCGCAAAAAAAACAAAAAAAATGGACTGGAGCGGGGCACATGTGCTGCACTACTGTTGCGTGTACACTAGTGTCCTTCCTACTTTCTGAGGGAGGGAGAGAAGGATAGAGAGTGCGCGCGCGCGCTCGGAACCCGCATGATGAAAGCCTGCGGCACTTTTCCGCTAGCGGTTTTTTTTTAAACTAGCAAAGTGGCCCGCTCTTCGCGTGGGCTAGTATTTAATATAGTTAGATTCAAGTGAATTAATATTTTCCTGTTCTTTGGGTTGGTCGTAAAGTGTTTATTTTATGGATGTGAACCCTTTATTGTTTCGGGGAAATATCTGGAGGCTATGGTGTCGCTGATTTTTTTGCGCTACGTGCTTTTAACCACGGGTATAGCTAATGTGTCTGCAGTGACGTGTACATGGTGTGCAGCCGGCTTGATAATACCATTGAAGCGTATTAAAGTTTCTTATTTTTAGTAAATAGTGTTTTCCCGAGAAGTATCATATGCATCAATATGGGTGATTTTCTAATGATTATGTTTTTTTGTTCATATTCCCACGAAGTATATGTTAGCATGGATTTGTTTTTTCAAAAGATTGCATCACTAAAAATTACATAATTCATGTTAAATATACGTATATGCACTATACTATTTTCCTTAGATGATGTACACTAATCAGAGATGTTTTTTTATGATTCATAGCAGATTTTTAGAACAATTCGTAGCTGATTATTTCAGTTGTTTGTAGTAAAAAATATTTTTTACTTGAATGATTATTTGGGCTTTTAGGCCAACAGGCTCACGCCGGATGCACACAACGTTCAGGCATCTCTCACACCTTCACACAGATGTTAGAGGGTGTTTGGATACTCTCTAGTCATGTGACTAGTAGTAGTCAGACTAAAAGTTTTTAGTCAGGCCCTGTTTGGAAGGTGACTACTACTAATCAGCATTAAATGTCTTAGTATTAAATGTCCCTTGTGCAACACCAATTTGAGAAGAGAGAGGAGGACTTTAGTCAGTAAAAGTCAGGGGTGTTTGGAGGTTTACTGACTAAAGGTGACTACTAGTAGTCTCTAGTCAGTAAAAGTTGGGGTGGGGAGACTAGGGACTAAACTAGTTTTAGTCACCCACTAGTCAGGGGTGTTTGGAGGTTTACTGACTAAAGGTGACTATTCCTAGTCTCTAGTCTCTAGTCTCTAGTGATCTAAACACCCTTTTAGTCTTGCCCGATCCCTTTTGCCCCATTTCAACTTTCCTTACATTATTCGTTGACTCCCTGGTTGCTGTGGTTGGCTGATGTCCAGATACTCATAAAGCAAAGACACGCTCCTTTTCTCCGTTGACTCCCAGATTGATGCCACCGGCTAATGTCCAGCTACGCAAAGAGCAACGTTGGTGTTGTTGCTGATTCGTTGTGCATGGATCTCATCTCCTGTAGTGGATCTAGACTGAGTTAATCTTGAAGAAGGAGATCTGGAATTGATCCCTTGAACATAGGTTTTTCTTTCTACAAATAGAGACTGGAATTTGATAGTTTATTCTTTGTAGCTTGAAGGCGGAAAAGAGACCTTGGATCCCGAAGCAATACCGGCAGCGCTAGTGCAGAGACTCATCGCGACAGTCGCTACATGAGGTCGAGGAGATTGGGGACGATAGTTGCGTGTATTTTTGTTTTGAGTTAAATACGCTGGAGGTGCCTCAACTTGTCTTGCACGGTCAGTTTAGTGCCTAAAGTTGCAAACTACATGAAACTGGTGCTCGAACTTGTTCTGACATGCAAATACGGTGCCTCCACTGGTGGAAAAACAGGCTTCCGTCCAGCCCCATAAGTCGCGAAGCTGTAGGAACCGCGACTAATGGGACCTTTAGTCATGATTACGGAGGTGAACCGCGACCAAAGGCCCTGGGCCCAGGCGCTCGGTGGCCAGGCTGGCGCGCGTGAGGTCTTTAATCGCGGTTGGGCAGGACAACGCGACTAAAAACCTCCAGGCACCTAGTCACGCAGTTTGCCGGGCCAACCGCAACTAAAGCCCTCCCCTATATATACCCATCCAGCAGCCAACACTTAGCCATTTGGAGCCATTCTCTTCACAAGTGGGTGTAGGTTTGCTTTTGGTTCCTCTTATGCACATAAGGTGTTTGATGAAATGCCCCAAGAGCATGAAACAAACATGACATGAAGTGTTGGAGCCACACTCCTCGATCGCCGTTAGCAACTTGATGAACCTTTGATGTGTCATTGATAAAATATGCATGTGTGTAGTTCATTGTTTAATTTATATTGTTTGTAGCTAGTTAGTTTAACAAATGCATGATGGTTAATTATATATTTTATATTATAATAATGCAGATGAATCGGCAATGGATGTACGGTAACCGACTCTCCGGCGAGTTCACTACGGGTTTGAAAGATTTCCTCGTAGTGGCTAATGCGAACAAGCGGGGGTTTTGTTATCTGTCCATGTGTTATCTGTAAGAATCGGAAGGGTTACTCTTCCTCAAGAGATGTTCACATGCATCTGCTTGAAGGGTTTCATGCCAAGCTATAATTGTTGGACCAAGCATGGAGAAAGAGGGTTTATAATGGAAGAAGATGAAGAAGGGGATGATTTCATCGATGAAAGCTATCTTGCTCATTTCGGTGATACTTTCATGGAGGATGCTGAAGGTGAAGGGGAAGGTGAAGAAGAGGCACGTGATGATCCCGTTGATGATCTTGGTCGGACCATTGCTGATGCACGGAGACGCTACGAAACTGAAAAGGAGAGGGAGAATTTGGATCGCATGTTAGAGGATCACAGAAAGGCGCTGTACCCCGGATGCGATGATGGTCTGAAAAAGCTGGGCTGCACACCGGATTTGCTGAAATGGAAGGCAGAGGCAGGTGTAGCTGACTCGGCATTTGAAAACTTGCTGAAAATGTTGAAGAATATGTTTCCAAAGGATAACGAGTTGCCCGCCAAGATGCGTCTGAAGCAAAGAAGGTTGTCTGCCCTCTAGGTTTAGAGGTTACGAAGATACATGCATGCATCAACGATCGCATCCTCTACCGCGTGAATACGAGAATTTGAATGAATGCCCGGTATGCACTTTGCATTGCGTTATAAGATCGAGGCGATGACCCTGGTGGCGATGTTGAGGGCGAAACCCAGGAAGAGGGTTCCCGCCAAGGTGATGTGGTATGCTCCTATAATACCACGGTTGAAACGTCTGGTCAGGAACAAAGAGCATGCCAAGTTGTTGCGATGGCACAAAGAGGACCGTAAGTCGGACGGGGAGTTGAGACACACCGCAGCTGGAACGCAAGGGAGAAAGATCGACGAGATGGTTCAAAGATTTTGCAGCTGGCGCAAGGAACATAAGATTTGCTCTAAAATGCGGATGGCATGAATCCTTTTGGCGGCGTAGCTCCAGCCATAGCACCTGCCCGTGACTCTATGCATCTACAACCTTCCTCCTTGGTTGTGCATGAAGCGGAAGTTCATTATGATGCCGGTGCTCATCCAAGGTCCGAAGCAACCCGCAACGACATCGATGTGTACCTAAGGCCATTAGTTGATGAACTTTTACAGCTGTGGGGTGGTGTCCGTGTGTGGGATGAGCACAAACAAGAGGAATTTGACCTCTGGCGTTGCTTTTTCGTAACCATCAACGATTGGCCTGCTCTTAGTAACCTTTCGGGACTGTCAAATAAGGGATACAATGCATGCACGCACCGCTTACATGAGACTGAAAGTGTACATTTGCCAAATTGTAAGAAGAACGTGTACCTTGGGCATCGTCGATTTCTTCCGAAAATTCATCCAAAGAAGAAAGAAAGGCAAGCATTACAACGGCAAGGCAGATCACCGGCGAAGCCAGCGAACGCACTGGTGCTGAGGTATTTGATATGGTCAAGGATTTGAAAGTCATCTTTGGAAAGGGTCTGGCGGACAATCAGTTCGAAGGGAGCTGGCGGCACGCAGCCATGTGGAAGAAGAAATCTATATTCGGGAGCTAGAATATTGGAAAGTCCTAGATGTCCGCTCTGCAATCGACGTGATGCACGCGTTCTGAAGAATATTTGCGTGAACCTCCTAAGCTTCTTGGGCGTGTATGGGAAGACAAATGATACAAAGGAAGCACGGCAGGACCAGCAACGCGTTTGAAAGACCACGATGACCGGCATCCGGAATGGTTTCAAGGTCGTGCCGACTACGCTCGACCAAAGAAGAGAAGATCATCTTTTTGAATGCCCGGGCAGTATGAAGGTCCCGTCTGGATTCTCGCCCAATATAAAGGGAATAATAAACATGGCGGAGAAAAGTTCCAAAACCTGAAGTCTCCACGACTGCCACGTGATTATGACGCAATTGCTTCCGATTGCTTTGAGGGGCTCCTGCCGGAAAATGTTCGAGCAGCCATTGTGAAGCTATGTGCATTCCTCAATGCAATCTCTCGTAAGGTAATCAATCCAGAAGTTCTACCACGGTTACGAGCGATGTGATCCAATGTCTTGTCGATTTCGAGTTGGTGTTCCCGCCATCCTTCTTCAATATTATGACGCACCTCCTGGTTCACCTAGTCGAAGAGATTTTCGTTCTCGGTCCTGTATTTCTACACAATATGTTCCCCTTGAGATGTTCATGGGAGTATTAAAGAAATATGTTCGTAACCGTGCTAGGCGGAAGGAAGCATCGCCAAGGGCTATGGAAATGAGGAGGTAATTGAGTTTTGTGTTGACTTTGTTCCTGACCTTAAGCCGATCGGTCTTCCTCGATCGCGGCACGAGGAGACTAAGTGGAAAAGGCACGATCGGAAGGAAATCAACGATATGTATGGACGGCCATTCTCTGATCAAGCACACCACAATGTCTTGACCAATTCCAGTTTGGTGGTTCCGTACTTTGAGAAACACAAGAATATTTTACGTTCGACAACCCGGGTAAGCCTGAATCCTGGATTAGGAAGGCCCACATGGAGACTTTCGGCAGTTGGTTGAGAAAACATTTAATGAATGACAATGATGTTGTAGATCAGCTGTACATGTTGGCCAAGACACCATCTTCGACTATAACGACTTTCCAAGGGTACGAGATAAATGGGAATACATTTTACACGATCGCCCAAGATAAAAGAGCACCAACCAAAACAGTGGTGTCCGCTTTGATGCAGCAACCGAGAATGGGCATCAGGTCACATATTATGGTTACATAGAGGAGATATGGGAACTTGACTATGGACCCTCCTTTAAGGTCCCTTTGTTCCGGTGCAAATGGTTCAAGCTAACAGGAGGTGGGGTAAAGGTGGACCAGCAATACGGAATGACAATGGTGGATTTCAACAATCTTGGTTACCATGACGAACCATTCGTCCTAGCGAAAGATGTCGCTCAGGTTTTCTATGTGAAGGACATGAGTAGCAAACCGAGGAAAGCGGAAAGATAAGAAAAGCGATCAGTACATCATGCGATGATTCAAAGCGCCACATTGTTCTTTCGGGGAAAAGAAACATCGTGGGAGTGGAGGATAAGACAGACATGTCAAGATTATAATATGTTTGCTGAAATTCCGCCCTTCAAAGTGAACACCGACCCAAGCATTAAGTTAAATGATGAGGATGCTCCATGGATACGGCACAATCGTAAGCAAGCAGGGACACAAGGGAAGAAATGATGTGTAATAATTTATTGTACCAAACTTTGTTGAATGGATCATGTGAATTATATTACCCGTGATGTGTTTGGTGTCCATTTTCGAATGATTCGAGATACCACCGATGATACATGAAATTTGGAGTGATTTAGTCATACTCCTGCCTAGGCGTATAATATGCATACTCGTAGTCTTCATAGCCGCCGTCGTCGTTGTACTGGTAGTCGTCGCCTTCTAAGTTGCCGCCGTCGTCGTCGCTGCTGTCGTCGCTGCTGTCGTCACTGTCGTCGGGCGGCGCTCGTGGCTCGAACTGAGGGTAGCGCAGGCGGGGGATATCGCCGGCCGTGATGTAGTCCATGACGCTCTGCAGAGTCCGGCCATACCACCATAGCCGACGGCCGGCCTCGTGGAAGTTCCCGGAGGCGAACCGTCCTCCTCATACCGGGCGGCGCCCTCTCACGCCCGATTGATGAAGAAGGCGTCCCAAGTATGCTGGTTATCGGGATGCCGGTGAGATTCATCCGCTGCTCCGGCGTGAGGTCGAGGTAGTAGTGGTTCGTGATGGCCGCCCGGCGCGCATTACCGAGGGACGGAGGGACGTGCCGCCCGGCGCTTAGGCTCCAGCCGGTGGGGACGCGGTAGCCCGGTGGACAAGGGTAGTTCAAGCGCAAAGCTCCTCCGCTTTGCTGGTAGGTTAGAGTGGTGCGGTGGAAGCCATGAGAGAGTGATGAGAGATTGTAGAGATGTGATAATGCTGGCCAAGCCGGGCTACATATATGTAGTGAGAAATGGCGGGAAAAATGGGAGCGGGAAGACAGGAGGCGGGAAGAAAGTGGCGGGAAGAAAGAGGCGGGAAGACAGGGAAGAAATGGCGGGAAGAAGAGGAATCAGAGTTGGTCATCTAACCTTTAGTCCCGGCTGGTTGGTGCAACCGGGACTAAAGGTTAGACAGACGCGTGGGTAGCGCCTGACGCCTACTGTCGGAGGAACAAGACAAAGCAGAAGCGGCGCCGTGCCTATAAAAAGGAGCATCGATACGCCAAGATAGAGGCGTGAAGAAATGGCGGGAAGACATAGGCGGAAAGAATCGCGGAAAACTGGCCGGGAAGAACTTGTGGGAAGAAAGAGGCGGCCGGGAAGAACTTCTCTGAATTTTTGATATATTATTTGTATTTTTAGAATTTTGAAATGAATTAGTTCTATTTTTCTGAATTTTTGATATATTATTTGTATTTTTAACATATTGAATTGAATTAGTTTTATTTTTGACATATTATTTGTATTTGCCTCGTAGGGTTTGGAGACGGTTCGTAGATACAAAGGACGTAGAACTTTATATGCATTAAATTATGTATGGAAACTTGTTCAAAATTGTATATGGTCATCCGATGATATTGAATATATATTGTATATTCCTCTTGAATTCTTTTTGGTTCTAATTTTAAATTTGTTTGAAATTGTACATTCATATGCATGTATGTAGTACCGTAGAATATGTGAAACTCCTTCAAAATTAAAATAAAGCACAAAAGAAATTAAACAATACAAATTAAACAGAAAACAATACAAATTAAAAAGAAAACAATACAAATTAAACAGAAAACAGGTTTGGGGGGGGGGGGGGCTAAAAACCAAAACCTTCGGCGGCGGTTAGTCGCGGTTTGCGAGAACAACGCGACTAAAAATAAAGACACTAATCATGATTGGCAGACCAACGCGACTAAAAAATGAAATGAGCATAAAACCCATAAAAACCCTTTAGTCGCGGTTGGGCAGGCAACCCGCGACTAAAAATACTGCTAATCATGGGCCTCGTCGCCAACCGCGACTAAAGAGAGAACTATAAATACAAAACTCCTCGACGCCGCCCGCCGTTCTCGCTTTGTCTCTGCGCGCCCTCGACGCCGCCCGCCCGTCGCCCTCGCCCTCAGCGCCGCCCGCCGTCGCCCTCGCCCTCGGCGCCGCCCGCCGTCGCCCTCGCCCACAGCAGCCGCGCCGGCCCGGCCTCGTCTTGCCGCCTCGCTTCGCCCGCCCATGTACACGGTCCTCTGCTGCACTCTTTATACCGCGCCCGCCTCGCTTCTCACCCTTGGCTGCGCCGCCAGACCCGCCGCCGCAGCCCTTCCGCCGTCCACGTGCACCGGGGTTGCCACTTCTTGCTGTGGCTCGCTTTTCAGCGGTGGCGGCGCCAGCGCCGTCCCTCCCCTGTCGACACTGGCGGGTACCAGCGCCCGCTCACAGCGCCGTTAGCCCGACCGCTAAGGCCCTGGCCCACGACATATGGGGCCCGCCCCCATAATAATAAATAAATAAAATAATTAATTAACTAATTAAAGAATTAATTAATTCTGTATTAGTTTAACCTAATCATTTTAGTTAACTAATTAAGCCTAACTAATTAACTTAAACCCTGATTAACCTAAACAGTGTATGACAGGTGGATCCCACTGGACCCACACGTCAGTTTGACCAGTCAACACCTCTGTTGACTGCTGATGTCATGATGATGTCAGCACGCACTGTTCTGGATAATGTTGAATTAAATTAATTAAATAAATTCTAAAAATGATTTAAAAATTTAGAAAATCATATAAAATAAACCGTAGCTCAGATGAAAATACTTTCTACATGAAAGTTGCTCAGAACAACGAGACGAATCCGGATACGCAGCCCGTTCATCCGCCACACACCCCTAGCATATCGAACACGCAACTTTCCCTCCGTACATCTCGTCTCAAAACGCGAAACACCGGGTGTCGTGGAATTGTCACGGCAGATGTCCTAGTGTGAGACTTAGTCGTGAGGCCAACGCATCTATGTAGTAGCTTGAGAGGGGTTGAGTGGAACCGAGAGATGCAACACAACACAAGGGTTTAGACAGCTTCGGGCCCTGGGAAACATCATCCGGTAACAACCCTACATGTTGTTTGAGGCTAGGTATCATTATGCTCATCATGGAGTCATCGGTAAACCGGCTCTTTGTGTCTAGCCCTAGAGATTGTTTCTTCTTGCTTGTTCCTCTTTGGGGAGCCCTGCCCCTCCTTATATATATTGAAGGCGGGTTATATGTGGATTCCTATTAGGATTAAGACTAGTCTACATTCTAATACAAACCGGATACAAGTCCGGGTCCTAACTCCTTGTAAGGGAAATATTCCTCACGCCTTTCCTCTTAAACCGGCCCACCAATAACATGAACCGGCCTTCTGGGCCTTGGGCCTTGCCATCCGTCTGACCCGTCGTCGGGGTCATTTGTGAGTTGTCAGGCTCGTAAATCGTCAGACCAGTGAACCGCCAGACCCATGGATCGCCAGTCCTCTGGTAGGTTATGATGAAGCGCCAAGTCCGGCCGGGTTATACTTCCAGCCGGGTTACGCCGCGGGGTATATCCCCGACATTAGCCCCCAGTTTAATTTGGATTTATCCATGTTAAACTGATCTGCAACATAAACACAAGAACAAATTTGGCGACACCCTCTCCCACCCCTTCCTCGCCCCCTCCTTTTGCCACCGCCCTTTCGCCACCGCCACCGCCACCGCCCCCCTTCTTCACTTAATTAATTTGTTTTTACTACATGTTTTAAGGACTGACATAATGGCGGACGATAGAGCTGACCCGATTATGGACAACTATGATCCGGACGGTGAAGCACATATGTTCGGCATCATAAACGGCGATATTCTATATGTGCCGACCGGAGAAGAAGAAGATGATATCTCTTCTTATCTGAACCTTGACGGTGAAGATGAAGGGCGCCGTCGGCAAGATGATGTTAACAAACGTCGATAAACGCACGATCTTCAAATGGAAGTAGCAACCACCTCCGCGCCGAGGTATATATATACATTGAGCCTCGTGATACAAACTAACTGATTTGAATAAATATGTGTGTACTAACGCAGCGACTCTCTTTCTTATTTTAGCCCTCGGCGGATCGTCAAACAATCGAGTACGTCGTCAAAGCGTGGCGCAACCAAGACGATGAAACAAGGAGAAACATGCACCATCGAGGTTGTCGACAAGGCAACCGCAGGCACCGGAGCCCCGCAAGAACGCCACCAAGTTTGTCACCAATGCGGAGCCATTGTTAGAGACAACGCCTCGATCACCGCCCAGAGTGGAATGAGCCAAAGAAGGCACGAATTGATGGTTTCACTTTTGTCGATAAGAGAACAAAAAAGATTGCTTCAAGAAGCTTATGGAACATTTTGTTCTACCTCCGAATACAACAAATTCGATGAGGAGGGTAACAAGATTGAGGAAAACAAGGAGAGGAGGAGGCTAGTCAAACAGTTCGCTCTTCATAAGATGGCCGACGCATTCCGGAAATTCAAGCAAAATCTAGCCCGTGACTTTGTCAAGCAGAACAAGACTCGGATTTCAAAGGACAATATGAGAAACTGAAACATGATTGACCAGAATTTGTGAAGCAAAAGAAATCGGAGCAGTTCATTCAAATATCGAAAAAATAAGGAAAATGCGGCTAAGAAGGAGTACAATCATGTTATGGGGCCAGGAGGGTATCGCATTTGGGTGCCTAGGTTGGAGAAGATGGAGAACGAGCTGAGGGCGCGAGGAATCCGTCCAGTGCGGAGGGATGGGACCCAAGGGCCAAAAGCTGGTGGTACGGGCATGGGGAACGCTGAACCCGGAGACAGGGAAGTGTGTTTACCGGGCAAATTAATTAAACCCACCCAAGCCCTTATTGACGCAATGAAGGATGCTCAACAGGGAAGATCAAGTTCAACAGAGAGAACGACGCTACCGACAAAAGCCCTCGGGAATCCTGAACACGGAGGACGTGTACGAGGCATGGGGCACATTCCGTGGAAAATAGGGTTCCCCGAGCGATGACCCGTCTGATTCTGAAGCCGTAAGAGAAAGATGGATCGGGAAGCAGATGTTGTGGCGCGGTTGGCATCGGAAATGGATGTGATGAAGAAAACCATGAGTGTACTAGTAGCGAAAGAGATGCAGCTCGGTGCAGCATGAAGATCATCCAGCGGATCTCGGAAGCCAAGAGCGGAGAAGCAGCGTGGCTTCCACGGAGGCCCCACCGGCTGGTGCAGATGCACCGACGATCGAAATTACTGCACCGGAGCCTCTGGTGGTCGAAATTACTGCACCGGAGCCTCTGGTGGTCGAAATTACTGCACCGGAGCCTCCTCGCTACCCGTGGACGATATAAAGGAGATGAAAGAATGTCATCTGTATTATCCTATCGGGAACATGTCCATGAAGGTAGCCATCGGCAGTGCTTTACCATGTTTACCTGGAGCACTCCACCACAACAACCCCATTCAAGATAGCTATGCTCGTGTCACGGTGGAGGACATAGTCCAAGGGTTTGAGGACCTGGAGATTGACATTGCTACACGAAGGGGAGAAAAGACTTGGAGATGTCAAGCGCCATTTCATTCTATGGCAAAAGAAGTTTATCAAGTTTCAGCGAGGCGCCAAGGACAACAAGTCCACCCCCTACGGTGGTGGTGGTGGCGGTGGCGGTGGTGGTGGTGGTGGTGGTGGTGGCGGTTCACCTACACCTCCGCCACGTCACCGACGCCGCCTCCCCGATCCACAACGTCCGGCGGGTGATCATCCGCCGCCCCGATCCTCGTCTGGCGGGTGATCGACGCCGCCCCAATCCACCTACGGCAAAGAAGCGAAGCAGTCCTGGATTATTAACCCGGACCCTTATGTACCTAAGACCACAAAGGTACCGGAGCCATCATCAAGCCTCTCCCCACAAGGCCTTGGGAACGTAGTGCCGAGGAAGTCGACGCTGCCGCGGCTGCTGATTTGGAGAAATGGAAGGCGGACTGCAAGAAGAAAAGAGAGCCCGAGCCCAAGCCAGTATTTTCTGATGAGCAAAAGAAGTGGGCTAAGTCATTTTTGAGCACACCGTCCCAAGCCGCGAAGAATCTTCCTAACGACTATGCACGTGAACTTCGCAGGCAGGCACTCATGTTCAAGGAGAACAAAGAGCGGGAGAAGGCCGAAAGTAAAAAGCGGAAACAAGTTGCCCAGCTCGGGGAACAAATTAAACAATCGATTGCCCCGCTTATAGTGGAAGCCTTCTGTCCGGATGCCCCCGAGATCATACAAGCTGCGGCAACACATGGATTGACTGTAACGAGTGCCAGAGAACAAGCGGCCAACTTAGGTATTACTCTTCGTGAACTGTTAGGCCTTGATGAGGCGCCAGTGAAGGAGGTAGTAATTACATATGTCAAAAATGGGCCTCTCGTCGAGCCTGCAAGAGAAAAGGATCTACCTCCACAAATGAAAGGTCTGCTGAATTGGTACAAGGGTTACATAAAAAATAAAAACGCCAAAGAATATATTTATGCGGAAGTTAGACATGAGCATCACTTCAAACATTACTATGTACAAATTGCACTGAGTGAATTGTTCCAGCTTTTCAATCTGCGCGAGCTCGACAAATCTATCATCAGTTGTTACGCTCGTAAGTGATTTATTAATTTCTACCCCATCTCGTTCATATTGCCTGCACTATATATATGTCCTAACTATATTGTTGTGTCCGCTATTATACATGCAGAATGAAGATTAAAGAATGCAGAGTAAGGAACATCCATGATGTTGGGTTCATTGACCCACACATCGTTAATGGACATGTGTTGGACCGTCACCCCGCCAACGTGGAGGCAGACCTGTGGCAGTTTCTTACAAAGCAGGAACTCAAAAGTGATATTCTATTTCCTTACCATTTTGGGTGAGTGTTTCTGTCTTGAGCACATTCTCTTTTGTTTACTCCATGCATGGTATGTGGCGGCTAATCGATGAGTTATGCATGACGTCTTGTGCATGTATCGTGTCCGCAGGTTTCACCGGATTCTGCTAGTAATTAAAGTTAACACCTCAGAATGTCTCGCCCACGACTCTCTGAATATGGATCCAAAGCTTTGGGCGGCATGAGAAGAATGCTGCAGAAGTAATTATTTTCATTCATTTGCGCTCTATATCGATCGGCCTATTTTGTTCATTTCCTAATATCAAGTAACTAATAACTCTCTTGTTCATTTAATTTTCTTTGCCTCGTAGGGTTTGGAGACGGTTCGTAGATACAAAGATCGGTGAATTCAAAAAAGAGCTAGAATTCAAAAGGTCAAAGGCTAAGAATGCTGGGGATATTCAGCCAACGGAGACCAATCTATGTGGATACTATATGCAGGAGATGATCCGAGATACACCTCTGGCGGGTTCCGAGTGATACCAATGCTCGGAGGAATAACCTCCGTGGATGCTTAGTCCGTAAGCTCGCTTCCGACCACTTCAAGAGGAACTAGCTGGATGGTTCAGCAGGAAGTCCTCAATCCTAAAGGAGAACACTATTACGAGGACGTAGAACTTTATATGCATTAAATCATGTATGGAAACTTGTTCAAAATTGTATATGGTCATCCGATGATATTGAATATATATTGTATATTCCTCTTGAATTCTTTTTGGTTCTAATTTCAAATTTATTTGAAATTGTACATTCATATGCATGTATGTAGTACCGTAGAATATATGAAACTCCTTCAAAATTAAAATAAAGCACAAAAGAAATAAAACAATACAAATTAAACAGAAAACAGGTTTAGGGGGGCTAAAACCCTAAACCTGTGGCGGCCTTTAGTCGCGGTTGGCGAAGAACCGCGACTAAAGGTCCTCCGCCTGACGGCCGCTGGCGCCACGTGGACGGGCCGTTAGTCGCGGTTCTTAAGCAGCCGCGACTAAAGGTGGGGGCTTTAATCGCTTATTTGGTCGCGGTTGCGCAACCGCGACTAATGGCAGTTGCGAACCGCGACCAAAGGCCTTTTTTCCACCAGTGCTCCATCTGTATCTGAACGTATGTCCAGCCCGCGTGGCGTGCCATCGTGGCAGTGGCTGAGAGTTGGAAGGCGCTAGGTGGCCCGAGCGTGAGGATTTTTTTACAAGACCCCCTCATATAATTAGTCATGCAGGCAAACCTCATGAATTAGAAATTAGAAAAGGGAAAAAAAATGTGATACATGATTGAACCCTCGTTGTCACACATTGCATTGTACGCAAAGGTTGTCCACCATGCCATACATAGCTCAGTAAATATCGAGGTCGAACTCCATATATTGCATCGCTATGCATAAAGTAACTTTGGAGCACGGGTTGTGTCCTATTTTTTTGAAGTTCAAAGAAACGGATTTTTTACAGCTAAAAAATTTCTGAATGTTTTTGATTTTTTGTACATGCACACATAGAAGTAATATATCCTTGTGAATTTTCATTAATATATGTGCTTGTATGCGAGAGATAAAAAAGACAAATACATGCAAAAATTGGCTTTTGTTTGGCCGTGATGTTCTCTTGTTTTCTGCAGGATATAATATAACATAATTTCAAATGAAATTTGGAAGTCACTTAGAGCACATGCATACTTTTTTGTGTGAAAACAATCAACTCTTTTTGAAACTTTTAAGTGGCAGATGTTAGCCTTTAAAAAATGTGCTCAGTGGCCACCATGCTCTAAAAATCCTCTTTGGTTGCTATGTACCTCTTCAAGTGATTCTTATTTATATATGGCACTTCTATGGACCCGCACAAACTTTATTTCAGTTTTTCAAGTTCTTTATTTTTATTTTTCACACTGTTTTTTCGTTCAAGAAAAAAATGTAAGAAAAAATATAACTGCCATAAACTCAAAGAAAGTGTTAGTGCATTTGAAAAAATGTTTAGCATGTATTAAAAAAATTAGAATGTGCATTTATAAAATGTTTGTCTCGCATTACAAAATTTGTAATGTGTATTTAAAAAGAGTTCAACGTGTATTAAAATTATTCTATAACATTTTTTAATAATTGTATTAAAAAGCTCACCAAAATACCTTTTAATGCATGTTGAATAGTTTACAGAATACAACGTTGTAAAATTGTTAATAATTAGGTATTTTAGAAATACAATGAAGATAAACAATAATAGTGTGTGCTTGTGGTCCAGAATGAAGATACATGAATTTACACAATAATTTCTAATATAGGCAGAACTATTTCAATACCCATAAATTTTTGAAAAAGTTAATGTCTACCTCTTCAAAGTACGCAATAACAAAAAAGAAAAAATATTTAAAATAAAAAATAATTGCATATTGTATTTTTTATATGGGAAAGTTACGTCTCATGAAACTAAACAAGAAATTGGATAAAAATAAAAATGAAACTGATAGATAACGAATTAGGAAAATTAAAGAGTGATACGTGCGTCCACATAGCTTTCTAGCTAAGAGGTGAACACAATACATATTTTGGGCAAGTGGACACATCAGCCGTAGTTGACCGGGAGGTTTTAAACCCCTTCATGATGATTTTTTCATGTTATTTCTCGCTAGCATACATTGTATTTCACGTCCTTCCTATGTGATTAAAATAAATATAAGGGGGGTTTTGTAAAAAATTTCCTCATGCACGGAGTACCCAACACTTTCCCACTCTCAGCCACTTATAGGTGGGTCACCGCCATGCAGATTGGACGTACATTTAGATATGGAAGGAGGCACCGTATTTGCACGATTAGACAAGTTCAAGCACTAGTTTCATGTATTTTGCAACTTTAGGCACCAAACTGACCGCCAAGGATAAGTTAAGGCACCTTCATTGTATTTAACTCTTTTGTTTTCTAAGGGGGCGCAGCTACGATCTTTATTCTAGGATTGAGCCACACGTATAGTTGGATAGATTTAGTTTTTTTCCTTATAAAGAAAGATTTTCATGTAATCTTTTTTTAAACTGCGTGTAATATTTATTTTAGGATTGAGCCGAACGCACACACGCACACCCTACCCCTATGAGCACCTCTGAGAGACTGTGCCGGCATATCATCTTGAGATTTACGAAGACACCGTAGGCGTCTCGTCGTCGACGGGAACGTCTCCTCCCACTGAAAGCGCATTGCCGGAAATCCGGAAATAAATTCAGGAATAATGCGAGCACCAGGATTTGAACCCTGGTGGGTTGGGGATACCACTGTCCACCTAACCAACTCAACCACAGGTTGATTCGCGAGTCATCTTAGATCTAATCCATTAATTATGTCCTTCAAGTCACTGGTCCACCATATTAATGACCCAATGTTTCTAATTATTGTGATAATTTCTAGCTTATTTATCTTTTTATGATTAACCTGAGAGCAATTTTTTATATCTAATAGATAGATGTACAATCTAGTTCTATATGCCGTGTCCAAATTGAACTAACTTGTACGTGAGCCTATTTTATTTTTTGATCCGGATGTAACTTTATGTAATTTGCATTTTTAGTCGTAGTTTGCTTTTTTTTCCTCCATCTATTTCTTAATATTTTTTTGAGGGGTCCCTCTATTTCTTAATAGACTTGTGTACGTGAATAATCTTTTTTCTTGCTCTGTTTCTTTTTATTTATTTATTTTGAGGATCCTCCCTCTATTTCTTAATGGACATGCTAATCATGGCTATGTGCGTGTCTTTTATTCCAAAAATCAAAATAAGTAGGCCGGATTAAGCTGCACGTACATGATGGATGTGTACGTGACTTTTGTTCCAAAAAATTAGGCAGGATTGAGCCGCATGTATAGGCTAAGGATAGCTACAGTTTTTTTAGTTTTTATTCTTGTTGGGATGGAGCGATCTGATCCATTAATTATTTCTTTTAAGTTGTGGGTCCACCAAATCAACAACTGGATATTTCTAATTATTGTGGTAATTTCTAGTTAATTTATCTTTTTTCTGATCAACCCATCAAGCACTTTTCTTTTAAGTTGTGGGTCCACCAAATCAACGACCGGATATTTCTAATTATTGTTGTAATTTCTAGTTAATTTATCTTTTTTCTGATCAACCCATCAAGCACTTTTATATATAAATAGATGAAAAAGGGGTTTGTTCGCACACGAACACGTCACCGTGTACCTCCAATGCCGAGGGTGATGCACCACAACTCACGTCGAAGGAGACCCGTCCAGAAGCGCCGTATGCAAGCAATCCGGCGGATGCTTTTGAGGACTCGAAACCCCACACGCTCGGGAGGGACCCCGTCTGGACGCGCGGCGGTTATGGGCTGCCCTAGGTCGATTCGCTCGCCCCTAGAGCCTCGAGGATCGCTGCCCTTCAACACAAAGAACGAACGAAGAACGAGAGAGAAAGAACCAGGGATAGATGTAAAAACTAGGGTAAAAAGTAGTATATTGATTTGTCGATTGTGTGTTGTTCAATTGGCCGTCACCTCTCATCTATTTATGAGGCGGCTGGACTTCCCGTACAAGAAAAGGACTAAAAAGTCCATCCAAAACGTCAAAAACCCTAACCTAACTCGAACAGAATCTTTGGCAATTTTCCGGATCAACTCGGTCTCACCGATTGGTTTGCTTCGGTCCCACCGAGTGAACGTGGCCAACTCTCTGTAAATTTCTGTAATTTCCCGGATCAATTCGGTCTCACCGATTAGTTTGCTTCGGTCCCATCGAGTGAGCGTTGCCAACTTTCTGTAATTTTCCGGATCAACTCGGTCTCACCGAGTCAATCAACTCGGTCGGTCCGAAATGACTCTGCAGCTTCTGTTTCTGACCTTGTTTTGCCTCCACAAGTTGCATACGACCTTGGATTATGACGATTTTTATATCAAAATCAACCGATTCGACGAGATGCACAACTTTCATGTTGAAACGTTTTCCATCAGAGGCCATCTTAATTGAGTTTATGGCCATTTTATAATCTGATGTCAATATGAGCATCTCCGAACTTGTCATAATTTTTGCATCCGAGCTCCGTTTTAGACCATCTTCAAATCCATCTCGATCTTCTCGAATAGAGCTATCCCATGGTGACTTCCAATCATAACTTTGAATTAATATTGACATAGCTTTAAGAAACTTTTATGATTTGCCACTTTTGAGCGTCAACACATGTCCCCCTGTTTTTCGGCAAAGCTAGCGTGCCGAAAAATAACTTATACCATGTTTGTTCTAAGGACGATGTCAACACTCCATCGGCCATTTTATATGTGCTTAGGGCGATAAATATATATCGGCCATGTTCTTGCTTAGGGCGATAAATCTATATCGGCCATTGATTTTAACTTCTTGTTTACATCATACCTTGGAACCGATTACCACCAATCGGCTTTAAAGAGATGGGAATGAACCCGTTCCTTGTATCACTAAGGAAATCAAACTCTGAGAGGTCACGCCCTGTTAAGCAAATAACAATCAGGATGATTTCAATCCACCAACGCATCGGCCAAAGCAACACAAGCTGAATTATCCGCGTGAACGCTTTCTACCTCATCATCGACCCATTGTATTAAGAATTGATGCATGGTAGATGGCACACATTTGTTAGCATGAACTCGTGGCCTAATATAACATTATAGTTACCTTGCACCTCGGCGATGAAGAATGTGGTGGCCAAAGTTTTGCTTCCCACAGTGAGTTCCATGCACATCACACCTTTGGCCTCTATCTTTTCTTTACCCTCAAATCCATTAAGTACCATATTGATCTTCATCAATGCGTCATCATCTAACCCAAACTTCTTGAAGACCGAGTAGGGCATTAGATTTACCACAGCACCACCATCAACAAGCATCCTAGCAACCGGCGATCCGTTAATATGACCTTTGAGGTACAATGGCTTCAAGTGTTTCACCGGTTCTTTTGGCTTCTCGAAGATAGCGTTCTTAGGACCAAAATCTAGCTGGGCCACATCCTCTTCTTCACCTATAGCACGAAACTCGGCAGGTAAGTAATACACCATATTAATATCCATACCTTCCCGAACCGGCGTAGATTCGTAATCCACCATCTCGTCTTCATCTTCCAATGTGTATATTGGGCTTAAAGTTTCCTCAATTGAAGGGGATGTTTCAGGTGGTGTGGACGATGTAATAGGAGTCGCATCATCCTCTTTGTGTGGTGAAGGTGTTGCTGCAGCTAATGTAGAAGCATCTGCGTTTTCTTTTTGTTTAGGCCTCCACACTTGTTTCATGAGCGCCATGGGCCGAATTTCATTGAACAATTCGTCCCTTTGCTTCTGAACTTGGCGCTCTACCTTCTCGTGGTTCCTCATGCATTGTAATCTCCTTTTCATTGTCTTAGTTAAACCTGGAGGACACCACCTAGGTTGAATACGTTTGGTATCCCTATGTTTGGCCCTGCTCGTGCTAGCCTCATGATCATTAGCCATAGAAACCTGTTGAACAATAAGAATATCACCATTAGAATTAGCCAGATTACCAACAATCGGCTTTGTGATCTCCTTTTGCTTGTCGCATTCTGAAATTTCCGCATTAGGTGACTTAACGCGCCACACTTTTTTATTGACCTTGCTTGGAGAAAATCTTGTTGGCCAATTAGCACCATAGCTCAAACGGCCTTGTGTGGGATAATAAAGCCTCTCGGGAGCAGGCCTTCTAGGTACTGCCACCCCATATGAAAAACATAAGGAGTCATTGGGAGTTGCCCCCATCCTCCATTGAAGTCTCCCATGTAATATGGCGCATAGGGGGTTGTGACATCCATGGTGTCGGTACCCATGACCCATATGGCCCTGCATTGCGTCGAAACTCTTGCTCCGTAGGCGATCTTGAACGCTTTGAATGTGATGGCCGATTAGAGCTAGAACCGGCCGCTTGACTTTCATATTTGGATAACAACATATCAAAAGTTGGCTTGATTTTCTTGTGCTTAGTTTCATTCTTTTTCCACTTGCCAACTTCTGAATTCTTGGGCCTGATCAATTTAACATGAGTATCCTCTTGCACTTGTGGTTGCCCCCCGAGTGTAGCATTTTTTATAGTGATCTTCAACACTTCCTTGCCATCGGGTTGCTTCTCAAGCACAATCTTTCTTCCCAATACCTTGTCGCCCTCCTTGCTATTCCTGAGTTCACCAATAACAACATTATCTTTATTAGAGGATTCGGCTATGTTAGGCCGAATTAACATTTTCTTCCCTTCCAAGTCCATGGTGTTTATTGGGAAGGGTTGTTTATCAACTTGCATCTCAGCAAAACTCAATCGTCCATCATTAATGGCCGATTGTATCTGTCGTCGAAAAACATTGCAATCTTAGTAGCATGAGAAAATGAATTATGGTACTTGCAATAAGCACGCCGTTTTAGCTCTTCAAACGGTGGTATGGTGTGTGATATTCTAATCATCTTGTCTTGCAACAGAGCATCAAATATTTTATCACACTTTGATATATCAAAAGTAAACCTCATCTCCTCATCACGATTCTTGCGAATCGGCTTCGGCTTAAGAGCATTGCACATATAGGGTTTGGCCTTTGAGGACCAAACAAATTCAGTTGTATAGACATCAACCTCATCGTCCGAATTATCATCATTGCGTTCAACCATATGCATTCTAGGACGATCGGTTGTAGACCTATGGACCTCTTTACTTCGACTCTCTTGGGCCAAAGCTTTTTGTAAGACTTGATTAATGCTCAGAAACTCATAACTTTCTAGTCTCTCTTTAATGTGAGTTTTCAAACCATTAAGAACAAGATCCGCCAAGTCTCTTTCAGTTATCACTAAGCTATAACATCGGTTTTTTATATCTCTAAATCTCTTGACATAATCGGGGACCGATTCATCATGTTTTTGCCTAACCGATGTAAGATGTGACAACTTCACCTCATTATCGCCGCTATAAAAGTGATCATGAAACTTTTGCTCCAATTGCGACCATAAGAGAATTGAGCCATGTGGTAAAGCAGCAAACCATGAAAATGCGGTGCCAGTTAAAGACAAGGGAAACAAACGCACTTTCAACTCTTCTATGGAACCTGCTTCACCCAACTGTGCTAGATATTGACTCACATGCTCCCAAGTCGTTTTCGTGCCCTCTCCATTAAATTTAACAAAATCAGGAACCTTGTAACCCTGAGGGTACAAAACTGCATCAAAGTGTTCAGGATAAGGCTTTTGGTATACACGACTCTTTACTTTTGGCTCGTTTCCTAAAGTTTCTTGAAACATCTTATGCAAATCCTCCCTTAATTTGGCTAAAATTGGATCCGAGGTAGATGAAGATGTTTGTGGCAATGACATAGGAGCAACTTGAGCACTAGCTAGCGGTGCAACTTGTGGGATGGGCACCGAACCATAATTCGGCGGAAGCCAAACATGCTTGCGCCTATAGGTGGTGTGACAAAGTGATTCGGCGTTGATGCCGAGTTGGGCACACTCATTATAGGATTAGGATATCTAGGTGCAGCCACAAGCTGATTGGTTTGAGTAGGGTAAAAATTCAACGGCATATTATATTGTTGTTTCATAGGTGGTGCCGATGAAATAGGTAATGTTGGACTAGGGTTTTCAGATATACCAACAGTACCACTAGATGATGGAGGCATATTTTTCTAAGCATTAGCACTAGCCACAAAAGAATTATATGCCATCACATTACTCTTACTAACAAGACTCTCAATCACAGCCACTTGCTCTGGAGAAAAGACTTTACTCACAGTGATTTCATCTTGTTCATCAATGAGAGGAGGGAAATTGACGTTTCCAACCGGAGTGATGTTGCCTTGACGGTCCTTCTCGAAACTTGAAAGAAACGCCTCCAAATCCTCCTCCTCGCGCTTCTTCTTGAGCGCCTCAAAATCCTCTTCACGCTGCTTCTTGCGCGCTTCGTAGGTTTGGCGATGTTCATCCGATAGTTCATCAAGACCGGGCTTAATGATGTTATCGGCGCTAACTTCTGAGGGCTTGGGGAGATCCGACATGGTTGACGATGATTCTTAATCTTTCTTCCCCGGCGTGGTCGCCAAAAAGTGTGTTCGCACACGAACACGTCGCCGTGTACCTCCAACGCCGAGGGTGATGCACCACAACTCACGTCGAAGGAGACCCGTCCGGAAGCGCGGTACGCAAGCAATCCGGCGGGTGCTTTTGAGGACCCGAAACCCCACACGCCCGGGAGGGACCCTGTCTGGACGCGCGGCGGCTATGGGCTGCCCTAGGTTGATTCGCTCGCCCCTAGAGCCTCGAGGATCGCTGCCCTTCAACACGAAGAACGAACGAAGAACGAGAGAGAAAGAACAAGGGAGAGATGTAAAAACTAGGGTAAAAAGTAGTATATTGATTTGTCGATTGTGTGTTGTTCAATCGCCGTCACCTCTCATCTATTTATGAGGTGGCTGGACTTCCCGTACAAGAAAAAGACTAAAAAGTCCATCCAAAACGTCAAAAACCCTTACCGAACTCGGACAGGAATCTTTGGCAATTTTCCGGATCAACTCGGTCTCACCGATTGGTTTGCTTCGGTCCCACCGAGTGAACGTGGCCAACTCTCTGTAAATTTCTGTAATTTTCCGGATCAACTCGGTCTCACCGATTAGTTTGCTTCGGTCCCACCGAGTGAGCACTGCCAACTTTCTATAACTTTCTGTAACTTTCCGGATCAACTCGGTCTCACCGAGTCAATCAACTCGGTCGGTCCGAAATGCCTCTGCAGCTTCTGTTTCTGACCTTGTTTTGCCTCCACAGGTTGCACACGACCTCGGATTAAGACGATTTTTATATCAAAATCAACCGATTCGACGAGACGCACAACTTTCAGATAGAAACGTTTTCCATCAGAGGCCATCTTAATTGAGTTTATGGCCATTTTATAATCTGATGTCAATATGAGCATCTCCGAACTTGTCATAACTTTTGCATCCGAGCACCGTTTTAGACCATCTTCAAATCCATCTTGATCTTCTCGAATAGAGCTATCCCATGGTGACTTTCAATCATAACTTTGAATTAATCTTGACATAGCTTTAAGAAACTTTTACAATTTGCCACTTTTGAGCGTCAACAGAGTTTTATTCCAAACTGATAGAGTTACAGTCGAGAGGCAAAAGATCCTCGATACATGGTGGCCGTAGATGCATCCACACAGCCATGGTACACTCTAGCGACCATAATTTGCCAAGTGGTCAGCGACACTATTCTGATCCCTATTTATTTTATGGGGAATAAACTCCCTATCCCTCATCAACGCCTTAATTTCAGCTATGAGATGTCCATAGGCAGAACGAATCAATCCATTTCCTGTCAAACTCGATAACGCCACACTAGAATCAGATTGAACAATCACCAGACAATTGGAGTGTTGTATAGCAAGTGCCATCCCTTGCATAAGCGCATGTATCTTCACTTCCAGTGCATCATTGCAATTGAAAATATACCGGTATGCTGCAAAAATAACTGATCCATCATGTCGCCGAAGAATCATCCCTATGGCTGTGGCGCCAGAATCAACTGAAAAAGATCCATCAACTGATAGAGCAACAGAGTCTGTAGTAGGAGGTGGACAAGGCTTAGGAGCAGGATTAATTCTCACTTCGGGCAAAGCCCAATCAGCAACCGGCATTTTCCCTTTGAGTATTTCCTCAGTGCTCAACTTCTTGGCATCACAAATAGATTCATATAGCTTACTAAAAAGTCAACAGTAATATCCACGGGAGGAACCTCTTTATCATGAGTAAAATCATTACGTAATTGCCATATACACCAAATGAGCATTAGTACTCGATCCCTCTCTGCCTCGTTGCAGTTAAGCAATAAATTAAGCAACCATTCCTGCCCACTGTTAACAAAGAGATGATCGTGATCGTGGGGGAGAGACCAAACACGCCTCATGCCCTCCCAAATACTACGTGCATTGTTACATGCAACTAGTGCATGGTAGCTGTCCTCATCGGTTATACCACAGAGTGGACAAGTTGTAGTCGCTAATGCACCTGTCGCCGCACGCCAAGCCATGTGCTTCATACGTAGAGGAACATTCGAATGCCATATAATATTCCAAACAGATCGGTTTCCTTTAGGATTAGCACTGGAAGATCCACCAGAAAACTGATCATCATGCTCGGCCGTCGCTAAGTGATACGCACTTTTCACTGTAAACTGGCCATTCTTCTCTGGGTGCCAGGCGAAGAAGTCTTGTCGTCGACTAGGTGAGGCTCGAATCTTTAGAATTTCCCAGACGTCCATCTGCCAGAAATGGTTATTCAAACGTTGCACCAACCAAGCACCATTTTCATCAAGGAAATCAGCCACCCGATTAAAACGACAATTACCTTCGGGTGTGACCGGTCGGAGATTATGACCCCGTGGAATCCAAGGGTCCCTCCATGTACGAATCAAAGATCCATCTCCAACTTGCCAAATGATTCCTTTTTTAACAAGCTCTAAACCATGTTTAATTCCCTTCCATACAGCTGAAGAATTTCCTGAAAATACTCGCGTCCTTGTAAAAACCACTAGCTGAAGTATCTACATGGACGAAAATGTAAAGTCGTTGCAATACAGGGACTTCTCTAGGGAGTTGCAATATACAGAAGTTACGGTAGTGGTCGATATATATATATATATATATATATATATATATATATATATATATATATATATATATATATATATATATATATATATATATATATATATGTTCCGGCGAGGTTGAAATCGAGACGAGGCGTGAAGGTGGGCGGTGCACCGGAACCAGTCCTAGCTAGGTGCATGGAGCAGGAGCATACGTCACCGATCGACCTGCCTCTGACCCTGTGCAAGAGCAGAACAGTGCACGTGCAAGTACTCGTTGGCAAGGGCGCGTGAGTACGAGCACAAGCTCGAGTAGTAATGCATTCCGGCCTGGCTATTTTCTTTCTCGTGTTCGAGAGCAACACAGCCTCTACCGCCGCCGCGGTGGTGAGGGCAAGGGTACAAGGAATAGGGCGGAGGCGACGTGCTACAGTCGATGAGGGACAACATGCTACAACCAACAAGACGGATCCTGCAACGGGTAGGAAAGAAAAGGTGCAAACATTGGGACAAAATGTTGTAAGATCGACTAAGACTTGATTAAATCTCAGTCGACTGAGTTTTAACAAGCCCGTTTTGAAAAGGGTTAGTTTTGTCATTTTTCACACAATACAAGAGCTTTTGGAGTTGCAATATAGACAAGTTACGGTGGTGCTCGAGATATTCTCGTTTAGTTCCAGCGAGGTTGAAATCCAGACAAGGCGACGAGGTGGCCAGTGGTGCAGTGCACCGGAACCAGTCCTAGGTGCAGAACACGTCCCTTGAGCCACGACGCCGATCGACCTGCTCCTACCCCGTGCAAGAGCAGGACAATCTGCATGCAAACCGATGTGCACGTGCATCTTTTATGCATCCCGGCGTGGCCTTTTTTTCTTCTTGTGTTCCTTAGCAACACAGTCCCTGCCGCCGTTCCGCGTTGTAAGAAGGAATAGAGAGGGGATTGGTAGAACTAATGTTGTATTGCTTGAGCCTTGTGGGCGTATATATAGGAGTACATGACCATATTGAAGTACAAGGCAAAATAGAAATAAATCCAAGTCTATCCTATACTTCCTAATAATCACGATACTCAACACCGATGCTGACATAAGAGCTCAACGCGTCCTACCCGCCAGTGCGACAACTTCGCCCTCGCTGCCGTCACGTTGTCCCCATGCTCTGCGCGTGTCGCCTTCACGACCCCATTGGCGCACGGGCACGGCTATGTAGGCCGTGTTCAATGCGCTCCCTCCACGCGAATCAGTCGTGGTTTCTGGTTTCCGTCCACATAGCTTCAACGTGATCACCGGCAAGTGGATATTCTGCCGCAAATTCCATCTCGACGGTACGCTTGTTCGATCGTGTATAATTTACAGGCCTGTTGGGTAGTATGGGACTTTGCTCAATTGCTCGGGCCTCTTTCAATGTATATGTGCTTAGATAAGATGCTAAGTACATGAAATGGCTTAGCAACTAACTCTCCAATGCACCTTAAAAGGAAAACTAACTGCCCAATGCATAGGTGTTTTTTTACTAAGCTTCTTGCATTTAATTAACGGTAGACTGTAAATTATGTTTTTGCCTAGTTACATATGCCTAGCATCGTTTCCTTGTGGGGTCAAAAAACCCCCCCCACACACCCCCCCCCCCCCCCCCTTCTCTAAATTTCGTTGGAACATCAGATTTTTTGCCCTGCTTGATACTAAGAGCACATGTAGAATGTGGGACATTGGAAAGGGCCTCAACATGCTGGTGTGGACTTCTTCGAGATGTTTTCTCATGTATTTAAAAGGCGGCCTTCATATGCTTCGTTGCCTCATGCATCAACTCGGCATCAACAAAACTTTTTTTCCACGTGTGCCTCACTAAGCAGGTCCTGACGACGTGTGCGTCCTCGCGACTCTGTAAATTGGGCAGGCTGTAAGGGCCTGAATGTGAGTAGATTTGTTTGCGATCCACTGCCACGTGGCATTCCCTGTAAGCGGGGAGCCAGCATGAGTTGCAAATGGTGATGTGAGGGCACTCCCAATGCATTATATTTTAAGTAATGTCATTTATGTTAAACGTGCAATTAAATATAACCCCTTCAATATCGATAAAATCACGAGTGGACATGGTGCCACGCGAGGATGTAATCCTGCCGGTCAGCTTCCACGTGATTCGTGCAGTTTTAATACACAAAAGCGTGTATACTAATATCTCTTCACTGTATCCAGGTAGTATAGTTTTCCTTTTTACTCTGAGCGCATTAAGTCTTTGTCAGGCTGAATGGGTATCTGCAACACACTCCCTGCAGCTTTGTGCGGATCAGAACGCATTGAGTTACTCTCCATTTATGTGCAACCAGCTTCAAGCGAGGGGGATATCATATGCTCCCACACATTACATGCTACCATGCTATCATTTTTCAAAAATCATATTTAAATGTTTCAAAAAGTTCCGAAAACATTTGTGAGTGTTCAAAAGGCATGTGTCTACAATCTGTAAAAAGTTTGAATCAAAACTTGAAACACACATCGAGAAACAAAAAAGACAAATTCAGTATGAATAGTGCCACAAAAAGACAAAAGCCAGAATGACACTATTTACGTTCGGATTTGTCCTTTTTGTTTCCCCATGTGTATTTCAAAATTTTGACTTGAACTTTTTACAGGTTGTCAACATATGTCTTATGAACACTCATAGTTATTTCAGAATTTTTTGAAACATCTAAATATGTTTTTTGAAAAATTGTATCACGGAAGCACCTAATATGTGGGAGCATAGGATATCCAAATTACTAGTCAGTGACCAGACGTATGTTGGCCTTTCGGCAGCAATGATGATACCTGGCCCACATCCCGTTTGCTATTGATCCCACCATAGTGATGTTGATAATGGCTCATTATCACAACTACCCTAGCAGATTTACTCACGTTCATGTTAATTTGCTAGTATTATTTGCATCCTTATTCATTCATGTTAATTTGCTAGTATTACTTGCATCCTTATTGCAGACCACAACCCAGCTGCTCCTAAATGTAATACTAGTTTCTTAAAATCCAGTTTTTAAAGCTCGGTATATATAGATGTTTGTGTTAATATTTTTATTTCAAGTAATGTCATATCTCCTTACCCATAAAAGATAGTTATATCTCCTCGATAATACTAGTAACTAAATTGTCTTAGGCCCCCCAACATCATGTATATGACATTTGAAAAATGAAAACATCATATATATGGCGAGCCCTACCGTCTCCACTCGGGGTGGCACTATTACAATCCCAACAAGTACTACGAACAACTTAAAAAAGCACGTACTATGAACAACGGTTAAAGAAGAAAAAATGAGTCGTTAACCCTATGCGGTTTAATTACCAACATTCAAGGTCTGTAGGGAAACCAATGTGCCATTAAAAACGCGCATCACCTCACATTGATCTCTCAAGTACGTATACAACTTCATTTAAGATGCCCAACCACCAGCCCATATACCTGTATTTGCTGAATTAACTAGCATAGCGTTGGTGTATTCATTTAATCGCTATATAAAGTGCTAATCACATAGCATGCATGGACTGCCCAGATTACATCCTCGCGTGGCACCATGTCCCAAAAATCCGCGTCCCTTCAATATATAGTATCTTACTCCCTCCGTACCGATGCATTAGGCATCTTATGTTGTGCATCGTGACTAAGGTAAAGGAAAAAACAAGAGAATTTGATATTTATTTGCTAATTAATACTATTGCATGTAGAGAACTGACCACTCATGTCGTGCTAGGTAGTCCCGAGTCATTAAAGGCATAAACGCCCCACGTTCTCTATTGGCAGATTCCTTTTTTCATGGCAAGAACAAGGAACGATGTGGGGAGTTAATGCTTTGCGCCTAAGGCTAGTCATAGTGGGAGTAACATAATATGATGTGGCAAGTAACTAAAGAGGAGAGAGACAAATAAAGTAACATAATATGTTAGCATCACACAGAGGCTACCAATGCAAAATGAGTCTACAAAGTAATAAATGAAGTGGTGCATGACACTACACATATGTTACTACTCACAATAGATGTAGTAACATAGACTAGTAACATATGCACGTTACTACTCCCTCCGTCTAGCTGTGTAAGTCATTTTACGTTGTGCACCGTGACCAAGGTGGAGGAGAAAACGAGAGAACTTAATGTGTTTTTGCTAATTAATAACAATGCATGCAACGAACTGACCAATGCATGTCATGTTTGGTAGTCTCAAATCATTTAAAGCATGCATGACCCACATCTCTTATTTGTTGATATGTCACGAAACAAGAAACGAGATGAGAGTTAATGTACCGCGCCTAAGTGTTTTGGGATTATTTGGTTTTCGTAAGATGACTTACACACCTAGACGGAGGAGTAGTTTAAGTTACTCCTCGCTATGACGAGCCTAAGCGTTTTGGGATTATCCAGTTCTCATAATGTGCCTAATGCACCGGTACCGAGGGAGTACTAATTGTTATATCTAAAGGAGCTTTCATTTTAATGTGTTTTCTGAGAGAAAGTTTATGAGTAGTCTTGGATTTGGTGCTAAGAGCTATATCTATATTAAGATATGGTGGCTCTCTCGCTCCTCGCTAAATTGGGTGTCACATCATATTTTTGCCTAGATATCAATGCTAAGATATATTCCAACGTGGAGTACTGGTAGTGCCATGATACAAATTTTTGTGGTGCGCTTCTCGTCGCCCTGATTCACAACGTGCCTTTATCACTTGTCACTCAAGTTTCCTAGGACACATGAAGGCTAGGCTTTATATTCCCATCACCCTCTTTCCAGAGTGTCGCTACGCTCCTTTTGCATCATGGCCGAAAGTCATTGAGTAGAATTCCTCATTTCCTTCACATTCACACGCAAATGGCCTCTCATAGCACCGTCGCCAAACCCTTCACGGAGCGATCCTCGCACACAGTCATCAATTCCTCTGCTATTGCATCGTCGCGCTCATCAAGCATCACTCAAATCCTATTGATGCTGGTAATGATGGTGCACCGCTATAAGAAGGAACGGACGCTATAGTGGGATCATTTAGTATGTCTAGAGGGGGTGAAGATTACCTATGTTCACTGTCTATGGTACCAAAATGATAATGTAGGACCCTGAAGCACAAGGTTTTATAGCAACTTTCCCCTCAATTAAGGAACCAAGATAATCAATCCACAAAGAGTGGTCACCAGGCACTCAACTAAGAAACTTAACTTGTGCACCCAAGTTCTCTAGGGTTGTCAATCCCACTAATTTTGCAAACTACAGAATGGTTAATGTATCGAGTGTTAGTGGAAAACAATAAATTGTAGAATATTGAAGTGGAACAAAACGTAAAAGAAAGTTTTGTATTTACGAGGAAAAGTAGGCCGGGATCAATAAATTCCCTAGTACATCTCTGCAAGTAGCGTAGGCATAGTAAACAAATTACTATTGCGTATTGATTCAATTTTGTTTTTATGATGGACCATATATGTCATGATTACACATACGAATTATGTCTTTATATCCATTGGTTGCAAAGTAAATTAAGAAGTCGTCCGTGACGATTGCCCCCTCCAGTAAAGTACAGTAAAATGATTCTAGATTGGATCTCCTTGGATTACCTCGAAGTAGCGTTGAAAAAAAATACGAAATAAACACGACATAGGGTTTTGTGGTTAGATAAAGCCATCGGGGTGAAGAGGTGGCAGGGGGTGCATGTGGGCACCACACTCCTGTTCGCCCCCCCCCCCCCCCCCCCCCAAGCTCAAGCCATGGGCCTTGTGTAGCTCCCCTCATGTGTTGTTTGTCCCATCTTGCTCCTTCGATAAAAACTTCAATCATATTTTTCCATCTTTATATCTCCATAAAATACCCTTTCGTGTAAATAAAAATTAGTAGGAAACAACAATTGACACTTTGACACTAAATTAATATTTTAGTCTAGAATAGTAATAATAAATTGTGCCTACGTATCTATGATTAGCACAACCAAGAGGACCTTTTTCACAATCTTAAAGTTCTTGGCAATTTTAAGCTTAGCTAGTGTTTGCCTAATACACCCGACACATACAAGTATACAAATATTAAATCATCGGAAATAAACAACTTGCACAAGTAAGGAGAAAGGGTTAGGAGAACACAAACACCGAGAGGCTTGACGATATCTTTCCTTATGTTTCGAATAATTCACGCCATCCTATCCCACGTCGATGAAGGCTTCAAATAAGAGAGATTCTAGGACAATACCCACATAGGGTCCATGAAGGAGCAACCAAAAAATTGACAATAGCTTACGACCACGAAGGACCACAAAGGTCTAGCCTCACTTGGGGTAGATCTTGACGAAGCAGGTGATCTTTGGGTCGGTATGAACTTCTTGCTTCATTTCACACCTTTGAAGGCTCTGACGCACACTTAGCGTATCTAGGACGTGTGCACCATCCAAAACTAACAACACAAGGTTAATTGATCGTGAATTCCCAAGAAATGCAAATGCAGCAAAAGGTACATTCCACCTTGGAAGGAAAAATCAATTGATTACTCGTAAGGAAAAACTACTTTCAACTTTTACAATGACAAGATTGACAACTATTTTCCCAAGAGACCAAAATGTAACGAAAGGTACATGCCACCTTCCAAGAAAACCATTCAGTAAGTGTTCAGAAGGGTGAACTTCCTAAAGTTCGCATGCGAAGATAATCAGGTAAAAGGGGGTCGAGCTTAGCAACCTAAGAACCAACACTAAACTGTCAGGCGACCCATCATTTAAAACTTTAGTATTAAGTTTTGCTTTGATTTTTTATAACAAAGGGTTTTTAGACTTTGGACTGAGGCAGGAATAGGTTCTAATAGTTAAAATCTTTTTAAAATTGCATTAACATTTTTGGAAAAGGTATGAGCACTTTTAAAATCACATGAATATTTTATTAAACACAGGGACATTTGTTAAATTTTTTTAAAAATCTTTCAGTTACATGAACATTTAATAAAATGCAAGATTTTTTAGTTGCATCAACATTTTTATACGCCTTTTTTGCTAAAAAAAGAATTTTTTGACATTTTCATTTAATTGAATGTAACCCATCCATTTTTATTTACTCTACATATTAACTTTATCTTAAGTTAAAATTTTTAGAATTTGAATAAAATTATAAAAAAGTTGACAGCTACAATATCAAATCAATATCATAGATTCATTATTGAATATATTTTTCACATCATATATACATTTTTTATTATAAATGGTCATTTATATTTAATGAACATTGTGAAACTTTATAAATTTAAACTTATAACAAATTATACATAGTAAATTAAAGCAGAAGGAGTATTTTTTTTCCGAGAAACACCTGTAACTTTATTGATAGTCATAACAATTACAGTTACAATGATTTGGACCTAAGATCTAAGAAAATACAAAGTAACTTCTACGGCTAAGAATTAAAATTAAATCTCTTGTAAACACCTTCTTCGCGGTACCAATCTCTTCTCAAAGAAATACTGAAAAAACTTCGTTAAAGAGTCTGCAATTAGAGTGGAGCAACGATATTGTCACTCTTTCACCCACACGAACATTACTAAAAAAAGGCTTTTGAAAGAACCTTGAGTTGCCCATCTAGAAAGATGGGAAGCCTTTATCAATGAATGTATTTGGGTCCGGGATGATCCCCTAGAAGTGCAGGTCGTCAAATCAGTATATCTTCACCATGGTGCCGATGAAAGATTTCACCTACACAAAGAATCAAACCAACAAAATAAGCTTGACACAACAATATAAAATCATCAGATTCGAACAACCAGATCTGCGAGGACAGAAAACTCTCTAACCTCATGGCACCACCAAAGAAACGAAAGGAAACTTATTCTCACACAACTATGATGATCATTGAACATTGACGAAGAACATAGAGGTCATGAAGATCCGAGGTCCCCCCACCTCTCAGCGCCAAGATGGCAGCTGAAGGCAAGGGGACCTAAATTTCTTAGATGGCGGCGGCGACGAAGGAAACCCTGGATCAAGCGCTGATCAGGAGTATTTTGTAACTAGTGAAATAAAAACATACTAATTTGAACTGTTCGCTTTCTTTTTATTTACGAATGAGCTATATGCGGGTCGGTTCTTTGGTAGGCCCATAAAACTAGCGCAGCCCATGCGGGTATTTAACTATTTATTTATACAACCCGACCCCAATCCGATCTAGGGTTCTTACCATTTTGCGATACCAAAAATATCAAATTGCCGACGACGGTGGCGAGATTAGAGCAGGTTCTTCGGAAGCGGAGATGGAGGTGGGCATGGAGATGGAGCGCAAGAAGAGGCCTAGGAAAGCGTGTGGAAAAGCTGCCAAGGCAGAGGCAGAGGCTGCGGCGGCTGCGGCTGCGGAAGCTGCTAGGGCGGCGGCGACGGAAGAAGAAGAAGAAAGGTCCTGGAAGTGGCGGGAGGAGTTCGAGAGAGGGCTGGCAAACCCTCCGACGCCCGAGGAGCTGCGCGAGCGCGAGGAGAGCTGGGACAAGTTCTGCAGCGAATCTTGGGAGAGGTTCCGCGAGAGATGGATCGATGTCTGGTCGCACGGCAAGATCCCCTTCGATGCCGTCAGTAAGCGGCCAGCCCTGCTCATCTCTTTTCAGTTTCCTTCTTGGCTCCCTGCAATCCTTGATTGCTCGTGTAATATCCTATGATTGATTGCTGGATGCAGCTCGAGGGACGTCATCGTGCTGAACACGGAGGTGCCGTACGTTCGGTACTTGGATCGGTTGGATTATGAAGACGTTCGACTACATCAACCGCGTACTAAACACTTCCGCTTTCGATCTACGAAGCTACGTGGACACACTCTCTCGTCTCGTTGCTATGCATCTCCTAGATAGATCATGCGTGATCGTAGGAATTTTTTTGAATTACTACGTTCCCCAACACTTACCTCATTGGGGTTTGGCTAATTAAAGAGGAGAGAGATGGTGTCTTGCATCTTCTCAATGCATTTTTTTACTCCACTTCATAATTTGTCCTAATATTTCTGTATGTACACTTTTTACCAGACGAAGGGACTATTTTATTAAACACACTGACATTTCTTATTTTTTTATTTTAAAAAATCTTTTAGTTACATAAACATTCAGAAAATGCAAGGTTTTTTAGTTGCATTAAAAAATTACACGTGTTTTTTTGCTGCAAAAAAGACAATGTTTTGATATTTTTGTTTAATTGAATGTACTCCATCGATCTTTATTTACTCTATCTACATATTAAATTTATATTAAGTTACAAAATTTAAACTTTGACTGAAATTATATAAAAATATTAAAATCTATAATATCAAATCAATATCATAGATTCATCATTGAATATATATTTTTCACATATTTATATATTAGTTATTACAAATGGTCATTGAACTTTTAATAAACATTTTCAAACTCTATAAATTCAAATTTTAGAAAAATATACGTAGTAAATAAAAGCAGAGGGAGTATTTTTAATAACTAGTGAAATAGAAACATAATTTTAACTGTTCGCTTTTATTTTTACTTACGGAGGAGAGGGAAGCGGCCCGTAAAAGAAGCGCAGCCCATGTGGGTATGGCCCTGGAGTATTTAACTTTTTTATACAACGCGACCCCAATCCGATCTAGGGTTCTTGCCATTTTGCGGTACCAAAAATATCAAATTGCGGACGGCGGTGGCGATCGAGGTTAGATCGATTCTTGGGAAGCGGAGATGGAGGTGATGGAGGTGGGCATGGAGATGGAGCGCAAGAAGAGGCCTAGGAGAGCGAGTGGAAAAGCTGCCAAGGCAGAGGCGGCGGCGGAAGCTGCTAGGGCGGCGGCCGCGGCGGAAGAAGAAGAAGAAAGGTCCTGGAAGTGGCGGGAGGAGTTGGAGAGAGGGCTGGCAAACCCTCCGACGCCCGAGGAGCTGCGCGAGCGCGAGGAGAGCTGGGACAAGTTCTGCAGCGAATTGTGGGAGAGGTTCCGCGAGAGATGGATCGATGTCTGGTCGCACGGCAAGATCCCCTTCGACGCCGTCAGTAAGCAGCCAGTCCTGCCAATCTTCTTTCAGTTTCCTTCTTGCCTGCCCGCATCCTATGATTGATCGATTGATTGATGGATGCAGCGCAAATCCCCTGCATGCGTTTCACGGACGCCAACTTCAGGCGCCCTGGTTTCCCGTACATGGTCATGCCGGAGGACACACTGCAGATCGTCTCCGTCCAAGTCAAGGACCTTACTGGTGGCTTGCAGTGGCCCCTCGATGTCTACGGTGTCGTCGCCGTGCGCGATGGGGTGGATCGCATGCGGAATGTGGTTTTCAGCCGTGAAAGGGACGGCTGCCAGAGTATCAATGAGCAGGTATTTTCCCACTCTAGGACATGGATTACAATGGAGAAGCAGCAATGGCAGCAAAATTCACTCTCTTTTGTGCTTCACCAGACATTCATTACTTATCAAACTTGGGTCTTACTAGTCTAGTGTATCCGTATCTAGAATCAAGTCATAAGCTTTACAATTCATGCCTACAAACAAAGTGTTTCTGAACAAAGTTGTTGCAATACTGACCGCAACTCGAGTTTACATAGATGTAAATCTGCTAGTAGCTTTTGCTTAATGGTTTCGAAGGTAACAACATGCTAAATAAACCTGTACAATCTTGAAGGGGAATTTTTAACATGATGCCCAATCTTGAAGGGGAATTTTTAACATGATGATGCATATGTCCAGTTTTTGCTATGAGATATGTAATGCCTCTGCTTGCAACGCATTTGCAGGTCTTCAAATTAGACTTGCTTTCCTCTGTTTGAGTATACAGTTATCGTATTATTATTATTATTTTATTATCAATGTTAGATGAATTGAATATATTTCTCCACAGTCCTATTATTGATGAAAATAACTTTTTTTACTTGTAATTACTTGATAGATGAATTATGTTTCAATGAGTACATTCTCATTTTTACCAACATTGGATTCATTGAATATATTCCACTGCGAGTCTTAATTATTGATGAAAGATAAATATATTACGTACATTGTTTACTTTTTTTTTTTGAGGGAACGTACATTGTTTACTTAATTTGTTATTGATGCATGCAGGATTCATACCTAACACTGACAGGTCCTAGCCGCGGTGTTGTCATGTCGCATGATAACTCACATTTGGAGGTTAAACTCAAAGTGAAGGGTACTACTGAATCTGAAGATAAAGATTTAAACAAATTTGTGGACTCATACAGGTTGGGCTGCTTCCTTCCTATTGAGTACACTAGCAAGCTTTGCACAGTGGAGATGCAATACTACACTGCTTATAGTTCTGTGGAGGCCACAATTTTTGTTCGAGTCTTTAAAGGGCGATGGCCACATGGTTTTCGAGGTGTACTAACTGCTAGTACCTCCAAGAAAAGAGACATCCAAATCTCACTGCTTGAACTTAATTGTGATAAATTGCCTGTTGATGCCGATGGCTTTGTCAAATTATCAAGACGTGTTATTTGTGTTGAAAAGGATGGGAAGCTGGGGCTGTCTATCTTACAACGTGGTGCAGGTGGGGAAGAAGGCCGAGCGATAGCTGGTATTTGGATTGCAGCTGAAGATGCCGGAAAAAGCCACTCATTGCATGCCTGTGGAGGCGCTCGACTGCTGGATGGAAGTTACAGTAGCATGGTCTCTTTTCAGCATTTGATCTTATCCTCGTCACTAGTTAAATTTATGTTTGCCTTCGTTGCTAGACTGGTTTATGTAACTGTAGAGAAGTGGCTTGTCAATTAGTGTGAACTGGTGTGTGGTTTGTGTAGTAACTAGTAACTAGTGGTCGATGCTTTTGTATGGGCAAAGTTTTATACCACTTTAAGTATTCTCGGATTCTCTTTCTAATTCTGCTAAGTAACGTGAACCATGTCTTGTTCTGATTTTAGTCCTTTTTAGAAGCTCGCGGAGATTTTATCTATAATTGGAATGTTCTCTCTGAGAGAGACAAGCCATTGTTAATCAGCACACATTGTATTTTGAGGCCAAAATAAATTTCTCCTTAAACTTGTAATTTGGTTAGTCTTTTAAGAAGCTCACAGATATTTTATCTATAACTGGAATGTTCTCTCTGAGAGACAAGGCGTTGTTAATCAGCACACATTGTATTTTGAGGCCAAAATAAAATTGTCCTTAAACTTGTAATTTGGGTTCAAAGTCATCAGAATCACTTATCTTTTTTTGTGAAAATATGAGGCCAGTTTAGATCTTCCATGTAGTACCTTTACCGCCATATTCAGCGTTCATGCTAACCATGGCAAGTTGATGTAGTAGACTTAGGGAATTTTAGACTTTTTTTAAATAAGACAAAAGATTTGCGATTTTCATTGATCAAGAGAGTTTTAGACATAAACCCACAAGGTGGGTAAAAAGAAGATTACTCTTGTGGCATTACATTACTCGCGCTTGGCACTCATGATTGCCCAGAGCAAAGCTTCATCCTAGTTTTTTTGTTTGTTTTTTTTTTTTTTTTTTTTTTTTTTTTTTTTTTTTTTTTTGCATGAGCACCATCGTTGCCGTAGCAAGATTGCAGGGAAAAAGAGAATGCAAACATTAAAACAGGAAAACATGTTCTGAAGAAACTTCACAGGGCTTCCTATAACGCGCTCCTGACAATGATCAATCAGTTGCTATCACAGTACCATTCTGGTTCGGCTAGCAGACCAAAAATAAGAAGGATGGAAGCCTGTGCCAATCTCATGGTAAGGCTGAAACACATAAACAGGAACACATTATCGAAACAATCTATCTTGTTTGCTTCATTGTTAAACAAAAGCAAAAGCAGAGCAATGCAATACAATACAGAAATAACCAGGTGCATCACATAACGATACGTTCTCGAGTACACACAAGGTAGAAAACAACATAATTCTTTCCAAGAGGATAATAGTGAAACTTGCAACTTTAGGGTTCAACACTAACTAAGACGAAATTAAACTTGCGACCTGACAATTGACACACGGCGATACGATCAGACTGAAACCCACCCCGCAATTCTTGGCCATCTTCTTTCTTCTCCTTTCCTCCTCCTTGGGCATGCAGCAGCATCAAGCTAACTGGGCAAATTAAAGAAACAGATAATGTGTGAGAACCGGAGGTTTGTATGTACAGAATTAGGTTGTACTAGTAAGTAAGATGCAAGCAGAATTAGTTTCCCTTTGATTTGATTAACATGTGGGTACTTGAAGTGCAAACCTGATCACTCATCATCAGATAATTCTGGATCATCAGGGAATCCTGGGTCAACGACTCGAAGTCCAGGATTATTCACCTTCATCTTCAACCTTGTGAGCACCCACCCACCCTCGGAGCTGCTATATTCTCCACGCGCATCAGTAGGCTTAGGTGTCCAGATTCTTCATCTTGTGAGATAAGCTGCCCAAACGTCTTGACAGGTACCACAGTTTCCATGAATTTTGACCGCATGCGTGGCGTATATTCTCCCTTGAACGCAGAACCTAAAACCTGTTTACTGTCCATGGTCCAGTCTCCAATTGAGGTCCAAGCCAATCCAGTGGGGAGTTCCTTTCCAGGGACCTTACAGTCAAGATCTGATGGTGCTTCATTTCGTCGGATCCGATTCTTCACTTCCCTAAATACCCAAATGATGCGCCTTGCCTCTGACAGAACCACCACAGCGGAAAGAAACGCCTCTAATAGCTCTTGTGAGTTTCCCATTTCCGGGTATCGTGCAAATTGTTTAAAGATATTCATAAATGTTTTAGCTCCACCAATAAGAGGCCTACATGATGTTTAAAGTGAGCGTAATGGTTAGTTGAGCACAATAAAGACACAAATGAACTGATGATGACATAAGGACAATGTTGAAAAATTTACTTACTTCATGACATAGTCTTCTCGGAATGGTAGTTTTATCGCCTTCTTGGATAAAGAAAGGGATTGGGAACTCTTTCTTGCTGCAGTAGTACCAGTTGGTCCAGTGTCCATTCATACGCCTCCGATACCCAAGCATATAACCATCATAGTCCCTAAAGATGATCTGAATCCTCAATCCACGATATGGATGCGGACGTTTGCGGTGGAACCTCATCTCAACGGTATAGTAGCTATGTCCCCACTTGGTTCGATCATCATAGTTATAGGGCCTTGGACAGTTTTGTGGATTTTGGATGGGTGTTATTGGTTTGTTCATGTACAGCCCAGGGGCTATTTTGCTAGCTCTCTTGTTAATCTCTGTGATGACCCTATGGTATTCAACTTCCAAAATTTCTGCTCCCAGGTTAAATTTGAGTACGGGACATCCTAAAATGCAAGAAACAAATTCAGCATTATATATTTATTACCATATTAGTTGGCTGCTGATATATACTGCCAGGAGAGAAACAATAATGATACAAGAATATAAAATTTTCATGGTCCAAACAATGATGTAAAGATGATTAGCAACAAAGTAGAGCTAATACCTCACTACTCTTACTAAATGGAACTGCTAAAGGAAAACTCCATTACCCGTGGCCCGTGGCATACACTCATCAAGCAATTGATACTTAGTAGCACTAGGTTTGAAAGTAGCAAACCTTGTGAGGTAAATGTAAGCTAGAAGAAAAAAACATTATTACAAGAAATTGGCCGCGGACAGGTTGTTTGCGTCACACCCCAAATGCAGCGTCATCGAGGTGCTCCTGCTCATGCCGCGGCCAAACGTGCAGAAGCAGAACAGCATAAGCTGAAGTAAACTGTCGAGAAACTGAACCAGCGCAACTGCGGGACAACGTCATATTCAGACTGAAGCTACTGGTGTCGAAACTGAACCAGTGCAAGTGCAGACCAACATTCGGTTCATACTTGAGAAGCTACCATTTGTTGACCTGGCTGGTGGTACCCGCAAGTCAGTTAGACCAAAGACAAGTGGGCCCTACGTACGTTAGCAGTAGGGTGCGCCCAGTTTACAGGGTTGCCACGAGGAACCTTGATAAGGGCGGCTCTCTTTGAGTGAGATAGATCCCTGTAACCCTGTTGCTGTTGCTGTTGCTGTTGCTAGGAGGATGTCAACAGTTTGAATAAGGGTGTTCCTTTCCCGGACGAGGCATTCACATCCCATGGTGGAGAAGCACAAACGCCGGTACTCAAATCACGCACGCCCAAGCCCAAACCAGTAAATTATCCAGCCTAAGCCATGAACGCACTTTTGGGGGCAATGACAGGGTGAGGCACTGCCATAAGGGCAGCTTCCTCCTGCTCATGGAGTCATGGTTCTTGAACAAACAAACAAACAAACAAACAAGCTTTCCCAAGAAGACAAGAAAAAGGTGAGAGCTTAGGTGCGTGCTATGGCGCCAAGTTTTGGAGAATCCGGCGGTGGAGAATCTGGAGATTATGCGACAAGGGAAAGAAGTACTCACACTAAGTTTTTGCTGCAGAGGCGCGCAAATGGGCCTGTTTTGCTCGAACACGAGCTCCGTGGTCACCTCCTCGACGCCGATTCTCCTCCGTGGTCACTAAGTTTTCGCCGTCGCCCGGCGGATCCGCCCTGACTCTTCCCTTTCCTTCCTCCCCTCCCCTCCGATTCCGACCCAGCATCTCGGTCAGCACGGCAGCGACAAGGGGTTTCTTGGTGGATGAATGGGAGGAAGACGGAGGGGGATGGAGTGAGCGGAGTAGTGGTGTGTGTAGAGGAGGGTTGGGAAAGCCTGCTACCAAGCAGTCAAGCACACAGTGGAGAGAGAGCAGTCCCAGAGAGAGAGAGAGAGAGTAATGGACGATGGGGAGGAGCTGAGAAAGCCTGCTGCCACCTTTGGCAAGAGAGAGAGAGAGAGAGCTGCAACGGGAAACCAGGGAGGAAGAGATCAGCTATAAAGAGGGTAGGGAGGGAGGGAGAGCTAGGAGGAGTCACTCTAGTATTCTGCCATGCTCATGCATGTGATCATGGCTGATCAAAAGAATTCTTTGCTGCTGCTGCTGCTGCTTTGCTGCCCATTTATGATTTATGATCCATTCCTCCTCCTCCCACGGTACTCTCCCAGTGCTGCTGTCCATTGGCAGTGAGAGGGCGCGAGAGAGATAGACGCACGAAGAGAGAGAGAGAGAGAAATAGAGAGAGAGAGAGAGAGAGAGAGAGAGAGAGAGAGAGATTGGGCGTTCTCAGTGGACAACCATTTCTTTACGTGCGTGGCATAAAAGAAGATAATTCTTGTGTTGAGGGAAAGGCAGGAGAGATAAATGATTCTGGCCGTGATCGTGGGCAATCGTGACCGTATATCTTCTTTCCCCTCCCCGCCGCTACTGGCCAGGGCTAAGTGTAAATCGCCGATGCGGAAAAAGATCTCGTCATAACTGACACTTCTAATCATGCCAGTGCTCTGATCTTGCATCGGAGTATGTTGTAGGCACGGAGATTTTTTAATGTTCCCCGAACGCAGTGGCCGTCTGGTTGGATTCCTTCATCTTTATCAGATGATAGCCTGAGTAGGTGTCGAGGAAGCAGAGAAGTCATGCTCGGCTGTGGCGTCAACTATCTGGTCGATCCGTGGTAGCGGGAACGGATCCTTTGGGCAAGCCTTGTCGAGGTCTTTAAAGTCAACGCAAAGGCGCCATGAGTTATCCTTCTTTGGCAACATGAACAAATTTGCCCGCCACTCTGGGTGTTTGATTTCTCGGATGATTCGACCTTCTAGCAGCTTGGCCAGTTCTCCTCCCATCGTTTGTCTTTTGGTTTCGAGAACCTCCGAAGCATCTGCTTAACAGGTTTGAATCCCTCGATTATATTGACGTTGTGCTCTGTGAGGTTTCTTGGTACTCCTGGCATGTTTGATAGATGCCAGATGAAAATTTCCCAATTTTAGAGGAAATTGTGCAGTGCTTCATCGAGCTTCGCGTCCAGCCAAGTTTTGATGGAAGCCGTATTAGACGGGTCATCAGGGTGAACTTGAAATTTGACTATTTCATCGGCTGGGTTTGAATGACGTGGATTTAGATCTTTTGTCGAGGATGATGTCATCCTCGTTGTGGCGCACATAGTGCTGTTAATTCTTGATCGCAAGGGCCTCGGTTTCTGCCTAAAGGGTGAGTGATGTCGTTTTGCTCTCGGCTTTAAGCAATCTGGCGCGTTGCTTTGGATTGTGATTACACCGTTTGGCCCTGGCATCTTGAGCTTCATTTAAGCATAATGCGGGCCAACATGGAACTTGCCGAACGTGCCTCGTCCGGGGAGCGCATGGTAATCACTTCGTAAAGGTATGATGTTGAAGGTTAACTCCTCGATTCGGTAGTTTTTCGGTGTTCAGAATATGCTTCTCTTCCATGGATTATTCCTTTGAAGGTAATCCGACTTGGCTCAATCCGCGACTTGTCAAACTACATCTTTTCCAAGGTGTCCTCGTAAATGAGGTTTAAGCTACTAGCTCCGTTCATTAGGACGTTGGTTGTCGATAGCAGTCGATGATAGGGTCAAGGACCAAGGCCGCGACTCCTCGGTCATGGCTTCATACCGGTCAGTTTTCTTGCCCAAAGGTGATCGGCTTGTCCGACCATCTTCTGTCTAGGATACACGTGATTAATGCAGTTGATCTCTCGAAGAGCTCTCTTGTGCTGGTTTCGTGAGGGGTTAGTTTCATAGAGCATTAGGACCTCGTCGTGCGTCGGATGACTGCTCGTCCTAGCTAGGTGCTCTTCCTCGGTCTGAGTACCGAGGTTACCCAGGAAGGTTTATTCCTTGTTTTGCCCCTGTCGGCGACCCAACATGCTTGGCGCTTGTGGGGTTCGATTTGTATTCAGTGAGACAGAGTGGATTGCACATGGTTCATCCAAGATTGCCTCCAGCGCAGACTTGGGTCCCTTGCCCGACTTCTTCTTCGTATGTTTCGGCTGATCGACTATCTTGTCAACTCTAGAGCGCTTTCGGCGCCGACCGAGACAGCGAGCGCCTATCACCGCCAAAATCTGATAGATCCTGAATGGAATTCTTTTCTTGTTTGTCCTCTAGCAGGCGTCTTCCATGACGCAGTGTCTTGTTGCCATGTCACGATAGCTCGGGGAGCGTTCTAACGGCGTCTTGGTGCCATAGTGTCTGCGATTCCTGCGTCTTGGCAATTCAACCAGAATGCTGCTAAAGCCTCCGCGCCATGGCAATGCGGGATTTTGTTATGTCTGAGCAGGAATCTCATCCAGAATTGTTTCTTTTGGTTTTGTGTAAGGTAAGCCAAATCCACGGCGTCGGTCGGCCCTGAGTTATCGGGGTAATGCGCCATGTGGGGTGGGGGGACAAAAGAAAATCATCCTGGACCGATCTAACGTTGGTTTCGGAGAGGTCTTCCCGAGGCGGGCTTAATGTCGGCCTTGGGGACGGACTCTGGCAACCCACGTCGATCGGGTTGCAATGACGAGTCTTTGGGTGCCCGTCCAGGTGTGACTGTTATCCATTGGGAGGTGCAAAACCAGGTCCCGGTTGGCGACCGCTTGAGGATCCTCGGCCAGATCCGAAGATTCAAGGATCCGATTGCCAGATTTGAAACGTCGGGATTCATGTCCGCACGATGAGTAGGAGTGTCGAAGCGTTCCTGTGTCTTGGTTGAGCTGAGGTTTTGATGATCCGGCATAGAGATTACGCCCGGTGTGGGTATGATCATTAACCGATACCTCCATCGAGCCTCTGTGACCACACAACGGTACCTGTATAGGCCACCAATGTCGGAGCTAAATCAGGCAAATCTCGGGTAGGGGTCCCGATCTGGTGGTCTCGGCTTGATGGTACAAGGAAGTAGAGAGATACAATATTCGGGCCTCCTCGAAGAGGTAAAACCCTACGCCCTGCTTGTATCGCATTGATATTGGATGGGATACAAAGTACAGGATGATCTATCTCGAGATCGTATGAATGAATCTAACTCGCCTCTCTTGACCTAAACCCTTGGCTTATATAGGGGCGAGGGGTACCTAAGGTTACATATGGTCAGCTGCATCTAGAGATAAACATGCGAATATTGAATATTCCTTGAAGTATCGCTAAGTCTTGGAGGATTCCATGAGTACACCGAGGGCCATAGCTTACGTGCTCATTCTTCGGTTGTCGGTGGCCCTCGACCCGGTGAGCACACCCCAATCCAGGACACACTGTCACCACCACCCGCGGCCGGCGGTGCTCATTGGACTGCCTAGCCCCCCCCCCCCCCCTCCCACCCCGAACCTCCGCCTCCGGCCATCCCTCTAGCCCGGAATGACCGTTTTTCTCCCTCGAACTTGCACCACGGTCACCATGCTGCCCCCCCCCCCCCCCACCACCACCATTGTGCTACCACCCTCCTAACTATAGATGATGGGGTAGCCTTCCAGCGAATTCCTTCCTTCACTCTGGCGACTTCTTCCTTCCCTCCGGCGCCTGCTTCCTTGTAGCGAAAATCGACTAACCCAAATTGGATTTTTAGGCGACTGAGGTTTAGCTATTGCGCTCTCTCTGTGTATTGCGGTAGAAGTAGCATCACAGAAACGGAAGAAAAAAGACATGCATGTGTTGGGTATGCCACGCGCAGCTACTAAGACTATGTAATGAGTTTTTAGCTCATCGGATTCTTCCACTTAATTAACGTACGTGTGAACCTCAAAAGGAAAAAAAAAACCGTACGTGTGACGTGCCCTACAGACCGCCTTCTATCCACCCTCTGCTCGTGCTCCTAGCTAGGACTATTACATGCGAGGGGAGCTCCAAAACCCAGCAAACAGAGAAGTGGATCCCTCCGGAGACAGCCAATGATAAGATAAACGTAGATGGAGCTTTCTCACCCAATGGCAGGAGAGGTGCCGCCGCTGCTCGTTGTAGAACGAAACAAGGATAGCATGTTGGAGCCTTCAACAATCGTGGTAGAAAACATAGACGATCCTTCTTGTCTAGAAGCATTGGCCTGCCGCGAGGGTCTTACACTGGCTCAAGATCTTTCTCTCTCAAATTTTCTTGTTGCATCTAGCTAATTGCCAAGCCGTGGTGAAGGACATCGAACAAGCTAGGTTCATCGGAGGCGTATGGTGCTATTATCAGAGAATTTAAGGACCATAGAATTAGATGTAGTTTAGTTCATGAGAGAAGAAACTTTAATTTTGAGGCTCATGCTCTCATAAAGCAAGCTGTTAATCTAGCTAGGAGTTGGTTCACATATTTGGTTGTGGATTCCGTATGACCCAGCTGTTGCTGTATCCATTGTTGATGAGCTATAAGTAAATCATGTTTTTGCCTCGAAAAAAATCCATGCACCTAGGACTGGTTCCCGTGCACTACTGAATGCTCTGCCCACCTCCACACGTCATCTTTATTCCAACCTCCGGGGAAGAAGAAAATATCACGAGAGACCACCACCGTAGTACTCCATATTTCTTTACAGAGAGAGTACTATATTGCAACGTCCCTAGAGAAACTCCTGTCTCTCATGTATTGCAATGGCCGTAGTACATACATGTCGGCCCATAGGGATAGTGCCCTTGTTGAACCCGCTAGCAGAAAAGTGCCGCAGGCTTTGAGCGAGCACTCTCTCTCTCTCTCTCTCTCTCTCTCTACTCTTGCCAAGCTCTCTCCCGGCTTCCCGTTGCAGCTCTCTCTCTCTCTCTCTCTCTCTCTCTCCACTCTTGCCAAAAGGTGGCAGCAGGCTTTCTCATCTCCTCCCATCGTCCATTACTTGCTCTCTCTCAAAAAGTAGGAAGGACCGTAGTATACACGCAACAGTACTGCAGCACATCTTCCCCTGCTCCAGTCCATTCACTGTTACTACTACAGTAGATGTAGAATCCTTGACTGTTTTACTATTCCAGTAGTAGCGGACGTGTTTACTGTTTTCATTATGAAAATGGATGCGTTTACTGTAGTGCGGTACAAGTGGCATCACCGGAGCGGAAGAAAAAAGACGCGTCGTGCGTTGGATGTATGCCACGCACGCGGGCGATGCAATGAGCGTACACGTGGCGTGTCCCTACGGAGGGACCGCCTTGTATCCACCACCACACCCTCCCTACTCACTCCGTTATAAAATAGATGGCTCAACTTTATCTTACGTTAGTCTGAAGTTGAGTCATCTATTTGAACGGAGGAGTAACTACTCAACATGTTGTGCATGCAGTACGGTCGATCACTCGCAAACGCCGACAAAGCGTGATTGCGCCGGTGGCGTGGCCTCGTCGTGCTCGACCCGACGCCGGCATCAACGGTCCCCCTGATCCGCATGCGGACGGACTCGGACCAAACCAAAGGTACATGCATGCGTCAGTTTTTGCATGCACGGGGCTGGGGCCGGCCCCCCACACACAACACACGGGAGAGCAAGTAGATCGGCGCCGTGGCTCAAGCAACGTGCTCCATCCATGCACGTAGGACTGGTTCCCGTGCACTACACTAGTACAGGATGCACTGCCCACCTCCACACAACGTCCTTATTTCAAACCTCCCCGGAACTAGAAGAAAATACCACGAGACCACCACCGTAGTACTACTATATAGTACTCCCTTCGTTCCTAAATATAAGTCTTTGTAGAGATTCACTATATGAACCACATATGGATGTATGTAGTCGCATTTTAGAGTGTAGATTCACTCATTTTGCTCCGTATGTAGTCTATAGTGGAATCTCTACAAAGACCTATATTTAGGAACGGAGGGAGTATAATATATATTGCAACATCCCTAGAGTCCTGTCTCCTGTATTGCAATGACCGTAGTACTATACATGTCGCTCCATAGGGATACCTCCCTTGTAAAACCCTCAAGCGCAAAAGTGCCACAGGCTTTGAGCACGCGGGGTCAGAGGCTCAGAGCACATCTCTCTCTCTCTCTCTCTCTCTCGCTCTCTCTCTCTCTCTCTCAGAGCACATCTCTCTCTCTCTCTCGCTCTCTCTCTCTCTCTCAGAGCACATCTCTCTCTCTCTCTCTCGCTCGCTCTCTCTCTCTCTCAGAGCACATCTCTCTCTCTCTCTGAGTACGCACGCAGCAGTAGTACAGCACATCAGCCCTGTTCCCAGTCCATTGACTGTTACCACTACAGTAGATGTAGAATTCTTGACTGTTTTACTACTCCAGTACCAGTAGTAGCGGAGGCGTTTGCTGTAGTGCGGTAGGAATGACAACACCGAAACACAAGAAAAAAGACGTGGATGTGTTGGGCATGGGTATGGCACGCGCGCCTGTTAACACTGTGCAATGAGGTTTTAGTTCATCGGCCTCAAGTACGTAACTAAAGAAACTTGTCGTGTAGTACAGTGAATGAGGGGCTTGCCGCACACTGGCACTACCGGAGATGCCATCTATGCTTTCTCAAGCGAGAAACGGCGACCCAGTCTTTGCAAGAATTGTCCCTTCTAGGTCGCGGTTTGAAACTAGGTGAACGTGTGCACAAATGAGGGCTTAACGGAGTCAATCTACCTGCCTGAGCCGGGCGCCGGGTCTGATTGATGGGACAATTTGCTTGCAAACGAGCAAAAGAATGTTCGGGAGGCGATGAAGCGGTAGGATCATCTACACCTTTGTGGTCTATCTGAAAATAGAGAAACATGCGCATTTTCACGGGTCTCCACATGACTCACGAGAGGTTGCCATGGTGGCCTTGGAGGCCATAAAGCAACAGGATTTGGCATTTGCTAGGGCCATGCCATTTGTGGGCATTGGCTGAGTGCGTCTTTTCTTTGTTTTTTCTAGGTTTTTACCTCATTCCCTAAAAAAATGCGCCATTTTGTACATTGCATTTTCACCGTTTTCCGACAAGAAAAGACAACGCTCCTGTCGGTTTAAAAATAAAGTACAGTCAATCACTTTCGCGAACAGCGACAACCGCAATTCGCAACAAGAATGCCGGTGGCCTCGTCGTGCTTGATCCGACCCATGGACATGCCATGCACCTCATGCATGCATGCACGCGAATGATCGGACGTCGTCACGTGGCCTCGGCCAAACCAAACGTACAGGCCAAGTCGGCATACGGGCTGAAACGCCCGACGAGGAACCGGCCAGCACGCTATCGTGAACCTGTCTGTGGCGACAAAGAAGGCCAGGCCACCCCAGCGCACGTGGTACAACCCTATTCGCCCTCCTCTCTCTCTCTCTCTCTATATATATATATATATATATAGCTGTCTAAGCGCTCTCTCTCCACGTCCAAGCCAGGTCTCATCATCTTCCCGGTTTCCCTTGGATGCAGCAGGCGCAATTACCATGGAGAGAGAGGGCGAACAGGACAAGCACAAAAGATTGGACAGAGGAGATGCATTCACTCCTCTTGTCTCTACCATGAGCCAGAAACCGGAGCCTTGCAGGGAGTATTTCCTATTGAAAATTGCACTACACATTTCCCTCCATTGGCTGGTCCCTCACTTTCCTACTGAAAATAGGACTACCCATTTGCTAGTCCCTCGCGACCCATTTCTCTCTCCGACCCCCTCCTTCTGCTGCATACACGCTCATTTAGAGCATTTACAGCCGCATACTACTCCATACAAACGGTGATCTTCTGCCAGACCATGGGGATGTGGAGAGCATGGGGAGAGCGGGGAGAGGAGGCGGATGGGATAAGGTTGCGGCGCAGAGAGGGCTGAGGTGGATGGTGCTGGAATTTAGTCTATTTTAGGCAGCCCAATAACTATTTCAGAAATTACTAATAAATCCTAGAGGCTCACTTAGCCCATTTGTGCAAGGTAAGGGATACTACTAAAGTTTAGTCTCACATTGCTAGTTTAGTGGGAGTTGCACCTCCTTATAAGCAGTGGCGAATCCAGGGAGAAAATGAAGGGTGGGCTCAAAATTAACGGCGAGAAAACTAAACGTTCTTTTGAAGAGAAAAAACCATTATCTTCTAATCCTTTTTCTCAAATATAAGCAAAGATTTTGCTAAAATACTACTGAAAATATTTATTATTTATTGGCATCTTCACTTTTAAGAAAATATTAAATTATGAATGAAAATTTAAATCTGTCTAGCTAAATAGCCATTATCTACAAGTCCATTTTTTTCAAACAAGCTCAAACTTTTCTAGATTAATTACTACTGGAAGCATGTAGTATTTTTCTGGATGTTTTGATTTTTTTTAAATAGTACCCCCTCAGAATCATATTAATTGACGTAATTTTGAACCAAATTTTGAATTTCTTTAGCAAAATATTGCCATTATCTCTAAAACATTTTTCATCAAATAAGCTCAAAATTGTTCTGAATATTTTAAAAATCAATTTGAATTATATATTTGGTATTGCCTGTTTAAACAGACCAAAATTGCTATGTTTGTCTGCCGCTCATGCGGCTCTCTGCTCAGCTGGTCCGCCACGAGGCAGCGCTAGTCTCGAGCCGTGGGTTGTGGCGTGTGTCATCTCACTCTCATGGTTGCCCGGCTCGATGTGATGTTTGCTACTCCCTCCGTTGAATTACTTGTCTTGAAAATGGATGTATCTAGAACTAAAATACATCTAAATACATCCATTTTTTGCGACAACTTATTCGAGCAGAATACTACTGTCTTGCTGTTGGTGTTGTTCATCTGAGGCTGGGAGATTCCGTTGCTAGGCTGGGGACGAAGCATAGTAGTAAAAAAGTTTGTATTTTTGGAGGGTAGGCTAGAGCCTGTTGAAGCCCCCTACTAGACTCGCCTCTGCTTATAAGGGAGGTTCTTTTCCCACTTATGCGAGCATGAGAACAAGAGGGATATCCACGCAGCTCCTCCTCCGCCGTCAGCCTCGTCACGGCCAGCGCCACGCGCCCAGCGCCCATGGTTGCGAGAATGAGCTGAGCCGATATCTAAATTTTTGTCACGCACTTCTGGTATCTGAAAGGTCACATGTAAGCTGAAAAGATTTTGGCGAAAGTGGAGTTCGAATCTGAGCGGTGCAGCCCTTGACTGCTGGCTGTTAACCGCCTCCGTCTCTTCGTTCGCCTCCCGTCGCTGCCCTCTCGCCTCCTTCTCTTGCGCCTATAAAGGGAGGTCGCTCCTCCCGAGAGACGCACCAGAACTTCTCCTTCCTCTCGCCATCGGTTACATCTCTGAACTGCTGCTGTCTTCCTCATCCCGGCTTGCGGCGTGCAGGCCTCGAAACCGCACCTCTTTGAGTCCTGTCACGGGAGAAGGGTGATAAGGTTTTGGGGGCGCTCTTGCGACCTCTTGACCGACTCCTTCGTCACGGGCGCCCGGACTCCGGCGACTACTTCCCCGACAACGACTTCTTCCACAGCGTCGACAACCTCCTCGGCGACATGGCTGGCGAGGACACCGACCCCAAGTCTAGTGCTACTGCTGCTGCTGTCCCGTCGTGTTCTTCTTTACATTAGATGTCCTGCCACAGTTTCTCGTACTAGTACTTGCTCTAGATATGTTAGGTTCTACTTCATATATGCAACTAGTTCTCTTTATGCGCTATAGATATGCTAGGCTGCGGTTCATATATGCAGAAGTTATTTACCTTCTCTCTGTCGAGCGCATGACTTGTTTTATCTCTATTATATTAGTGATGCTTTATCTAGTATTTCTGTTAATAAAATCAATTGGTAAATTGCTCATATTTCCAACAGATGGGCTAGGGTTGGGGGCCTTGGCCGACTTAAATAGCGGTTGGCCTCGGCGAGCAGGCTGGGCGGCGCCACGTGGCGTTCACACCGCGGCGACGGAGGAGATGTCTGTCGGACCACCGAGTTTCCAGGCCATTCCGTGTGGGACCCCATCGTTAGTCCTACATCTCGGACACGCCCGGGCGCCCCATATCCGCCCCATATTTGGGCTGGATATGAGGGGTGCCGGTCAGTCCGGGCGTTTGAGGCCTGTTTGAGGTGCTCGTCTGGGTCATATTTTCGTAACCGGGCGGGCCACACGGGGTTTGAGGCGGTTTGGGGCGCGACTACCTTTCATAATTGCTCTTATCACCCCTACCTTTCATGCACCGTTCCTCTTCCCCACAACTCTTCGCCCTCTTCCCAAGTCCGCCAAAGGATGCCACTTTCTGTTTTATTACCCCCCCTGCATAATAAGTGTCGTGATTTTTAACTAAGGTTGAAATAAGCTTAGTTTAAAACTATGATATTTATTTTGGATCCGAGGAGTAGTATGTATTTTTCTTTCTATAATTTTGCCTATTGAACTAGACACATATAATGTACTCCCTCTGGTCCTTTTTAGTCTACATATAAGTTTTGTTGGAAGTCAAATCATCTCTAATTTGACCGAAGTTAAAGAAAAAGGTATATTTGACATTGTAGATGTTGGATTTTTAAATATAAATTTAGTCAAATTTTGTAAAGTTTGACTTGACATAAATCTAATACGGAGTAAAAAGAACTGGAGGAGTACCTTTTGTAATGTATCACAAGAGATTGAGATATAAATTCATATTGCGAGGATCATCTTTAATGTATCAAAGTGCTTGAGAAATATATTTGTAGTTCAGGGATAATCACATTGTGCAATAGGACATTATACGGCTATGTACCACCATGCATAAATGTTTTGATACATAAAATGTCATGTCTGAAAAAGCAGCAGTTCCAAAAAAAAATTGTTTCCAAATCCCTTAAATTTCCTGGTTACAATCCTATAATAAAACAACCTCTATTAAAAGGGTTTTATGTGAATTAAAATTCCTACAGTTTTTATTAATTCTGCGGACTGGGAGACATGGACACACACAACAGGATCTGAAGGAAGTGCGTGGAGGTGTGGACTTTGAGGGCCTTCATCCAGCTTTCGTTCTAATCAGTGATCTATCTCGTTGTCACTGGTTTGGTTGTTTATACCCACTTTGTATTTTTATTTAATCAATAAAGCCAAAAATAATAAAATATATGTGTCAACTTGAATGAAATGTGTTATGATCAGTTTTGGAACTTTCTATGTGATCCACATTAGTAACATATTTTTTATATATTGGTTCTTGGATAAGTGTGTAAATCGAAATGGACTTTAGTTCTTGCACGTTCTAAGCGTAGTTCCTTCGCCAGGTCATTTCCTTGCACCGATGGCTCACACATACGTCCCACGTTGTGCTACCACATCCTATCTAGCATAATTTCCTTGAACATAGGTATACCTTATCATGCACATCCAACTTGAATTTGAAGGTACTTTTCATGTTTGTATTTGACATAGACTCGATCGGCGCAGTTTGTGTCAAATACACATGGTTATCGACTTGTGATATTTGGTTAGATATCATCCATTAATTACATATCCAACCATCAAAATGATTTTGATGATGTGGATCTATAGAGTTCTCTGATCAGAACCTCGTATTGTCCTTTCAATATATAACACGTATTATGTTAGCATAGGGAACACCGTTAGTGTATGTGATTATATCTAAATAAGTAATGATCATGAAATTCACACTAATGAGTAAGCGGGTCATATTTAGATTTATCACTTTATGTATTTCTATCGTATATTGTGTACCTTTTATTGTTGTTGTTGCAAATAGGTTGTTAGTAATGATGCATTTACCGAATATAAATGGAATGACCAAATATAATTTAAAAAATAATTGTGTTGTACTTGTTCTTGACAAGAGTATTGCTTCAATTTAAATTGTTGTTTAGGGAAGCAAATAAACCTACAGATACTATTGAAAGATAGACAAAAGGGCTTCGACCTATTTCTAGCTTTAGCACTCTACCTCACAATGCACACTGAGAGTAAAACGTAGTGAAATAATTATGACATTTCTTGGACAAATCTCAAAGTCTAACCATAATGAAACTATTGCTTACTGAAAAATTGGAAGCTAGAGGGGATAGTGGATCTTCCTAATGGTTTTGGACAAAGCTCTAAGTCTATTGATTGTTCTATTGCTTACCAAAAATTTGGAAGCTAAGTGTTTTGCTTTTCCTTGAAAAAAACTAAAAGGTTTTAGTTCGTTATCCTTTGATTTTCTTTGCATTTGGTTTTTATACATATTTTTGGTTTCTTTGTGTTTCTTTATAAAAGTAAAAGCAACCAAAAAATCATTTTCTTCATATTTTTATCAGCGGAACAATTATCTATGTCTTGTAAAATCATTACCATGTTGGATACTATTCTTTGATCTTCACTTGTATTTGTCGGGAATTAGTCCATCCGTCTCATAATATAAGGGCATTTTTGGCACTAGTGTAATGTCAAAAATGCTCTTATATTTTGGAGAGTTTGGGATGGAGGGAGTACTTATTATGCAATTACTCTTGTGCTTCACTTATATACTTAGAGTAAACTTACGAATGATTATGCATACCAGGCACGTCAAATCATATATATGTTGGGAAGTAAACAAGCATCCTTCGAATCTATCAAATTATATGCAAAACAATGATCTCCAGATTCTAATAAAACATGGAGTTATATAATAATGATAAACAACATTAGTTGGAAAATTAATTTGAACATATCATGTTGTGGTGGCGGTAGTGTAGGTTATCATCACGCTTATGTTTCTTCAATAATGTTACTATTAAAGAACACATGATTGTGGATTTCATGCTCTCTCTAGTTGGCCTCTCACAGTCTTATGCTAGCCTTTGCTTGTACTAGGAACAAACTCTGCTTGTGCATTCCAAATCCTTGAGCAGAGTTCATGCCATAAGTGTCCACTATACCTACCTATTGACGGTAAAGGTCATTCAAGTAAATTGTCATCGGCGCATAAGATAAATATTGATAACATTGTTATCAATGATGAAAAAATTATTGTGTTGTAGTATCATTTGTAGTGCACAAACTTTTGATAGTGATTAATTAAGTGGAGCAAAGGGGGTAGGCCCACCAAATAAAGATGCATGACATGCCTATCTTAAAAAATGGGGTAGTGAAGATGCTTGCCCGCCTAAAATAGCTCAATAAAAGATAGAGGAAAAAGCTCTAACACCATCATAGGGAAAGGGAGGACTGGTGTATTACGTCGGATTAAGGATATCTATAGTAACGAAAGTGATGGCAGCAAAAGCTGGGCCAACTTCCGAAAATTACTTAAGCGCATGGCAATCCCTTCTTCCCTCTGCGAAGGGCTTATCCTTTTTTACTTTTTATGTTGAGTCAATTTCATCTTTATTTAAGCACCAACTACTGAGCATGAGGATTATTCTTAGCTTTGTATGCATTCTTCTTAATAGTAATTTATTTTGTAATGCATGAGTATGATGGTTGATCTTCAAGTTTAGATACCTAGTCATCATCCTTATTTCAAGTTTGGATACCTAGTCATCATCCTTATTTCACTGATGTCTATGCACTGCTTTATGTTCATAGTGTAATCTTGTAAGACTTGTGAGATACCTCATTATCACTTCATGTTTTGTTGAACTTTATACAATTATTCTTCTTGTTATTAGAATTATCATTCTCTATGTGGTCAAAGTTTTGCTCTTTTAGTAACATTGAAACTTCTTTTTCAATTGTCATCTACATGCTCGAGGACCAACATGGATTAAGCTTGGGCATATATGCTGATATATATCTAAGGTATCTATAATTTTAATGCATTCATGCTATATTCACATCATTTCTATTGGGCTAACATATTAATCTAGTGCCAAGGCCACTTGATGTTTTCTAGTTTTTTTGTATACCATAGAAAAATGATATTTTCGTGGAAGAACATGTGCGGTAAGTTTGATCACCGAGAGGTTAATATGGGGGCCTCGTCTCCACCTGTAGGGGCTGGCTGGGCAACCACACATCCCTCTCCAAATAGCGAGCTCCTACTGCATGGGGGCTACGGAGGTCAGTTAGAGGCACCCTTTGTCCACAAACTTGTCCCGGATGTTTTGCACCTGCCCTAATGTTTTCAGATTTTTCAAAGTTCTTGAAGCTCCTGTGCGAACAAGTGTCAATACTCAGCATCAAGAAAAGAACTGCCCGAGGAGGGATCCAATATCGGAGGGGCTCTGCGCCCTGTGGGCGTGAACACCATCGACTAGGCAGGAGACCTTCTCTCCCACCTAGGGAGAAGGTCAGGAAAGAAGAAGGATGGGGCTCTCCCTCTCCTCTTTCGATTGGCGCTGAAGTGCAATCGGGGGTCTCTGATCACCACCATCGTCTCCATTGCCTCCACTGACTTCACCACCATCTCCATCAAATTGCCCTCCATCTATACAATGATGCAGCACATCCATATATCTTTTTAATCCGCTTCCTGGATATGGTTTTTTTGCTATAAATTATTTTCCAATGATTTGTTGCACTATCGTTATGTCTGAGTAGTTTTATTTTGTCCTATGGTGTTGGTGATCTATTATGATTGATATGAGTTGTGTGTTATGATATGGTTCTTAGGTGCGACGTATGAGCGCACACGTATGTTGGGTCACACTTTAGGATTAGCAATATGTCGAAGATAACTATGCCTTGAGTATAGGAATTGATGCATATGGGATAAATAGGAGCTATAGTTGTTAATTCTACGGTAGGGTTTAACTTAATAAAATCCTTAGTATTTGCGGATGCATCTTGAGATTTAAATCGTGAGTATGTATGAGTCCAAATATGGATAGTACATTAGCATAGGCCTTTCCCACCTTTAAAACTTGAATGCATAATTACCAGTCTAGTATCTTAGCCAATTGTTTAGGGATAATTCCGCAACACCTACCACCTGCACTGCACACTCGCTCTCTTTATTTTATTGTACCTTTACATTACAACAACTAACCTTTATTTAGTACTCCCTTTGATCCCAGAAAAGTGTCGCGGCATTAGTTCAAATTTGAACGAAAGCCACGGAACTTTTTTTGGATCGGAGAATAGTACTAGAATCTTTTAAACTATCTCTATTTGGGGTCATATTTGATTTACTAGTCCCCTCATATTTTGGGTCATATTTTGACCATGATTTTAACTAAGAAAATATAAGTTATACATAGTAAAAATAATATTGTCGAAAAACTATGTTTAAATATGGATACAATGATACAATTTTGATGACATGATGGCATGCATTAACATTTTGTTAGCTAGATCTATAATTAAAATTCGACACAGAATATGACAGGGCCAATAAAATAAACAAAGACCTCAAGGGTCTACTAAAATATCTCGACAAAACTGCTGCAGGTTCAACACGCGGGTACAGTAGTGCAGCACATTATCGGAGCTGGGTGATGTGTTTCGAGTCCATTAACTGTTTCTGAGATTCCCAGTCCATTGACTGTTACTAGTTTACTCTTTGCTTTATTGCGATGGATACTATGCATGACATTATCAGAGAGGTTTAAAGAAAGACATTTTTTAAAAGGAGGATAGACCTTCGCCTTTGCAAATGAAAAATGCATGCGATCATTTTATTAATTATTCACAGAGGTCATATAAAATACTCCTCCATTCTCTTATACAAGGCTACTATGAAAAATACATTTTGCATCTATACAAGGCCACTAACTGTAATCGAGGCAAAGATTAATTATGTTTCCTCGTACTACTAACTGTTTTAATACTTGCATGCATGTAGTCGTAATGACACTGTGCTACTTCCTTCTAAATTTCTTTCTTGCATGCATGTGGGCGTATTAATGATCCCGATTAACGAAAGGAAAAGTGGGCTTGCAAAGCAGTCATTAAATTTTACCTTGCATGCATGTGGGCGTATTAATGATCCCGATTAACGAAAGGAAAAGTGGGCTTGCAAAGCAGTCATTAAATTTTATCTTGGTACCTGTAATTTGAGTTTGTGGCCTTGTATAAGGTAATGGAGGGAGTAATACATATCAGTCAGTCTGAAGCCACAATCTAAGCAACACCTGTTGCTACTCCTATCCCTACGATGAAGGTGTGCGAATATCCGAGCCTAATACCAAACAGACATCGCACCAAACCACGATATCTGAAGCCTGATGCCCCAGCCTAGCCACACACGGGACTACTGGGTCCCATACCGGACCGGCAGCACTCTCGGAGGCAGCCGCCACCATCTTCCACCTGTCCATCTCCGGGCAGAAACTGACCCATCGACCTTGCGTGGCGTGCCGTCGACACCACCATGACGCCGGAACAATTCCATCATCCTGCATGTATCCGTCCACGCAGCGTCCGTCGCGAACCTCCGCAGCATCATGCCACGGGATCCGCCGGCCTTGCGGTGGATGAGACACCGCTCTTTCGCTTGTCCCATCCAACCTTCACTTTTTCCAAAACGATGCCCTCGGGAGGACAACGATATCAAAGGTACTATCATCGTCCGATCTGGTAGATCCAGATCTAGGGTTTCCTAGGAGCATCACGGTGGGGTGCCACGACCTGCAACAATGATGCCTCGAGAAGGAAAGCGGCGTCATAAACGCCGCCATCGTCCGCCATGACCGAAGTCGGCTCGATTTTCACCGGAAATCGCGTCCCCCAACCTCGCAGCTGGCTGGAACCAAATGGAGCCCGCCATGGAGATGAGGGCCGCCGTCGACGCGTCGGCGAGGAGGATCCAACCGCCCCTCACCGGTGCGCCACCGGCGGGCAAGGCCGTCTGAGACGGATCTGCACAGGGCGCCAGATCCGCAGCCATTGGAGCCACCCATGTGCTCGCGGCCACCACACCGTCGGCCATGTAGATTCCCATCACCGCCGCGTAGCAGGGGCGCCGCCCTGACTGCCGCCCCCGGACTCCCCACGTGAGACGCGGCCTCTGCCTCACAGGATCAGCCGCGGCGACCAGCTGCCTGGATCTGCGGTGCAAGGCCCGCCGCCACCGCGGCCCTTGCCGGCAGCAGCGGCGGAGGCTATGGGCGGAGGAGCGGGGAGGGCTGGCGGCGGGATCGGGGCCCCTGGCGCCGCCCAAGGGGAGGCGAGGGAGGGGGAGCTTTAAAAAAGAAAGACAGGGGCCCTCTAGCTAATTAACATGGAGTACACTCAATCACTAACAGACCCCGTCAATTTGTCGTCGTGCTAGATCAACGGCGCTCTCCTGCTCGCTCGACAAGCTGTTCGTTCCACGCATGCACATGCCATGCACGGCACGGACCCGCCGCGTGCATGCATACATGCAGACGGACATACGTTACATACGTATCGTGCCTCGTGGCCTCGTCCAAACTCCAAACCAAACGTACGTAGACATGTACGTACCAACTACCAACCCGTGCGTCGGCCGTCCAAGTCGGGATACGGGCTGAACGCCAACGCAACCACCCGGCCGGCCGGCCACAAACAAGTTAAGAAGGCGAGGCCGTCGCGCGCGTAGAACCACCATGTCTGTGGCTGCCCCCTTGTCGTGTCGCCGTGCATCAGTGCATGCATCCTCAGTCTATCAAAGCGCGCGGGCTCACGACTTGAATTCGCCTTTGCCTTGTCTCTAGCTTCTACCCATCTCCTTCCCTCTCTGTCCCTAGCTGTGTAGCGCGTGCCCTCTCTCCACATCAATGTCTGACCATCTTCCCGGTTTCCCGTGGATGCAACAGAGAGCAATTAAAAGAGCCACCCATACCATGGAGAGAGAGAGAGGGGATTGCTGTGAGCCAGTTGAACTCCTGTATCATGGAGGCATGGACCGAAGAGAGAGAGAGAGAGAGAGAGAGGGGTTGAGAACAAACGGGACAAGCACAAAAGGACAGAGGAGCATATCTTCCTCTCTCACTCCTCTTGTCTCTACCACCGGCCTTTGCATTCATATCATCTTTCCATCTCTATCTCCCACGCTCCCACACTCCTCCTCCTCCTACCTTTCATCCCCTCTTCTCTCCCCCCACCACTCTTCTCCCATCCCATCCCATCTGCCAAGAAACGCCGGAGGTCGCCGCTTGCGGATCCGCAGGTGGAAGATCAGGGGAGGCAGGAAAGATGGCTGACGAGAAGCAGCTGATCTAGCGGATGCTAGCTAGTAGCATCTTGCGGTTTCTTTTGTGTGTGTTATTAAATCCTTTATTTCGGCGCCAATAAAATTTGGGAAACCATGTTCTTATCATTATTGCTTAGGATGAAGCTTTATCACGGCTATTTTGTGTTAATCAATTTCACTTCATATAAAATTTAGGGCGTGCCTGTTCTGCGATTCAACGTAGCAACAGCTGATCTATTGAATGCTAGCTAGTAGCATCTGTCGGTTTCTTTTGTGTGTGTTATTAAATCTTTTATTTGGGCGCTAATAAGATTTGGGAAACCTTGTTATTTTCATTATTTCTTGCGATGATGCTTTATCACGGCTATTTTGTGTTAACCAATTTCATTTTCATATAAATTTAGGGCGTCCCTGTTCTGCGATTCAACGTAGCAGCAGAGGATCTACTGGATGCTTATGTGGAAGCTTTTAAATCTATGGCCCGACAGGCCAGAGACATAGCACCCGCCCTCTACTGCAACAAGCCTATAACTCCCTTCCCAACCCACACAATCGGCCAAGACAAACTTCTTCTGCTGCTTCTTCTTCCACCTCAAGAAAGAAAGATAAAGCAAAGAAAGCAAAGCCATCAGGGAGGAGCTTGATGATTATGAAGATGTGAAGAAATGGGGTCACAGCCATTTCATCATAGAGATGTATTACGAGCATGAGGCCACGGGTTACAACTACGATGGAATGATGGTTCAACTTCTCATATGTGACTTCAATGGCTACCTGGTTGGTATGAGAAGAGTTGCATATGATGGATGGTCCAAGTGGTACTATTGTAGTGATGACTTTTCCTTCCATTCTTTCTCAAAGATGGCGCAGACAAGCTCCCAATAGAAGGTGATCATAAGAACAGGTAAGATCATTAGTCACGTACTTTTGGTTCTACCATGTCTTCAATTGCTTGCATTTGTTTAACACAATCATCTTGTGAATGTAGGGCGCTTCTTGGTGGGTCCTCCACTTTCCTCCACATCTTGAGAAACTTGGCTACTACCCTGATAATGGAGACAACGTGGAAATGGAGAAGGCATTCCTAGCAGCTGTGTTGGTATTTTTGCGAGGCAAAGGCGGTTCGTGTGGATATTCCTGGAAGTGAAGGAGAGAATTAGAAGGAATGAAGAAAAACCAAGAGACTTAGACTGCACCATTCCTGGTAGAGAAATCCACAAGGACTATGCGTGGATGGATGTTAAGGACTGGGGTATTGACTCCAAACTAGTGTTAACTTCTGCCCAGAAAGGAGTGTACCGCCACCTAGGGCCGGCAACGGTAAGGCAGAAACTCTAGTAGTAATTGACAAGAGGAGCACGTTTGAGAGACTTATCGCCACGGAAGGGAAAGTGGACATCTGGGGCTGATAATGCGTGATGGCGATGTATTGGCTGCGGAGGGCAGCCGGGTGCTCATGCTGTTGAGTAAGAATAAGGATCAGTTGGGAGCTAAATGCAGTGAACCGTATTTGCGTGAAGTGAAGGAGGATGAAGTCGATGAGTGACGGCTGTACGTTCTGTGCTCCAGCAGGTCTGTTCTTTGCTAACCAGCAAGTTTTGGTTGGAACATAAGAAATACACTAGTGGCTACAGTACTATTCTATTTGCGCACCTCGGTTTCTCACACATCGCCTGTTTCCTTGCTTTGCTGTGCAGGACCCAGCAAGTTTGCATCCTGTGTTGTCAAGGAGGGGAGAAGAAAGAAGAAACTGCAGAGGAGAGTCTGATGGCGAGATGGCCAAGCTTCAGTCTGCTCGGCGACTAGGCTGTGTCTGTGTGCACCTCGCCTCGCCTCGCCTGCGCCGTGTGTCAAGTTGCAAGTTTAAATGCGCCTTTAGTTAGTGTTGAACACTAGAGTTGCAACTTCTATTATCATCCTTTAATTTGGACAAGAACTATGCTAACTAGTTGTTTCCTTCCGGATGTGTACTCGACAATGCATCGTTATGCCATGCACTTGGTTAATTTATTTCTCTCGTGTTATCTACAGCATTGCTCCGGCTTTTCTTTTTTGCTGTGTCTTCTCCCCTACAATATTGGATTCGTTGGATTGGCTGGCGGCTTACGCCGATTCACTTTTCGGTTGATTGGGTTTGGAAGCAGGGGAGGTTTTGGCTGTTCATTGCTAGTCGGACCAAGAGCTTGGTCACACTCACAGCACAAGGCACACGATCTGCTCGGTGGCGGCGCTGACCAGAGCAGGCATGCCGTCAACAACACCTGCAGCTGGTGGCGGCGGAACGACGGCGCCCACTCTATAGTTGCACTGTTGCGCGCCTCACGCTGTTGTAAAATGCAACGGGTAATCATGAGGAGCTCTCCTCGGCAGTTTGCAAACACGCTTGAGGAGCTGTCCTCGGCACCCCTTGCTGCTGTACCTTTGACGACAGGTCATTCTACCACGACCGAGGCAGCGACTCCTCGAGAACTCTGGTCATTTCTTCCAAGGCAATGCAGAGTGAGGCGGAGCGTAAACTCGACTCATTGGTATGTAGACCCTGCAATAAATCATTTCTTTCTTTTTGTTTCTTAACTTCCTCTTCTTTAAATAATGTTGGAATTGCAATAGAAAAGAACGATGATAATGTGTGTGTTTGGTGGGAGCAGCTAAAGCGAATGGAGATCAACAGACTAAAGGTTTCTCCTAAGTGTTTGAGCACCCTACCTAACCCGATATTGAGGAGGATGGCTTGCTTTCCTTCCACTTTGTTGGAGTGGTTACGAGGTTGGATTGGATGAAGAAAGACCTGGGTCAATGTTTTGTGACTTCATAGCATCTTTGCGTAAATCAAAATCCCATTTCTTAAAAAGAAAAAGAAAAACCCGTCCAAGAAGGAGAAGAAGTCCACTCCGACCCGAGTTTCCACATGAGAGGCATGTCCTGAAATAGCAAAGGTCCTTCAGACTTGGCTAACTAAACACGTCGGTGATTGTATGTTAGAACATGTGTGAATTTCGTGTTAATTTCCGAGCCTGGTAAATGTGACTTCCGTACGCATGTCCTAGACCACTTATCAGGTCGTTTTGACTTCACATGGCATAGTCTACTAACACAAGAAAGGTTTGGACGAATCTTACTTTGGGATATAAACCACAACCATGGACTTGTTAGCCTTTTCGACTGGTTATTTTCACATGAAATTTCACCTCGAAACAGAGCTTGTAATTTTACATGGAGCCTTATGCATGATCTCTGGGGCTGCCCAAGATGAGCGTAAATCCGCTTCCTTCCTGAATTGGTGAATCTGGCAAAGGATATAACCCGCATCCAATGCTTATTGAAGAGGACTTTAATATCCTTGGTACTCGAAGAGAAAAATAATGATAGTGATTGATGGTTTTATTCTTGTGCCTGAAGACTCGCTGGACTTTCCTATTCAGTGCTTGTGATTGATAGTTTGAATCTTCAGAAAGCCTATATGTCAGGCGACAATTCACTTGGGCCAATAACCGTTCTGTGCCAATATACAAAAAGCATGACAGGGTACTCATGGATACCGAATGGGAGATAAAATTTCCTTTGGTAATTGTGCGGGCGCTAGAACATATCGATGCAACTATCAGACCATGCGCCTATCAATCGTGATTCTACTTCTAGGAACCCATCTACTCGCCGCCCTTTCAATTTTAAATTGAGATGGCCGCACCGGGAAGGCTTTGTAGCCATACGCAAGAATGTATGGGAGAGGCCCACCATTGGTCGCACACCTATTCAAAGATGGAACTTTAAAATAAGGGACATTGCTAACTTCGCGTCTTCGTCATAGCAGCGATTTTGGACCAGCTGGGTATTCCCGATTTGGAAAGTGGCAACAGGTTTTTAGATGATTAAGCGAAGGATTATGGGGTAATTGCGGTGGGCCCCCCTGAAAATCAGGGGGGGTTATACGTTGTTTAATGGGTGGGCCTGAAGACTTGCATGCGTTTTCTGGACTTTGCATGTACGTGGTGGGTCCCTATATGCTTTTGATCGATTTGATTGCTCCAGCAAGCGAGCAGCGAAGGAGCTTTTCCGTAAAATAAGAGCCACAAGGAAATACCTCTCTGGAAGGACTAATTAAAAACACAAATGGAATTAATGTACAAAAGAAAAGAAACACCTCTCCACCATTGTTGATAACCTCGATAAAATCACAGAGACTTGCATCTTGTTACAACAAGAGCTTGAATGGAAAATTCAATCCAATGAGAACATTCCACATCTTTTGTGACAAGAGAAAATCAAATATTACCGAAAATCCATAGCCGATTCCATCTTGAAGGGAGACAGTAATACGATACTTCCAACTGGTTGCCAATGGTCGACATAGGAAGAAGTGTTTTTTTAGTCTCCAACAAAATGAGAGGCAGATCAAAGGTCAGGCAGAGCTCAAAAGTTATATCTCCAAATACTACAAATCTTTGTTTTGGGTCACCAAATGAAGGTAACTTCACCCTTGACGAGACCCAAACCGATGATATTCCACAAGTCATGATAGAAGATAACGATATCCTCACGGCACCATTCTTCGAGGAGGAGGTGAAAGTTGCCATGTTCCAAATGGAACATAACAAAGCTCCAGGATCAGATGGATTCCCCACTGAATTCTATCGGAATTTCCGGAATGTCATCAAGACAGACATATTGGACTTCTCAATTATTTTCATGTTGGCCAACTTGACCTTTTCAGGCTTAATTTTTGCGAGATCATTTGATCACGGAAAATGAAGGAGGCTGAGCAGATCCAGTAATATAGACCCACATGTCTCCTTAATGTCAGCTTCAAGATTTTCACCAAAGTGGCTACTAAGAGGCTCAACACGGTTGTTGACCATGTCGTCCGAACATCTCAAAGACTTTCATTCAACGAACAAATATACTCGATGGAGTTTTAATCCTACATGAGTCTATTCACGAGATGCATCGGAAAAACATGAGTGGAGTAGTTTTCAAGATTGACTTTGTAAAGGCCTATGCCAAGGTCAAATTGTCGTTCATTCAACATGCCTAAGAATGAAAGTATTCTCCAATAAATGGCGCTAATGGCTCCAAAATTTTGTTACTCGGGGCAATATGGTTGTCAAAGTCAATGATGATATGGGCCATTACTTTCAGACAAAAAGGACTACGGTAGGGGTGGTAGGGGGACCCCGTGCCTCCAATGTTATTTAATATCATTGCAGACATGTTGGCTATTATGAGTTATCGCGCCAAACAGGACATTTAGATTTCAGGAGTAGTGCCACACCTTGTGGATGGTGGCCTCTCTATTCTGCAATATGCCTATGATGCAATTCTCTTTATGGAACATGACCTGGATAAGGCTCAACACCTGAAACTATTGCTTTCAACTTTTGAGATAATGCCGGCCTATTAACTTCCACAAAAGTGAATTGTTCTACTTTGGTGAAGCTAGTGAGGCGGCTGTGTATGTTGGCCCGTTTGGTTGTCTGACAAGCCAATTATTGAGTAAATGTTTGGGAATTCCAATTCTTTATCGGCTTCTCACTGCTATAAAGTGAAAACATGTAGAGGAGCGCTTAGAGAAATGGTTGGGCAGTTGGAAAGGCAAGTTGCTCTCTGTTGGAGGAAGACTGGTCTTGATCAACTATGTACTTACAAATATGTTTCTCTATATTCTTTCACTCTTCCAAGTCCCAAAAGGGGTCTTGCAGAGGCTAGATTATTTTAGATCCAGATTCTTTTGGGAAGGGGACACCGAAAAGAAAAGGTATATGTTGGTCAAATAGAGCGTGGTTTGTAGACCTGCGGGAGAAGAATGAGGCCTTACTTAGTAAATAGGTGTTCAAGTTACTTGCTAAGGAAAAATGTTAGTCTCTTCCGTTCCTTGCCGCCGTCTTCTTGGGTATCTTGCCGAGCGTCTTGTTGAATGCTTCGATTGCGCTCCTTTGGCTTTAGCGCTAGAAGATGACTTGAATATCCTCCTGATGGTGCTTGTGATCTTTAATTTGGTCTTGACTGACGGTGTCATACACCAGGGGTGGATCACCCAAGGGAGCCCAGCCTTAGGCTCACTAGGGCCCACAAGGCCCAAGACAAGAGTGAAACCCTAAGGAGGGCATTGAAGAGAAGGAGTTTGTTTTATCATGCGTCGAGGAAGAGGGAAAAATATAAGGGCATGCCAGTGCATCATAGTACACAAACAAAACAAAATAGGGAAATAGTCTCATTGGAGAGAACACAATTACAAGATTTCTGAAGAAAAAGTTTGCTCTGTGGGCCTACTAGCACGGCCAGCTTGGCTGTGGCGATGTCACGATCTCCTCGGTGCTGGGGCCTCAAAAGGCTGATGGTTAATTACTCCGTGAGATAAGTCTGATTAAGCGGTGGGGTCATCTTCATCCTCTTCGGTTCGCGTCTCCATGCATGTTGAGGGTGGTGGTGTGTGTGTGTGGGGGAGGGAGGAGACCGATCTTGTGTCCTCATCGATACACGTGTCGCTTAAGGCGTGGCTTGTGCTAGCCATGCTCGCTGGGTTGAAGTAGCATGGGTCCTACTAAGTTTGGACTTCTTGGCGACGTGGCGGCCTCTTGGGGTATGCAATGGAGTGCGCCTCACGGGAGTTTTTGGGTGGAGACATGTGTTGGTGTAAAATTGTCACACGCTCACATCAGGATGACCGATGTGGTTGGCGCCTCATCTTAGCTAGGCAGCTGAATTTATGTAGGTCTGCCAAGACAAGGGAGCCGTCTCACGGGGCCATGGAAAGGTAGTGTCGGTGAAGTTACATTAGCCACCCTGCCGTCGCACCTTATCATCATGGGCTCTGGGTCATAGGAATCACCATGTGGTACCGTCTTCTCCTCCGGGTGATAGACAACACACACACATGGCGCTAGCTTTCTATTGGTCCCGGGCCATTCACTCTCTAATTTGTTTCCATTTTTATTGATATCTTCTACTCCCTCCATTCTTAAATATAAGACTTTTAGAGATTTCAATATGGACTACATACAGAGCAAAATGAGTGAATCTACACTATAAAATACGTCCATATACATCCGTACGAAGTCCATATTAAATTCTCTAAAAGACTTATCTTTAGAAATTGAGGGAGGAGTTGGAAGGCCAATTACCTATAGAAAGCATAATATGTTGCGAGTTCGAGAGTTAAATGCACAGGACCACCACTTTCGTGTCATGACTTGGGAAAAAACACCACTTTACAAAACGTGACATTTTGCATCGAACCGAAGAATTGACAGTGGCAAAAAGACACTATGTTAAAAATGGTCAAGTTTTGGCCAGCAAAGCGGCAGCGTGGCTAGTGGTGGGACGGCGCATAGCGATGGTGGCTGTTAACAGCCCAACTGACCGAGCTGGTCGGAAGATTCCCAAAAAGGCAGTAGTGGCCCGCTCCTCCTATCGCTCACTCTCCCTCGCTCTAGCTCCTCTCTGCTCTGTCGCGACTCAACCCTGCCGCTGCTGCCGCTCAACCACACATTGCCTTCTCGGAAAGATAGAGTGCGAGAGCAGTGACAACGACGACATGCTAAACTTTGTCGGTAGGAAATGCCGCCACTACTATACTCTATCGGATAGCCCAGGGTTAGGGTTATGGATTTCAGATTGGGAATTTTCTTTTTGGTATTATTTGGACCGGATCTAGTGCATTTGACCACCCAAATTCCTTTTGAACTTGATCCAGCTGCTCCTAACCATAGATGACTCGGACTTTGAAGGAGATGTGGTGACAGAGGAGGGCCCAGTTGAGTGCTACCACAGGAAAATAGCAAATAAATTTGTAGCATTTGAAGGTAGCATTATTGGAAGGAGGTTTTATGGATGTGGTGAGGAAGTAAGTTGCATGTTTGTCCTTCTTTGCTTACTTGAAATATAATGTTAACTGCTTTGTTTCTTTGAATGTTTGCATTTTGTAGTAATTCAGTTATCTCTGTTTTACCATTGTAATGGTTAATGGTCTACGGTTTGGAAAGCGAGCTTATGAAGAGAGAGAGAGAGAGAGAGAGAGAGAGAGAGAGAGAGAGAGAGAGAGAGAGAGAGAGAGAGAGAAAGATAGAGAGAGAGAGAGGAGAGAGATCCTTAATCAGCTTATTTTGAGAGTTTACTTCCACAAAAATAGTTAATGACAAACATTGTTAACTTTTGTGATTCTCTGTAGCTTAGATGTTATGTTTCTCTTGTTGTTTCTTTGAAGCTTAACTGATGTGTGTCTCTATAGCTTAACTGCTCTGTTTCTTTGAATGTTTTCTCTTTAGGAGGAGCTAGAGACAAACATAGTTAAATAATGAATTTCTTTATGAAAAGGATTATGTTACACTGGTGTACCATTTCACCATTTGTAGCTGCTTATGGGTAAGAAACTCATTTTCTTGTAGATTGGCAATTGTGGCTATATTCAATGGGTTGATATGGAGTATCCTAAAGCTACTAAAAAGCTCTTCAGAAGCTTTGGGAAAGATATGAAGGTTGTTGTGCTACTAGAACCAAGGAAGGGCTCATCATGCACAAGTAGTGCTTAAGATTGAAGAGGAGGTTGAGACTGCTAACCTGCGGTGCAAGAACTTTGTTGCTGGTGTTAACAAAATGCTCTGGGAATAAGTGCAATGTACCTATCAAGAAAATTACATGAAAATAATAGCGGAGGACAATGAAGGCTTGGAGAAGAAGCTAGACTAGAAGCAGTATCTCATAGAGGATATGAAGGCCATTCATAAAGCCCAAGGAGAACTGATCAGGAACATGAGGACTGAGTTGCATGAGATGAAGAGGGATAGGGATATCAATGTACTCAAGAAGAAGAAGAAGAAGAAGAAGAAGAAGAAGAAGAAGAAGAAGAAGAAGAAGTATGCTACCCATCTATCTAATTTTCTTTACATTGTTTTAAGCACTCGATACCTATTTATATTGCTGGTGTTGCAATGCTGTGAAATATGTATGAGGTTTAGTTTGGGTCGTATCTATTGTTCTATGCACTATGCTACCTATCTAAATTGTTTGTGTGTACTATTTATGGAGTCCCTTATCTGTCATGATGTTGCTTGTTAGCTGGTTCATAATAGAGGTAACATCAAGGATCACAAGAAGGGCTCATATGATTTCTTGCTAGCTAGCCTAATAACTGACCACATTGTTTGCATGAAGCATTACAAACTATGATCATTAGATGTACAAAATATATCACCAACATCATTAGCTCCTTGGTGTTCCATGGCCTATTATATATTCCTCAATCACACTCTCGAGGTTCTTCTTCTCCTCTTGAAGAACATCCATGTCCTCCTTGACCTCCTACATGGCCTTCCTAGTGTTCCTGATGATATCTGCTTGAGAAGTCAGGATGCACCTCTACTCCTTGGACAACCTAATCTTCTCCATCTTTAGCTCCAACTTGACTGTTCCTTTAACTCTGCAAGCTTTTTCTTGACATCTTCAACATGCTTTGTTGCATTCTCATGTTCCATATGCTGCACCTTTCCATCTTGCTAATCACAAAGCTAGCCAACTTTCTCAACCATATCATTGTATTGCTTGCACATGAAGTCATTTTGCTTCTCTAGTTTGGCTATTTTTTGTCATAAGCCTGTCTATCCATCACCATGCCTTAGTTCTGGCCATGAAACATCTCCCAAAGTTTTTCAGGCACCTCTGAAATATGACAAACCAGGGACCATCAACGCACTCAATCACTCCACAATAAATACCTCCCTGCAAATCCGGTTGACAACAGTAATTGTAATTCAGTTAACAATACCAAAGTCAGTTCAAACTATGATTCAAATAACACTATCAAATTCAGTTGACAGTAGTAATTTAGTTAACAGTAGCAATTCAGCTAACACTATCAAATCCAGTTAACAGTATTAATTCAGTTAATAGTAGCAATTCAGTAAACAAGAGAAAATCTAGTTAACACTAGTGATTCGGTTAACAATAGCAAGTACAATTAGCACTAGTGATTCAGTTAATAGTAGTAATTCAGTTAACAGAGATGATTCAGTTGACAATAGTAATTCAATTAACACTAGTGATTCAGTTGACTAGTAGCAAATTCAGTTAACGATAGCAAGTTCAATTAATAATAGTAATTCAATTAACACTAGCACATTCAATGGCAAACCACATTCAGTAAACAATAACTTCATAAACTATTACTTGCTTAGCACAACCATAGGATCTTCTACCTATGTTTATGCAATCGAATGCAACACATTTCTTGTCCCTAAACTTGTGAAGCTTGCATTTGATATGTGGATCAATCACTGACCCATAGAAGGAAGCATCAATAGTTGTATCAGGATTCTCATGCATTGACAAGAAGCCTTGAAGCACGAACGAGAGGCAGCAAAAGGAGGATCTAAAATGTCACACTCTGCAATTCATAATATTCAAACCCTAACCCTAACCGAAACCAATGTATACATACCCACACATCCACGTCCATGCCTGTGTAGGTCAGCTCCTCCTTGCTGCTATCTTCCAGATCTCTCCAAGAAGGCATTGTGGCGGCAGCGGCCTTGAGGAGGGAAGCGGCGAGGCGAGGTGAGGGCACAGAGTGGATTTAGTGGCGAGAGTGGAGAGAGGGCCATCGTTTCCTTTTGGGAATATTTCGACCCGGCTTGGTCGGTCAGGCCGTTAACGGCCATTACTGTTTGCACCGTCCACCACAAGCCACGGCCGCTTTGCCATGCCAAAAGCGAGTTCATTTTTAACTTAGTGTTTTTGTCACCGTCAATTCTTGGGTTGATTGCAAAATGTCATGTTTTGTAATGTGGTGGTTTTCCGTAAGTCATGGCACGAAAGTTGTGGTTCTGTGCATTTAAGCGAAAAAAGACATGAAGCAAAATCTCTTCGAACAGATGATAAAACAAGTCCTGCATTGTCCATGCAAGCACCGATCATTAGTTGGTACACAGTCAAAATACGACTTCAAACAATAGGACAAGGGGTTAAGTCGTCAGCATGCCATTACATAGATATACTTCCAACGATTTGGCAGCTCTCTCTCTCTCTCTCTCTCTCTCTCTCTCTCTCTCTCTCTCTCTCTCTCTCTCTCTCTCTCTTTGTGTTATTCCACACAAACAGCAGAAAAGGGACCACGCGACGGTGACTTCCATCCAGCACTTCCATTTCTTCATCGGCATGTAATTAGTGCTTGTTTCAGCTTCCTTAGCTACAAATGCTGCAGCAGTTATCTCTTGGTCTTCTTCCTCACCAACACCACGTTGCCGGACAGAATCTTTCAGATTCCCCCCTTTTTTAACAGAAACAACTTGGCGTGATAGCTTCACAGAGCCATCAGCATCAACTGGCAACTCATCACTACTAAAATCCAGTAATGAGATCATCACACCGCTTTCAGAGTCAGTGCTAGCAGTAAGCACACCACGAAAATCACGAGGAAACTGCCCTTCAATGACTTGAACACGAATTGTGGCTTCCACAGATGAACAAACAGTGTAATGCTGCAGCTCCAGTGTGCAAAGCTTGCTTGTGTGCTTAATAGGAAGGTAGCAGCCCAATCTGTATGTCTTAGCAAATTTGCTCAAATCTTTGTCCTCAGATTCAGTTGCACCTCTTACTTTGAGCTTAGCCTCCAAATCTGAAGGATCAATCGTCATGACAACACCACGGGTAGGACCGGTCAGTGTTAGGTAGGAATCCTGCATGCATCAGTCACTTAAGTAAACAATAATAAAAATAGATTCATTCATCAATAGCATGAACTGCAGTGGAATATATTCAGTTTATCCTTCGTTAATACAAGTGAGAGTGCATCTATCAAAACACAGTTAGTGTATCAAGTGGAACTTCATGATGGTGACTTGAGTCCAAAATATGCCGATGACAAACATGAAAAATGTAACTTAACCATTAGCAGGATTTGCAAGAGGACATTTGAGATGGGAAGTAAACATGATAAATATTTATAACCCTTCAGCTTGCAGGAACCAATTGAACAATTGAACTATAAAACATTGCGTGGCAGAAATGGAAAAAAAAAGAGGGAGCTTGTCTGTTCAATTGCAGAAGTGCATACCGTAAATTCTGTGAGTTGTATTACAAAAATATCTAAGAAAATATTAGCCTATGCTTCAGTGACAAATAGTAATAGTAACAACAATAAAAACATGATCATCATCATGATGATGACCTCAATAGTAATACTATAAATAACAACACGATATTTGTATACTCAAAGCAAACTGTGACATTACATACAATGTTTTGCAAAAAACTACGCATCATTTGTAATTTTCTGCCTCAAACTTGCATCATTATTCATGCATAGCTTCAATATCTATTTTTTCCCAAGTTTTCTGTATTTTACATAGCCAAATTCAAGCTGCGGTCACGTTTGTGTATCCTATTCCTAGGCCTGGTTGTAATATGGTGATGCACAAGAAAAGGAATGGTTTACTCCCTAGCTACTATTCCATTCCAGTCATTCATATCTACTACTCCGTCCCATAATGTAAAAGCGTTTTTGACACTAGTGTAGTGTCAAAAACGTCTTACATTATGGAGACGGAAAATATGTATTAGAGTGGGACAAAATACAATCTTTTGAACCTGCTCGCTGATTCTTTGGTAGTCATCCCTTTCACGGTTGAAAACCATAATGCGTTTGCGATCCACCACATCACGCACAGTGACAAAACCATAAACATCCAGCGGCCAATGTAACCCATTGGTTATTTCCTTCACCTGGACTGAAACAATCTGCAGGGTTGGCATGGTGCAGACAAAGGCGTGGATAATTAGGGTCGTTGATATTTTCGTTGGTAAAGCGCATGCAAGAGATGTCCGCTGCAGCAAATACAATCTCGTTAGTTACAAGAGGGATGGTGGATGGGTGGAATCGAAAACAACATATCAATCAAAATTTAATATATCAAACGAAATAGTATTAGGAGATTTTCGCTGCATCGATCGATCCTAGCCAAAGAATGAAAGTAAACATACAAGGGATAATTAAAATGACAACAATCACACCCGCTATCCAGACAAGTGCGTGTAAATAGAACTCAGGACAATTAAAGTGGTACTCACATCAAACCCATTGGCATGTACGTACACAATATGGCAAGCCGTATGAAACAAATTTTGAGGAAACATGACAAATTGTGTGGCAACATGGCAGTGAGGAGAGGGGATCAACTTTTGAGTAGTACAATAACATTTTGCGTGTAGCCGGAAAGTGTAATCCCATGAAGTCATCAGCATCCATACTTGTTTATTTAATTTTCCTACTCTTTTAGGAAAAACCTGCAAATTTTACACAAGACAAATTTTCCTACTCTGTCCTTTTCACTTATGTTTAGATCTAAGACGCCAATGGATCAATAGGTTTTTATTGGAACACAAACGTCTGAATTGGTGATTTAGGAAAGAATAAGCTTGCGACGAGACTCGGACTTCGTTAATGGGCTTCCACACAAGACTCGGACACGACGAGGAGGCATGTAGTACTCGTTTGCCTAAAAAAATTGCAGTACTGTTTTTATTTGTTATTACTCAAAAAAAATGTAGTACTAGTTTTTAACCTTACTCAAAAAACAAATACTGGTTTTTAACCGCAAATGTTATGTCTAAACTTATAGCGAGACTTGTTAGAGTTGTATTTCATATACGTGCATTATGCGTGTTGTATACCCTTTGTATTTCTTTGTTGTACAAGTTGATCTAATCAATATAAAGAGATGCCAGCCGGTTGGGGCTAACCACGGCAAACAATTCCTTTTGACTTGGTATACAAAGCGGGTCGATCCGACCTAGGGTTTCACTCACGCGCTTCCGCCGCCACCGTCTCTTTTCCCCGCCGCCGCCGCAGCAGCACCTCGGCAGCGATGGGTGACACTGCTGCAGCGTTGCAGCTCACCCTCTCCACTTCGAGCACCTCGTCCCAGTCCTCCGCACCATCCATCCCGGCCGGCGCCATCGTCTCCGCCCCTACCTGCCAAAACCTCAACACCATCACGGTGCGTCTAGATCGCACCAACTATCTGCTCTGGAAGATGTAGGTCGTCCCCAACATCGCCGGCCAAGGCTGGTACGGCTTCCTCGACGGCTCCTATGGAGCCCCTCCGGCCACGATCACCGAAGGAGACGGTGCCAAGGCCGTGACCAAGCCCAATCCGGAATACGCCTTGTAGTTCTACACGGATCAGCGTGTCCTCAGCATCCTCGTCGGCTCCATGACGGAGGAGATCCTCGGCCATGTCATCGGCCGTACCACTGCGTCCTCTGTGTGGGCGTATCTCGAGTCCATGTTCTCGGCGCAGAACAGGGCGAAGTGCGCCGGAATCTTGGCGTCAACTCTCGGCGCTGAAGAAGAACGACCTCACCGTTGTCGCCTACTTTCACAAGATGAAGGGTTTCGCGGGACGCCATGGCCCAGGTGGGGTCACCTCTCCCGATGCTGAGGTGATCGACTACATCGCCCGTCGGTCTCGGGCCTCGATCTGAGTCCCTCCAGCACTCTCTCATGGTGTTGGCGGCCGCGGCGCCAGACAATCTCAGCCTGTCGGATTTCTACTCCATGCTCCTCTCCTGCGAATCCCTGAATTAGAAGAACGCCTTCGCCACCGAGTTCGCCACCTCCGCTAATGCTGTGGCAAGGCAAGGCGAAGACCGTGGAGGGGGGCGCAACTACGCCGACACCACCAGCGGCCGGCGGCGGGGTTGCCTTACTCCCTCGCGCGGAGGCGGTCAGTACAATGGCGGCCAGCAGGCCTCATGGTAACAACCGCCCCAACCAAGGGGCGATGGTGGTGGCAGCAGCGGAGGAGGAGGACAGAGCAGCGGTGGTGGCAGGCGCATCAGTGAGGCTTAGGTGTCCAGATTCTTCATCTTGTGAGATAAGCTGCCCAAAGCGTCTTGACAGGTACCACAGTTTCCATGAATTTTTGACCGATGCGTGGCGTATATTCTCCCTTGAACGCATGAGAACCTAAAACCTGTTTACTGTCCATGGTCCAGTCTCCAATTGAGGTCCAAGCCAATCCAGTGGGGAGTTCCTTTCCAGGGACCTTACAGTCAAGATCTGATGGTGCTTCATTTCGTCGGATCCGATTCTTCACTTCCCTAAATACCCAAATGATGCGCCTTGCCTCTGACAGAACCACCACAGCGGAAAGAAAGCGCCTCTAATAGCTCTTGTGAGTTTCCCATTTCCGGGTATCGTGCAAATTGTTTAAAGATATTCATAAATGTTTTAGCTCCACCAATAAGAGGCCTACATGATGTTTAAAGTGGCGTAATGGTTAGTTGAGCACAATAAAGACACAAATGAACTGATGATGACATAAGGACAATGTTGAAAAATTTACTTACTTCATGACATAGTCTTCTCGGAATGGTAGTTTTATCGCCTTCTTGGATAAAGAAAGGGATTGGGAACTCTTTCTTGCTGCAGTAGTACCAGTTGGTCCAGTGTCCATTCATACGCCTCCGATACCCAAGCATATAACCATCATAGTCCCTAAAGATGATCTGAATCCTCAATCCACGATATGGATGCGGACGTTTGCGGTGGAACCTCATCTCAACGGTATAGTAGCTATGTCCCCACTTGGTTCGATCATCATAGTTATAGGGCCTTGGACAGTTTTGTGGATTTTGGATGGGTGTTATTGGTTTGTTCATGTACAGCCCAGGGGCTATTTTGCTAGCTCTCTTGTTAATCTCTGTGATGACCCTATGGTATTCAACTTCCAAAATTTCTGCTCCCAGGTTAAATTTGAGTACGGGGACATCCTAAAATGCAAGAAACAAATTCAGCATTATATATTTATTACCATATTAGTTGGCTGCTGATATATACTGCCAGGAGAGAAACAATAATGATACAAGAATATAAAATTTTCATGGTCCAAACAATGATGTAAAGATGATTAGCAACAAAGTAGAGCTAATACCTCACTACTCTTACTAAATGGAACTGCTAAAGGAAAACTCCATTACCCGTGGCCCGTGGCATACACTCATCAAGCAATTGATACTTAGTAGCACTAGGTTTGAAAGTAGCAAACCTTGTGAGGTAAATGTAAGCTAGAAGAAAAAAACATTATTACAAGAAATTGGCCGCGGACAGGTTGTTTGCGTCACACCCCAAATGCAAGCGTCATCGAGGTGCTCCTGCTCATGCCGCGGCCAAGCGTGCAGAAGCAGAACAGCATAAGCTGAAGTAAACTGTCGAAACTGAACCAGCGCAACTGCGGGACAACGTCATATTCAGACTGAAGCTACTGGTGTCGAAACTGAACCAGTGCAAGTGCAGACCAACATTCGGTTCATACTTGAGAAGCTACCATTTGTTGACCTGGCTGGTGGTACCCGCAAGTCAGTTAGACCAAAGACAAGTGGGCCCTACGTGCGTTAGCAGTAGGGTGCGCCCAGTTTACAGGGTTGCCACGAGGAACCTTGATAAGGGCGGCTCTCTTTGAGTGAGATAGATCCCTGTAACCCTGTTGCTGTTGCTGTTGCTGTTGCTAGGAGGATGTCAACAGTTTGAATAAGGGTGTTCCTTTCCCGGACGAGGCATTCACATCCCATGGTGGAGAAGCACAAACGCCGGTACTCAAATCACGCACGCCCAAGCCCAAACCAGTAAATTATCCAGCCTAAGCCATGAACGCACGGGGCAATGACAGGGTGAGGCACTGCCATAAGGGCAGCTTCCTCCTGCTCATGGAGTCATGGTTCTTGAACAAACAAACAAACAAACAAACAAGCTTTCCCAAGAAGACAAGAAAAAGGTGAGAGCTTAGGTGCGTGCTATGGCGCCAAGTTTTGGAGAATCCGGCGGTGGAGAATCTGGAGATTATGCGACAAGGGAAAAGAAGTACTCACACTAAGTTTTTGCTGCAGAGGCGCGCAAATGGGCCTGTTTTGCTCGAACACGAGCTCCGTGGTCACCTCCTCGACGCCGATTCTCCTCCGTGGTCACTAAGTTTTCGCCGTCGCCCGGCGGATCCGCCCGGCTCTTCCCTTTCCCTTCCCTCCCCTCCCCTCCGATTCCGACCCAGCATCTCAGTCAGCACAGCAGCGACAAGGGGTTTCTTGGTGGATGAATGGGAGGAAGACGGAGGGGGATGGAGTGAGCGGAGTAGTGGTGTGTGTAGAGGAGGGGTTGGGAAAGCCTGCTACCAAGCAGTCAAGCACACAGTGGAGAGAGAGCAGTCCCAGAGAGAGAGAGAGAGAGTAATGGACGATGGGGAGGAGCTGAGAAAGCCTGCTGCCACCTTTGGCAAGAGAGAGAGAGAGAGAGCTGCAACAGGAAACCAGGGAGGAAGAGATCAGCTATAAAGAGGGTAGGGAGGGAGGGAGAGCTAGGAGGAGTCACTCTAGTATTCTGCCATGCTCATGCATGTGATCATGGCTGATCAAAAGAAAGATTCTTTGCTGCTGCTGCTGCTGCTTTGCTGCCCATTTATGATTTATGATCCATTCCTCCTCCTCCCACGGTACTCTCCCAGTGCTGCTGTCCATTGGCAGTGAGAGGGCGCGAGAGAGATAGACGCACGAAGAGAGAGAGAGAGAGAAATAGAGAGAGAGAGAGAGAGAGAGAGAGAGAGAGAGAGAGAGAGAGATTGGGCGTTCTCAGTGGACAACCATTTCTTTACGTGCGTGGCATAAAAGAAGATAATTCTTGTGTTGAGGGAAAGGCAGGAGAGATAAATGATTCTGGCCGTGATCGTGGGCAATCGTGACCGTATATCTTCTTTCCCTCCCGCCGCTACTGGCCAGGGCTAAGTGTAAATCGCCGATGCCGGGAAAAAGATCTCGTCATAACTGACACTTCTAATCATGCCAGTGCTCTGATCTTGCATCGGAGTATGTTGTAGGCACGGAGATTTTTTAATGTTCCCCGAGCGCGGTGGCCGTCTGGTTGGATTCCTTCATCTTTATCAGATGATAGCCTGAGTAGGTGTCGAGGAAGCGGAGAAGTCATGCTCGGCTGTGGCGTCAACTATCTGGTCGATCCGTGGTAGCGGAGCGGATCCTTTGGGCAAGCCTTGTCGAGGTCTTTAAAGTCAGCGCAAAGGCGCCATGAGTTATCCTTCTTTGGCAACATGAACAAATTTGCCCGCCACTCTGGGTGTTTGATTTCTCGGATGATTCGACCTTCTAGCAGCTTGGCCAGTTCTCCTCCCATCGTTTGTCTTTTGGTTTCGAGAACCTCCGAAGCATCTGCTTAACAGGTTTGAATCCCTCGATTATATTGACGTTGTGCTCTGTGAGGTTTCTTGGTACTCCTGGCATGTTTGATAGATGCCAGATGAAAATTTCCCAATTTTAGAGGAAATTGTGCAGTGCTTCATCGAGCTTCGCGTCCAGCCAAGTTTTGATGGAAGCCGTATTAGACGGGTCATCGGGGTGAACTTGAAATTTGACTATTTCATCGGCTGGGTTTGAATGGCGTGGATTTAGATCTTTTGTCGAGGATGATGTCATCCTCGTTGTGAGCGCTTACATAGTGCTGTTAATTCTTCGGTCGCAAGGGCCTCGGTTTCTGCCTAAAGGGTGAGTGATGTCGTTTTGCTCTCGGCTTTAAGCAATCTGGCGCGTTGCTTTGGATTGTGATTACACCGTTTGGCCCTGGCATCTTGAGCTTCATTTAAGCATAATGCGGGCCAACATGGAACTTGCGAGCGTGCCTCGTCCGGGAGCGCATGGTAATCACTTCAGTAAAGGTATGATGTTGAAGGTTAACTCCTCGATTCGGTAGTTTTTCGGTGTTCAGAATATGCTTCTCTTCCATGGATTATTCCTTTGAAGGTAATCCGACTTGGCTCAATCCATGACTTGTCAAACTACATCTTTTCCAAGGTGTCCTCGTAAATGAGGTTTAAGCTACTAGCTCCGTTCATTAGGACTTTGGTTAATCGATAGCAGTCGATGATAGGGTCAAGGACCAAGGCCGCGACTCCTCGGTCATGGCTTCATACCGGTCAGTTTTCTTGCCCAAAGGTGATCGGCTTGTCCGACCATCTTCTGTCTAGGATACACGTGATTAATGCAGTTGATCTCTCGAAGAGCTCTCTTGTGCTGGTTTCGTGAGGGGTTAGTTTCATAGAGCATTAGGACCTCGTCGTCGTCAGATGACTGCTCGTCCTAGCTAGGTGCTCTTCCTCGGTCTGAGTACCGAGGTTACCCAGGAGGTTTATTCCTTGTTTTGCCCCTGTCGGCGACCCAACATGCTTGGCGCTTGTGGGGTTCGATTTGTATTCAGTGAGACAGAGTGGATTGCACATGGTTCATCCAAGATTGCCTCCAGCGCAGACTTGGGTCCCTTGCCCGACTTCTTCTTCGTATGTTTCGGCTGATCGACTATCTTGTCAACTCTAGAGCGCTTTCGGCGCCCGATTGAAACAGGCGCCTATCACCGCCAAAATCTGATAGATCCTGAATGGAATTCTTTTCTTGTTTGTCCTCTAGCCAGGCGTCTTCCATGACGCAGTGTCTTGTTGCCATGTCACGATAGCTCGGGGAGCGTTCTAACGCGTCTTGGTGCCATAGTGTCTGCGATTCCTGCGTCTTGGCAATTCAACCAGAATGCTGCTAAAGCCTCCGCATCGCAGCGATGCAGGATTTTGTTATGTACGAGCAGGAATCTCATCCAGAATTGTTTCTTTTGGTTTTTGTGTAAGGTAAGCCAAATCCCTGACGTCGGTCGGCCCTGAGTTATCGGGGTAGTACGCCATGTGGGGGGTGGGGGGGGGGGGACAAAAGAAAATCATCCTGGACCGATCTAACGTTGGTTTCCCGGAGAGGTCTTCCCGAGGCGGGCTTAATGTCGGCCTTGGGACGGACTACGCGGCCACGTCGATCGGGTTGCAATGACGAGTCTTTGGGTGCCCGTCCAGGTGTGACTGTTATCCATTGGGAGGTGCAAAACCAGGTCCGGTTGGCGACCGCTTGAGGATCCTCGGCCAGATCCGAAGATTCAAGGATCCGATTGCCAGATTTGAAGCGTCGGGATTCATGTCCGGACGATGAGTAGGAGTGTCGAAACGTTCCTGTGTCTTGGTTGAGCTGAGGTTTTGATGATCCGGCATAGAGATTACGCCAGTGTGGGTATGATCATTAACCGATACCTCCATCGAGCCTCTGTGACCACACAACGGTACTGTATAGGCCACCAATGTCGGAGCTAAATCGAGGCAAATCTCGGGTAGGGGTCCCGATCTGGTGGTCTCGGCTTGATGGTACAAGGAAGTAGAGAGATACAATATTCGGGCCTCCTCGAAGAGGTAAAACCCTACGCCTGCTTGTATCGCATTGATATTGGATGGGATACAAAGTACAGGATGATCTATCTCGAGATCGTATGAATGAATCTAACTTCGCCTCTCTTGACCTAAACCCTTGGCTTATATAGGGGCGAGGGTACCTAAGGTTACATATGGTCAGCTGCATCTAGAGATAAACATGCCGAATATTCGAATATTCCTTGAAGTATCGCTAAGTCTTGGAGGATTCCATGAGTACACCGAGGGCCATAGCTTACGTGCTCATTCTTCGGTTGTCGGTGGCCCTCGACCGGTGAGCACACCCCAATCCAGGACACACTGTCACCACCACCCGCGGCCGGCGGTGCTCATTGGACTGCCTAGCCCCCCCCCCCCCCTCCCACCCCGAACCTCCGCCTCCGGCCATCCCTCTAGCCCCGGAATGACCGTTTTTTTCTCCCTCGAACTTGCACCACGGTCACCATGCTGCCCCCCACCACCACCATTGTGCTACCACCCTCCTAACTATAGATGATGGGGTAGCCTTCCAGCCAATTCCTTCCTTCACTCTGGCGACTTCTTCCTTCCCTCCGGCGCCTGCTTCCTTGTAGCGAAAATCGACTAACCCAAATTGGATTTTTAGGCGACTGAGGTTTAGCTATTGCGCTCTCTCTGTGTATTGCGGTAGAAGTAGCATCACAGAAACGGAAGAAAAAAGACATGCATGTGTTGGGTATGCCACGCGCAGCTACTAAGACTATGTAATGAGTTTTAGCTCATCGGATTCTTCCACTTAATTAACGTACGTGTGAACCTCAAAGGAAAAAAAACCGTACGTGTGACGTGCCCTACAGACCGCCTTCTATCCACCCTCTGCTCGTGCTCCTAGCTAGGACTATTACATGCGAGGAGCTCCAAAACCCAGCAAACAGAGAAGTGGATCCCTCCGGAGACAGCCAATGATAAGATAAACGTAGATGGAGCTTTCTCACCCAATGGCAGGAGAGGTGCCGCCGCTGCTCGTTGTAGAACGAAACAAGGATAGCATGTTGGAGCCTTCAACAATCGTGGTAGAAAACATAGACGATCCTTCTTGTCTAGAAGCATTGGCCTGCCGCGAGGGTCTTACACTGGCTCAAGATCTTTCTCTCTCAAATTTTCTTGTTGCATCTAGCTAATTGCCAAGCCGTGGTGAAGGACATCGAACAAGCTAGGTTCATCGGGAGCGTATGGTGCTATTATCAGAGAATTTAAGGACCATAGAATTAGATGTAGTTTAGTTCATGAGAGAAGAAACTTTAATTTTGAGGCTCATGCTCTCATAAAAGCAAGCTGTTAATCTAGCTAGGAGTTGGTTCACATATTTGGTTGTGGATTCCGTATGACCCAGCTGTTGCTGTATCCATTGTTGATGAGCTATAAGTAAATCATGTTTTTGCCTCGAAAAAAATCCATGCACCTAGGACTGGTTCCCGTGCACTACTGAATGCTCTGCCCACCTCCACACGTCATCTTTATTCCAACCTCCGGGGAAGAAGAAAATATCACGAGAGACCACCACCGTAGTACTCCATATTTCTTTACAGAGAGAGTACTATATTGCAACGTCCCTAGAGAAACTCCTGTCTCTCATGTATTGCAATGGCCGTAGTACATACATGTCGGCCCATAGGGATAGTGCCCTTGTTGAACCCGCTAGCAGAAAAGTGCCGCAGGCTTTGAGCGAGCACTCTCTCTCTCTCTCTCTCTCTCTCTCTCTACTCTTGCCAAGCTCTCTCCCGGCTTCCCGTTGCAGCTCTCTCTCTCTCTCTCTCTCTCTCTCTCCACTCTTGCCAAAAGGTGGCAGCAGGCTTTCTCATCTCCTCCCATCGTCCATTACTTGCTCTCTCTCAAAAAGTAGGAAGGACCGTAGTATACACGCAACAGTACTGCAGCACATCTTCCCTGCTCCAGTCCATTCACTGTTACTACTACAGTAGATGTAGAATCCTTGACTGTTTTACTATTCCAGTAGTAGCGGACGTGTTTACTGTTTTCATTATGAAAATGGATGCGTTTACTGTAGTGCGGTACAAGTGTCATCACCGGAACGGAAGAAAAAAGACGTGCGTGCGTTGGATGTATGCCACGCACGGAACGTGCAATGAGAACGTACACGTGACGTGTCCTACGGAGGGACCGCCTTGTATCCACCACCACACCCACTCCCCCTACTCACTCCGTTATAAAATAGATGACTCAACTTTATACTACGTTAGTACAAAGTTGAGTCATCTATTTTGAAACGGAGAGTAACTACTCAACATGTTGTGCATGCAGTACGGTCGATCACTCGCAAACGCCGACAAAGCGTGATTGCGCCGGTGGCGTGGCCTCGTCGTGCTCGACCCGACGCCGGCATCAACGGTCCCCTGATCCGCATGCGGACGGACTCAGACCAAACCAAAGGTACATGCATGCGTCAGTTTTGCATGCACGGGGCTGGGGCCGGCCCCCCACACAACACACGGGAGAGCAAGTAGATCGGCGCCGTGGCTCAAGCAACGTGCTCCATCCATGCACGTAGGACTGGTTCCCGTGCACTACACTAGTACAGGATGCACTGCCCACCTCCACACAACGTCCTTATTTCAAACCTCCCCGGAACTAGAAGAAAATACCACGAGACCACCACCGTAGTACTACTATATAGTACTTTCGCCCGTTCACAAATATAAGTCTTTGTAGAGATTCACTATATGAACCACATATGGATGTATGTAGGCGCATTTAGAGTGTAGATTCACTCATTTTGCTCCGTATGTAGTCTATAGTGGAATCTCTACAAAGACCTATATTTAAAACGGAGAAATATAATATATATTGCAACATCCCTAGAGTCCTGTCTCCTGTATTGCAATGACCGTAGTACTATACATGTCGCTCCATAGGGATACCTCCCTTGTAAAACCCTCAAGCGCAAAAGTGCCACAGGCTTTGAGCACGCGGGGTCAGAGGCTCAGAGCACATCTCTCTCTCTCTCTCTCTCTCTCGCTCTCTCTCTCTCTCTCAGAGCACATCTCTCTCTCTCTCTCTCGCTCTCTCTCTCTCTCAGAGCACATCTCTCTCTCTCTCTCGCTCGCTCTCTCTCTCTCTCAGAGCACATCTCTCTCTCTCTCTGAGTACGCACGCAGCAGTAGTACAGCACATCAGCCCTGTTCCCAGTCCATTGACTGTTACCACTACAGTAGATGTAGAATTCTTGACTGTTTTACTACTCCAGTACCAGTAGTAGCGGAGGCGTTTGCTGTAGTGCGGTAGGAATGACAACACCGAAACACAAGAAAAAGACGTGGATGTGTTGGGCATGGGTATGGCACGCGCGCCTGTTAACACTGTGCAATGAGGTTTTAGTTCATCGGCCTCAAGTACGTAACTAAAGAAACTTGTCGTGTAGTACAGTGAATGAGGGGCTTGCCGCACACTGGCACTACCGGAGATGCCATCTATGCTTTCTCAAGCGAGAAACGGCGACCCAGTCTTTGCAAGAATTGTCCCTTCTAGGTCGCGGTTTGAAACTAGGTGAACGTGTGCACAAATGAGGGCTTAACGGAGTCAATCTACCTGCCTGAGCCGGGCGCGGGTCTGATTGATGGGACAATTTGCTTGCAAACGAGCAAAAGAATGTTCGGGAGGCGATGAAGCGGTAGGATCATCTACACCTTTGTGGTCTATCTGAAAATAGAGAAACATGCGCATTTTCACGGGTCTCCACATGACTCACGAGAGGTTGCCATGGTGGCCTTGGAGGCCATAAAGCAACAGGATTTGGCATTTGCTAGGGCCATGCCATTTGTGGGCATTGGCTGAGTGCGTCTTTTCTTTGTTTTTTCTAGGTTTTTACCTCATTCCCTAAAATAAATGCGCCATTTTGTACATTGCATTTTCACCGTTTTCCGACAAGAAAAGACAACGCTCCTGTCGGTTTAAAATAAAAGTACAGTCAATCACTCGCAGACAGCGACAACCGCAATTGCGCCAACAAGAATGCCGGTGGCCTCGTCGTGCTTGATCCGACCCATGGACATGCCATGCACCTCATGCATGCATGCACGCGGACGGTCGGACGTCACGTCGTGGCCTCGGCCAAACCAAACGTACAGGCCAAGTCGGCATACGGGCTGAACGCCGACGAGGAACCGGCCAGCACGCTATCGTGAACCTGTACGCGGCGACAAAGAAGGCCAGGCCACCCCCCGCGCACGTAGTACAACCCTATTCGCCCTCCTCTCTCTCTCTCTCTCTCTCTATATATATATATATATATATAGCTGTCTAGCGCGCTCTCTCTCCACGTCCAAGCCAGGTCTCATCATCTTCCCCGGTTTCCCGCGGATGCAGCAGAGCGCAATTACCATGGAGAGAGAGAGGACGAACAGGACAAGCACAAAAGATTGGACAGAGGAGATGCATTCACTCCTCTTGTCTCTACCATGAGCCAGGAAACCGGAGCCTTGCAGGGAGTATTTCCTATTGAAAATTGCACTACACATTTCCCTCCATTGGCTGGTCCCTCACTTTCCTACTGAAAATAGGACTACCCATTTGCTAGTCCCTCATGACCCATTTCTCTCTCGACCCCTCCTTCTGCTGCATACACGCTCATTTAGAGCATTTACAGCGCATACTACTCCATACAAGCGGTGATCTTCTGCTGCACCATGGGGATGTGGAGAGCATGGGGAGAGCGGGGAGAGGAGGCGGATGGGATAAGGTTGCTTGGCAGAGAGGGCTGAGGTGGATGGTGCTGGAATTTAGTCTATTTTAGGCAGCCCAATAACTATTTCAGAAATTACTAATAAATCCTAGAGGCTCACTTAGCCCATTTGTGCAAGGTAAAGGGATACTACTAAAGTTTAGTCTCACATTGCTAGTTTAGTGGGAGTTGCACCTCCTTATAAGCGATGGCGAATCCAGGAGAAAATGAAGGGTGGGCTCAAAATTAACGAGTAGAAAACTAAGCGTTCTTTTGAAGAGAAAAACCATTATCTTCTAATCCTTTTTCTCAAATATAAGCAAAGATTTTGCTAAAATACTACTGAAAATATTTATTATTTATTGGCATCTTCACTTTTAAGAAAATATTAAATTATGAATGAAAATTTAAATCTGTCTAGCTAAATAGCCATTATCTACAAGTCCATTTTTTCAAACAAGCTCAAACTTTTCTAGATTAATTACTACTGGAAGCATGTAGTATTTTTCTGGATGTTTTGATTTTTTTTAAATAGTACCCCCTCAGAATCATATTAATTGACGTAATTTTGAACCAAATTTTGAATTTCTTTAGCAAAATATTGCCATTATCTCTAAAACATTTTTCATCAAATAAGCTCAAAATTGTTCTGAATATTTTAAAATCAATTTGAATTATATATTTGGTATTGCCTGTTTAAACAGACCAAAATTGCTATGTTTGTCTGCCGCTCATGCCGGCTCTCTTGCTCAGCTGGTCCGCCACCGGGGCAGCGCTAGTCTCGAGCCGTGGGTTGTGAGCGTGTGTCATCTCACTCTCATGGTTGCCGGCTCGATGTGATGTTTGCTACTCCCTCCGTTCGGAATTACTTGTCTTGAAAATGGATGTATCTAGAACTAAAATACATCTAAATACATCCATTTTTGCGACAACTTATTCGAGCGGAGGAAATACCTCTGTCTTTGCTGTTGGTGTTGTTCATCCGAGGCTGGGAGATTCCGTTGCTAGGCTGGGACGGAAGCATAGTAGTAAAAAGTTTGTATTTTTGGAGGGTAGGCTAGAGCCTGTTGAAGCCCCCTACTAGACTAGCCTCTGCTTATAAGGAGGTTCTTTTCCCACTTATGCGAGCATGAGAACAAGAGGGATATCCACGCAGCTCCTCCTCCGCCGTCAGCCTCGTCACGGCCAGCGCCACGCCCGGCGCCCGCGGGTTGCGGGGAATGAGCTGAGCCGATATCTAAATTTTTGTCACGCTTTTCTGGGTATCTGAAAGGTCACATGTAAGCTGAAAAGATTTTGGCGAAAGTGGAGTTCGAATCTGAGCGGTGCAGCCCTTCGGCTGCTGGCTGTTAACCGCCTCCGTCTCTTCGTTTCGCCTCCCGTCGCTGCCCTCTCGCCTCCTTCTCTTGCGCCTATAAAAGGGAGGTCGCTCCTCCCAGAGAGACGCACCAGAACTTCTCCTTCCTCTCGCCATCGGTTCCATCTCTGAGCTGCTGCTGTCTTCCTCATCCCGACTTGCGGCGTGCAGGCCTCGAAACCGCACCTCTTTGAGTCCTGTCACGGGAGAAGGGTGATAAGGTTTTGGGGGCTTCTGCGCGACTCTTGGCTGACTCCTTACGTCACGGGCGCCCGGACTCCGGCGACTACTTCCCCGACAACGACTTCTTCCCTGGCGTCGACAACCTCCTCGGCGACATGGCTGGCGAGGACACCGACCCCAAGTCTAGTGCTACTGCTGCTGCTGTCCCGTCGTGTTCTTCTTTACATTAGATGTCCTGCCACAGTTTCTCGTACTAGTACTTGCTCTAGATATGTTAGGTTCTACTTCATATATGCAACTAGTTCTACTGTCTGCTATAGATATGCTAGGCTGCGGTTCATATATGCAGAAGTTATTTACCTTCTCTCTGTCGAGCATGACTTGTTTTATCTCTATTATATTAGTGATGCTTTATCTAGTATTTCTGTTAATAAAATCAATTGGTAAATTGCTCATATTTCCAACAGATGGGCTAGGGTTGGGGGCCTTGACCGACTTAAATAGCGGATTTGGCCTCGGCGAGCAGGCTGGGCGGCGCCACGTGGCGTTCACACCGGCGGCGGAGGAGATGTCTGTCGGACCACCGAGTTTCCAGGCCATTCCGTGTGGGACCCCATCGTTAGTCCTACATCTCGGACACGCCCGGGCGCCCATATCCGCCCCATATTTGGGCTGGATATGAGGGTGCCAGTCGATCCGGCGTTTGAGGCCTGTTTGAGGTGCTCGTCTGGGTCATATTTTTACGTAACGGGCGGGCCACCACGGGGTTTGAGGCGGTTTGGGGCGCCACGACTATCTTTCATAATTGCTCTTATCACCCCTACCTTTCATGCACCGTTCCTCTTCCCCACAACTCTTCGCCCTCTTCCCAAGTCCGCCAAAGGATGCCACTTTCTGTTTTATTACCCCCCCTGCATAATAAGTGTCGTGATTTTTAACTAAGGTTGAAATAAGCTTAGTTTAAAACTATGATATTTATTTTGGATCCGAGGGAGTAGTATGTATTTTTCTTTCTATAATTTTGCCTATTGAACTAGACACATATAATGTACTCCCTCTGGTCCTTTTTAGTCTACATATAAGTTTTGTTGGAAGTCAAATCATCTCTAATTTGACCGAAGTTAAAGAAAAAGGTATATTTGACATTGTAGATGTTGGATTTTTAAATATAAATTTAGTCAAATTTTGTAAAGTTTGACTTGACATAAATCTAATACACGGAGTAAAAAGAACTGGAGGAGTACCTTTTGTAATGTATCACAAGAGATTGAGATATAAATTCATATTGCGAGGGATCATCTTTAATGTATCAAAGTGCTTGAGAAATATATTTGTAGTTCACGGATAATCACATTGTGCAATAGGACATTATACGGCTATGTACCACCATGCATAAATGTTTTGATACATAAAATGTCATGTCTGAAAAAGCAGCAGTTCCAAAAAAATTGTTTCCAAATCCCTTAAATTTCCTGGTTAGCAATCCTATAATAAAACAACCTCTATTAAAAAGGGTTTTATGTGAATTAAAATTCCTACAGTTTTTATTAATTCTGCCGGACTGGGAGACATGGACACACACAACAGGATACGAAGGAAGTGCGTGGAGGTGTGGACTTTGAGGGCCTTCATCCAGCTTTCGTTCTAATCAGTGATCTATCTCGTTGTCACTGGTTTGGTTGTTTATACCCACTTTGTATTTTTATTTAATCAATAAAGCCAAAAATAATAAAATATATGTGTCAACTTGAATGAAATGTGTTATGATCAGTTTTGGAACTTTCTATGTGATCCACATTAGTAACATATTTTTTTTATATATTGGTTCTTGGATAAGTGTGTAAATCGAAATGGACTTTAGTTCTTGCACGTTCTAGCGTAGTTCCTTCGCCAGGTCATTTCCTTGCACCGATGGCTCACACATACGTCCCACGTTGTGCTACCACATCCTATCTAGCATAATTTCCTTGAACATAGGTATACCTTATCATGCACATCCAACTTGAATTTGAAGGTACTTTTCATGTTTGTATTTGACATAGACTTCGATCGGCGCAGTTTGTGTCAAATACACATGGTTATCGACTTGTGATATTTGGTTAGATATCATCCATTAATTACATATCCAACCATCAAAATGATTTTGATGATGTGGATCTATAGAGTTCTACGATCAGAACCTCGTATTGTCCTTTCAATATATAACACGTATTATGTTAGCATAGGGAACACCGTTCGTGTATGTGATTATATCTAAATAAGTAATGATCATGAAATTCACACTAATGAGTAAGCGGGTCATATTTAGATTTATCACTTTATGTATTTCTATATCGTATATTGTGTACCTTTTATTGTTGTTGTTGCAAATAGGTTGTTAGTAATGATGCATTTACCGAATATAAATGGAATGACCAAATATAATTTAAAAAATAATTGTGTTGTACTTGTTCTTGACAAGAGTATTGCTTCAATTTAAATTGTTGTTTAGGGAAGCAAATAAACCTACAGATACTATTGAAAGATAGACAAAAGGGCTTGACCTATTTCTAGCTTTAGCACTCTACCTCACAATGCACACTGAGAGTAAAAGCGTAGTGAAATAATTATGACATTTCTTGGACAAATCTCAAAGTCTAACCATAATGAAACTATTGCTTACTGAAAAATTGGAAGCTAGAGGGGATAGTGGATCTTCCTAATGGTTTTGGACAAAGCTCTAAGTCTATTGATTGTTCTATTGCTTACCAAAATTTGGAAGCTAAGTGTTTTGCTTTTCCTTGAAAAAAACTAAAAGGTTTTAGTTCGTTATCCTTTGATTTTCTTTGCATTTGGTTTTTATACATATTTTTGGTTTCTTTGTGTTTCTTTATAAAAGTAAAAGCAACCAAAAAATCATTTTCTTCATATTTTTTATCAACGGAACAATTATCTATGTCTTGTAAAATCATTACCATGTTGGATACTATTCTTTGATCTTCACTTGTATTTGTAGGAATTAGTCCATCCGTCTCATAATATAAGGGCATTTTTGGCACTAGTGTAATGTCAAAATGCTCTTATATTTTGGGAGTTTGGGATGGAGGAGTACTTATTATGCAATTACTCTTGTGCTTCACTTATATACTTAGAGTAAACTTACGAATGATTATGCATACCAGGCACGTCAAATCATATATATGTTGGGAAGTAAACAAGCATCCTTCGAATCTATCAAATTATATGCAAAACAATGATCTCCAGATTCTAATAAAACATGGAGTTATATAATAATGATAAACAACATTAGTTGGAAAATTAATTTGAACATATCATGTTGTGGTGGCGGTAGTGTAGGTTATCATCACGCTTATGTTTCTTCAATAATGTTACTATTAAAGAACACATGATTGTGGATTTCATGCTCTCTCTAGTTGGCCTCTCACAGTCTTATGCTAGCCTTTGCTTGTACTAGGAACAAACTCTGCTTGTGCATTCCAAATCCTTGAGCCAGAGTTCATGCCATAAGTGTCCACTATACCTACCTATTGACGGTAAAGGTCATTCAAGTAAATTGTCATCGACGCATAAGATAAATATTGATAACATTGTTATCAATGATGAAAAATTATTGTGTTGTAGTATCATTTGTAGTGCACAAACTTTTGATAGTGATTAATTAAGTGGAGCAAAGGGGTAGGCCCACCAAATAAAGATGCATGACATGCCTATCTTAAAAATGGGGTAGTGAAGATGCTTGCCCGCCTAAAATAGCTCAATAAAAGATAGAGGAAAAAGCTCTAACACCATCATAGGGGGAAAGGGAGGACTGGTGTATTACGTCGGATTAAGGATATCTATAGTAACCGAAAGTGATGGCAGCAAAAGCTGGGCCAACTTCCGAAAATTACTTAAGCGCATGGCAATCCCTTCTTCCCTCTGCGAAGGGCTTATCCTTTTTTACTTTTTATGTTGAGTCAATTTCATCTTTATTTAAGCACCAACTACTGAGCATGAGGATTATTCTTAGCTTTGTATGCATTCTTCTTAATAGTAATTTATTTTGTAATGCATGAGTATGATGGTTGATCTTCAAGTTTGGATACCTAGTCATCATCCTTATTTCAAGTTTGGATACCTAGTCATCATCCTTATTTCACTGATGTCTATGCACTGCTTTATGTTCATAGTGTAATCTTGTAAGACTTGTGAGATACCTCATTATCACTTCATGTTTTGTTGAACTTTATACAATTATTCTTCTTGTTATTAGAATTATCATTCTCTATGTGGTCAAAGTTTTGCTCTTTTAGTAACATTGAAACTTCTTTTTCAATTGTCATCTACATGCTCGAGGACCAACATGGATTAAGCTTGGGCATATATGCTGATATATATCTAAGGTATCTATAATTTTTAATGCATTCATGCTATATTCACATCATTTCTATTGGGCTAACATATTAATCTAGTGCCAAGGCCACTTGATGTTTTCTAGTTTTTTTGTATACCATAGAAAAATGATATTTTCGTGGAAGAACATGTGCGGTAAGTTTGATCACCGAGAGGTTAATATGGGGCCTCGTCTCCACCTGTAGGGGCTGGCTGGGCAACCACACATCCCTCTCCAAATAGCGAGCTCCTACTGCATGGGGGCTACGGAGGTCAGTTAGAGGCACCCTTTGTCCACAAACTTGTCCCGGATGTTTTGCACCTGCCCTAATGTTTTCAGATTTTTCAAAGTTCTTGAAGCTCCTGTGCGAACAAGTGTCAATACTCAGCATCAAGAAAAGAACTGCCCGAGGAGGGATCCAATATCGGAGGGGGCTCTCGCCCTGTGGGGGCGTGAACACCATCGACTAGACGAGGAGACCTTCTCTCCCACCTAGGGAGAAGGTCAGGAAAGAAGAAGGATGGGGGCTCTCCCTCTCCTCTTTCAGTGGCGCTGAAGTGCAATCGGGGGGTCTCTGATCACCACCATCGTCTCCATTGCCTCCACTGACTTCACCACCATCTCCATCAAATTGCCCTCCATCTATACAATGATACGCACATCCATAAATCTTTGTAATCCGCTACCTGGATATGGATTTTTTGCTATAAATTATTTTCCAATGATTTGTTGCACTATCGTTATGTCTGAGTAGTTTTATTTTGTCCTATGGTGTTGGTGATCTATTATGATTGATATGAGTTGTGTGTTATGATATGGTTCTTAGGTGCGACGTGTATGGCGCTACGTATGTTGGGTCACACTTTAGGATTAGCAATATGTCGAAGATAACTATGCCTTGAGTATAGGAATTGATGCATATGGGATAAATAGGAGCTATAGTTGTTAATTCTACGGTAGGGTTTAACTTAATAAAATCCTTAGTATTTGCGGATGCATCTTGAGATTTAAATCGTGAGTATGTATGAGTCCAAATATGGATAGTACATTAGCATAGGCCTTTCCCACCTTTAAAACTTGAATGCATAATTACCAGTCTAGTATCTTAGCCAATTGTTTAGGGATAATTCCATAACACCTACCACCTGCACTGCACACTCGCTCTCTTTATTTTATTGTACCTTTACATTACAACAACTAACCTTTATTTAGTACTCCCTTTGATCCCAGAAAAGTGTCGCGGCATTAGTTCAAATTTGAACGAAAGCCACGGAACTTTTTTTGGATCGGAGGGAATAGTACTAGAATCTTTTAAACTATCTCTATTTGGGGTCATATTTGATTTACTAGTCCCCTCATATTTTTGGGTCATATTTTGACCATGATTTTAACTAAGAAAATATAAGTTATACATAGTAAAAATAATATTGTCGAAAAACTATGTTTAAATATGGATACAATGATACAATTTTTGATGACATGATGGCATGCATTAACATTTTGTTAGCTAGATCTATAATTAAAATTGACACAGAATATGACAGGGCCAATAAAATAAACAAAGACCTCAAGGGTCTACTAAAATATCTCGACAAAACTGCTGCAGGTTCAACACGGGTACAGTAGTGCAGCACATTATCGGAGCTGGGTGATGTGTTTCGAGTCCATTAACTGTTTCTGAGATTCCCAGTCCATTGACTGTTACTAGTTTACTCTTTGCTTTATTGCGATGGATACTATGCATGACATTATCAGAGAGGTTTAAAGAAAGACATTTTTTAAAAGGAGGATAGACCTTCGCCTTTGCAAATGAAAAATGCATGCGATCATTTTATTAATTATTCACAGAGGTCATATAAAATACTCCCTCCATTCTCTTATACAAGGCTACTATGAAAAATACATTTTGCATCTATACAAGGCCACTAACTGTAATCGAGGCAAAGATTAATTATGTTTCCTCGTACTACTAACTGTTTTAATACTTGCATGCATGTAGTCGTAATGACACTGTGCTACTTCCTTCTAAATTTCTTTCTTGCATGCATGTGGGCGTATTAATGATCCCGATTAACGAAAGGAAAAGTGGGCTTGCAAAGCAGTCATTAAATTTTACCTTGCATGCATGTGGGCGTATTAATGATCCCGATTAACGAAAGGAAAAGTGGGCTTGCAAAGCAGTCATTAAATTTTATCTTGGTACCTGTAATTTGAGTTTGTGGCCTTGTATAAGGTAATGGAGGGAGTAATACATATCAGTCGATCTGAAGCCACAATCTAAGCAACACCTGTTGCTACTCCTATCCCTCTGATGAAGGTGTGCCGAATATCCGAGCCTAATACCAAACAGACATCGCACCAAACCCTGATATCTGAAGCCTGATGCCCCAGCCTAGCCACACACCGGGACTACTGGGTCCCATACCGGACCGACGCACTCTCAGAGGCAGCCGCCACCATCTTCCACCTGTCCATCTCCGGAGCAGAAACTGACCCATCGACCTTGCGTGGCGTGCCGTCGACACCACCATGACGCCAGACAATTCCATCATCCTGCATGTATCCGTCCACACGCGTCCGTCGCCGAACCTCCGCAGCATCATGCCACCGGGATCCGCCGGCCTTGCGGTGGATGAGACACCGCTCTTTCGCTTGTCCCATCCAACCTTCACTTTTTCCAAAACGATGCCCTCGGGAGGACAACGATATCAAAGGTACTATCATCGTCCGATCTGGTAGATCCAGATCTAGGGTTTCCTAGGAGCATCACGGTGGGGTGCCACGACCTGCAACAATGATGCCTCGAGAAGGAAAGCGGCGTCATAAACGCCGCCATCGTCCGCCATGACCGAAGTCGGCTCGATTTTCACCGAAGTCGCGTCCCCAACCTCGCAGCTGGCTGGAACCAAATGGAGCCCGCCATGGAGATGAGGCCGCCCGTCGGCACGTCGGCGAGGAGGATCCAACCGCCCCTCACCGGTGCGCCACCGGCGGGCAAGGTCTGCGACGGATCTGCACAGGGCGCCAGATCCGCAGCCATTGGAGCCACCCATGTGCTCGCGGCCACCACACCGTCGGCCATGTAGATTCCCATCACCGCCCGGCGTAGCAGGGGCGCCGCCCTGACTGCCGCCCCCGGACTCCCCACGTGAGACGCGGCCTCTGCCTCACAGGATCAGCCGCGGCGACCAGCTGCCTGGATCTGCGGTGCAAGGCCCGCCGCCACCGCGGCCCTTGCCGGCAGCGGCGGAGGCTATGGACGGAGGAGCGGGGAGGGGCTGGCGGCGCGGGATCGGGGGCCCCTGGCGCCGCCCAAGGGGAGGCGAGGGGAGGGGGGAGCTTTAAAGAAAGACAGGGGGCCCTCTAGCTAATTAACATGGAGTACACTCAATCACTAACAGACCCCGTCAATTTGTCGTCGTGCTAGATCAACGGCGCTCTCCTGCTCGCTCGACAAGCTGTTCGTTCCACGCATGCACATGCCATGCACGGCACGGACCCGCCGCGTGCATGCATACATGCAGACGGACATACGTTACATACGTATCGTGCCTCGTGGCCTCGTCAAACTCCAAACCAAACGTACGTAGACATGTACGTACCAACTACCAACCCGTGCGTCGGCCGTCCAAGTCGGGATACGGGCTGAACGCCAACGCAACCACCCGGCCGGCCGGCCACAAACAAGTTAAGAAGGCGAGGCCGTCGCGCGCGCGTAGAACCACCATGTCTGTGGCTGCCCCCCTTGTCGTGTCGCCGTGCATCAGTGCATGCATCCTCAGTCTATCAAAGCGCGCGGGCTCACGACTTGAATTCGCCTTTGCCTTGTCTCTAGCTTCTACCCATCTCCTTCCCTCTCTGTCCCTAGCTGTGTAGCGCGTGCCCTCTCTCCACATCAATGTCTGACCATCTTCCCGGTTTCCCGTGGATGCAACAGAGAGCAATTAAAAGAGCCACCCATACCATGGAGAGAGAGAGAGAGGGGGATTGCTGTGAGCCGGTTGAACTCCTGTATCATGGAGGCATGGACCGAAGAGAGAGAGAGAGAGAGAGAGAGAGAGGGGTTGAGAACAAACGGGACAAGCACAAAAGGACAGAGGAGCATATCTTCCTCTCTCACTCCTCTTGTCTCTACCACCGGCCTTTGCATTCATATCATCTTTCCATCTCTATCTCCCACGCTCCCACACTCCTCCTCACTCCTACCTTTCATCCCCTCTTCTCTCCCCCACCACTCTTCTCCCATCCCATCCCATCTGCCAAGAAACGCCGGAGGTCGCCCGCTTGCGGATCCATGAGTGGAAGATCAGGGGAGGCAGGAAAGATGGCTGACGAGAAGCAGCTGATCTAGCGGATGCTAGCTAGTAGCATCTTGCGCGTTTTTCTTTGTGTGTGTTATTAAATCCTTTATTTCGGCGCCAATAAAATTTGGGAAACCATGTTCTTATCATTATTGCTTAGGATGAAGCTTTATCACGGCTATTTTGTGTTAATCAATTTCACTTCATATAAAATTTAGGGCGTGCCTGTTCTGCGATTCAACGTAGCAACAGCTGATCTATTGAATGCTAGCTAGTAGCATCTTGGCGGTTTCTTTTGTGTGTGTTATTAAATCTTTTATTTGGACGCTAATAAGATTTGGGAAACCTTGTTATTTTCATTATTTCTTGCGATGATGCTTTATCACGGCTATTTTGTGTTAACCAATTTCATTTTCATATAAATTTAGGACGTCCCTGTTCTGCGATTCAACGTAGCAGCAGAGGATCTACTGGATGCTTATGTGGAAGCTTTTAAATCTATGGCCCGGCGAGCCAGAGACATAGCACCCGCCCTCTACTGCAACAAGCCTATAACTCCCTTCCCAACCCACACAATCGGCCAAGACAAACTTCTTCTGCTGCTTCTTCTTCCACCTCAAGAAAGAAAGATAAAGCAAAGAAAGCAAAGCCATCAGGGGAGGAGCTTGATGATTATGAAGATGTGAAGAAATGGGGTCACAGCCATTTCATCATAGAGATGTATTACGAGCATGAGGCCACGGGTTACAACTACGATGGAATGATGGTTCAACTTCTCATATGTGACTTCAATGGCTACCTGGTTGGTATGAGAAGAGTTGCATATGATGGATGGTCCAAGTGGTACTATTGTAGTGATGACTTTTCCCTTCCATTCTTTCTCAAAGATGGCGCAGACAAGCTCCCAATAGAAGGTGATCATAAGAACAGGTAAGATCATTAGTAATGCGTACTTTTGGTTCTACCATGTCTTCAATTGCTTGCATTTGTTTAACACAATCATCTTGTGAATGTAGGGCGCTTCTTGGTGGGTCCTCCACTTTCCTCCACATCTTGAGAAACTTGGCTACTACCCTGATAATGGAGACAACGTGGAAATGGAGAAGGCATTCCTAGCAGCTGTGTTGGTATTTTTCTTGCGAGGCAAGGCGGTTCGTGTGGATATTCCTGGAAGTGAAGGAGAGAATTAGAAGGAATGAAGAAAAACCAAGAGACTTAGACTGCACCATTCCTGGTAGAGAAATCCACAAGGACTATGCGTGGATGGATGTTAAGGACTGGGGTATTGACTCCAAACTAGTGTTAACTTCTGCCCAGAAAGGAGTGTACACGCCACCTAGGGGCCGGCAACGGTAAGGCAGAAACTCTAGTAGTAATTGACAAGAGGAGCACGTTTGAGAGACTTATCGCTGCGGAAGGGAAAGTGGACATCTGGGGCTGATAATGCGTGATGACGATGTATTGGCTCCGGAGGGCAGCCGGGTGCTCATGCTGTTGAGGAAGAAGAAGGATCAGTTGGGAGCTAAATGCCGTGAACCGTATTTCCGTGAAGTGAAGGAGGATGAAGAGCGATGAGTGGCGGCTGTACGTTCTGTGCTCCAGCAGGTCTGTTCTTTGCTAACCAGCAAGTTTTGGTTGGAACATAAGAAATACACTAGTGGCTACAGTACTATTCTATTTGCGCACCTCGGTTTCTCACACATCGCCTGTTTCCTTGCTTTGCTGTGCAGGACCCAGCAAGTTTGCATCCTGTGTTGTCAAGGAGGGGAGAAGAAAGAAGAAACTGCAGAGGAGAGTCTGATGGCGAGATGGCCAAGCTTCAGTCTGCTTTCGACGACTAGGCTGTGTCTGTGTGCACCTCGCCTCGCCTCGCCTCGCCGTGTGTCAAGTTGCAAGTTTCGTCGCCTTTAGTTAGTGTTGAACACTAGAGTTGCAACTTCTATTATCATCCTTTAATTTGGACAAGAACTATGCTAACTAGTTGTTTCCTTCCGGATGTGTACTCGACAATGCATCGTTATGCCATGCACTTGGTTAATTTATTTCTCTCGTGTTATCTACAGCATTGCTCCGGCTTTTCTTTTTGCTGTGTCTTCTCCCTACAATATTGGATTCGTTGGATTGGCTGGCGCGCACGCGATTCACTTTTCGGTTGATTGGGTTTGGAAGCAGGGGAGGTTTTGGCTGTTCATTGCTAGTCGGACCAAGAGCTTGGTCACACTCACAGCACAAGGCACACGATCTGCTCGGTGAGCGACGCTGACCAGAGCAGGCATGCCGTCAACAACACCTGCAGCTGGTGAGCGGCGGAACGACGACGCCCACTCTATAGTTGCACTGTTGCGCGCCTCACGCTGTTGTAAAATGCAACGGGTAATCATGAGGAGCTCTCCTCGGCAGTTTGCAAACACGCTTGAGGAGCTGTCCTCGGCACCCCTTGCTGCTGTACCTTTGACGACAGGTCATTCTACCACGACCGAGGCAGCGACTCCTCGAGAACTCTGGTCATTTCTTCCAAGGCAATGCAGAGTGAGGCGGAGCGTAAACTCGACTCATTGGTATGTAGACCCTGCAATAAATCATTTCTTTCTTTTTTGTTTCTTAACTTCCTCTTCTTTAAATAATGTTGGAATTGCAATAGAAAAGAACGATGATAATGTGTGTGTTTCGGTGGGAACGCTAAAACGAATGGAGATCAACAGACTAAAGGTTTCTCCTAAGTGTTTGAGCACCCTACCTAACCCCGATATTGAGGAGGATGGCTTGCTTTCCTTCCACTTTGTTGGAGTGGTTACCGAGGTTGGATTGGATGAAGAAAGACCTGGGTCAATGTTTTGTGACTTCATAGCATCTTTGCGTAAATCAAAATCCCATTTCTTAAAAAAGAAAAAGAAAAACCCGTCCAAGAAGGAGAAGAAGTCCACTCCGACCCGAGTTTCCACATGAGAGGCATGTCCTGAAATAGCAAAGGTCCTTCAGACTTGGCTAACTAAACACGTCGGTGATTGTATGTTAGAACATGTGTGAATTTCGTGTTAATTTCCGAGCCTGGTAAATGTGACTTCCGTACGCATGTCCTAGACCACTTATCAGGTCGTTTTGACTTCACATGGCATAGTCTACTAACACAAGAAAGGTTTGGACGAATCTTACTTTGGGATATAAACCACAACCATGGACTTGTTAGCCTTTTCGACTGGTTATTTTCACATGAAATTTCACCTCGAAACAGAGCTTGTAATTTTACATGGAGCCTTATGCAGTCTCGGGCTGCCCAAGATGAGCGTAAATCCGCTTCCTTCCTGAATTGGTGAATCTGGCAAAGGATATAACCCGCATCCAATGCTTATTGAAGAGGACTTTAATATCCTTGGTACTCGAAAGAGAAAAATAATGATAGTGATTGATGGTTTTATTCTTGTGCCTGAAGACTCGCTGGACTTTCCTATTCAGTGCTTGTGATTGATAGTTTGAATCTTCAGAAAGCCTATATGTCGGGGCGACAATTCACTTGGGCCAATAACCGTTCTGTGCCAATATACAAAAAGCATGACAGGGTACTCATGGATACCGAATGGGAGATAAAATTTCCTTTGGTAATTGTGCGGGCGCTAGAACATATCGATGCAACTATCAGACCATCGCCTATCAATCGTGATTCTACTTCTAGGAACCCATCTACTCGCCGCCCTTTCAATTTTAAATTGAGATGGCCGCACCGGGAAGGCTTTGTAGCCATACGCAAGAATGTATGGGAGAGGCCCACCATTGGTCGCACACCTATTCAAAGATGGAACTTTAAAATAAGGGACATTGCTAACTCGCGTGCGCTCGTCGCAACGCGCGATTTTGGACCAGCTGGGTATTCCCGATTTGGAAAGTGGCAACAGGTTTTTAGATGATTAAGCGAAGGATTATGGGGTAATTGCGGTGGGCCCCCCTGAAAATCAGGGGGGGTTATACGTTGTTTAATGGGTGGGCCTGAAGACTTGCATGCGTTTTCTGGACTTTGCATGTACGTGGTGGGTCCCTATATGCTTTTGATCGATTTGATTGCTCCAGCAAGCGAGCGAAGGAGCTTTTTCCGTAAAATAAGAGCCACAAGGAAATACCTCTCTGGAAGGACTAATTAAAAACACAAATGGAATTAATGTACAAAGAGAAAAGAAACACCTCTCCACCATTGTTGATAACCTCGATAAAATCACAGAGACTTGCATCTTGTTACAACAAGAGCTTGAATGGAAAATTCAATCCAATGAGAACATTCCACATCTTTTGTGACAAGAGAAAATCAAATATTACCGAAAATCCATAGCCGATTCCATCTTGAAGGGAGACAGGAATACGATACTTCCAACTGGTTGCCAATGGTGCGACATAGGAAGAAGTGTTTTTTAGTCTCCAACAAAATGAGAGGCAGATCAAAGGTCGAGCAGAGCTCAAAAGTTATATCTCCAAATACTACAAATCTTTGTTTTGGGTCACCAAATGAAGGTAACTTCACCCTTGACGAGACCCAAACCGATGATATTCCACAAGTCATGATAGAAGATAACGATATCCTCACGGCACCATTCTTGAGGAGGAGGTGAAAGTTGCCATGTTCCAAATGGAACATAACAAAGCTCCAGGATCAGATGGATTCCCCACTGAATTCTATCGGAATTTCCGGAATGTCATCAAGACAGACATATTGGACTTCTCAATTATTTTCATGTTGGCCAACTTGACCTTTTCAGGCTTAATTTTTGCGAGATCATTTGATACGGAAAATGAAGGAGGCTGAGCAGATCCAGTAATATAGACCCACATGTCTCCTTAATGTCAGCTTCAAGATTTTCACCAAAGTGGCTACTAAGAGGCTCAACACGGTTGTTGACCATGTCGTCCGAACATCTCAAAAGACTTTCATTCAACGAACAAATATACTCGATGGAGTTTTAATCCTACATGAGTCTATTCACGAGATGCATCGGAAAAACATGAGTGGAGTAGTTTTCAAGATTGACTTTGTAAAGGCCTATGCCAAGGTCAAATTGTCGTTCATTCAACATGCCTAAGAATGAAAGTATTCTCCAATAAATGGCGCTAATGGCTCCAAAATTTTGTTACTCGGGGCAATATGGTTGTCAAAGTCAATGATGATATGGGCCATTACTTTCAGACAAAAAGGACTACGGTAGGGGTGGTAGGGGACCCGTGCCTCCAATGTTATTTAATATCATTGCAGACATGTTGGCTATTATGAGTTATCGCGCCAAACAGGACATTTAGATTTCAGGAGTAGTGCCACACCTTGTGGATGGTGGCCTCTCTATTCTGCAATATGCCTATGATGCAATTCTCTTTATGGAACATGACCTGGATAAGGCTCAACACCTGAAACTATTGCTTTCAACTTTTGAGATAATGCGGCCTATTAACTTCCACAAAAGTGAATTGTTCTACTTTGGTGAAGCTAGTGAGGCGGCTGTGTATGTTGGCCCGTTTGGTTGTCTTGACAAGCCAATTATTGAGTAAATGTTTGGGAATTCCAATTCTTTATCGGCTTCTCACTGCTATAAAGTGAAAACATGTAGAGGAGCGCTTAGAGAAATGGTTGGGCAGTTGGAAAGGCAAGTTGCTCTCTGTTGGAGGAAGACTGGTCTTGATCAACTATGTACTTACAAATATGTTTCTCTATATTCTTTCACTCTTCCAAGTCCCAAAGGGTCTTGCAGAGGCTAGATTATTTTAGATCCAGATTCTTTTGGGAAGGGACACGAAAAGAAAAGGTATATGTTGGTCAAATAGGCGTGGTTTGTAGACCTGCGGGAGAAGAATGAGGCCTTACTTAGTAAATAGGTGTTCAAGTTACTTGCTAAGGAAAAATGTTAGTCTCTTCCGTTCCTTGCCGCCCGTCTTCTTGGGTATCTTGCCGGCGTCTTGTTGAATGCTTCGATTGCGCTCCTTTGGCTTTAGCGCTAGAAGATGACTTGAATATCCTCCTGATGGTGCTTGTGATCTTTAATTTGGTCTTGGTAGCGGTGTCATACACCAGGGGTGGATCACCCAAGGAGCCCAGCCTTAGGCTCACTAGGGCCCTGAGGCCCAAGACAAGAGTGAAACCCTAAGGAGGGCATTGAAGAGAAGGAGTTTGTTTTATCATGCGTCGAGGAAGAGGGAAAAATATAAGGGCATGCCAGTGCATCATAGTACACAAACAAAACAAAATAGGGAAATAGTCTCATTGGAGAGAACACAATTACAAGATTTCTGAAGAAAAAAGTTTGCTCTGTGGGCCTACTAGCACGGCCAGCTTGGCTGTGGCGATGTCACGATCTCCTCGTTCACAGGGCCTCAAAAGGCTCATGGTTAATTACTCCGTGAGATACCTCTGATTAAGCCGTGTGGTCATCTTCATCATCTTAAACCCGGCGTCTCCATGCATGATGACGGTGGTGGTGTGTGTGTGGGGGGGAGGGAGACCGATCTTGTGTCCTCATCGATACACGTGTCGCTTAAGAGGCGTGGCTTGTGCTAGCCATGCTCGCTGGGTTGAAGTAGCATGGGTCCTACTAAGTTTGGACTTCTTGACGGCGTGGCGGCCTCTTGAGGTATGCAATGGAGTGCGCCTCACGGGAGTTTTTGGGTGGAGACATGTGTTGGTGTAAAATTGTCACACGCTCACATCAGGATGACCGATGTGGTTGGCGCCTCATCTTAGCTAGGCAGCTGAATTTATGTAGGTCTGCCAAGACAAGGGAGCCGTCTCACGGGGCCATGGAAAGGTAGTGTCGGTGAAGATTCGTCGCCACCCTGCCGTCGCACCTTATCATCATGGGCTCTGGGTCATAGGAATCACCATGTGGTACCGTCTTCTCCTCCGGGTGATAGACAACACACACACATGGCGCTAGCTTTCTATTGGTCCCGGGCCATTCACTCTCTAATTTGTTTCCATTTTTATTGATATCTTCTACTCCCTCCATTCTTAAATATAAGACTTTTAGAGATTTCAATATGGACTACATACAGAGCAAAATGAGTGAATCTACACTATAAAATACGTCCATATACATCCGTACGAAGTCCATATTAAATTCTCTAAAAGACTTATATTTAGAAATTGAGGGAGTAGTTGGAAGGCCAATTCCCTATAGAAAGCATAATATGTTGCGAGTTCGAGAGTTAAATGCACAGGACCACCACTTTCGTGTCATGACTTGGGAAAAAACACCACTTTACAAAACGTGACATTTTGCATCGAACCGAAGAATTGACAGTGGCAAAAAGACACTATGTTAAAAATGGTCAAGTTTTGGCTGACAAAGCGGCCGCGTGGCTAGTGGTGGACGGCGCATAGCGATGGTGGCTGTTAACAGCCCAACTGACCGAGCTGGTCGGAAGATTCCCAAAAAGGCAGTAGTGGCCCGCTCCCCTCCTATCGCTCACTCTCCCTCGCTCTAGCTCCTCTCTGCTCTGTCGCGACTCAACCCTGCCGCTGCTGCCGCTCAACCACACATTGCCTTCTCGGAAAGATAGGTACGAGAGCAGTGACAACGACGACATGCTAAACTTTGTCGGTAGGAAATGCCGCCACTACTATACTCTATAGGATAGCCCAGGGTTAGGGTTATGGATTTCAGATTGGGAATTTTCTTTTTGGTATTATTTGGACCGGATCTAGTGCATTTGACCACCCAAATTCCTTTTGAACTTGATCCAGCTGCTCCTAACCATAGATGACTCGGACTTTGAAGGAGATGTGGTGACAGAGGAGGGCCCAGTTGAGTGCTACCACAGGAAAATAGCAAATAAATTTGTAGCATTTGAAGGTAGCATTATTGGAAGGAGGTTTTATGGATGTGGTGAGGAAGTAAGTTGCATGTTTGTCCTTCTTTGCTTACTTGAAATATAATGTTAACTGCTTTGTTTCTTTGAATGTTTGCATTTTGTAGTAATTCAGTTATCTCTGTTTTACCATTGTAATGGTTAATGGTCTAGCAGTTTGGAAAAGCGAGCTTATGAAGAGAGAGAGAGAGAGAGAGAGAGAGAGAGAGAGAGAGAGAGAGAGAGAGAGAGAGAGAAGATAGAAAGAGAGAGAGAGGAGAGAGAGATCCTTAATCAGCTTATTTTGAGAGTTTACTTCCACAAAAATAGTTAATGACAAACATTGTTAACTTTTGTGATTCTCTGTAGCTTAGATGTTATGTTTCTCTTGTTGTTTCTTTGAAGCTTAACTGATGTGTGTCTCTATAGCTTAACTGCTCTGTTTCTTTGAATGTTTTCTCTTTAGGAGGAGCTAGAGACAAACATAGTTAAATAATGAATTTCTTTATGAAAAGGATTATGTTACCTTTGGTGTACCATTTCACCATTTGTAGCTGCTTATGGTTAAGAAACACATTTTTCTTGTAGATTGGCAATTGTGGCTATATTCAATGGGTTGATATGGAGTATCCTAAAGCTACTAAAAAAGCTCTTCAGAAGCTTTGGGAAAGATATGAAGGTTGTTGTGCTACTAGAACCAAGGAAGGGGCTCATCATGCACAAGTAGTGCTTAAGATTGAAGAGGAGGTTGAGACTGCTAACCTGCGATTGCAAGAACTTTGTTGCTGGTGTTAACAAAATGCTCTGGGAATAAGTGCAATGTACCTATCAAGAAAATTACATGAAAATAATAGCGGAGGACAATGAAGGCTTGGAGAAGAAGCTAGACTAGAAGCGGTATCTCATAGAGGATATGAAGTCCATTCATAAAGCCCAAGGAGAACTGATCAGGAACCTGAGGACTGAGTTGCATGAGATGAAGAGGGATAGGGATATCAATGTACTCAAGAAGAAGAAGAAGAAGAAGAAGAAGAAGAAGAAGAAGAAGAAGAAGAAGAAGTATGCTACCCATCTATCTAATTTTCTTTCTGTTGTTTTAAGCACTCTGATACCTATTTATATTGCTGGTGTTGCAATGCTGTGAAATATGTATGAGGTTTAGTTTGGGTCGTATCTATTGTTCTATGCACTATGCTACCTATCTAAATTGTTTGTGTGTACTATTTATGGAGTCCCCTTATCTGTCATGATGTTGCTTGTTAGCTGGTTCATAATAGAGGTAACATCAAGGATCACAAGAAGGGCTCATATGATTTCTTGCTAGCTAGCCTAATAATGACCACATTGTTTGCATGAAGCATTACAAACTATGATCATTAGATGTACAAAATATATCACCAACATCATTAGCTCCTTGGTGTTCCATGGCCTATTATATATTCCTCAATCACACTCTCGAGGTTCTTCTTCTCCTCTTGAAGAACATCCATGTCCTCCTTGACCTCCTACATGGCCTTCCTAGTGTTCCTGATGATATCTGCTTGAGAAGTCAGGATGCACCTCTACTCCTTGGACAACCTAATCTTCTCCATCTTTAGCTCCAACTTGACTGTTCCTTTAACTCTGCAAGCTTTTTCTTGACATCTTCAACATGCTTTGTTGCATTCTCATGTTCCATATGCTGCACCTTTCCATCTTGCTAATCACAAAGCTAGCCAACTTTCTCAACCATATCATTGTATTGCTTGCACATGAAGTCATTTTGCTTCTCTAGTTTGGCTATTTTTTTGTCATAAGCCTGTCTATCCATCACCATGCCTTAGTTCTGGCCATGAAACATCTCCCAAAGTTTTTTCAGGCACCTCTGAAATATGACAAACCAGGGACCATCAACGCACTCAATCACTCCACAATAAATACCTCCCTGCAAATCCGGTTGACAACAGTAATTGTAATTCAGTTAACAATACCAAAGTCAGTTCAAACTATGATTCAAATAACACTATCAAATTCAGTTGACAGTAGTAATTTAGTTAACAGTAGCAATTCAGCTAACACTATCAAATCCGATTAACGGTATTAATTGATTAATAGTAGCAATTCAGTAAACAAGAGAAAATCTAGTTAACACTAGTGATTCGGTTAACAATAGCAAGTACAATTAGCACTAGTGATTCAGTTAATAGTAGTAATTCAGTTAACAGAGATGATTCAGTTGACAATAGTAATTCAATTAACACTAGTGATTCAGTTGACTAGTAGCAAATTCAGTTAACAGTAGCAAGTTCAATTAATAATAGTAATTCAATTAACACTAGCACATTCAATGGCAAACCACATTCAGTAAACAATAACTTCATAAACTATTACTTGCTTAGCACAACCATAGGATCTTCTACCTATGTTTATGCAATCGAATGCAACACATTTCTTGTCCCTAAACTTGTGAAGCTTGCATTTGATATGTGGATCAATCAACGACCCATAGAAGGAAGCATCAATAGTTGTATCAGGATTCTCATGCATTGACAAGAAGCCTTGAGGCACGAGCGAGAGGCAGCAAAAGGAGGATCTAAAATGTCACACTCTGCAATTCATAATATTCAAACCCTAACCCTAACCGAAACCAATGTATACATACCCACACATCCACGTCCATGCCTGTGTAGGTCAGCTCCTCCTTGCTGCTATCTTCCAGATCTCTCCAAGAAGGCATTGTGGCGGCAGCGGCGGCGGCGCAGAGGGGAGCGAGGGCGAGGGCGAGGGTGAGGGCACAGAGTGGATTTAGTGAGCGAGAGTGGAGAGAGAGGGCCATCGTTTCCTTTTTGGGAATATTTCGACCGGCTTGGTCGGTCAGGCCGTTAACGGCCATTACTGTTTGCACCGTCCACCACAAGCCACGCGGCCGCTTTGCCATGCCAAAACGAGTTCATTTTTTAACTTAGTGTTTTTGTCACCGTCAATTCTTGGGTTCGGTGCAAAATGTCATGTTTTGTAATGTGGTGGTTTTCCGTAAGTCATGGCACGAAAGTTGTGGTTCTGTGCATTTAAAGCGAAAAAAGACATGAAGCAAAATCTCTTGAGCAGATGATAAAACAAGTCCTGCATTGTCCATGCAAGCACCGATCATTAGTTGGTACACAGTCAAAATACGACTTCAAACAATAGGACAAGGGGTTAAGTCGTCAGCATGCCATTACATAGATATACTTCCAACGATTTGGCAGCTCTCTCTCTCTCTCTCTCTCTCTCTCTCTCTCTCTCTCTCTCTCTCTCTCTCTCTCTCTATCTCTCTCTTGGTCTTATTCCTCACCAACAGCTGAAAAGGGACCAGGCGACAGTGACTTCCATCCAGCACTTCCATTTCTTCATCGGCATGTAATTAGTGCTTGTTTCAGCTTCCTTAGCTACAAATGCTGCAGCAGTTATCTCTTGGTCTTCTTCCTCACCAACACCACGTTGCCAGACAGAAACTTTCAGATTCCCCCTTTTTAACAGAAACAACTTGGCGTGATAGCTTCACAGAGCCATCAGCATCAAGCGGCAACTCATCACTACTAAAATCCAGTAATGAGATCATCACACCGCTTTCAGAGTCAGTGCTAGCAGTAAGCACACCACGAAAATCACGAGGAAACTGCCCTTCAATGACTTGAACGAATTGTGGCTTCCACAGATGAACAAACAGTGTAATGCTGCAGCTCCGATGTGCAAAGCTTGCTTGTGTGCTTAATAGGAAGGTAGCAGCCCAATCTGTATGTCTTAGCAAATTTGCTCAAATCTTTGTCCTCAGATTCAGTTGCACCTCTTACTTTGAGCTTAGCCTCCAAATACGAAGGATCAATCGTCATGACAACACCACGGGTAGGACCGGTCAGTGTTAGGTAGGAATCCTGCATGCATCAGTCACTTAAGTAAACAATAATAAAAATAGATTCATTCATCAATAGCATGAACTGCAGTGGAATATATTCAGTTTATCCTTCGTTAATACAAGTGAGAGTGCATCTATCAAAACACAGTTAGTGTATCAAGTGGAACTTCATGATGGTGACTTGAGTCCAAAATATGCCGATGACAAACATGAAAAATGTAACTTAACCATTAGCAGGATTTGCAAGAGGACATTTGAGATGGGAAGTAAACATGATAAATATTTATAACCCTTCAGCTTGCAGGAACCAATTGAACAATTGAACTATAAAACATTGCGTGGCAGAAATGGAAAAAAAAAAGAGGCAGCTTGTCTGTTCAATTGCAGAAGTGCATACCGTAAATTCTGTGAGTTGTATTACAAAAATATCTAAGAAAATATTAGCCTATGCTTCAGTGACAAATAGTAATAGTAACAACAATAAAAACATGATCATCATCATGATGATGACCTCAATAGTAATACTATAAATAACAACCACGATATTTGTATACTCAAAGCAAACTGTGACATTACATACAATGTTTTGCAAAAAACTACGCATCATTTGTAATTTTCTGCCTCAAACTTGCATCATTATTCATGCATAGCTTCAATATCTATTTTTTCCCAAGTTTTCTGTATTTTACATAGCCAAATTCAAGCTGCGGTCACGTTTGTGTATCCTATTCCTAGGCCTGGTTGTAATATGGTGATGCACAAGAAAAGGAATGGTTTACTCCCTAGCTACTATTCCATTCCAGTCATTCATATCTACTACTCCGTCCCATAATGTAAAACGTTTTTTGACACTAGTGTAGTGTCAAAAAACGTCTTACATTATGGGACGGAGGGAGTATGTATTAGAGTGGGACAAAATACAATCTTTTCGAACCTGCTCGCTGATTCTTTGGTAGTCATCCCTTTCACGGTTGAAAACCATAATGCGTTTGCGATCCACCACATCACGCACAGTGACAAAACCATAAACATCCAGCGGCCAATGTAACCCATTGGTTATTTCCTTCACCTGGACTGAAACAATCTGCAGGGTTGGCATGGTGCAGACAAGGCGTGGATAATTAGGGTCGTTGATATTTTCGTTGGTAAAGCGCATGCAAGAGATGTCCGCTGCAGCAAATACAATCTCGTTAGTTACAAGAGGGATGGTGGATGGGTGGAATCGAAAACAACATATCAATCAAAATTTAATATATCAAAGCGAAATAGTATTAGGAGATTTTCGCTGCATCGATCGATCCTAGCCAAAGAATGAAAGTAAACATACAAGGGATAATTAAAATGACAACAATCACACCCGCTATCCAGACAAGTGCGTGTAAATAGAACTCAGGACAATTAAAGTGGTACTCACATCAAACCCATTGGCATGTACGTACACAATATGGCAAGCCGTATGAAACAAATTTTGAGGAAACATGACAAATTGTGTGGCAACATGGCAGTGAGGAGAGGGGATCAACTTTTGAGTAGTACAATAACATTTTGCGTGTAGCCGGAAAGTGTAATCCCATGAAGTCATCAGCATCCATACTTGTTTATTTAATTTTCCTACTCTTTTAGGAAAAACCTGCAAATTTTACACAAGACAAATTTTCCTACTCTGTCCTTTTCACTTATGTTTAGATCTAAGACGCCAATGGATCAATAGGTTTTTATTGGAACACAAACGTCTGAATTGGTGATTTAGGAAAGAATAAGCTTGCGACGAGACTCGGACTTCGTTAATGGGCTTCCACACAAGACTCGGACACGACGAGGAGGCATGTAGTACTCGTTTGCCTAAAAAAAAATTGCAGTACTGTTTTTATTTGTTATTACTCAAAAAAAAATGTAGTACTAGTTTTTAACCTTACTCAAAAACAAATACTGGTTTTAACCGCAAATGTTATGTCTCGCTTATAGCGAGACTTGTTAGAGTTGTATTTCATATACGTACGTGTACGTGTTGTATACCCTTTGTATTTCTTTGTTGTACAAGTTGATCTAATCAATATAAAGAGATGCCAGCCGGTTGGGGCTAACCACGGCAAACAATTCCTTTTGACTTGGTATACAAAGCGGGTCGATCCGACCTAGGGTTTCACTCACGGCGCTTCCGCCGCCACCGTCTCTTTTCCCGCCGCCCGCAGCAGCACCTCGACGCGATGGGTGACACTGCTGCCGCGTTGCAGCTCACCCTCTCCACTTGAGCACCTCGTCCCAGTCCTCTGCACCATCCATCCCGCCCGGCGCCATCGTCTCCGCCCCTACCTGCCAAAACCTCAACACCATCACAGTCGTCTAGATCACACCAACTATCTGCTCTTGAAGATGTAGGTCGTCCCCAACATCGCCCGGCCAGGGCTGGTACGGCTTCCTCGGCGGCTCCTATGGAGCCCCTCCAGCCACGATCACTGAAGGAGGCGGTGCCAAGGCCGTGACCAAGCCCAATCCGGAATACACCTTGTAGTTCTACACGGATCAGCGTGTCCTCAGCATCCTCGTCGGCTCCATGACGGAGGAGATCCTCGGCCATGTCATCGGCCGTACCACTGCGTCCTCTGTGTGGGCGTATCTCGAGTCCATGTTCTCGGCGCAGAACAGGGCGAGTGCGCCAGATGCGGCGTCAACTCTCGGCGCTGAAGAAGAAACGACCTCACCGCCGCCGCCTACTTTCACAAGATGAAGGGTTTCGCGGACGCCATGGCCCAGGTGGGGTCGCCTCTCTCCGATGCTGAGGTGATCGACTACATAGTCGTCGGTCTCGGGCCTCAGTACGAGTCCCTCCAGCATTCTCTCATGGTGTTGGCGGCCGCCGGCACTGACAATCTCAGCCTGTCGGATTTCTACTCCATGCTCCTCTCCTGCGAAGCCCTCAAGGAGCAGAACGCCTTCGGCCCCGAGTTCTCCACCTCCACTAATGCCATGGCACGGCAAGGCGACGGCCGTGGAGGGGTGCGCATCTTCGCCGACACCACCAGCGACGCTCGCGGCGGGGGTCGTCTTACTGGCTCGCACGGAGGCGGTCAGTACAATGGCGGCCAGCAGGCCTCCCGCGGTAACAACCGCCCCAACCAAGGGGGCGATGGTGGTGGCAACGACGGAGGAGGAGGACAGAGCAACGGTGGTGGCAGGCGCATCAGTAGGCTTAGGTGTCCAGATTCTTCATCTTGTGAGATAAGCTGCCCAAAGCGTCTTGACAGGTACCACAGTTTCCATGAATTTTTGACCGATGCGTGGCGTATATTCTCCCTTGAACGCAGAACCTAAAACCTGTTTACTGTCCATGGTCCAGTCTCAATTGAGGTCCAAAGCCAATCCAGTGGGGAGTTCCTTTCCAGGGACCTTACAGTCAAGATCTGATGGTGCTTCATTTCGTCGGATCCGATTCTTCACTTCCCTAAATACCCAAATGATGCGCCTTGCCTCTGACAGAACCACCACAGCGGAAAGAAAGCGCCTCTAATAGCTCTTGTGAGTTTCCCATTTCCGGGTATCGTGCAAATTGTTTAAAGATATTCATAAATGTTTTAGCTCCACCAATAAGAGGCCTACATGATGTTTAAAGTGAGCGTAATGGTTAGTTGAGCACAATAAAGACACAAATGAACTGATGATGACATAAGGACAATGTTGAAAAATTTACTTACTTCATGACATAGTCTTCTCGGAATGGTAGTTTTATCGCGCCTTCTTGGATAAAGAAAGGGATTGGGAACTCTTTCTTGCTGCAGTAGTACCAGTTGGTCCAGTGTCCATTCATACGCCTCCGATACCCAAGCATATAACCATCATAGTCCCTAAAGATGATCTGAATCCTCAATCCACGATATGGATGCGGACGTTTGCGGTGGAACCTCATCTCAACGGTATAGTAGCTATGTCCCCACTTGGTTCGATCATCATAGTTATAGGGCCTTGGACAGTTTTGTGGATTTTGGATGGGTGTTATTGGTTTGTTCATGTACAGCCCAGGGGCTATTTTGCTAGCTCTCTTGTTAATCTCTGTGATGACCCTATGGTATTCAACTTCCAAAATTTCTGCTCCCAGGTTAAATTTGAGTACAGGGACATACTAAAATGCAAGAAACAAATTCAGCATTATATATTTATTACCATATTAGTTGGCTGCTGATATATACTGCCAGGAGAGAAACAATAATGATACAAGAATATAAAATTTTCATGGTCCAAACAATGATGTAAAGATGATTAGCAACAAAGTAGAGCTAATACCTCACTACTCTTACTAAATGGAACTGCTAAAGGAAAACTCCATTACCCGTGGCCCGTGGCATACACTCATCAAGCAATTGATACTTAGTAGCACTAGGTTTGAAAGTAGCAAACCTTGTGAGGTAAATGTAAGCTAGAAGAAAAAAAAACATTATTACAAGAAATTGGCGCGGACAGGTTGTTTGCGTCACACCCCAAATGCTGGCGTCATCGAGGTGCTCCTGCTCATGCCAGCGGCCAAACGTGCAGAAGCAGAACAGCATAAGCTGAAGTAAACTGTCGAAACTGAACCAAGCGCAACTGCGGGACAACGTCATATTCAGACTGAAGCTACTGGTGTCGAAACTGAACCAGTGCAAGTGCAGACCAACATTCGGTTCATACTTGAGAAGCTACCATTTGTTGACCTGGCTGGTGGTACCCGCAAGTCAGTTAGACCAAAGACAAGTGGGCCCTACGTGCGTTAGCAGTAGGGTGCGCCCAGTTTACAGGGTTGCCACGAGGAACCTTGATAAGGCGGCTCTCTTTGAGTGAGATAGATCCCTGTAACCCTGTTGCTGTTGCTGTTGCTGTTGCTAGGAGGATGTCAACAGTTTGAATAAGGGTGTTCCTTTCCCGGACGAGGCATTCACATCCCATGGTGGAGAAGCACAAACGCCGGTACTCAAATCACGCACGCCCAAGCCCAAACCAGTAAATTATCCAGCCTAAGCCATGAACGCACGGGGCAATGACAGGGTGAGGCACTGCCATAAGGGCAGCTTCCTCCTGCTCATGGAGTCATGGTTCTTGAACAAACAAACAAACAAACAAACAAGCTTTCCCAAGAAGACAAGAAAAAGGTGAGAGCTTAGGTGCGTGCTATGGCGCCAAGTTTTGGAGAATCCGGCGGTGGAGAATCTGGAGATTATGCGACAAGGGAAAAGAAGTACTCACACTAAGTTTTTGCTGCAGAGGCGGCATAAATGGGCCTGTTTTGCTCGAACACGAGCTCCGTGGTCACCTCCTCGACGCCGATTCTCCTCCGTGGTCACTAAGTTTTCGCCGTCGCCCGGCGGATCCGCCCTGACTCTTCCCTTTCCTTCCCTCCCCTCCCCTCCGATTCCGACCCAGCATCTCGGTCAGCACGGCAGCGACAAGGGGTTTCTTGGTGGATGAATGGGAGGAAGACGGAGGGGGATGGAGTGAGCGGAGTAGTGGTGTGTGTAGAGGAGGGTTGGGAAAGCCTGCTACCAAGCAGTCAAGCACACAGTGGAGAGAGAGCAGTCCCAGAGAGAGAGAGAGAGTAATGGACGATGGGGAGGAGCTGAGAAAGCCTGCTGCCACCTTTGGCAAGAGAGAGAGAGAGAGCTGCAACGGGAAACCAGGGAGGAAGAGATCAGCTATAAAGAGGGTAGGGAGGGAGGGAGAGCTAGGAGGAGTCACTCTAGTATTCTGCCATGCTCATGCATGTGATCATGGCTGATCAAAAGAAAGATTCTTTGCTGCTGCTGCTGCTGCTTTGCTGCCCATTTATGATTTATGATCCATTCCTCCTCCTCCCACGGTACTCTCCCAGTGCTGCTGTCCATTGGCAGTGAGAGGGCGCGAGAGAGATAGACGCACGAAGAGAGAGAGAGAGAAATAGAGAGAGAGAGAGAGAGAGAGAGAGAGAGAGAGAGAGAGAGATTGGGCGTTCTCAGTGGACAACCATTTCTTTACGTGCGTGGCATAAAGAAGATAATTCTTGTGTTGAGGGAAAGGCAGGAGAGATAAATGATTCTGGCCGTGATCGTGGGCAATCGTGACCGTATATCTTCTTTCCCTCCCGCCGCTACTGGCCAGGGCTAAGTGTCGTCGCCGATGCGGAAAAAGATCTCGTCATAACTGACACTTCTAATCATGCCAGTGCTCTGATCTTGCATCGGAGTATGTTGTAGGCACGGAGATTTTTAATGTTCCCCGAGCGCGGTGGCCGTCTGGTTGGATTCCTTCATCTTTATCAGATGATAGCCTGAGTAGGTGTCGAGGAAGCAGAGAAGTCATGCTTTCGGCTGTGGCGTCAACTATCTGGTCGATCCGTGGTAGCGGAGCGGATCCTTTGGGCAAGCCTTGTCGAGGTCTTTAAAGTCAACGCAAAGGCGCCATGAGTTATCCTTCTTTGGCAACATGAACAAATTTGCCCGCCACTCTGGGTGTTTGATTTCTCGGATGATTCGACCTTCTAGCAGCTTGGCCAGTTCTCCTCCCATCGTTTGTCTTTTGGTTTCGAGAACCTCCGAAGCATCTGCTTAACAGGTTTGAATCCCTCGATTATATTGACGTTGTGCTCTGTGAGGTTTCTTGGTACTCCTGGCATGTTTGATAGATGCCAGATGAAAATTTCCCAATTTTAGAGGAAATTGTGCAGTGCTTCATCGAGCTTCGCGTCCAGCCAAGTTTTGATGGAAGCCGTATTAGACGGGTCATCAGGGTGAACTTGAAATTTGACTATTTCATCGGCTGGGTTTGAATGACGTGGATTTAGATCTTTTGTCGAGGATGATGTCATCCTCGTTGTGGCCTTTATAGTGCTGTTAATTCTTGATGCAAGGGCCTCGGTTTCTGCCTAAAGGGTGAGTGATGTCGTTTTGCTCTCGGCTTTAAGCAATCTGGCGCGTTGCTTTGGATTGTGATTACACCGTTTGGCCCTGGCATCTTGAGCTTCATTTAAGCATAATGCGGGCCAACATGGAACTTGCGAGCGTGCCTCGTCCGGGGAGCGCATGGTAATCACTTCGTAAAGGTATGATGTTGAAGGTTAACTCCTCGATTCGGTAGTTTTTCGGTGTTCAGAATATGCTTCTCTTCCATGGATTATTCCTTTGAAGGTAATCCGACTTGGCTCAATCCGCGACTTGTCAAACTACATCTTTTCCAAGGTGTCCTCGTAAATGAGGTTTAAGCTACTAGCTCCGTTCATTAGGACTTTGGTTAATCGATAGCAGTCGATGATAGGGTCAAGGACCAAGGCCGCGACTCCTCGGTCATGGCTTCATACCGGTCAGTTTTCTTGCCCAAAGGTGATCGGCTTGTCCGACCATCTTCTGTCTAGGATACACGTGATTAATGCAGTTGATCTCTCGAAGAGCCTCTCTTGTGCTGGTTTCGTGAGGGGTTAGTTTCATAGAGCATTAGGACCTCGTGGTGCGTCGGATGACTGCTCGTCCTAGCTAGGTGCTCTTCCTCGGTCTGAGTACCGAGGTTACCCAGGAAGGTTTATTCCTTGTTTTGCCCCCTGTCGGCGACCCAACATGCTTGGCGGCTTGTGGGGTTCGATTTGTATTCAGTGAGACAGAGTGGATTGCACATGGTTCATCCAAGATTGCCTCCAGCGCAGACTTGGGTCCCTTGCCCGACTTCTTCTTCGTATGTTTCGGCTGATCGACTATCTTGTCAACTCTAGAGCGCTTTCGGCGCCGATCGAGACAGCGGGCGCCTATCACCGCCAAAATCTGATAGATCCTGAATGGAATTCTTTTCTTGTTTGTCCTCTAGCCAGGCGTCTTCCATGACGCGGTGTCTTGTTGCCATGTCACGATAGCTCGGGAGCGTTCTAACGCGTCTTGGTGCCATAGTGTCTGCGATTCCTGCGTCTTGGCAATTCAACCAGAATGCTGCTAAAGCCTCCGCATCGCAGCGATGCGGGATTTTGTTATGTCTGAGCAGGAATCTCATCCAGAATTGTTTCTTTTGGTTTTTGTGTAAGGTAAGCCAAATCCACGGCGTCGGTCGGCCCTGAGTTATCGGGGTAATGCGCCATGTGGGGGGGGGGGACAAAAGAAAATCATCCTGGACCGATCTAACGTTGGTTTCCCGGAGAGGTCTTCCCGAGGCGGGCTTAATGTCGGCCTTGGGACGGACTACGCGGCCACGTCGATCGGGTTGCAATGACGAGTCTTTGGGTGCCCGTCCAGGTGTGACTGTTATCCATTGGGAGGTGCAAAACCAGGTCCCGGTTGGCGACCGCTTGAGGATCCTCGGCCAGATCCGAAGATTCAAGGATCCGATTGCCAGATTTGAAACATCGGGATTCATGTCCGCACGATGAGTAGGAGTGTCGAAGCGTTCACGTGTCTTGGTTGAGCTGAGGTTTTGATGATCCGGCATAGAGATTACGCCCGGTGTGGGTATGATCATTAACCGATACCTCCATCGAGCCTCTGTGACCACACAACGGTACTGTATAGGCCACCAATGTCGGAGCTAAATCAGGCAAATCTCGGGTAGGGGTCCCGATCTGGTGGTCTCGGCTTGATGGTACAAGGAAGTAGAGAGATACAATATTCGGGCCTCCTCGAAGAGGTAAAACCCTCGCCCTGCTTGTATCGCATTGATATTGGATGGGATACAAAGTACAGGATGATCTATCTCGAGATCGTATGAATGAATCTAACTTCGCCTCTCTTGACCTAAACCCTTGGCTTATATAGGGGCGAGGGGTACCTAAGGTTACATATGGTCAGCTGCATCTAGAGATAAACATGCGAATATTGAATATTCCTTGAAGTATCGCTAAGTCTTGGAGGATTCCATGAGTACACCGAGGGCCATAGCTTACGTGCTCATTCTTCGGTTGTCGGTGGCCCTCGACCCGGTGAGCACACCCCAATCCAGGACACACTGTCACCACCACCACCCGGCGGCGGTGCTCATTGGACTGCCTAGCCCCCCCCCCTCCACCCGAACCCCCGCCTCCGGCCATCCCTCTACCCCCGGAATGACCGTTTTTTTCTCCCTCGAACTTGCACCACGGTCACCATGGTGCCCCCCCCCCCCCCCCACCACCACCATTGTGCTACCACCCTCCTAACTATAGATGATGGGGTAGCCTTCCAGCGAATTCCTTCCTTCACTCTGGCGACTTCTTCCTTCCCTCCGGCGCCTGCTTCCTTGTAGCAATCGACTAACCCAAATTGGATTTTTAGGCGACTGAGGTTTAGCTATTGCGCTCTCTGTGTATTGCGGTAGAAGTAGCATCACAGAAACGGAAGAAAAAAGACATGCATGTGTTGGGTATGCCACGCGCAGCTACTAAGACTATGTAATGAGTTTTTAGCTCATCGGATTCTTCCACTTAATTAACGTACGTGTGAACCTCAAAAGGAAAAAAAAACGTACGTGTGACGTGCCCTACAGACCGCCTTCTATCCACCCTTTAGCTGACCAACATGTTGTGCATGCAGTACGGTCGCAGAGGCCGACAAGCGTGATTACGCCGGTGCCGTGGCCTCGTCGTGCTCGACCCGACGCCGGCATCAACGGTCCCCCTGATCCGCATGCGGACGGACTCGGACCAAACCAAAGGTACATGCATGCGTCAGTTTTTGCATGCACGGGGCTGGGGCCGGCCCCCCACACACAACACACGGGAGAGCAAGTAGATCGGCGCCGTGGCTCAAGCAACGTGCTCCATCCATGCACGTAGGACTGGTTCCCGTGCACTACACTAGTACAGGATGCACTGCCCACCTCCACACAACGTCCTTATTTCAAACCTCCCCGGAACTAGAAGAAAATACCACGAGACCACCACCGTAGTACTACTATATAGTACTCCCTTCGTTCCTAAATATAAGTCTTTGTAGAGATTCACTATATGAACCACATATGGATGTATGTAGACGCATTTTAGAGTGTAGATTCACTCATTTTGCTCCGTATGTAGTCTATAGTGGAATCTCTACAAAGACCTATATTTAGGAACGGAGGGAGTATAATATATATTGCAACATCCCTAGAGTCCTGTCTCCTGTATTGCAATGACCGTAGTACTATACATGTCGCTCCATAGGGATACCTCCCTTGTAAAACCCTCAAGCGCAAAAGTGCCACAGGCTTTGAGCACGCGGGGTCAGAGGCTCAGAGCACATCTCTCTCTCTCTCTCTCTCTCTCGCTCTCTCTCTCTCTCTCTCAGAGCACATCTCTCTCTCTCTCTCTCGCTCTCTCTCTCTCAGAGCACATCTCTCTCTCTCTCTCTCGCTCGCTCTCTCTCTCTCAGAGCACATCTCTCTCTCTCTCTGAGTACGCACGCAGCAGTAGTACAGCACATCAGCCCTGTTCCCAGTCCATTGACTGTTACCACTACAGTAGATGTAGAATTCTTGACTGTTTTACTACTCCAGTACCAGTAGTAGCGGAGGCGTTTGCTGTAGTGCGGTAGGAATGACAACACCGAAACACAAGAAAAAAGACGTGGATGTGTTGGGCATGGGTATGGCACGCGCGCCTGTTAACACTGTGCAATGAGGTTTTAGTTCATCGGCCTCAAGTACGTAACTAAAGAAACTTGTCGTGTAGTACAGTGAATGAGGGCTTGCCGCACACTGGCACTACCGGAGATGCCATCTATGCTTTCTCAAGCGAGAAACGGCGACCCAGTCTTTGCAAGAATTGTCCCTTCTAGGTCGCGGTTTGAAACTAGGTGAACGTGTGCACAAATGAGGGCTTAACGGAGTCAATCTACCTGCCTGAGCCGGGCGCCGGGTCTGATTGATGGGACAATTTGCTTGCAAACGAGCAAAAGAATGTTCGGGAGGCGATGAAGCGGTAGGATCATCTACACCTTTGTGGTCTATCTGAAAATAGAGAAACATGCGCATTTTCACGGGTCTCCACATGACTCACGAGAGGTTGCCATGGTGGCCTTGGAGGCCATAAAGCAACGGGATTTGGCATTTGCTAGGGCCATGCCATTTGTGGGCATTGGCTGAGTGCGTCTTTTCTTTGTTTTTTTCTAGGTTTTTTACCTCATTCCCTAAAAATAAATGCGCCATTTTGTACATTGCATTTTCACCGTTTTCCGACAAGAAAAGACAACGCTCCTGTCGGTTTAAAAATAAAGTACAGTCAATCACTTTCGCAGACAGCGACAACCGCAATTGCGCAACAAGAATGCCGGTGGCCTCGTCGTGCTTGATCCGACCCATGGACATGCCATGCACCTCATGCATGCATGCACGCGAACGGTCGGACGTGCGTCGTGGCCTCGGCCAAACCAAACGTACAGGCCAAGTCGGCATACGGGCTGAACGCCCGACGAGGAACCGGCCAGCACGCTTATCGTGAACCTGTTCGCGGCGACAAAGAAGGCCAGGCCACCCCCCGCGCACGTAGTACAACCCTATTCGCCCTCCTCTCTCTCTCTCTCTCTCTATATATATATATATATATATAGCTGTCTAGCGCGCTCTCTCTCCACGTCCAAGCCAGGTCTCATCATCTTCCCCGGTTTCCCGCGGATGCAGCAGAGCGCAATTACCATGGAGAGAGAGAGGACGAACAGGACAAGCACAAAAGATTGGACAGAGGAGATGCATTCACTCCTCTTGTCTCTACCGCAGGCCAGGGAAACCGGAGCCTTGCAGGGAGTATTTCCTATTGAAAATTGCACTACACATTTCCCTCCATTGGCTGGTCCCTCACTTTCCTACTGAAAATAGGACTACCCATTTGCTAGTCCCTCGCGACCCATTTCTCTCTCCGACCCCCTCCTTCTGCTGCATACACGCTCATTTAGAGCATTTACAGCCGCATACTACTCCATACAAACGGTGATCTTCTGCCAGACCATGGGGATGTGGAGAGCATGGGGAGAGCGGGGGAGAGGAGGCGGATGGGATAAGGTTGCGGCGCAGAGAGGGCTGAGGTGGATGGTGCTGGAATTTAGTCTATTTTAGGCAGCCCAATAACTATTTCAGAAATTACTAATAAATCCTAGAGGCTCACTTAGCCCATTTGTGCAAGGTAAGGGATACTACTAAAGTTTAGTCTCACATTGCTAGTTTAGTGGGAGTTGCACCTCCTTATAAGCAGTGGCGAATCCAGGGAGAAAATGAAGGGTGGGCTCAAAATTAACGGCGAGAAAACTAAACGTTCTTTTGAAGAGAAAAAACCATTATCTTCTAATCCTTTTTCTCAAATATAAGCAAAGATTTTGCTAAAATACTACTGAAAATATTTATTATTTATTGGCATCTTCACTTTTAAGAAAATATTAAATTATGAATGAAAATTTAAATCTGTCTAGCTAAATAGCCATTATCTACAAGTCCATTTTTTTCAAACAAGCTCAAACTTTTCTAGATTAATTACTACTGGAAGCATGTAGTATTTTTCTGGATGTTTTGATTTTTTTTAAATAGTACCCCTCAGAATCATATTAATTGACGTAATTTTGAACCAAATTTTGAATTTCTTTAGCAAAATATTGCCATTATCTCTAAAACATTTTTCATCAAATAAGCTCAAAATTGTTCTGAATATTTTAAAAATCAATTTGAATTATATATTTGGTATTGCCTGTTTAAACAGACCAAAATTGCTATGTTTGTCTGCCGCTCATGCCGGCTCTCTGCTCAGCTGGTCCGCCACCGGGGCAGCGCTAGTCTCGAGCCGTGGGTTGTGAGCGTGTGTCATCTCACTCTCATGGTTGCCGGCTCGATGTGATGTTTGCTACTCCCTCCGTTCGGAATTACTTGTCTTGAAAATGGATGTATCTAGAACTAAAATACATCTAAATACATCCATTTTTGCGACAACTTATTCGAACGGAGGGAGTACTTGCTCTTGCTGTTGGTGTTGTTCATCTGAGGCTGGGAGATTCCGTTGCTAGGCTGGGACGAAGCATAGTAGTAAAAAAGTTTGTATTTTTGGAGGGTAGGCTAGAGCCTGTTGAAGCCCCCCTACTAGACTCGCCTCTGCTTATAAGGGAGGTTCTTTTCCCACTTGTACGAGCATGAGAACAAGAGGGATATCCACGCGCGCTCCTCCTCCGCCGTCAGCCTCGTCACGACGCGCCACGCCGCGCCGCGCCGCGGGTTGCGGGAATGAGCTGAGCCGATATCTAAATTTTTGTCACGCACTACGGGTATACGAAAGGTCACATGTAAGCTGAAAAGATTTTGACGAAAGTGGAGTTCGAATGCGAACGGTGCAGCCCTTCGGCTGCTGGCTGTTCGCTTCGCCTCCGTCTCTTCGTTTCGCCTCCCGTCGCTGCCCTCTCGCCTCCTTCTCTTGCGCCTATAAAAGGGAGGTCGCTCCTCCCAGAGAGACGCACCAGAACTTCTCCTTCCTCTCGCCATCGGTTCCATCTCTGAGCTGCTCCTGTCTTCCTCATCCCGGCTTGCGGCGTGCAGGCCTCCGAAACCGCACCTCTTTGAGTCCTGTACGGGAGAAGGGTGATAAGGTTTTTGGGGCGCTTCTGCGCGACTCTTGGCCCGACTCGCCGTCACGGACGCCCGGACTCCGACAACTACTTCCCCGACAACGACTTCTTCCCCGACGTCGACAACCTCCTCGACGACATGGCTGGCGAGGACACCGACCCCAAGTCCAGTGCTACTGCTGCTGCTGTCCCGTACGTGTTCTTCTTTCTGTTAGATGTCCTGCCACAGTTTCTCGTACTAGTACTTGCTCTAGATATGTTAGGTTCTACTTCATATATGCAACTAGTTCTACTGTCTGCTATAGATATGCTAGGCTGCGGTTCATATATGCAGAAGTTATTTACCTTCTCTCTGTCAGAACGCATGACTTGTTTTATCTCTATTATATTAGTGATGCTTTATCTAGTATTTCTGTTAATAAAATCAATTGGTAAATTGCTCATATTTCCAACAGATGGGCTAGGGTTGGGGACGCCGGCCGACTTAAATAGCCGGATTTGGCCTCGAGCGAGCAGCTGGAGCGGCGCCACGTGACGTTCACACCGCGGCGACGGAGGAGATGTCTGTCGGACCACCGAGTTTCCAGGCCATTCCGTGTGGGACCCCATCGTTAGTCCTACATCTCGGACACGCCCGGGCGCCCCATATCCGCCCCATATTTGGGCTGGATATGAGGGGTGCCGGTCAGTCCGGGCGTTTGAGGCCTGTTTGAGGTGCTCGTCTGGGTCATATTTTCGTAACCGGGCGGGCCACACGGGGTTTGAGGCCGGTTTGGGGCGCACGACTATCTTTCATAATTGCTCTTATCACCCCTACCTTTCATGCACCGTTCCTCTTCCCCCACAACTCTTCGCCCTCTTCCCAAGTCCGCCAAAGGATGCCACTTTCTGTTTTATTACCCCCCCTGCATAATAAGTGTCGTGATTTTTAACTAAGGTTGAAATAAGCTTAGTTTAAAACTATGATATTTATTTTGGATCCGAGGGAGTAGTATGTATTTTTCTTTCTATAATTTTGCCTATTGAACTAGACACATATAATGTACTCCCTCTGGTCCTTTTTAGTCTACATATAAGTTTTGTTGGAAGTCAAATCATCTCTAATTTGACCGAAGTTAAAGAAAAAGGTATATTTGACATTGTAGATGTTGGATTTTTAAATATAAATTTAGTCAAATTTTGTAAAGTTTGACTTGACATAAATCTAATACACGGAGTAAAAAGAACTGGAGGAGTACCTTTTGTAATGTATCACAAGAGATTGAGATATAAATTCATATTGCGAGGATCATCTTTAATGTATCAAAGTGCTTGAGAAATATATTTGTAGTTCACGGATAATCACATTGTGCAATAGGACATTATACGGCTATGTACCACCATGCATAAATGTTTTGATACATAAAATGTCATGCCTTAAAAAGCAGCAGTTCAAAAAAAAATTGTTTCCAAATCCCTTAAATTTCCTGGGTCGCAATCCTATAATAAAACAACCTCTATTAAAAAGGGTTTTATGTGAATTAAAAGTCCTACAGTTTTTATTAATTCTGCCGGACTGGGAGACATGGACACACACAACAGGATACGAAGGAAGTGCGTGGAGGTGTGGACTTTGAGGGCCTTCATCCAGCTTTCGTTCTAATCAGTGATCTATCTCGTTGTCACTGGTTTGGTTGTTTATACCCACTTTGTATTTTTTATTTAATCAATAAAGCCAAAAAATAATAAAATATATGTGTCAACTTGAATGAAATGTGTTATGATCAGTTTTGGAACTTTCTATGTGATCCACATTAGTAACATATTTTTTTTATATATTGGTTCTTGGATAAGTGTGTAAATCGAAATGGACTTTAGTTCTTGCGTTCTAAGCGTAGTTCCTTCGCCAGGTCATTTCCTTGCACCGATGGCTCACACATACGTCCCACGTTGTGCTACCACATCCTATCTAGCATAATTTCCTTGAACATAGGTATACCTTATCATGCACATCCAACTTGAATTTGAAGGTACTTTTCATGTTTGTATTTGACATAGACTCGATCGACGCAGTTTGTGTCAAATACACATGGTTATCGACTTGTGATATTTGGTTAGATATCATCCATTAATTACATATCCAACCATCAAAATGATTTTGATGATGTGGATCTATAGAGTTCTCTACGATCAGAACCTCGTATTGTCCTTTCAATATATAACACGTATTATGTTCGCATAGGGAACACCGTTAGGTATGTGATTATATCTAAATAAGTAATGATCATGAAATTCACACTAATGAGTAAGCGGGTCATATTTAGATTTATCACTTTATGTATTTCTATCGTATATTGTGTACCTTTTATTGTTGTTGTTGCAAATAGGTTGTTAGTAATGATGCATTTACCCGAATATAAATGGAATGACCAAATATAATTTAAAAATAATTGTGTTGTACTTGTTCTTGACAAGAGTATTGCTTCAATTTAAATTGTTGTTTAGGGAAGCAAATAAACCTACAGATACTATTGAAAGATAGACAAAAGGGCTTCGACCTATTTCTAGCTTTAGCACTCTACCTCACAATGCACACTGAGAGTAAAACGTAGTGAAATAATTATGACATTTCTTGGACAAATCTCAAAGTCTAACCATAATGAAACTATTGCTTACTGAAAAATTGGAAGCTAGAGGGGATAGTGGATCTTCCTAATGGTTTTGGACAAAGCTCTAAGTCTATTGATTGTTCTATTGCTTACCAAAAATTTGGAAGCTAAGTGTTTTGCTTTTCCTTGAAAAAAACTAAAAGGTTTTAGTTCGTTATCCTTTGATTTTCTTTGCATTTGGTTTTTATACATATTTTTGGTTTCTTTGTGTTTCTTTATAAAAGTAAAAGCAACCAAAAAATCATTTTCTTCATATTTTTTATCAACGGAACAATTATCTATGTCTTGTAAAATCATTACCATGTTGGATACTATTCTTTGATCTTCACTTGTATTTGTCGAATTAGTCCATCCGTCTCATAATATAAGGGCATTTTTGGCACTAGTGTAATGTCAAAAATGCTCTTATATTTTGGGAGTTTGGGATGGAGGGAGTACTTATTATGCAATTACTCTTGTGCTTCACTTATATACTTAGAGTAAACTTACGAATGATTATGCATACCAGGCACGTCAAATCATATATATGTTGGGAAGTAAACAAGCATCCTTCGAATCTATCAAATTATATGCAAAACAATGATCTCCAGATTCTAATAAAACATGGAGTTATATAATAATGATAAACAACATTAGTTGGAAAATTAATTTGAACATATCATGTTGTGGTGGCGGTAGTGTAGGTTATCATCACGCTTATGTTTCTTCAATAATGTTACTATTAAAGAACACATGATTGTGGATTTCATGCTCTCTCTAGTTGGCCTCTCACAGTCTTATGCTAGCCTTTGCTTGTACTAGGAACAAACTCTGCTTGTGCATTCCAAATCCTTGAGCCAGAGTTCATGCCATAAGTGTCCACTATACCTACCTATTGACCGGTAAAGGTCATTCAAGTAAATTGTCATCGACGCATAAGATAAATATTGATAACATTGTTATCAATGATGAAAAAAATTATTGTGTTGTAGTATCATTTGTAGTGCACAAACTTTTGATAGTGATTAATTAAGTGGAGCAAAGGGGGTAGGCCCACCAAATAAAGATGCATGACATGCCTATCTTAAAAAATGGGGTAGTGAAGATGCTTGCCCGCCTAAAATAGCTCAATAAAAGATAGAGGAAAAAGCTCTAACACCATCATAGGGGAAAGGGAGGACTGGTGTATTACGTCGGATTAAGGATATCTATAGTAACCGAAAGTGATGGCAGCAAAAGCTGGGCCAACTTCCGAAAATTACTTAAGCGCATGGCAATCCCTTCTTCCCTCTGCGAAGGGCTTATCCTTTTTTACTTTTTATGTTGAGTCAATTTCATCTTTATTTAAGCACCAACTACTGAGCATGAGGATTATTCTTAGCTTTGTATGCATTCTTCTTAATAGTAATTTATTTTGTAATGCATGAGTATGATGGTTGATCTTCAAGTTTGGATACCTAGTCATCATCCTTATTTCAAGTTTGGATACCTAGTCATCATCCTTATTTCACTGATGTCTATGCACTGCTTTATGTTCATAGTGTAATCTTGTAAGACTTGTGAGATACCTCATTATCACTTCATGTTTTGTTGAACTTTATACAATTATTCTTCTTGTTATTAGAATTATCATTCTCTATGTGGTCAAAGTTTTGCTCTTTTAGTAACATTGAAACTTCTTTTTCAATTGTCATCTACATGCTCGAGGACCAACATGGATTAAGCTTGGGCATATATGCTGATATATATCTAAGGTATCTATAATTTTTAATGCATTCATGCTATATTCACATCATTTCTATTGGGCTAACATATTAATCTAGTGCCAAGGCCACTTGATGTTTTCTAGTTTTTTTGTATACCATAGAAAAATGATATTTTCGTGGAAGAACATGTGCGGTAAGTTTGATCACCGAGAGGTTAATATGGGGCCTCGTCTCCACCTGTAGGGGCTGGCTGGGCAACCACACATCCCTCTCCAAATAGCGAGCTCCTACTGCATGGGGGCTACGGAGGTCAGTTAGAGGCACCCTTTGTCCACAAACTTGTCCCGGATGTTTTGCACCTGCCCTAATGTTTTCAGATTTTTCAAAGTTGCGAAGCTCCTGTGCCGAACAAGTGTCAATACTCAGCATCAAGAAAAGAACTGCCCGAGGAGGGATCCAATATCGGAGGGGGCTCTCGCCCTGTGGGGGCGTGAACACCATCGACTAGACGAGGAGACCTTCTCTCCCACCTAGGGAGAAGGTCAGGAAAGAAGAAGGATGGGGGCTCTCCTCTCCTCTTTCAAAGGCGCTGAAGTGCAATCGGGGTCTCTGATCACCACCATCGTCTCCATTGCCTCCACTGACTTCACCACCATCTCCATCAAATTGCCCTCCATCTATACAATGGTACGCACATCCATAAATCTTTGTAATCCGCTACCTGGATATGGATTTTTGCTATAAATTATTTTCCAATGATTTGTTGCACTATCGTTATGTCTGAGTAGTTTTATTTTGTCCTATGGTGTTGGTGATCTATTATGATTGATATGAGTTGTGTGTTATGATATGGTTCTTAGGTGCGACGTGTGAGCGCTTAATGTATGTTGGGTCACACTTTAGGATTAGCAATATGTCGAAGATAACTATGCCTTGAGTATAGGAATTGATGCATATGGGATAAATAGGAGCTATAGTTGTTAATTCTACGGTAGGGTTTAACTTAATAAAATCCTTAGTATTTGCGGATGCATCTTGAGATTTAAATCGTGAGTATGTATGAGTCCAAATATGGATAGTACATTAGCATAGGCCTTTCCCACCTTTAAAACTTGAATGCATAATTACCAGTCTAGTATCTTAGCCAATTGTTTAGGGATAATTCCGCAACACCTACCACCTGCACTGCACACTCGCTCTCTTTATTTTATTGTACCTTTACATTACAACAACTAACCTTTATTTAGTACTCCCTTTGATCCCAGAAAAGTGTCGCGGCATTAGTTCAAATTTGAACGAAAGCCACGGAACTTTTTTTGGATCGGAGGGAGTAGTACTTTAGAATCTTTTAAACTATCTCTATTTGGGGTCATATTTGATTTACTAGTCCCCTCATATTTTGGGTCATATTTTGACCATGATTTTAACTAAGAAAATATAAGTTATACATAGTAAAAATAATATTGTCGAAAAACTATGTTTAAATATGGATACAATGATACAATTTTTGATGACATGATGGCATGCATTAACATTTTGTTAGCTAGATCTATAATTAAAATTCGACACAGAATATGACAGGGCCAATAAAATAAACAAAGACCTCAAGGGTCTACTAAAATATCTCGACAAAACTGCTGCAGGTTCAACACGCTGGTACAGTAGTGCAGCACATTATCGGAGCTGGGTGATGTGTTTGAGTCCATTAACTGTTTCTGAGATTCCCAGTCCATTGACTGTTACTAGTTTACTCTTTGCTTTATTGCGATGGATACTATGCATGACATTATCAGAGAGGTTTAAAGAAAGACATTTTTAAAAGGAGGATAGACCTTCGCCTTTGCAAATGAAAAATGCATGCGATCATTTTATTAATTATTCACAGAGGTCATATAAAATACTCCCTCCATTCTCTTATACAAGGCTACTATGAAAAATACATTTTGCATCTATACAAGGCCACTAACTGTAATCGAGGCAAAGATTAATTATGTTTCCTCGTACTACTAACTGTTTTAATACTTGCATGCATGTAGTCGTAATGACACTGTGCTACTTCCTTCTAAATTTCTTTCTTGCATGCATGTGGGCGTATTAATGATCCCGATTAACGAAAGGAAAAGTGGGCTTGCAAAGCAGTCATTAAATTTTACCTTGCATGCATGTGGGCGTATTAATGATCCCGATTAACGAAAGGAAAAGTGGGCTTGCAAAGCAGTCATTAAATTTTATCTTGGTACCTGTAATTTGAGTTTGTGGCCTTGTATAAGGTAATGGAGGGAGTAATACATATCAGTCAGTCTGAAGCCACAATCTAAGCAACACCTGTTGCTACTCCTATCCCTCCGATGAAGGTGTGCGAATATCCGAGCCTAATACCAAACAGACATCGCACCAAACCCTGATATCTGAAGCCCGATGCCCCAGCCTAGCCACACACCGGGACTACTGGGTCCCATACCGGACCGACGACTCTCGAGAGGCAGCCGCCACCATCTTCCACCTGTCCATCTCCGGGCAGAAACTGACCCATCGACCTTGCGTGGCGTGCCGTCGACACCACCATGACGCCGCACAATTCCATCATCCTGCATGTATCCGTCCACGCCGTCTGCCGCCGAACCTCCGCAGCATCATGCCACCGGGATCCGCCCGGCCTTGCGGTGGATGAGACACCGCTCTTCGCTTGTCCCATCCAACCTTCACTTTTTCCAAAACGATGCCCTCGGGAGGACAACGATATCAAAGGTACTATCATCGTCCGATCTGGTAGATCCAGATCTAGGGTTTCCTAGGAGCATCACGAGTGGGGTGCCACGACCTGCAACAATGATGCCTCGAGAAGGAAACGACGTCATAGACGCCGCCATCGTCCGCCATGACCGAAGTCGGCTCGATTTTCACCGGAAGTCGCGTCCCCCCAACCTCGCAGCTGGCTGGAACCAAATGGAGCCCCGCCATGGAGATGAGGGCCGCCGTCGGCACGCGTCGGCAGGGAGCCTCCAGCCGCCCCTCACCGGTGCGCCACCGGCGGGCAAGGCCGTCTGAGACGGATCTGCACAGACGCCAGATCCGCAGCCATTGGAGCCACCCATGTGCTCGCGGCCACCACACCGTCGGCCATGTAGATTCCCATCACCGCCCAGCGTAGCAGGCGCCGCCTGACTGCCGCCCGGACTCCCCACGTGAGACGGCCTCTGCCTCACAGGATCAGCCGCGGCGACCAGCTGCCTGGATCTGCGGTGCAAGGCCCGCCGCCACATGACCCCTTGCCGGCAGCGGCGGAGGCTATGGACGGAGGAGCGGGGAGGGGCTGGCGGCGCGGGATCGGGGGCCCCTGGCGCCGCCCAAGGGGAGGCGAGGGGAGGGGGGAGCTTTAAAGAAAGACAGGGGGCCCTCTAGCTAATTAACATGGAGTACACTCAATCACTAACAGACCCCGTCAATTTGTCGTCGTGCTAGATCAACGGCGCTCTCCTGCTCGCTCGACAAGCTGTTCGTTCCACGCATGCACATGCCATGCACGGCACGGACCCGCCGCGTGCATGCATACATGCAGACGGACATACGTTACATACGTATCGTGCCTCGTGGCCTCGTCCAAACTCCAAACCAAACGTACGTAGACATGTACGTACCAACTACCAACCCGTGCGTCGGCCGTCCAAGTCGGGATACGGGCTGAACGCCAACGCAACCACCCGGCCGGCCGGCCACAAACAAGTTAAGAAGGCGAGGCCGTCGCGCGCGCGTAGAACCACCATGTCTGTGGCTGCCCCCTTGTCGTGTCGCCGTGCATCAGTGCATGCATCCTCAGTCTATCAAAGCGCGCGGGCTCACGACTTGAATTCGCCTTTGCCTTGTCTCTAGCTTCTACCCATCTCCTTCCCTCTCTGTCCCTAGCTGTGTAGCGCGTGCCCTCTCTCCACATCAATGTCTGACCATCTTCCCGGTTTCCCGTGGATGCAACAGAGAGCAATTAAAAGAGCCACCCATACCATGGAGAGAGAGAGAGGGATTGCTGTGAGCCGGTTGAACTCCTGTATCATGGAGGCATGGACCGAAGAGAGAGAGAGAGAGAGAGAGAGACGGGTTGAGAACAAACGGGACAAGCACAAAAGGACAGAGGAGCATATCTTCCTCTCTCACTCCTCTTGTCTCTACCACCGGCCTTTGCATTCATATCATCTTTCCATCTCTATCTCCCACGCTCCCACACTCACTCCTCACTCCTACCTTTCATCCCCTCTTCTCTCCCCCCACCACTCTTCTCCCATCCCATCCCATCTGCCAAGAAACGCCGGAGGTCGCCGCTTGCGGATCCGCAGGTGGAAGATCAGGGAGGCAGGAAAGATGGCTGACGAGAAGCAGCTGATCTAGCGGATGCTAGCTAGTAGCATCTTGCGGTTTCTTTTGTGTGTGTTATTAAATCCTTTATTTCGACGCCAATAAAATTTGGGAAACCATGTTCTTATCATTATTGCTTAGGATGAAGCTTTATCACGGCTATTTTGTGTTAATCAATTTCACTTCATATAAAATTTAGGACGTGCCTGTTCTGCGATTCAACGTAGCAACAGCTGATCTATTGAATGCTAGCTAGTAGCATGCGCGGTTTCTTTTGTGTGTGTTATTAAATCTTTTATTTGGACGCTAATAAGATTTGGGAAACCTTGTTATTTTCATTATTTCTTGCGATGATGCTTTATCACGGCTATTTTGTGTTAACCAATTTCATTTTCATATAAATTTAGGACGTCCCTGTTCTGCGATTCAACGTAGCAGCAGAGGATCTACTGGATGCTTATGTGGAAGCTTTTAAATCTATGGCCCGACGAGCCAGAGACATAGCACCCGCCCTCTACTGCAACAAGCCTATAACTCCCCTTCCCAACCCACACAATCGGCCAAGACAAACTTCTTCTGCTGCTTCTTCTTCCACCTCAAGAAAGAAAGATAAAGCAAAGAAAGCAAAGCCATCAGGGGAGGAGCTTGATGATTATGAAGATGTGAAGAAATGGGGTCACAGCCATTTCATCATAGAGATGTATTACGAGCATGAGGCCACGGGTTACAACTACGATGGAATGATGGTTCAACTTCTCATATGTGACTTCAATGGCTACCTGGTTGGTATGAGAAGAGTTGCATATGATGGATGGTCCAAGTGGTACTATTGTAGTGATGACTTTTCCCTTCCATTCTTTCTCAAAGATGGCGCAGACAAGCTCCCAATAGAAGGTGATCATAAGAACAGGTAAGATCATTAGTACGTACTTTTGGTTCTACCATGTCTTCAATTGCTTGCATTTGTTTAACACAATCATCTTGTGAATGTAGGGCGCTTCTTGGTGGGTCCTCCACTTTCCTCCACATCTTCGAGAAACTTGGCTACTACCCTGATAATGGAGACAACGTGGAAATGGAGAAGGCATTGCTAGCAGCTGTGTTGGTATTTTTGCGAGGCAAGGCGGTTCGTGTGGATATTCCTGGAAGTGAAGGAGAGAATTAGAAGGAATGAAGAAAAACCAAGAGACTTAGACTGCACCATTCCTGGTAGAGAAATCCACAAGGACTATGCGTGGATGGATGTTAAGGACTGGGGTATTGACTCCAAACTAGTGTTAACTTCTGCCCAGAAAGGAGTGTACACGCCACCTAGGGCCGACGACTTGCAAGGCGAAACTCTAGTAGTAATTGACAAGAGGAGCACGTTTGAGAGACTTATCGCACACGGAAGGGAAAGTGGACATCTGGGGCTGATAATGCGTGATGACGATGTATTGGCTCCGGAGGGCAGCCGGGTGCTCATGCTGTTGAGGAAGAAGAAGGATCAGTTGGGAGCTAAATGCCGTGAACCGTATTTCCGTGAAGTGAAGGAGGATGAAGACGATGAGTGACGGCTGTACGTTCTGTGCTCCAGCAGGTCTGTTCTTTGCTAACCAGCAAGTTTTGGTTGGAACATAAGAACCAAGGAAGGGGCTCATCATGCACAAGTAGTGCTTAAGATTGAAGAGGAGGTTGAGACTGCTAACCTGCAGTGCAAGAACTTTGTTGCTGGTGTTAACAAAATGCTCTGGGAATAAGTGCAATGTACCTATCAAGAAAATTACATGAAAATAATAGCGGAGGACAATGAAGGCTTGGAGAAGAAGCTAGACTAGAAGCAGTATCTCATAGAGGATATGAAGGCCATTCATAAAGCCCAAGGAGAACTGATCAGGAACCTGAGGACTGAGTTGCATGAGATGAAGAGGGATAGGGATATCAATGTACTCAAGAAGAAGAAGAAGAAGAAGAAGAAGAAGAAGAAGAAGAAGAAGAAGAAGTATGCTACCCATCTATCTAATTTTCTTTCTGTTGTTTTAAGCACTACGATACCTATTTATATTGCTGGTGTTGCAATGCTGTGAAATATGTATGAGGTTTAGTTTGGGTCGTATCTATTGTTCTATGCACTATGCTACCTATCTAAATTGTTTGTGTGTACTATTTATGGAGTCCCCTTATCTGTCATGATGTTGCTTGTTAGCTGGTTCATAATAGAGGTAACATCAAGGATCACAAGAAGGGCTCATATGATTTCTTGCTAGCTAGCCTAATAACTGACCACATTGTTTGCATGAAGCATTACAAACTATGATCATTAGATGTACAAAATATATCACCAACATCATTAGCTCCTTGGTGTTCCATGGCCTATTATATATTCCTCAATCACACTCTCGAGGTTCTTCTTCTCCTCTTGAAGAACATCCATGTCCTCCTTGACCTCCTACATGGCCTTCCTAGTGTTCCTGATGATATCTGCTTGAGAAGTCAGGATGCACCTCTACTCCTTGGACAACCTAATCTTCTCCATCTTTAGCTCCAACTTGACTGTTCCTTTAACTCTGCAAGCTTTTTCTTGACATCTTCAACATGCTTTGTTGCATTCTCATGTTCCATATGCTGCACCTTTCCATCTTGCTAATCACAAAGCTAGCCAACTTTCTCAACCATATCATTGTATTGCTTGCACATGAAGTCATTTTGCTTCTCTAGTTTGGCTATTTTTTGTCATAAGCCTGTCTATCCATCACCATGCCTTAGTTCTGGCCATGAAACATCTCCCAAAGTTTTTCAGGCACCTCTGAAATATGACAAACCAGGGACCATCAACGCACTCAATCACTCCACAATAAATACCTCCCTGCAAATCCGGTTGACAACAGTAATTGTAATTCAGTTAACAATACCAAAGTCAGTTCAAACTATGATTCAAATAACACTATCAAATTCAGTTGACAGTAGTAATTTAGTTAACAGTAGCAATTCAGCTAACACTATCAAATCCAGTTAACAGTATTAATTCAGTTAATAGTAGCAATTCAGTAAACAAGAGAAAATCTAGTTAACACTAGTGATTCGTTAACAATAGCAAGTACAATTAGCACTAGTGATTCAGTTAATAGTAGTAATTCAGTTAACAGAGATGATTCAGTTGACAATAGTAATTCAATTAACACTAGTGATTCAGTTGACTAGTAGCAAATTCAGTTAACAGTAGCAAGTTCAATTAATAATAGTAATTCAATTAACACTAGCACATTCAATGGCAAACCACATTCAGTAAACAATAACTTCATAAACTATTACTTGCTTAGCACAACCATAGGATCTTCTACCTATGTTTATGCAATCGAATGCAACACATTTCTTGTCCCTAAACTTGTGAAGCTTGCATTTGATATGTGGATCAATCACTGACCCATAGAAGGAAGCATCAATAGTTGTATCAGGATTCTCATGCATTGACAAGAAGCCTTAGGCACGAGCGAGAGGCAGCAAAAGGAGGATCTAAAATGTCACACTCTGCAATTCATAATATTCAAACCCTAACCCTAACGAAACCAATGTATACATACCCACACATCCACGTCCATGCCTGTAGGTCAGCTCCTCCTTGCTGCTATCTTCCAGATCTCTCCAAGAAGGCATTGTGGCGGCAGCGCGGCGGCGCAGAGGGGAGCGAGGGCGAGGGCGAGGTGAGGGCACAGAGTGGATTTAGTGAGCGAGAGTGGAGAGAGGGCCATCGTTTCCTTTTTGGGAATATTTCGACCGGCTTGGTCGGTCAGGCCGTTAACGGCCATTACTGTTTGCACCGTCCACCACAAGCCACGCGGCCGCTTTGCCATGCCAAAACGAGTTCATTTTTTAACTTAGTGTTTTTTGTCACCGTCAATTCTTGGGTTCGGTGCAAAATGTCATGTTTTGTAATGTGGTGGTTTTCCGTAAGTCATGGCACGAAAGTTGTGGTTCTGTGCATTTAAACGAAAAAAAGACATGAAGCAAAATCTCTTCGAACAGATGATAAAACAAGTCCTGCATTGTCCATGCAAGCACCGATCATTAGTTGGTACACAGTCAAAATACGACTTCAAACAATAGGACAAGGGGTTAAGTCACAAGATGCCATTACATAGATATACTTCCAACGATTTGGCAGCTCTCTCTCTCTCTCTCTCTCTCTCTCTCTCTCTCTCTATCTCTCTCTTGGTCTTATTCCTCACCAACAGCTGAAAAGGGACCAGGCGACAGTGACTTCCATCCAGCACTTCCATTTCTTCATCGGCATGTAATTAGTGCTTGTTTCAGCTTCCTTAGCTACAAATGCTGCAGCAGTTATCTCTTGGTCTTCTTCCTCACCAACACCACGTTGCCAGACAGAAACTTTCAGATTCCCCTTTTTAACAGAAACAACTTGGCGTGATAGCTTCACAGAGCCATCAGCATCAACTGGCAACTCATCACTACTAAAATCCAGTAATGAGATCATCACACCGCTTTCAGAGTCAGTGCTAGCAGTAAGCACACCACGAAAATCACGAGGAAACTGCCCTTCAATGACTTGAACACGAATTGTGGCTTCCACAGATGAACAAACAGTGTAATGCTGCAGCTCCAGTGTGCAAAGCTTGCTTGTGTGCTTAATAGGAAGGTAGCAGCCCAATCTGTATGTCTTAGCAAATTTGCTCAAATCTTTGTCCTCAGATTCAGTTGCACCTCTTACTTTGAGCTTAGCCTCCAAATACGAAGGATCAATCGTCATGACAACACCACGGGTAGGACCGGTCAGTGTTAGGTAGGAATCCTGCATGCATCAGTCACTTAAGTAAACAATAATAAAAATAGATTCATTCATCAATAGCATGAACTGCAGTGGAATATATTCAGTTTATCCTTCGTTAATACAAGTGAGAGTGCATCTATCAAAACACAGTTAGTGTATCAAGTGGAACTTCATGATGGTGACTTGAGTCCAAAATATGCCGATGACAAACATGAAAAATGTAACTTAACCATTAGCAGGATTTGCAAGAGGACATTTGAGATGGGAAGTAAACATGATAAATATTTATAACCCTTCAGCTTGCAGGAACCAATTGAACAATTGAACTATAAAACATTGCGTGGCAGAAATGGAAAAAAAAAGAGGCAGCTTGTCTGTTCAATTGCAGAAGTGCATACCGTAAATTCTGTGAGTTGTATTACAAAAATATCTAAGAAAATATTAGCCTATGCTTCAGTGACAAATAGTAATAGTAACAACAATAAAAACATGATCATCATCATGATGATGACCTCAATAGTAATACTATAAATAACAACACGATATTTGTATACTCAAAGCAAACTGTGACATTACATACAATGTTTTGCAAAAAACTACGCATCATTTGTAATTTTCTGCCTCAAACTTGCATCATTATTCATGCATAGCTTCAATATCTATTTTTTCCCAAGTTTTCTGTATTTTACATAGCCAAATTCAAGCTGCGGTCACGTTTGTGTATCCTATTCCTAGGCCTGGTTGTAATATGGTGATGCACAAGAAAAGGAATGGTTTACTCCCTAGCTACTATTCCATTCCAGTCATTCATATCTACTACTCCGTCCCATAATGTAAAACGTTTTTTGACACTAGTGTAGTGTCAAAAAACGTCTTACATTATGGGACGGAGGGAGTATGTATTAGAGTGGGACAAAATACAATCTTTTCGAACCTGCTCGCTGATTCTTTGGTAGTCATCCCTTTCACGGTTGAAAACCATAATGCGCTTATGATCCACCACATCACGCACAGTGACAAAACCATAAACATCCAGCGGCCAATGTAACCCATTGGTTATTTCCTTCACCTGGACTGAAACAATCTGCAGGGTTGGCATGGTGCAGACAAGGCGTGGATAATTAGGGTCGTTGATATTTTCGTTGGTAAAGCGCATGCAAGAGATGTCCGCTGCAGCAAATACAATCTCGTTAGTTACAAGAGGGATGGTGGATGGGTGGAATCGAAAACAACATATCAATCAAAATTTAATATATCAAACGAAATAGTATTAGGAGATTTTCGCTGCATCGATCGATCCTAGCCAAAGAATGAAAGTAAACATACAAGGGATAATTAAAATGACAACAATCACACCCGCTATCCAGACAAGTGCGTGTAAATAGAACTCAGGACAATTAAAGTGGTACTCACATCAAACCCATTGGCATGTACGTACACAATATGGCAAGCCGTATGAAACAAATTTTGAGGAAACATGACAAATTGTGTGGCAACATGGCAGTGAGGAGAGGGGGATCAACTTTTGAGTAGTACAATAACATTTTGCGTGTAGCCGGAAAGTGTAATCCCATGAAGTCATCAGCATCCATACTTGTTTATTTAATTTTCCTACTCTTTTAGGAAAAACCTGCAAATTTTACACAAGACAAATTTTCCTACTCTGTCCTTTTCACTTATGTTTAGATCTAAGACGCCAATGGATCAATAGGTTTTATTGGAACACAAACGTCTGAATTGGTGATTTAGGAAAGAATAAGCTTGCGACGAGACTCGGACTTCGTTAATGGGCTTCCACACAAGACTCGGACACGACGAGGAGGCATGTAGTACTCGTTTGCCTAAAAAAAAATTGCAGTACTGTTTTTATTTGTTATTACTCAAAAAAAAATGTAGTACTAGTTTTTTAACCTTACTCAAAAAACAAATACTGGTTTTTAACCGCAAATGTTATGTCTCGCTTATAGCGAGACTTGTTAGAGTTGTATTTCATATACGTACGTGTACGTGTTGTATACCCTTTGTATTTCTTTGTTGTACAAGTTGATCTAATCAATATAAAGAGATGCCATCCGGTAGGGGATAACCACGGCAAACAATTCCTTTGACTTGGTATACAAAGCGGGTCGATCCGACCTAGGGTTTCACTCACGCCGCTTCCGCCGCCACCGTCTCTTTTCCCGCCGCCGCCGCAGCAGCACCTCGACGCGATGGGTGACACTGCTGCCGCGTTGCAGCTCACCCTCTCCACTTCGAGCACCTCGTCCCAGTCCTCTGCACCATCCATCCCCGCCGGCGCCATCGTCTCCGCCCCTACCTGCCAAAACCTCAACACCATCACAGTGCGTCTAGATCACACCAACTATCTGCTCTTGAAGATGTAGGTCGTCCCCAACATCGCCGGCCAGGGCTGGTACGGCTTCCTCGACGGCTCCTATGGAGCCCCTCCAGCCACGATCACTGAAGGAGACGGTGCCAAGGCCGTGACCAAGCCCAATCCGGAATACACCTTGTAGTTCTACACGGATCAGCGTGTCCTCAGCATCCTCGTCGGCTCCATGACGGAGGAGATCCTCGGCCATGTCATCGGCCGTACCACTGCGTCCTCTGTGTGGGCGTATCTCGAGTCCATGTTCTCGGCGCAGAACAGGGCCGGGGTGCGCCAGATGCGGCGTCAACTCTCGACGCTGAAGAAGAACGACCTCACCGTTGTCGCCTACTTTCACAAGATGAAGGGTTTCGCGGACGCCATGGCCCAGGTGGGGTCACCTCTCCCGATGCTGAGGTGATCGACTACATCGCCCGTCGGTCTCGGGCCTCAGTACGAGTCCCTCCAGCACTCTCTCATGGTGTTGGCGGCCGCCGGCGCTGACAATCTCAGCCTGTCGGATTTCTACTCCATGCTCCTCTCCTGCGAAGCCCTGAAGGAGCAGAACGCCTTCGCCCCCGAGTTCTCCACCTCCGCTAATGCTGTGGCACGGCAAGGCGACGACCGTGGAGGGGGGCACATCTTCGCCGACACCACCAACGACGGCGCGGCGGGGTTGCCTTACTCCCTCGCACGGAGGCGGTCAGTACAATGGCGGCCAGCAGGCCTCCCGCGGTAACAACCGCCCCAACCAAGGGGGCGATGGTGGTGGCAACGACGGAGGAGGAGGACAGAGCAACGGTGGTGGCAGGCGCATCAGTAGGCTTAGGTGTCCAGATTCTTCATCTTGTGAGATAAGCTGCCCAAACGTCTTGACAGGTACCACAGTTTCCGCGAATTTTTGACCGGTACGTGGCGTATATTCTCCCTTGAACGCAGAACCTAAAACCTGTTTACTGTCCATGGTCCAGTCTCCAATTGAGGTCCAAGCCAATCCAGTGGGGAGTTCCTTTCCAGGACCTTACAGTCAAGATCTGATGGTGCTTCATTTCGTCGGATCCGATTCTTCACTTCCCTAAATACCCAAATGATGCGCCTTGCCTCGACAGAACCACCACAGCGGAAAGAAACGCCTCTAATAGCTCTTGTGAGTTTCCCATTTCGGTATCGTGCAAATTGTTTAAAGATATTCATAAATGTTTTAGCTCCACCAATAAGAGGCCTACATGATGTTTAAAGTGAGCGTAATGGTTAGTTGAGCACAATAAAGACACAAATGAACTGATGATGACATAAGGACAATGTTGAAAAATTTACTTACTTCATGACATAGTCTTCTCGGAATGGTAGTTTTATCGCCTTCTTGGATAAAGAAAGGGATTGGGAACTCTTTCTTGCTGCAGTAGTACCAGTTGGTCCAGTGTCCATTCATACGCCTCCGATACCCAAGCATATAACCATCATAGTCCCTAAAGATGATCTGAATCCTCAATCCACGATATGGATGCGGACGCTATGTGGAACCTCATCTCAACGGTATAGTAGCTATGTCCCCACTTGGTTCGATCATCATAGTTATAGGGCCTTGGACAGTTTTGTGGATTTTGGATGGGTGTTATTGGTTTGTTCATGTACAGCCCAGGGGCTATTTTGCTAGCTCTCTTGTTAATCTCTGTGATGACCCTATGGTATTCAACTTCCAAAATTTCTGCTCCCAGGTTAAATTTGAGTACGGGGACATCCTAAAATGCAAGAAACAAATTCAGCATTATATATTTATTACCATATTAGTTGGCTGCTGATATATACTGCCAGGAGAGAAACAATAATGATACAAGAATATAAAATTTTCATGGTCCAAACAATGATGTAAAGATGATTAGCAACAAAGTAGAGCTAATACCTCACTACTCTTACTAAATGGAACTGCTAAAGGAAAACTCCATTACCCGTGGCCCGTGGCATACACTCATCAAGCAATTGATACTTAGTAGCACTAGGTTTGAAAGTAGCAAACCTTGTGAGGTAAATGTAAGCTAGAAGAAAAAAAAACATTATTACAAGAAATTGACGCGGACAGGTTGTTTGCGTCACACCCCAAATGCAGCGTCATCGAGGTGCTCCTGCTCATGCCGCGGCCAAACGTGCAGAAGCAGAACAGCATAAGCTGAAGTAAACTGTCGAAACTGAACCAGCGCAACTGCGGGACAACGTCATATTCAGACTGAAGCTACTGGTGTCGAAACTGAACCAGTGCAAGTGCAGACCAACATTCGGTTCATACTTGAGAAGCTACCATTTGTTGACCTGGCTGGTGGTACCCGCAAGTCAGTTAGACCAAAGACAAGTGGGCCCTACGACGTGAGCAGTAGGGTGCGCCCAGTTTACAGGGTTGCCACGAGGAACCTTGATAAGGGCGGCTCTCTTTGAGTGAGATAGATCCCTGTAACCCTGTTGCTGTTGCTGTTGCTGTTGCTAGGAGGATGTCAACAGTTTGAATAAGGGTGTTCCTTTCCCGGACGAGGCATTCACATCCCATGGTGGAGAAGCACAAACGCCGGTACTCAAATCACGCACGCCCAAGCCCAAACCAGTAAATTATCCAGCCTAAGCCATGAACGCACGGGGCAATGACAGGGTGAGGCACTGCCATAAGGGCAGCTTCCTCCTGCTCATGGAGTCATGGTTCTTGAACAAACAAACAAACAAACAAACAAGCTTTCCCAAGAAGACAAGAAAAGGTGAGAGCTTAGGTGCGTGCTATGGCGCCAAGTTTTGGAGAATCCGGCGGTGGAGAATCTGGAGATTATGCGACAAGGGAAAAGAAGTACTCACACTAAGTTTTTGCTGCAGAGGCGCGCAATGGGCCTGTTTTGCTCGAACACGAGCTCCGTGGTCACCTCCTCGACGCCGATTCTCCTCCGTGGTCACTAAGTTTTCGCCGTCGCCCGGCGGATCCGCCCTGCTCTTCCCTTTCCTTCCCTCCCCTCCCCTCCGATTCCGACCCAGCATCTCGGTCAGCACGGCAGCGACAAGGGGTTTCTTGGTGGATGAATGGGAGGAAGACGGAGGGGGATGGAGTGAGCGGAGTAGTGGTGTGTGTAGAGGAGGGTTGGGAAAGCCTGCTACCAAGCAGTCAAGCACACAGTGGAGAGAGAGCAGTCCCAGAGAGAGAGAGAGAGTAATGGACGATGGGGAGGAGCTGAGAAAGCCTGCTGCCACCTTTGGCAAGAGAGAGAGAGAGAGCTGCAACGGGAAACCAGGGAGGAAGAGATCAGCTATAAAGAGGGTAGGGAGGAGGGAGAGCTAGGAGGAGTCACTCTAGTATTCTGCCATGCTCATGCATGTGATCATGGCTGATCAAAAGAAAGATTCTTTGCTGCTGCTGCTGCTGCTTTGCTGCCCATTTATGATTTATGATCCATTCCTCCTCCTCCCACGGTACTCTCCCAGTGCTGCTGTCCATTGGCAGTGAGAGGGCGCGAGAGATAGACGCACGAAGAGAGAGAGAGAGAGAAATAGAGAGAGAGAGAGAGAGAGAGAGAGAGAGAGAGAGAGAGAGAGAGATTGGGCGTTCTCAGTGGACAACCATTTCTTTACGTGCGTGGCATAAAAGAAGATAATTCTTGTGTTGAGGGAAAGGCAGGAGAGATAAATGATTCTGGCCGTGATCGTGGGCAATCGTGACCGTATATCTTCTTTCCCCTCCCCGCCGCTACTGGCCAGGGCTAAGTGTCGTCGCCGATGCCGGGAAAAAGATCTCGTCATAACTGACACTTCTAATCATGCCAGTGCTCTGATCTTGCATCGGAGTATGTTGTAGGCACGGAGATTTTTTAATGTTCCCCGAACGCAGTGGCCGTCTGGTTGGATTCCTTCATCTTTATCAGATGATAGCCTGAGTAGGTGTCGAGGAAGCAGAGAAGTCATGCTCGGCTGTGGCGTCAACTATCTGGTCGATCCGTGGTAGCGGGAACGGATCCTTTGGGCAAGCCTTGTCGAGGTCTTTAAAGTCAACGCAAAGGCGCCATGAGTTATCCTTCTTTGGCAACATGAACAAATTTGCCCGCCACTGGGTGTTTGATTTCTCGGATGATTCGACCTTCTAGCAGCTTGGCCAGTTCTCCTCCCATCGCTTGTCTTTTGGTTTCGAGAACCTCCAAGCATCTGCTTAACAGGTTTGAATCCTCGATTATATTGACGTTGTGCTCTGTGAGGTTTCTTGGTACTCCTGGCATGTTTGATAGATGCCAGATGAAAATTTCCCAATTTTAGAGGAAATTGTGCAGTGCTTCATCGAGCTTCGCGTCCAGCCAAGTTTTGATGGAAGCCGTATTAGACGGGTCATCAGGGTGAACTTGAAATTTGACTATTTCATCGGCTGGGTTTGAATGACGTGGATTTAGATCTTTTGTCGAGGATGATGTCATCCTCGTTGACGGGCGCACATAGTGCTGTTAATTCTTCGGTCGCAAGGGCCTCGGTTTCTGCCTAAAGGGTGAGTGATGTCGCTTGCTCTCGGCTTTAAGCAATCTGGCGCGTTGCTTTGGATTGTGATTACACCGTTTGGCCCTGGCATCTTGAGCTTCATTTAAGCATAATGCGGGCCAACATGGAACTTGCCGAACGTGCCTCGTCCGGGGAGCGCATGGTAATCACTTCAGAAGGTATGATGTTGAAGGTTAACTCCTCGATTCGGTAGTTTTTCGGTGTTCAGAATATGCTTCTCTTCCATGGATTATTCCTTTGAAGGTAATCCGACTTGGCTCAATCCGCGACTTGTCAAACTACATCTTTTCCAAGGTGTCCTCGTAAATGAGGTTTAAGCTACTAGCTCCGTTCATTAGGACTTTGGTTAATCGATAGCAGTCGATGATAGGGTCAAGGACCAAGGCCGCGACTCCTCGGTCATGGCTTCATACCGGTCAGTTTTCTTGCCCAAAGGTGATCGGCTTGTCCGACCATCTTCTGTCTAGGATACACGTGATTAATGCAGTTGATCTCTCAAGAGCTCTCTTGTGCTGGTTTCGTGAGGGGTTAGTTTCATAGAGCATTAGGACCTCGCTGCCGATGACTGCTCGTCCTAGCTAGGTGCTCTTCCTCGGTCTGAGTACCGAGGTTACCCAGAGGTTTATTCCTTGTTTTGCCCTCGTCTGACGACTCCAACATGCTTGACGCCAGGGGTTCGATGTGTATTCAGTGAGACAGAGTGGATTGCACATGGTTCATCCAAGATTGCCTCCAGCGCAGACTTGGGTCCCTTGCCCGACTTCTTCTTCGTATGTTTCGGCTGATCGACTATCTTGTCAACTCTAGAGCGCGTTCGGCGCCGATCGAGACGCGGGCGCCTATCACCGCCAAAATCTGATAGATCCTGAATGGAATTCTTTTCTTGTTTGTCCTCTAGCCAGGCGTCTTCCATGACGCAGTGTCTTGTTGCCATGTACGATAGCTCGGGGAACGTTCTAACGCGTCTTGGTGCCATAGTGTCTGCGATTCCTGCGTCTTGGCAATTCAACCAGAATGTCGCTAAAGCCTCCGCATCGCAGCAAGACGGGATTTTGTTATGTACGAGCAGGAATCTCATCCAGAATTGTTTCTTTTGGTTTTTGTGTAAGGTAAGCCAAATCCCTGACGTCGGTCGGCCCTGAGTTATCGGGGTAGTACGCCATGTGGGGGGGGGGGACAAAAGAAAATCATCCTGGACCGATCTAACGTTGGTTTCCCGGAGAGGTCTTCCCGAGGCGGGCTTAATGTCGGCCTTGGGACGGACTACGCGGCCACGCCGATCGGGTTGCAATGACGAGTCTTTGGGTGCCCGTCCAGGTGTGACTGTTATCCATTGGGAGGTGCAAAACCAGGTCCCGGTTGGCGACCGCTGAGGATCCTCGGCCAGATCCGAAGATTCAAGGATCCGATTGCCAGATTTGAAACGCCGATTCATGTCCGCACGATGAGTAGGAGTGTCGAAACGTTCTCGTGTCTTGGTTGAGCTGAGGTTTTGATGATCCGCATAGAGATTACGCCAAAGGTGGGTATGATCATTAACCGATACCTCCATCGAGCCTCTGTGACCACACAACGGTACCTGTATAGGCCACCAATGTCGGAGCTAAATCAGGCAAATCTCGGTAGGGGTCCCGATCTGGTGGTCTCGGCTTGATGGTACAAGGAAGTAGAGAGATACAATATTCGGGCCTCCTCGAAGAGGTAAAACCCTACGCCCTGCTTGTATCGCATTGATATTGGATGGGATACAAAGTACAGGATGATCTATCTCGAGATCGTATGAATGAATCTAACTCGCCTCTACTGACCTAAACCCTTGGCTTATATAGGGGCCGAGGGGTACCTAAGGTTACATATGGTCAGCTGCATCTAGAGATAAACATGCCGAATATTCGAATATTCCTTGAAGTATACGCTAAGTCTTCGGAGGATTCCATGAGTACACCGAGGGCCATAGCTTACGTGCTCATTCTTCGGTTGTCGGTGGCCCTCGACCCGGTGAGCACACCCCAATCCAGGACACACTGTCCCCACCACCCGGGGCCGGGGGTGCTCATTGGTCTGCCTTGCCCCCCCCCCCCCCCTCCCACCCCGAACCTCCGCCTCCGGCCATCCCTCTAGCCCCGGAATGACCGTTTTTTTCTCCCTCTAACTTGCACCACGGTCACCATGCTGCCCCCCCCCCCCCCCCACCACCACCATTGTGCTACCACCCTCCTAACTATAGATGATGGGGTAGCCTTCCAGCGAATTCCTTCCTTCACTCTGGCGACTTCTTCCTTCCCTCCGGCGCCTGCTTCCTTGTAGCGAAAATCGACTAACCCAAATTGGATTTTTAGGCGACTGAGGTTTAGCTATTGCGCTCTCTCTGTGTATTGCGGTAGAAGTAGCATCACAGAAACGGAAGAAAAAAGACATGCATGTGTTGGGTATGCCACGCGCAGCTACTAAGACTATGTAATGAGTTTTTAGCTCATCGGATTCTTCCACTTAATTAACGTACGTGTGAACCTCAAAAAAAAAAAAACCGTACGTGTGACGTGCCCTACAGACCGCCTTCTATCCACCCTCTGCTCGTGCTCCTAGCTAGGACTATTACATGCGAGGGGAGCTCCAAAACCCAGCAAACAGAGAAGTGGATCCCTCCGGAGACAGCCAATGATAAGATAAACGTAGATGGAGCTTTCTCACCCAATGGCAGGAGAGGTGCCGCCGCTGCTCGTTGTAGAACGAAACAAGGATAGCATGTTGGAGCCTTCAACAATCGTGGTAGAAAACATAGACGATCCTTCTTGTCTAGAAGCATTGGCCTGCCGCGAGGGTCTTACACTGGCTCAAGATCTTTCTCTCTCAAATTTTCTTGTTGCATCTAGCTAATTGCCAAGCCGTGGTGAAGGACATCGAACAAGCTAGGTTCATCGGGAGCGTATGGTGCTATTATCAGAGAATTTAAGGACCATAGAATTAGATGTAGTTTAGTTCATGAGAGAAGAAACTTTAATTTTGAGGCTCATGCTCTCGCAAAGCAAGCTGTTAATCTAGCTAGGAGTTGGTTCACATATTTGGTTGTGGATTCCGTATGACCCAGCTGTTGCTGTATCCATTGTTGATGAGCTATAAGTAAATCATGTTTTTGCCTCGAAAAAAATCCATGCACCTAGGACTGGTTCCGTGCACTACTGAATGCTCTGCCCACCTCCACACGTCATCTTTATTCCAACCTCCGGGAAGAAGAAAATATCACGAGAGACCACCACCGTAGTACTCCATATTTCTTTACAGAGAGAGTACTATATTGCAACGTCCCTAGAGAAACTCCTGTCTCTCATGTATTGCAATGGCCGTAGTACATACATGTCGGCCCATAGGGATAGTGCCCTTGTTGAACCCGCTAGCAGAAAAGTGCCGCAGGCTTTGAGCGAGCACTCTCTCTCTCTCTCTCTCTCTCTCTCTCTCTACTCTTGCCAAGCTCTCTCCCGGCTTCCCGTTGCAGCTCTCTCTCTCTCTCTCTCTCTCTCTCCACTCTTGCCAAAAGGTGGCAGCAGGCTTTCTCATCTCCTCCCATCGTCCATTACTTGCTCTCTCTCAAAAGTAGGAAGGACCGTAGTATACACGCAACAGTACTGCAGCACATCTTCCCCTGCTCCAGTCCATTCACTGTTACTACTACAGTAGATGTAGAATCCTTGACTGTTTTACTATTCCAGTAGTAGCGGACGTGTTTACTGTTTTCATTATGAAAATGGATGCGTTTACTGTAGTGCGGTACAAGTGTCATCACCGAACGGAAGAAAAAGACGTGCGTGCGTTGGATGTATGCCACGCACGGAACGTGCAATGAGAACGTACACGAGACGTGTCCTACGGAGGGACCGCCTTGTATCCACCACCACACCCACTCCCCCTACTCACTCCGTTATAAAATAGATGACTCAACTTTATACTACGTTAGTACAAAGTTGAGTCATCTATTTTGAAACGGAGGGAGTAGCTAGCTACTCCAACATGTTGTGCATGCAGTACGGTCGATCACTCGCAAACGCCGACAAAGCGTGATTGCGCCGGTGGCGTGGCCTCGTCGTGCTCGACCCGACGCCGGCATCAACGGTCCCCCTGATCCGCATGCGGACGGACTCGGACCAAACCAAAGGTACATGCATGCGTCAGTTTTTGCATGCACGGGGCTGGGGCCGGCCCCCCACACACAACACACGGGAGAGCAAGTAGATCGGCGCCGTGGCTCAAGCAACGTGCTCCATCCATGCACGTAGGACTGGTTCCCGTGCACTACACTAGTACAGGATGCACTGCCCACCTCCACACAACGTCCTTATTTCAAACCTCCCCGGAACTAGAAGAAAATACCACGAGACCACCACCGTAGTACTACTATATAGTACTCCCTTCGTTCCTAAATATAAGTCTTTGTAGAGATTCACTATATGAACCACATATGGATGTATGTAGACGCATTTTAGAGTGTAGATTCACTCATTTTGCTCCGTATGTAGTCTATAGTGGAATCTCTACAAAGACCTATATTTAGGAACGGAGGGAGTATAATATATATTGCAACATCCCTAGAGTCCTGTCTCCTGTATTGCAATGACCGTAGTACTATACATGTCGCTCCATAGGGATACCTCCCTTGTAAAACCCTCAAGCGCAAAAGTGCCACAGGCTTTGAGCACGCGGGGTCAGAGGCTCAGAGCACATCTCTCTCTCTCTCTCTCTCGCTCTCTCTCTCTCTCTCTCAGAGCACATCTCTCTCTCTCTCGCTCTCTCTCTCTCTCAGAGCACATCTCTCTCTCTCTCGCTCGCTCTCTCTCTCTCTCAGAGCACATCTCTCTCTCTCTGAGTACGCACGCAGCAGTAGTACAGCACATCAGCCCTGTTCCCAGTCCATTGACTGTTACCACTACAGTAGATGTAGAATTCTTGACTGTTTTACTACTCCAGTACCAGTAGTAGCGGAGGCGTTTGCTGTAGTGCGGTAGGAATGACAACACCGAAACACAAGAAAAAAGACGTGGATGTGTTGGGCATGGGTATGGCACGCGCGCCTGTTAACACTGTGCAATGAGGTTTTAGTTCATCGGCCTCAAGTACGTAACTAAAGAAACTTGTCGTGTAGTACAGTGAATGAGGGGCTTGCCGCACACTGGCACTACCGGAGATGCCATCTATGCTTTCTCAAGCGAGAAACGGCGACCCAGTCTTTGCAAGAATTGTCCCTTCTAGGTCGCGGTTTGAAACTAGGTGAACGTGTGCACAAATGAGGGCTTAACGGAGTCAATCTACCTGCCTGAGCCGGGCGCCGGGTCTGATTGATGGGACAATTTGCTTGCAAACGAGCAAAAGAATGTTCGGGAGCGATGAAGCGGTAGGATCATCTACACCTTTGTGGTCTATCTGAAAATAGAGAAACATGCGCATTTTCACGGGTCTCCACATGACTCACGAGAGGTTGCCATGGTGGCCTTGGAGGCCATAAAGCAACGGGATTTGGCATTTGCTAGGGCCATGCCATTTGTGGGCATTGGCTGAGTGCGTCTTTTCTTTGTTTTTTTCTAGGTTTTTTACCTCATTCCCTAAAAATCGTGCGCCATTTTGTACATTGCATTTTCACCGTTTTTCCGACAAGAAAAGACAACGCTCCTGTCGGTTTAAAAATAAAGTACAGTCAATCACTCGCAGACAGCGACAACCGCAATTGCAAGAACAAGAATGCCGGTGGCCTCGTCGTGCTTGATCCGACCCATGGACATGCCATGCACCTCATGCATGCATGCACGCGGACGGTCGGACGACGTGACGTGGCCTCGGCCAAACCAAACGTACAGGCCAAGTCGGCATACGGGCTGAACGCCGACGAGGAACCGCCAGCACGCTTATCGTGAACCTGTACGCGGCGACAAAGAAGGCCAGGCCACCCCTCACAAGACGTAGTACAACCCTATTCGCCCTCCTCTCTCTCTCTCTCTATATATATATATATATATATAGCTGTCTAGCGCTCTCTCTCCACGCCCAAGCCAGGTCTCATCATCTTCCCGGTTTCCTTGGATGCAGCAGCAGAGCGCAATTACCATGGAGAGAGAGAGAGGACGAACAGGACAAGCACAAAAAGATTGGACAGAGGAGATGCATTCACTCCTCTTGTCTCTACCGCAGGCCAGGGAAACCGGAGCCTTGCAGGGAGTATTTCCTATTGAAAATTGCACTACACATTTCCTCCATTGGCTGGTCCCTCACTTTCCTACTGAAAATAGGACTACCCATTTGCTAGTCCTCATGACCCATTTCTCTCCGACCCCCTCCTTCTGCTGCATACACGCCATTTAGAGCATTTACAGCCGCATACTACTCCATACAAACGGTGATCTTCTGCCAGACCATGGGGATGTGGAGAGCATGGGGAGAGCGGGGGAGAGGAGGCGGATGGGATAAGGTTGCGGCGCAGAGAGGGCTGAGGTGGATGGTGCTGGAATTTAGTCTATTTTAGGCAGCCCAATAACTATTTCAGAAATTACTAATAAATCCTAGAGGCTCACTTAGCCCATTTGTGCAAGGTAAGGGATACTACTAAAGTTTAGTCTCACATTGCTAGTTTAGTGGGAGTTGCACCTCCTTATAAGCAGTGGCGAATCCAGGGAGAAAATGAAGGGTGGGCTCAAAATTAACGGCGAGAAAACTAAACGTTCTTTTGAAGAGAAAAAACCATTATCTTCTAATCCTTTTTCTCAAATATAAGCAAAGATTTTGCTAAAATACTACTGAAAATATTTATTATTTATTGGCATCTTCACTTTTAAGAAAATATTAAATTATGAATGAAAATTTAAATCTGTCTAGCTAAATAGCCATTATCTACAAGTCCATTTTTTCAAACAAGCTCAAACTTTTCTAGATTAATTACTACTGGAAGCATGTAGTATTTTTCTGGATGTTTTGATTTTTTAAATAGTACCCCCTCAGAATCATATTAATTGACGTAATTTTGAACCAAATTTTGAATTTCTTTAGCAAAATATTGCCATTATCTCTAAAACATTTTTCATCAAATAAGCTCAAAATTGTTCTGAATATTTTAAAAATCAATTTGAATTATATATTTGGTATTGCCTGTTTAAACAGACCAAAATTGCTATGTTTGTCTGCCGCTCATGCCGGCTCTCTGCTCAGCTGGTCCGCCACCGGGGCAGCGCTAGTCTCGAGCCGTGGGTTGTGGCGTGTGTCATCTCACTCTCATGGTTGCCGGCTCGATGTGATGTTTGCTACTCCCTCCGTTCGGAATTACTTGTCTTGAAAATGGATGTATCTAGAACTAAAATACATCTAAATACATCCATTTTTGCGACAACTTATTCCGAACGGAGGGAGTACTTGCCTGTGCGCTGTTGGTGTTGTTCATCTGAGGCTGGGAGATTCCGTTGCTAGGCTGGGACGAAGCATAGTAGTAAAAAAGTTTGTATTTTTGGAGGGTAGGCTAGAGCCTGTTGAAGCCCCCTACTAGACTCGCCTGCTTATAAGGGAGGTTCTTTTCCCACTTGTACGAGCATGAGAACAAGAGGGATATCCACGCGCGCTCCTCCTCCGCCGTCAGCCTCGTCACGACGCGCCACGCCGCGCCGCGCCGCGGGTTGCGGGAATGAGCTGAGCCGATATCTAAATTTTTGTCACGCACTACGGGTATACGAAAGGTCACATGTAAGCTGAAAAGATTTTGACGAAAGTGGAGTTCGAATGCGAACGGTGCAGCCCTTCGGCTGCTGGCTGTTCGCTTCGCCTCCGTCTCTTCGTTTCGCCTCCCGTCGCTGCCCTCTCGCCTCCTTCTCTTGCGCCTATAAAGGGAGGTCGCTCCTCCCGCAGAGACGCACCAGAACTTCTCCTTCCTCTCGCCATCGGTTACATCTCTGAACTGCTGCTGTCTTCCTCATCCCGGCTTGCGGCGCAGGCCTCAAACCGCACCTCTTTGAGTCATGTACGGGAGAAGGGTGATAATGTTTTTGGGGAGCGCTCAGCGCGACTACTGACTTCTTCGTCACGGACGCCCCGGACTCCGACGACTACTTCCCCGACAACGACTTCTTCCCTGACGTCGACAACCTCCTCGACGACATGGCTGGCGAGGACACCGACCCCAAGTCTAGTGCTACTGCTGCTGCTGTCCCGTACGTGTTCTTCTTTCTGTTAGATGTCCTGCCACAGTTTCTCGTACTAGTACTTGCTCTAGATATGTTAGGTTCTACTTCATATATGCAACTAGTTCTACTGTCTGCTATAGATATGCTAGGCTGCGGTTCATATATGCGTAAGTTATTTACCTTCTCTCCGCCGTAACGCATGACTTGTTTTATCTCTATTATATTAGTGATGCTTTATCTAGTATTTCTGTTAATAAAATCAATTGGTAAATTGCTCATATTTCCAACAGATGGGCTAGGGTTGGGGACGCCGGCCGACTTAAATAGCCGGATTTGGCCTCGAGCGAGCAGCTGGAGCGGCGCCACGTGACGTTCACACCGCTGGGCGACGGAGGAGATGTCTGTCGGACCACCGAAGTTTCCAGGCCATTCCGTGTGGGACCCCATCGTTAGTCCTACATCTCGGACACGCCTGGCGCCCCATATCCGCCCCATATTTGGGCTGGATATGAGGGGTGCCGGTCAGTCCGGGCGTTTGAGGCCTGTTTGAGGTGCTCGTCTGGGTCATATTTTCGTAACCGGGCGGGCCACACGGGGTTTGAGGCCGGTTTGGGGCGCACGACTATCTTTCATAATTGCTCTTATCACCCCTACCTTTCATGCACCGTTCCTCTTCCCCCACAACTCTTCGCCTCTTCCCAAGTCCGCCAAAGGATGCCACTTTCTGTTTTATTACCCCCTGCATAATAAGTGTCGTGATTTTTAACTAAGGTTGAAATAAGCTTAGTTTAAAACTATGATATTTATTTTGGATCCGAGGGAGTAGTATGTATTTTTCTTTCTATAATTTTGCCTATTGAACTAGACACATATAATGTACTCCCTCTGGTCCTTTTAGTCTACATATAAGTTTTGTTGGAAGTCAAATCATCTCTAATTTGACCGAAGTTAAAGAAAAAGGTATATTTGACATTGTAGATGTTGGATTTTTAAATATAAATTTAGTCAAATTTTGTAAAGTTTGACTTGACATAAATCTAATACACGGAGTAAAAAGAACTGGAGGAGTACCTTTTGTAATGTATCACAAGAGATTGAGATATAAATTCATATTGCGTAGGATCATCTTTAATGTATCAAAGTGCTTGAGAAATATATTTGTAGTTCACGGATAATCACATTGTGCAATAGGACATTATACGGCTATGTACCACCATGCATAAATGTTTTGATACATAAAATGTCATGTCTGAAAAAGCAGCAGTTCCAAAAAAAAATTGTTTCCAAATCCCTTAAATTTCCTGGTTCGCAATCCTATAATAAAACAACCTCTATTAAAAAGGGTTTTATGTGAATTAAAATTCCTACAGTTTTTATTAATTCTGCCGGACTGGGAGACATGGACACACACAACAGGATACGAAGGAAGTGCGTGGAGGTGTGGACTTTGAGGGCCTTCATCCAGCTTTCGTTCTAATCAGTGATCTATCTCGTTGTCACTGGTTTGGTTGTTTATACCCACTTTGTATTTTTATTTAATCAATAAAGCCAAAAATAATAAAATATATGTGTCAACTTGAATGAAATGTGTTATGATCAGTTTTGGAACTTTCTATGTGATCCACATTAGTAACATATTTTTTTTATATATTGGTTCTTGGATAAGTGTGTAAATCGAAATGGACTTTAGTTCTTGCACGTTCTAGCGTAGTTCCTTCGCCAGGTCATTTCCTTGCACCGATGGCTCACACATACGCCCCACGTTGTGCTAACACATACTATCTAGCATAATTTCCTTGAACATAGGTATACCTTATCATGCACATCCAACTTGAATTTGAAGGTACTTTTCATGTTTGTATTTGACATAGACTCGATCGACGCAGTTTGTGTCAAATACACATGGTTATACGACTTGTGATATTTGGTTAGATATCATCCATTAATTACATATCCAACCATCAAAATGATTTTGATGATGTGGATCTATAGAGTTCTACGATCAGAACCTCGTATTGTCCTTTCAATATATAACACGATTATGTTCGCATAGGGAACACCGTTCGTGTATGTGATTATATCTAAATAAGTAATGATCATGAAATTCACACTAATGAGTAAACGGGTCATATTTAGATTTATCACTTTATGTATTTCTATCGTATATTGTGTACCTTTTATTGTTGTTGTTGCAAATAGGTTGTTAGTAATGATGCATTTACCCGAATATAAATGGAATGACCAAATATAATTTAAAAATAATTGTGTTGTACTTGTTCTTGACAAGAGTATTGCTTCAATTTAAATTGTTGTTTAGGGAAGCAAATAAACCTACAGATACTATTGAAAGATAGACAAAAGGGCTTCAACCTATTTCTAGCTTTAGCACTCTACCTCACAATGCACACTCGAGAGTAAAACGAGTGAAATAATTATGACATTTCTTGGACAAATCTCAAAGTCTAACCATAATGAAACTATTGCTTACTGAAAATTGGAAGCTAGAGGGATAGTGGATCTTCCTAATGGTTTTGGACAAAGCTCTAAGTCTATTGATTGTTCTATTGCTTACCAAAATTTGGAAGCTAAGTGTTTTGCTTTTCCTTGAAAAAACTAAAAGGTTTTAGTTCGTTATCCTTTGATTTTCTTTGCATTTGGTTTTTATACATATTTTTGGTTTCTTTGTGTTTCTTTATAAAAGTAAAAGCAACCAAAAATCATTTTCTTCATATTTTTATCAACGGAACAATTATCTATGTCTTGTAAAATCATTACCATGTTGGATACTATTCTTTGATCTTCACTTGTATTTGTCGGGAATTAGTCCATCCGTCTTCATAATATAAGGGCATTTTTGGCACTAGTGTAATGTCAAAATGCTCTTATATTTTGGGAGTTTGGGATGGAGGGAGTACTTATTATGCAATTACTCTTGTGCTTCACTTATATACTTAGAGTAAACTTACGAATGATTATGCATACCAGGCACGTCAAATCATATATATGTTGGGAAGTAAACAAGCATCCTTCGAATCTATCAAATTATATGCAAAACAATGATCTCCAGATTCTAATAAAACATGGAGTTATATAATAATGATAAACAACATTAGTTGGAAAATTAATTTGAACATATCATGTTGTGGTGGCGGTAGTGTAGGTTATCATCACGCTTTATGTTTCTTCAATAATGTTACTATTAAAGAACACATGATTGTGGATTTCATGCTCTCTCTAGTTGGCCTCTCACAGTCTTATGCTAGCCTTTGCTTGTACTAGGAACAAACTCTGCTTGTGCATTCCAAATCCTTGAGCCAGAGTTCATGCCATAAGTGTCCACTATACCTACCTATTGACCGTAAAGGTCATTCAAGTAAATTGTCATCGACGATAAGATAAATATTGATAACATTGTTATCAATGATGAAAAATTATTGTGTTGTAGTATCATTTGTAGTGCACAAACTTTTGATAGTGATTAATTAAGTGGAGCAAAGGGGGTAGGCCCACCAAATAAAGATGCATGACATGCCTATCTTAAAAAATGGGGTAGTGAAGATGCTTGCCCGCCTAAAATAGCTCAATAAAAGATAGAGGAAAAGCTCTAACACCATCATAGGGGAAAGGGAGGACTGGTGTATTACGTCGGATTAAGGATATCTATAGTAACCGAAAGTGATGGCAGCAAAAGCTGGGCCAACTTCCGAAAATTACTTAAGCGCATGGCAATCCCTTCTTCCCTCTGCGAAGGGCTTATCCTTTTTTACTTTTTATGTTGAGTCAATTTCATCTTTATTTAAGCACCAACTACTGAGCATGAGGATTATTCTTAGCTTTGTATGCATTCTTCTTAATAGTAATTTATTTTGTAATGCATGAGTATGATGGTTGATCTTCAAGTTTGGATACCTAGTCATCATCCTTATTTCAAGTTTGGATACCTAGTCATCATCCTTATTTCACTGATGTCTATGCACTGCTTTATGTTCATAGTGTAATCTTGTAAGACTTGTGAGATACCTCATTATCACTTCATGTTTTGTTGAACTTTATACAATTATTCTTCTTGTTATTAGAATTATCATTCTCTATGTGGTCAAAGTTTTGCTCTTTTAGTAACATTGAAACTTCTTTTTCAATTGTCATCTACATGCTCGAGGACCAACATGGATTAAGCTTGGGCATATATGCTGATATATATCTAAGGTATCTATAATTTTTAATGCATTCATGCTATATTCACATCATTTCTATTGGGCTAACATATTAATCTAGTGCCAAGGCCACTTGATGTTTTCTAGTTTTTTTGTATACCATAGAAAAATGATATTTTCGTGGAAGAACATGTGCGGTAAGTTTGATCACCGAGAGGTTAATATGGGGCCTCGTCTCCACCTGTAGGGGCTGGCTGGGCAACCACACATCCCTCTCCAAATAGCTTAGCTCCTACTGCATGGGGGCTACGGAGGTCAGTTAGAGGCACCCTTTGTCCACAAACTTGTCCCGGATGTTTTGCACCTGCCCTAATGTTTTCAGATTTTTCAAAGTTGCGAAGCTCCTGTGCCGAACAAGTGTCAATACTCAGCATCAAGAAAAGAACTGCCCGAGGAGGGATCCAATATCGGAGGGGGCTCTCGCCCTGTGGGGGCGTGAACACCATCGACTAGACGAGGAGACCTTCTCTCCCACCTAGGGAGAAGGTCAGGAAAGAAGAAGGATGGGGGCTCTCCCTCTCCTCTTTCAGTGGCGCTGAAGTGCAATCGGGGTCTCGATCACCACCATCGCCTCCATTGCCTCCACTGACTTCACCACCATCTCCATCAAATTGCCCTCCATCTATACAATGGTACGCACATCCATAAATCTTTGTAATCCGCTACCTGGATATGGATTTTTGCTATAAATTATTTTCCAATGATTTGTTGCACTATCGTTATGTCTGAGTAGTTTTATTTTGTCCTATGGTGTTGGTGATCTATTATGATTGATATGAGTTGTGTGTTATGATATGGTTCTTAGGTGCGACGTATGAGCGCATTAATGCATGTTGGGTCACACTTTAGGATTAGCAATATGTCAAGATAACTATGCCTTGAGTATAGGAATTGATGCATATGGGATAAATAGGAGCTATAGTTGTTAATTCTACGGTAGGGTTTAACTTAATAAAATCCTTAGTATTTATGGATGCATCTTGAGATTTAAATCGTGAGTATGTATGAGTCCAAATATGGATAGTACATTAGCATAGGCCTTTCCCACCTTTAAAACTTGAATGCATAATTACCAGTCTAGTATCTTAGCCAATTGTTTAGGATAATTCCGCAACACCTACCACCTGCACTGCACACTCGCTCTCTTTATTTTATTGTACCTTTACATTACAACAACTAACCTTTATTTAGTACTCCCTTTGATCCCAGAAAAGTGTCGCGGCATTAGTTCAAATTTGAACGAAAGCCACGGAACTTTTTTTGGATCGGAGGGAGTAGTACTTTAGAATCTTTTAAACTATCTCTATTTGGGGTCATATTTGATTTACTAGTCCCCTCATATTTTGGGTCATATTTTGACCATGATTTTAACTAAGAAAATATAAGTTATACATAGTAAAAATAATATTGTCGAAAAACTATGTTTAAATATGGATACAATGATACAATTTTTGATGACATGATGGCATGCATTAACATTTTGTTAGCTAGATCTATAATTAAAATTCGACACAGAATATGACAGGGCCAATAAAATAAACAAAGACCTCAAGGGTCTACTAAAATATCTCGACAAAACTGCTGCAGGTTCAACACGCTGGTACAGTAGTGCAGCACATTATCGGAGCTGGGTGATGTGTTTCGAGTCCATTAACTGTTTCTGAGATTCCCAGTCCATTGACTGTTACTAGTTTACTCTTTGCTTTATTGCGATGGATACTATGCATGACATTATCAGAGAGGTTTAAAGAAAGACATTTTTAAAAGGAGGATAGACCTTCGCCTTTGCAAATGAAAATGCATGCGATCATTTTATTAATTATTCACAGAGGTCATATAAAATACTCCTCCATTCTCTTATACAAGGCTACTATGAAAATACATTTTGCATCTATACAAGGCCACTAACTGTAATCGAGGCAAAGATTAATTATGTTTCCTCGTACTACTAACTGTTTTAATACTTGCATGCATGTAGTCGTAATGACACTGTGCTACTTCCTTCTAAATTTCTTTCTTGCATGCATGTGGGCGTATTAATGATCCCGATTAACGAAAGGAAAAGTGGGCTTGCAAAGCAGTCATTAAATTTTACCTTGCATGCATGTGGGCGTATTAATGATCCCGATTAACGAAAGGAAAAGTGGGCTTGCAAAGCAGTCATTAAATTTTATCTTGGTACCTGTAATTTGAGTTTGTGGCCTTGTATAAGGTAATGGAGGGAGTAATACATATCAGTCAGTCTGAAGCCACAATCTAAGCAACACCTGTTGCTACTCCTATCCCTCTGATGAAGGTGTGCCGAATATCCGAGCCTAATACCAAACAGACATCGCACCAAACCCTGATATCTGAAGCCTGATGCCCCAGCCTAGCCACACACCGACTATCGGGTCCCATACCGGACCGACGCACTCTCGCAGGCAGCCGCCACCATCTTCCACCTGTCCATCTCCGCAGCAGAAACTGACCCATCGACCTTGCGTGGCGTGCCGTCGACACCACCATGACGCCGCATAATTCCATCATCCTGCATGTATCCGTCCACACGCCCGTCAGCCGAACCTCCGCAGCATCATGCCACCGATCCGCTGTTTGCGGTGGATGAGACACCGCTCTTTCGCTTGTCCCATCCAACCTTCACTTTTTCCAAAACGATGCCCTCGAGGACAACGATATCAAAGGTACTATCATCGTCCGATCCGTAGATCCAGATCTAGGGTTTCCTAGGAGCATCACGAGTGGGGTGCCACGACCTGCAACAATGATGCCTCGAGAAGGAAACGACGCCATAGACGCCGCCATCGTCCGCCATGACCGAAGTCGGCTCGATTTTCACCGGAAGTCGCGTCCCCAACCTCGCAGCTGGCTGGAACCAAATGGAGCCCCGCCATGGAGATGAGGGCCGCCGTCGCATCGCCGGCAGGGAGGATCCAGCCGCCTCACCGGTGCGCCACCGGCCGGGCAAGGCCGTACAGAGACGGATCTGCACAGGACGCCAGATCCGCAGCCATTGGAGCCACCCATGTGCTCGCGGCCACCACACCGTCGGCCATGTAGATTCCCATCACCGCCGCGTAGCAGGGGCGCCGCCCTGACTGCCGCCCCCGGACTCCCCACGTGAGACGCGGCCTCTGCCTCACAGGATCAGCCGCGCGACCAGCTGCCTGGATCTGCGGTGTAAGGCCCGCCGCCATCATGCCCTTGCCGCAGCGGCGGAGGCTATGGACGGAGGAGCGGGAGGGGCTGGCGGCGCGATCGGGGCCCCTGGCGCCGCCCAAGGGGAGGCGAGGGAGGGGAGCTTTAAAGAAAGACAGGGGCCCTCTAGCTAATTAACATGGAGTACACTCAATCACTAACAGACCCCGTCAATTTGTCGTCGTGCTAGATCAACGGCGCTCTCCTGCTCGCTCGACAAGCTGTTCGTTCCACGCATGCACATGCCATGCACGGCACGGACCCGCCGCGTGCATGCATACATGCAGACGGACATACGTTACATACGTATCGTGCCTCGTGGCCTCGTCCAAACTCCAAACCAAACGTACGTAGACATGTACGTACCAACTACCAACCCGTGCGTCGGCCGTCCAAGTCGGGATACGGGCTGAACGCCAACGCAACCACCCGGCCGGCCGGCCACAAACAAGTTAAGAAGGCGAGGCCGTCGCGCGCGCGTAGAACCACCATGTCTGTGGCTGCCCCCTTGTCGTGTCGCCGTGCATCAGTGCATGCATCCTCAGTCTATCAAAGCGCGCGGGCTCACGACTTGAATTCGCCTTTGCCTTGTCTCTAGCTTCTACCCATCTCCTTCCCTCTCTGTCCCTAGCTGTGTAGCGCGTGCCCTCTCTCCACATCAATGTCTGACCATCTTCCCGGTTTCCCGTGGATGCAACAGAGAGCAATTAAAAGAGCCACCCATACCATGGAGAGAGAGAGAGAGGGGGATTGCTGTGAGCCGGTTGAACTCCTGTATCATGGAGGCATGGACCGAAGAGAGAGAGAGAGAGAGAGAGAGAGAGAGGGGTTGAGAACAAACGGGACAAGCACAAAAGGACAGAGGAGCATATCTTCCTCTCTCACTCCTCTTGTCTCTACCACCGGCCTTTGCATTCATATCATCTTTCCATCTCTATCTCCCACGCTCCCACACTCACTCCTCACTCCTACCTTTCATCCCCTCTTCTCTCCCCCCACCACTCTTCTCCCATCCCATCCCATCTGCCAAGAAACGCCGGAGGTCGCCGCTTGCGGATCCGCAGGTGGAAGATCAGGGGAGGCAGGAAAGATGGCTGACGAGAAGCAGCTGATCTAGCGGATGCTAGCTAGTAGCATGCGCGGTTTCTTTTGTGTGTGTTATTAAATCCTTTATTTCGACGCCAATAAAATTTGGGAAACCATGTTCTTATCATTATTGCTTAGGATGAAGCTTTATCACGGCTATTTTGTGTTAATCAATTTCACTTCATATAAAATTTAGGACGTGCCTGTTCTGCGATTCAACGTAGCAACAGCTGATCTATTGAATGCTAGCTAGTAGCATGCGCGGTTTCTTTGTGTGTGTTATTAAATCTTTTATTTGGACGCTAATAAGATTTGGGAAACCTTGTTATTTTCATTATTTCTTGCGATGATGCTTTATCACGGCTATTTTGTGTTAACCAATTTCATTTTCATATAAATTTAGGACGTCCCTGTTCTGCGATTCAACGTAGCAGCAGAGGATCTACTGGATGCTTATGTGGAAGCTTTTAAATCTATGGCCCGACGAGCCAGAGACATAGCACCCGCCTCTACTGCAACAAGCCTATAACTCCCCTTCCCAACCCACACAATCGGCCAAGACAAACTTCTTCTGCTGCTTCTTCTTCCACCTCAAGAAAGAAAGATAAAGCAAAGAAAGCAAAGCCATCAGGGGAGGAGCTTGATGATTATGAAGATGTGAAGAAATGGGGTCACAGCCATTTCATCATAGAGATGTATTACGAGCATGAGGCCACGGGTTACAACTACGATGGAATGATGGTTCAACTTCTCATATGTGACTTCAATGGCTACCTGGTTGGTATGAGAAGAGTTGCATATGATGGATGGTCCAAGTGGTACTATTGTAGTGATGACTTTTCCTTCCATTCTTTCTCAAAGATGGCGCAGACAAGCTCCCAATAGAAGGTGATCATAAGAACAGGTAAGATCATTAGTACGCACTTTTGGTTCTTCCATGTCTTCAATTGCTTGCATTTGTTTAACACAATCATCTTGTGAATGTAGGGCGCTTCTTGGTGGGTCCTCCACTTTCCTCCACATCTTCGAGAAACTTGGCTACTACCCTGATAATGGAGACAACGTGGAAATGGAGAAGGCATTCCTAGCAGCTGTGTTGGTATTTTAAGGCAAGGCGGTTCGTGTGGATATTCCTGGAAGTGAAGGAGAGAATTAGAAGGAATGAAGAAAACCAAGAGACTTAGACTGCACCATTCCTGGTAGAGAAATCCACAAGGACTATGCGTGGATGGATGTTAAGGACTGGGGTATTGACTCCAAACTAGTGTTAACTTCTGCCCAGAAAGGAGTGTACACGCCACCTAGGGCCGACGACGGTAAGGCAGAAACTCTAGTAGTAATTGACAAGAGGAGCACGTTTGAGAGACTTATCGCACACGGAAGGGAAAGTGGACATCTGGGGCTGATAATGCGTGATGACGATGTATTGGCTCCGGAGGGCAGCCGGGTGCTCATGCTGTTGAGGAAGAAGAAGGATCAGTTGGGAGCTAAATGCCGTGGAACCGTATTTCCGTGAAGTGAAGGAGGATGAAGACGATGAGTGACGGCTGTACGTTCTGTGCTCCAGCAGGTCTGTTCTTTGCTAACCAGCAAGTTTTGGTTGGAACATAAGAAATACACTAGTGGCTACAGTACTATTCTATTTGCGCACCTCGGTTTCTCACACATCGCCTGTTTCCTTGCTTTGCTGTGCAGGACCCAGCAAGTTTGCATCCTGTGTTGTCAAGGAGGGGAGAAGAAAGAAGAAACTGCAGAGGAGAGTCTGATGGCGAGATGGCCAAGCTTCAGTCTGCTCGACGACTAGGCTGTGTCTGTGTGCACCTCGCCTCGCCTCGCCTCGCCGTGTGTCAAGTTGCAAGTTTCGTCGCCTTTAGTTAGTGTTGAACACTAGAGTTGCAACTTCTATTATCATCCTTTAATTTGGACAAGAACTATGCTAACTAGTTGTTTCCTTCCGGATGTGTACTCGACAATGCATCGTTATGCCATGCACTTGGTTAATTTATTTCTCTCGTGTTATCTACAGCATTGCTCCGGCTTTTCTTTTTTGCTGTGTCTTCTCCCTACAATATTGGATTCGTTGGATTGGCTGGCGCACGCCGATTCACTTTTCGTTGATTGGGTTTGGAAGCAGGAGGTTTTGGCTGTTCATTGCTAGTCGGACCAAGAGCTTGGTCACACTCACAGCACAAGGCACACACGATCTGCTCGGTGAGCGACGCTGACCAGAGCAGGCATGCCGTCAACAACACCTGCAGCTGGTGAGCGGCGGAACGACGACGCCCACTCTATAGTTGCACTGTTGCGCGCCTCACGCTGTTGTAAATGCAACGGGTAATCATGAGGAGCTCTCCTCGGCAGTTTGCAAACACGCTTGAGGAGCTGTCCTCGGCACCCCTTGCTGCTGTACCTTTGACGACAGGTCATTCTACCACGACCGAGACGACGACTCCTCGAGAACTCTGGTCATTTCTTCCAAGGCAATGCAGAGTGAGGCGGAGCGTAAACTCGACTCATTGGTATGTAGACCCTGCAATAAATCATTTCTTTCTTTTTTGTTTCTTAACTTCCTCTTCTTTAAATAATGTTGGAATTGCAATAGAAAAGAACGATGATAATGTGTGTGTTTCGTGGGAACGCTTAAAACGAATGGAGATCAACAGACTAAAGGTTTCTCCTAAGTGTTTGAGCACCCTACCTAACCCCGATATTGAGGAGGATGGCTTGCTTTCCTTCCACTTTGTTGGAGTGGTTACCGAGGTTGGATTGGATGAAGAAAGACCTGGGTCAATGTTTTGTGACTTCATAGCATCTTTATGTAAATCAAAATCCCATTTCTTAAAAAAGAAAAGAAAAACCCGTCCAAGAAGGAGAAGAAGTCCACTCCGACCCGAAGTTTCCACATGAGAGGCATGTCCTGAAATAGCAAAGGTCCTTCAGACTTGGCTAACTAAACACGCCGGTGATTGTATGTTAGAACATGTGTGAATTTCGTGTTAATTTCCGAGCCTGGTAAATGTGACTTCCGTGACGCATGTCCTAGACCACTTATCAGGTCGCTTTTGACTTCACATGGCATAGTCTACTAACACAAGAAAGGTTTGGACGAATCTTACTTTGGGATATAAACCACAACCATGGACTTGTTAGCCTTTTCGACTGGTTATTTTCACATGAAATTTCACCTCCGAAACAGAGCTTGTAATTTTACATGGAGCCTTGTCGCAGTCTACGGGGCTGCCCAAGATGAGCGTAAATCCGCTTCCTTCCTGAATTGGTGAATCTGGCAAAGGATATAACCCGCATCCAATGCTTATTGAAGAGGACTTTAATATCCTTGGTACTCGAAAGAGAAAAATAATGATAGTGATTGATGGTTTTATTCTTGTGCCTGAAGACTCGCTGGACTTTCCTATTCAGTGCTTGTGATTGATAGTTTGAATCTTCAGAAAGCCTATATGTCGGGGCGACAATTCACTTGGGCCAATAACCGCTCTGTGCCAATATACAAAAAGCATGACAGGGTACTCATGGATACCGAATGGGAGATAAAATTTCCTTTGGTAATTGTGCGGGCGCTTAGAACATATCGATGCAACTATCAGACCATGCCTATCAATCGTGATTCTACTTCTAGGAACCCATCTACTCGCCGCCCTTTCAATTTTAAATTGAGATGGCCGCACTGGAAGGCTTTGTAGCCATACGCAAGAATGTATGGGAGAGGCCCACCATTGGTCGCACACCTATTCAAAGATGGAACTTTAAAATAAGGGACATTGCTAACTCGCGTGCGCTCGTCGCAACGCGCGATTTTGGACCAGCTGGGTATTCCCGATTTGGAAAGTGGCAACAGGTTTTTAGATGATTAAGCGAAGGATTATGGGGTAATTAGGTGGGCCCCCTGAAAATCAGGGGGGGTTATACGTTGTTTAATGGGTGGGCCTGAAGACTTGCATGCGTTTTCTGGACTTTGCATGTACGTGGTGGGTCCCTATATGCTTTTGATCGATTTGATTGCTCCAGCAAGCGAACGCGAAGGAGCTTTTCCGTAAAATAAGAGCCACAAGGAAATACCTCTCTGGAAGGACTAATTAAAACACAAATGGAATTAATGTACAAAAGAGAAAAGAAACACCTCTCCACCATTGTTGATAACCTCGATAAAATCACAGAGACTTGCATCTTGTTACAACAAGAGCTTGAATGGAAAATTCAATCCAATGAGAACATTCCACATCTTTTGTGACAAGAGAAAATCAAATATTACCGAAAATCCATAGCCGATTCCATCTTGAAGGGAGACAGTAATACACGATACTTCCAACTGGTTGCCAATGGTCGACATAGGAAGAAGTGTTTTTTTAGTCTCCAACAAAATGAGAGGCAGATCAAAGGTCAGGCAGAGCTCAAAAGTTATATCTCCAAATACTACAAATCTTTGTTTTGGGTCACCAAATGAAGGTAACTTCACCCTTGACGAGACCCAAACCGATGATATTCCACAAGTCATGATAGAAGATAACGATATCCTCACGGCACCATTCTTCGAGGAGGAGGTGAAAGTTGCCATGTTCCAAATGGAACATAACAAAGCTCCAGGATCAGATGGATTCCCCACTGAATTCTATCGAATTTCCGAATGTCATCAAGACAGACATATTGGACTTCTCAATTATTTTCATGTTGGCCAACTTGACCTTTTCAGGCTTAATTTTTGTAGATCATTTGATACGGAAAATGAAGGAGGCTGAGCAGATCCAGTAATATAGACCCACATGTCTCCTTAATGTCAGCTTCAAGATTTTCACCAAAGTGGCTACTAAGAGGCTCAACACGGTTGTTGACCATGTCGTCCTAACATCTCAAAAGACTTTCATTCAACGAACAAATATACTCGATGGAGTTTTAATCCTACATGAGTCTATTCACGAGATGCATCGGAAAAACATGAGTGGAGTAGTTTTCAAGATTGACTTTGTAAAGGCCTATGCCAAGGTCAAATTGTCGCTCATTCAACATGCCTAAGAATGAAAGTATTCTCCAATAAATGGCGCTTAATGGCTCCAAAATTTTGTTACTGGGCAATATGGTTGTCAAAGTCAATGATGATATGGGCCATTACTTTCAGACAAAAAAGGACTACGGTAGGGGTGGTAGGGGACCCGTGCCTCCAATGTTATTTAATATCATTGCAGACATGTTGGCTATTATGAGTTATCGCTACCAAACAGGACATTTAGATTTCAGGAGTAGTGCCACACCTTGTGGATGGTGGCCTCTCTATTCTGCAATATGCCTATGATGCAATTCTCTTTATGGAACATGACCTGGATAAGGCTCAACACCTGAAACTATTGCTTTCAACTTTTGAGATAATGCCGGCCTATTAACTTCCACAAAAGTGAATTGTTCTACTTTGGTGAAGCTAGTGAGGGGGCGGCTGTGTATGTTGGCCCGTTTGGTTGTGCGGCAAGCCAATTATTGAGTAAATGTTTGGGAATTCCAATTCTTTATCGGCTTCTCACTGCTATAAAGTGAAAACATGTAGAGGAGCGCTTAGAGAAATGGTTGGGCAGTTGGAAAGGCAAGTTGCTCTCTGTTGGAGGAAGACTGGTCTTGATCAACTATGTACTTACAAATATGTTTCTCTATATTCTTTCACTCTTCCAAGTCCCAAAAGGGTCTTGCAGAGGCTAGATTATTTTAGATCCAGATTCTTTTGGGAAGGGGACACCGAAAAGAAAAGGTATATGTTGGTCAAATAGAGCGTGGTTTGTAGACCTCATGGAGAAGAATGAGGCCTTACTTAGTAAATAGGTGTTCAAGTTACTTGCTAAGGAAAATGTTAGTCTCTTCCGCTCCTTGCCGCCGCCTTCTTGGGTATCTTGCCGAGCGTCTTGTTGAATGCTTCGATTGCGCTCCTTTGGCTTTAGCGCTAGAAGATGACTTGAATATCCTCCTGATGGTGCTTGTGATCTTTAATTTGGTCTTGATCGACGGTGTCATACACCAGGGGTGGATCACCCAAGGGAGCCCAGCCTTAGGCTCACTAGGGCCCACAAGGCCCAAGACAAGAGTGAAACCCTAAGGAGGGCATTGAAGAGAAGGAGTTTGTTTTATCATGCGTCGAGGAAGAGGGAAAAATATAATGGCATGCCAGTGCATCATAGTACACAAACAAAACAAAATAGGGAAATAGTCTCATTGGAGAGAACACAATTACAAGATTTCTGAAGAAAAAGTTTGCTCTGTGGGCCTACTAGCACGGCCAGCTTGGCTGTGGCGATGTGCGATCTCCTCGCTCCTGGGGCCTCAAAAGGCTCATGGTTAATTACTCCGTGAGATACCTCTGATTAAGCCGTGTGGTCATCTTCATCATCTGCCTGCCTCCATGCATGATGACGGTGGTGGTGTGTGTGGGGGGGGGGGGGGAGGGGGAGGGAGACCGATCTTGTGTCCTCATCGATACACGTGTCGCTTAAGACGTGGCTTGTGCTAGCCATGCTCGCTGGGTTGAAGTAGCATGGGTCCTACTAAGTTTGGACTTCTTGACGACGTAGCGGCCTCTTCGGGGTATGCAATGGGTACGCCTCACGGGAGTTTTTTTGGGTGGAGACATGTGTTGGTGTAAAATTGTCACACGCTCACATCAGGATGACCGATGTGGTTGGCGCCTCATCTTAGCTAGACGCTGAATTTATGTAGGTCTGCCAAGACAAGGGAGCCGCCTCACGGGCCATGGAAAGGTAGTGTCGGTGAAGTTACGCCGCCACCCTGCCGTCGCACCTTATCATCATGGGCTCTGGGTCATAGGAATCACCATGTGGTACCGTCTTCTCCTCCGGGTGATAGACAACACACACACATGGCGCTAGCTTTCTATTGGTCCCGGCCATTCACTCTCTAATTTGTTTCCATTTTATTGATATCTTCTACTCCTCCATTCTTAAATATAAGACTTTTAGAGATTTCAATATGGACTACATACAGAGCAAAATGAGTGAATCTACACTATAAAATACGCCCATATACATCCGCATTTAAGTCCATATTAAATTCTCTAAAAGACTTATATTTAGAAATTGAGGGAGAAGTTGGAAGGCCAATTCCTATAGAAAGCATAATATGTTGCGAAGTTCGAGAGTTAAATGCACAGGACCACCACTTTCGTGTCATGACTTGGGAAAAACACCACTTTACAAAACGTGACATTTTGCATCGAATCAAGAATTGACAGTGGCAAAAGACACTATGTTAAAAATGGTCAAGTTTTGACGCCAGCAAAGCGGCCGTGGCTAGTGGTGGACGGGCGCAAGCAGTAGTGGCTGTTAACAGCCCAACTGACCGAGCTGGTCGGAAGATTCCCAAAAGGCAGTAGTGGCCCGCTCCTCCTATCGCCACTCTCCCTCGCCTAGCTCCTCTCTGCTCTGTCGCGACTCAACCCTGCCGCTGCTGCCGCCAACCACACATTGCCTTCTCGGAAAGATAGGTACGAGAGCAGTGACAACGATTTACATGCTAAACTTTGTCGGTAGGAAATGCCGCCACTACTATACTCTATAGGATAGCCCAGGGTTAGGGTTATGGATTTCAGATTGGGAATTTTCTTTTTGGTATTATTTGGACCGGATCTAGTGCATTTGACCACCCAAATTCCTTTTGAACTTGATCCAGCTGCTCCTAACCATAGATGACTCGGACTTTGAAGGAGATGTGGTGACAGAGGAGGGCTCAGCTTGAGTGCTACCACAGGAAAATAGCAAATAAATTTGTAGCATTTGAAGGTAGCATTATTGGAAGGAGGTTTTATGGATGTGGTGAGGAAGTAAGTTGCATGTTTGTCCTTCTTTGCTTACTTGAAATATAATGTTAACTGCTTTGTTTCTTTGAATGTTTGCATTTTGTAGTAATTCAGTTATCTCTGTTTTACCATTGTAATGGTTAATGGTCACAACGGTTTGGAAAACGAGCTTATGAAGAGAGAGAGAGAGAGAGAGAGAGAGAGAGAGAGAGAGAGAGAGAGAGAGAGAGAGAGAGAGAAAGATAGAAAGAGAGAGAGAGGAGAGAGAGATCCTTAATCAGCTTATTTTGAGAGTTTACTTCCACAAAAATAGTTAATGACAAACATTGTTAACTTTTGTGATTCTCTCAGAGCTTAGATGTTATGTTTCTCTTGTTGTTTCTTTGAAGCTTAACTGATGTGTGTCTCTATAGCTTAACTGCTCTGTTTCTTTGAATGTTTTCTCTTTAGGAGGAGCTAGAGACAAACATAGTTAAATAATGAATTTCTTTATGAAAAGGATTATGTTACACTGGTGTACCATTTCACCATTTGTAGCTGCTTATGGTTAAGAAACACATTTTTCTTGTAGATTGGCAATTGTGGCTATATTCAATGGGTTGATATGGAGTATCCTAAAGCTACTAAAAAAGCTCTTCAGAAGCTTTGGGAAAGATATGAAGGTTGTTGTGCTACTAGAACCAAGGAAGGGGCTCATCATGCACAAGTAGTGCTTAAGATTGAAGAGGAGGTTGAGACTGCTAACCTGCAGTGCAAGAACTTTGTTGCTGGTGTTAACAAAATGCTCTGGGAATAAGTGCAATGTACCTATCAAGAAAATTACATGAAAATAATAGCGGAGGACAATGAAGGCTTGGAGAAGAAGCTAGACTAGAAGCAGTATCTCATAGAGGATATGAAGGCCATTCATAAAGCCCAAGGAGAACTGATCAGAACCTGAGGACTGAGTTGCATGAGATGAAGAGGGATAGGGATATCAATGTACTCAAGAAGAAGAAGAAGAAGAAGAAGAAGAAGAAGAAGAAGAAGAAGAAGAAGAAGTATGCTACCCATCTATCTAATTTTCTTTCTGTTGTTTTAAGCACTACGATACCTATTTATATTGCTGGTGTTGCAATGCTGTGAAATATGTATGAGGTTTAGTTTGGGTCGTATCTATTGTTCTATGCACTATGCTACCTATCTAAATTGTTTGTGTGTACTATTTATGGAGTCCCCTTATCTGTCATGATGTTGCTTGTTAGCTGGTTCATAATAGAGGTAACATCAAGGATCACAAGAAGGGCTCATATGATTTCTTGCTAGCTAGCCTAATAACTGACCACATTGTTTGCATGAAGCATTACAAACTATGATCATTAGATGTACAAAATATATCACCAACATCATTAGCTCCTTGGTGTTCCATGGCCTATTATATATTCCTCAATCACACTCTCGAGGTTCTTCTTCTCCTCTTGAAGAACATCCATGTCCTCCTTGACCTCCTACATGGCCTTCCTAGTGTTCCTGATGATATCTGCTTGAGAAGTCAGGATGCACCTCTACTCCTTGGACAACCTAATCTTCTCCATCTTTAGCTCCAACTTGACTGTTCCTTTAACTCTGCAAGCTTTTTCTTGACATCTTCAACATGCTTTGTTGCATTCTCATGTTCCATATGCTGCACCTTTCCATCTTGCTAATCACAAAGCTAGCCAACTTTCTCAACCATATCATTGTATTGCTTGCACATGAAGTCATTTTGCTTCTCTAGTTTGGCTATTTTTTTGTCATAAGCCTGTCTATCCATCACCATGCCTTAGTTCTGGCCATGAAACATCTCCCAAAGTTTTTTCAGGCACCTCTGAAATATGACAAACCAGGGACCATCAACGCACTCAATCACTCCACAATAAATACCTCCCTGCAAATCCGTTGACAACAGTAATTGTAATTCAGTTAACAATACCAAAGTCAGTTCAAACTATGATTCAAATAACACTATCAAATTCAGTTGACAGTAGTAATTTAGTTAACAGTAGCAATTCAGCTAACACTATCAAATCCAGCTAACAGTATTAATTCAGTTAATAGTAGCAATTCAGTAAACAAGAGAAAATCTAGTTAACACTAGTGATTCGTTAACAATAGCAAGTACAATTAGCACTAGTGATTCAGTTAATAGTAGTAATTCAGTTAACAGAGATGATTCAGTTGACAATAGTAATTCAATTAACACTAGTGATTCAGCTTGACTAGTAGCAAATTCAGTTAACAGTAGCAAGTTCAATTAATAATAGTAATTCAATTAACACTAGCACATTCAATGGCAAACCACATTCAGTAAACAATAACTTCATAAACTATTACTTGCTTAGCACAACCATAGGATCTTCTACCTATGTTTATGCAATCGAATGCAACACATTTCTTGTCCCTAAACTTGTGAAGCTTGCATTTGATATGTGGATCAATCACTGACCCATAGAAGGAAGCATCAATAGTTGTATCAGGATTCTCATGCATTGACAAGAAGCCTTAGGCACGAACGAGAGGCAGCAAAAGGAGGATCTAAAATGTCACACTCTGCAATTCATAATATTCAAACCCTAACCCTAACCGAAACCAATGTATACATACCCACACATCCACGTCCATGCCTGTGTAGGTCAGCTCCTCCTTGCTGCTATCTTCCAGATCTCTCCAAGAAGGCATTGTGGCGGCGGCGGCGGCCGCAGAGGGGAGCGAGGGCGAGGGCGAGGGTGAGGGCACAGAGTGGATTTAGTGAGCGAGAGTGGAGAGAGAGGGCCATCGTTTCCTTTTTGGGAATCTTTCGACCGGCTTGGTCGGTCAGGCCGTTAACGGCCATTACTGCTTGCACCGCCCACCACAAGCCACGCGGCCGCTTTGCCATGCCAAAACGAAGTTCATTTTTAACTTAGTGTTTTTTGTCACCGCCAATTCTTGGGTTCGTGCAAAATGTCATGTTTTGTAATGTGGTGGTTTTCCGTAAGTCATGGCACGAAGTTGTGGTTCTGTGCATTTAAACGAAAAAAGACATGAAGCAAAATCTCTTCAACAGATGATAAAACAAGTCCTGCATTGTCCATGCAAGCACCGATCATTAGTTGGTACACAGTCAAAATACGACTTCAAACAATAGGACAAGGGGTTAAGTCGTCAAGATGCCATTACATAGATCTACTTCCACCGATTTTGCATCTCTCTCTCTCTCTCTCTCTCTCTCTCTCTCTCTCTCTCTCTCTCTATCTCTCTCTTGGTCTTATTCCTCACCAACAGCTGAAAAGGGACCAGGCGACAGTGACTTCCATCCAGCACTTCCATTTCTTCATCGGCATGTAATTAGTGCTTGTTTCAGCTTCCTTAGCTACAAATGCTGCAGCAGTTATCTCTTGGTCTTCTTCCTCACCAACACCACGTTGCCAGACAGAAACTTTCAGATTCCCCCCTTTTTTAACAGAAACAACTTGGCGTGATAGCTTCACAGAGCCATCAGCATCAACTGGCAACTCATCACTACTAAAATCCAGTAATGAGATCATCACACCGCTTTCAGAGTCAGTGCTAGCAGTAAGCACACCACGAAAATCACGAGGAAACTGCCCTTCAATGACTTGAACACGAATTGTGGCTTCCACAGATGAACAAACAGTGTAATGCTGCAGCTCCAGTGTGCAAAGCTTGCTTGTGTGCTTAATAGGAAGGTAGCAGCCCAATCTGTATGTCTTAGCAAATTTGCTCAAATCTTTGTCCTCAGATTCAGTTGCACCTCTTACTTTGAGCTTAGCCTCCAAATACGAAGGATCAATCGTCATGACAACACCACGGGTAGGACCGGTCAGTGTTAGGTAGGAATCCTGCATGCATCAGTCACTTAAGTAAACAATAATAAAAATAGATTCATTCATCAATAGCATGAACTGCAGTGGAATATATTCAGTTTATCCTTCGTTAATACAAGTGAGAGTGCATCTATCAAAACACAGTTAGTGTATCAAGTGGAACTTCATGATGGTGACTTGAGTCCAAAATATGCCGATGACAAACATGAAAATGTAACTTAACCATTAGCAGGATTTGCTAGAGGACATTTGAGATGGGAAGTAAACATGATAATTATTTATAACCCTTCAGCTTGCAGGAACCAATTTAACAATTGAACTATAACACTTTGCGTGGCAGTAATGGAAAAAAAGAGGCAGCTTGTCTGTTCAATTGCAGAAGTGCATACCGTAAATTCTGTGAGTTGTATTACAAAAATATCTAAGAAAATATTAGCCTATGCTTCAGTGACAAATAGTAATAGTAACAACAATAAAAACATGATCATCATCATGATGATGACCTCAATAGTAATACTATAAATAACAACACGATATTTGTATACTCAAAGCAAACTGTGACATTACATACAATGTTTTGCAAAATACTACGATCATTTGTAATTTTCTGGATCAAACTTGCATCATTTTTCATGCAGAGCTTCTATATCTATTTTTTCCCAAGTTTTATGTTTTGTACATAGCCAAATTCATGCTGCGGTCACGTTTGTGTTTCCTAGTCCTAGGCCTTGTTGTAATTTGGTGATGCACAAGAAAAGGAATGGTTTACTCCCTAGCTACTATTCCATTCCAGTCATTCATATCTACTAATCCGTCCCATAATGTAAACGTTTTTGACACTAGTGTAGTGTCAAAAAACGTCTTACATTATGGGACGGAGGGAGTATGTATTAGAGTGGGACAAAATACAATCTTTTCGAACCTGCTCGCTGATTCTTTGGTAGTCATCCCTTTCACGGTTGAAAACCATAATGCGCTTATGATCCACCACATCACGCACAGTGACAAAACCATAAACATCCAGCGGCCAATGTAACCCATTGGTTATTTCCTTCACCTGGACTGAAACAATCTGCAGGGTTGGCATGGTGCAGACAAGGCGTGGATAATTAGGGTCGTTGATATTTTCGTTGGTAAAGCGCATGCAAGAGATGTCCGCTGCAGCAAATACAATCTCGTTAGTTACAAGAGGGATGGTGGATGGGTGGAATCGAAAACAACATATCAATCAAAATTTAATATATCAAACGAAATAGTATTAGGAGATTTTCGCTGCATCGATCGATCCTAGCCAAAGAATGAAAGTAAACATACAAGGGATAATTAAAATGACAACAATCACACCCCGCTATCCAGACAAGTGCGTGTAAATAGAACTCAGGACAATTAAAGTGGTACTCACATCAAACCCATTGGCATGTACGTACACAATATGGCAAGCCGTATGAAACAAATTTTGAGGAAACATGACAAATTGTGTGGCAACATGGCAGTGAGGAGAGGGGGATCAACTTTTGAGTAGTACAATAACATTTTGCGTGTAGCCGGAAAGTGTAATCCCATGAAGTCATCAGCATCCATACTTGTTTATTTAATTTTCCTACTCTTTTAGGAAAAACCTGCAAATTTTACACAAGACAAATTTTCCTACTCTGTCCTTTTCACTTATGTTTAGATCTAAGACGCCAATGGATCAATAGGTTTTTATTGGAACACAAACGTCTGAATTGGTGATTTAGGAAAGAATAAGCTTGCGACGAGACTCGGACTTCGTTAATGGGCTTCCACACAAGACTCGGACACGACGAGGAGGCATGTAGTACTCGTTTGCCTAAAAAAATTGCAGTACTGTTTTTATTTGTTATTACTCAAAAAAAATGTAGTACTAGTTTTTAACCTTACTCAAAAACAAATACTGGTTTTTAACCAAGAATGTTATGTCTCGCTTATAGCGAGACTTGTTAGAGTTGTATTTCATATACGTGCGTAATGCGTGTTGTATACCCTTTGTATTTCTTTGTTGTACAAGTTGATCTAATCAATATAAAGAGATGCCAGCCGGTTGGGGCTAACCACGGCAAACAATTCCTTTTGACTTGGTATACAAAGCGGGTCGATCCGACCTAGGGTTTCACTCACGCCGCTTCCGCCGCCACCGCCTCTTTTCCCCGCGCCGCCGCAGCAGCACCTCGACGCGATGGGTGACACTGCTGCTGCGTTGCAGCTCACCCTCTCCACTTCGAGCACCTCGTCCCAGTCCTCTGCACCATCCATCCTCGCCGCGCCATCGCCTCCGCCCTACCTGCCAAAACCTCAACACCATCACAGTGCGCCTAGATCACACCAACTATCTGCTCTTGAAGATGTAGGTCGTCCCCAACATCGCCGCCAGGGCTGGTACGGCTTCCTCGACGGCTCCTATGGAGCCCCTCCAGCCACGATCACTGAAGGAGACGGTGCCAAGGCCGTGACCAAGCCCAATCCGGAATACACCTTGTAGTTCTACACGGATCAGCGTGTCCTCAGCATCCTCGTCGGCTCCATGACGGAGGAGATCCTCGGCCATGTCATCGGCCGTACCCCTGCGCCCTCTGTGTGGGCGATCTCGAGTCCATGTTCTCGGCGCAGAACAGGGCCGGGTGCGCCAGATGCGGCGCCAACTCTCGACGCTGAAGAAGAACGACCTCACCGTTGTCGCCACTTTCACAAGATGAAGGGTTTCATGGACGCCATGGCCCAGGTGGGGTCACCTCTCCCGATGCTGAGGTGATCGACTACATCGCCGTCGGTCTCGGGCCTCGACGAGTCCCTCCAGACTCTCTCATGGTGTTGGCGGCCGGGCGCCGACAATCTCAGCCTGTCGGATTTCTACTCCATGCTCCTCTCTGCGAAGCCCTGAAGGAGCAGAACGCCTTCGCCCAGTTCTCCACCTCCGCTAATGCTGTGGCACGGCAAGGCGACGACCGTGGAGGGGCGATCTTCGCCGACACCACCAACGACGGTCAGCGGGGTTGCCTTACTCCCTCGCACGGAGGCGGTCAGTACAATGGCGGCCAGCAGGCCTCACAGTAACAACCGCCCCAACCAAGGGGCGATGGTGGTGGCAACGACGGAGGAGGAGGACAGAGCAACGGTGGTGGCAGGCGATCAGTAGGCTTAGGTGTCCAGATTCTTCATCTTGTGAGATAAGCTGCCCAAACGCCTTGACAGGTACCACAGTTTCCGCGAATTTTTGACCCGTACGTGGCGTATATTCTCCCTTGAACGCAGAACCTAAAACCTGTTTACTGTCCATGGTCCAGTCTCCAATTGAGGTCCAAGCCAATCCAGTGGGGAGTTCCTTTCCAGGGACCTTAAAGTCAAGATCTGATGGTGCTTCATTTCGCCGGATCCGATTCTTCACTTCCCTAAATACCCAAATGATGCGCCTTGCCTCTGACAGAACCACCACAGCGGAAAGAAACGCCTAATAGCTCTTGTGAGTTTCCCATTTCCGGTATCGTGCAAATTGTTTAAAGATATTCATAAATGTTTTAGCTCCACCAATAAGAGGCCTACATGATGTTTAAAGTGAGCGTAATGGTTAGTTGAGCACAATAAAGACACAAATGAACTGATGATGACATAAGGACAATGTTGAAAAATTTACTTACTTCATGACATAGTCTTCTCGGAATGGTAGTTTTATCGCCTTCTTGGATAAAGAAAGGGATTGGGAACTCTTTCTTGCTGCAGTAGTACCAGTTGGTCCAGTGTCCATTCATACGCCTCCGATACCCAAGCATATAACCATCATAGTCCCTAAAGATGATCTGAATCCTCAATCCACGATATGGATGCGGACGCTATGTGGAACCTCATCTCAACGGTATAGTAGCTATGTCCCCACTTGGTTCGATCATCATAGTTATAGGGCCTTGGACAGTTTTGTGGATTTTGGATGGGTGTTATTGGTTTGTTCATGTACAGCCCAGGGGCTATTTTGCTAGCTCTCTTGTTAATCTCTGTGATGACCCTATGGTATTCAACTTCCAAAATTTCTGCTCCCAGGTTAAATTTGAGTACGGGGACATCCTAAAATGCAAGAAACAAATTCAGCATTATATATTTATTACCATATTAGTTGGCTGCTGATATATACTGCCAGGAGAGAAACAATAATGATACAAGAATATAAAATTTTCATGGTCCAAACAATGATGTAAAGATGATTAGCAACAAAGTAGAGCTAATACCTCACTACTCTTACTAAATGGAACTGCTAAAGGAAAACTCCATTACCCGTGGCCCGTGGCATACACTCATCAAGCAATTGATACTTAGTAGCACTAGGTTTGAAAGTAGCAAACCTTGTGAGGTAAATGTAAGCTAGAAGAAAAAACATTATTACAAGAAATTGACGCGACAGGTTGTTTGGCCACACCCCAAATGCAGCGTCATCGAGGTGCTCCTGCTCATGCCGCGCCAAACGTGCAGAAGCAGAACAGCATAAGCTGAAGTAAACTGTCGAGAAACTGAACCAGCGCAACTGCGGGACAACGCCATATTCAGACTGAAGCTACTGGTGTCGAAACTGAACCAGTGCAAGTGCAGACCAACATTCGGTTCATACTTGAGAAGCTACCATTTGTTGACCTGGCTGGTGGTACCCGCAAGTCAGTTAGACCAAAGACAAGTGGGCCCTACGACGTTAGCAGTAGGGTGCGCCCAGTTTACAGGGTTGCCACGAGGAACCTTGATAAGGGCGGCTCTCTTTGAGTGAGATAGATCCCTGTAACCCTGTTGCTGTTGCTGTTGCTGTTGCTAGGAGGATGTCAACAGTTTGAATAAGGGTGTTCCTTTCCCGGACGAGGCATTCACATCCCATGGTGGAGAAGCACAAACGCCGGTACTCAAATCACGCACGCCCAAGCCCAAACCAGTAAATTATCCAGCCTAAGCCATGAACGCACGGGGCAATGACAGGGTGAGGCACTGCCATAAGGGCAGCTTCCTCCTGCTCATGGAGTCATGGTTCTTGAACAAACAAACAAACAAACAAACAAGCTTTCCCAAGAAGACAAGAAAAAGGTGAGAGCTTAGGTGCGTGCTATGGCGCCAAGTTTTGGAGAATCCGCGGTGGAGAATCTGGAGATTATGCGACAAGGGAAAAGAAGTACTCACACTAAGTTTTTGCTGCAGAGGCGCGCAATGGGCCTGTTTTGCTCGAACACGAGCTCCGTGGTCACCTCCTCGACGCCGATTCTCCTCCGTGGTCACTAAGTTTTCGCCGTCGCCCGGCGGATCCGCCCTGCTCTTCCCTTTCCTTCCTCCCCTCCCCTCCGATTCCGACCCAGCATCTCGGTCAGCACGGCAGCGACAAGGGGTTTCTTGGTGGATGAATGGGAGGAAGACGGAGGGGGATGGAGTGAGCGGAGTAGTGGTGTGTGTAGAGGAGGGTTGGGAAAGCCTGCTACCAAGCAGTCAAGCACACAGTGGAGAGAGAGCAGTCCCAGAGAGAGAGAGAGAGTAATGGACGATGGGGAGGAGCTGAGAAAGCCTGCTGCCACCTTTGGCAAGAGAGAGAGAGAGAGCTGCAACGGGAAACCAGGGAGGAAGAGATCAGCTATAAAGAGGGTAGGGAGGGAGGAGAGCTAGGAGGAGTCACTCTAGTATTCTGCCATGCTCATGCATGTGATCATGGCTGATCAAAAGAAAGATTCTTTGCTGCTGCTGCTGCTGCTTTGCTGCCCATTTATGATTTATGATCCATTCCTCCTCCTCCCACGGTACTCTCCCAGTGCTGCTGTCCATTGGCAGTGAGAGGGCGCGAGAGAGATAGACGCACGAAGAGAGAGAGAGAGAGAAATAGAGAGAGAGAGAGAGAGAGAGAGAGAGAGAGAGAGAGAGAGAGAGAGAGATTGGGCGTTCTCAGTGGACAACCATTTCTTTACGTGCGTGGCATAAAAGAAGATAATTCTTGTGTTGAGGGAAAGGCAGGAGAGATAAATGATTCTGGCCGTGATCGTGGGCAATCGTGACCGTATATCTTCTTTCCCTCCCGCCGCTACTGGCCAGGGCTAAGTGTCGTCGCCGATGCCGGAAAAAGATCTCGCCATAACTGACACTTCTAATCATGCCAGTGCTCTGATCTTGCATCGGAGTATGTTGTAGGCACGGAGATTTTTTAATGTTCCCCGAACGCAGTGGCCGTCTGGTTGGATTCCTTCATCTTTATCAGATGATAGCCTGAGTAGGTGTCGAGGAAGCAGAGAAGTCATGCTCGGCTGTGGCGTCAACTATCTGGTCGATCCGTGGTAGCGGGAACGGATCCTTTGGGCAAGCCTTGTCGAGGTCTTTAAAGTCAACGCAAAGGCGCCATGAGTTATCCTTCTTTGGCAACATGAACAAATTTGCCCGCCACTCTGGGTGTTTGATTTCTCGGATGATTCGACCTTCTAGCAGCTTGGCCAGTTCTCCTCCCATCGCTTGTCTTTTGGTTTCGAGAACCTCCAAGCATCTGCTTAACAGGTTTGAATCCCTCGATTATATTGACGTTGTGCTCTGTGAGGTTTCTTGGTACTCCTGGCATGTTTGATAGATGCCAGATGAAAATTTCCCAATTTTAGAGGAAATTGTGCAGTGCTTCATCGAGCTTCGCGTCCAGCCAAGTTTTGATGGAAGCCGTATTAGACGGGTCATCGTGGTGAACTTAAAATTTGACTATTTCATCGGCTGGGTTTGAATGACGTGGATTTAGATCTTTTGTCGAGGATGATGTCATCCTCGTTGACGGGCGCACATAGTGCTGTTAATTCTTCGGTCGCAAGGGCCTCGGTTTCTGCCTAAAGGGTGAGTGATGTCGCTTTGCTCTCGGCTTTAAGCAATCTGGGCGTTGCTTTGGATTGTGATTACACCGCTTGGCCCTGGCATCTTGAGCTTCATTTAAGCATAATGCGGGCCAACATGGAACTTGCCGAACGTGCCTCGTCCGGGAGCGCATGGTAATCACTTCAGAAGGTATGATGTTGAAGGTTAACTCCTCGATTCGGTAGTTTTCGGTGTTCAGAATATGCTTCTCTTCCATGGATTATTCCTTTGAAGGTAATCCGACTTGGCTCAATCCGCGACTTGTCAAACTACATCTTTTCCAAGGTGTCCTCGTAAATGAGGTTTAAGCTACTAGCTCCGCTCATTAGGACTTTGGTTAATCGATAGCAGTCGATGATAGGGTCAAGGACCAAGGCCGCGACTCCTCGGTCATGGCTTCATACCGGTCAGTTTTCTTGCCCAAAGGTGATCGGCTTGTCCGACCATCTTCTGTCTAGGATACACGTGATTAATGCAGTTGATCTCTCAAGAGCTCTCTTGTGCTGGTTTCGTGAGGGGTTAGTTTCATAGAGCATTAGGACCTCGTCGCCGCCGATGACTGCTCGTCCTAGCTAGGTGCTCTTCCTCGGTCTGAGTACCGAGGTTACCCAGGAGGTTTATTCCTTGTTTTGCCCCCTGTCTGACGACCCAACATGCTTGACGCTTGTGGGGTTCGATTTGTATTCAGTGAGACAGAGTGGATTGCACATGGTTCATCCAAGATTGCCTCCAGCGCAGACTTGGGTCCCTTGCCCGACTTCTTCTTCGTATGTTTCGGCTGATCGACTATCTTGTCAACTCTAGAGCGCTTTTCGGCGCCGATCGAGACGCTGGCGCCTATCACCGCCAAAATCTGATAGATCCTGAATGGAATTCTTTTCTTGTTTGTCCTCTAGCCAGGCGCCTTCCATGACGCAGTTGTCTTGTTGCCATGTACGATAGCTCGGGAACGTTCTAACGCTGCCTTGGTGCCATAGTGTCTGCGATTCCTGCGTCTTGGCAATTCAACAGAATGCTGCTAAAGCCTCCGCATCGCAGCAGACGGGATTTTGTTATGTACGAGCAGGAATCTCATCCAGAATTGTTTCTTTTGGTTTTTGTGTAAGGTAAGCCAAATCCCCGACGCCGGTCGGCCCTGAGTTATCGGGGTAGTACGCCATGTGGGGGTGGGGGACAAAGAAAATCATCCTGGACCGATCTAACGTTGGTTTCGGAGAGGTCTTCCCGAGGCGGGCTTAATGTCGGCCTTGGGACGGACTACGCGCCACGCCGATCGGGTTGCAATGACGAGTCTTTGGGTGCCCGTCCAGGTGTGACTGTTATCCATTGGGAGGTGCAAAACCAGGTCCCGGTTGGCGACCGCTTGAGGATCCTCGGCCAGATCCGAAGATTCAAGGATCCGATTGCCAGATTTGAAACGTCGGGATTCATGTCCAGACGATGAGTAGGAGTGTCGAAACGTTCCTGTGTCTTGGTTGAGCTGAGGTTTTGATGATCCGGCATAGAGATTACGCCAGTGTGGGTATGATCATTAACCGATACCTCCATCGAGCCTCTGTGACCACACAACGGTACCTGTATAGGCCACCAATGTCGGAGCTAAATCAGGCAAATCTCGGGTAGGGGTCCCGATCTGGTGGTCTCGGCTTGATGGTACAAGGAAGTAGAGAGATACAATATTCGGGCCTCCTCGAAGAGGTAAAACCCTACGCCCTGCTTGTATCGCATTGATATTGGATGGGATACAAAGTACAGGATGATCTATCTCGAGATCGTATGAATGAATCTAACTCGCCTCTACTGACCTAAACCCTTGGCTTATATAGGGGCCGAGGGGTACCTAAGGTTACATATGGTCAGCTGCATCTAGAGATAAACATGCCGAATATTCGAATATTCCTTGAAGTATACGCTAAGTCTTCGGAGGATTCCATGAGTACACCGAGGGCCATAGCTTACGTGCTCATTCTTCGGTTGTCGGTGGCCCTCGACCCGGTGAGCACACCCCAATCCAGGACACACTGTCACCACCACCCGCGGCCGGCGGTGCTCATTGGACTGCCTAGCCCCCCCCCCCCCCTCCCACCCCGAACCTCCGCCTCCGGCCATCCCTCTAGCCCCGGAATGACCGTTTTTCTCCCTCGAACTTGCACCACGGTCACCATGCTGCCCCCCCCACCACCACCATTGTGCTACCACCCTCCTAACTATAGATGATGGGGTAGCCTTCCAGCCAATTCCTTCCTTCACTCTGGCGACTTCTTCCTTCCCTCCGGCGCCTGCTTCCTTGTAGCGAAAATCGACTAACCCAAATTGGATTTTTAGGCGACTGAGGTTTAGCTATTGCGCTCTCTCTGTGTAGTGCGGTAGAAGTAGCATCACAGAAACGGAAGAAAAAGACATGCATGTGTTGGGTATGCCACGCGCAGCTACTAAGACTATGTAATGAGTTTTTAGCTCATCGGATTCTTCCACTTAATTAACGTACGTGTGAACCTCAAAAGGAAAAAACGTACGTGTGACGTGCCCTACAGACCGCCTTCTATCCACCCTTTAGCTGACCAACATGTTGTGCATGCAGTACGGTCGCAGAGGCCGACAAGCGTGATTACGCCGGTGCCGTGGCCTCGTCGTGCTCGACCCGACGCCGGCATCAACGGTCCCCCTGATCCGCATGCGGACGGACTCGGACCAAACCAAAGGTACATGCATGCGTCAGTTTTTGCATGCACGGGGCTGGGGCCGGCCCCACACACAACACACGGGAGAGCAAGTAGATCGGCGCCGTGGCTCAAGCAACGTGCTCCATCCATGCACGTAGGACTGGTTCCCGTGCACTACACTAGTACAGGATGCACTGCCCACCTCCACACAACGTCCTTATTTCAAACCTCCCCGGAACTAGAAGAAAATACCACGAGACCACCACCGTAGTACTACTATATAGTACTCCCTTCGTTCCTAAATATAAGTCTTTGTAGAGATTCACTATATGAACCACATATGGATGTATGTAGACGCATTTTAGAGTGTAGATTCACTCATTTTGCTCCGTATGTAGTCTATAGTGGAATCTCTACAAAGACCTATATTTAGGAACGGAGGGAGTATAATATATATTGCAACATCCCTAGAGTCCTGTCTCCTGTATTGCAATGACCGTAGTACTATACATGTCGCTCCATAGGGATACCTCCCTTGTAAAACCCTCAAGCGCAAAAGTGCCACAGGCTTTGAGCACGCGGGGTCAGAGGCTCAGAGCACATCTCTCTCTCTCTCTCTCTCTCTCGCTCTCTCTCTCTCTCTCTCAGAGCACATCTCTCTCTCTCTCGCACTCTCTCTCTCTCTCAGAGCAACTCACTCTCTCTCTCTCTCTCTCGCTCTCTCTCTCTCAGAGCACACTCTCTCTCTCTGAGTACGCACGCAGCAGTAGTACAGCACATCAGCCCTGTTCCCAGTCCATTGACTGTTACCACTACAGTAGATGTAGAATTCTTGACTGTTTTACTACTCCAGTACCAGTAGTAGCGGAGGCGTTTGCTGTAGTGCGGTAGGAATGACAACACCGAAACACAAGAAAAAGACGTGGATGTGTTGGGCATGGGTATGGCACGCGCGCCTGTTAACACTGTGCAATGAGGTTTTAGTTCATCGGCCTCAAGTACGTAACTAAAGAAACTTGTCGTGTAGTACAGTGAATGAGGGCTTGCCGCACACTGGCACTACCGGAGATGCCATCTATGCTTTCTCAAGCGAGAAACGGCGACCCAGTCTTTGCAAGAATTGTCCCTTCTAGGTCGCGGTTTGAAACTAGGTGAACGTGTGCACAAATGAGGGCTTAACGGAGTCAATCTACCTGCCTGAGCCGGGCGCCGGGTCTGATTGATGGGACAATTTGCTTGCAAACGAGCAAAAGAATGTTCGGGAGCGATGAAGCGGTAGGATCATCTACACCTTTGTGGTCTATCTGAAAATAGAGAAACATGCGCATTTTCACGGGTCTCCACATGACTCACGAGAGGTTGCCATGGTGGCCTTGGAGGCCATAAAGCAACGGGATTTGGCATTTGCTAGGGCCATGCCATTTGTGGGCATTGGCTGAGTGCGTCTTTTCTTTGTTTTTTTCTAGGTTTTTTACCTCATTCCCTAAAAATCGTGCGCCATTTTGTACATTGCATTTTCACCGTTTTTCCGACAAGAAAAGACAACGCTCCTGTCGGTTTAAAAATAAAGTACAGTCAATCACTCGCAGACAGCGACAACCGCAATTGCGCAACAAGAATGCCGGTGGCCTCGTCGTGCTTGATCCGACCCATGGACATGCCATGCACCTCATGCATGCATGCACGCGGACGGTCGGACGTACGTACGTGGCCTCGGCCAAACCAAACGTACAGGCCAAGTCGGCATACGGGCTGAACGCCGACGAGGAACCGGCCAGCACGCTATCGTGAACCTGTACGCGGCGACAAAGAAGGCCAGGCCACCCCCCGCGCACGTAGTACAACCCTATTCGCCCTCCTCTCTCTCTCTCTCTCTCTATATATATATATATATATATAGCTGTCTAGCGCGCTCTCTCTCCACGTCCAAGCCAGGTCTCATCATCTTCCCCGGTTTCCCGCGGATGCAGCAGAGCGCAATTACCATGGAGAGAGAGAGGACGAACAGGACAAGCACAAAAGATTGGACAGAGGAGATGCATTCACTCCTCTTGTCTCTACCGCAGGCCAGGGAAACCGGAGCCTTGCAGGGAGTATTTCCTATTGAAAATTGCACTACACATTTCCCTCCATTGGCTGGTCCCTCACTTTCCTACTGAAAATAGGACTACCCATTTGCTAGTCCCTCGCGACCCATTTCTCTCTCCGACCCCCTCCTTCTGCTGCATACACGCTCATTTAGAGCATTTACAGCCGCATACTACTCCATACAAACGGTGATCTTCTGCCAGACCATGGGGATGTGGAGAGCATGGGGAGAGCGGGGAGAGGAGGCGGATGGGATAAGGTTCTTGGCCGCAGAGAGGGCTGAGGTGGATGGTGCTGGAATTTAGTCTATTTTAGGCAGCCCAATAACTATTTCAGAAATTACTAATAAATCCTAGAGGCTCACTTAGCCCATTTGTGCAAGGTAAGGGATACTACTAAAGTTTAGTCTCACATTGCTAGTTTAGTGGGAGTTGCACCTCCTTATAAGCAGTGGCGAATCCAGGGAGAAAATGAAGGGTGGGCTCAAAATTAACGAAGTAGAAAACTAAACGTTCTTTTGAAGAGAAAAACCATTATCTTCTAATCCTTTTTCTCAAATATAAGCAAAGATTTTGCTAAAATACTACTGAAAATATTTATTATTTATTGGCATCTTCACTTTTAAGAAAATATTAAATTATGAATGAAAATTTAAATCTGTCTAGCTAAATAGCCATTATCTACAAGTCCATTTTTTCAAACAAGCTCAAACTTTTCTAGATTAATTACTACTGGAAGCATGTAGTATTTTTCTGGATGTTTTGATTTTTTTAAATAGTACCCCTCAGAATCATATTAATTGACGTAATTTTGAACCAAATTTTGAATTTCTTTAGCAAAATATTGCCATTATCTCTAAAACATTTTTCATCAAATAAGCTCAAAATTGTTCTGAATATTTTAAAAATCAATTTGAATTATATATTTGGTATTGCCTGTTTAAACAGACCAAAATTGCTATGTTTGTCTGCCGCTCATGCCGGCTCTCTGCTCAGCTGGTCCGCCACCGGGGCAGCGCTAGTCTCGAGCCGTGGGTTGTGGCGTGTGTCATCTCACTCTCATGGTTGCCCGGCTCGATGTGATGTTTGCTACTCCCTCCGTTCGGAATTACTTGTCTTGAAAATGGATGTATCTAGAACTAAAATACATCTAAATACATCCATTTTTGCGACAACTTATTCCGAACGGAGGGAGTACTTGCCTGTGCGCTGTTGGTGTTGTTCATCTGAGGCTGGGAGATTCCGTTGCTAGGCTGGGACGAAGCATAGTAGTAAAAAAGTTTGTATTTTTGGAGGGTAGGCTAGAGCCTGTTGAAGCCCCCCTACTAGACTCGCCTCTGCTTATAAGGGAGGTTCTTTTCCCACTTGTACGAGCATGAGAACAAGAGGGATATCCACGCGCGCTCCTCCTCCGCCGTCAGCCTCGTCACGACGCGCCACGCCGCGCCGCGCCGCGGGTTGCGGGAATGAGCTGAGCCGATATCTAAATTTTTGTCACGCACTACGGGTATACGAAAGGTCACATGTAAGCTGAAAAGATTTTGACGAAAGTGGAGTTCGAATGCGAACGGTGCAGCCCTTCGGCTGCTGGCTGTTCGCTTCGCCTCCGTCTCTTCGTTTCGCCTCCCGTCGCTGCCCTCTCGCCTCCTTCTCTTGCGCCTATAAAAGGGAGGTCGCTCCTCCCAGAGAGACGCACCAGAACTTCTCCTTCCTCTCGCCATCGGTTCCATCTCTGAGCTGCTCCTGTCTTCCTCATCCCGGCTTGCGGCGTGCAGGCCTCCGAAACCGCACCTCTTTGAGTCCTGTACGGGAGAAGGGTGATAAGGTTTTTGGGGAGCGCTCTGCGCGACTACTGACTGACTCCTTCGTCACGGACGCCCCGGACTCCGACGACTACTTCCCCGACAACGACTTCTTCCCTGACGTCGACAACCTCCTCGACGACATGGCTGGCGAGGACACCGACCCCAAGTCTAGTGCTACTGCTGCTGCTGTCCCGTCGTGTTCTTCTTTACATTAGATGTCCTGCCACAGTTTCTCGTACTAGTACTTGCTCTAGATATGTTAGGTTCTACTTCATATTTGCATCTAGTTCTAGTGTCTGCTATAGATTTGCTAGGCTGAGGTTAATATATGCAGATGTTATTTACCTTCTCTCTGTCAGAACGCATGACTTGTTTTATCTCTATTATATTAGTGATGCTTTATCTAGTATTTCTGTTAATAAAATCAATTGGTAAATTGCTCATATTTCCAACAGATGGGCTAGGGTTGGGGACGCCGGCCGACTTAAATAGCCGGATTTGGCCTCGAGCGAGCAGCTGGAGCGGCGCCACGTGGCGCTCACACCGCTGCGACGGAGGAGATGTCTGTCGGACCACCGAGTTTCCAGGCCATTCCGTGTGGGACCCCATCGTTAGTCCTACATCTCGGACACGCCCGGGCTCCCCATATCCGCCCCATATTTGGGCTGGATATGAGGGGTGCCGGTCAGTCCGGGCGTTTGAGGCCTGTTTGAGGTGATCGTCTGGGTCATATTTTCGTGACCGGGCGGGCCACACGGGTTTGAGGCCGGTTTGGGGCGCATCGACTATCTTTCATAATTGCTCTTATCACCCCTACCTTTCATGCACCGTTCCTCTTCCCCACAACTCTTCGCCCTCTTCCCAAGTCCGCCAAAGGATGCCACTTTCTGTTTTATTACCCCCTGCATAATAAGTGTCGTGATTTTTAACTAAGGTTGAAATAAGCTTAGTTTAAAACTATGATATTTATTTTGGATCCGAGGGAGTAGTATGTATTTTTCTTTCTATAATTTTGCCTATTGAACTAGACACATATAATGTACTCCCTCTGGTCCTTTTTAGTCTACATATAAGTTTTGTTGGAAGTCAAATCATCTCTAATTTGACCGAAGTTAAAGAAAAAGGTATATTTGACATTGTAGATGTTGGATTTTTAAATATAAATTTAGTCAAATTTTGTAAAGTTTGACTTGACATAAATCTAATACACGGAGTAAAAAGAACTGGAGGAGTACCTTTTGTAATGTATCACAAGAGATTGAGATATAAATTCATATTGCGAGGGGATCATCTTTAATGTATCAAAGTGCTTGAGAAATATATTTGTAGTTCACGGATAATCACATTGTGCAATAGGACATTATACGGCTATGTACCACCATGCATAAATGTTTTGATACATAAAATGTCATGTCTGAAAAAGCAGCAGTTCCAAAAAAATTGTTTCCAAATCCCTTAAATTTCCTGGTTCGCAATCCTATAATAAAACAACCTCTATTAAAAAGGGTTTTATGTGAATTAAAATTCCTACAGTTTTTATTAATTCTGCCGGACTGGGAGACATGGACACACACAACAGGATACGAAGGAAGTGCGTGGAGGTGTGGACTTTGAGGGCCTTCATCCAGCTTTCGTTCTAATCAGTGATCTATCTCGTTGTCACTGGTTTGGTTGTTTATACCCACTTTGTATTTTTTATTTAATCAATAAAGCCAAAAAATAATAAAATATATGTGTCAACTTGAATGAAATGTGTTATGATCAGTTTTGGAACTTTCTATGTGATCCACATTAGTAACATATTTTTTTTATATATTGGTTCTTGGATAAGTGTGTAAATCGAAATGGACTTTAGTTCTTGCACGTTCTAGCGTAGTTCCTTCGCCAGGTCATTTCCTTGCACCGATGGCTCACACATACGTCCCACGTTGTGCTACCACATCCTATCTAGCATAATTTCCTTGAACATAGGTATACCTTATCATGCACATCCAACTTGAATTTGAAGGTACTTTTCATGTTTGTATTTGACATAGACTCGATCGACGCAGTTTGTGTCAAATACACATGGTTATACGACTTGTGATATTTGGTTAGATATCATCCATTAATTACATATCCAACCATCAAAATGATTTTGATGATGTGGATCTATAGAGTTCTACGATCAGAACCTCGTATTGTCCTTTCAATATATAACACGTATTATGTTCGCATAGGGAACACCGTTCGTGTATGTGATTATATCTAAATAAGTAATGATCATGAAATTCACACTAATGAGTAAACGGGTCATATTTAGATTTATCACTTTATGTATTTCTATCGTATATTGTGTACCTTTTATTGTTGTTGTTGCAAATAGGTTGTTAGTAATGATGCATTTACCCGAATATAAATGGAATGACCAAATATAATTTAAAAAATAATTGTGTTGTACTTGTTCTTGACAAGAGTATTGCTTCAATTTAAATTGTTGTTTAGGGAAGCAAATAAACCTACAGATACTATTGAAAGATAGACAAAAGGGCTTCGACCTATTTCTAGCTTTAGCACTCTACCTCACAATGCACACTGAGAGTAAAACGTAGTGAAATAATTATGACATTTCTTGGACAAATCTCAAAGTCTAACCATAATGAAACTATTGCTTACTGAAAATTGGAAGCTAGAGGGATAGTGGATCTTCCTAATGGTTTTGGACAAAGCTCTAAGTCTATTGATTGTTCTATTGCTTACCAAAATTTGGAAGCTAAGTGTTTTGCTTTTCCTTGAAAAAACTAAAAGGTTTTAGTTCGTTATCCTTTGATTTTCTTTGCATTTGGTTTTTATACATATTTTTGGTTTCTTTGTGTTTCTTTATAAAAGTAAAAGCAACCAAAAAATCATTTTCTTCATATTTTTTATCAACGGAACAATTATCTATGTCTTGTAAAATCATTACCATGTTGGATACTATTCTTTGATCTTCACTTGTATTTGTCGGGAATTAGTCCATCCGTCTCATAATATAAGGGCATTTTTGGCACTAGTGTAATGTCAAAAATGCTCTTATATTTTGGGAGTTTGGGATGGAGGGAGTACTTATTATGCAATTACTCTTGTGCTTCACTTATATACTTAGAGTAAACTTACGAATGATTATGCATACCAGGCACGTCAAATCATATATATGTTGGGAAGTAAACAAGCATCCTTCGAATCTATCAAATTATATGCAAAACAATGATCTCCAGATTCTAATAAAACATGGAGTTATATAATAATGATAAACAACATTAGTTGGAAAATTAATTTGAACATATCATGTTGTGGTGGCGGTAGTGTAGGTTATCATCACGCTTATGTTTCTTCAATAATGTTACTATTAAAGAACACATGATTGTGGATTTCATGCTCTCTCTAGTTGGCCTCTCACAGTCTTATGCTAGCCTTTGCTTGTACTAGGAACAAACTCTGCTTGTGCATTCCAAATCCTTGAGCCAGAGTTCATGCCATAAGTGTCCACTATACCTACCTATTGACCGGTAAAGGTCATTCAAGTAAATTGTCATCGACGATAAGATAAATATTGATAACATTGTTATCAATGATGAAAAAATTATTGTGTTGTAGTATCATTTGTAGTGCACAAACTTTTGATAGTGATTAATTAAGTGGAGCAAAGGGGTAGGCCCACCAAATAAAGATGCATGACATGCCTATCTTAAAAATGGGGTAGTGAAGATGCTTGCCCGCCTAAAATAGCTCAATAAAAGATAGAGGAAAAAGCTCTAACACCATCATAGGGGAAAGGGAGGACTGGTGTATTACGTCGGATTAAGGATATCTATAGTAACCGAAAGTGATGGCAGCAAAAGCTGGGCCAACTTCCGAAAATTACTTAAGCGCATGGCAATCCCTTCTTCCCTCTGCGAAGGGCTTATCCTTTTTTACTTTTTATGTTGAGTCAATTTCATCTTTATTTAAGCACCAACTACTGAGCATGAGGATTATTCTTAGCTTTGTATGCATTCTTCTTAATAGTAATTTATTTTGTAATGCATGAGTATGATGGTTGATCTTCAAGTTTGGATACCTAGTCATCATCCTTATTTCAAGTTTGGATACCTAGTCATCATCCTTATTTCACTGATGTCTATGCACTGCTTTATGTTCATAGTGTAATCTTGTAAGACTTGTGAGATACCTCATTATCACTTCATGTTTTGTTGAACTTTATACAATTATTCTTCTTGTTATTAGAATTATCATTCTCTATGTGGTCAAAGTTTTGCTCTTTTAGTAACATTGAAACTTCTTTTTCAATTGTCATCTACATGCTCGAGGACCAACATGGATTAAGCTTGGGCATATATGCTGATATATATCTAAGGTATCTATAATTTTTAATGCATTCATGCTATATTCACATCATTTCTATTGGGCTAACATATTAATCTAGTGCCAAGGCCACTTGATGTTTTCTAGTTTTTTTGTATACCATAGAAAAATGATATTTTCGTGGAAGAACATGTGCGGTAAGTTTGATCACCGAGAGGTTAATATGGGGGCCTCGTCTCCACCTGTAGGGGCTGGCTGGGCAACCACACATCCCTCTCCAAATAGCGAGCTCCTACTGCATGGGGGCTACGGAGGTCAGTTAGAGGCACCCTTTGTCCACAAACTTGTCCCGGATGTTTTGCACCTGCCCTAATGTTTTCAGATTTTTCAAAGTTGCGAAGCTCCTGTGCCGAACAAGTGTCAATACTCAGCATCAAGAAAAGAACTGCCCGAGGAGGGATCCAATATCGGAGGGGGCTCTCGCCCTGTGGGGGCGTGAACACCATCGACTAGACGAGGAGACCTTCTCTCCCACCTAGGGAGAAGGTCAGGAAAGAAGAAGGATGGGGGCTCTCCCTCTCCTCTTTCAGTGGCGCTGAAGTGCAATCGGGGGGTCTCTGATCACCACCATCGTCTCCATTGCCTCCACTGACTTCACCACCATCTCCATCAAATTGCCCTCCATCTATACAATGGTACGCACATCCATAAATCTTTGTAATCCGCTACCTGGATATGGATTTTTTGCTATAAATTATTTTCCAATGATTTGTTGCACTATCGTTATGTCTGAGTAGTTTTATTTTGTCCTATGGTGTTGGTGATCTATTATGATTGATATGAGTTGTGTGTTATGATATGGTTCTTAGGTGCGACGTGTATGAGCGCACACGTATGTTGGGTCACACTTTAGGATTAGCAATATGTCGAAGATAACTATGCCTTGAGTATAGGAATTGATGCATATGGGATAAATAGGAGCTATAGTTGTTAATTCTACGGTAGGGTTTAACTTAATAAAATCCTTAGTATTTGCGGATGCATCTTGAGATTTAAATCGTGAGTATGTATGAGTCCAAATATGGATAGTACATTAGCATAGGCCTTTCCCACCTTTAAAACTTGAATGCATAATTACCAGTCTAGTATCTTAGCCAATTGTTTAGGATAATTCCATAACACCTACCACCTGCACTGCACACTCGCTCTCTTTATTTTATTGTACCTTTACATTACAACAACTAACCTTTATTTAGTACTCCCTTTGATCCCAGAAAAGTGTCGCGGCATTAGTTCAAATTTGAGCGAAAGCCACGGAACTTTTGGATCGGAGAGTAGTACTAGAATCTTTTAAACTATCTCTATTTGGGGTCATATTTGATTTACTAGTCCCCTCATATTTTGGGTCATATTTTGACCATGATTTTAACTAAGAAAATATAAGTTATACATAGTAAAAATAATATTGTCGAAAAACTATGTTTAAATATGGATACAATGATACAATTTTTGATGACATGATGGCATGCATTAACATTTTGTTAGCTAGATCTATAATTAAAATTCACAGAATATGACAGGGCCAATAAAATAAACAAAGACCTCAAGGGTCTACTAAAATATCTCGACAAAACTGCTGCAGGTTCAACACGCGGGTACAGTAGTGCAGCACATTATCGGAGCTGGGTGATGTGTTTGAGTCCATTAACTGTTTCTGAGATTCCCAGTCCATTGACTGTTACTAGTTTACTCTTTGCTTTATTGCGATGGATACTATGCATGACATTATCAGAGAGGTTTAAAGAAAGACATTTTTAAAAGGAGGATAGACCTTCGCCTTTGCAAATGAAAAATGCATGCGATCATTTTATTAATTATTCACAGAGGTCATATAAAATACTCCCTCCATTCTCTTATACAAGGCTACTATGAAAAATACATTTTGCATCTATACAAGGCCACTAACTGTAATCGAGGCAAAGATTAATTATGTTTCCTCGTACTACTAACTGTTTTAATACTTGCATGCATGTAGTCGTAATGACACTGTGCTACTTCCTTCTAAATTTCTTTCTTGCATGCATGTGGGCGTATTAATGATCCCGATTAACGAAAGGAAAAGTGGGCTTGCAAAGCAGTCATTAAATTTTACCTTGCATGCATGTGGGCGTATTAATGATCCCGATTAACGAAAGGAAAAGTGGGCTTGCAAAGCAGTCATTAAATTTTATCTTGGTACCTGTAATTTGAGTTTGTGGCCTTGTATAAGGTAATGGAGGGAGTAATACATATCAGTCAGTCTGAAGCCACAATCTAAGCAACACCTGTTGCTACTCCTATCCCTCTGATGAAGGTGTGCCGAATATCCGAGCCTAATACCAAACAGACATCGCACCAAACCCTGATATCTGAAGCCTGATGCCCCAGCCTAGCCACACACCGGGACTACTGGGTCCCATACCGGACCGACGCACTCTCAGAGGCAGCCGCCACCATCTTCCACCTGTCCATCTCCAGAGCAGAAACTGACCCATCGACCTTGCGTGGCGTGCCGTCGACACCACCATGACGCCAGACAATTCCATCATCCTGCATGTATCCGTCCACACGCGTCCGTCGCCGAACCTCCGCAGCATCATGCCACCGGGATCCGCCCGGCCTTGCGGTGGATGAGACACCGCTCTTTCGCTTGTCCCATCCAACCTTCACTTTTTCCAAAACGATGCCCTCGGGAGGACAACGATATCAAAGGTACTATCATCGTCCGATCTGGTAGATCCAGATCTAGGGTTTCCTAGGAGCATCACGAGTGGGGTGCCACGACCTGCAACAATGATGCCTCGAGAAGGAAACGACGTCATAGACGCCGCCATCGTCCGCCATGACCGAAGTCGGCTCGATTTTCACCGGAAGTCGCGTCCCCCCAACCTCGCAGCTGGCTGGAACCAAATGGAGCCCCGCCATGGAGATGAGGGCCGCCGTCGGCACGTCGGCAGGGAGGATCCAGCCGCCCCTCACCGGTGCGCCACCGGCCGGGCAAGGCCGTACAGAGACGGATCTGCACAGGACGCCAGATCCGCAGCCATTGGAGCCACCCATGTGCTCGCGGCCACCACACCGTCGGCCATGTAGATTCCCATCACCGCCGCGTAGCAGGGCGCCGCCTGACTGCCGCCCCGGACTCCCCACGTGAGACGCGCCTCTGCCTCACAGGATCAGCCGCGGCGACCAGCTGCCTGGATCTGCGGTGCACGGCCCGCCGCCACCGCGGCCCTTGCCGGCAGCGGCGGAGGCTATGGACGGAGGAGCGGGGAGGGGCTGGCGGCGCGGGATCGGGGGCCCCTGGCGCCGCCCAAGGGGAGGCGAGGGGAGGGGGGAGCTTTAAAGAAAGACAGGGGCCCTCTAGCTAATTAACATGGAGTACACTCAATCACTAACAGACCCCGTCAATTTGTCGTCGTGCTAGATCAACGGCGCTCTCCTGCTCGCTCGACAAGCTGTTCGTTCCACGCATGCACATGCCATGCACGGCACGGACCCGCCGCGTGCATGCATACATGCAGACGGACATACGTTACATACGTATCGTGCCTCGTGGCCTCGTCCAAACTCCAAACCAAACGTACGTAGACATGTACGTACCAACTACCAACCCGTGCGTCGGCCGTCCAAGTCGGGATACGGGCTGAACGCCAACGCAACCACCCGGCCGGCCGGCCACAAACAAGTTAAGAAGGCGAGGCCGTCGCGCGCGCGTAGAACCACCATGTCTGTGGCTGCCCCCTTGTCGTGTCGCCGTGCATCAGTGCATGCATCCTCAGTCTATCAAAGCGCGCGGGCTCACGACTTGAATTCGCCTTTGCCTTGTCTCTAGCTTCTACCCATCTCCTTCCCTCTCTGTCCCTAGCTGTGTAGCGCGTGCCCTCTCTCCACATCAATGTCTGACCATCTTCCCGGTTTCCCGTGGATGCAACAGAGAGCAATTAAAAGAGCCACCCATACCATGGAGAGAGAGAGAGAGGGGGATTGCTGTGAGCCGGTTGAACTCCTGTATCATGGAGGCATGGACCGAAGAGAGAGAGAGAGAGAGAGAGAGAGGGGTTGAGAACAAACGGGACAAGCACAAAAGGACAGAGGAGCATATCTTCCTCTCTCACTCCTCTTGTCTCTACCACCGGCCTTTGCATTCATATCATCTTTCCATCTCTATCTCCCACGCTCCCACACTCACTCCTCACTCCTACCTTTCATCCCTCTTCTCTCCCCCACCACTCTTCTCCCATCCCATCCCATCTGCCAAGAAACGCCGGAGGTCGCCGCTTAGGATCCGCAGGTGGAAGATCAGGGAGGCAGGAAAGATGGCTGACGAGAAGCAGCTGATCTAGCGGATGCTAGCTAGTAGCATCTTGCGGTTTCTTTTGTGTGTGTTATTAAATCCTTTATTTCGACGCCAATAAAATTTGGGAAACCATGTTCTTATCATTATTGCTTAGGATGAAGCTTTATCACGGCTATTTTGTGTTAATCAATTTCACTTCATATAAAATTTAGGACGTGCCTGTTCTGCGATTCAACGTAGCAACAGCTGATCTATTGAATGCTAGCTAGTAGCATGCGCGGTTTCTTTTGTGTGTGTTATTATATCTTTTTTTTGTTATCTAATATGATTTGGGAATCCTTGTTTTTTTCATTATTTCTTGCGATGTTTCTTTTTCTCGGATATTTTGTGTTAACCAATTTCATTTTCATATAAATTTAGGGCGTCCCTGTTCTGCGATTCAACGTAGCAGCAGAGGATCTACTGGATGCTTATGTGGAAGCTTTTAAATCTATGGCCCGACGAGCCAGAGACATAGCACCCGCCTCTACTGCAACAAGCCTATAACTCCCTTCCCAACCCACACAATCGGCCAAGACAAACTTCTTCTGCTGCTTCTTCTTCCACCTCAAGAAAGAAAGATAAAGCAAAGAAAGCAAAGCCATCAGGAGGAGCTTGATGATTATGAAGATGTGAAGAAATGGGGTCACAGCCATTTCATCATAGAGATGTATTACGAGCATGAGGCCACGGGTTACAACTACGATGGAATGATGGTTCAACTTCTCATATGTGACTTCAATGGCTACCTGGTTGGTATGAGAAGAGTTGCATATGATGGATGGTCCAAGTGGTACTATTGTAGTGATGACTTTTCCCTTCCATTCTTTCTCAAAGATGGCGCAGACAAGCTCCCAATAGAAGGTGATCATAAGAACAGGTAAGATCATTAGTACGTACTTTTGGTTCTACCATGTCTTCAATTGCTTGCATTTGTTTAACACAATCATCTTGTGAATGTAGGGCGCTTCTTGGTGGGTCCTCCACTTTCCTCCACATCTTGAGAAACTTGGCTACTACCCTGATAATGGAGACAACGTGGAAATGGAGAAGGCATTCCTAGCAGCTGTGTTGGTATTTTGCGAGGCAAGGCGGTTCGTGTGGATATTCCTGGAAGTGAAGGAGAGAATTAGAAGGAATGAAGAAAAACCAAGAGACTTAGACTGCACCATTCCTGGTAGAGAAATCCACAAGGACTATGCGTGGATGGATGTTAAGGACTGGGGTATTGACTCCAAACTAGTGTTAACTTCTGCCCAGAAAGGAGTGTACACGCCACCTAGGGCCGACGACGGTAAGGCAGAAACTCTAGTAGTAATTGACAAGAGGAGCACGTTTGAGAGACTTATCGCACACGGAAGGGAAAGTGGACATCTGGGGCTGATAATGCGTGATGACGATGTATTGGCTCCGGAGGGCAGCCAGGTGCTCATGCTGTTGAGGAAGAAGAAGGATCAGTTGGGAGCTAAATGCCGTGAACCGTATTTCCGTGAAGTGAAGGAGGATGAAGACGATGAGTGACGGCTGTACGTTCTGTGCTCCAGCAGGTCTGTTCTTTGCTAACCAGCAAGTTTTGGTTGGAACATAAGAAATACACTAGTGGCTACAGTACTATTCTATTTGCGCACCTCGGTTTCTCACACATCGCCTGTTTCCTTGCTTTGCTGTGCAGGACCCAGCAAGTTTGCATCCTGTGTTGTCAAGGAGGGGAGAAGAAAGAAGAAACTGCAGAGGAGAGTCTGATGGCGAGATGGCCAAGCTTCAGTCTGCTCGGCGACTAGGCTGTGTCTGTGTGCACCTCGCCTCGCCTCGCCTCGCCGTGTGTCAAGTTGCAAGTTTAAATGCGCCTTTAGTTAGTGTTGAACACTAGAGTTGCAACTTCTATTATCATCCTTTAATTTGGACAAGAACTATGCTAACTAGTTGTTTCCTTCCGGATGTGTACTCGACAATGCATCGTTATGCCATGCACTTGGTTAATTTATTTCTCTCGTGTTATCTACAGCATTGCTCCGGCTTTTCTTTTTTGCTGTGTCTTCTCCCCTACAATATTGGATTCGTTGGATTGGCTGGCGCGCACGCGATTCACTTTTCGGTTGATTGGGTTTGGAAGCAGGGGAGGTTTTGGCTGTTCATTGCTAGTCGGACCAAGAGCTTGGTCACACTCACAGCACAAGGCACACGATCTGCTCGGTGAGCGACGCTGACCAGAGCAGGCATGCCGTCAACAACACCTGCAGCTGGTGAGCGGCGGAACGACGACGCCCACTCTATAGTTGCACTGTTGCGCGCCTCACGCTGTTGTAAAATGCAACGGGTAATCATGAGGAGCTCTCCTCGGCAGTTTGCAAACACGCTTGAGGAGCTGTCCTCGGCACCCCTTGCTGCTGTACCTTTGACGACAGGTCATTCTACCACGACCGAGGCAGCGACTCCTCGAGAACTCTGGTCATTTCTTCCAAGGCAATGCAGAGTGAGGCGGAGCGTAAACTCGACTCATTGGTATGTAGACCCTGCAATAAATCATTTCTTTCTTTTTTGTTTCTTAACTTCCTCTTCTTTAAATAATGTTGGAATTGCAATAGAAAAGAACGATGATAATGTGTGTGTTTCGGTGGGAACGCTAAAACGAATGGAGATCAACAGACTAAAGGTTTCTCCTAAGTGTTTGAGCACCCTACCTAACCCCGATATTGAGGAGGATGGCTTGCTTTCCTTCCACTTTGTTGGAGTGGTTACCGAGGTTGGATTGGATGAAGAAAGACCTGGGTCAATGTTTTGTGACTTCATAGCATCTTTAAGTAAATCAAAATCCCATTTCTTAAAAGAAAAAGAAAAACCCGTCCAAGAAGGAGAAGAAGTCCACTCCGACCCGAGTTTCCACATGAGAGGCATGTCCTGAAATAGCAAAGGTCCTTCAGACTTGGCTAACTAAACACGTCGGTGATTGTATGTTAGAACATGTGTGAATTTCGTGTTAATTTCCGAGCCTGGTAAATGTGACTTCCGTACGCATGTCCTAGACCACTTATCAGGTCGTTTTGACTTCACATGGCATAGTCTACTAACACAAGAAAGGTTTGGACGAATCTTACTTTGGGATATAAACCACAACCATGGACTTGTTAGCCTTTTTCGACTGGTTATTTTCACATGAAATTTCACCTCCGAAACAGAGCTTGTAATTTTACATGGAGCCTTGTCGCAGTCTACGGGGCTGCCCAAGATGAGCGTAAATCCGCTTCCTTCCTGAATTGGTGAATCTGGCAAAGGATATAACCCGCATCCAATGCTTATTGAAGAGGACTTTAATATCCTTGGTACTCGAAAGAGAAAAATAATGATAGTGATTGATGGTTTTATTCTTGTGCCTGAAGACTCGCTGGACTTTCCTATTCAGTGCTTGTGATTGATAGTTTGAATCTTCAGAAAGCCTATATGTCGGGGCGACAATTCACTTGGGCCAATAACCGTTCTGTGCCAATATACAAAAAGCATGACAGGGTACTCATGGATACCGAATGGGAGATAAAATTTCCTTTGGTAATTGTGCGGGCGCTTAGAACATATCGATGCAACTATCAGACCATGCGCCTATCAATCGTGATTCTACTTCTAGGAACCCATCTACTACGCCGCCCTTTCAATTTTAAATTGAGATGGCCGCACCGGAAGGCTTTGTAGCCATACGCAAGAATGTATGGGAGAGGCCCACCATTGGTCGCACACCTATTCAAAGATGGAACTTTAAAATAAGGGACATTGCTAACTCACAGGCGTCTTGCCGCAACGCAGCGATTTTGGACCAGCTGGGTATTCCCGATTTGGAAAGTGGCAACAGGTTTTAGATGATTAGCGAAGGATTATGGGGTAATTGCGGTGGGCCCCCCTGAAAATCAGGGGGGGTTATACGTTGTTTAATGGGTGGGCCTGAAGACTTGCATGCGTTTTCTGGACTTTGCATGTACGTGGTGGGTCCCTATATGCTTTTGATCGATTTGATTGCTCCAGCAAGCGAACGCGAAGGAGCTTTTCCGTAAAATAAGAGCCACAAGGAAATACCTCTCTGGAAGGACTAATTAAAAACACAAATGGAATTAATGTACAAAAGAGAAAAGAAACACCTCTCCACCATTGTTGATAACCTCGATAAAATCACAGAGACTTGCATCTTGTTACAACAAGAGCTTGAATGGAAAATTCAATCCAATGAGAACATTCCACATCTTTTGTGACAAGAGAAAATCAAATATTACCGAAAATCCATAGCCGATTCCATCTTGAAGGGAGACAGTAATACACGATACTTCCAACTGGTTGCCAATGGTCACATAGGAAGAAGTGTTTTTAGTCTCCAACAAAATGAGAGGCAGATCAAAGGTCAGGCAGAGCTCAAAAGTTATATCTCCAAATACTACAAATCTTTGTTTTGGGTCACCAAATGAAGGTAACTTCACCCTTGACGAGACCCAAACCGATGATATTCCACAAGTCATGATAGAAGATAACGATATCCTCACGGCACCATTCTTCGAGGAGGAGGTGAAAGTTGCCATGTTCCAAATGGAACATAACAAAGCTCCAGGATCAGATGGATTCCCCACTGAATTCTATCGGAATTTCCGGAATGTCATCAAGACAGACATATTGGACTTCTCAATTATTTTCATGTTGGCCAACTTGACCTTTTCAGGCTTAATTTTTGCGAGATCATTTGATACGGAAAATGAAGGAGGCTGAGCAGATCCAGTAATATAGACCCACATGTCTCCTTAATGTCAGCTTCAAGATTTTCACCAAAGTGGCTACTAAGAGGCTCAACACGGTTGTTGACCATGTCGTCCGAACATCTCAAAAGACTTTCATTCAACGAACAAATATACTCGATGGAGTTTTAATCCTACATGAGTCTATTCACGAGATGCATCGGAAAAACATGAGTGGAGTAGTTTTCAAGATTGACTTTGTAAAGGCCTATGCCAAGGTCAAATTGTCGTTCATTCAACATGCCTAAGAATGAAAGTATTCTCCAATAAATGGCGCTAATGGCTCCAAAATTTTGTTACTCGGGGCAATATGGTTGTCAAAGTCAATGATGATATGGGCCATTACTTTCAGACAAAAAAGGACTACGGTAGGGGTGGTAGGGGGACCCCGTGCCTCCAATGTTATTTAATATCATTGCAGACATGTTGGCTATTATGAGTTATCGCGCCAAACAGGACATTTAGATTTCAGGAGTAGTGCCACACCTTGTGGATGGTGGCCTCTCTATTCTGCAATATGCCTATGATGCAATTCTCTTTATGGAACATGACCTGGATAAGGCTCAACACCTGAAACTATTGCTTTCAACTTTTGAGATAATGCCGGCCTATTAACTTCCACAAAAGTGAATTGTTCTACTTTGGTGAAGCTAGTGAGGGGGCGGCTGTGTATGTTGGCCCGTTTGGTTGTGCGGCAAGCCAATTATTGAGTAAATGTTTGGGAATTCCAATTCTTTATCGGCTTCTCACTGCTATAAAGTGAAAACATGTAGAGGAGCGCTTAGAGAAATGGTTGGGCAGTTGGAAAGGCAAGTTGCTCTCTGTTGGAGGAAGACTGGTCTTGATCAACTATGTACTTACAAATATGTTTCTCTATATTCTTTCACTCTTCCAAGTCCCAAAAGGGGTCTTGCAGAGGCTAGATTATTTTAGATCCAGATTCTTTTGGGAAGGGGACACCGAAAAGAAAAGGTATATGTTGGTCAAATAGAGCGTGGTTTGTAGACCTGCGGGAGAAGAATGAGGCCTTACTTAGTAAATAGGTGTTCAAGTTACTTGCTAAGGAAAAATGTTAGTCTCTTCCGTTCCTTGCCGCCGTCTTCTTGGGTATCTTGCCGAGCGTCTTGTTGAATGCTTCGATTGCGCTCCTTTGGCTTTAGCGCTAGAAGATGACTTGAATATCCTCCTGATGGTGCTTGTGATCTTTAATTTGGTCTTGACTGACGGTGTCATACACCAGGGGTGGATCACCCAAGGGAGCCCAGCCTTAGGCTCACTAGGGCCCACAAGGCCCAAGACAAGAGTGAAACCCTAAGGAGGGCATTGAAGAGAAGGAGTTTGTTTTATCATGCGTCGAGGAAGAGGGAAAAATATAAGGGCATGCCAGTGCATCATAGTACACAAACAAAACAAAATAGGGAAATAGTCTCATTGGAGAGAACACAATTACAAGATTTCTGAAGAAAAAAGTTTGCTCTGTGGGCCTACTAGCACGGCCAGCTTGGCTGTGGCGATGTGCGATCTCCTCGTTCCTGGGGCCTCAAAAGGCTCATGGTTAATTACTCCGTGAGATACCTCTGATTAAGCCGTGTGGTCATCTTCATCATCTTCGCTTCGCGTCTCCATGCATGATGACGGTGGTGGTGTGTGTGGGGGGGGGGGGGGGAGGGGGAGGGAGACCGATCTTGTGTCCTCATCGATACACGTGTCGCTTAAGACGTGGCTTGTGCTAGCCATGCACGCTGGGTTGACGTAGCATGGGTCCTACTAAGTTTGGACTTCTTGACGACGTGGCGGCCTCTTCGGGTATGCAATGGAGTACGCCTCACGGGAGTTTTTTTGGGTGGAGACATGTGTTGGTGTAAAATTGTCACACGCTCACATCAGGATGACCGATGTGGTTGGCGCCTCATCTTAGCTAGACGCTGAATTTATGTAGGTCTGCCAAGACAAGGGAGCCGTCTCACGGGGCCATGGAAAGGTAGTGTCGGTGAAGTTACGTCGCCACCCTGCCGTCGCACCTTATCATCATGGGCTCTGGGTCATAGGAATCACCATGTGGTACCGTCTTCTCCTCCGGGTGATAGACAACACACACACATGGCGCTAGCTTTCTATTGGTCCCGGGCCATTCACTCTCTAATTTGTTTCCATTTTTATTGATATCTTCTACTCCCTCCATTCTTAAATATAAGACTTTTAGAGATTTCAATATGGACTACATACAGAGCAAAATGAGTGAATCTACACTATAAAATACGTCCATATACATCCGTACGAAGTCCATATTAAATTCTCTAAAAGACTTATATTTAGAAATTGAGGGAGTAGTTGGAAGGCCAATTCCTATAGAAAGCATAATATGTTGCGAGTTCGAGAGTTAAATGCACAGGACCACCACTTTCGTGTCATGACTTGGGAAAAAACACCACTTTACAAAACGTGACATTTTGCATCGAACCGAAGAATTGACAGTGGCAAAAAGACACTATGTTAAAAATGGTCAAGTTTTGACGCGGCAAAGCGGCCGCGTGGCTAGTGGTGGACGGCGCAAGCAGTAGTGGCTGTTAACAGCCCAACTGACCGAGCTGGTCGGAAGATTCCCAAAAAGGCAGTAGTGGCCCGCTCCCCTCCTATCGCTCACTCTCCCTCGCTCTAGCTCCTCTCTGCTCTGTCGCGACTCAACCCTGCCGCTGCTGCCGCTCAACCACACATTGCCTTCTCGGAAAGATAGGTACGAGAGCAGTGACAACGACGACATGCTAAACTTTGTCGGTAGGAAATGCCGCCACTACTATACTCTATCGGATAGCCCAGGGTTAGGGTTATGGATTTCAGATTGGGAATTTTCTTTTTGGTATTATTTGGACCGGATCTAGTGCATTTGACCACCCAAATTCCTTTTGAACTTGATCCAGCTGCTCCTAACCATAGATGACTCGGACTTTGAAGGAGATGTGGTGACAGAGGAGGGCCCAGTTGAGTGCTACCACAGGAAAATAGCAAATAAATTTGTAGCATTTGAAGGTAGCATTATTGGAAGGAGGTTTTATGGATGTGGTGAGGAAGTAAGTTGCATGTTTGTCCTTCTTTGCTTACTTGAAATATAATGTTAACTGCTTTGTTTCTTTGAATGTTTGCATTTTGTAGTAATTCAGTTATCTCTGTTTTACCATTGTAATGGTTAATGGTCACAACGGTTTGGAAAACGAGCTTATGAAGAGAGAGAGAGAGAGAGAGAGAGAGAGAGAGAGAGAGAGAGAGAGAGAGAGAGAGAAAGATAGAAAGAGAGAGAGAGGAGAGAGAGATCCTTAATCAGCTTATTTTGAGAGTTTACTTCCACAAAAATAGTTAATGACAAACATTGTTAACTTTTGTGATTCTCTGTAGCTTAGATGTTATGTTTCTCTTGTTGTTTCTTTGAAGCTTAACTGATGTGTGTCTCTATAGCTTAACTGCTCTGTTTCTTTGAATGTTTTCTCTTTAGGAGGAGCTAGAGACAAACATAGTTAAATAATGAATTTCTTTATGAAAAGGATTATGTTACACTGGTGTACCATTTCACCATTTGTAGCTGCTTATGGTTAAGAAACACATTTTTCTTGTAGATTGGCAATTGTGGCTATATTCAATGGGTTGATATGGAGTATCCTAAAGCTACTAAAAAAGCTCTTCAGAAGCTTTGGGAAAGATATGAAGGTTGTTGTGCTACTAGAACCAAGGAAGGGCTCATCATGCACAAGTAGTGCTTAAGATTGAAGAGGAGGTTGAGACTGCTAACCTGCGGTGCAAGAACTTTGTTGCTGGTGTTAACAAAATGCTCTGGGAATAAGTGCAATGTACCTATCAAGAAAATTACATGAAAATAATAGCGGAGGACAATGAAGGCTTGGAGAAGAAGCTAGACTAGAAGCAGTATCTCATAGAGGATATGAAGGCCATTCATAAAGCCCAAGGAGAACTGATCAGGAACACGAGGACTGAGTTGCATGAGATGAAGAGGGATAGGGATATCAATGTAATAAAGACGAATAAGAAGAAGAAGACGAAGAAGAATAAGAAGAAGAAGAAGAAGTATGCTACCCATCTATCTAATTTTCTTTACATTGTTTTAAGCACTACGATAACTATTTATATTGCTGGTGTTGCAATGCTGTGAAATATGTATGAGGTTTAGTTTGGGTCGTATCTATTGTTCTATGCACTATGCTACCTATCTAAATTGTTTGTGTGTACTATTTATGGAGTCCCCTTATCTGTCATGATGTTGCTTGTTAGCTGGTTCATAATAGAGGTAACATCAAGGATCACAAGAAGGGCTCATATGATTTCTTGCTAGCTAGCCTAATAACTGACCACATTGTTTGCATGAAGCATTACAAACTATGATCATTAGATGTACAAAATATATCACCAACATCATTAGCTCCTTGGTGTTCCATGGCCTATTATATATTCCTCAATCACACTCTCGAGGTTCTTCTTCTCCTCTTGAAGAACATCCATGTCCTCCTTGACCTCCTACATGGCCTTCCTAGTGTTCTGATGATATCTGCTTGAGAAGTCAGGATGCACCTCTACTCCTTGGACAACCTAATCTTCTCCATCTTTAGCTCCAACTTGACTGTTCCTTTAACTCTGCAAGCTTTTTCTTGACATCTTCAACATGCTTTGTTGCATTCTCATGTTCCATATGCTGCACCTTTCCATCTTGCTAATCACAAAGCTAGCCAACTTTCTCAACCATATCATTGTATTGCTTGCACATGAAGTCATTTTGCTTCTCTAGTTTGGCTATTTTTTTGTCATAAGCCTGTCTATCCATCACCATGCCTTAGTTCTGGCCATGAAACATCTCCCAAAGTTTTTTCAGGCACCTCTGAAATATGACAAACCAGGGACCATCAACGCACTCAATCACTCCACAATAAATACCTCCCGCAAATCCGGTTGACAACAGTAATTGTAATTCAGTTAACAATACCAAAGTCAGTTCAAACTATGATTCAAATAACACTATCAAATTCAGTTGACAGTAGTAATTTAGTTAACAGTAGCAATTCAGCTAACACTATCAAATCCAGTTAACAGTATTAATTCAGTTAATAGTAGCAATTCAGTAAACAAGAGAAAATCTAGTTAACACTAGTGATTCGTTAACAATAGCAAGTACAATTAGCACTAGTGATTCAGTTAATAGTAGTAATTCAGTTAACAGAGATGATTCAGTTGACAATAGTAATTCAATTAACACTAGTGATTCAGTTGACTAGTAGCAAATTCAGTTAACAGTAGCAAGTTCAATTAATAATAGTAATTCAATTAACACTAGCACATTCAATGGCAAACCACATTCAGTAAACAATAACTTCATAAACTATTACTTGCTTAGCACAACCATAGGATCTTCTACCTATGTTTATGCAATCGAATGCAACACATTTCTTGTCCCTAAACTTGTGAAGCTTGCATTTGATATGTGGATCAATCACTGACCCATAGAAGGAAGCATCAATAGTTGTATCAGGATTCTCATGCATTGACAAGAAGCCTTAGGCACGAACGAGAGGCAGCAAAAGGAGGATCTAAAATGTCACACTCTGCAATTCATAATATTCAAACCCTAACCCTAACCGAAACCAATGTATACATACCCACACATCCACGTCCATGCCTGTGTAGGTCAGCTCCTCCTTGCTGCTATCTTCCAGATCTCTCCAAGAAGGCATTGTGGCGGCAGCGGCCAGCGCAGAGGGGAGCGAGGGCGAGGCGAGGTGAGGGCACAGAGTGGATTTAGTGAGCGAGAGTGGAGAGAGGGCCATCGTTTCCTTTTGGGAATATTTCGACCGGCTTGGTCGGTCAGGCCGTTAACGGCCATTACTGTTTGCACCGTCCACCACAAGCCACGCGGCGCTTTGCCATGCCAAAAGCAGGTTCATTTTTAACTTAGTGTTTTTTGTCACCGTCAATTCTTGGGTTCGGTGCAAAATGTCATGTTTTGTAATGTGGTGGTTTTCCGTAAGTCATGGCACGAAAGTTGTGGTTCTGTGCATTTAAACGAAAAAAAGACATGAAGCAAAATCTCTTCGAACAGATGATAAAACAAGTCCTGCATTGTCCATGCAAGCACCGATCATTAGTTGGTACACAGTCAAAATACGACTTCAAACAATAGGACAAGGGGTTAAGTCGTCAAGATGCCATTAAAGAGATATAGTTACAACGATTTGGGAGATCTCTCTCTCTCTCTCTCTCTCTCTCTCTCTCTCTCTCTCTCTCTATCTCTCTCTTGGTCTTATTCCTCACCAACAGCTGAAAAGGGACCAGGCGACAGTGACTTCCATCCAGCACTTCCATTTCTTCATCGGCATGTAATTAGTGCTTGTTTCAGCTTCCTTAGCTACAAATGCTGCAGCAGTTATCTCTTGGTCTTCTTCCTCACCAACACCACGTTGCCAGACAGAAACTTTCAGATTCCCCCCTTTTTTAACAGAAACAACTTGGCGTGATAGCTTCACAGAGCCATCAGCATCAACTGGCAACTCATCACTACTAAAATCCAGTAATGAGATCATCACACCGCTTTCAGAGTCAGTGCTAGCAGTAAGCACACCACGAAAATCACGAGGAAACTGCCCTTCAATGACTTGAACACGAATTGTGGCTTCCACAGATGAACAAACAGTGTAATGCTGCAGCTCCGGTGTGCAAAGCTTGCTTGTGTGCTTAATAGGAAGGTAGCAGCCCAATCTGTATGTCTTAGCAAATTTGCTCAAATCTTTGTCCTCAGATTCAGTTGCACCTCTTACTTTGAGCTTAGCCTCCAAATCTGAAGGATCAATCGTCATGACAACACCACGGGTAGGACCGGTCAGTGTTAGGTAGGAATCCTGCATGCATCAGTCACTTAAGTAAACAATAATAAAAATAGATTCATTCATCAATAGCATGAACTGCAGTGGAATATATTCAGTTTATCCTTCGTTAATACAAGTGAGAGTGCATCTATCAAAACACAGTTAGTGTATCAAGTGGAACTTCATGATGGTGACTTGAGTCCAAAATATGCCGATGACAAACATGAAAATGTAACTTAACCATTAGCAGGATTTGCAAGAGGACATTTGAGATGTGAAGTAAACATGATAAATATTTATAACCCTTCAGCTTGCAGGAACCAATTGAACAATTGAACTATAAAACATTGCGTGGCAGAAATGGACAAAAAAAGAGGCAGCTTGTCTGTTCAATTGCAGAAGTGCATACCGTAAATTCTGTGAGTTGTATTACAAAAATATCTAAGAAAATATTAGCCTATGCTTCAGTGACAAATAGTAATAGTAACAACAATAAAAACATGATCATCATCATGATGATGACCTCAATAGTAATACTATAAATAACAACACGATATTTGTATACTCAAAGCAAACTGTGACATTACATACAATGTTTTGCAAAAAACTACGCATCATTTGTAATTTTCTGCCTCAAACTTGCATCATTATTCATGCATAGCTTCAATATCTATTTTTTCCCAAGTTTTCTGTATTTTACATAGCCAAATTCAAGCTGCGGTCACGTTTGTGTATCCTATTCCTAGGCCTGGTTGTAATATGGTGATGCACAAGAAAAGGAATGGTTTACTCCCTAGCTACTATTCCATTCCAGTCATTCATATCTACTACTCCGTCCCATAATGTAAAACGTTTTTGACACTAGTGTAGTGTCAAAAAACGTCTTACATTATGGGACGGAGGGAGTATGTATTAGAGTGGGACAAAATACAATCTTTTCGAACCTGCTCGCTGATTCTTTGGTAGTCATCCCTTTCACGGTTGAAAACCATAATGCGTTTGCGATCCACCACATCACGCACAGTGACAAAACCATAAACATCCAGCGGCCAATGTAACCCATTGGTTATTTCCTTCACCTGGACTGAAACAATCTGCAGGGTTGGCATGGTGCAGACAAGGCGTGGATAATTAGGGTCGTTGATATTTTCGTTGGTAAAGCGCATGCAAGAGATGTCCGCTGCAGCAAATACAATCTCGTTAGTTACAAGAGGGATGGTGGATGGGTGGAATCGAAAACAACATATCAATCAAAATTTAATATATCAAAGCGAAATAGTATTAGGAGATTTTCGCTGCATCGATCGATCCTAGCCAAAGAATGAAAGTAAACATACAAGGGATAATTAAAATGACAACAATCACACCCGCTATCCAGACAAGTGCGTGTAAATAGAACTCAGGACAATTAAAGTGGTACTCACATCAAACCCATTGGCATGTACGTACACAATATGGCAAGCCGTATGAAACAAATTTTGAGGAAACATGACAAATTGTGTGGCAACATGGCAGTGAGGAGAGGGGATCAACTTTTGAGTAGTACAATAACATTTTGCGTGTAGCCGGAAAGTGTAATCCCATGAAGTCATCAGCATCCATACTTGTTTATTTAATTTTCCTACTCTTTTAGGAAAAACCTGCAAATTTTACACAAGACAAATTTTCCTACTCTGTCCTTTTCACTTATGTTTAGATCTAAGACGCCAATGGATCAATAGGTTTTTATTGGAACACAAACGTCTGAATTGGTGATTTAGGAAAGAATAAGCTTGCGACGAGACTCGGACTTCGTTAATGGGCTTCCACACAAGACTCGGACACGACGAGGAGGCATGTAGTACTCGTTTGCCTAAAAAAAAATTGCAGTACTGTTTTTATTTGTTATTACTCAAAAAAAAATGTAGTACTAGTTTTTTAACCTTACTCAAAAAACAAATACTGGTTTTTAACCGCAAATGTTATGTCTCGCTTATAGCGAGACTTGTTAGAGTTGTATTTCATATACGTACGTGTACGTGTTGTATACCCTTTGTATTTCTTTGTTGTACAAGTTGATCTAATCAATATAAAGAGATGCCAGCCGGTTGGGGCTAACCACGGCAAACAATTCCTTTTGACTTGGTATACAAAGCGGGTCGATCCGACCTAGGGTTTCACTCACGCGCTTCCGCCGCCACCGTCTCTTTTCCCCGCCGCCGCCGCAGCAGCACCTCGACGCGATGGGTGACACTGCTGCCGCGTTGCAGCTCACCCTCTCCACTTCGAGCACCTCGTCCCAGTCCTCTGCACCATCCATCCCCGCCGGCGCCATCGTCTCCGCCCCTACCTGCCAAAACCTCAACACCATCACAGTGCGTCTAGATCACACCAACTATCTGCTCTTGAAGATGTAGGTCGTCCCCAACATCGCCCGGCCAGGGCTGGTACGGCTTCCTCGGCGGCTCCTATGGAGCCCTCCAGCCACGATCACTGAAGGAGACGGTGCCAAGGCCGTGACCAAGCCCAATCCGGAATACACCTTGTAGTTCTACACGGATCAGCGTGTCCTCAGCATCCTCGTCGGCTCCATGACGGAGGAGATCCTCGGCCATGTCATCGGCCGTACCACTGCGTCCTCTGTGTGGGCGTATCTCGAGTCCATGTTCTCGGCGCAGAACAGGGCCGGGGTGCGCCAGATGCGGCGTCAACTCTCGACGCTGAAGAAGAACGACCTCACCGTTGTCGCCTACTTTCACAAGATGAAGGGTTTCGCGGACGCCATGGCCCAGGTGGGGTCACCTCTCCCCGATGCTGAGGTGATCGACTACATCGCCGTCGGTCTCGGGCCTCAGTACGAGTCCCTCCAGCACTCTCTCATGGTGTTGGCGGCCGCCGGCGCTGACAATCTCAGCCTGTCGGATTTCTACTCCATGCTCCTCTCCTGCGAAGCCCTGAAGGAGCAGAACGCCTTCGCCCCCGAGTTCTCCACCTCCGCTAATGCTGTGGCACGGCAAGGCGACGACCGTGGAGGGGGGCGCATCTTCGCCGACACCACCAACGACGGCCGCGGCGGGGGTTGCCTTACTCCCTCGCACGGAGGCGGTCAGTACAATGGCGGCCAGCAGGCCTCCCGCGGTAACAACCGCCCCAACCAAGGGGGCGATGGTGGTGGCAACGACGGAGGAGGAGGACAGAGCAACGGTGGTGGCAGGCGCAACAACCGGCGCGAGCGCCCCCGCTGTCAAGTTTGCCGGTTCTGGGGGCATGAGGCTCTCTAGTGCAAACAACTTCAACCACGCGTCTCAGTATGATGAAAATCGTGCTGGAAATTCTGCCTCTTCCCAACCTCTCACCAACGACATGTGCCGGATGAACATCCAGGAGTGCTACCACGGCACGGACCAAGTGCAAGTCGCCAACGGTGCAGGTTGTCTATTACACATGTTGGTCACTCTCGTTTACCTGGTTCATCCGCCCCAATTGAACTAAAAAATGTTCTTCTTGTTCCTGATCTTAGCACTAATTTGCTCTCCGTTTATCGTCTTGTTTCTGACAATAAAATCTTTGTTGAATTTCACAAATTCTTTTTCTATGTCAAGGACAAATTCACGAAGAAAATTCTTCTTCGCGGTAGGAGTCGTGGCGGCCTCTACCCTCTTCCGTTCAGTCGTGCCGTCACCTCTGGACGTCATGCGTCTTCCGGCGTTCGGCTGACTACCGAGTAGTAGTGGCATTGGTGTGGCACCCCGGCTCTAAGAAAACCGGAACGCCCCGTATTTCAGCCCAGAGATCGAGGAGAAGTCTTTTGAAATACGGCACTACTTAGCATAGAACAAACCAGCCTTCTATTATTTCGCGAATATGAATACAAGGTCTCCGATATTATAATGAATAACATCGGTACAGGGACACTACGCCATCCTCAGTTGCTCTATGCAAGCAGCAGAAACAACTCGAAGCAGCGGAATAACTCTAGCAGCGGAACAACGAAGATGGTGGTGAATTCCACTCCGCAGGGACTCTGGCTGGAACGCTTATCCTAGCTCGCACGAATGGGAACCACGACAAGCAAGCAATCAAATCCGGCATGACCTGCAAACTAGCATGACACTCCAGGTCAGTACATTGAATGTACTTGCAAGCTCACAATAACCAGAAGCATTCAAGACAAACAACAACATGGCAATTACAGGTTAAGCAGAAATTAACATGATATCATCAGAACAACATGGCATGACCAACATAAACATGATACAACTATCACAACATGAACATATTAATCCGACAATACTAGCATGCGACAAGATGACACTATATGCACCACTTATTCTGCTCGGGCTACCTCATAACCAACACATGCATCACTTACCAACCTCGGACATCACACGATTACCTCAGGATCAAATCAAGCTTGGTATAAACAATACCGTAGTAATCAGTAAGTGACCACAAGGAGCTTGACCTTTACCCACGATTCTCGTACAACATCACGAATATACAACAACTCGGTATCCTCGATACCATCGTGATCCTTACGACAATCACAACCCGACCAACACTTGGTCCCAAACCGTGATCCTTACAGCGATCACAACCCGACCAACAAATAGCACGTGATCCTTACGGCGATCACAACCCGACCACTAAATGGCCCGTGATCCTTACAGCGATCACAACCCGACCAATAAATGGCTCGTGATCCTTACGGCGATCACAACCAACTTATCTCATTGTTATTAAACATATTATTCTTATTACTGGTGACACATGGTGTGACCTACTTTCGACCTGGGCCCTTATCCGCGGGCGCGGCTATCGATAGATTTAATATACACTCTGCAGAGGTTAGTACACTGTACCCACACTACGGAACCCATGGCCTCGCACTCCCATTCGGGTGGACCAACGGCGTTCCGACAAAACCGTCCTACTGCCATGACACTCTCCCGGCCACTCCGACTCACTCCCCACAGGCTAAGTCATGGGTGGCCCCGTGTCTAACTCAAGAAACAACGACCACCGTCGTGGCCCAACACATAAACGATCCCACACGGGGATCCGCCGGCTATAACAACTACGGGCACACAAGGTTATGCTTGCCTACCGGGCCAGGGTACAGCACGCCCATAACCTTCCCTCGTTGGAGGCACCGGCGAGAGGCACGACAATAGACCCAGTTAGGACCGTCCCATACCGGTAAGCGTGGTTGCACTGGTCAGCATCGATTCAGCGGCACCATGACTCAGCCAACAATTGTTCAAGTTCAATTTAATCCGGTTAACTTGAATGCAAATATGCTGAGCCATGATAAAATACATGGACATGATATCAACATCATCTTGAGAGTATCACATAACTTTCCACCATATCAACAATAAATCATATCCACTGAGCATCGCATACTGACTAGCATGACCATCTCAAACATCAACATGTACTACTAACAAGCATAAACATATGAAAGGAAATACTAGCAGGTATAACATGATAACAGAGCACAAGACAACATAGCACAAAAGTGAACATGCAAATCTGAACATTACCGGAACAACGATAACCATCTTTTCAACAAGCAAACATTTATTAATTATTCAAGTTGAAAACCATGGCTACTGCATGACTATCATGCAAGTGGGTATTGTCGCTTGCCTGGGGTGGAAGAAATCATCGGGAGAAAGTGCGAGAAACTCGCGGAACGAATCGCCGAAAAACGTACTCTCTCGGAGGGGGCTGAATAAGGGAAAGGGCATAAAGGTCATTTTCACAGTGTCAAACCATAGTGAAAGCATGACCAATAGAACGGGCTCGATGAAACGAAGAAGTGAGCATTGGTTTCACCTTATTTGGAGCTACGGATAAAACGTTATGGACGTTTTTCTGCCAGGGACCTATCTGTAAAACTTTATTTTACAGACTGGGCCAAAACAGAAAAATGGAAAACGTAATCTTTGAAATACGCTTCCACTTACGCTGACGTGGCGTGGACTGGTCAAAAGGGGTAGAGGCAGGGCCGGCTTGTGTGGCTGACAGACGGGTCCCACGGGCGTTGACTCTCTCCTCCCGCCTCCTTCTTCTTCTCCCCGACGGGGCGCTGGGCAGAGGCGAGGCCTGTAGGAGATATGCCCTAGAGGCAATAGTAAATGATATTATTTATCTCCGAGTTCATAATTATGTTTATGTTCCATGCTATAACTGCAATGATTCTCGAGTCTACAATATCCACGAGGCTCGGAGGAAGACTCATATGCACATGTGGAATAATAAACGGTAAGAAGTATTCCTAGTTTGGCCTCTAAGACTAGCTCAAGTGTTGCATGATGGTTCCGTTTTCCTGGTCATGGGCATGTCTATGCCAGCAACTTTGAGGGCACAATGTTAAGAAAACATTTGTGTTGAATCGACCCGGTTTGATGTTATGCTATGAGATTCATTCGTCACAAGTTAATGGTAAATAACACTGAGATGGTTAACGTTTGCATGATTCCTTAGACCATGAGATTATTGAGTTTCTTCATGCTTGCTTCATGAACTTTGGGGTTTGTTAAACGTCATCCGTAAATGGGTGGCTATTACGGCGGCTTACGGGTTCATGGAAAAGTGTGTCAAGTAACTTGATAGCTCAAGATTGGGATTTGCTCCTCCGACGATGGAGAGATATTCTCGGGCCCTCTCGGTGTTACGGTATCCATCATCGTCTGCCGGACACGGTGTGATTTGATCACAGGGATGCGGAACACGGAAGCGAGAAAAGAGAACAAAACCCGATGAGGTAACTAGCATAGTGGACAAGTTGTTGATCCACGGGGATGCAAGTAAATCTCACCTCGGGTCTTTGTAACATATCACGAAGCAACAGGCACTGGTGGAAAAACAGGCTTCCGTCCAGCCCCATAAGTCGCGAAGCTGTAGGAACCGCGACTAATGGGACCTTTAGTCGCGGTTCTGGAGGTGAACCGCGACCAAAGGCCTGGGCCCAGGGCGCTCGGTGGCCAGCTGGTGCGTGAGGGGCTTTAGTCGCGGTTGGCCGGGACAACCGCGACTAAAAGGCTCGAGCACCTTTAGTCACGGTTTGCCGTGCCAACCGCGACTAAAGCCCCTCCCCTATATATACCCATCCAGCAGCCAACACTTAGCCATTTGGAGCCATTCTCTTCACAAGTGGGTGTAGGTTTGCTTTTGGTTCCTCTTATGCACATAAGGTGTTTGATGAAATGCCCCAAGAGCATGAAACAAACATGACATGAAGTGTTGGAGCCACACTCTTGATCGCGGTTAGCAACTTGATGAACCTTTGATGTGTCAATATGCATGTGTGTAGTTCATTGTTTAATTTATATTGTTTGTAGCTAGTTAGTTTAACAAATGCATGATGGTTAATTATATATTTTATATTATAATAATGCAGATGAATCGGCAATGGATGTACGGTAACCGACTCTCCGGCGAGTTCACTACGGGTTTGAAAGATTTCCTCGTAGTGGCTAATGCGAACAAGCTAGGGGGTTATGTTATCTGTCCATGTGTTATCTGTAAGAATGAGAAGGGTTACTCTTCCTCAAGAGTTGTTCACATGCATCTGCTTGAAGGGTTTCATGCCAAGCTATAATTGTTGGACCAAGCATGGAGAAAGAGGGGTTATAATGGAAGAAGATGAAGAAGGGGATGATTTCATCGATGAAAGCTATCTTGCTCATTTCGGTGATACTTTCATGGAGGATCTGCTGAAGGTGAAGGGGAAGGTGAAGAAGAGGCACGTGATGATCCCGTTGATGATCTTGGTGGGACCATTGCCGATGCACGGAGACGCCTGGCCCGAAAAGGAGAGGAGAATTTGGATCGCATGTTAGAGGATCACAGAAAGGCGCTGTACCGGATGCGATGATGGTCTGAAAAAGCTGGGCTGCACTGGATTTGCTGAAATGGAAGGCAGAGGCAGGTGTAGCTGACTCGGCATTTGAAAACTTGCTGAAAATGTTGAAGAATATGTTTCCAAAGGATAACGAGTTGCCCTTGATGCGTCTGAAGCAAAGAAGGTTGTCTGCCCTCTAGGTTTAGAGGTTACGAAGATACATGCATGCATCAACGATCGCATCCTCTACCATGATGAATACGAGAATTTGAATGAATGCCGGTATGCACTTTGCATTGCGTTATAAGATCGAGGCGATGACCACGGTGGCGATGTTGAGGGCGAAACCAGGAAGAGGGTTCCCGCCAAGGTGATGTGGTATGCTCCTATAATACCACGGTTGAAACGTCTGTTAAGGAACAAAGAGCATGCCAAGTTGTTGCGATGGCACAAAGAGGACCGTAAGTCGGACGGGGAGTTGATACACACCGCAGATGGAACGCAATGGAGAAAGATCGACAGATGGTTCAAAGATTTTGCAGCTGGCGCAAGGAACATAAGATTTGCTCTAAATGCGGATGGCATGAATCCTTTTGGCGGCAGAGCTCCAGCCATAGCACTGCCCGTGACTCTATGCATCTACAACCTTCCTCCTTGGTTGTGCATGAAGCGGAAGTTCATCATGATGCCAGTGCTCCTCCAAGGTCCGAAGCAACCCGGCAACGACATCGATGTGTACCTAAGGCCATTAGTTGATGAACTTTTACAGCTGTGGGGTGGTGTCCGTGTGTGGGATGAGCACAAACAAAAGGAATTTGACCCTCTGGCGTTGCTTTTCGTAACCATCAACGATTGGCCTGCTCTTAGTAACCTTCGGGACTGTCAAATAAGGGATACAATGCATGCATACTTTGCTTACATGAGACTGAAAGTGTACATTTGCCAAATTGTAAGAAGAACGTGTACCTTGGGCATCGTCGGTTTCTTCGAAAATTCATCCAGTAAGAAAGAAAGGCAAGCATTACAACGGCAAGGCAGATCACCGGCGAAGCCTGCGGAACGCACTGGTGCTGAGGTATTTGATATGGTCAAGGATTTGAAAGTCATCTTTGGAAAGGGTCCTGGCGGACAATCAGTTCCGAAGGGTGCTGACGGGAACGCAGCCATGTGGAAGAAGAAATCTATTTTCTGTGAGCTATAATTTTGTAATGTCCTAGATGTCCGCTCTGCATTCGACGTGATGCACGTTCACGAAGAATATTTGCGTGAACCTCCTAAGCTTCTTGGGCGTGTATGGGAAGACAAATGATACAAAGGAAGCACGGCAGGACCAGCAACGTTTGAAAGACCCTGATGACCGGCATCCGGAATGGTTTCAAGGTCGTGCCAGCTACGCTCTGACCAAAGAAGAGAAGGTCATCTTTTTTGAATGCCTGAGCAGTATGAAGGTCCCGTCTGGATTCTCGGCCATTATAAAGGGAATAATAAACATGGCGGAGAAAAAGTTCCAAAACCCGAAGTCTCACGACTGCCACGTGATTATGACGCAATTGCTTCCGATTGCTTTGAGGGGCTCCTGCGGAAAATGTTCGAGTAGCCATTGTGAAGCTATGTGCATTCCTCAATGCAATCTCTCGAAGGTAATCAATCCGGAAGTTCTACCACGATTACTGAGCGATGTGATCCAATGTCTTGTCAGTTTCGAGTTGGTGTTCCGCCATCCTTCTTCAATATTATGACGCACCTCCTGGTTCACCTAGTCGAAGAGATTTTCGTTCTCGGTCCTGTATTTCTACACAATATGTTCCCCTTGAGAGGTTCATGGGAGTATTAAAGAAATATGTTAAGTAACCGTGCTAGGCAGAAGGAAGCATCGCCAAGGGCTATGGAAATGAGGAGGTAATTGAGTTTTGTGTTGACTTTGTTCCTGACCTTAAGCCGATTGGTCTTCCTCGATCAGCGGCACGAGGGGAGACTAAGTGGAAAAAGGCACGATCGGAAGGAAATCAACGATATGTATGGACGGCCATTCTCGACTGAAGCACACCACACTGTCTTGACCAATTCCAGCTTGGTGGCTCCGTGCTTTGAGAAACACAAGAATATTTTACGTTCGACAACCGGGAAGCCTGAATCCTGGATTAGGAAGGCCCACATGGAGACTTTCGGCAGTTGGTTGAGAAAACATTTAATGAATGACAATGATGTTGTAGATCAGCTGTACATGTTGGCCAAGACACCATCTTCGACTATAACGACTTTCCAAAGTGCGAGATAAATGGGAATACATTTTACACGATCGCCCAAGATAAAAAGAGCACCAACCAAAACAGTGGTGTCCGCTTTGATGCAGCAACCGAGAATGGGCATCAGGTCACATATTATGGTTACATAGAGGAGATATGGGAACTTGACTATGGACCCTCCTTTAAGGTCCCTTTGTTCCGGTGCAAATGGTTCAAGCTAACAGGAGGTGGGGTAAAGGTGGACCAGCAATACGGAATGACAATGGTGGATTTCAACAATCTTGGTTACCTTGACGAACCATTCGTCCTAGCGAAAGATGTCGCTCAGGTTTTCTATGTGAAGGACATGAGTAGCAAACCGAGGAAGCGGAAAGATAAGAAAGCGATCAGTACATCATGCGATGATCCAAAAGCGCCACATTGTTCTTTCAGGGAAAAGAAACATCGTGGGAGTGGAGGACAAGACAGACATGTCGAAGATTATAATATGTTTGCTGAAATTCCGCCCTTCAAAGTGAACACCGACCCAAGCATTAAGTTAAATGATGAGGATGCTCCATGGATACGGCACAATCGTAAGCAAGCAGGGACACAAGGGAAGAAATGATGTGTAATAATTTATTGTACCAAACTTTGTTGAATGGATCATGTGAATTATATTACCCGTGATGTGTTTGGTGTCCATTTTGAATGATTCGAGATACCACTGATGATACATGAAATTTGGAGTGATTTAGTCATACTCCTGCCTAGGCGTATAATATGCATACTAAGTAGTCTTCATAGCCGCCGTAAATCGTTGTCTTGGTAGTAAATGCGCCTTCTAAGTTGCCGCCGTAAATGCGTCGCTGCTTTGTAAATCGCTCTTTGTAAATCCTTGTCGTAAATGGCGCTCGTGGCTCGAATCGAGGGTAGCGCAGGCGGGGATATCGCCGGCCGTGATGTAGTCCATGACGCTCTGCGAGTCCGCCATACCACCATAGCCGACGGCCGGCCTCGTGGAAGTTCCCGGGAGGCAGACCGTCCTCCTCATACTGGCGGCGCCCTCTCACGCCGATTGATGAAGAAAGCGTCCCAAGTATGCTGGTTATCGGGATGCCGGCGAGGATTCATCCGCTGCTCCGGCGTGAGGTCGAGGTAGTAGTGGTTCGTGATGGCCGCCCGGCCTTGATACCACGAGGGACGGGAGGGACTGCACGCCCAGCGCTAGGCTCCACGGTGGGGCCTTGATAGCCGGTGGACAAGGGTAGTTCGAGGCGCAAAGCTCCTCCACCTGCTGGTAGGTTAGAGTGGAGTGCGGTGGAAGCCATGAGAGAGTGATGAGAGATTGTAGAGATGTGATAATGCTGGCCAAGCCGGGCTACATATATATGTAGTGAGAAATGGCGGGGAAAAATGGGAGCGGGAAGACAGGAGGCGGGAAGAAAGTGGCGGGAAGAAAGAGGCGGGAAGACAGGGAAGAAATGGCGGGAAAACCCTAAACCTCTGCAGTGGCCTTTAGTCAGCGGTTGGGCAGGCGACCAGCGACTAAAATAGCAACAATAAGTATTTTGCTGTAAGTAGAAACAAAATAAAATAAATAAAGCAACAAAGAAAACAAAAAAATGTTTTCAAATTTGAAAACTAATGGCACTAACAGAAAGTTTATAATTTTTCTAAAACTAAAAGCAAAAAGAATTAAAAAATAAAGCAAAAAACAACAAAAAATAAATAATAATGCAGAAAACAAAACAAAAAAACTGGAAAAAATAGTGCCGCCTAAGTATTTTGTTGTAAGTAGAAACAAAATAAAAGAAATAAAGCAACAAAGAAAACAAAAAAGTGTTTTCAAATTTGAAAACTAATGGCACTAATAGAAAGTTTATAATTTTTCTAAAACTAAAAGCAAAAAGAATTAAAAAATAAAGCAAAAACAACAAAAATAAATAATAATGCAGAAAACAAAACAAAAAACTGGAAAAAAAATAGTGCACCTAAGTATTTTGTTGTAAGTAGAAACAAAATAAAATAAATAAAGCAACAAAGAAAACAAAAAAGTGTTTTCAAATTTGAAAACTAATGGCACTAACAGAAAGTTTATAATTTTTCTAAAACTAAAAGCAAAAAAGAATTAAAAATAAAGCAAAAACAACAAAAATAAATAATAATGCAGAAAACAAAACAAAAAACTGGAAAAAAATAGTGCATCTCTTTGGACCCCCACGGCCTGAATACGACTAGAAACCCTACATGGGCCAGGATTCAGGCCCGCAGGAGGCCAAGTAGGCCCACAGGCACATAGCTAGTGACAGATTAGGCCCGAAAGCCTGCAGTTGAGAGGAGCTCGAGAGGGTGGGCGCAGCGCGCTTATAAACAACTCTCGAGCTCTCTCAACTAGCGAGTGGGACTAAACTTTTAGGCGAGGCAGCACAAGGCCTTTAGTCGCGGGTCGCCGAGACCAGCCGCGACTAAAGGTGGGAACCTTTAATCATGGTCGCCTGCCCAACCGCGACTAAAGGTGAGGCGCGGGACCGCATAAAAAACCGCCAAAACCCCTTTAGTCGCGGTTGGGCAGGCGACCAGCGACTAAAGGGCACCTTTAATCATGGGTCTCGTCGCCAACCGCGACTAAAGGGGGCTATAAATACCTGTCCCGTTCTCGTCTTCTCCGATTCCGCCTTTGTTAAATGGCGCCCTCGGCGCCGCCCGCCGTCGCCCTCGCCCTCGGCCGCGCCGCTTTGCCGTCGCCGTCGCCCTCGACGCCGCCCGCCGTCGCCCTCGCCCCTGTAACCCCCTCGACGCCGCCCGCCGTCGCGCTCGCCCCTGTAACGCCGCCCGCCTCCGACCTCCCTCCCTCCCCCTCCCCTCTCCCCCCCCGCCGTCGGCCCTCGTCCGCGCGGCCACCCCCCTTCCCGATCCACGACGCCGCCCCTGACCCTCCACGCCCCCTTGGCCCCGGTCTTCCCTTGCCCGGCGATTAAATGCCACCACTGCCTCAGCCTCCCGAAGCTCCTGCCCGGCCCCCTCCTCCTTGATTTTTTTATCATGTATTAAAAAATGTTAAACTCATATATGAAAATGTATTTAAAAAATATTCTTGATACAAAAAAAATGTAGAATGAAAACCAAAATAAAGAAAGAGGGAAAATGAAAAACAATGAAATCCAAAAAGGAAACTAAAGGAAAAATGAAAATGAAAAATAAAAGCAAAGAAACAAACGCAAAAAAATAGAAAACTATGAATACCGACAAAGAAACAAAGAAAAACAAAAACTCGCTGAAAACTAAGAAGTAGACAAAAAACCAAAGGAAAAAGAAGGAAAATTTGAAAAAAGGAAAATGGATAAAAACCATGAAAGAAACAAAGAGAAACCAAAAGAAAAACGAAAAAACAAGATATAGCAACAAAAAAGAATACCAAAAACCGAAGAAGAAAGAAAAACCAAACAAATCACAAAAAAGAAACAAAAAAACGAAGAAATGAAAACCAAAATAAAGAAAGAAGGAAAATTTGAAAAAAGGGAAAATGGATAAAAACCATGAAAGAAACAAAGAGAAACCAAAAGAAAAACGAAAAAAACAAGATATAGCAACAAAAAAAAGAATACCAAAAAACCGAAGAAGAAAGAAAAAACCAAACAAATCACAAAAAAGAAACAAAAAAACGAAGAAATGAAAACCAAAATAAAGAAAGAAGGAAAATTTGAAAAAAGGGAAAATGGATAAAAACCATGAAAGAAACAAAGAGAAACCAAAAGAAAAACGAAAAAAACAAGATATAGCAACAAAAAAAAGAATACCAAAAAACCGAAGAAGAAAGAAAAAACCAAACAAATCACAAAAAAGAAACAAAAAAACGATACCCTCTCCCACCCCTTCCTCGCCCCCTCCTTTTGCCACCGCCCTTTCGCCACCGCCACCGCCACCGCCCCCCTTCTTCACTTAATTAATTTGTTTTTACTACATGTTTTCAGGACTGACATAATGGCGGACGATAGAGCTGACCCGATTATGGACAACTATGATCCGGACGGTGAAGCACATATGTTCGGCATCATAAACGGCGATATTCAATATGTGCCGACCGGAGAAGAAGAAGATGATATCTCTTCTTATCTGAACCTTAATGGTGAAGATGAAGGCGCCGTCGACAAGATGATGCCGAAGAAAGCGTCGATAAACGACGATCTTCAAATGGAAGTAGCAACCACCTCCGGCGCCGAGGTATATATATACATTGAGCCTCTGGTGATACAAACTAACTGATTTGAATAAATATGTGTGTACTAACGCACGCGACTCTCTTTCTTATTTTAGCCCTCGGCGGATCGTCGAAACAATCGAGTACGTCGTCAAAGCGTGGCGCAACCAAGACGATGAAACAAGGAGAAACATGCACCATCGAGGTTGTCGACAAGTGCAACCGGCAGGCAGCTGGAGCCCGCAAGAACGCCACCAAGTTTGTCAGCCAATGCGGAGCCATTGTTAGAGACAACGTCTCGATCACCGTCCGAGGAGTGGAATGAGCCAAAGAAGGCACGAATTGATGGTTTCACTTTTGTCGATAAGAGAACAAAAAAGATTGCTTCAAGAAGCTTATGGAACATTTCGTTCTACCTCCGGAATACAACAAATTCGATGAGGAGGGTAACAAGATTGAGGAAAACAAGGAGAGGAGGAGGCTAGTCAAACAGTTCGCTCTTCATAAGATGGCCGACGCATTCGGAAATTCAAGCAAAATCTAGCCCGTGACTTTGTCAAGCAGAACAAGACTCCGGATTTCAAAGGACAATATGAGAAACTGAAACATGATTGGCCAGAATTTGTGAAGCAAAAGAAATCGGAGCAGTTCATTGAAATATCGAAAAAATAAGGAAAATGCGGCTAAGAAGGAGTACAATCATGTTATGGGGCCAGGAGGGTATCGCATTTTGGTGCCTAGGTTGGAGAAGATGGAGAACGAGATGAGGCGCGAGGAATCCGTCCAGTGCGGAGGGATGGGACCCAAGGGCCAAAAGCTGGTGGTACGGGCATGGGGGAACGCTGAACCCGGAGAGACAGGGAGTGTGTTTACGGGGCAAATTAATTAAACCCACCCAAGCCCTTATTGGCGCAATGAAGGATGCTCAACAGGGGAAGATCAAGTTCAACAGAGAACGACGCGGCTGACAAAAGCCCTCGGGAATCCTGAACACGGAGGGCGTGTACGAGGCATGGGGCACATTCCGTGGAAAATAGGGTTCCCCGAGCGATGACCCGTCTGATTCTGAAGCCGTAAGAGAAAGATGGATCGGGAAGCAGATGTTGTGGCGCGGTTGGCATCGGAAATGGATGTGATGAAGAAAACCATGAGTGTACTAGTAGTCGAAGAGATGCAGCTCGGGTGCAGCATGAAGATCATCCAGCGGATCTCGGAAGCCAGCAGCGGAGAAGCAGCGTGGCTTCCACGGAGGCCCCACCGGCTGGTGCAGATGCACCGACGATCGAAATTACTGCACCGGAGCCTCTGGCGGTCGAAATTACTGCACCGGAGGTCGAAATTACTGCACCGGAGCCTCCTCGCTACCCCGTGGACGATATAAAGGAGATGAAAGAATGTCATCTGTATTATCCTATCGGGAACATGTCCATGAAGGTAGCCATCGGCAGTGCTTTACCATGTTTACCTGGAGCACTCCACCACAACAACCCCATTCAAGATGGCTATGCTCGTGTCACGGTGGAGGACATAGTCCAAGGGTTTGAGGACCTGGAGATTGACATTGCTACACCTGAAGGGGAGAAAAGACTTGGAGATGTCAAGCGCCATTTCATTCTATGGCAAAAGAAGTTTATCAAGTTTCTAGGCGAGGCGCCAAGGACAACAAGTCCACCCCCTCACGGTGGTGGTGGTGGCGTGGCGGTGGTGGTGGTGGTGGTGGTGGTGGCGGTTCACCTACACCTCCCGTCACGTAAGCCGGCCGCCGCCCCTAGTCCCACAACGTCCGGCGGGTGATCATCCGCCGCCCCGATCCTCGTCCGGCGGGTGATCGACACCGCCCCCAATCCACCTCTGACAAAGAGGCGTAAGCAGTCCTGGATTATTAACCCGGACCCTTATGTACCTAAGACCACAAAGGTACCGGAGCCATCATCAAGCCTCTCCCCACAAGGCCTTGGGAGCGTAGTGCCGAGGAAGTCGGCAGCGCCGCTGCTGATTTGGAGAAATGGAAGGCGGACTGCAAGAAGAAAAGAGAGCCGAGCCCAAGCCAGTATTTTCTCGATAAGCAAAAGAAGTGGGCTAAGTCATTTTTGAGCACACCGTCCCAAGCCCCAAGAATCTGCCTAACGACTATGAACGTGAACTTGTGAGGCAGGCACTCATGTTCAAGGAGAACAAAGAGCGGGAGAAGGCCGAAAGTAAACAAAGCGGGAAACAAGTTGCCCAGCTCGGGAACAAAGTAAACAATCGATTGCCCGCTTATAGTGGAAGCCTTCATCCGGATGACCCCGAGATCATACAAGCTGCGGCAACACATGGATTGACTGTAACGAGTGCGGAGAACAAGCGGCCAACTTAGGTATTACTCTTCGTGAACTGTTAGGCCTTGATGAGGCGCCAGTGAAGGAGGTAGTAATTACATATGTCAAGAATGGGCCTCTCGTCGAGCCTGCGCAGAAAAGGATCTACGACCAAATGAAAGGTCTGCTGAATTGGTACAAGGGTTACATAAAAATAAAAACGCCAAAGAATATATTTATGCGGAAGTTAGACATGAGCATCACTTCAAACATTACTATGTACAAATTGCACCGAGTGAATTGTTCCAGCTTTTCAATCTCTTGAGCTCGACAAATCTATCATCGGTTGCTACGTTACGTAAGTGATTTATTAATTTCTACCCCATCTCGTTCATATTGCCTGCACTATATATATGTCCTAACTATATTGTTGTGTCCGCTATTATATATGCAGAATGAAGATTAAGGAATGCAGAGTAAGGAACATCCATGATGTTGGGTTCATTGACCCACACATCGTTAATGGATATGTGTTGGAGCGTCACCCCGCCGACGTGGAGGCAGACCTGTGGCAGTTTCTTACAAAGCAGGATCTCAAAAGTGATATTCTATTTCCTTACCATTTTGGGTGAGTGTTTCTGTCTTGAGCACATTCTCTTTTGTTTACTCCATGCATGGTATGTGGCGGCTAATCGATGAGTTATGCATGACGTCTTGTGCATGTATGTCGTGTCCGCAGGTTCCACTGGATTCTGCTAGTAATTAAAGTTAACACCTCAGAATGTCTCGTCCACGACTCTCTGAATATGGATCCAAAGATTTGGGCCGACATGAGAAGAATGCTGCAGAAGTAATTATTTTCATTCATTTGCGCTCTATATCGATCGGCCTATTTCGTTCATTTCCTAATATCAAGTAACTAATAACTCTCTTGTTCATTTAATTTTCTTTGCCTCGTAGGGTTTGGAGACGGTTCGTAGATACAAAGGTCGGTGAATTCAAAAAAGAGCTAGAATTCAAAATGTTAAAGCCTAAGAATGCTGGGGATATTCAGCCACCGTTGACCAATCTATGTGGATACTATGTCTGTGAGAGGATCCGGAGATACACCTCTGAGCGGGTTCCGAGTGATACCAATGCTCAGAGGAATAACCTCCGGATGATGCTTAGTCTAGAAGCTCGCTTCCGACCACTTCAAGAGGAACTAGCTGGATGGTTCAGCAGGGAAGTCCTCCATCCTAAAGGAGAACACTATTACGAGGACGTAGAACTTTATATGGATTAAATCATGTATGGAAACTTGTTCAAAATTGTATATGTTCATCCGATGATATTTAATATATATTGTATATTCCTCTTGAATTCTTTTTGGTTCTAATTTCAAATTTATTTGAAATTGTACATTCATATGCATGTATGTAGTACCGTAGAATATATGAAACTCCTTCAAAATTAAAATAAAGCACAAAAGAAATAAAACAATACAAATTAAACAGAAAAAAAGGTTTAGGGGGGCTAAAACCCTAAACCCTTTAGTCATGATTGGCGGAAAGAACCGCGACTAAAGGTCCCTCACTTGACGGCCGCTGGCATGCGTGGGCCGGGCCGTTTGTCGCGGTTAATAAGCAGCCGCGACTAAAGGTGGGGGGCTTTAGTCGCGCTTATTTGGTCGCGGTTGCGCAACCGCGACTAATGGCAGTTGCGAACCGCGACCAAAGGCCTTTTTTCCACCAGTGAGGAATAGCACACGACAACTGGAGGTTCACTCGAATATTCATTCGTGTGGGTATTGGGGTCAATATGGGTGTCCACGGCTCCGATGTTGATCATTGATCGGAAGGGGTTCCGGGTCATGTCTATACTTCACCGAACCTATAGTGTCACACGCTTAAGGGTCATTTATCTGTTGAATACTAGACAAGGAGTCTGAGAGAAAATCACCGAAATAGTTTCGGACACCGGAAAAGTTTCGGACAGCGGAATCGTACCGCAGAGAGAGGTCATCGGATAAGTTTCGATGATACCGAAAAGTTGTTTCGGGATATACCATTAAGTCAAATTGGTTTCGACACATGCTTGATAATTCTTGGAGGATGCCAGAATAATTCTGGAAGCTTTTTGGAATTTTTTGGGATAAAAACCGGAAATGTTCCGGAGCTGCCGGTACCGCTTTGGTTGTTTTTCGCAGATGAAATTTACTTATCTGAAATTGTTTCGGAACGAATCCAAAATCATTTTAGTGGGTACTGGAATTATTCTAAGACACACAGAAATATTTTCGGATTTAATGAATATGAAAAATTGTCTTCATGAATAGTGAAAAACGCATTCTTGTTAGCTTTTCGCAGATGAAAATCACTAAACCGAAATTGTTTCGGAACGCATTGAAAATTGTTTTAGTGGGTACTGGAAATGTTCTGAGCCCGCATAAATATTTTCAGTTCGAACGGACGCTGAAAAATGTCGTCATGAATAGTGAAAGTGCTTTTTGCTTGGCTTCTTGGAGAAGCCACCTTGAGGGCCTTTTTGGTATTTCCCCCCTTGGCTTCTTGGAGAAGCCACCCTTGGGCTTGGCCTATAAATATGGGTGGAGGGGGCTGCCTAAAGGATCATCCCTTGCTCTCATACACATGCCATGCATTATCTGGCTTCTTCTCTCCCTCCCACGAAAAGAGTTTCGTAGAGCCGTAAGGCTGTCTGGGTTCCGGCAGGAACTAGTTCTGGACGGCGAAGCCCTGCCGGATAGATGACACCGTATGTGTGCAACTCTGTAGAGAGATCGTAGTTTCGGTCTTAGTTCGTGAGTTCCTCCCGAAGGGCTGTCCGTGTGACCGTACGAGTTTTGAAGGTCCTCCCGAAGGGCTGTCCGAGTGACCGTTCGAGTTTCGAAGGTCCTCCCGAAGGGCTGTCCGCGACACCGTCCGGGGTGCTGTTCGACCGTCTCCCGGAGGGCTGTCTGAGGAGCAGATGAGGGTATACATCCTCGCGGTTGGGAGGTTGTAAACCCTAGCTTCGGGGATCTGCACCGCCGTTAAGTCATCGACTCTACTTCCCGCTGCGCTACGAGTCGGTAACGAAAAAGATCAAACCATGTATGCAGTCTCCATAGTGATCCTGGGCTGGTGCGTAGGTCGGAAAAATTTTGTTTTCTGCTGCGTTACCCTACAGTGGCATCATGAGCCGTGCTATGCGTAGATGCAGGTTGCGATCTAGAATACATGGAGATGTATGGGTATTGCATAATATAATTTTGGAGTAGATGAGATCTATTGCTGAAAATTATTTATGCGGGTGATAGATGAAATCTGTTACCCGACGTTCTTGTTGCTTCCCTAGAATTTGCGTTTGCTCAATCTCGAGACAGCATGGTGGAATTTGACAAAGTTCTGGCAATCCGTGATCCTGATTGATCATGGAAGTGCTATCAGTTCTTTGGGTTCTGCCGTAGTCAAAAGAAAGATGAAATTCGCAGATGAAAGGGCATTGCAGATATGATCTGCACGGGGGTCATGCGTATGAAGAAGTTTAGTATGGGGTTCGAGATTTTATTCTCTCGTGCTTCATACATCCCGAGATGTTAATCTAGCAACTTGAATAATCATACTTGATGATAAAACGTTGGTAGCTGCGGTTTAAGATGAAACCTTAGAAGCCACGAAAAAATAAAATTTTGCATAAACCGATTAGAGGCGTCTAACTTGGTTTTGCAGGATGTGCATGTGATGTGGTATAGCAATGCTCATACTCAATTTGATTATGTATGAGATGACTATATGATGTAATTAACATGACCTGCGTGTCATGATTCGGCATGATGGCTGGAGCCATATGATTGCACTTTAATGACCTGCGTGTCAACCTTAAGTAATGCATTTATTTTTCCCGCTATGGAGATAGCGATATTATCTGGTGCATCGACAAGGTGGTGGCAATCTTCGCAAAGGTGAACACCGACGCGAATGCCGGAGATGAAGAAATACTTGACTTCTCCGTCAGAAGAGGCTATACCATATCATGCTATTATGAATTGCCTGAGATGTCTATCCCTTTTGATGCACCCTTCTTGATTGCGCGGTAGTCGCTTTTTATTAGGGTGATCTCTTACTTAAAATATCAAAGTAGTTAGTGTTCACCCAAGTGTAGCACCGTCTGAAATTCGTATCTTTTCGGGGTGCGCCATGTATACATGAGCACGAACGAATCGAGAGGAATGAGGCGGGTGAGGTCAGACCTCGCAGCAAGACCACTTGGTTGTCTTTGACGTTCAGGCAGGAGAGTCCTGAGCTCGGAACACGCCCATCGAAAGATGAACAAGAATCACATAGAGATGTGATCGGCAAGTTGGCCTACCGATTGAAATTCGTGTCATCAGTGATGAACCCGTCAATGGCATCGAATAGAAATATGGATCTTGAATCACTTTAAATCAATTATGAGAGATATTGATTTGAGTGGGAGCTCACTGTTGAATTAACATGCTTAATTCTCAGTGCAATTAATTATGAACATTGTCTAAATGTTTCTTGCAAAATAGTTGTAGAATAATGGCTCGCGTTTCCACCTTCCCTGTTAAAATTGAATAGCTGTTAAATATCTGGTTAAAACTTTACGATTGGTAACGTAATGTGAGGATTGTCCTCAAAAGTGCCGAGAAGGACTTTGTCCTATCACATGCTTTCCGTATCCTCCCGCTAATGCTATGGATCATGTGATTCTCGTCCTTCGATCGAAAAGCTAGAATTCTGTTACGGTCAAGTGGAATATGTTTGCTTCCATGAAACCCAAACTTCGAAAGTTGGTATAGTTGTATGATATTCATGGAACTGAAAATTATTTTCAGATACAAACAAAGCAATGTTTGTTTGCAAGTATTAGTAAAAGTGTTTACTATGCATTTGACTATTGGGAAAGGGATCCAGAAGAACGCCTGTCATATAATGAAAGGTGAATAAAACAACAACTTAAAGGGAAAGGAAGTATCCAAAGGGTGTTAGTATGACTTACACGCCTAGGAAGTCCGGGGCTAACACCACTCTTAAGTTGGGTGCTTCTTTTGCGAGTAGGAGAAATACTAAAAGTTAAACTGTTAGAAGTATAAAGGCAGAAAGAAAGATGACTGGAATATCCAGCTCATGTATGAATGTCATACAAGTTTTTGATGTATAGTAGGCTGGTCAAAGATATAGTTCTTGGGAATTATGGTTAAACATGTTAATCACTAATTCTTGGGTATTGTGAGTTAATCTCAAAGATACGCGCTCGATTGCATTCTGTTACGAATCAATCTAAGAGCTACTATGGCCTAAAAGGCTAGCCAGAAATGAGGTTAAGGTATACACACGGAACATAGTAAATGTTACAATACCTTCCATCAGTGTATTGCCGTCTGTATTTATTTTCATAATTCATTTAGAGTTTTACAAACTCTAGCCCATTGCATAAGGTATCTAGCAAGAAGGTTGTTCATAAGAGAACTTTTTATGTTCGATGTTATGAATAACACAAGGGCCGTACTTTCATTATGATTGAGATGTATGTTATGAGTATTGATAATAATACAATACCTCTGGGTTTACTTTCATAATTCATTTTAGAGTTTCATACACTCTAGCCCATTGCACAATGTTTGTTGCAAAAGAGTTGTTCATAAAAACAACAATTGTTGTTAAGTATTATGAATAACATGAAGGGCCATGCTTCCATCCAAGATGGGATGTATGTTATGAATATTGATAGTAATATGATACATCCATAACATTGACGCTAAATGTCGCAAGATTAAAAGAATACCACACAAGTGTGGCACTACATTTGGTCACATTGGTGAAACCCGCATGGAAAATTCCATTATGATGGATTTTGAAGTCTTTTTGATTTTGATCATCTGACACTTGCAACTTTCCTCCGAAAAGTGAAGTGACTAAAATATCGTTCACAGGCCATAAGGAACGAACAACAAACTTATTAGTGATCATACATTTGATGTGTGTAGTCCGATAAGTGTTGTTAGTGGTGGATTTATTTATCTTCAGAAATGACTCAAGTAGATATATGGATATTTACTTGATGAGACGTAAGTCTGGATCTTTTGAAATCATTCGAAAGGTTTTCAAAAATGAAGTAGAAGTTATTGTAACAAGAAAATTATGTTTCTACATTTGATTGCAGAAAGGAATATTTGAGTTACAAGTTTAGCGAATGTATGATGAGTTGTGAAAGGGGTTTCATAAACTTGCACCTCCCGGAACACCACTGCAAGTGAAAAGTCCGTGGAGATGGAATCGAACCATTTATGACATGGTAAGATCAAAGATGACATAAATAAAATTGCCATTATCCCTTTTAAAGTGATGCTTTAGAGACTGCGACTTTTACACTGAAAGGAGCTACATCGAGTCTGATGAAATGAAGCCATGGTATGGTACGCCCAACCATGTTATATCTTTTCTTAACATTTGGAATATGGGGCTTGTGTAAAAGGTTACAAACCTATTCCAAATCAGACAAATGCTACTTTGTAGGTTATACCAAAATGTTGGGTATTCCTCCCTCACTATACCGAGGCAAATAGTTTTGCCGCGAAACAGTGTGCTTTTAAAGAGAATGGTTCTTTCAAAAAGGTGAGTGGGAGAATAGTGCAAATTGACGAGATAAACAGTATCTTCGTCATCAGATCAAAGGAAAGAGACCTTGGAAGTAATTCCAGAGTTTCCTACTGCGACTGATACAGAAGTCTCTACAATAAAATGTATGAACTTCGGTCGAACTTGCAGCTGAACCACGTAGGCAAGGCTCGTGCAAACCTCTCAGGTGCGCAGACGAGATATTGTTGTTGAACAACAATATACCTATGATACACAAGGAAGCGTTGATGGGCCCTGACTCCAGAATTGGCTAAATGCCAATACAAACCGAGTTAGTTTCCATATAAGTGATTCAAGATTAAAACCTTGATACACCTTTCGGAAGACTTAGAGTCTAACGAATATTTATGGAACTTAAAACTGATACGGATAAAAATGTTTATCCATAAAGCTCGACTTGTTGCAATAACAAGTTCAAGAAGTTGACTACGATGAGGTTGTTTCATCGTAGCAATGCTTAAAGTCGGTTCGGGTTGAACTAGCAATCAATACATATTTCAATCTTGAGATATGAAACATGGATGACAAAAGGATTTCCATCTGATGGAAATGAAACCTAGGACTTGTATGTGATACAGTTCAAAGTAATTTGTCGATCCAGTGGATGCTAGTAAGGATGCAAACTTCAGAGTTCCAGTGATGGACAGAAGAGAGCAAAATGGAGTTGGAATCTTCGTGTTTTGATGAAATGCTCAAAAGGGGTTTTGACTTCATCAATGGGTAACGAAGATGCTTGTAATTCAAGAAAGTAAGTGGGAGCGCAATAATATTTCTAAAAACCTTGTGTGCTTGACACATTGGTAATTGGAAATAAATTTCTTGACACGAATTAGGACTTCATTTGAAAATAGATTTTCGATGAAGTGCTTAGGCTAAATAGCCTTGATATTAGGCATGATGATCTATGGAGATAGATTTACCTAATAGGGCTAAGAAATAAATACATATTGACAAGATGCTAAAACCGTTTAGCACTAAGAACGACAAGGAGTGATTCTTGCGAAGTCACATGGAAAGAGTTTTGCAAGAATCAGTGTCCCAAAACACTGATGAGCAAAATACATGATGCAGATTCCACACACTTTTGTGTTTGGATTAATCATGTATTCCATGGTATGTAAAACAACCAGATATGTCCAATACTCCCAAGATGTTGCGAGTATGGATACAAAAGTGATCAAAGTACTGATCATGGGACAACAATGAAAGATGTCATTGAGTACTAGAGTAAGTACTGATGATATGTTTTCTCGCAAGCGGAGATCATGAAGAGTTCGTTGTAAAATGTTACATTGATACGGTCTTCATCTTTTCTCCATGCGATTTTCGATTTAAGTTAAGGGTTTTGTGTAATACACAATATGGTGGCACGGTAGTTGGAAATTGTTCCCAACAGGATACTGTGGCGAATTCTATAACAAATGACTAAGTATGTTGACGCTTTAGAAGCGACAAACAAGATGCTGAATCATATAGTTCATACATGAACTTAGTATGGTTCCAAGATGGCTTTTGTCAATGGGACACTACTGCAGGTAGTTTCTCCATAACTCAGTCTGAGGAATCCAGGTTCATCCTGTGATTCACATTTATACGAAGCAAAGTCCGCACAAAATATGAATTTTGTGAAAGCGTAAAAATGCGAGGATATGCAGAGATAGACACGGAGCTGAAGTTGTCAGATCTGATGGACATCAGGCTATACCACATGCGAAGTATTTTTTACACCGGCATGCCATAGGTGTAAAGTGCATTAGCATTAACTAGATTATTGACTCTAGTGCAAGTGGGAGTCTGTAGGAGATATGCCCTAGAGGCAATAATAAATGATATTATTTATCTCCGAGTTCATAATTATGTTTATGTTCCATGATATAACTGCAATGATTCTCGAGTCTACAATATCCACGAGGCTCGGAGGAAGACTCATATGCACATGTGGAATAATAAACGGTAAGAAGTATTCCTAGTTTGGCCTCTAAGACTAGCTCAAGTGTTGCATGATGGTTCCGTTTTCCTGGTCATGGGCATGTCTATGCCAGCAACTTTGAGGGCACAATGTTAAGAAAACATTTGTGTTGAATCGACCCGGTTTGATGTTATGCTATGAGATTCATTCGTCACAAGTTAATGGTAAATAACACTGAGATGGTTAACGTTTGCATGATTCCTTAGACCATGAGAGTATTGAGTTTCTTCATGCTTGCTTCATGAACTTTGGGGTTTGTTAAACGTCATCCGTAAATGGGTGGCTATTACAGCGGCTTACGGGTTCATGGAAAAGTGTGTCAAGTAACTTGATAGCTCAAGATTGGGATTTGCTCCTCCAACGATGGAGAGATATTCTCGGGCCCTCTCGGTGTTATGATATCCATCATCGTCTGGCGGAACCGCAGTGTGATTTGATCACAGGATGCCGGAACACGGAAGCGAGAAAAGAGAACAAAACTAGTAACGAGGTAACTAGCATAGTGGACAAGTTGTTGATCCACGGGGATGCAAGTAAATCTCACCTCGGGTCTTTGTAACATATCACGAAGCAACAGGAATAGCACACGACAACTGGAGGTTCACTCGAATATTCATTCGTGTGGGTATAGGGGTCAATATGGGTGTCCACGGCTCCGATGTTGATCATTGATCGGAAGGGGTTCCGGGTCATGTCTATACTTCACCGAACCTATAGGGTCACACGCTTAAGGGTCATTTATCTGTTGAATACTAGACAAGGAGTCTGAGAGAAAATCACCGAAATAGTTTCGGACACCGGAAAAGTTTCGGACAGCGGAATCGTACCGCAGAGAGAGGTCATCGGATAAGTTTCGATGATACCGAAAAGTTGTTTCGGGATATACCAGTAAGTCAAATTGGTTTCGACACATGCCTGATAATTCTTGGAGGATGCCAAAATCATTCTGGAAGCTTTTTGGAACTTTTTGGATAAAAAACCGGAAATGTTCCGGAGCTGCCGGTACCGCTTTGGTTGTTTTTCGCAGATGAAATTTACTTATCTGAAATTGTTTCGGAACGAATCCAAAATCATTTTAGTGGGTACTGGAATTATTCTAAGACCCACAGAAATATTTACGGATTTAATGGACGCGAAAAATTGTCTTCATGAATAGTGAAAACGCATTCTTGTTTGCTTTTCGCAGATGAAAATCACTAAACCGAAATTGTTTCGGAACGCATTGAAAATTGTTTTAGTGGGTATTGGAAATGTTCTGAGCCCGGATAAATATTTTCAGTTCGAACGGACGCTGAAAATTGTCGTCATGAATAGTGAAAGTGCTTTTTGCTTGGCTTCTTGGAGAAGCCACCTTGAGGGCCTTTTTGGTATTTCCCCCCTTGGCTTCTTGGAGAAGCCACCCTTGGGCTTGGCCTATAAATAGGGGTGGAGGGGGCTGCCTAAAGGATCATCCCTTGCTCTCATACACATGCCATGCATTATCTGGCTTCTTCTCTCCCTCCCACGAAAAGAGTTTCGTAGAGCCGTAAGGCTGTCTGGGTTCCGGCAGGAACTAGTTCTGGACGGCGAAGCCCTGCCGGATAGATGACACCGTATGTGTGCAACTTTGTAGAGAGATCGTAGTTTTGGTCTTAGTTCGTGAGTGCCTCCCGAAGGGCTGTCCGTGTGACCGTCCGAGTTTTGAAGGTCCTCCCGAAGGGCTGTCCGAGTGACCGTTCGAGTTTCGAAGGTCCTCCCGAAGGGCTGTCCGCGACACCGTCCGGGGGGCTGTTCGACCGTCTCCCGGAGGGCTGTCTGAGGAGCAGATGAGGGTATACATCCTCGCAGTTGGGAGGTTGTAAATCCTAGCTGCGCGGATCTGCACCGCCGTTCGTCATCGACTGTACTTCCCGCTGCGCTATGAGTCGGTAACGAAAAAGATCAAACCATGTATGCAGTCTCCATAGTGGTCCTGGGCTGGTGCGTAGGTCGGATTTTTTTTGTTTTCTGCTGCGTTACCCTACAAGGCCGGCCACCCCGACGATGATCGCCGGCGACTCCGGCCACCATAGGCGGCGCTCGACCTACCCACATGCTCAGGGCGACTAGGCCGACCCGCTCCAGGATAGAACGGACCTCGAGGAGGGCGGGGTTGAGAGCAGCAAGCACTCCGGCGGAGGGGGCTTCGGGTGGAGATGCGACTCGAGGCCATAGCGGCTCCGGCGAGGGGAAAAAAGGGCTTGGGGATGGTCGCGGGAGTGGTAGTGTTCTACTGGTGGTGGTAGAAGGAGGGAAGGGGCTCGGGGTTGCTCGGATTTAAGCGGAGCCCGACGGCGGCCATGGCGGCGATGGGCAGCGGGGAGAGGTCCTCCGGCTCGGCTGACTGATTGGTGAGGGAGCTGTGAGTGAGGGGAGGCCGATGGTGTGCTCGAGGGGCTCGGGGGAGGGCTATATATAGCCGGGCGAGAGGGAGGCCGAGCTGGCACCGCAGACGCGTGCGCTCACGCATAGGCTCGGGGGAAGGCGACAGCGATGCACAGGGAGGAGCTCACGGGGAGGAGGAGGCCAAAGGAGGGGCAGAGGAAGAGGCCGAGCGCCATAAAAGCTCGGTCGGCCACAGATCTCTCGTGGGCGCTCGTTGGCAAGCGTCGGTGACGAAGAGGACAGAGGGGAAGAGGGGTCCAGGAGAACGGCGATGACGTGGGGAACACGTTGGACATGATCACGGGCTCTAAGACGACGAGAGGAGGAGGGGGTCCAGCACAAACAGTGCTCTGGACGCGGCCACTGCACACAGAGCGCGCCAACAGGCATGCCAGCTGCGTGGTCACTGAGGGAGTCCTGGACTAGGGGGTGTCCGGATAGCCGAACTATCATCATGGGCCGGACTCCAAGACTATGAAGATACAAGATTGAAGACTTCATCCCGTGTCTGGATAGGACTTTCCTTGGCGTGGAAGGCAAGCTTGGCGATACGGATATGTAGATCTCCTACCATTGTAACCGACTCTGTGTAACCCTAGCCCCCTCCGGTGTCTATATAAACCAGAGGGTTTCAGTCCGTAGGACAACAACAAAACAACAACAATCATACCATAGGCTAGCTTCTAGGGTTTGGCCTCCTTGATCTCGTGGTAGATCTACTCTTGTACTACCCATATCATCAATATCAATCAAGCAGGAGTAGGGTTTTACCTCCATCGAGAGGGCCCGAACCTGGGTAAAAACATCGTGTCCCTTGTCTCCTGTTACCATCCGCCTAGACGCACAGTTCGGGACCCTCTACCCTAGATCCGCCGGTTTTGACACCGACATTGGTGCTTTCATTGAGAGTTCCTCTGTGTCATCACCGATAGGCTTGATGGCTCCTTCGATCATCAATAACGACGCGGTCCAGGGTGAGACTTTTCTCCCCGGACAGATCTTCGTATTCGGCGGCTTTGCACTGCGGGCCAATTCGCTTGGCCATCTGGAGCAGATCGAAAGCTACGCCCCTGGCCGTCAGGTCAGATTTGGAAGTCTAAACTTCACGGCTGACATCCGCGGAGACTTGATCTTCGATGGATTCGAGCCACAGCCGAGCGTGCCGCACTGTCACCATGGGCAGGATTTAGCTCCGTTGCCGGACAGTGCCCTGGAGGCCGCACACAAGTTCGCTCCGACCTTTAATTCGGAGCCGACTGCACAGACCGAGGATGAGTGGCTGGACACCGCTTCGGGGGCCGCTACATCTACGGCGATGGAGCCGAACACTGACCTTGTCCCTTGTGAGGCTCGTGACTCCGAGGTGCCGGACTCCTCGCCGGACTCCGAACCTCCTGCGCCCCCTCCGATCGAATCCGATTGGGCGCCTATCATGGAGTTCACCGCCGCGGACATCTTTCAACATTCACCTTTTGGCGACATCCTGAATTCGCTAAAGTATCTCTTGCTATCAGGAGAGCCCTGGCCGGACTGCGGTCAGGACGGTTGGGAGCGGACGACGAAGAAATTCAAAGCCCACCCGCCACCCACTTTGTAGCCAATGTCGATGATCTAACCGACATGCTAGACTACGACTCCGAAGACATCGACGGTATGGACGACGATGCCGGAGACGACCAAGAACCAGCGCCTATGGGGCACTGGAAGGCCACCTCGTCATATGACATATACATGGTGGACATCCCAAAAGATGGGAATGGCGAGGAAGCAGCGGAGGAAGACCCCTCCAAGAAACAGCCTAAGCGCCGGCGTAATCGGCGCCGCTCTAAATCCCGCCACAGCAAGAATGGAGATTCCGGCACCGGAGATAATAACACCCCAGACAGTGCCGAAGACAACCCCCTCCAGCAAGATTCAGCACAGGAGGACGGAGACGCCAGCCCTCATGAGAGAGCGGCAGATGATGAGGTAGAGGATGATAATTACATGCCTCCCTCCGGAGACGAGGCAAGCCTCGACGACGACGAATTCGTCGTGCCTGAGGATCCCGTCGAACAAGAGCGTTTTAAACGCAGGCTTATGGCCACGGCGAACAGCCTCAAGAAAAAGCAGCAACAGCTTAGAGCTGATCAAGACCTGCTAGCCGACAGATGGACTGAAGTCCTTGCGGCCGAAGAGTATGAACTCGAACGCCCCTCCAAAAGCTACCCCAAACGCAAGTTGCTCCCCTGATTAGAGGAGGAAGCATATAAACCTGCATCACCAGCGCTGTCTGGCTGACCGACCACCTCGTGGCATGACAGAGAGGCCTCTAGGCCCTCCACCGTAACCGTACCCGGCACCGCTCGAAAATGCAAGCCACCGGGAATGCGCCGGACTTGCGAGACATATTGGAGGATAAGGCAAGACAATCAAGATCGATCTACGGATCGCGTGGGTGCCCCACGATACGCGACGATGACCGTCGCGCCGGATACAGCAACTCCGGCTGGGCCGAACATAATAGACAAAGCTCGCTTGAGCTACGTCGCGACATTGCCCAATATAGAGGCGCCGCACACCCACTATGCTTCACAGATGAAGTAATGGATCATCAAATCCCCAAAGGGTTTAAACCCGTGAACATTGAATCCTACGATGGCACAATAGACCCCGCGGTTTGGATCGAAGACTATCTCCTTCATATCCACATGGCCCGCGGCGATGATCTTCATGCCATCAAATACCTCCCACTCAAGCTTAAAGGACCAGCTCGGCATTGGCTAAACAGCTTGCCAGCAGAATCAATTGGGTGTTGGGAGGACCTGTAAGCCGCATTCCTTGACAAATTCCAGGGCACATATGTGCGACCACCAGACGCCGATGACCTTAGCCATATAATTCAGCAGCCAGACGAATCGGCCAGACAATTCTGGACACGGTTCTTAACAAAGAAAAATCAAATCATTGACTGTCCGGATGCAGAGGCCCTTGCAGCCTTCAAACATAACATCCGCGACGAGTGGCTTGCCCGGCACCTAGGACAAGAAAAGCCGAAATCCATGGCAGCCCTCACATCACTTATGAACCGCTTTTGCGCGGGAGAGGACAGCTGGCTAGCCCGCAGTAACAACCTCAGCAAAAATTCTGGCAGTCCGGATAACAAGGACCGCAATGGCAGGTCGCGTCGCAACAAAAACAAACGCCGCGTTAACGGCGATAACACTGAGGATACGGCAGTCGATGCCGGATTCAGAGGCTCCAAACCCGGTCAGCGGAAAAAGGCATTTAAAAGAACTATTCCGGGTCCGTCCTATTTGGACCGAATACTCGACCGCTCGTGCCAGATACACGGCACCCCCGAAAAGCCAGCTAACCACACCAACAGGGATTGTTGGGTATTCAAGCAGGCGGGCAAATTAATTGCCGAAAACAATGACAAGGGGCTGCATAGCGATGACGAGGAAGAGACCCGACCGCCGTACAATAGAGGACAGAAAGGTTTCCCCCCACAAGTGCGGACGGTGAACATGATATACACAACCCACATACCCAAAAGGGAGGCCAAGCGTGCACTCGAGGGCGTATATGCGATGGAGCCAGTCCCCAGTTCAACCCATGGTCCTCCTGCCCGATCACTTTTGATCGAAGGGACCACCCCACCAGTATCCGCCATGGCGGATTCGCCGCATTGGTTTTAGATCCAATCGTCGATGGGTTTCACCTCACCAGAGTCCTGATGGACGGCGGCAACAGCCTGAACCTGCTTTATCAGGACACAGTGCAAAAGATGGGCATAGACCCCTCAAGGATCAAACCCACAAAGACGACCTTCAAAGGCGTCATACCAGGTGTAGAGGCCAATTGTACAGGCTCAGTTACACTTGAAGTGGTCTTCGGATCCCCGGATAACTTCCGAAGCGAGGAGTTAATCTTCGACATAGTTCCGTTCCGCAGCGGCTATCATGCTCTGCTCGGACGGACCGCGTTTGCAAAGTTCAACGCGGTGCCGCATTACGCATACCTCAAGCTCAAGATGCCAGGCCCTCGAGGAGTCATCACGGTCAACGGAAACACCGAACGCTCCCTCCGAACGGAGGAGCATACAGCGGCTCTCGCGGCAGAAGTACAGAGCAGCCTCTTAAGGCAATTCTCGAGTCCGGCCGCTAAGCGACCGGACACGGCCAAACGCGCTCGGAGTAACCTACAACAAGACCAACTGGCACGCTCCGAGCACGCGTAGCAATGCGGCCCCGACCCCAGCCCCCGCGAAATCGCAAGACTGGTCCTTCGCGTACATCATTACGCCCTGGAGATACCATGGGCATATGGGGAGGGGCAGGACCACGACAGGCCCAGAGTGCGGGTCAACCACACCAGGGGCTCCTAAGTGTGTCACTCTTTTTTCTCTTTTCTCTTTTTTTATTTTTCCACAGGACTCCATCTACTAGAGGCCCTGTCCGGCAGTAGACCCGCCGGACTCACGATGCAACAGCCAGGGAAGGATAAAGGCTACGACGAACACTCAGGTGGTCTCCATTACGAGCATTACATCTGTTTTATACACCATTCCGCAGCCTACCCCTGGAGGGGGACATGTTTAAATAGTCCCATCCCTTGCTTACCGCACTATTTGTATCGTTCTGCATCTATGGCAGTATTTCTGGAATAAATAATGCATCGCTTTTTGCTTATAATTGCATTTCTTTCCTATACATGTGTTCATTTATGACATGTTGCATCCGTACACTCCGGTGCGGCTAAATACACCAGGGGCTTAAGTTCCCCACGTTATGGTGTGATAAGTCCGAACACTTTCACAAGTGCGGCACCCCGAACTTATAGCATTATATGCATCGGCTCCGAATCATGTCTTGGGTCAATAGTTGGGTTTGCCCGGCTCCCATGTTTTGGTACCTTACGTTCCGTTGTATCGGCTAAGGTAGCACTGGGAGAACCACTGCGATTGCGCCCCGGTTGAGCTGGGCGAGCGCCTCAGTGGAGAAAGCTAAAACTGACCGTCATGATAAGGCGAGAGCTGGTCGCTGTTCGAGAGGTCTTTTCGAGTCCCTAAAGACTTATGCCGCTTAGAGCGAGGAACCGGTTTTGTCCGGCCCAGGCGTGGATAGCGCCCCGAACTCGGACTTCCGAACACTAGGGGCTTCGCCGAAATTTAAAATTATAGAATTCTATGGCTAAGTGACAGTATTCAAGCATTATAAGTCCGGTTGCCTCGTTCGTTGTGTTGAGCGCCTCCCTAGATGGACCCAAAAATGGGAACAAGAGCGCTCAAGTTTATCCCGAACACCCCAGCACTCGTGGCATGGGGGCTGAAGCCGACGACTTGCCATCTCTCAGATTTGATAAAGGGCCGCACAGAAGGTAATATTTTAAATTAACAAGCGTTGCTTAGCGTATATGAACAAAGTTTTCAGCGCACAGGATAACAAAATGCGAGTCTACTCAAATATTTCGTTTTTGGAGCACTCACCCGCAATCATGCGGGCACCCTTCAAGACACTTTTATAATACATTTCGGGCGTGCGATACTCCTTGCCCGCCGGTGGCGCATCCGTCAGAAGCTTCTCAGCATCCATCCTGCCCCAGTGCACCTTTGCACGGGTAAGGGCCCGATGGGCACCTTCAATACAGGCGGAATGCTTGACGACTTCAACCCAGGGACACGCATCTGTTGGAAATATGCCCTAGAGGCAATAATAAAAGTATTATTATTATATTTCCTTGTTCATGATAATTGTCTTTTATTCATGCTATAATTGTATTATCCGGAAATCGTAATACACGTGTGAATACATAGACCACAATATGTCCCTAGTGAGCCTCTAATTGACTAGCTCGTTGATCAACTGATAGTCATGGTTTCCTGACTATGGACATTGGATGTCGTTGATAACGGGATCACATCATTAGGAGAATGATGTGATGGACAAGACCCAATCCTAAGCATAGCACAAGATCGTGTAGTTCGTTTTGCTAGAGCTTTTCCAATGTCAAGTATCTTTTCCTTAGACAATGAGATCGTGTAACTCCCGGATACCGTAGGAGTGCTTTGGGTGTACCAAACGTCACAACGTAATCGGGTGACTATAAAGGTACACTACAGGTATCTCCGAAAGTGTCATTGGGTTGACACGGATCGAGACTTGATTTGTCACTCCGTGTTACGGGAGGTATCACTGGGCCCACTCGGTAGTGCATCATCATAATGAGCTCAAAGTGACCAAGTGTCTGGTCACGGGATCATGCATTACGGTACGAGTAAAGTGACTTGCCAGTAACGAGATTGAACGAGGTATTGGGATACCGACGATCGAATCCCGGGCAAGTAAAATACCGGTTGACAAAGGGAATAGTATATGGGGTTGTTTGAATCCTCGACATCATGGTTCATCCGAGAGATCATCGAGGAGCATGTGGGAGCCAACATGGGTATCCAGATCCTGCTGTTGGTTATTGCCCGAGAGCCGTCTCGGTCATGTCTGCATGTCTCCCGAACCCGTAGGGTCTACACACTTAAGGTTCGGTGACGCTAGGGTTGTATGAATATGAGTATGCAGCAAACCGAATGTTGTTTGGAGTCCCGGATGAGATCCCGGACGTCACGAGGAGTTCCGGAATGGTCCGGAGGTAAAGATTTATATATGGGAAGTCTTATTTTGGTCGCCGGAAAAGTTTCGCACTTTATCGGTATTGTACCGGGAGTGCCGAAAGGGGTCCGGGGGTCCACCTGCCCCGGGGGACCACATGGGCTGTAGGGGGTGCCCTTGGCCTATATGGGCCAAGGGCACCAGCCCCAAGAGGCCCATGCTCCAAGAAGACTTGGGGAGGGGAGAGTCCTAAAGGGGGAAGGCACCTCCGAGGTGCCTTGGGGAGGATGGACTCCTCCCCCCTTGGCCGCACCCCTTCCTTGGAGGAAGGGGCAAGGCTGCGCCCTCCCCCCTCTCTCTTGCACCTATATAAAGGGAGGGGAGGGAGGGGTGGCCGCACCCTGAAAGCCTGGCGCCTCCCTCCTCCCTGCAACACCTCCTCCTCCTCCCGTAGTTGCTTAGCGAAGCCCTGCCGGAGTTCTGCTGCATCCACCACCACGCCGTCGTGCTGCTGGATCATCATCAACCTCTCCTTCCCCTTGCTGGATCAAGAAGGAGGAGACGTCATCCGCTCCGTACGTGTGTTGAACGCGGAGGTGCTGTCCGGTCAGCACTAGGTCATCGGTGATCTGAATCACGGCGAGTACGACTCCATCATCCCCGTTCCATTGAACGCTTCCGCACGCGATCTACAAGTGGTATGTAGATGCAATCACTCTCCCATGACTCGTTGCTTAGATGAACTCATAGATGGATCTTGGTGAAACCGTAGGAAATTTTTTAATTTTCTGCAACGTTCCCCACAGTGGCATCATGAGCTAGGTCTATGCGTAGTTCTCTATTGCACGAGTAGAACACAATTTGTTGTGGGCGTAGATGTTTTCAACTTTCTTGCCGCTACTAGTCTTATCTTGCTTCAGCGGCATTGTGGGATGAAGCGGCCGGACCGACCTTACACGCACGCTTACGTGAGACTGGTTCCACCGGTGACATGCACTCGTTGCATAAGGTGGCTAAGCGGGTGTCTGTCTCTCCCACTTTAGTTGGAGCGGATTCGATGAAAAGGGTCCTTATGAAGGGTAAATAGAAGTTGACAAATCACGTTGTGGCTTTAACGTAGGTAAGAAAACGTTCTTGCTAGAACCCTATTGCAGCCATGTAAAACTTGCAATAACAATTAGAGGACGCCTAACTTGTTTTTGCAGCAAGTGTTTTGTGATATGATATGGCCAAAGTTGTGATGAATGATGAATGATATATGTGATGTATGAGATCATGTTCTTGTAATAGGAATCACGACTTGCATGTCGATGAGTATGACAACCGGCAGGAGCCATAGGAGTTGTCTTTATTTTTGTATGACCTGCGTGTCATTGAAGAACGCCATGTAAATTACTTTACTTTATTGCTAAACACGTTAGCCATAGAAGTAGAAGTAGTCGTTATGCGTGACAACTTCATGAAGACACGATGATGGAGATCATGGTGTCATGCCGGTGACAGGATGATCATGGAGCCCCGAAGATGGAGATCAAAGGAGCTATGTGATATTGGCCATATCATGTCACTATTATATATAATTGCATGTGATGTTTATTATGTTTATGCATCTTGTTTACTTAGAACGACGGTAGTAAATAAGATGATCCCTCATAACAATTTCAAGAAAGTGTTCTCCTAACTGTGCACCGTTGCTAAAGTTCGCTGCTTCAAGCACCACGTGATGATTGGGTGTGATAGATCCTTACGTTCACATACAACGGGTGTAAGACAGTTTTACACATGCAATACACTTAGGTTAACTTGATGAGCCTAGCATGTACAGACATGTCCTCGGAACACAAGAGATCGAAAGGTCGAACATTAGTCGTATGGAAGATACGATCAACATGGAGATGTTCACCGACGATGACTAGTCCGTCTCACGTGATGATTGGACACGGCCTAGTCGACTCGGATCATGTATCACTTAGATGACTAAAGGGATGTCAAATCTGAATGGGAGTTCATTAAATAATTTGATTAGATGAACTTAATTATCATGAACATTAGTCTAAAATCTTTGCAAAATGTCTTGTAGATCAAATGGCCAACGCTCATGTCACCATGAACTTCAACGTTGCTCCTAGAGAAAACCAAGCTGAAAGACGATGGCAGCAACTATTCGGACTGGGTCCGAAACCTGAGGATCATCCTCATAGCAGCCAAGAAACAATATGTCCTAGAAGCACCGCTAGGTGATGCACCCATCCCAGAGAACCAAGACATTATGAATGCTTGGCAGTCTCGTGCTGATGATTACTCCCTCGTTCAGTGCGGCATGCTTTACAGCTTAGAACCAGGGCTCCAAAAGCGTTTTGAGCAACACGGAGCATATGAGATGTTCGAGGAGCTGAAAATGGTTTTCCAAGCTCATGCCCGGGTCGAGAGATATGAAGTCTCCGACAAGTTCTATAGTTGTAAGATGGAGGAAAACAGTTCTGTCAGTGAGCACATACTCAAAATGTCTAGGTTGCACAACCGCCTGTCCCAGCTGGACATTAACCTCCCGGACGAGGCGGTCATTGACAGAATCCTTCAGTCGCTCCCACCAAGCTACAAGAGCTTTGTGATGAACTACAATATGCAGGGGATGGTGAAGACCATTCCCGAAGTATTTTCAATGTTGAAGTCTGCAGAGGTTGAAATCAAGAAAGAACATCAAGTGTTGATGGTCAATAAAACCACTAAGTTCAAAAAGGGCAAGGGTAAGAAGAACTTCAAGAAAGACGGCAAGGATGTTGCCGCGCCCGGTAAGCAAGTTGCCAGGAAGAAGTCAAAGAATGGACCCAAGCCTGAGACTGTAAGCTTTTATTGCAAAGGGAAGGGTCACTGGAAGCGAAACTGCCCCAAATACTTAGCAGACAAGAAGGCCGGCAACACTAAAGGTATATTTGATATACATGTAATTGATGTGTACCTTACCAGTACTCGTAGTAACTCCTGGGTATTTGATACCGGTGCCGTTGCTCATATATGTAACTCACAGCAGGAGCTGCGGAATAAACGGAGACTGGCGAAGGACGAGGTGACGATGCGCGTCGGGAATGGTTCCAAGGTCGATGTGATCGCCGTCGGCACGCTACCTCTACATTTACCTACGGGATTAGTTTTAAACCTCAATAATTGTTATTTAGTGCCAAGTTTGAGCATGAACATTGTATCAGGATGTCGTTTAATGCGAGATGGATACTCATTTAAATCCGAGAATAATGGTTGTTCTATTTATATGAGAGATATGTTTTATGGTCATGCTCCGATGGTCAATGGTTTATTCTTAATGAATCTCGAATGTAATATTACACATATTCATAGTGTGAATACCAAAAGATGTAAAGTTGATAACGATAGTCCCACATACTTGTGGCACTGCCGCCTTGGTCACATTGGTGTCAAGCGCATGAAGAAGCTCCATGCTGATGGACTTTTGGAGTCTCTCAATTATGAATCATTTGACACATGCGAACCATGCCTCATGGGCAAGATGACCAAGACTCCGTTCTCCGGGACAATGGAGCGAGCAACCAACTTATTGGAAATCATACATACCGATGTGTGCGGTCCAATGAGCGTTGAGGCTCATGGAGGATATTGTTATGTTCTCACTCTCACTGACGACTTGAGTAGATATGGGTATGTCTACTTGATGAAACACAAGTCTGAGACCTTTGAAAAGTTCAAGGAATTTCAGAATGAGGTAGAGAATCAACGTGACCGAAAAATAAAGTTCTTACGATCAGATCGTGGAGGAGAATATTTAAGTCACGAATTTGGTACACACTTAAGGAAATGTGGAATCATTTCACAACTCACGCCGCCTGGAACACCTCAGCGTAACGGTGTGTCCGAATGTCGTAACCGCACTCTATTGGATATGGTGCGATCTATGATGTCTCTTACTGATTTACCGCTATCATTTTGGGGATACGCTCTAGAGACAGCTACATTCACTTTAAATAGGGCACCGTCTAAATCCGTTGAGACGACACCGTATGAATTATGGTTTGGGAAGAAACCTAAGCTGTCGTTTCTAAAAGTTTGGGGATGCGATGCTTATGTCAAGAAACTTCAACCTGAAAAGCTCGAAACCAAGTCGGAAAATGCGTCTTCATAGGATACCCTAAGGAAACCATTGGGTATACCTTCTACCTTAGATCCGAAGGCAAGATCTTTGTTGCCAAGAACGGATCCTTTCTGGAAAAAGAGTTTCTCTCGAAAGGAGTAAGTGGGAGGAAAGTAGAACTCGATGAAGTACTACCTCTTGAACCGGAAAGTAGTGCAGCTCAGGAAAATGTTCCTGTGGTGCCTACACCTACTGGAGAGGAAATTAATGATGATGATCAAGGTACTTCGGATCAAGTTGCTACTGAACTTCGTAGGTCCACAAGGACACGTTCCACACCAGAGTGGTATGGCAACCCTGTCCTGGAAATCATGTTGTTAGACAACGGTGAACCTTCGAACTATGAAGAAGCGATGGCGGCCCGGATTCCAACAAATGGCTTGAAGCCATGAAATCCGAGATAGAATCCATGTATGAAAACAAAGTATGGACTTTGACTGACTTGCCCGATGATCGGCGAACGATAGAAAACAAATGGATCTTTAAGAAGAAGACGGACGCGGATGGTAATGTCACCATCTATAAAGCTCGACTTGTCGCTAAGGGTTATCGACAAGTTCAAGGGATTGACTACGATGAGACTTTCTCTCCCATAGCGAAGCTTAAGTCCGTCCGAATCATGTTAGCAATTGCCGCATACTATGATTATGAGATATGGCAGATGGACGTCAAAACGGCATTCCTTAACGGTTACCTTAAGGAAGAGCTGTATATGATGCAGCCGGAAGGTTTTGTCGATCCTAAGAATGCTAACAAGGTATGCAAGCTCCAGCGATCCATTTATGGGCTGGTGCAAGCATCTCAGAGTTAGAACATTCGCTTTGATGAGATGATCAAAGCGTTTGGGTTTATGCAGACTTATGTAGAAGCATGCGTTTACAAGAAAGTGAGTGGGAGCTCTATAGCATTTCTCATATTATATGTAGATGACATACTTTTGATGGGAAATGATATAGAACTCTTGGACAACATTAAGGCCTACTTGAATAAAAGTTTTTCAATGAAGGACCTTGGAGAAGCTGCTTATATATTAGGCATCAAGATCTATAGAGATAGATCGAGACGCCTCATAGGTCTTTCACAAAGCACATACATTGATAAGATTTTGAAGAAGTTCAAAATGGATCAGTCCAAGAAAGGGTTCTTGCCTGTTTTGCAAGGTGTGAAATTGAGCTCGGCTCAATGCCCGACCACCGCAAAAGATAAAGAAGAGATGAGTGTCATCCCCTATGCTTCAGCCATAGGATCTATTATGTATGCCATGCTGTGTACCAGACCTGATGTAAACCTTGCCGTAAGTTTGGTAGTGTTGGAAATATGCCCTAGAGGCAATAATAAAAGGATTATTATTATATTTCCTTGTTCATGATAATTGTCTTTTCTTCATGCTATAATTGTATTATCCGGAAATCGTAATACACGTGTGAATACATAGACCACAAAATGTCCCTAGTGAGCCTCTAGTTGACTAGCTCGTTGATCAACAGATAGTCATGGTTTCCTGACTATGGACATTGGATGTCATTGATAACGGGATCACATCATTAGGAGAATGATGTGATGGACAAGACCCAATCCTAAGCATAGCACAAGATCGTGTAGTTCGCTTTGCTAGAGCTTTTCCAATGTCCAAGATCTTTTCCTTAGACCATGAGATTGTGTAACTCCCGGATACCGTAGGAGTGCTTTGGGTGTACCAAACGTCACAACGTAATCGGGTGACTATAAAGGTGCACTACAGGTATCTCCGAAAGTGTCTGCTGGGTTGACACGGATCGAGATCGATTTGTCACTCCGTATGACGGAGAGGTATCACTGGGCCCACTCGGTAGTGCATCATCATAATGAGCTCAAAGTGACCAAGTGTTTGGTCACGGGATCATGCATTACGGCATTTAGTAAAGTGACTTGCCCAACGAGATTGAACGAGGTATTGGGATACCGACGATCGAATCTTGGGCAAGTAAAATACCGATTGGCAAAGGGAATTGTATACGGGTTGATTGAATCCTCGACATCGTGGTTCATCCGATGATATCATCGAGGAGCATGTAGAGCCAACATGGGTATCCAGATCCCGCTGTTGGTTATTGCCCGAGAGCCGTCTCGGTCATGTCTGCATGTATCCCGAACCCGTATGGTCTACACACTTAAGGTTCGGTGACGCTAGGGTTGTATGAATATGAGTATGCAGCAAACTGAATGTTGTTCGGAGTCCCGGATGAGATTCCGGACGTCACGAGGAGTTCCGGAATGGTCCGGAGGTAAAGATATATATATATGAAGTCTTATTTTGGTCGCCGGAAAAGTTTCGGGCATTATCGGTATTGTACCGGGAGTGCCGAAAGGGGTCCGGGGTCCACTGGGGTCCACCTGCCCTGGGGCCACATGGGCTGTAGGGTGCGCCTTGGCCTATATGGGCCAAGGGAACCAGCCCCAAAGGGCCCATGCGCCAAGGAGACTTGGGAGGGAAGAGTCCTAAAGGGGAAGGCACCTCCGAGGTGCCTTGGGGAGGATGGACTCCTCCCCTCTTGGCCGCACTCCCTTCCTTGGAGGAAGGGGCAAGGCTGCCCTCCCCTCTTTTGCACCTATATAAAGGGAGGGAGGGAGGTGGCCGCACCCTGAAGCCCTTGGCACCTCCCCTCTCTGCTACACCTCCTCCTCCTCCCGTAGTCGCTCAGCGAAGCCCTGCCGGAGTTCTGCTGCATCCACCACCACGCCGTCGTGCTGCTGGATCATCATCAACCTCTCCTTCCCCCTGGCTGGATCAAGAAGGAGGAGACGCCATCCGCCTCCGTCGTGTGTTGAACGCGGAGGTGCTGTCTGTTCGGCACTAGGTCATCGGTGATCTGAATCACGGCGAGTACGACTCCATCATCCCTGCTCCATTGAACGCTTCCGCACGCCGATCTACAAGTGGTATGTAGATGCAATCACTCTTCCATGACTCGTTGCTAGATGAACTCATAGATGGATCTTGGTGAAACCGTAGGAAAAATTTTAATTTTCTGCAACGTTCCCCAACAGTGGCACCATGAGCTAGGTCTATGCGTAGTTCTCTATTGCACGAGTAGAACACAATTTTGTTGTGGGCGTAGATCTTGTCAACTTGGTTGCCGCTACTAGCCTTATCTTGCTTCAGCGGTATTGTGGGATGAAGCGGCCCGGACCAACCTTACACGTACGCTTACGTGAGACCGGTTCCACCGACTGACATGCACTAGTTGCATAAGGTGGCTGGCGGGTGTCTGTCTCTCCCACTTTAGTTGGAGCGGATTCGATGAAAAGGGTCCTTATGAAGGGTAAATAGAAGTTGACAAAATCACGTTGTGGTTATTCGTAGGTAAGAAAACGTTCTTGCTAGAACACAATTGCAGCCACGTAAAAGATGCAACAACAATTAGAGGACGTCTAACTTGTTTTTGCAGCAATTGTCATGTGATGTGATATGGCCAGAAGTTGTGATAAATGATGAATGATATATTGTGATGTATGAGATCATGTTCTTGTAATAGGAATCACGACTTGCATGTCGATGAGTATGACAACCGGCAGGAGCCATAGGAGTTGTGTTTATTTTTGTATGACCTGCGTGTCATTGAAGAACGCCATGTAAATTACTTTACTTTATTGCTAAACGCGTTAGCCATAGAAGTAGAAGTAGTCGTTGGCGTGACAACTTCATGAAGACACGATGATGGAGATCATGGTGTCATGCCGGTGACAAGATGATCATTTAGCCCCGAAGATGGAGATCAATGGAGCTATATGATATTGGCCATATCATGTCACTACTATATAATTGCATGTGATGTTCGTTATGTTTATGCATCTTGTTTACTTAGAATGACGGTAGTAAATAAGATGATCCCTTACAACAATTTCAAGAAGTGTTCTCCCCTAACTGTGCACCGTTGCTAAAGTTCGTCGTTTCGAAGCACCACGTGATGATCGGGTGTGATAGATCCTTACGTTCACATACAACGGGTGTAAGACAGTTTTACACATGCAAAACACTTAGGGTTAACTTGACGAGCCTATCATGTACAGACATGGCCTCGAAACACGGAGACCGAAAGGTCAAACACGAGTCGTATAGAAGATACGATCAACATGAGAATGTTCAACGACGATGACTAGTCCGTCTCACGTGATGATCGGACACGGCCTAGTCGACTCGGATCGTGTAACACTTAGATGACTAGAGGGATGTCTAATCTGAGTGGGAGTTCATTAAATAATTTGATTAGATGAACTTTATTATCATGAACAATAGTCTAAAGTCTTTGCCAAATGTCTTGTAGATCAAATGGCCAACGCTAATGTCACCATGAACTTCAACGCGTTCCTAGAGAAAACCAAGCTGAAAGATGATGGCAGCAACTATTCGGACTGGGTCCGGAACCTGAGGATCATCCTCATAGCAGCCAAGAAACAATATGTCCTAGAAGCACCGTTAGGTGAAGCACCCATCCCAGAGAACCAAGACATTATGAATGCTTGGCAGTCTCGTGCTGATGATTACTCCCTCGTTCAGTGCGGCATGCTTTACAGCTTAGAACATGGGCTCCAAAAGCGTTTTGAGCAACACGGAGCATATGAGATGTTCGAGGAGCTGAAAATGGTTTTCCAAGCTCATGCCCGGGTCGAGAGATATGAAGTCTCCGACAAGTTCTATAGTTGTAAGATGGAGGAAAACAGTTCTGTCAGTGAGCACATACTCAAAATGTCTGGGTTGCACAACCGCCTGTCCTAGCTGGACATTAACCTCCCGGACGAGGCGGTCATTGACAGAATCCTTCAGTCGCTCCCACCAAGCTACAAGAGCTTTGTGATGAACTACAATATGCAGGGAATGGTGAAGACCATTCCTGAAGTATTTTCAATGCTGAAGTCAGCAGAGGTTGAAATCAAGAAAGAACATCAAGTGTTGATGGTCAATAAGACCACTAAATTCAAGAAGGGCAAGGGCAAGAAGAACTTCAAGAAGGACGACAAGGAGGTTGCCGCACCCGGTAAGCCTACCGGGAAGAAGTCAAGGAATGGACCCAAGCCTGAGACTGAGTGCTTTTATTGCAAGGGGAACGGTCACTGGAAGCGGAACTACCCCAAATACTTAGCGGATAAGAAGGCCGGCAACAGTAAAGGTATATTTGATATATATGTAATTGATGTGTACCTTACCAGTACTCGTAGTAACTCCTGGGTATTTGATACCGGTGCCGTTGCTCATATTTGTAACTCACAGCAGGAGCTACGGAATAAGCGGAGACTGGCAAAGGACGAGGTGACGATGCGCGTCGGGAATGGTTCCAAGGTCGATGTGATCGCCGTCGGCACGCTACCTCTACATTTACCCACGGGATTAGTTATGAACCTCAATAATTGTTATTTAGTGCCAAGTTTGAGCATGAACATTGTATCTGGATCTCATTTAATGCGAGATAGCTACTCATTTAAATCCGAGAATAATGGTTGTTCTATTTATATGAGAGATATGTTTTATGGTCATGCTCCGATGGTCAATGGTTTATTCTTAATGAATCTCGAACGTAATATTACACATATTCATAGTGTGAATACCAAAAGATGTAAAGTTGATAACGATAGTCCCACATACTTGTGGCACTGCCGCCTTGGTCACATTGGTGTCAAGCGCATGAAGAAGCTCCATGCTGATGGACTTTTGGAGTCTCTCGATTATGAATCATTTGACACATGCGAACTATGCCTCATGGGCAAGATGACCAAGACTCCGTTCTCCGGGACAATGGAGCGAGCAACCAACTTATTGGAAATCATACATACCGATGTGTGCGGTCCAATGAGCGTTGAGGCTCGCGGAGGATATTGTTATGTTCTCACTCTCACTGATGACTTGAGTAGATATGGGTACGTCTACTTGATGAAACACAAGTCTGAGACCTTTGAAAAGTTCAAGGAATTTCAGAATGAGGTAGAGAATCAACGTGACCGAAAAATAAAGTTCTTACGATCAGATCGTGGAGGAGAATATTTAAGTCACGAATTTGGTACACACTTAAGGAAATGTGGAATCATTTCACAACTCACGTCGCCTGGAACACCTCTGTGTAACGGTGTGTCCGAACGTCAGAATCGCACTCTATTGGATATGGTGCGATCTATGATGTCTCTTACAGATTTACCGCTATCATTTTGGGGATACGCTCTAGAGACAGCTACATTCACTTTAAATAGGGCACCGTCTAAATCCGTTGAGACGACACCGTATGAATTATGGTTTGGGAAGAAACCTAAGCTGTCATTTCTAAAAGTTTGGGGATGCGATGCTTATGTCAAGAAACTTCAACCTGAAAAGCTCGAACCCAAATCCGAAAAATGCGTCTTCATAGGATACCCTAAGGAAACCATTGGGTATACCTTCTACCTTAGATCCGAAGGCAAGATCTTTGTTGCCAAGAACGGATCCTTTCTGGAAAAAGAGTTTCTCTCGAAAGGAGTAAGTGGGAGGAAAGTACAACTCGATGAAGTACTACCTCTTGAACCGGAAAGTAGTGCAGCTCAGGAAAATGTTCCTGTGGTGCCTACACCAATTGGAGAGGAAATTAATGATGATGATCAAGGTACTTCGGATCAAGTTGCTACTGAACTTCACAGGTCCACCAGGACACGTTCCGCACCAGAGTGGTACGGCAACCCTGTCCTGGAAATCATGTTGTTAGACAATGGTGAACCTTCGAACTATGAAGAAGCGATGGCGGGCCCGGATTCCAACAAATGGCTTGAAGCCATGCAATCCGAGATAGGATCCATGTATGAAAACAAAGTATGGACTTTGACAGACTTGCCCGATGATCGGCGAGCGATAGAAAATAAATGGATCTTTAAGAAGAAGACGGACGCGGATGGTAATGTCACCATCTATAAAGCTTGACTTGTCGCTAAGGGTTATCGGCAAGTTCAAGGGATTGACTACGATGAGACATAATCTCCTGTAGCGAAGCTTAAGTCCGTCCGAATCATGTTAGCAATTGCCGCATACTATGATTATGAGAAATGGCAGATGGACGTCAAAACAGCGTTCCTTAACGGTTATCTTAAGGAAGAGCTGTATATGATGCAGCCGGAAGGTTTTGTCGATCCTAAGAATGCTAACAAAGTATGCAAGCTCCAGCGATCCATTTATGGGCTGGTGCAAGCATCTCGGAGTTGGAACATTCGCTTTGATGAGATGATCAAAGCGTTTGGGTTTATGCAGACTTATGGAGAAGCCTGCGTTTACAAGAAAGTGAGTGGGAGCTCTGTAGCATTTCTCATATTATATGTAGATGACATACTTTTGATGGGAAATGATATAGAAATCTTGGACAGCATTAAGGCCTACTTGAATAAAAGTTTTTCAATGAAGGACCTTGGAGAAGCTGCTTATATATTAGGCATCAAGATCTATAGAGATAGATCGAAACGCCTCATAGGTCTTTCACAAAGCACATACCTTGATAAGATTTTGAAGAAGTTCAAAATGGATCAGTCCAAGAAAGGGTTCTTGCCTGTACTGCAAGGTGTGAGATTGAGCTCGGCTCAATGCCCCACCACGGCAAAAGATAAAGAAGAGATGAGCGTCATCCCCTATGCCTCGGCCATAGGATCTATTATGTATGCCATGCTGTGTACCGCACCTGATGTAAACCTTGCCGTAAGTTTGGTAGGAAGGAACCAAAGTAATCCCGACAAGGAACACTGGACAGCGGTCAAGAATATCCTGAAGTACCTGAAAAGGACAAAGGACATGTTTCTCGTTTATGGAGGTGACGAAGAGCTCGTCAGAAGGGTTACGTCGACGCGAGCTTCGACACAGATCTGGATGACTCTAAGTCTCAAACCGGATACGTGTATATGTTGAATGGTGGAGCAGTAAGTTGGTGCAGCTGCAAGCAGAGCGTCGTGGCGGGATCTACATGTGAAGCGGAGTACATGGCAGCCTCGGAGGCAGCGCATGAAGCCATTTGGGTGAAGGAGTTCATCACCGACCTAGGAGTCATACCCAATGCGTCGGGGCCGATCAAACTCTTCTGTGACAACACTGGAGCTATTGCACTTGCCAAGGAGCCCAGGTTTCACAAGAAGACGAGGCACATCAAGCGTCGCTTCAACTCCATCCGTGAAAATGTTCAAGATGGAGACATAGAAATTTGCAAAGTGCATACAGATCTGAATGTCACAGATCCGTTGACTAAACCTCTTCCGCGGGCAAAACATGATCAACACCGTAACTCTATGGGTGTTCGATTCATCACAATGTAACTAGATTATTGACTCTAGTGCAAGTGGGAGACTGTTGGAAATATGCCCTAGAGGCAATAATAAAAGGATTATTATTATATTTCCTTGTTCATGATAATTGTCTTTTCTTCATGCTATAATTGTATTATCCGGAAATCGTAATACACGTGTGAATACATAGACCACAGAATGTCCCTAGTGAGCCTCTAGTTGACTAGCTCGTTGATCAACAGATAGTCATGGTTTCGACTATGGACATTGGATGTCATTGATAACGGATCACATCATTAGGAGAATGATGTGATGGACAAGACCCAATCCTAAGCATAGCACAAGATCGTGTAGTTCGTTTTGCTAAAGCTTTTCCAATGTCAAGTATCTTTTCCTTAGACCATGAGATCGTGTAACTCCCGGTACCGTAGGAATGCTTTGGGTGTACCAAACGTCACAACGTATATGGGTGTCTATAAAGGTGCACTACAGGTATCTCCGAAAGTGTCATTGGGTTGACACGGATCGAGATCGATTTGTCACTCCGTATGACGGAGAGGTATCACCGGGCCCACTCGGTAGTGCATCATCATAATGAGCTCAAAGTGACCAAGTGTTTGGTCACGGGATCATGCATTACGGTACGAGTAAAGTGACTTGCCAGCAACGAGATTGAACGAGGTATTGGGATACCGACGATCGAATCTCGGGCAAGTAAAATACCGATTGGCAAAGGGAATTGTATACGTGGTTGATTGAATCCTCGACATCGTGGTTCATCCGATGATATCATCGAGGAGCATGTGGAGCCAACATGGGTATCCAGATCCCGCTGTTGGTTATTGCCCGAGAGCCGCCTCGGTCATGTCTCAAGATGTCTCCCGAACCCGTAGGGTCTACACACTTAAGGTTCGGTGACGCTAGGGTTGTATGAATATGAGTATGCAGCAAACCGAATGTTGTTCGGAGTCCCGGATGAGATCCCGGACGTCATGAGGAGTTCCGGAATGGTCCGGAGGTAAAGATTTATATATAGGAAGTCTTATTTTGGTCGCCGGAAAAGTTTCGGGCATTATCGGTATTGTACCGGGAGTGCCGAAAGGGGTCCGGGGGTCCACCGGGGTCCACCTGCCCGGGGGCCACATGGGCTGTAGAAGTGCGCCTTGGCCTATATGGGCCAAGGGCACCAGCCCCAAAAGGGCCCATGCGCCAAGGAGACTTGGGAGGAAGAGTCCTAAAGGGGAAGGCACCTCCGAGGGTGCCTTGGGGAGGATGGACTCCTCCCCTCTTGGCTGCACCCCTTCCTTGGAGGAAGGGGCAGGCTGCGCCTCCCCCTCTTTTGCACCTGTATAAAGGGAGGGAGGGAGGTGGCCGCACTGAAGCCCTTGGCACCTCCCTTTCGCTACACCTCCTCCTCCTCCCGTGAGTCGCTAGCGAAGCCCTGCCGGAGTTCTGCTGCATCCACCACCACGCCGTCGTGCTGCTGGATCATCATCAACCTCTCCTTCCCCTTGCTGGATCAAGAAGGAGGAGACGTCATCCGCTCTGTACGTGTGTTGAATGCGGAGGTGCTGTCCGTTCGGCACTAGGTCATCGGTGATCTGAATCACGGTGAGTACGACTCCATCATCCCCGTTCCATTGAACGCTTCCGCACGCGATCTACAAGTGATATGTAGATGCAATCACTCTTCCATGACTCGTTGCTAGATGAACTCATAGATGGATCTTGGTGAAACCGTAGGAAAATTTTTAATTTTCTGCAACGTTCCCCAACAGGTAGGAAGGTACCAAAGTAATCCCGGCAAGGAACACTGGACAGTGGTCAAGAATATCCTGAAGTACCTGAAAAGGACAAAGGACATGTTTCGTTTATGGAGGTGACGAAGAGCTCGTCGACAAGGGTTACGTCGACGCTAGCTTCGACACAGATCTGGATGACTCAAAGTCACAAACCGGATACGTGTATATGTTGAATGGTGGAGCAGTAAGCTGGTGCAGCTGCAAGCAGAGCGTCATGGCGGGATCTACATGCGAAGTGGAGTACATGGCACCCTCGGAGGCAACACATGAAGCAATTTGGGTGAAGGAGTTCATCACCGACCTAGGAGTCATACCCAATGCGTGGAGCCGATCAAACTCTTCTGTGACAACACCGGAGCTATTGCACTTGCCAAGGAGCCCAGGTTTCACAAGAAGACCAGGCACATCAAGCGTCGCTTCAACTCCATTCGTGAAAATGTTCAAGATGGGGACATAGAAATTTGCAAAGTGCATACGGATCTGAATGTCGCAGATCCGTTGACTAAACTTCTTCATGGCAAAACATGATCAACACCGAACGCTTATGGGTGTTCGATTCATCACAATGTAACTAGATTATTGACTCTAGTGCAAGTGGGAGACTGTTGGAAATATGCCCTAGAGGCAATAATAAAAGTATTATTATTATATTTCCTTGTTCATGATAATTGTCTTTTATTCATGCTATAATTGTATTATCCGGAAATCGTAATACACGTGTGAATACATAGACCACAATATGTCCCTAGTGAGCCTCTAGTTGACTAGCTCGTTGATCAACCGATAGTCATGGTTTCCTGACTATGGACATTGGATGTCGTTGATAACGGGATCACATCATTAGGAGAATGATGTGATGGACAAGACCCAATCCTAAGCATAGCACAAGATCGTGTAGTTCGTTTTGCTAGAGCTTTTCCAATGTCAAGTATCTTTTCCTTAGACCATGAGATCGTGTAACTCCCGGATACCGTAAGAGTGCTTTGGGTGTACCAAACGTCACAACGTAACTGGGTGACTATAAAGGTACACAACAGGTATCTCCGAAAGTTTCTGTTGGGTTGACACGGATCGAGACTGGGATTTGTCACTCCGTGTTACGGAGAGGTATCACTGGGCCCACTCGGTAGTGCATCATCATAATGAGCTCAAAGTGACCAAGTGTCTGGTCACGGGATCATGCATTACGGTACGAGTAAAGTGACTTGCCCGTAACGAGATTGAACGAGGTATTGGGATACCGACGATCAAATCTCGGGCAAGTAAAATACCGATTGACAAAGGGAATAGTATACGGGGTTGTTTGAATCCTCGACATCGTGGTTCATCCGATGAGATCATCGAGGAGCATGTGGGAGCCAACATGGGTATCCAGATCCTGCTGTTGGTTATTGCCCGAGAGCCGTCTCGGTCATGTCTGCATGTCTCCCGAACCCGTAGGGTCTACACACTTATGGTTCGGTGACGCTAGGGTTGTATGAATATGAGTATGCAGCAAACCGAATGTTGTTCGGAGTCCCGGATGAGATCCCGGACATCACGAGGAGTTCCGGAATGGTCCGGAGGTAAAGATTTATATATAGGAAGTCTTATTTTGGTCGCTGGAAAAGTTTCGCGCGTTATCGGTATTGTACCGGGAGTGCCGAAGGGGTCCGGGTTCCACCGGGGGTCCACCTGCCCCGGCAGCCACATGGGCTGTAGGGGTGCGCCTTGGCCTATATGGGCCAAGGGCACCAGCCCCAAGAGGCCCATGCGCCAAGGAGACTTGGGGAGGGAGAGTCCTAAAGGGGAAGGCACCTCCGAGGTGCCTTGGGAGGATGGACTCCTCCCCTTGGCCGCACCCTTCCTTGGAGGAAGGGGCAAGGATGCGCCCTCCCCTCTCTTGCACCTATATAAAGGGAGGGAGGGAGGGTGGCGCACCTGAAAGCTTGGCGCCTCCCTCCTCCCCGCAACACCTCCTCCTCCCGTAGTTGCTTAGCGAAGCCCCTGCCGGAGTTCTGCTGCATCCACCACCACGCCGTCGTGCTGCTTGATCATCATCAACCTCTCCTTCCCCCTTGCTGGATCAAGGAGGAGACGTCATCCGCTCCATACGTGTGTTGAACGTGGAGGTGCTGTCCGTTCAGCACTAGGTCATCGGTGATCTGAATCACGGCGAGTACGACTCCATCATCTCCGTTCCATTGAATGCTTCCGCACGCGATCTACAAGTGGTATGTAGATGCAATCACTCTCCCATGACTCGTTGCTTAGATGAACTCATAGATGGATCTTGGTGAAACCGTAGGAAAAATTTTAATTTTCTGCAACGTTCCCCACAGCATCCACCAGCCGCCGCACTAGGCCGAAGTAACTCCCAGGCATGGCCTCCGTCGGCCACAGCCGAGCTATAAGGCCCTTCATGGCCTGTTCGGCCGCCTTGTGGAGCTCGACCAGCTGCTTCACTGGTCGCTAAGGGCACTGGATGTCCGCCTCAAAGATACTGAGACCAGAAGACTTTCTCCGTCGAGCTCCCCTCCTCACCTTCCTTGTCCTCGAGTTGCTTCTTGGCATGGCCGAGCTCGTTCTCGGACTGCTCGAGGCTTTGCTTCACAGCATTGACCTCCGTAGTCAGTGCGGCAGAGGTCAGCAGCGCAGCCTGCAATCCCATGTTGACATATTTTTAGACTCTCACAGATATCTTTTAGATCCTCGCTCCGCTTTTTCTTTCCAAACACCGAACCGAGCATCAGGGGCTACTGTCTATGCGGTATTATATTACACATCTTGAAATTCTTACCTCAAAGCCTGTTAGAAGGCTGCGGCAGGCTTCGGTCAGCCCGCTCTTGGCGAGCTGAACCTTCTGAATCACCGCACTCATGATAGTGCGGTGTTCTTCTTTGATGGAAGCGCCGTTGAGCGCCTCCAGCAAATTATCTGGCGCCCGGTTGGACGGAGGCCGCTGGTGGCACCGTCTTGCCCTTCTTTCGAAGGGGCCGCCCGCCGGACTCTGGAGCCACTGCGGGTTCCGGTACGGAGTCCGGTGTGGAGTCCGGGAGGTTGCCCTGCGGCACCTCCAGGGCCTCCTCCCCTGATGGGTCCCTCCCCGATCCCACCTCGACGTAGTCAGCGTCGTGAGGGGAGGAGGCGGTCGGAAGGGAATCCATATCTGACGCGCCCAAGGACCCGCTCGACGAAACGGGAAGATCATCCTTGGCCGGACTACAGGTTGTATGCGGCATTAGAAAGACACCACGTGGCAAAAAGAAAAATCATAAATCATCTAGGAGTCCGGATACTTACGATCTCGCCAGGGGCTTGGCCCTTGGGGGCCACTCCTCGTCGCCGTCGCCGACATTGGCGGAGTTGTCCGGGGGAAGGGTCCTCCCCTTCTTGGACCCTTCGGCCTCCCTCTCTGGGGAGGCCTTCCTCTTCTCTCCTTCACGGGAGAGGCCTTTCTTCTCCTCCTCGTCCTCGTGGGAGGATTCCGCCGGAGCCATCCGACGATGAGTCCGATACCACTGACGCCGAACTCTTTCGGGTTCCGTGGCCTTCTTCTTGGCCTTCTTCTCCGCACCACGTAAAGTGTCGGAACCAGCAGCCCTGGCCAAACGGGTGTCCGCTGGTCTTCCGGAAGGGGAGCCGACAGTTAACCTGTCTGGACGTCTTCTTCCAGTCCTGTCAAAGGCATTGGGAGTTTAGATCCTGCATAGAGTCAAACTATGTAAAGCAGGTGTCCCATAAAGGATGACGTAGCTTACCTCGTCAGTCGGGCGCTGGGTGCTGAATCCGCGATCTTCGGTAGCGGATGCGGGAGCTTCGGCGCCCTTGAATAGCACCCTCCAGGCACCTTCGTACGTAGTATCGAAGAGCCCGCTCAAGGTCTGGTGCTGTGCCGGATCAAAATCCCACAAATTGAAGTCCCGTTGCTGGCAGGGGAGAATCCGGCGGACGAGCATGACCTGGATCACATTGACAAGCTTGAGCTTCTTGTTCACCAGGGTCTGGAGACAGGACTGGAGTCCGGCCCGCTCCTCCGAACTACCCCAAAGCAAGCCCTTCTCTTTCCAGGAGGTGAGCTGCATGGGGACACCAGATCTGAATTCGGGGGCCGCTGCCCATTTAGGGTCGCGCGGCTCGGTGACGTAGAACCACCCCAATTGTCACCCTTTGACGGATTCCACGAAGGCACCCTCGAGCCAGGTGACGTTGGGCATTTTGCCCACCATGGCACCTCCGCACTCCGCCTGGCTGCCCTTCACAACCTTCGGCTTGACATTGAAGGTCTTTAGCCACAAGCGAAGTGGGGCTGGATGCGCAGGAAGGTTTCGCACACGACGATAAACGCCGACATATTGAGGACGAAATTTGGGGCCGGATCGTGGAAATCCAGGCCGTAGTAATACATGAGCCCCGCATAAAGGGGTGAAGAGGAAAGCCCAGTCCGCGGAGGAAATGGGGAAGGAATACCACCCTCTCATGGGGCCTGGGGGTGGGGATGAGCTGCCCCTCGTCGGGTAGCCGATGCGCGATATCGCTGGACAGGTATCCGCGCCCAAGAAGCTTCCATGTGCCCCTCCGTAACGGAGGAGGCCATCCACTTGCCTCCCGCTCCAGACATGGCTGGAGAAGGTCGAGGTGAGATGTGGGGACTTGGGCACTGGAGCTCGAGTGCGCGGAGATGGATAAGCAAAGGAGGAAGAAGGCGTAGGTAAAAAAAAGGTGGATCCTTATCCCCGTATATATGGGCGGATGAAACTATGCGTCCCTACTGGCCTGGTAAAACTCGCTTATCTCCCAAGCACCGCAATCAATGGCGCGGTTGGGTTACCCTTGTCCGTATTGATGGGAATCCCGGAATAAGGGGAACACGATCTCTGCTTCGACAAGACGTGCCAAGGAAACCACTTCGCTAAACACGCTGAGGTGGTATAATAAAAAACATAAAGGCTTGGTTGTGGCGTGACGTCATGCCACAAAATACGCCAGAGATTGAACTTGTGTAAATGTTATCCTCTACGGTTGTATGTGGAATTTATTTTGCAGAGCCGGACACTATCCTGGTGTTCACAATCTTCTATGAATTATTCGGAGGAGGAACCCGCCTTGCAATGCCGAAGACAATATGCACGCCGGACTCGTCGTCATTGAAGCCTGGTTCAGGGGCTACTAAGGGAGTCCTGGACTAGGGGGTGTCCGGATAGCTGAACTATCATCATCGGCCGGACTCCAAGACTATGAAGATACAAGATTGAAGACTTCCTCCCGTGTCCGGATAGGACTTTTCTTGGCGTGGAAGGCAAGCTTGGCGATACGGATATGTAGATCTCCTACCATTGTAACCGATTCTGTGTAACCCTAGCCCCCTCCGGTGTCTATATAAACCGGAGGGTTTTAGTCCGTAGGACAACAACAAAACAACAACAATCATACCATAGGCTAGCTTCTAGGGTTTAGCCTCCTTGATCTCGTGGTAGATCTACTCTTGTATTACCCATATCATCAATATCAATCAAGCAGGAGTAGGGTTTTACCTCCATCGAGAGGGCCCGAACCTGGGTAAAAACATCGTGTCCCTTGTCTCCTGTTACCATCCGCCTAGACGCACAGTTCGGGACCCCCTACCCAAGATCCGCCGGTTTTGACACCGACAGTCACCATGTGACATGGCACATTAAATGATCTACAGCACCCAAAACATTGTCTTGTGGTAAGTCCTTCCTGGGTAGATATCAACTGAGGTGGTAACTAGGTTAAAAAGGCTCTGGTTAAAAAGCTAGTGAGCTCTGAAGTTTACTGCAGTAAACTTTACCAGCTCAATGTGATCAACCGGGAGTTTCTTGAGGCCAAACAAGTTATCTGGGGTGTTTAGCTATGGAGGGACTATGATCCTGGAGGTTGGGAGGGTAAAAGGATCAAGTTTTACTGCAGTTGCTTCACAACTACATACTTGGTCCAGAAATGAAGATCAGCAAGACTCACTCACATGGAGTTATGGAATGGGATGAAACTTGGCAAATCCTCATGATATGGACATATAAAGATGTCAGTAAAAGATCATGCTAAATGGACAAGCCAAAATAGCACTTGCTTCACAAACATCATTTCTGTCCGTAAACTTGAAATAATATGGGTGGTCAAATGGATCAATGAAATGATGCTAAAATTGGTGGAGAGATGTTACATGGGTATAAGAATGATTTGGTAATTTATCAAGAGTTTTGAAGCAATATAAAGTACACTTGCTTCACAACCTGAAAACATTGCCAGAAACAAAGATTTGCTCCTGTGCTCACATAGATGATTGGATGGGGCTGAAAATGGGTGAATGGGCTTAATATGAGCATATTAAGGAGTGTGCAAAAGTTCATCTCATTTGGACACTCCTAGCTAGTACTTCCTTCACAAAGCCTTCTGTCTGACAGAAACTTTGAAAATTCACTGAGGAAGATTGGGTAGGCAAATAAATTTGAACTTGTTCATGGGGCAATTATTTGGACATATAAACATGCCCAAAAAGGTTGGGAGTCAATAGGAGAAATATAAATGACACTTCCTTCGTAAAGTGCCATTCAGGGCAGAATAGGAAATGAATTATTGGAGGATTATTTTTGAACATGGCAATGAACAGCTTTGCCATATTTGATCAAGATATGACCCAAACAATTTATGAGAATTATTTGGGAATTTTAGGAGTGAAGGAAGTATAGGTTGCTTCACAACCTAGGGCAATTTGAGTTATTCCTTTAATAGAAAAGGAATATTCCCAACAAAAAGAATATTGGGATTTGGTCCAAGGTGGAAATGGAATGGGTCTAGGGAAAGATTTGGGAATGACAAGCCACTCTGGAAGCAAAGAAGAGGTCATCTTCTTTAGTTTCCATACCACAAAGCCACGAAAAAGAAAACTCAGGCAAAACCTCAGAAAAACAAAAGAAAAAGAAAGGGCCAAAAATCAGGCTGCCACAATATTTTTTTTTGAGAAATTTGTCATTCAAATTACGAATCAGTACAAAGCAGTTGACTCTTACAAGAACATTGAAACGCAAACACAAAGGACCATGAACACCTAGAGTACCCTAAGACAACCATAACACAAGAGGATCTCCAGAGCCACATGGTCATCATCCTTGAATCTTGAGAGAAGACCCTGCAGCGGAAGGATCTGCAACCAGATGCAAACAGGTCATCATCTTCGACCACGGTAAATTGCCGCCATGCTGCTTCCTTCTTTCTTGACACCAGCGCGAGAGGGCATGGACATCAATCCAACACACTGCAACAGCCGTCGCCATCTTTGGCTTTGAGTACCGTGAAATGTGTCCCTTCCGGAAGGAAGAGAACTCGAGTCATCCTACCGTCCAAGATCATGCCGGGCCATCCGCCCGGACAAAGCAGGATCTCCCACCAGCATCGGCACAGAGGAAGGAGAAGAACAGCAGCAGCAAATCATACCGACAAGGAAGAAGACAGATCTCCGTCTTCCTGCATCCATCGCCCATCTGAGGATCCAAACGGCCAGTGCCGATGGACCTCCAACCACCATAGCCAGCGACCTCGACGAGATCCGGGGATCCCCAACACCGCTGGCTCCTAGACGAAGGCAAAAGCCTTCCCTGACCGCGAACGGAGCCCAAAGAAACTTATTCCGACGCGACACCACCGCAACGGCCTCGGCAGCGTCTCCCTCAACCCTAACCCTACCACACACACACCTAGCGAACAGACCCGGGGTTCCCCCTCCCTCCCGCCACCGGAGCGGCCGACGGAGAGAGAGGGAACCGGCGGCGTCACCGGCAGCACGCAAGGGATCCCAGTCGCCTCCTTGATCACCTGGTCCGATCCTACTTTTTCGCAGGCTACCACAATCGGCGTCTTGGTCATCCTTCAAATAAAATAGTTCATACCATTGTTAGCTCCAATAAATTATTGTGCTCTCCAAACAATGAGTCCTCTGTGTGTGATGCTTGTCGCGTGCTAAGAGTCACCGATTACCATATAATTATTCTACTCGTGTTTCTACATCACCACTTAAGCTTATTCATACCGATGTTTGGGGGCCTGCTTTACCATCTTTCGGGGGTTTCAAGTAATATGTCAGCTTCATTGATGACTATAGTCATTACTACTGGATATACTTGATCAAGTATAAATCTGATGTTGAGAGCATTTTTTACACTTTTCAAAACCATGTTGAGCGTCTCTTAAATGCTAAGGTTCGCTTACATTCAGTCAGACTGGGGTGGTGAGTATCACCGTCTCCATGCTAATTTTTAGCACACCGACATTGCTCATCGTGTGTCTTGTCCACATACCTCCCAACAGAATGGTATAGCTGAACGCAAGCATCGTCATCTCGTTGAGACGGGTCTAGCCCTCCTCACACACTCCTCCCTACCTCTTCGGTTTTGGGATGAGGCATTTCTTACTGCTTGCTATCTTATCAATAGGATGCCTACGCCTGTTATCAACAATGCCACACCCGTGTTTCGCCTCCTTAACATGCTTCCTGAGTATTCTTTTCTCCGCACTTTTGGTTTGTGCGTGTTGGCCTAGTTTATGTAAGTACAATTCACGTAAACTAGAGTTTCGCCTAGGATGTGTGTATTTCTTGGTTATAGTCCCATGCATAAAGGCTACAAGTGCCTTGATCGCTCCACTGGTCGTATTTACATCTCCCGTGACATCGCTTTCGATGAGACGGTGTTTCCTATGCCACTCCGGTGCCATCGTTGATGTATCCCAACTCCTTCCCGTGTCGTTTCCGTCAGATGAGCCAGTTACTCAGAGTACCGACACACGTAATTATGACATTTCCTTGTTACCAGCTAATGCACCTGGCGTTGTTGTTAGTTCTCCTGTGCAGGTACCCGCGACGTCCACTTTGCCGCTCGACGTTGCAGATCCATCAGCGCCACCGCCTCTGCATGTCTCGGGCGGCGCGCCTGGGACCGACTTTCATGCAGGCACACCCCGCTCGCCCAGGCCGGCCTCTCCTCTGCATGCCTCGGGCGGCACGCCAGGGGCCCGCCTGCATGCAGGCACGCAGGCTGCTCCCGGATCGGCGCTGCCTCTACCTGGATCGGCTGGCATGCCTGGGCCCGGCTCGCCTGCAGGCGCGCCCTGCTCGCCCGGGTCGGCTTCTCGTGCCGCTTCTGGTGCTGACCCGCCCATGCCGATTCGCTGGTCCCGGTCATCGATTCCGCCCGCGGTCTCCTCTTCGTGCCAGACGGTCATCTGCCTCGCCCGGCTCCTTTCGGGGCTTCTTCACCTGACCTGTTTCTAGCCCATGATGAGGCCGCTTCCTCGCCCTCGTCGACGTCTTCTCCACCACCAGCGTCGCCGCCTCCTGCGCCTCCCGCTACTGAACCGGCAGGGGTCATCGTCACATGACGGCGCGATGATATTTCTCGTCCCAAGGTGTATCGGGATGGCACGGTTCGATATGATCCCTATAAATCGCCGCGGGCGTTTATGGTGGAGCCTGCATCTCATCGTATTGCTGCTATGGAGGTTGAGTTCGAGGCACTTCATGCTAACAACACGTGGATACTGGTACCCCGTTCACCTGGCACTAACATTGTTGGCAGCAAATGGATCTTCAAAACGAAGTTCCATCCCGATGGTTCGGTTGATAAATACAAGGCGCGACTTGTGGCTCGAGGCTTCACACAGCAGTACGGTATAGATTATCATGATACTTTCAGTCCTGTGGTTAAACCAGTCACTGTTCGCCTTGTGCGTGCTCTTGCTGTTTCTCGTGGTTGGTGCCTTCGTCAGATTGATGTGAGTAATGCCTTCCTTCATGGTTTTCTGTCTGAGGAAGTGTATATGCAGCAGCCCCCCGGTTTTGAGGATTCACGGTACCCTCGGCATGTGTGCAAGCTGCAGCGTGCTATCTATGGTCTCAAACAGTCGCCTCGTGCCTGGTATGCCCGTTTGAGTGACAAGCTTCATCAGCTCGGTTTTGTTGCTAGCAAGGCCGATACCTCTTTGTTCATCTTTGATCATCATGGGGTTATTATCTATATGCTTGTCTATGTTGATGATATTGTTTTGGCTGGGTCCTCTTCGTCTGCTGTTGAGAAATTGGTTACCACTCTTTCTGGTTCTTTTCCTGACAAGGACCTTGGGCGCCTAGAGTATTTCCTTGGTATTGAGGCCACTTATAATTCTGAGGGTCTGGTCTTGTCGCAGCACAAGTATGCTCTTGATCTCTTGCACCGGGCCAACATGGAGCAATGTCGGTCTGTTACTACTCCCATGTCTACTTCCGACAAATTATCTCGAGATCAAGGCCAGCCGTTGAGCTCTGAGGATGTTTTCAAGTACAGGAGTCTTGTTGGGGGTCTACAGTACCTCACTCTGACACGTCCTGACTTGTCCTTTGCTGTTAACAAGGTGTGCCAATACTTGTCGCAGCCTACCACCGCTCACTATGAGGCAGTGAAGTGAATTCTTCGCTATATCCGAGGTAATCGTGTCTCTTTTGGCTTTGCGTTTCCGGCGCTCCGTTTCTATGGGACTGAGTATTTTCACTGATGCCGATTGGGCGGGCTGCCCTGATGATCATCGGTCTACGGGCGGTTTTGCCAATTTTTCTTGGCTCCAACCTTGTCTCTTGGAGTTCTCGCAAGCCACCCACAGTTTCTCGTTCCAGCACTGAGGCAGAATACAAGGCTTTGGCTAATGGCACCGCTGAGGCTATATGGATACAGTCGGTGTTGCAGGAGCTTGGTGTGTTTCTTTCTCGCCCTCCGGTGTTGTGGTGTGACAATGTTGGCGCCACATACTTATTTGCCAATCCCTTTTTCATGCTCGCACAAAGCATATCGAGGTTGATTTTCACTTTGTGCGTGAGCGGGTTGCTTTGGGTGCTCTTGATGTTCGGTTCATCTCCACTGGCTATCAGTTGGCTGACGTGTTCACGAAGCCTACTTCTCAGCTCACACTTCGTCGTTTTAGTTCCAATCTCAACCTTGTTCACGACGGTTTAGATTGAGGGGGGGGGGGGGGTGTTAGAGTTGTATTTCATATACATACATGTACGTGTTGTATACCCTTTGTATTTCCTTGTTATACAAGTTGATCTAATCAATATAAAGAGATGCCAGCCGGTTGGGGCTAACCACGGCAAACAATTCCTTTTCACTAGACTAACATCCGTCTCGCTGAATCTTTCTTGTCCAGCGCACGGAAGGGCCGGTCCAATACTTGATTAACATTTTCAAATACAAGATAAACATCTTTTAAATAAATGGTCAACATTTTTTCTATACATAACTTATAATATTTCAAATGCTTCATTAACATTTTTCAAATACAGGAATAACATTGTTTTAATACATGGTTAATATTTTTCTATACAAATTCAACATTGTACGAATGCTTGATTAACATTTTCATATAACTAGTTTAACATTTTTTCCCCAAAAAGCAAACCGCTAACCACATGGTGGAGCAGTGTAATCTCAAGTTCATAGAGAGTACAGTATAGGTGGCTTGGCAGCGTGACAAAAAAAATGCATTTTAATTTATATAGCTAGGAAGAGGTAAAGCGAGCATTTTTCAGCATCGGGGACTTGAAAGCCCACAGTCCCGATGGCTTACATGCCATTTTATAACAAAAATTGGCACCTCTTAGGTGATGATCTCGTGAAAGAAGTTTTACTGGTGGTGAGCAGTGGGGTGATTCCTGAAGGATGGAACACCAACACAATTGTGTTGATTCCTAAAGTTGGTACACCGGAGAAGGTCACACAATTTGTACCGATAAGTTTATGTAATGTGGTCTATAAAGTCATTGCAAAAATGTTGGCAGCTATAAAGTTTTCCTTCCTGGCATTACTAGTGAAACACAAAGTGCTTTCATTCCTAGTCGGATCTTCACTCGCAATGTTATTATGGCCTATGAATGTTTCTATACTATGAAGTCAGCTTTAGTTGCTCATGAGGAGGAGAATGGCACCTGAAAGGGGTCTAGGTCCGTCCGAATCATGTTAGCAATTGCCGCATACTATGATTATGAGAAATGGCAGATGGACGTCAAAACAGCGTTCCTTAACGGTTATCTTAAGGAAGAGCTGTATATGATGCAGCCGGAAGGTTTTGTCGATCCTAAGAATGCTAACAAAGTATGCAAGCTCCAGCGATCCATTTATGGGCTGGTGCAAGCATCTCGGAGTTGGAACATTCGCTTTGATGAGATGATCAAAGCGTTTGGGTTTATGCAGACTTATGGAGAAGCCTGCGTTTACAAGAAAGTGAGTGGGAGCTCTGTAGCATTTCTCATATTATATGTAGATGACATACTTTTGATGGGAAATGATATAGAAATCTTGGACAGCATTAAGGCCTACTTGAATAAAAGTTTTTCAATGAAGGACCTTGGAGAAGCTGCTTATATATTAGGCATCAAGATCTATAGAGATAGATCGAAACGCCTCATAGGTCTTTCACAAAGCACATACCTTGATCAGATTTTGAAGAAGTTCAAAATGGATCAGTCCAAGAAAGGGTTCTTGCCTGTACTGCAAGGTGTGAGATTGAGCTCGGCTCAATGCCCGACCACGGCAAAAGATAAAGAAGAGATGAGCGTCATCCCCTATGCCTCGGCCATAGGTTCTATTATGTATGCCATGCTGTGTACCAGACCTGATGTAAACCTTGCCGTAAGTTTGGTAGGAAGGAACCAAAGTAATCCCGACAAGGAACACTGGACAGCGGTCAAGAATATCCTGAAGTACCTGAAAAGGACAACGGACATGTTTCTCGTTTATGGAGGTGACGAAGAGCTCGTCGTAAAGGGTTACGTCGACGCTAGCTTCGACACAGATCTGGATGACTCTAAGTCTCAAACCGGATACGTGTATATGTTGAATGGTGGAGCAGTAAGTTGGTGCAGCTGCAAGCAGAGCGTCGTGGCGGGATCTACATGTGAAGCGGAGTACATGGCAGCCTCGGAGGCAGCGCATGAAGCCATTTGGGTGAAGGAGTTCATCACCGACCTAGGAGTCATACCCAATGCGTCGGGGCCGATCAAACTCTTCTGTGACAACACTGGAGCTATTGCACTTGCCAAGGAGCCCAGGTTTCACAAGAAGGCCAGGCACATCAAGCGTCGCTTCAACTCCATCCGTGAAAATGTTCAAGATGGAGACATAGAAATTTGCAAAGTGCATACAGATCTGAATGTCACAGATCCGTTGACTAAACCTCTTCCGCGGGCAAAACATGATCAACACCAGAACTCTATGGGTGTTCGATTCATCACAATGTAACTAGATTATTGACTCTAGTGCAAGTGGGAGACTGTTGGAAATATGCCCTAGAGGCAATAATAAAAGGATTATTATTATATTTCCTTGTTCATGATAATTGTCTTTTCTTCATGCTATAATTGTATTATCCGGAAATCGTAATACACGTGTGAATACATAGACCACAGAATGTCCCTAGTGAGCCTCTAGTTGACTAGCTCGTTGATCAACAGATAGTCATGGTTTCCTGACTATGGACATTGGATGTCATTGATAACGGGATCACATCATTAGGAGAATGATGTGATGGACAAGACCCAATCCTAAGCATAGCACAAGATCGTGTAGTTCGTTTTGCTAGAGCTTTTCCAATGTCAAGTATCTTTTCCTTAGACCATGAGATCGTGTAACTCCCGGGTACCGTAGGAGTGCTTTGGGTGTACCAAACGTCACAACGTAACTGGGTGACTATAAAGGTGCACTACAGGTATCTCCGAAAGTGTCTGTTGGGTTGACACGGATCGAGACTGGGATTTGTCACTCTGTATGACGGAGAGGTATCACTGGGCCCACTCGGTAGTGCATCATCATAATGAGCTCAAAGTGACCAAGTGTTTGGTCACGGGATCATGCATTACTGTACGAGTAAAGTGACTTGCCGGCAACGAGATTGAACGAGGTATTGGGATACCGACGATCGAATCTCGGGCAAGTAAAATACCGATTGACAAAGGGAATAGTATCTGAGGTTGATTGAATCCTCGACATCGTGGTTCATCCGATGATATCATCGAGGAGCATGTAGAAGCCAACATGGGTATCCAGATCCGCTGTTGGTTATTGCCCGAGAGCCGTCTCGGTCATGTCTGCATGTCTCCGAACCCGTAGGGTCTACACACTTAAGGTTCGGTGGCGCTAGGGTTGTATGAATATGAGTATGCAGCAAACCGAATGTTGTTCGAGTCCGGATGAGATCCCGGACGTCATGAGGAGTTCGGAGCGGTCCGGAGGTAAAGATTTATATATAGGAAGTCTTATTTTGGTGGCGGAAAAGTTTGGGCATTATCGGTATTATGCAGGGAGTGCGAAAGGGGTCGAGGGTCCACCGGGGTCCACCTGCCCCGGGGGGCCACATGGGCTGTAGGGGTGCGCCTTGGCCTATATGGGCCAAGGGCACCAGCCACAAAAGGGCCCATGCGCCAAGGAGCCGTGGAGGGAAGAGTCCTAAAGGGGGAAGGCACCTCCGAGGTGCCTTGGGGAGGTTGGACTCCTCCCCCCTCTTGGCTGCACCCCTTCCTTGGAGGAAGGGGCAAGGCTGCGCCCTCCCCCCCCCTCTTTTGCACCTGTATAAAGGGAGGGGAGGGAGGGGTGGCCGCACCCTGAAGCCCTTGGCACCTCCCCTTTCTGCTACACCTCCTCCTCCTCCCGTAGTCGCTTAGCGAAGCCCTGCCGGAGTTCTGCTGCATCCACCACCACGCCGTCGTGCTGCTGGATCATCATCAACCTCTCCTTCCCCCTTGCTGGATCAAGAAGGAGGAGACTTCATCCGCTCTGTACGTGTGTTGAGCGCGGAGGTGCTGTCCGTTCGGCACTAGGTCATCGGTGATCTGAATCACGGTGAGTACGACTCCATCATCCCCGTTCCATTGAACGCTTCCGCACGCGATCTACAAGTGATATGTAGATGCAATCACTCTTCCATGACTCGTTGCTAGATGAACTCATAGATGGATCTTGGTGAAACCGTAGGAAAATTTTTAATTTTCTGCAACGTTCCCCAACAGGTAGGAAGGTACCAAAGTAATCCCGGCAAGGAACACTGGACAGTGGTCAAGAATATCCTGAAGTACCTGAAAAGGACAAAGGACATGTTTCTCGTTTATGGAGGTGACGAAGAGCTCGTCGTAAAGGGTTACGTCGACGCTAGCTTCGACACAGATCTGGATGACTCAAAGTCACAAACCGGATACGTGTATATGTTGAATGGTGGAGCAGTAAGCTGGTGCAGCTGCAAGCAGAGCGTCGTGGCGGGATCTACATGCGAAGTGGAGTACATGGCACCCTCGGAGGCAACACATGAAGCAATTTGGGTGAAGGAGTTCATCACCGACCTAGGAGTCATACCCAATGCGTCGGAGCCGATCAAACTCTTCTGTGACAACACTGGAGCTATTGCACTTGCCAAGGAGCCCAGGTTTCACAAGAAGACCAGGCACATCAAGCGTCGCTTCAACTCCATTCGTGAAAATGTTCAAGATGGGGACATAGAAATTTGCAAAGTGCATACGGATCTGAATGTCGCAGATCCGTTGACTAAACTTCTTCCGCGGGCAAAACATGATCAACACCAGAACGCTATGGGTGTTCGATTCATCACAATGTAACTAGATTATTGACTCTAGTGCAAGTGGGAGACTGTTGGAAATATGCCCTAGAGGCAATAATAAAAGTATTATTATTATATTTCCTTGTTCATGATAATTGTCTTTTTTCATGCTATAATTGTATTATCCGGAAATCGTAATACACGTGTGAATACATAGACCACAATATGTCCCTAGTGAGCCTCTAGTTGACTAGCTCGTTGATCAACTGATAGTCATGGTTTCCTGACTATGGACATTGGATGTCGTTGATAACGGGATCACATCATTAGGAGAATGATGTGATGGACAAGACCCAATCCTAAGCATAGCACAAGATCGTGTAGTTCGTTTTGCTAGAGCTTTTCCAATGTCAAGTATCTTTTCCTTAGACCATGAGATCGTGTAACTCCCGGATACCGTAAGAGTGCTTTGGGTGTACCAAACGTCACAACGTAACTGGGTGACTATAAAGGTACACAACAGGTATCTCCGAAAGTTTACATTGGGTTGACACGGATCGAGACTAGGATTTGTCACTCCATGTTACGGAGCGGTATCACTAGGCCCACTCGGTAGTGCATCATCATAATGAGCTCAAAGTGACCAAGTGTCTGGTCACGGGATCATGCATTACGGTACGAGTAAAGTGACTTGCCGGTAACGAGATTGAACTAGGTATTGGGATACCGACGATCAAATCTCGGGCAAGTAAAATACCGATTGACAAAGGGAATAGTATACGGGGTTGTTTGAATCCTTGACATCGTGGTTCATCCGATGATATCATCAAGGAGCATGTGGGAGCCAACATGGGTATCCAGATCCTGCTGTTGGTTATTGCCCGAGAGCCGTCTCGGTCATGTCTGCATGTCTCCCGAACCCGTAGGGTCTACACACTTATGGTTCGGTGACGCTAGGGTTGTATGAATATGAGTATGCAGCAAACCGAATGTTGTTGAGTCCCGGATGAGATCCCGGACATCACGAGGAGTTCGGAATGGTCCGGAGGTAAAGATTTATATATGGGAAGTCTTATTTTGGTCGCGGAAAAGTTTCGCACTTTATCGGTATTGTACCGGGAGTGCCGAAAGGGGTCCGGGTTCCACCGAGGGGTCCACCTGCCCGGGCAGCCACATGGGCTGTAGAGTGCGCCTTGGCCTATATGGGCCAAGGGCACCAGCCCAAGAGGCCCATGCGCCAAGGAGACTTGGGGAGGGAGAGTCCTAACGGGGGAAGCCACCTCCGAGGGGCCTTGGGGAGGATGGACTCCTCCCCCCCTTGGCCGCACCCTTCCTTGGAGTAAGGGGCAAGGCTGCGCCCTCCCCCCTCTCTCTTGCACCTATATAAAGGGAGGGGAGGGAGGGGTGGCCGCACCCTGAAAGCCTGGCGCCTCCCTCCTCCCTGCAACACCTCCTCCTCCCGTAGTTGCTTAGCGAAGCCCTGCCGGAGTTCTGCTGCATCCACCACCACGCCGTCGTGCTGCTGGATCATCATCAACCTCTCCTTCCCCCTTGCTGGATCAAGGAGGAGACGTCATCCGCTCCGTACGTGTGTTGAACGCGGAGGTGCTGTCCGTTCAGCACTAGGTCATCGGTGATCTGAATCACGGCGAGTACGACTCCATCATCCCCGTTCCATTGAATGCTTCCATACGCCGATCTACAAGTGGTATGTAGATGCAATCACTCTCCCATGACTCGTTGCTTAGATGAACTCATAGATGGATCTTGGTGAAACCGTAGGAAAAATTTTAATTTTCTGCAACGTTCCCCACAGCATCCAGCAGCCGCCGCACTAGGCCGAAGTAACTCCCAGGCATGGCCTCCGTCGGCCACAGCCGAGCTATAAGGCCCTTCATGGCCTGTTCGGCCGCCTTGTGGAGCTCGACCAGCTGCTTCAGCTGGTCGCTAAGGGGCACCGGATGTCCGGCCTCAGCATACTGAGACCAGAAGACTTTCTCCGTCGAGCTCCCCTCCTCACCTTCCTTGTCCTCGAGTTGCTTCTTGGCATGGCCGAGCTCGTTCTCGGACTGCTCGAGGCTTTGCTTCACAGCATTGACCTCCGCAGTCAGTGCGGCAGAGGTCAGCAGCGCAGCCTGCAATCCCATGTTGACATATTTTTTAGACTCCTGCGTATATCTTTTTAGATCCTCGCTCCGGCTTTTCTTTCCGAACACCGAACCGAGCATCAGGGGCTACTGTCTATGCGGTATTATATTACACATCTTGAAATTCTTACCTCAAAGCCTGTTAGAAGGCTGCGGCAGGCTTCGGTCAGCCCGCTCTTGGCGAGCTGAACCTTCTGAATCACTGCACTCATGATAGTGCGGTGTTCTTCTTTGATGGAAGCGCCGTTGAGCGCCTCCAGCAAATTATGTGGCGCCTCCGGTTGGACGGAGGCCGCTGGTGGCACCGTCTTGCCCTTCTTACGAAGGGGCCGCCCGCCGGACTCTGGAGCCACTGCGGGTTCCGGTACGGAGTCCGGTGTGGAGTCCGGGAGGTTGCCCTGCGGCACCTCCAGGGCCTCCTCCCCCTGATGGGTCCCCTCCCGGGATCCCACCTCGACGTAGTCAGCGTCGTGAGGGGAGGAGGCGGTCGGAAGGAATCCATATCGACGCCCAAGGACCCGCTCGACGAAGCGGGAAGATCATCCTTGGCCGGACTACAGGTTGTATGCGGCATGAGAAAGACACCACGTGGCAAACAGAAAAATTATAACTCATCTAGGAGTCCGGATACTTACGATCTCGCCAGGGGCTTGGCCCTTGGGGGCCACTCCTCGTCGCCGTCGCCGACATTGGCGGAGTTGTCCGGGGGAAGGGTCCTCCCCTTCTTGGACCCTTCAGCCTCCCTCTTTAGGGAGGCCTTCCTCTTCTTCTCTCCCCCCGCCGGGGGAGAGGCCTTTTTCTTCTCCTCCTCGTCCTCGTGGGAGGATTCCGCCTCGGAGCCATCAGACGATGAGTCCGATACCACCTGACGCCGGGAACTCTTTCGGGCTCCCGTGGCCTTCTTCTTGGCCTTCTTCTCCGGCACCACGTAAAGTGCCGGAACCAGCAGCCCCGTCAAACGGGTGTCCGCTGGGTCTTCTGGAAGGGGAGCCGGACAGTTAACCTGTCTGGACGTCTTCTTCCAGTCCTGTTAAAGGCATTGGGAGTTTAGATCCTGCATAGAGTCAAACTATGTAAAGCAGGTGTCCCATAAAGGATGACGTAGCTTACCTCGTCAGTCGGGCGTTGGGTGCTGAATCCGCGATCTTCGGTAGCGGATGCGGGAGCTTCGGCACCCTTGAATAGCACCCTCCAGGCACCTTCGTACGTAGTATCGAAGAGCCCGCTCAAGGTCTGGTGCTGTGCCGGATCAAAATCCCACAAATTGAAGTCCCGTTCTTTGGCGGGGAGAATCCGTGAGACGAGCATGACCTGGATCACATTGACAAGCTTGAGCTTCTTGTTCACGAGTGCAGGAGACAGGACTGGAGTCCGGCCCGCTCCTCCGAACTACCCCAAAGCAAGCCCTTCTCTTTCCAGGAGGTGAGCTGCATGGGGGCACCAGATCTGAATTCAGGGGCCGCTGCCCATTTAGGGTCGCGCGGCTCGGTGATGTAGAACCACCCCAATTGTCACCCTTTGACGGATTCCACGAAGGCACCCTCGAGCCAGGTGACGTTGGGCATTTTGCCCACCATGGCACCTCCGCACTCCGCCTGGCTGCCCTTCACAACCTTCGGCTTGACATTGAAGGTCTTTAGCCACAAGCCGAAGTGGGGCTGGATGCAGAGGAAGGCCTCGCACACGACGATAAACGTCGACATATTGAGGACGAAATTTGGGGCCGGATCGTGGAAATCCAGGCCGTAGTAATACATGAGCCCCCGTACAAAGGGGTGAAGAGGAAAGCCCAGTCCGCGGAGGAAATGGGGAAGGAATACCACCCTCTCATGGGGCCTGGGGGTGGGGATGAGCTGCCCCTCGTCGGGTAGCCGATGCGCGATGTCGCTGGACAGATATCCGGCGCCGCGCAGCTTCGCCATGTGCCCCTCCGTAACGGAGGAGGCCATCCACTTGCCTCCCGCTCCAGACATGGCTGGAGAAGGTCGAGGTGAGATGTGGGGACTTGAGCCTTTGGAGCTCGAGTCTTGTGAGATGGATAAGCAAAGGAGGAAGAAGGCGTAGGTAAAAAAAAGGTGGATCCTTATCCCCGTATATATGGGCGGATGAAACTATGCGTCCCTACTGGCCTGGTAAAACTCGCTTATCTCCCAAGCACCGCAATCAATGGCACGGTTGGGTTACCCTTGTCCGTATTGATGGGAATGCCGGAATAAGGGGAACACGATCTCTGCTTCGACAAGACGTGCCAAGGAAACCACTTCGCTAAACACGCTGAGGTGGTATAATAAAAAACATAAAGGCTTGGTTGTGGCGTGACGTCATGCCACAAAATACGTCAGCAGATTGAACTTGTGTAAATGTTATCCTCTCTACGGTTGTATGTGGAATTTATTTTGCAGAGCCGGACACTATCCTGGTGTTCACAATCTTCTATGAATTATTCGGAGGAGGAACCCGCCTTGCAATGCCGAAGACAATATGCACGCCGGACTCGTCGTCATTGAAACCTGGTTCAGGGGCTACTAAGGGAGTCCTGGACTAGGGGATGTCCCGATAGCTGAACTATCATCATCGGCCGGACTCCAAGACTATGAAGATACAAGATTGAAGACTTCCTCCCGTGTCCGGATAGGACTTTTCTTGGCGTGGAAGGCAAGCTTGGCGATACGGATATGTAGATCTCCTACCATTGTAACCGATTCTGTGTAACCCTAGCCCCCTCCGGTGTCTATATAAACCGGAGGGTTTTAGTCCGTAGGACAACAACAAAACAACAACAATCGTACCATAGGCTAGCTTCTAGGGTTTAGCCTCCTTGATCTCGTGGTAGATCTACTCTTGTATTACCCATATCATCAATATCAATCAAGCAGGAGTAGGGTTTTACCTCCATCGAGAGGGCCCGAACACAGGTAAAAACATCGTGTCCCTTGTCTCCTGTTACCATCCGCCTAGACGCATACAGTTCGGGACCCCCTACCCAAGATCCGCCGGTTTTGACACCGACAGTCACCATGTGACATGGCACATTAAATGATCTACAGCACCCAAAACATTGTCTTGTGGTAAGTCCTTCCTGGGTAGATATCAACTGAGGTGGTAACTAGGTTAAAAAGGCTCTGGTTAAAAAGCTAGTGAGCTCTGAAGTTTACTGCAGTAAACTTTACCAGCTCAATGTGATCAACAGGGAGTTTCTTGAGGCCAAACAAGTTGTCTGGGGTGTTTAGCTATGGAGGGACTATGATCCTGGAGGTTGGGAGGGTAAAAGGATCAAGTTTTACTGCAGTTGCTTCACAACTACATACTTGGTCCAGAAATGAAGATCAGCAAGACTCACTCACATGGAGTTATGGAATGGGATGAAACTTGGCAAATCCTCATGATATGGACATATAAAGATGCTGTAAAAAGATCATGCTAAATGGACAAGCCAAAATAGCACTTGCTTCACAAACATCATTTCTGTCCAGAAACTTGAAATAATATGGGTGGTCAAATGGATCAATGAAATGATGCTAAAATTGGTGGAGAGATGTTACATGGGTATAAGAATGATTTGGTAATTTATCAAGAGTTTTGAAGCAATATAAAGTACACTTGCTTCACAACCTGAAAACATTGCCAGAAACAAAGATTTGCTCCTGTGCTCACATAGATGATTGGATGGGGCTGAAAATGGGTGAATGGGCTTAATATGAGCATATTAAGGAGTGTGCAAAAGTTCATCTCATTTGGACACTCCTAGCTAGTACTTCCTTCACAAAGCCTTACATCTCGAAACTTTGAAAATTCACTGAGGAAGATTGGGTAGGCAAATAAATTTGAACTTGTTCATGGGGCAATTATTTGGACATATAAACATGCCCAAAAAGGTTGGGAGTCAATAGGAGAAATATAAATGACACTTCCTTCAGAAAGTGCCATTCAGGGCAGAATAGGAAATGAATTATTGGAGGATTATTTTTGAACATGGCAATGAACAGCTTTGCCATATTTGATCAAGATATGACCCAAACAATTTATGAGAATTATTTGGGAATTTTAGGAGTGAAGGAAGTATAGGTTGCTTCACAACCTAGGGCAATTTGAGTTATTCCTTTAATAGAAAAGGAATATTCCCAACAAAAAGAATATTGGGATTTGGTCCAAGGTGGAAATGGAATGGGTCTAGGGAAAGATTTGGGAATGACAAGCCACTCTGGAAGCAAAGAAGAGGTCATCTTCTTCAGTTTCCATACCACAAAGCCACGAAAAAGAAAACTCAGGCAAAACCTCAGAAAAACAAAAGAAAAAGAAAGGGCCAAAAATCAGGCTGCCACAATATATTTTTTTTGAGAAATTTGTCATTCAAATTACGAATCAGTACAAAGCAGTTGACTCTTACAAGAACATTGAAACGCAAACACAAAGGACCATGAACACCTAGAGTACCCTAAGACAACCATAACACAAGAGGATCTCCAGAGCCCTGTGTCATCATCCTTGAATCTTGAGAGAAGACCCCTGCAGCAGAAGGATCTGCAACCAGTCGCAAACAGGTCATCATCTTCGACCACGGTAAATTGCCGCCATGCTGCTTCCTTCTTTCTTGACACCAGCGCTGAGAGGGCATGGACATCAATCCAACACACCTGCAACAGCCGTCGCCATCTTTGGCTTTGAGTACCGTGAAATGTGTCCCTTCCGGAAGGAAGAGAACTCGAGTCATCCTACCGGTCCAGCACCGCGGCCGGGCCATCCGCCCGGACAAAGCAGGATCTCCCACCAGCATCAGCGCAGAGGAAGGAGAAGAACAGCAGCATCAAATCATACCAACAAGGAAGAAGAAAGGTCTTCGTCTCCCTGCATCCATCGCCCATCTGAGGATCCAAACGGCCAGTGCCGATGGACCTCCAACCACCATAGCCCGCGACCTCGACGAGATCCGGGGATCCCCAACACCGCTGGCTCCTAGACGAAGGCAAAAGCCTTCCACGACCCATGACGGAGCCGAAGAAACTTATTCGACGCGACACCACCGCAGCGGCCTCGGCAGCGTCTCCCTCAACCCTAACCCTACCACACACACACCTAGCGAACAGACCCGGGGTTCCCCCTCCCTCCCGCCACCGGAGCGGCCGACGGAGAGAGAGGGAACCGGCGGCGTCACCGGCAGCGCGCAAGGGATCCCAGTCGCCTCCTTGATCACCTGGTCCGATCCTACTTTTTCGCAGGCTACCACAATCGGCGTCTTGGTCATCCTTCAAATAAAATAGTTCATACCATTGTTAGCTCCAATAAATTATTGTGCTCTCCAAACAATGAGTCCTCTGTGTGTGATGCTTGTCAGCGTGCTAAGAGTCACCAGTTACCATATAATTATTCTACTCGTGTTTCTACATCACCACTTAAGCTTATTCATACCGATGTTTGGGGGCCTGCTTTACCATCTTTCGGGGGTTTCAAGTAATATGTCAGCTTCATTGATGACTATAGTCATTACTACTGGATATACTTGATCAAGTATAAATCTGATGTTGAGAGCATTTTTTACACTTTTCAAAACCATGTTGAGCGTCTCTTAAATGCTAAGGTTCGTTCTGTTCAGTCAGACTGGGGTGGTGAGTATCACCGTCTCCATGCTAATTTTTAGCACACCGACATTGCTCATCGTGTGTCTTGTCCACATACCTCCCAACAGAATGGTATAGCTGAACGCAAGCATCGTCATCTCGTTGAGACGGGTCTAGCCCTCCTCACACTCCTCCCTGCCTCTTCGGTTTTGGGATGAGGCATTTCTTACTGCTTGCTATCTTATCAATAGGATGCCTACGCCTGTTATCAACAATGCCACACCCGTGTTTCGCCTCCTTAACATGCTTCCTGAGTATTCTTTTCTCCGCACTTTTGGTTGTGCGTGTTGGCCTAGTTTGCGTAAGTACAATTCACGTAAACTAGAGTTTCGCTCTAGGATGTGTGTATTTCTTGGTTATAGTCCCATGCATAAAGGCTACAAGTGCCTTGATCGCTCCACTGGTCGTATTTACATCTCCCGTGACATCGTTTTCGATGAGACGGTGTTTCCCTATGCCACTCCCGGTGCCACTGTTGATGTATCCCAACTCCTTCCCGTGTCGTTTCCGTCAGATGAGCCAGTTACTCAGAGTACCGACACACGTAATTATGACATTTCCTTGTTACCGGCTAATGCACCTGGCGTTGTTGTTAGTTCTCCTGTGCAGGTACCCGCGACGTCCACTTCGCCGCTCGACGTTGCAGATCCATCAGCGCCACCGCCTCTGCATGTCTCGGGCGGCGCGCCTGGGACCGACTTTCATGCAGGCACACCCCGCTCGCCCAGGCCGGCCTCTCCTCTGCATGCCTCGGGCGGCACGCCGAAACCCTTTGCATGCAGGCACGCAGGCTGCTCCCGGATCGGCGCTGCCTCTACCTGGATCGGCTGGCATGCCTGGGCCCGGCTCGCCTGCAGGCGCGCCCTGCTCGCCCGGGTCGGCTTCTCGTGCCGCTTCTGGTGCTGACCCCGCCCATGCCGATTCGCTGGTCCCGGTCATCAATTCCGGCCCGCGGTCTCCTCTCTGTGCCAGCACGGTCATCTGCCTCGCCGGCTCCTTTCGGGGCTTCTTCACCTGACCTGTTTCTAGCCCATGATGAGGCCGCTTCCTCGCCCTCGTCGACGTCTTCTCCACCACCAGCGTCGCCGCCTCCTGCGCCTCCCGCTACTGAACCGGCAGGGGTCATCGTCACATGACAGCGCAATGATATTTCTCGTCCCAAGGTGTATCGGGATGGCACGGTTCGATATGATCCCTATCGTCGCCGGGCGTTTATGGTGGAGCCTGCATCTCATCGTATTGCTGCTATGGAGGTTGAGTTCGAGGCACTTCATGCTAACAACACGTGGATACTGGTACCCCGTTCACCTGGCACTAACATTGTTGGCAGCAAATGGATCTTCAAAACGAAGTTCCATCCCGATGGTTCGGTTGATAAATACAAAGGCGCGACTTGTGGCTCGAGGCTTCACACAGCAATGCGGTATAGATTATCATGATACTTTCAGTCCTGTGGTTAAACCAGTCACTGTTATTAGCCTTGTGCGTGCTCTTGCTGTCTCTCGTGGTTGGTGCCTTCGTCAGATTGATGTGAGTAATGCCTTCCTTCATGGTTTTCTGTCTGAGGAAGTGTATATGCAGCAGCCCCCCGGTTTTGAGGATTCACGGTACCCTCGGCATGTGTGCAAGCTGCAGCGTGCTATCTATGGTCTCAAACAGTCGCCTCGTGCCTGGTATGCCCGTTTGAGTGACAAGCTTCATCAGCTCGGTTTTGTTGCTAGCAAGGCCGATACCTCTTTGTTCATCTTTGATCATCATGGGGTTATTATCTATATGCTTGTCTATGTTGATGATATTGTTTTGGCTGGGTCCTCTTCGTCTGCTGTTGAGAAATTGGTTACCACTCTTTACGGTTCTTTTCCTGACAAGGACCTTGGGCTCCTAGAGTATTTCCTTGGTATTGAGGCCACTTATAATTCTGAGGGTCTGGTCTTGTCGCAGCACAAGTATGCTCTTGATCTCTTGCACCGGGCCAACATGGAGCAATGTCGGTCTGTTACTACTCCCATGTCTACTTCCGACAAATTATCTCGAGATCAAGGCCAGCCGTTGAGCTCTGAGGATGTTTTCAAGTACAGGAGTCTTGTTGAGGGGTCTCAAGACCTCACTCTGACACGTCCTGACTTGTCCTTTGCTGTTAACAAGGTGTGCCAATACTTGTCGCAGCCTACCACCGCTCACTATGAGGCAGTGAAGTGAATTCTTCGCTATATCCGAGGTACTGTGTCTACTGGCTTGCGTTTCCGGCGCTCCGTTTCTATGGGACTGAGTATTTTCACTGATGCCGATTGGGCGGGCTGCCCTGATGATCATCGGTCTACGGGCGGTTTTGCCAATTTTTCTTGGCTCCAACCTTGTCTCTTGGAGTTCTCGCAAGCAACCCACAGTTTCTCGTTCCAGCACCGAGGCAGAATACAAGGCTTTGGCTAATGGCACCGCTGAGGCTATATGGATACAGTCGGTGTTGCAGGAGCTTGGTGTGTTTCTTTCTCGCCCTCCGGTGTTGTGGTGTGACAATGTTGGCGCCACATACTTATTTGCCAATCCCTTTTTCATGCTCGCACAAAGCATATCGAGGTTGATTTTCACTTTGTGCGTGAGCGGGTTGCTTTGGGTGCTCTTGATGTTCGGTTCATCTCCACTGGCAATCAGTTGGCTGACGTGTTCACGAAGCCTACTTCTCAGCTCACACTTCGTCGTTTTAGTTCCAATCTCAACCTTGTTCACGACGGTTTAGATTGAGGGGTGTTAGAGTTGTATTTCATATACATACATGTACGTGTTGTATACCCTTTGTATTTCCTTGTTATACAAGTTGATCTAATCAATATAAAGAGATGCCAGCCGGTTGGGGCTAACCACGGCAAACAATTCCTTTTGACTAGACTAACATCCGTCTCGCTGAATCTTTCTTGTCCAGCGCACGGAAGGGCCGGTCCAATACTTGATTAACATTTTCAAATACAAGATAAACATCTTTTAAATAAATGGTCAACATTTTTTCTATACATAACTTATAATATTTCAAATGCTTCATTAACATTTTTCAAATACAGGAATAACATTGTTTTAATACATGGTTAATATTTTTTCTATACAAATTCAACATTGTACGAATGCTTGATTAACATTTTTCATATAACTAGTTTAACATTTTTTCCCCAAAAAAGCAACCGCTAACCACATGGTGGAGCAGTGTAATCTCAAGTTCATAGAGAGTACAGTATAGGTGGCTTGGCAGCGTGACAAAAAAATGCATTTTAATTTATATAGCTAGGAAGAGGTAAAGCGAGCATTTTTCAGCATCGGGGACTTGAAAGCCCACAGTCCCGATGGCTTACATGCCATTTTATAACAAAAATTGGCACCTCTTAGGTGATGATCTCGTGAAAGAAGTTTTACTGGTGGTGAGCAGTGGGGTGATTCCTGAAGGATGGAACACCAACACAATTGTGTTGATTCCTAAAGTTGGTACACCGGAGAAGGTCACACAATTTGTACCGATAAGTTTATGTAATGTGGTCTATAAAGTCATTGCAAAAATGTTGGCAGCTATAAAGTTTTCCTTCCTGGCATTACTAGTGAAACACAAAGTGCTTTCATTCCTAGTCGGATCTTCACTCGCAATGTTATTATGGCCTATGAATGTTTCTATACTATGAAGTCAGCTTTAGTTGCTCATGAGGAGGAGAATGGGCACCTGAAAGGGGTCTAGGTTTGTTGTGGTTCCCTGTTTATCTCTCACTTATTATTTGCTGTTGATTCATTGATACTTATGATGGCAGATGATGCCAATGCTACCACTCTGAAGAGGACTGTGTTGCTTCTGGGAAACTGGTTAGTGCCGCCAAATCCTCTATTTATTTCAGTCCAAACATCCATGTTGATGAGAAGGTGGAAGTATGCCAGATTCTTGATGATGACTGAATCTTTGTCTAATAAATATCTGGGTCTCCCATCGATGATTCGTGTTGATTGTTTTAAGTATCTTATTGAAAGAATATAGAAGTTGGTGAATGGATGGAAAGAAAGAACATTATCTTATGGTGGTAAAGAGGCTCTAAAAGCGGTGGCTCAAGTCATTCCAATTTATGCGATGGGTGCATCCAAATTTTCGAAGGTAATTTACAAGGGAATGACTGATACTATATCACATTGGGGGGGGGGGGGGGTGATGGTGAAGACCAACGTAAATTACACTTGTTTGCATTGTGGAAGATGTGTGTCCCAAAAGTTTCGGATGGGATTCCGTGATATACACAGTTTCAATCTTGCTTGCTAAACAATGATGGCGGCTCATTGATAAATAAGTATGACTCACTTTGTACTGAATTCTTAAGAGCTAAGTACTACCCCTCTGGTGACTTGATAAATTGTGATCTAAAACACGGGTTATCCTATGCATGGCAAAGCATTTGGTCAGGAATCCAAACTTTTAAAAAGGGTTGCATATGAAGAGTTGGAAACGGTTTGGAAATCAACATTTGGGAGGATTGTTAGATCCCAAATAGCAGTTCCAGAAAGATCATCATAGTGCATGGCAACTATGTTCTCACTACAATTAATGAGCTTATAAATCCAGTTACTAGAGAGTGGGATGAAACATGGATTCATGCTATTTCTGGTATACTGATGCCGAGAGGATTTTGCAAATCCCAATATATCAGCATGACACCAAGGACTTCATTGCTTGGATCCCACAAAATTGGGCATTTTGAGTGTCTGGTCAGCATACTATAGGCAGTGGAAGGAGTGCTATGAATCGAACAATGCAAATCCAATCAATATACGAGGTTCCTCGCCTCATCCAGCATGGAAAAGGCTATGGAGTTTGAATGTCCTGGGCAAGGTAATTTTTTTCTCTGGAGATGTTTACATGACGCCATTCCCTGTCGCTGCGTGCTAGCAAATTGACACGTCACACATTCCGCTTAGTGCCCAATTTGCTCACGGTTTGCGGAAGATATAGCACATCTTTTATCCAAATGTGATAGAGCACTTTAGATTTGAAGGGGCCTCGGACTACATGAAATAATGCCCAAGGTGGCCATAGCGGGCCTGTCAGGTGTCCAGATCATTGAGATATTTTTGTGTGACACAGAACACAACACTAAATATATGGATCAGTGGAGTTGCCTGAGTTGATTGCTGTGGCATCATGGTACTTGTGGTGGCAGAGGAGACTTATAACTCGTCAGGAACCAGTGCAACCTCCAGCGCGGACGAGCCAGGCGATACAAGCTCTAGCTTTGAATTTCTTAAGAGCTGCATGCAAGCCAGCGACAACTCCATGTCTTAACCATCGGAAGAAACCATTACTGAATCAATTTTCTCTGAACGTTGTGTTTTCAGAGGATATCAACACGGGGCATGAGGCGCCATCATTCGGGACAGCAGGGGCTTATTTGTTGCGGCATCTATTGCAAAGCTTGACCATGTCGCAGATGAAGCTGCATCTATTCTAGAAGGCTAACACTTGCTAATACAGTTGGAAGCAACTCTTTATTGGTGCAGACGGATAGCTTGATCTTAGTGGAGGATCTCCAACACAACTCGGCCCACTCAACGGTGACAGCTCCAATTCTTGAGGAGTGATGTTGTTACTTAACTTCAGGAAGGTCATGATAGAGCATTGTAACCGTGAATCAAATATAGTAGCTCATGTGCTAGCGCAAAATGGACGTAATGATCCACCAAATCTGTGGTTGGACTCGCTTCCTGTTTTTATTTGTGAATTTTTGTCGAAGGATGTAAGCGTAAGCGTTGTTTAAAATTAAAAAAGCAGCCATGATGGCCTTAGCCTAAAAAAAAGGATATCCATGATCACAACAATTTGTCGCTAGTTCTGCCTTATCGGCATAACTACGGGGTTGTTTGGATAGCGAGAATTAGTGGTGGGGTTGTAGAAAACAAGTTTTTAGCTCATTTTTAGGGAAACCAGTTTTACTATTCATTTTATGAAAAACGTGTTTACAGGAATCTTTGTTTGGGTAGAGAATTAATAAACTAAGGTCCTTAGAGTTTTTTGTTTGGATAACAAACATTAGCTTTATCCTACCTCGTCCATGACCTTCATCCTTGCTTTCCCATTGACGAGACATACAAGCTCGACAACATGCCGTACGAATCCCATGCTGCTGCCGTACTTCGTTCCGGCCTCCTGCTGGCACTTCCCATGGTCTCCGAGGTTGTCGACCCAGGATAATTCTCGCATCCCCTCCGACCTCCACTGACTCCGCGCGCGGCTGACGGCGAGGGCATCCATTGGCCCCTTGGTGGTCGCCCCCTGCACTGACTTTTCCTCGGGTTGCTTCTCGCTTCCCCTCGACCTCCGTTGATTCCACACGCGGCCGCAGGCGAGGGCATCTGCCGGTTCCCGAGGTCGTCGTCCGGTCGTCCCCATGCACTGACTCTGCCGTCAGCTGCTTCTCGCGTCCCATCCGGCCTGCACGACTCCACGCACAGTCGCCGGCGAGCGATTGCTCTGCTCCCCGAGGTCGTCGGACCAACCGCCTCATCGCGTCCCCTCCGTCTTGCACGACCCGGCATGCAGCTGCCGGCAAACACTTGCTGTGCTCTCAGTTGGGATCCAGTTTATGTAAATCTCGTTTATGAAAAAACGACTATTAGTCGTTTTTCTATATACCTGAAATCTGGTTTTTGGAAAGCCATGTTTTCTATATTCACGGATTGGTTAGAGTTGCCAAACAAGATTTTAGTTTGTTACACCGTTTCCCTGGTTTGTGGAGATCCAGTTTTGCATATACTGCCTATCCAAACAACGCCGGGTCATACACATACACATGAACCAACAATCTAGCCTTGGAGCTTTCCCTCTGTTTCTTTCGACAATGTGACAGACCCTCCATTGAACTCGTTGTCGCGTCTCACGAAAGAATTAAGAAAAGTATCAACAATGGCATCGGCGCAACTGTTTGGAATGGGCAACTAGCATTCACAGGAGGGCCAAGGACCAGTACATATACATGTGTATGACAAAGTGCAAGAAAGACTATACACATCTAACATCCCCCCTCAAACTCATGGTGGGTCGACAACACTGAGTTTGGAGAGAAGAAAACTATGCTGCGCTCGAGTCTGTGCCTTCGTGAAGAAGTCTGCCAACTGTAACTCAGAGGGCACATAGTGAAGAGCGAGAGTCTGATCCTGCACAGCAGCACGCACAAAATGGGCATCCACACCGATGTGCTTGGTGAGCTCATGCTTCACCGGGTCACGCGCAATACTGATAGCACCAGTACTGTCTGACAATAAGGGAGTCGAGGTAGTAGCAGACACACCAAAGTCCTCAAGTAACCACCGTAACCAGATCACCTCAGCTGTCAGCATAGCCATGGCTCGCAACTCAGCCTCTATACTCGAGCGAGAAACTGCAGTCTGTTTCTTTGTCTTCCAGGCAATAAGAGAGCCACCAAGAAAGACACAGTAAGCAGACAGCGAGCGTCGATCAGAGGGATCACTAGCCCAGGTAGCATCAGAGTAGGCCTGGAGCTCAAGAGAGCTGGAGCGGGGAAAGAAAAGGCGCTGAGAGAGCGTGCCACGGAGATATCGTAGAACACGGAGGAGATGACTATAGTGGACAGAGGTGGGTGCTGCAACGAACTGACTCAGGATATGAACAGGATAGGAGATATCAGGACGCGTAACAGCAAGATATACAAGACTGCCAACAAGGTAACGATAGCGAGTGGAGTTAGGGAGAGGATCACCATCAGAGGCGCGAAGTTGAACGTTGAGCTCCATAGGAGTCACAACTGTGCGCTCATCACCGAGAGCAGCGAGAGCAAGAAGATCCTGAATATATTTTTCTTGGGAGATGTAGAAGCCATCCGAGGTCAAGGAGATCTCAATCCCAAGAAAATAGCGAAGTGGACCAAGATCAGTCATGAGGAGCTGCTCATGGCGAAACCTTAACAAAAGGCTATGTAGTCGAGTCATCACCAGTGATGATCATGTCATCAACATAGAGAAGGAGCAGAGTCCGACCACGAGGAGACGTGTGAGCAAACAATGCGGGATCATGATCACTGGGCAAGAAACCAGCGGCAGTCACCACAGAGGCGAAGCGCTCAAACCAGCCGCGGGGGGCCTGTTTAAGGCCATATAGGGAGCGGCGAAGTCGACAGACCATACCATCAGGAGCATAGTACCCCGGTGGTGGCTGCATATAAACCTCCTCACGCAACTCGCCATTAAGAAAAGCATTCTGAACATCAAGTTGAGAGATAGACCAATGACGAACAGAAGCAACAACAAGAAGAGTGCGAACAGTGGTCATGTGGGCCACAGGAGCGAATGTCTCATCATAATCGCGTCCCTGCTCCTGCTGAAAACCATGGGCCACAAGGCGCGCTTTGTAGCGCTCAAGAGAACCATCAGAGCGAGTCTTAATCTTGTAGACCCACTTGCAAGTGATGGGACGGACACCGGAAGGAAGGGAAACCAGATCCCATGTGCCAGAGCGCTCAAGGGCAGCAAGCTCTTCGGCCATCGCAAGCTGCCATTCAGGCTGAGTCATGGCAGTCCGATAGGAAGTGGGCTCAGCAATAACAGAGAGACCGTACCGATCGGGAGAGTAGCGATCAGGCGGGGGCGAGGCCGAGCACGGAGTTTATGAACCGGGGGAGGTGTGAAAGGAGGTGCACCGGAGGTGGAGGGCGCATCAGGGGAAACATCCTCAGAACGAGGGCGACGAGTATAGTGAAGAGGAAATGGTGAGAGAGGGGGACGGACTGGAGATGATGGTGGAGAGTTGGAGGAGGAGGATGGGGAAGATGGTGTCGGTGGTGAAGGAGAAGGAAGGAGAGGTGCAGGCGGAGGAGGAAAGACATGAGGAGGCACATAGCAGGGTGTATCAGGGAGAAGAAGAAAGGAAAGATCATCCACAGAGAAGCTCGAGGTAGAAGGACGTGGGTAGTAAGAGCGAGACTCGTCAAAGGTCACATCACGCGAGATGCGCAAACGACGGCCAACAGGATCCCAGCAGCGATAGCCCTTGTTCTCATCACTGTAGCCAAGAAAAACACACTCAACCGACTGAGCAGCCAGTTTGGTGCGTTCTCGCGGGGCAAGAAGGACATAGCACACACATCCAAACATACAAAGAGCAGAGTAGTCAGGAGAGCAACCAGTGAGACACTCCATAGGAATACCACCCTGTAGGGCAGTCGATGGCTGTATGTTGATGAGATAGGTGGATGCAGAAACAGCCTCCGCCCAAAAGTGGGGTGGGAGAGAAGCGGCAATCATCAGAGCGCGAGCCGTCTCAAGTACATGACGATGCTTACGTTCGGCAACGCCATTCTGAGCATGTGCACCTGGACATAAGAACTGGGCAAGAGTACCCTGTTCTACAAGAAAACCACGCAGCAGCTGGGAGATAAACTCACCAGCGGAGTCGGCACGAAAAGTGCGAATGGGCGTGGAAAACTGGGTGTGAACCATGGCAGCAAAACGTTTGTATATGGAGAGAACCTCGCTACGAGATTTCATGAAGTAGAGCCAAGTGTAGCGAGAGAAATCATCAATAAACAAGATATAGTAGCGGTGACCACCTTTCGAATCAAAGGGAGCAGGACCCCATACATCAGAATGAACTAAGTCAAAAGGACGCTGAGATACCGACTCACTGGTAGGATAAGGTAACTGGGTCTGTTTGCCAAGTCTGCAGCCATTACAATGTAAAGAAACATCGCCAGATACTGACCCTAAGAGGCCCTGACGGACTAAAGAAGACAAGCGAGAGCCACATGTGTGACCAAGACGATGATGCCACTGCTGGAAGGACGCAGACGAAGAGGCAGCAAGAGCATGGGAGCTGGCTAAAGTGGTGGCAGCGGAAGGAACACAAAGCCAGTCAACCTCCCAAAGGCCCTCGGACTCACGGCGCCGGGGGCCAGCACCAACCAAAGCCTTGGTGCGACGATCCTGAATGGAGCAAGAGTCGGTATCAAGAATGACACGACAACCAGAATCAGTAAGTTGGGCAGCGGAAAAAAGGTTCATGGTGAGGCGAGGAACATGTGAAACACTAGGAACAGAAAAAGATGAAGTGGAAAGAAGACCATGGCTAGCAACAGGAAGAGATGTGCCATCAGTGGTAAGAACATTAACAGGCGAATCAAGCGGTCGGAGAGAAGACGGCACGGAAGAATCAGAAGACATATGAAAAGACGCTCCAGAATCCAGAACCCACGAAGATGTACCTGACTGTGTAGATGCCTGCGGTGGTGGAGATGTACCTGACGAAGAGCCTGAGAAAGCTAAGAGACGCTTGAGCCTCATAATGTCCTGGTCAGTGAGTGACGGGGTCAAGGAGGATCCAGGAGTCCCACTGGAAGAGGAGCGCCTCTGGTCTCGCTTCTTCTCACGGCAATCAGACTCTGGGTGACCTGGCCGTGAGCAGTAGCCACAGAAGGTGTCACGGCGCGACCGGCCCCTCTCGGCAGAAGGACGACCCACCCCCCCTGAAGGAGTAGGCAGGAGCGGTGGGGCTGTGAGGCGAGCAGGTGGCATAGGAGCTCAGGCGGCCAACACTGATGGAACCACAAGTAACCCAGCAGAGCAAAGTCGAGTCTCTTCAGCACGGAGCTCAGCAGTATCTCCGAGATAGGAACACGACCACGAGCAAGCAGGTGAGCACGGCGAGGCTCGAACTCAGAGCGAAGACGAGATAAGAACTCGTGAACCCGCTGAAACTCCAAATCGGACCGTGTAGTCTGACAGCAACGGCAAGTTCCACAAACGACGGTCCGAAGAGAGTCAAGCTGACGCCAGATGGCAGAGCACTGTGAATAGAACTCATCAACAGAGGAATCACCTTGCTGGAGTGCATGCTCCTGACGCACCACAGATAGGTAGAGAGCATCACCAGAGGGCTGATAGCGCTGACAGAGATAAGACCACATCGCTGCAACTGTGCCAAGTCCCATGAACTCCGAAGCAAACTGAGGGAGGACACTTGCAGTGAGAACAGCAGCAACACGAGCATCATCATTGCACCACTGAGTGTAAGCAGACAGATCATCACGATAGGCAGAAAGGGCATCCGAATAAGCTGACATCTGCTGATCATAGGCATCAACTACAGTATCATCGAGAGCCTTGGCGGCATCGCGATCGGCCTGAGAAGCATCAGCAGCAAGAACCGGCAGTGCTGGCGGGGTAAGAGCAACAGGAGCAACAGGGCAAGGCGGACAGGGGACCTCGCCAGAGAGAACACCCCATAGAAGGAGACCGCGCATATGGATCCGCACGAACCCCGCAAACTCGGCATAGTTGGTGCCATCGAAGATCACCGAGCACCGAGGAACAGCGACATAGCCCAAAGAAGACATGATGAGCTCGTTTTTTTTTGGTCAACCGCTACAGGGGACCCCGATCCAGATCGGGATCAGGCTCGCTGGCCCGATCCAGCCCCGATGGAGGAAGCGGGGGGAAGGGAGAGCATGGGAGGAGCGGACCAGAGGCGGCCGGGCGCAGGAGGTTGTGGCCCGGCGCAGGAGGCGCAGGAGGTGGCGGCTGGGCGCGGGAAGGCGCGGGGAGGAGGCTGCCGGGCGCGGGGAGGCGCGGGAGGAGTCTGCCGGGCACGGGAGGCGCGGAGAGGTGGCTGCCGGCCGGCCGAAACACGGGAGGTGCTTGAGGCAGCGCAAAGCAGCGAGGGCAGACCAAGCGGCCTTCGGGCGGCGCGGGACAGCGACGACAGGCCGCGGCCGAGCTCGGGGCAGCACAGACCGGGGCGAGACGGGGGCGATGGAGGAGGTGGCCGGTGCCAGCGACGAGGTAGAGGGAGGCCGGCGACGGTGGAGCGAGGCACGGAGCTGCGAGCGTGCAGGAACAGGAGGGGAACCTAAGCATCTGATACCATGTTAGGAATGGGCAACTAGCATTCACAGGAGGGCCAAGGGCCAGTACATATACATATATATAACAAGGTGCAAGAAAGACTATATACATCTAACAGCAACGACCGATTCCGACGACGCAGCCTCTATTTTGAAGACACGTTACGTATGTACGTACGTGACAACATACACAAAGGACCCACACAAGAAACGATAATGACAAATAATAATCTATGCTCGCCGGGCGATCGACCATCGACCTCGCTCCGACACCGGCTCGCCGTACCAGGCGACCCCGCCGATGAAGCCCACGAAGGCCACCACGAGGCCGGCGCCGGCAAGGACCCGGACCTCCTTGGGCGCGTGAATGGAGCGGCGGCAGACGAGGACCACCAGGCCGCCGACGGCGAGGAGCGCCCAGCTGACCCACAGTCCGACCCACAGGCCCATGGACTTGTTTCCTTCACCTGCGGAGGCCGTCCCGCCGTCCTGGTTCTGGTCCTCGGCGTCGTCGGCCATGTATCTCCCTGACTTGCCGGCGTCGAGTGTTTTCTTTTCTTTTGGACGTTTCTACGGCGGCGAAACGCCAGCCTGAATGAATTTATATATAAACTTTTAAACAGAATTCTCATGTGTACCAGCTTGAAATAATATAAAAGGAAATCACCATAACCTCATGGAGGAAGGTGACTGTTTTTATTAATTTTACGAGAGAAGGCGGCCGCATAGCTGAAGAAGTTTGATACTTATTTTATCATCACCAAAAAGCATCAGCATAAGTATCTTGAGCCGAAGCTTCATAGCCAACCTAGTCGTGATCAATTCCTAACATCTACATCCATTGAGTCTTAAATCATTAAAAAGAAAAACAATATAGTGGGATCAAAGAATGCTGCAATCGAAAGAGAGTCGACGCCTACAATCACATAGGGAAGTAGACAAAGTGCGTCTACACATTATCACTTCTTCTTTTCTTTCACCACCCATATGGGCAATGCATGAACAGATGACTCGATGCAACATATTTAATTCTCAATAATTTACATTTTTAATTCTTCCCTTATTTTTTTCATGATTCAGTGAGTAATTAGTCGTGAATGCAAACATCCTTAGAAATAATTCTAAAGGTAGAGCAATGACATCGACAAGGAGATTAAACTTACAGGCATGAACGGTCAAACTATATATCAAGGCGTATATCAGCATCCCAAGTTAAATATATGCTCGTCCACAAGCATGTAGTTAACCTTTGAAGGTGGTATTCTACCATATCCGTAAAATAGAACATGCTCAGTAGGTCTAATTATCTCGTGATGAATATAAAACAACGGGTAACAGATTCATGGAAATTGTCTGTACAATAATTCTTAGTTTTCCAGAACACATAAACAAGTTATATATCTCGTACCCATTCAATAAGTTTTGTCAAGAAAAAATAGAATACCCTAGGTATGGAATGAAAAATCAAAGTTTGTTGGGAACGAATATAAATAAGGAACGATGTTAATCAATATCAATCAAATTAAACACCAACCCAAGGTCTAACCAAATACAATAAACCACACAACTAATAGTGTGTGGAAAAAGAACACAAGTGTACAATAAACCCATGATCATCTTTATGGGGACATGTAAATAATAATGGGGGTTGATGAGAAGTTAAAACAATGAAAGTCTTGCATCAAAGTAGCTGAGCCCTAGGCCATGAGAATAGCCTTGTTGTCAATGTTTCTTTATCTGAGTCAATGTTAGTGCACGGAGTAGTGGTTGCCATGCAACTAGAATGCACATAAAGTTATGAACACCTGAAGAAAAGGTTTGGGACATTGCTTAAGATGTGGTCATCAAAGAGACGAAGCTCTGGCACCATGTAAAACTTTGGTGAAGAGTTGAACCTCACATAGGTAGGCTGCACAAGTTGAGTGGGTGTTCCTGCAACAGATGTTGGAACGGTTTGGTTTTGCCCTGACATGGATAGAGATGATCATGCGTTGTGGGACGACGGCGAGCTTCTCGGTTAATCTTAATGGTGCACGCTCTAGGTGTTTCATACCTTCCCGAGGCTTCAGATAGGGAGATCCTCTTTCACCATACTTGTTCTTATTTTGTGTCGAGGGTTTTTCTGCACTTTTGAGGAAAGCGCAAGCAGAAAATAGACTGAAAGGTGTGACGTTTGGGAGCACTGGCCCCCATATCACACATCTTTTATTTACAGATGACAGTATTGTGTTCTTGGAGGGATCCCGGAGTACCTAGAGACTCTAAGGGAGATTTTGGTCATTTACGAGGAGGCATCGGGACAGAAGGTGATTCTGCAAAAATCCTCAATTTTCTTTGGCAAGGGTTGTCGGGACACAACTAAAGAAGAGCTCAAATTGGTGTTGGGGTGTCCTCGGAATCACTAAGTGAACGGTACCTCGGTCTCCCAACACTAGTTGGACGATCAAAAGAGGGCGTGTTTCGCTTTGTCACGGAGAGCTCAAAAGGAAAATGCAACGAAAGGAAGGGCTTGGGTATATCTAAGAAGGCAAGGGAGGTTCTCACCAAGTTTGGACTCCAATCAGTACCAACTTTCACCATGAGTTGTTTCCACCTCACAAAGAAAACGTGCCCGAATCTGAATTCTATCTCGTCGAAATTCTGGTAGGGGACGAGGGATGGTCAGCAAAAAGCACATTGGATTTCATGGCAAAAAATGTGCACCTCTAAGCGGGATGGAGGAATGGGATTCCATGATCCGGTAGCATTTAACCAGGCTCTACTTGCAAAACAAGACTGGCGTGTCTTGCAATGCCCGGAGTCTTTGGTGGCGAGAGTGCTCAAGGCGCGCTACTTCAAAGATGAATCCATATTGAGTGCAACGTGCCCTGCTGCAGCCTCATATACTTAAAGAAGCATTTTGCACGACAGAGATCTTCTTCGAGAGGGGCTGGTTTGGAGAATTGGAGACGGCTCCAAAGTGAGTATACATCACAGTAACTGGATCCCGAGGAGCGGGTCCATGAAGTCTTTGGGACAGGTATATATCCCGGGCGTGACTAAGGTGACCGATCTACTCTCGCCAGGTGGAAGAGGCTGGAATCGCGACCGGGTCAGGGAGATGTTCACCCCGGATGATGCCAGTGTCATTTTGCAGATAGTGGTGGAAGGTTTGGGAGTTGATGACTACCAAGCGTGGAACTACACAAAGAATGGAATCTTCACTGTACGATCCGCTTATCATTTGAAAATGGCTATGGTTAGAGCGAGCTCTGGACGGCCGGAGTCTTCTAGCTCTGTGAATAAACATAAGGGGTACATGGCTCTTTCGGGCACGAATGCACCTAGGAAGGCCAAGATTCATCTTTGGAGACTAATTTCAAATGGACTGGCGGTTGGGTCAGAGCTCCATCGGCGAAGGATAAAATCTGGGGTCTTTTGCGTTGCCTGTGGACGTGAGGAAACTATATTTCATCGGTTTTGGGCGTGTTGACATTCTGTACTTTTTTGGCAGCTATTTCGCTCGGAGAAGGGAGATATGGTGGCGACCCCACCATGCCAGTTGGACTCCCAGGGAGAGGTAGCACATTGGCTACTGCAGTGGCTAGCCGAAGCATCCGATGAAGCAAAATGTGCGACGGTGCAGGCGCTGTATAGCCTGTGGCTGGCTAGGAACGAGACGCGAGAAGGGAAGATGATCAAGCATCCACATGAAATATTGGGTTCAGTCTTGCGGCAGATGGAGGAGTGGATGCTGACACATCCCACTTCAGGCAATATTCCAGCTCATCCGCAGCACCAGAAGTGGGATTGATCAAGGTTAACTCCGATGGCGCAACATCAAAAATGGGAGACAAGGCAGGTGGTGGGGCTGTGCTTAGGGACCATATGGGGGCGTTCAGAGCAGGTATGTGTCACCATTTCTCTGATGTAATTGATCCCAAGGTGGCTGAGATCTTGGCATGTAAGCGGGCTCTCGAGGTAGCGAATGAAATCAACGTGCCACAAGTGCATGTGGAGTTAGACTCTCAAGGAGTGGTGCATATGCTGAAGAAACACTCGAAGGAGCTCTCGGCGTCCGGGCCTTTAGTGTAGGTGATCAAAATCCTGTTGAGGTCCTTTGTTGATTACAAGGTGTCTTGGGTTAGACGATCAGCAAATGTTGCCGCGCACAAGCTAGCTAGAGTAGGAGTGGGTGACGAACTTTGTAAGGTTTGGTTGGGGTCTCCCCTGGACTTCGTTCTTTCTGTTTTATCGGATGAGATTCCGAACTTCGTAAGTTAAATAAAGCGGCATTATTTTCCCTCAACAAAAATGGACATATCTGGTCCTTTCTAAAATTTTAATATAAAATGTTCGAACAAAGAAAATCACAAAATGACCCATTTTGCATGTGTGTGATCCGAATATATATGCTCAGTATCCACACGTATATATTGCTCAAATGGCAAGGTTCCCTATACCCCTAGCCCACCAGGGATCAAACCCCAGGTTTGATGCCTTCATATAAAGGTAGATTATTCTTTTACTGGGAGCCGACATTTCCAACAATAGCGAGGTGCTTGTGGTCACTTCGTCATTCTCAAGATCTCCGTCAGGCTTTTGGAGGTGCTCGTAGGGGTAGGGTATGCGTGTGTGTGTTCATAGAGATGAGTGTATGCACATGAGTTTTTACGTCTGTAGTATGTGGTTTTTTTATAAAACGAAAATGTTTTTTAGGTTATAAAACTTTCTCTAAGTTAGAATACTCATATGCATGACTACATGGCAAAGTTGGTAAGCACCCAAAGTTGATGTAAAAGGAGAAACTATTATGCGTGATAACACGGCGGTCAAGATCTAATCACAACAGATATTTGTTTCAACTACGGTATCTCTACACATGGAAAGAAATACCACCGTTTCATCGTCAAGCGTGATCACAATGCCATCACGATCTAATCACTTCAAATATTTGGCTTAACTACATATCTCCACGCAAGGAAATATACACCACTGTATCGTTGACATCCATATTTCATCAATCAAATCCCGCTATCTATCTTTTCTCTCTCTATATATATATGGTCCATATAATACTCCGCAAAACATTCAGAAGTCAACAAAACACAAACAATTATACTTTGATCAAAGGGCATTTGCCATACAAAGTGAAACATCGCCTAGCTACGAACACATGGCCGGGGAGTGCACTACTACTTCTCCTTCTCGTATGCTTCACTATTCATGCGCAATGTAAGTGACAATGGATGACGAGACAGATCTTATTTTATTCTCGTGTGATTCAATATCCGTTCTTCAATATTTCCATGTTTTTGTTTCCATGATTCATCGATTAATCATGAATATAAATCATCTATATGTGTCAAAAATTCTTAGGCAGATGCATAGAGGCGGACAAGGAGGTTCAACTTGCGTATATCAAGAAGAGTCAACCCATCCCAAGATGCTGCCTAGATAAACATAATGACTACTGTTGTTCACTCAATTTGGTTTGCTACGACACTGTTGATCAGTGCACAGCCAACTGCTCAATTTCACTTTCTTCTGCAACCGTCTCCTCGTCCTCATCATCTTCCGTGCTTCCATGAAAGCAGATTATTATTACCAGTTGGAAAGAAAGAAGAATAAATAAGAGACAATAGATTATTGTGAATTTACTTTTCGCATTTTTTTGGCAACTTTCATTTACAGTTTGGTTTGCCGAAACATGAGGCATCGACATCTATCATGCCACAAAACGATGGATGAGTTGTATGATACCAGATTATGAGTTGTAAAGAAGAATGAATAATAAAGAGGCAATATATTACTATGAATTCCCTTCTGCATCTGTTTAATTCGGCAAAATTTGTCAGTCAAGTACAAGAACTAAACTGACTAACTAGTATAGTCTAGAGCTGCAAAAAAGGAAAAAGATTTACTAACCTACAACAGCTCTACGCGCACACGCAACACCATCTTTGGGCTCGATCGATCCCCTGCGTGTTCCCACGAATGCACGCGTTGTCTATGCTCAAGGCGCAGCGGCAGGCTCCGAAGACAAGGCCCAGGACCCCCACGACGAGCCAGAAGATATCAGGGAAGCTCGCATGAATGGAGCCGGAGCGAGAAGAGAAAAAGACCAGCAGGACGGTGGCCGAGACGATGATGATCACGCAGTTAAACAAAGCTTCGCATGGTTGCCAGCACTTGCTTATGTTGTCAGGCTCCGCCGCCATGGCTACGCCGCCTCCAGGGATAGGGTTCTCAACGTCGGCCATATGCATGTACATATCCACCTCTTGGTTCCGTCTGCCGTCGGCGCACTCGTTGATTTTGATCAGCGATCATAATCATGGGCTCATTAAGCCGGACATTAAAAAGGAAGTTTTTTTAGTTCCTTCCTTTCTCATCGTTATTTTCTTCCTTCTTAGTTTTTCTTCCTTCTTTGTTTCGGTTGCGGGCAGAAATCAAACATACGTCGACATGGAAAAGCTATACATATGTGGTCTGTTTTTTCCTTTCTTTATGACAATTGATACTATCAAGTATTCCGTCCGTTTTATTCACTTTGTATATTAGCTTTATCTCGAGTCAAAAATTGTAAACTTTGACCAACTTTATGCCAAAAAAATTAACATCCACAAATACCAAATCAATATCATTAGAATGATCGTTCAACATATATTCATATCATATATATTTGTTATCGTGAAAGTTTGGATTGTTTTCGATAAACTTGGTCTAACTATATAAAATTTGACTTAGCTCAAAACTAATATGTGAAGTAAATAAAAACGTAGGGATAGAAACTAGAGGACGTATGTATCTAGCTTGTTGCCAACATGGCATTTACCTGTTCTCCGTCCTCTTTATCTCTTCCGATCCTTTTCTTTTATGGAATGCTAATTAACTGACGTTAGCTCATACCCATTTTCGGCCGAACGCTTTGAGGCACGGCGGTCCCACATGTGAATCTCAAAGCATTCGCTCCAACCACCCCCCGAGAGAACGACTGGAGCGGTTCATTCAATGGTTCGTTGCAGACACCCTCAGAGCGAACGTCCTGAAATTTTATGGTTTCGTCCATTTTCTAACTCTGAACAAGTGGTTATCTTGGCCTGGCAAATTCTGGTTTGTAGGCTGCACATGAGAATTATTTCAGCTATAGCATGGCAAGTTCTCTTTGTATTTTTGGTTTTACACATCAAATAGACATAGCACAAAAAGTATATTTTATATAATAAATCTCATGGAAGTAATTTGGTGTTCAAGATATTGATATAATTTTCTGTAACTACTATGGAACGGAGGCAGTAGGTAGCAAGACCTCACAAACACTTACTCACTTGGTACGTACTCCATCTCAAACAAGAGCAAAGTGGATCCGGTCGATCAATCCGCTTCTGTAGGAAGATGGCTGTCCGCAAGAATCATCTGTGTTTCTTGAAGAGGAGGGCCAACCGCAAGAATCGTGTGTGCACCTTGAGGAGGGCACTTGCAAGAGTCATGAGCAGGTATGGCCCGTTGGCCATCACTCTGGACCAGCCTAGCACCAAGGCGTTGGAGACGCAGAGGGCCCCCGTACGAGGGCGATCCTGCGGGTGGTCTTGTGTTTCCTGCAGATACGGAAGGTACATCGTTCGGAGGGTGAATAGACAACTTTTAAAATCATACCGGTAATTACACAGATACTCAAACGCTGGGGCAATGGTCCTCCTTGAATTGAAGTTCTTCCAGCATTCCGAATTAATTGAAGTTCTTTGTTTGTTCTATGTCAAACTTGTTTATGTTTGTCCTGCAGCCATTACCACTCACGTAGGATATCGATGTGTTAAGAGAATGAAAAATGTGCGCGTCAACGTTGCAGTCTACCACGACAGGGCATGCAAAGGCTTGTGACACAGGAGAGAGTAGTCTCGACGATCCACGCTATCGACCAAGCATGATTTACAGAAAAACATGATCATGGAAACAACATTAATTAGTGAAAATCGCCTGAAAGAAACTAGATGGAGCAAATAACGTACAAGATACAATGTATCACTTTGCACAATAATTAATCGTGTGAGCAGTTTCCCACAAAAAAAAAGAATCATGGGAAATTGTAATCATTAACATTAAACGGCCTCATCACAGGCAAGAGCTATGGAGAAGTGAATCACAAGCTGAAAGCAAGGTGCAATGAGGGGTGGGGTGGAGGGGGGCTATGCTCTAACATAAGGTGGTTCATGGTTGGCAGAGTCGGAAACCACGAGGAAAGTCATTTTTTTTAGTGTTGGCATTATGTTAAGCAAAAGATATTTTACTAATGTATTTATACAAATATTGATCCGTGAGCAAAACATTCATGAGTATTTATCACACAGCGTGAAAGTTATTATGAAGTTATATACATCATAAATGTATTTTTTATTCGAAAAGTAAGGCATAAATACACCATGCAAATGTGATAATAGGATACAAATGATGTGTATCTGATATATGTACTCCAACATAAACAGTACAGAAGAAATATAGTGTTCCAACGTGGTGGGGGTGGGGGAAGCCCTCTGATAGCAAAATCACTTGTTTACGTTAGTGTTGACATCATGTTCAGAAAAACATAGTTTACTAATGTTTTTATATAAACATTGACCTATGAGCAAAACACTCACGAGTACATATCGGATATTGTGAAAGTTATTACAAAGTCCTAAACATAAAAAAATGTAATTTCAATTAGAAAACAAGGTACTAATACATCATACATATGTGATTATATGATACATCACATGTATCTGATTATATAGTGTGGTGTCTACTCTACTCGTTGACACAGAAGAAGTCGAGAGACCAGGCCCTCAACTCTCGATGATGCGACTTGATGTAGAAGACAAGGGGCGGAGGGGACTGCTATAGGCCATAAAGGAACTCAAAAATACTTCTAGGATACAAGATAGACATACCTCAAGCGGAGCAGCAGCTAGCTGCCCCATGCACTTTCCCTCCTTTCAGAACCACCAATGTGCGAAAAATAGTTGAAAAAAGGCATTCAATCATCGGAGCTCGCACCGTCGGCGGCAACTGCCAGAGTGCGTGTGCCCGTGAGCGATGAAGAAAGGGAATGGTCGACCGCAGGAGCGGAGCTAGCGTTGTGGCGTTGAGTTCAGGTGAACCCAACGAAATTTTCATGCCTTTCATGTGCACGTAGGTAGTTTAGTGTATGAACCCTGTAGAAATTCAGGGATGCACCCATCGAAAATTAAAATAGACAAGCTAGAAGCCTTTTAATCCACTTCTTTTTGTGTGGTAATCCACAAATTTTAAACGTAGCCCAGCTAAGGCCCACAACAAATATTTTGTTTGTGCTGCTACCTTTTCTCACACGAGGTTTTTTAGCATGCACTTTTCCCTCGAGTTAGGGTTTTTTTGCTCTCGGCGGCGACTCTATCGCCATCGTTGAGATCTACCTCGTTCCCTCCCGTCGATCGACCACAGAGACGAGGCGGGGTCTCCTGATCCCTGCCCTCTCTTGCTACGGCGACTCGGAGTAGGGCGGCACCACAGTTTCGACAGTCCGGCGTTCTGCAGCGATCGGGCTAGGTTTTGACTTATGGCGGCGAAGATGGGTTCGTGATCGGCGACAGCGGATGCCTCTTCATCTGCGTCGGAGGTAGAAAGGATGATGGCGGAGCTGGGCCTCTGTGAAGATGACATGGATGATGTGGTGGTAGATGAGGGTGCTATTCCCCAAGATGCAGCTAGATGGATGGCGGTAGCTAGGGTTCATATTGATAAACCCTATAGCCAAAGTTGGTTCTTCAGAAACATGCGAGCAGCCTGGGATCTGGCTCAGGTGGTGAACTTCAAGCCATTGGAGGATAATCTCTATATGCTGCAATTCCATTGCCTCGGCGATTGGGAAAGAGTCATGGAAGAGGGTCCATGGAATTTTCGTGGACATGCTGTGATCATCACCCCGTATGATGGTGTGACCCAACCAACTCAAGTAAAGCTTGATACCCTAGATATATGGATCCAAATACATGACGTCCCTAGTCTGTATGCACATCTGGTGCCGACACTGGCGACCAAGGTAGGAGAGGTTCTTTTCGCAGAAACGTCGTCGCATGACTTTACTGGCAATTTTTATCGTGTTTGGGTGAAGATCAACGTGCACAGGCCCCTGAAGAATGTTGTGTCGCTTGTGAGGGAGTCAAAGAGGCAGATATACAGGGTAAAGTACGAGCGCCTGCCGGATTGGTGTGCAGTTTGTGGTCATCTAGGCCATACGTTCAAGGAACACGGCAACGGAATCCACCCCCCTCAAGCACTGGTTTTTAGGGATCTTCGTGCCTCGTGGATCATGAGGCGACCTGCAGGCCCTGGAGGAGAACGGGGTCGCCGTGGTGGACGGCGTGGAGGCCGAGGTAGAGGAAACTGAGGGACACCAAGAAAGCGATAGTGAAGATTTCATGAAGTATGATGATCACGAGGGAGGTTTGCAACCAAGCATGGAGGATATGGCTGTTGATGATCCTAGCAGAAAGCGGATGGATAGGGAGGATTCAGGGAAGATTGCTATGGTGCCAGGGAATCAGCAAGGGGAGCCAAGTGCCACAAATCTAGCCATTGTCCCGGTGGGTACGGTGGTCAGCCCTCTCCCGACCAGAGATCTGAAGCACTCAAAGACAGAAGGAGAAGAAAGAGATAGTTCAAGCATCCCGGTGAAGAATTTGGCGGGCTCCTTCGAGGAGCGCCGCCGGGCCCAATGAGTACTTTCTGCTGGATCTGCCGTGGTGTGGGCAACGCCGCGACAGTCCAAGAACTTCGCGATTTCGTGAGGAAGTTTGCCCCTACCCTGTTATGCATCGTTGAAACTCAGATAGAAGGATCTAGGGTAGAAAGTTTAGCTGCTACATTGGGATATGATAATGCATATGCGGTTGATAGTGAGGGTAGGAGCGGTGGATTTGGACTATTTTGGAACAATGAAATAAAGATTGACATTTTGGGTTACTCTCGTTACCACCTGGATGTTTCTGTACAGGAAGAAAATCATGACGCATGGAGATTGACGTGTGTCTATGGCGAGGCTCAAACTCACCTGAGATACCGGACGTGGGACGTTCTGAAAAATATTAGCACATCTAGCTCCCTCCCATGGATGTGCATAGGGGATTTCAACAAGGTTTTACGTTCAAATGAACACGATGGAATTGGGATGAGAAGTAATGCTCAAATACAAGCCTTCAGAGACACAGTGGATGTTTGCATGTTACTTGATATTGGCTACAAGGGGAGACAGTGGACTTTTGAGAAGAGAGTAGTTGGAGGGACTTATACCAGATGCAGATTGGATCGGGCACTGGCAAATGCACCCTGGATGGCCCGTTTCGCTTTAGCTTCTCTTGAACATCTTACGACGGCGACATCAGATCATAGCCCTCTTTTACTGGACCTAGGGCGGGCCAGAGAGAACCACAAAGGCGCAATTTCTGCTATGAAGCGATGTGGGAGAAACATGAGGGGTTGAAGGGGTTTGTTCATGAAGAGTGGGCGGCGCAGGGCACATGCAATAACATACAGGAATTGCAGGAGAAGTTGCAGCGGGTGTCCGCTGGTCTCACAAATTGGAGCAGGCAGTCGTTCGGGAGTGTGAGGAAGGAGATTAAGGACTTGAAAAAGAAGTTGGATGAGCTACGAGGTGACCCACTGAGAGTGGCACCCACGCATGTTGAGCTTAAAACTAATGAAAGACTAGTTGAGTTGTACCACCAGGAGGAGATAATGTGGAGACAGAGAGCACGTATCGACTGGCTGGCCTCCGGTGACAAAAACACTAAGTTCGTCCACATGCGTGCGAGCCTCAGAAGGAAGAAGAATATGATAAAAGCTTTGGAAAATTCTCTGGGGGTTTTGGTGGACGATCCAAATGAACTAAGGGCCATGGCGAATGAGTTTTACCATACTCTTTATACCTCGGAAGGAGTGCAAGGGATACAACAAGTTATTGGTCAAGTGCCAAGAAAGGTGACCGATGCTATGAATGCAGATTTGTGTGCCTCTTACACTAATGATGAGGTGAAAACATCTCTTTTTCAAATGTTTCCCACTAAGGCACCTGGCCCAGATGGCTTCCCAGCCTTGTGTTATCAGAAGCACTGGGATGTGTGCAGTGAGGATGTAACGAGAATAGTACTCAGAATTGTGAAAGGGGAGGAAAGCCCGGAGTCTATTAATGACACAGTCCCAACCTTCTTTCGCAGTTCAGGCCAATCTGTTTATGCAATGTGTTGTATAAGATTGCTTCGAAGGTTATCGCAAACAGGTTGAAACTTGTTCTACCAGACATCATCTCTGAGGAGCAATCTGCGTTTGTGCCAGGTAGACTGATCACGGATAACATAATTTGTGCCTATGAATGCTTAAATTTTATGAAGAGAAGCAGGTCAAGAAGCAATAGTTTTTGTGCTCTGAAGTTAGATATGATGAAAGCCTATGACAGGCTAGAGTGGACCTATTTGAGGGCCATGATGCAGAAGTTGGGTTTTGCACCAAGTTGGATTGACACAGTCATGGCTATGGTTTCTTCAGTCTCCTTCTCAGTTTTGTTTAATGGAGAAAGACTCGAGCGTTTTTATCCATCACGAGGAATTCGGCAGGGAGATCCTATCTCACCTTACCTATTTTTGATTGCAGCAGAGGGCCTTTCGTGCCTCCTGAAATCCAGTTCACAGTCATCTACACTCGCAGGTATTAGAGTGGCGCCAACGGCTCCTGCCGTTAACCACCTTCTTTTCGCAGATGACAGCCTGTTGCTTTTCAAATCTAGCGTGGAGGTTGCAGAAAGAGTATCAAACCTACTGACCATTTATTGCAATGCTTCGGGTCAGAGAATTAATACTGAGAAATTATCAATATTTTTCAGTAAAGGGTGCCTACAGAATCTTAGAGATGAAGTGAAGAACCGTCTGAATGTCCACAATGAATCGCTAAATGAACGCTATCTTGGTATGCCAATAGATGTGGGCCAGTCGAAGAATGACACGTTCAAATATTTGCGCGACAGAGTTTGGGAGAAAGTGAGAGGCTGGATGCAGAAGCTGTTATCGGCGGCAGGGAAGGAAATCCTTATAAAATCTGTGGCACAAGCTATTCCGGTATTCTCCATGGCTTGTTTCAGGCTACCCAGGGGACTTTGTGACAACATTACATCCATCATTCGCCAATTCTGGAGGGGAAGCACACGGGGGAAACGCAAGCCGGCCTGGGTATCGTGGGATGTCATGACCAAGCCAAAACATATGGGAGGCATGGGGTTTAGGGACATGGAGCTTTTTAACCTAGCTTTGCTTGCTCGACATGCGTGGAGGCTTCTGAATGGCACTGACTCTCTGAGTGCAAGGCTTCTGAAGGCCGTTTATTTCCCAGAGGTATCACTTCTTTAAGCTGAGTTGGGTACTCACCCGTCCCAGATTTGGAGAGCAATCTTAGATGGAAGGGATATGATGGCGCAGGGTGTGGTTAGAAGAATTGGTGATGGTGCTTCAACCGAAATCTGGGACCATAACTGGATCCCTCGAGCAAGCTACAAGAGACCGATCGCAGCTCGGGTGGCAGCCCCGCCACGTTTGGCATCCGAACTAATTGAGCCATCTACAGCTTCATGGAAGGAGGAGCTGATCCGAGCGGTGTTTACTGAGTTTGATGCGGAAGCAATAATGCAGATACCTTTGTGTACACGACGCGTTGATGATTTCTGGTCCTGGGGGGAAGAACCACGGGGCAATTTTTTGGTCGGGTCTGCATACCGTATGTTAGTTCGAACAAAACATGATAGAGAAGGATGGTTGGATGAGGAAGAAACAATATCTTCCAGTGAGGGTCAAAGCAAAGAATGGAAGGGAATCTGGAAGGTCGCAGTACCGAGCAAAATAAAGGTCTTTTTATGGCGCCTCGCTCGAAACTCGATACCGTCAGGAGACGTTTTACATAGGAGGAATATGTCAACGACGAGGGCATGTGGCTTATGTGAGACGACCGACTCTTGGAGACATGCGCTGCTCAACTGTCCCATGGCGAGATGTACCTGGGTGCTATCATCGGAGGATATACTGGACCAATTGAGCTCTCACCATCAAGAGTGCCCAAAATCATGGTTATTTTCTTTGATGAGAGCTCTCAAACCCGATGATTTTATTAGGTTCTCGGTTTCACTGTGGGCTATATGGGGTGAAAGGAGGAAAGCTTTGTATGAGGGCATTTTCAAATCACCACAAGCAACACATGGGTTCATAAATTCTTACATAAATGATCTTCAGATTATAGTCCCAAGTGACCATGCAACACGGAGAGGAGTTGTGCATCACCCGAGCTGGATTGCTCCCCCTGAGGGCTACGCGAAGCTGGATGTTGACGCTGCGGTGGGTAGCAGAAGCCGTTTCGGAGCTGTGGCAGCAATATGTCGGGACCAGGAAGGAGGCTTTCTAGGTGAATCGGCTTTTATTTTCAAGCATGTTAAAGATCCAGCAACTTTAGAAGCTTTGGCGCTGCGAGAGGGCCTTGATCTAGCAGCAGACTTACATATATCAAGGGTACATGCGGCTACAGATTGCCAGGGTGTGGCAAGTGAGTTCGGTAGGAGGAGCAGTGCGGCGTTTGGCGCAGTGGTTAGGGAAATAGAGATGCAAGTTTCTTCTTTTATTTCATGTAACGTAGTTTATCTGTCTAGGAGCTCAAACTTTGATGCTCACAACTTAGCAAAGCATGCTTTAACTTTGAGTGTTGGCCGCCATGTTTGGTTAGGCCAACGCGAAGGAATTCCTTTCGTCCCTGTAAACATTGTGACGACGTAATAAAGCTTTGCGAGGTTGCCTAAAAAAGGTCTTTTAGCATGCTCCCTCTTACCTCCCACTCTTCACATGAGAGGTAAGAGTATAAAATAGATCTGAGCCATTGATTGCATTAAGTAGTGGGTTTCATTAACACTTACCTTCTTACCTCACATGTGAAAAGATAGGCTAATTAAGAGGGAGCATATTAAACACACATTACATCGAGAGAAAAGTTCGGAGTGGTATATTGGAAATTAATGCGTAGAATGATTGAAAGGAGACACTTTGGAATGTGAATGACTTTCCATACTTCTTTCAATTGGTGGTACTATAAACTTGTCGAACTAATATGGCAATATTTTCCTAGTATTTCTTGAAAAGAGAAGCTAAAAAATGAAGTTATTTGCAGTGTGTAAACAAGCTATTATATAATTTCGTCCAACCGGTAGGTCTTGCACCATTTCGTTTTTACACAAAAAATGTAATATTATATTTCTAATTGTTAAGTTGTCTTTGATGGGAATGTATCCGATGCACCCACACTTGTGGTGCTACCGGTGCACCGGATGCCGTAGAAAAGTTGATTATACTCTTATTATAAGATATTGGGAAATTGGACGTTACACTCAAAATTCACAATAATTTTTTCGCAAAAAAATTCACTCCCAAATCTTCAAAATGATTCAATGAATGAACGCATCGGCTTAATTTTCTGGCTCCGTCCCTTGTCGACCGATAATATGAGATACACTCTTAATACTAATCCAGTTCCGGTCAAATTCTCTATGAAGGAAAGCCCCTGTGTGTTCACCAACGGGAAAGTACCGACCTTGACGAGGCACAAATTTGCCCTAAACAGCAACGATCTTAGGACGCAAGCTCCTCCTGGCCAAATCGAAGGCCGATGGATGTTGTCGTTTACACCTAAGATTGAAGGGCATCCCGGTGCGCTTTGAAGTATACCTTGATAAGGAGGAGGCCCTCGTCGTGCTTGTAGAGGACATACTTGATGAAGCGGCCACGATTGAGAGATTTAAATGTTTGTAACTACTCCCTCCTCTTAGTTTGCAATGGGTAATTTCACGTGTATTGCAACGGGGACATAAATATTAGAGGTGATGTATAGCACTTATGTGGACTTATCTAATTACGATATGTATGGGTTTTCTAAAGAGTATTCTGACACCTCATTTGTATAGTTAATAGTACGTATAATCTCACATGCATGCTGCCATGCTATTAACCATATGGAATAAGTTAACCGGCATGGATAAATAAAGATGCAAAATTAAGGCCAGAGTAGACTTCGGATAACATCTACTTTTTCAATATTTAGCAATTGAAGGGCATATTATTACTTTGCATTTTCCATGGTCCTGATTTAGTTACATTAATATAATTTCTTATGTAAACATGTATTGCCAAGTTAAAATTGCACTTCCATAAAAATGTTAATTAACATTCTCTTTCCAAACTTGCAGGTTGAAATATCCCATGAAACAGCTATAGAAACCACATATTCGCTTCCGTACTTCTGTATGAGAAGGTCTTGGGATAATGATATTTCCAGTCCATAGCCAAGAACAAAGTATGTGACGAACTTATGTGATTACTCTTTTCATGAAGTGTCACACTATATATAACTATCGTATACATGAAATAATCATTGTATATATATATGTCCTATACATATATACATATATACATGTTGTCAAAAGAGAGAACTAAGTGTTGCATAGAAGATCATGTGCATATATTAAAAATAATCGCAACACATGTTCAACTATACCATAGTTATCAAATGATTATAAAACTAAAAAGCAAGCATGAATCTAATAACAATCTTTACTACTCAAATTGCAGAAACCTATTCAATATGTTCTCCTTCAATTTTTAAATCTATCGTTTCCGCACATCCAACCTTTACTACTCAAATTGCTAGCCCGTGTTGTTGCACGGGTTGATGGCTAGTGCTAGTTTAATTGAGAAGAACAAAAGTTGTGCATTTAATTGGATGGTTTCAAATCTGAATATTTGATTCCAAAATGCAAATCATTGATATTCACAAGATCAACATTAACGGTGCAAGTGCATGGCTTCCAATGAAACACCATTCTAGTGGGGCCACGTTAAGTCAAGTGGCCGACATGCTCAGACGCATTAGTTTTGAAGAAAGTGGAAATTTTAATTACATTGGCACCAATAAGCGCCCTGCTCGTGCGATGGGGTCGCCGTCCTGCCCAACTAAACTCTCCGCAGTGATGCGCACGTCTCTTTCTTGAACAGGATAATCTGCCCGACATGTTAGCGCCTGAATTGTTATACTTTGTCCCATTACGTGCTTATTTTGTGAAAATCTATGAAAAAGACTGGGGTGCATGTGCTTAGCCATGGCTCAGTTGGGAACAAATTAAAGGAGCGAGAGAGGAACAAAGGCTATCAAGGAGGAGCATGCAGTATGACAATGGTAGGGCTCTTGGCATGCAGCGACTGCCGAAAAGGTCGCTAGGACCCGCACTATTCTGATGGTAACCAAGAAGCCAAGCCGCACATTGCAGCCTCTTGGCATGAAGACATAGCGTGCTTGCAATGGGATCGGCCCTGAAACCACAGCAGCAACAAAAGAATGCAATAATTTTAGTCGGCGGATTTCTCAACCAATGCGGTTTTTTCTCAATCAATGGGGGCCTTCCGACAGTAGGGGGGGGGGGGGCAATGGCCCCCATGAAGCTCCACCACTGCGCGGTCTAATCCATGCATGCATACCTGCCCATGAAAATGAAGTAGTCTGAAACGGAAACCTGAGCCGGCCGCTTGCTTTTTGGGATGCTTAGACCGGAATAAGGTAAATGATTGTAGCAGCAGAGAGAAGAGCACTGTGGTCTGGGCACCATTGACAACACTCCTTGATCATCTCGCTGAAATCCCCTTCCGCCTCCCCTGGCGATCTGAATGAAGACGCAAGAGAGGGAGAGGCGAGAGGACGACGGAGGCGGACAGGCCGAGCAAGTGGACGACGGGCGGCCGATCGGGCTCACAGACCACGCCTCGACGCGCCGGCAGCTAGCCTTCTTCCCCTACTGACGGCGGCTTCTTCGTCGAGCACCTAGGGAAGCCCTTCCCCGTTTCGCCTGTTGGTCGAATCGAATCAATGCTGGGCATCAAGAGGACCAAATGCGCACACTCCTCCCCGATGCAGATTTTTTGAGCTCCTGCACCCTGGCCTCATTATCCTGGCTCTCCAATGTAGCTTTGAGATCTATGTGACACAACTAACTTTCTACATGAAATTTTCTCCTTTTTATTTCTTTCATATAGAACATGTCTTGAACTTCAAAGTTTGCAGCACAAAACTTTCTAACAAGAATGTGGGATAAAACTTTTAGAATTTTTGGTCCGACATAAATACTAAAAATAAGATTTGTTAATCAAACAAAACCTATTTTGTATATTTATGTTGGACCAAATAATCTAAAATATTATCCTAGATTCTAGTTAGAAAGCTTTGTTGTGCTGCAAAGGTTTGAAATTCAAGACATATTCTATATGAGAGAAACAAAAAAGAGAAATGTGCTTGCATGAATCGCGATGCGGAGAATGGATGGCTACATAAGAGGGGTCCGGGCGCACTTGCTCTAAAACATGTTTTCGCTGACCCGATCGCTCAGCTCACAAATTAAGTCAAAGCGAACTCCCACGACAAACACAGGCATGCCCTCGCCCTGCCACCCGCGTGCTCCGGCTGAGGCGAGCTGCATGGCGTGGGTGGGTGTGCAGAGGCCCCCCGCTCCTGCAGCCCAAGCTACTCTACCTCTCGCTTCTCTAGGTCTCCTTCTCGGACCTCTCGCGCTGCCTGCCCGTATCCACCTCATCCCTCATATCGGCAATTAAAAAGATACTCATGTGATGTATGTATATAAATGCTTTAACACACACATAAATTAAGTTAAAATGCGGGGATGGTACTCCTTGATTTGAATTTGTTCCTCCATTCAAAATTAGTTGACGTTCTTTGTTTATTGTAAGTCAAACTTTTTTCTGTTTGTCCCGCACCCACTGCCACTGCTATAGGATGTCGACGTGTTAAGGGAATGAATAGTGAGCATGTAACATTGCAAAGAGCGTTGATGCTTTCACGGCCCTGTTGGTTCGCATTTGCGATGAGATCATATCAGTTAGAGAATATCATTGATTTGTGAAGGGGAATTAAGTAACCAAGTACATGTAACACTTACACGAAAAAGTCTCTACGATCAGGGTGGTGTTTGGAGAGTGCATCGGCGTGATGGCGAAGTCCACCATGCCAGGGCCATGCACACCGCCAAAGGCGCAGGTGAAATTTGTCTCAACAATCCATGCTATCGACCAAGTATGATTTACAGAAAAACATGATCATGGAAACAATTTTAATTAGTGATACTCACCTGAAATAAACTAGGTGGAGCAAATAACGTACAAGATACAATGTATCACTTTGGGCAATAATTAATCATGAGTAGTTTCCCACAAAAAAGGAATCATGAGAAAATGTGAATCATTAACATTAAGTGGCTTGTTCCCAGGCAAGAGCTATGGAGAGGTGAATCACAAGCTAAAAGTACGGTGCATTGAGGGGTGGGGATGGGAGGGGGGGGGGGGTGCAAAAACTCATTTATTTTCGTAAGTGTTAGAATTATGTTTAGCAAAAGATATTTTACTAATTTCTTTATACTAATATTGACCCATGAGCAAAACATTCACTAGTATTTATCACATAGCATAAAAGTTATTATGAATTCATAAACATCAAAAATATAATTTTATTGGAAAAATAAGGTATTAATACACCATGTGATAATAGGATACAAATGATGTGTATATGTTATATGTACCCCAACATAAACAGTACTGAAGAAATATAGTTTACCATCGTGGTGGGGGCAGGGGAGGCAAGCCCTCCAATAGCAAAATAATTTATTTAAGTTAGTGATGACATCATGTTGAACAAAACATACTTTGCTAATGTTTCTATATAAATAAGCAATGGCCTATGAGAAGACACTCACGAGCATATATCAAATATTTTGAAAGTTATTATAAAGCCCTAAACATCGAAAATGTAATTTCAAATAGAAAATAAGGTACAAATAAATCACACATATGTGATTATATATGTATGCCGGCACAAATAACTTAAAAAAAAAATAGTGTGGTGTCTGCTCTACTCGTTGACACGGAAGAAGTCGAGGAGAGACCAGGCCATCAACACTCGATGATGCGACTTGATTTAGAAGACAATGGGTGGAGGGGACTGCTATAGGCCGTGAACGAACTCGAAAATACTTCTAGGAAACAAGATAGACATACCTCGAGAGACCGACGAACATTAGATTCCGTCGGCACAGCAGCTAGCTCTCAACTGCACTTTCCCTTCTTTTAGAACCACCAATCTGCAAAAAAAATAGTTGCAAAAGGGCGTTCAATCGTCGGAGATCGACGGCGTGGGCGGCAACTGGCAGAATGCGTGTGCCCGTGAGCGATGAAGAAAAGGAATGGCCAACCGATAATATGAGATACACACTTAATACTAATCTAGTTCGGGTCGAATTCTCTATAATGGAAAGGCCCTGGGTGTTCACCAACGGGAAAGTATCGATCTTGACGAGGCATGAATTTGCCCTAGGCACCAACGATCTAAGGGACACAAGCTCCGCCTGGCCAAATTGATGGCCAATGGATATTGTCGTTTATCCTAAGGTCGGAGGTAATGCAGTAAATTGCATTGAGAATTTTGTCTATGCCACGACAAGTGCTTATAGTAGAAGGCTGTTTACCTCCAACACGTCCTCGATTTTATCATGAACTCCTTGAAACTGAGTCGACCAGCCCACACGTTATCACGGCCACATATTAATAACTTAAATAGTGTGCATGGTCAGCGGCCGTTGGTCTAATAACTATGTAATCAATACATGGAGAGAGCACACTACTATAAGCACTTGGACAACTAGCAAGCAACAACGGTGACATACCAGACATGCCCAAGCAATAGCAGAGACAACGGTGTTGGTTGATCTCGGCTCTGACCGGGTAAAAAGTAACGTTAAGGGGATGGGCCACGAACCAACGTACGTGGGTCTGACCCCAACAGAATCGCCCTGATCGGGGGCACCTCTAAACCGACAGAAGGTTCTGGTCCCCTATTGCCAGCACACATATAAAGGGTGGGGCCTGGATACTTATGGCATCTGAGTTCAATTACATTATATCCAGCCCCTTAATTCCCTCGAACCCTACCGATCTAGGGGTGTGCTGAAGCAATGGAAAGGTCGTTTCCATCGCCGGCCACCGCAAGGCTGTGCCGGCGGCTTCCTGCTGCCACCGGCGAAGCTCCTGGAAGAGCTGCTGCCTCTCCACGACTACATCACCGCAGCGCCTCTGGTGCTGCTCATCCTCGCCACTGGAGATCATGGGGTACTATTCCTGCATCGAGCAGACCTGTAAGATTCACGAACATCTCTGTTAATCATATCTTAGGTGACCTAATGCTAGGCAAATGATCCTATTACATAATCCTGAAGTTTTTTATCTAACAAACAGCTGCCCACAAATCCATTAAAATGTACCCCCTCTGATCCAAAATAAGTGTTGTGCTTTTAGTTAAAATTTGACATAAAACCATGAGACTTATTTGTATCAGAGGGTGTAGCTCATTACGAGTCACAGTGGCGAAAGTGCTCTTTTGATCCTGAACTCGCATGCTCAATGATGAACAGTAAAATGCAAAAAATAGTAAAAAAAATTAAAATCTAATTTTGTTTATCAACATTGATGAATGTTTTAACTGCGTGCAAATTTTTATGATGAAATGACATTCATGGAGGGCTAGGAAAAAGATCGATGCTCCAAAATGCTTCCAACAATAGTTTTTTCGGAGCATCGATTTTGTCTTTTTTGCCCAGACGTACACGAATGTGATTTCATCACAAATTTTTCCATGCAGTTGAAACATTCATCAATGTTTATCACAAAAAAATCAGAATTTTTTGGATTTTTTTACATTTCTTTTATGATTTTACTGTTTATTAGAAAGCATGTGAGCTCGGGTTCAAATACTCCGTGTCCCGACAGTGGGGTTTTTTCAAATTGTTTGGGGTTTTTCTTTATAGGTGCTGGAAGGGTGACTTGTGCCAGGAGGCGACGAGCGGACGACTTGTCGAACATATATAGTAGCCCGCCCAATGCTCGAGCAAAAAAATATCCGTCGCCGGCACAGAAAAAATAGGCAGATCTATGGTTGTCGCCGCCACCGCAGGATTTGACGCATCCGGCCGCCATCTCATCGCCTTTGTCATGGATTGCCCAGTTATCGAACTGCACAGCCCCAACTCCGACTCTGCACCGCATATAGGTATGTCCTCCTCCTCTATCCACTCGGATCTCACGCATCGGTGGACCATCGACAAAGACACACTCGGCCACTGACAAGGCTCGGCACTGGCCCAACAACTCGTCGTCTCCCTGTTGCCGGTCAACAGGTGCGACGACTGCTTGCGGCAGGTGCTGCGCCGAGATTCAACCACACCGCAACATCGAATGTGCAAGTTTGAGAAGTCGAGAATCAACAATATTTGTGCAAAAAAGATGAGATTAGAGGCGACACAAATGTCGAATTGTGCGAAACTTAAGAAGAAAGAAGTGTGCAAGCTCGAGAAGCCAATTGAGAGAATCAACAATGTTTAAGATGAAGAAATAGAGAAAATACTAATCCAACTAGTGAGAGCAGTTATGGAATCTGGATTTCTATTAAAGTGTCGAGTCGTGGTTATTTTTTTTCTTTGGTTCGGTTCTCCGAGCGAAGAATTGGTGAATTATGTACTCTGGTGTATCAAAATGCCGTTCAATCAAGTAAAGAAACAATGAAATTTGCTTCGTTGGCCTAAAATAAAATGATTCTGACAAAAAAATTACTCCACTAAATTTAGGAGATCGGTTAAGTCCGGCCAAAAAATAGTGGAGTATAACTAAGCTTTACTTGGACGAATAGTCTATTTTTAGGGGATCGGCTAGAGTTGGTATTCATCAGATGCACACCTTAGTTGGCTACCTCCTAACCGTTTGTGCTTAAGTGCTAGCAACTTATAATCAATTAAAGGTTGTGTGCATCAATTGATCTGGCGTCTTCACCCTCTTTATAAAAGAAAAAAGGAAAGGGTTTGAAGCATTTTGCCCCCCTAAAGAAAGAAAGAAAGTAGGTGTTTAGAGTTTTTCTGCATCCCACTGCCGTTGTCGACCTGCCTTGTCTCCTGTGGTCTTATGGTCATGGAGGAGTGGTGGATCCCAACCTTTTTCAGAGGGAGGGCTCAACCTTCATTTTTAGGTGTTTTTAAGCCTGTTTAGGGTTTGTGTCCTGTTTAGGAAGGCGGTCAGCGGCGGCTCCTTAACATGAAATAAGGTTTTTCACGTCCCGATGGTGCGTTTCATGCCGTCAGAGGACGTGTGGTGGTGTGTCTTGGGCGGATCTCACGGAATTCAATTGGTGATTGTCTTTGTTGGATCTGTGTGGGTCTGGTCTTCGTTCGTCTGTGTTCATGTGTCGACAGGTTGGATATTTTGTATCTATGCTTCTCTTTAGTGATGGAAGTTGCTGTTCTGGTGCGCCGGTCCTATGGGGTCTTAGCACGGTGACTTTTCGACTGTTTACTATAACAAGGTTTGCTCGGCTTCGATAAAGGAGGGACGATGACGGTGGCGCGCCTTCAGCTTGCTCCAGTGCTTGTAGTCGTCGCTAGATGGTCTACGAACATAGATGTAATTTTTGTTACTCTTTGTGCTTTTCTTTTGAAGGATTGTTACTTCTCGTGTTCTTTGAACTACTATGATGTTTGATGAATAGATTGAATGTTTTTGTTTTCCAAAAAAGTGCTAGTAACCGCTAACGACGGGGCGGGGTAGTAGAATCTGAAGTTCATGGAGAGTACGGTATAGGTGGCTTGGCAGCGTGGTAAAAAATGGCATGTTAAATTATATAGCTAGGGATATCCATGATCACTACAATTTGTCGCTAGTGCTGCCTTGTCGGCATACTAACAACCTAGTGAGCCGACTCATTTCTAGCGTACGATGTCACACGCATACACATGAACCAACAATCTAGCAGTTTTCTCTCTGTTTCTTTCGATAATGTGACAGACCCTCCATTGAACTCGTTGTCGCATCTCACGAAAGAATTAAGATAGTATCAACAATGGCATCGGTGCAACGACCGATTCCGACGACGCAGCCTCTATTCTGAAGACACGTTACGTACGTACGTACGTACGTACGTGACAACAAACACAAAGGACGCACACAAGAAACCATAACAAACAATAATCTATCCTCGCCGGGCGATCGACCGTCGACCTCCTCGCTCCGACACCGGCTCGCCGTACCAGGCGACCCCGCCGATGAATCCCACGAAGGCCACCACGAGGCCGGCGCCGGCCAGGACCCGGACCTCCTTGGGCGCGTGAATGGAGCGGCGGCCGACGAGGACCACCAGGCCGCCGATGGCGAGGACCGTCCAGCTGACCCACAGTCCGACCCACAGGCCCAAGCACTTGTTTCCATCGCCCGCCGAGGCCGTCTCGCCGTCCTGGTTCGGGTTCTCGGCGTCGTCGGCCATGTATCCCACTCGCCGGCGTCGAGTGCTTTTCTTTTCTTTCGGACGTTTCCACGGCGGGCAAACGCCAGCCTGAACGATTTTCTAAACTTTTTAAATGGGGAATCCCGAGAGTATTCAGGGGCGCGTATATATAGCTGGGAGCAGAATGCTCATGTGTACCGGTATGTCTGTATTTTAGAAAAAAAAAGGAAATTCTTACAGGAGGTGTGCAACCAACATAACTAAGGATAATGTGTACCATATTATTAAATACTCCCTTCGTCCCATAATATATGAGTGTTTTTGACACTACACTAGAATCACAAGAGACAAGATAATCTATCAATTATACTATACCACATTAACAAGTGGCATATTTGTTTTGGAAATGCGAATGACGCGAGAATGAGTACATGCAATTATTTGGTTGTGGGGTTGTTCTCTCCGGTCCTAGGAACACTCTAGAACGTTATGTGTTTTTTTTCTTTCCTTTTTTCGGTTGTTTTCTCTATCGGTTTTTGGTTTCTTTTTTTGTTGTTGTTTGAAGTTGATGAACAAACTTCCAAAGTTGTTCACAATTTTAAAAATTGTATGTTTCTTCAAAGCGTGTCTAGAATATTCTTTTTTTCTTGAAATTTCAGAAAACGTTGGCGTTTTCATAAAATGTTCTCATTTTATAAAAAAAAGTTCACATTTCCAAAAAATGTTTTCATTAAAAAATTCATGTTTTTTAAAAATTCTCGGAATCTGATTAATTGTTTGAATTTTTAAAATGTGTTCCTTTATTAAAAGGGAAAAAATACAAAAAAATTCGGTTTTCCAAAAATCTTCGTGTTTTCAAAAAAAAGTTCTGCATTTTCAAAATATATTCTTGAAATGTTAAAAAATATTCTCGGAAAGAGTTCACATTTTCAAAGAATATTCTCGAAATGTTAAAAAAATCACTTTTTGAAAAATGCTCACTTTTTGAAATAAATATTCTTTCCTGTGTTTTCTAGAAAACCGAATGAAAAACTATCAGGACCTATAAAAATCTTATAGGAAGAAAAATATATTCACTAGCTATTCTGACCGACCTCCTACAGCTTAGCGTTAATGGGTCGAACCTTTCCCTTGCTCCTATGCGGGGGGTTAAAAATTTGACATAACACACGTCAAATAGGATCACTCAGAGGAATTCTCCATTTGACACTCATTGTGCAAAAATGACACCCAAACGCACAGAGGCATGCGTTGGGCAAGCCCAGTAGAACGAGAGAAGTGAGAGTGAATTTTTATCTAAGCCATTTGTTTGTGACGGTTGGCAGTGGGTTTAGAGGTTCTTTTTTTATCGGCCATTGTTCTTTTTTCCTTTGGCACCTATTTCCTTATTTGAAAAAGTTCACTACTTTAGAAAAAGGGTAAAATTATCAAAATAAATAATTTTTTAGAACATTTTTAAAATAGATGAAAATATTTTCGAAATTCATGATTTTTTGAAATTGAGATCATTTTTTAATTTGTAATATCTTTTAAATGTATGGACATATTTTTAAATTCACACACTGTCATCAAATTTTTGATTTATAATATGCAAACATTTTTAACATCAATGAACATTTTACTAAAGATTTTTGTAGTTATCCACCCCATATTTTTTGGGAGAAAACAGGCTTGAAAACCATCAATAGTCGTTGGCTCCTATGTGGTACCTCGATGGTTTGACGCAAAGAGCTTCAAATAGAAGGTCCCAGCGTTGGGCGCAAAGTCTATTTCTCGATTATTGCGAATAATAGTTTGTGCTAGCCCACACGTCGCCATGATGTGGGATGGTCCAACTATGGGGCAACACAGAGGGATTTCGTTGGCTTCTTGTTATTTTCGTGGTTTCTTCATAAGGGTTTTCTCCTTGGCGATTTTCACGGCTTTTCTTCTGATTCTCTCCATCCCAGTCCCCCCTCCCCCTCTGTCTCACGGATTATTATGTTGCTAGATATATCTTATTATTTGTTCTAGGCAGTTGGTGAGCACCCAATACTGGTTTGACTAGTCAATCACGTCAAATGTGATGTTAGTCCACCTCGACTTCCAAGTGTACGATGGGGATTTGTGCTGCCTATAGTACTTAATTGAGGTATATTTCATAAGAGTCTTCCAACAGTTAAGTTAGGGCTAGAATAGCCTAGAACCCACCACCTTAAGTTAGAGGCAGGGGATCTAGCTCCCCTCTCATGATTACAACACTTTATTTCAATAACGAATTGCCGTCCCCGAAACTTGGGTGTTTAGACCAAAGTGAGATGAAAAAAAAAATCACAATACATTACTCAGTGATCGACATACTGGTGGTTGTAGTGCTCAACGTGTTCCATATTTTCTTGAGAGTTGTACTTTCTGGATCCTCCCACGTAAAGCTCTTTCCAACGCCGGAGGCAAAAGTTCAAGCTAGAGTTCATCCTCCGGTCCTTGCAACTACACACCTCAGTCGCTCGGCAAGATTCGACTCTACTTCACTTTCAATTATGTCGGCACAATGGAGATTTGTGATGCGGTCATATGCCGCGGTACTGTTATTTCTGTATGGCTTGGGGGTTCATACTCCTTCTACTCTATAAAGTTGAAATTCTTAATGGAACAATGCTGATGGGCATACGTTGTCCTGTCAAGGTTTTTCTCTCGTGCCTCCACCTTTATATGTTGATCAGGTTGGCACGGGTAGCTCAAATAGTCATCAACCTGGTGACTTTGTACTCATGCCTGGGCTCTAGCAGTAATCTTTGCCATTGTGCACTGTCGTACTCCCACATAATCTTGGGTCATGGAAAATTTTTCTCTCATCTGAACACCGTGTGGATGACGTAGCTGACCTAGACCACCGCTTCCGCACCTTCAAGTTAAGCCAAGTTGCCGACTAGTATTATTTGGAAAAATATTGAATCAAGTCACCATAACCTCATGGAGGAAGGTAACTGTTTTTATTAATTTTACCGGAGAAGGCGGCCGCATAGCTGAGGAAGTTTGATACTTATTTTATCATCACCAAAAAGCATCAGCATAAGTATCTTGAGCCGAAGCTTCATGGCCAACCTAGTCGTGATCAATTCCTGACATCTACCTTTTTCTGTATTGTTCATATAATAACATCCATTGAGTCTTAAATCATTAAAATGAAAAACAATATAGTGGGATCAAAGAATGCTGCAATCAAAAGAGAGTCGACGCCTACAATTACATAGGAAAGTACTCCCTCCGTCCGGAAATACTTGTCATCAAAATGAATAAAAAAAGATATATCTAGACGTATTTTATTTCTAAATACATCATTTTTTATCCATTTTGATGACAAGTATTTTCGGACGGAGGGAGTAGACAATATGCGTCTGCACATTATCACTTCTTCTTTTTTCACCACCCATATGGGCAATGTATGAACATATAACTCGATGCAACATATTTAGTTCTCAATAATTTACATTTTTAATTCTTCCCATATTTTTTTTCATGTACGTGTGTGTGAGTTTCTACATCTGTAGTATGTGTGTTTTTAATAAAAAAACGAAAAGCTTTTTTTAGGTTATACTATAACTTTCTCTAAGTTAGAACACTCATATGCGCGACTACATGGCAAACTTGGTAAGCACCCAAAGTTGATGTAAAAAGAGAGACACTAATATGCGTGATAACAGGGCGGTCACGATCTAATCACAACCGATATTTGTTTCAACTACGGCATCTCTTCAAATGGAAAGAAATACCACCGTTTCAATGGCAAGCGTGATCACAATGCCATCACGATCTAATCACATCAAATATTTGGCTTAACATCCATGTTTCATCAATCAAATCCCGCCATCTATCTTTTCTCTCTCTATATATATGGTGCATATAATACTCCGCAAAACATTCAGAAGTCATCAAAACACAAACAATTACACTTTGATCAAAGGGCATTTGGAATAGAAAGTGATACATCGCCTAGCTACGAACACATGGCCGGGGAGTGCACCAAGCGCATGCACGCACTACTACTTCTCCTTCTCGTATGCTTCACTATTCATGCGCAATGTAAGTGACAATGGATGACGAGACAGATCTTATTTTATTCTCGTGTGCTTCAATATCAATTCTTTAATATTTCCATGTTTTTTTTCATGATTCATCGATTAATCATGCATACAAATCGTCTATATGTGTCAAAAATTCTATAGGTAGATGCATAGAGGCGGACAAGGAGGATCAACTTGCGTATATCAAGAAGAGTCAACCCATCCCAAGATGCTGCCTAGATAAACATAATGACTACTGTTGTTCACTCAATTTGGTTTGTTACGACACCATTGATCAGTGCACAGCCAACTGCTCAATTTCAGTTTCGTCTGCAACCGTCTCCTCGTCCTCCTCATCTTCCGTGCTTTCATGAAAGCAGATTATTATTACCAATGAATAAGAGATAAAAGATTACTGTGAATTGTACAGTTTGGTTTGCAGAAACATCAACAGCTATCATGCCATAAAACGATGGATGAGTTGTATGATACCAGATTATGAGTTGTAAAGAATGATTAATAAAGAGGCAATATATTACTATGAATTCCCTTCTGCATCTGTTTAATTTGGCAAAATTTGTAGACTGCTATTTCAGTATACGTGTGCATATGCAAAGAGAAGGATTTTGTCCGTAAAATGTGATCCAGGTGTTCATTGTCGGGCTTTCGGGCTTTTTACCTTGGGTCAGGCTCAGTCTAGAGTTTAGGCAAATTTTGTGCTTTGGGCGGCTTAACAGTTGCCTTGGGATTATGCAAGCCCGGCTTGGAATGTGTTTCAACGAAACGACTTCTTGGCGATCGATCGCGGGATTTAGTGTAAAACCCTAAGATAGACATGGTGGCAGTGGTGTCACGTGCTCGTCTCGGCGTCCGTCTTCGCTACCGCGACAACGTCCGCCTCGACTCGCGTAATCCTAAGATAGACAGGGTGGTAGTGGTGTTGGGCGTGGCTAACGCGCGCGCGCGTCCTAGGAGGCGCTGTCGTTTTCCGACCAGAGTATTCCGGCAGCAAACGACAAGTTTAGCGATCAGGCTCCCACCTCCAATTCCCTTTCGCGCCCTGAGCGTTCCTGTTTTCGTGAGTAGGGCCAAGCCTCGGCCCAGTAGCTACCTAGGCTCTATTCCCTTTCCATGTTTTTTTAGTTTGGGACTGTTTTTCCTATTCCGCTAATTCCCTTTCTGGGCCAGCGGTTTTTCAGGGATAGTAATAGGCGGGAAATCTCACTTTCAATTGAAATGAACTAGCACTTTCAACTAAAATGAATTGCTACTTCTTAACAGAAAATCAAATTAGCCTATCCCTCTATTCCCTTTCAATTAATTTTTCCTAGAAAAATACTTTTATCACCAAGAAATAGAATACTCAACTAAAATTGATCTACAACTTTTTGATTGAATCAGGAATATTCATTCAACTGATTTACTATAAACAACTTTTCCAATTAACGACAAACTTTCCAAAGCGATAACATATTATTAAAAATATAAACAACTTTTAAATTTGTAAATTCTTCTGAAAATCAGGAATATTTTTTGACAGATGGCAGTGGTCTTATGTGTATGTGGTGCCGGGCGATTGTCCCCAACCTTAAAAATGATGTGAAGTTGAGAAAATTAGGAGGGCTTCAATGGAACCTTTTATTGTTTGTCCCCAACAGCATAACACTAGCCCCTCCTCTGGATGTAGGGTTGCGAGGATGCGAGAGCAGGGGAGGCAAACCTGAGAGTGCAGGCACGTGTGCTCGATTGGAGGGTGAGTGCAGCAAAAGCCTGCGCTGCTCGTTCGATATGCAAGGGCGGAGCACGGCGATGCAGCATCAGGAAAATGGGCCGATAGGTTCTTCTTTTGTGGATCCCTCCTGAAGAGAGGAGGAAGGAAAGGTAACATGGAAGGTGAAAACCGCCCAAGTGGTTAGGTTTATGGCCTCGATGAGTTAGCTTTGTTTCCTCTCTCGGACCAAACAGCTGGAAAGCCGCCCAAGTGATCAGGTTTCGTTTCGGACAGCCACGCCATGATCATGGGCATGCATGCATATGCATAGGTGTGTAGGGCCTCGCTTAAAGGAAAGTACGCGTGGGACCTATCTCGTACAGTCCTACTTCCCACTACCTGATCACTCGTGGAGCACATGTGAACCCATAATGGCAACCAAGAAGCCAATGCATGAGTTTGGCACTTAAAATATATTTTATGTAAACATTATCTACAACATTTGCTAATTACGTGAGACATTGGCTTGTATGATCGACATGCATGTATTTGCATGGATTTGAGAGTCCGTATTTGAGATATATGGATGCCGGAACGGAAATATGAGGCCCCTCCGGATGCATCCCCAAACGTGCCCGGGCGCGTCCACGGATATATAGGTGGTCGGATTTGCCAAGTCCGGCTGTAGATGCTCTAATCGGAGCAAATTTTTGTTTCAACTATGGTATCTCTACACATAGAAAGAAATACTGCCGTTTCATTGTCAAGCGTGATCACAATGCCATCACGATCTAATCACACCAAATATTTGCCTTAACTACATATCTCCACGCAAGGAAACATACACCACTGTATCATTAACATTCATATTTCATCGATCAAATCCCGCCATCTATCTTTTCTCTCTCTATATATATGGTGCATATAATACTCCGCAAAACATTCAGAAGTCATCAAAACACAAACAATTACACTTTGATCAAAGGGCATTTGGAATAGAAAGTGATACATCGCCTAGCTACGAACACATGGCCGGGGAGTGCACCAAGCGCATGCACGCACTACTACTTCTCCTTCTCGTATGCTTCACTATTCATGCGCAATGTAAGTGACAATGGATGACGAGACAGATCTTATTTTATTCTCGTGTGCTTCAATATCAATTCTTTAATATTTCCATGTTTTTTCATGATTCATCGATTAATCATGCATACAAATCGTCTATATGTGTCAAAATTCTATAGGTAGATGCATAGAGGCGGACAAGGAGGATCAACTTGCGTATATCAAGAAGAGTCAACCCATCCCAAGATGCTGCCTAGATAAACATAATGACTACTGTTGTTCACTCAATTTGGTTTGCTACGACACCATTGATCAGTGCACAGCCAACTGCTCAATTTCAGTTTCGTCTGCAACCGTCTCCTCGTCCTCCTCATCTTCCGTGCTTTCATGAAAGCAGATTATTATTACCAATGAATAAGAGATAAAAGATTACTGTGAATTGTACAGTTTGGTTTGCTGAAACATCAACAGCTATCATGCCATAAAACGATGGATGAGTTGTATGATACCAGATTATGAGTTGTAAAGAATGATTAATAAAGAGGCAATATATTACTATGAATTCCTTCTGCATCTGTTTAATTTGGCAAAATTTGTAGACTGCTATTTCAGTATACGTGTGCATATGCAAAGAGAAGGATTTTGTCCGTAAAATGTGATCCAGGTGTTCATTGTCGGGCTTTCGGGCTTTTTACCTTGGGTCAGGCTCAGTCTAGAGTTTAGGCAAATTTTGTGCTTTGGGCGGCTTAACAGTTGCCTTGGGATTATGCAAGCCCGGCTTGGAATGTGTTTCAACGAAACGACTTCTTGGCGATCGATCGCGGGATTTAGTGTAAAACCCTAAGATAGACAGGGTGGCTGTGGTGTCACGTGCTCGTCTCGGTGTCCGTCTAGCGACGACGTCCGCCTCGACTCGCGTAACCCTAAGATAGACAGGGTGGGAGTGGTGTTGGGCGTGGCTAGCAGCTGCCCTAGGAGGCGCTGTCGTTTTCCGACCAGAGTATTCCGGCAGCAAACGACAAGTTTAGCGATCAGGCTCCCACCTCCAATTCCCTTTCGCGCCCTGAGCGTTCCTGTTTTCGTGAGTAGGGCCAAGCCTCGGCCCAGTAGCTACCTAGGCTCTATTCCCTTTCCATGTTTTTTTAGTTTGGGACTGTTTTTTCCTATTCCGCTAATTCCCTTTCTGGGCCAGCGGTTTTTCAGGGATAGTAATAGGCGGGAAATCTCACTTTCAATTGAAATGAACTAGCACTTTCAACTAAAATGAATTGCTACTTCTTAACAGAAAATCAAATTAGCCTATCCCTCTATTCCCTTTCAATTAATTTTTTCTAGAAAAATACTTTTATCACCAAGAAATAGAATACTCAACTAAAATTGATCTACAACTTTTTGATTGAATCAGGAATATTCATTCAACTGATTTACTATAAACAACTTTTCCAATTAACGACAAACTTTCCAAAGCGATAACATATTATTAAAAATATAAACAACTTTTAAATTTGTAAATTCTTCTGAAAATCAGGAATATTTTTTGACAGATGGCAGTGGTCTTATGTGTATGTGGCGCCGGGGGGGGGGGGGGGCGATTGTCCCCAACCTTAAAAATGATGTGAAGTTGAGAAAATTAGGAGGGCTTCAATGGAACCTTTTATTGTTTGTCCCCAACAGCATAACACTAGCCCCTCCTCTGGATGTAGGGTTGCGAGGATGCGAGAGCAGGGGAGGCAAACCTGAGAGTGCAGGCACGTGTGCTCGATTGGAGGGTGAGTGCAGCAAAAGCCTGCGCTGCTCGTTCGATATGCAAGGGCGGAGCACGGCGATGCAGCATCAGGAAAATGGGCCGATAGGTTCTTCTTTTGTGGATCCCCTCCTGAAGAGAGGAGGAAGGGAAAGGTAACATGGAAGGTGAAAACCGCCCAAGTGGTTAGGTTTATGGCCTCGATGAGTTAGCTTTGTTTCCTCTCTCGGACCAAACAGCTGGAAAGCCGCCCAAGTGATCAGGTTTCGTTTCGGACAGCCACGCCATGATCATGGGCATGCATGCATATGCATAGGTGTGTAGGGCCTCGCTTAAAGGAAAGTAATGCGCGTGGGACCTATCTCGTACAGTCCTACTTCCCACTACCTGATCACTCGTGGAGCACATGTGAACCCATAATGGCAACCAAGAAGCCAATGCATGAGTTTGGCACTTAAAATATATTTTATGTAAACATTATCTACAACATTTGCTAATTACGTGAGACATTGGCTTGTATGATCGACATGCATGTATTTGCATGGATTTGAGAGTCCGTGTTGAGATATATGGATGCCGGAACGGAAATATGAGGCCCCTCCGGATGCATCCCCAAACGTGCCCGGGCGCGTCCACGGATATATAGGTGGTCGGATTTGCCAAGTCCGGCTGTAGATGCTCTAATCGGAGCAAATTTTTGTTTCAACTATGGTATCTCTACACATAGAAAGAAATACTGCCGTTTCATTGTCAAGCGTGATCACAATGCCATCACGATCTAATCACACCAAATATTTGCCTTAACTACATATCTCCACGCAAGGAAACATACACCACTGTATCATTAACATTCATATTTCATCGATCAAATCCCGCCATCTATCTTTTCTCTCTCTATATATATGGTGCATATAATACTCCGCAAAACATTCAGAAGTCATCAAAACACAAACAATTACACTTTGATCAAAGGGCATTTGGAATAGAAAGTGATACATCGCCTAGCTACGAACACATGGCCGGGGAGTGCACCAAGCGCATGCACGCACTACTACTTCTCCTTCTCGTATGCTTCACTATTCATGCGCAATGTAAGTGACAATGGATGACGAGACAGATCTTATTTTATTCTCGTGTGCTTCAATATCAATTCTTTAATATTTCCATGTTTTTTTTCATGATTCATCGATTAATCATGCATACAAATCGTCTATATGTGTCAAAAATTCTATAGGTAGATGCATAGAGGCGGACAAGGAGGATCAACTTGCGTATATCAAGAAGAGTCAACCCATCCCAAGATGCTGCCTAGATAAACATAATGACTACTGTTGTTCACTCAATTTGGTTTGCTACGACACCATTGATCAGTGCACAGCCAACTGCTCAATTTCAGTTTCGTCTGCAACCGTCTCCTCGTCCTCCTCATCTTCCGTGCTTTCATGAAAGCAGATTATTATTACCAATGAATAAGAGATAAAAGATTACTGTGAATTGTACAGTTTGGTTTGCAGAAACATCAACAGCTATCATGCCATAAAACGATGGATGAGTTGTATGATACCAGATTATGAGTTGTAAAGAAGAATGAATAATAAAGAGGCAATATATTACTATGAATTCCCTTCTGCATCTGTTTAATTTGGCAAAATTTGTCAGTCAAGTACAAGATCTAAACTGACTAACTAGTATAGTCTAGAGACCCTAAAAAAAACTAGTATAGTCTAGAGCTGCAAAAAAGAAAAAAGATTTACTAACCTACAACAGCTCTACGCGCACACGCAACACCGTCTTTGGGCTCGATCGATCCCCTGCGTGTTCCCACGAATGCACGCGTTATCGATGCTCAAGGCGCAGCGGCAGGCTCCAAAGACAAGGCCCAGGACCCCCACGATGAGCCAGAAGATATCAGGGAAGCTCGCATGAATGGAGCCGGAGCGAGAAGAGAAAAGGACCAGCAGGACGGTGGCCGAGACGATGATGATCACGCAGTTAAACAAAGCTTCGCATGGTTGCCAGCACTTGCTTATGTTGTCAGGCTCCGCCGTCATGGCTATGCCGCCTCCGGGGATAGGGTTCTCAACGTCGGCCATATGCATGTGTCCACCTCTTGGTTCCGTCTGCCGTGGGTGTGCTCGTTGGTTTCGATCAACGATCATGAATCAGGGGCTCATTAAGCCGGACATTAAAAAGGCAGTTTAATGCACACAAAAAATATTAACATCCACAAATACCAAATCAATATCATTAGAATGATCGTTCAACATATATTCATATCATATATATTTGTTTTCGTGAAAGTTTGGGTTGTTTTCGATAAACTTGGTCTAACTATATAAAATTTGACTTAGCTCAAAACTAATATGTGATGTAAATAAAAACGTAGGGATAGAAACTAGAGGACGTATGTATCTAGCTTGTTGCCAACATGGCATTTACCTGTTCTCCGTCCTCCTTTATCTCTTCCAATCCTTTTCTTTTATGGAATGCTAATTAACTGACGTTAGCTCATACCCATTTTTGGCCGAACGCTTTGAGGCACGGCGGTCCCACATGTGAATCTCAAAGCATTCGCTCCAACCACCCCCCGAGAGAACGACTGGAGCGGTTCATTCAATGGTTCGTTGCAGACACCCTCAGAGCGAACGTCCTGAAATTTTATGGTTTCGTCCATTTTCTAACTCTGAACAAGTGGTTATCTTGGCCTGGCAAATTCTGGTTTGTAGGCTGCACATGAGAATTATTTCAGCTATAGCATGGCAAGTTCTCTTTGTATTTTTGGTTTTACACATCAAATAGACATAGCACAAAAAGTATATTTTATATAAAAAATCTCATGGAAGTAATTTGGTGTTCAAGATATTGATATATTTTTCTGTAACTACTATGGAACGGAGGCAGTAGGTAGCAAGACCTCACAAACACTTACTCACTTGGTACGTACTCCATCTCAAACAAGAGCAAAGTGGATCCGGTCGATCAATCCGCTTCTGAAGGAAGATGGCTGTCCGCAAGAATCATCTGCGTTTCTACAAGAGGAGGGCCAACCGCAAGAATCGTGTGTGCACCTTGAGGAGGGCACTTGCAAAAATCATGAGCAGGTATGGCCCGTTGGCCATCATTCTGGACCAGCCTAGCACCAAGGCGTTGGAGATGCAGAGGGCCCCCGTACGAGGGCGATCCTGCGGGTGGTCTTGTGTTTCCTGCAGATACGGAAGGTACGTCGTTCGGAGGGTGAATAGACAACTTTTAAAATCATACCGGTAATTACACAGATACTCAAACACGCTGGGGCAATGGTCCTCCTTGAATTGAAGTTCTTCCAGCATTCCGAATTAATTGAAGTTCTTTGTTTGTTCTATGTCAAACTTGTTTATGTTTGTCCTGCAGCCATTACCACTGACGTAGGATATCGATGTGTTAAGAGAATGAAAAATGTGCGCGTCAACGTTGCAGTCTACCACGACAGGGCATGCAAAGGCTTGTGACACAGGAGAGGGTAGTCTTGACGATCCACGCTATCGACCAAGCATGATTTACAGAAAAACATGATCACGGAAATAACATTAATTAGTGAAAATCGCCTGAAAGAAACTAGATGGAGCAAATAACGTACAAGATACAATGTATCACTTTGCACAATAATTAATCGTGTGAGCAGTTTCCCACAAAAAAAAGAATCATGGGAAATTGTAATCATTAACATTAAGCGGCCTCATCACAGGCAAGAGCTATGGAGAAGTGAATCACAAGCTGAAAGCAAGGTGCAATGAGGGGTGGGGTGGAGGGGGGCTATGCTCTAACATAAGGTGGTTCATGGTTGGCAGAGTCGGAAACCACGAGGAAAGTCATTTTTTTTAGTGTTGGCATTATGTTAAGCAAAAGATATTTTACTAATGTATTTATACAAATATTGATCCGTGAGCAAAACATTCATGAGTATTTATCACATAGCGTGAAAGTTATTATGAAGTTATATACATCATAAATGTATTTTTATTCAAAAAGTAAGGCATAAATACACCATGCAAATCTGATAATAGGATACAAATGATGTGTATCTGATATATGTACTCCAACATAAACAGTACAGAAGAAATATAGTGTTCCAACGTGGTGGGGGTGGGGGAAGCCCTCTGATAGCAAAATCACTTGTTTACGTTAGTGTTGACATCATGTTCAGAAAAACATAGTTTACTAATGTTTTTATATAAACATTGACCTATGAGCAAAACACTCAAGAGTACATATCGGATATTGTGAAAGTTATTACAAAGTCCTAAACATAAAAAAATGTAATTTCAAGTAGAAAATAAGGTACTAATACATCATACATATGTGATTATATGATACATCACATGTATCTGATTATGTAGTGTGGTGTCTGTTAGAATAAATCCGAGGCATACCGTTGATCATCCGAGGACCAAGCAATCAACCGAGCACGACACCGAGATTTGTTAACGAGGTTCACCGATGTGGCTACATCCCCGGGGCTTGACTATGGGCGCTCCTCCCCGTGACACCGTCACAATACCGCACACCGGCCACCCGGGCGCCGGCACATGCCGCCGGCTCCCCCTTGCGCGCCTGTGCTATTATGTTGGCATAGGTTACATCGTGTGTCTACCCCCGCTATATATAAGAGGCCTAGGATACAAGTGTCCTAGTAGGACACGACTCAATATCCTATCTAAACACAATACAACTACAAGTCCAACTGTAACCTACCTTGTACACTATATTCGACACAACTCCAAAAAACTCCACCTTGGCGAATATACTCCACCACCCTGGATTTGTCCATGCGTCAAACTTCCATGTACATTGGACTTGAGCTTATCCCATGAGTACCGCTGCTACTCCAAAGACTCCATATGACTCCACCTGCAACTTGTAGTCTCTTCTTTTTCTTGACCACCGTCAACACTCGAGCAAAATTAAGTTCCTTGTTACTCTAGTTTGTGCTCCCAACTTCCAGAGTATCCGTCCAACGCCATCACACACCGGTCAATGACCTGCGTGAAAGTGAACAACTCACATATTGGATGTCACACATAAGAGTTACCTGAACTCAATATCACCGCTCCTTTCTTGACCGCCTGTCTGATACTTGAAGGAATTTCACCGTTGCTTGTAGTCATCCCGAGTCAAATTCGCAGTTGTCTCACCACATGTATGACCACCAGAGCCTTGGCCCGTCTCCATGTCCCGTGCATATACCGCACGCCTCACCGCTATTACCGCGTCGAGCCTCCGCTATCCCGGTCGAGTCTCAAGAGACGCGAACCCACACCACTCAAACCCACTGCAGAGTACCACCGATCATCACCGACCGATGACGAGTTTCACGCTTCCATCAGACCACTGGGCTCCAGTCCGAACTGCATGTCACTCGCTTTTCCCACCTGCTGAATAGGCTTCGACCCCGTCGACTTATGCCGTAGCCCCTCAACTCAGCTCCACCTTCAACATAACTCCATGGTAGATGATCAGTCCACCCCGTGCCTCATCGACTTCAAGCTCCATGTATACACCACCTTGAATCAATCCCGCCATAGTCTTGTCGAAGCCACACAAGCACTCAGGCTTGTGCCACGTGTTTCCACGCCCCAGAAGTCGGTTACCATCGGCATCATGCTCCTAGTCATCGTCGCTGATCCCACCACTGTCTTCTGTACCAACCGACTTGCGTCGATCCCGTTAGACTGTCCAGTCCGACCCAGGCTCCAAGATCATCTTCCATGAATTTCCATCCATCACACGATAATTCCATCTTAGCTGCCATGACTTCCTGCAACGCCTTCAATCATCTCTGTTGTGCCAACAAATCTTTCACCCTTGTCTGCCATAACCCAAGGTTTTTAGTTGCGTGAACTTCTCCACCTCAAACCTGGTACCCGTTGGTGCCATGGTCCTTTGTATGGCTGGCCCTATGAAAAATTATCTGAGCTTTCCACACAATGCCCAAGTACACAAACTGAATCTCCATGTACTAATAGCAAAACCAAAAGAAATAAAATCTTTGGCCTTCACGTGGTGGCTCCCTTGCACAAACTTCCAACGCTAGCTTTGCCTTGCCATGACCTTCTGCTTTCCGATGGATGCGTATCCTTTGATGGATTTTCTCACAAATCTGATCCGCTGCCTTGCCTCGTCTCTCGTACGTGAGTACGTCTTGCATGCACCAGCGTTTAAATTGCACCTGCACGTATTCGTCACGGAGACAAGGTCCCGTCGGGACTCGGTCCCTTTTTTTCCAAAACAAAACTCTGTCAGATTGCTCTCGCCTGCTGTACTCGACCTGGGCCGCTGGGTTTCCGCAGCCATCGATCGGTCGATCTGCTGCCTGCCTGCCCATGCGCGGTGCGCCGCCGCTGCTGCCTGTACGCTCGCCCGATCGATCCGCGATCGCCGCACGTCTAGCCGTCGCACACGTATCTTCCGTCGAGAACTTTGCCTGCTTCCAATTGCTTCGCCGAAGATTACAACCGACCAACTCTGCTTTAGCTCGCAACTCACCAACGTCCTTCGTCGCGCATCACGACCGCATCATGCAGATTTCTATGGATATTCTTCCTCCTCTAGATCAACTCTCGCTGCCTTCGAACAACCTAGCTCATAATACCACTTGTTAGAATAAATCCGAGGTATATCGTTGATCATCCGAGGACCAAGCAATCAACCGAGCACGACACCGAGATTTGTTAACGAGGTTCACCGATGTGGCTACATCCTCGGGGCTTGACTATGGGCGCTCCTCCCCGTGACACCGTCACAATACCGCACCCCGGCCACCCGGGCGCCGGCACATGCTTCCGGCTCCCCCTTGCACGCCCGTGCTATTATGTTGGCATAGGTTACATCGTGTGTCTACCCCGCTATATATAAGAGGCCTAGGATACAAGTGTCCTAGTAGGAAACGACTCCATATCCTATCTAAACACAATACAACTACAAGTCCAACTGTAACATACCTCGTACACTATATTCGACACAACTCCAACAGTGTCTACTCTACTCGTTGACACAGAGGAAGTCGAGAGATCAGGCCCTCAACTCTCGATGATGCGACTTGATGTAGAAGACAAGGGGCGGAGGGGACTGCTATAGGCCATAAAGGAACTCAAAAATACTTCTAGGATACAAGATAGACATACCTCAAGCGGAGCAGCAGCTAGCTGTCCCATGCACTTTCCCTCCTTTCAGAACCACCAATGTGCGAAAAATAGTTGGAAAAAAGGCATTCAATCATCGGAGCTCGCACCGTCGGCGGCAACTGCCAGAGTGCGTGTGCCCGTGAGCGATGAAGAAAGGGAATGGTCGACCGCAGGAGCGGAGCTAGCGTTGTGGCGTTGAGTTCAGGTGAACCCAACGAAATTTTCATGCCTTTCATGTGCACGTAGGTAGTTTAGTGTATGAACCCTGTAGAAATTCAGGGATGCACCCATCGAAAATTAAAATAGACAAGCTAGAAGCCTTTTAATACACTTCTTTTTGTGTACTAATCCACAAATTTTAAACGTAGCCCAGCTAAGGCCCACAACAAATATTTTGTTTGTGCTGCTACCTTTTCTCACACGAGGTTTTTTAGCATGCACTTTTCCCTCGAGTTAGGGTTTTTTGCTCTCGGCGGCGACTCTGTCGCCATCGTTGAGATCTACCTCGTTCCCTCCCGTCGATCGACCACTGAGACGAGGCGGGGTCTCCTGATCCCTGCCCTCTCTTGATACGGCGACTCGGAGTAGGGCAGCACCACAGTTTCGACAGTCCGGCGTTCTGCAACGATCGGGCTAGGTTTTGACTTATGGCGGCGAAGATGGGTTCGGCATCAGCGACAGCGGATGCCTCTTCATCTGCGTCGGAGGTAGAAAGGATGATGGCGGAGCTGGGCCTCTGTGAAGATGACATGGATGATGTGGTGGTAGATGAGGGTGCTATTCCCCAAGATGCAGCTAGATGGATGGCGGTATCTAGGGTTCATATTGATAAACCCTATAGCCAAAGTTAGTTCTTCAGAAACATGCGAGCAGCCTGGGATCTGGCTCAGGTGGTGAACTTCAAGCCATTGGAGGATAATCTCTATACGCTGCAATTCCATTGCCTCGGCGAATGGGAAAGAGTCATGGAAGAGGGTCCATGGAATTTTCGTGGACATGCTGTGATCATCACCCCGTATGATGGTGTGACCCAACCAACTCAAGTAAAGCTTGATACCGTGGATATATGGATCCAAATACATGACGTCCCTAGTCTGTATGCACATCTGGTGCCGACACTGGCGGCCAAGGTAGGAGAGGTTCTTTTCGCAGAAACGTCGTCACATGACTTTACTGGCAATTTTTATCGTGTTTGGGTGAAGATCAACGTGCACAGGCCCCTGAAGAATGTTGTGTCGCTTGTGAGGGAGTCAAAGAGGCAGATTTACAGGGTCAAGTACGAGCGCCTGCCAGATCGGTGTGCAATTTGTGGTCATCTAAGCCATACGTTCAAGGAACACGGCAACGGAATCCACCCCCCTCAAGCACTGGTTTTTAGGGATCTTCGTGCCCCGTGGATCATGAGGCGAGCTGCAGGCCGTGGAGGAGATCGGGGTCGCCGTGGTGGACGGCGTGGAGGCCGAGGTAGAGGAAACAAAGGGACACCAAGAAGCGATAGTGAAGATTTCATGAAGTATGATGATCACGAGGGAGGTTTGCAACCAAGCATGGTGGATATGGCTGTTGATGATCCTAGCAGAAAGCGGATGGATAGGGAGGATTCAGGGAAGATTGCTATGGTGCCAGGGAATCAGCAAGGGGAGCCAAGTGCCACAAATCTAGCCACTGTCCTGGTGGGTACGGTGGTCAGCCCTCTCCCGTCCAGAGATCTGAAGCGCTCAAAGACAGAAGGAGAAGAAAGAGATAGTTCAAGCATCCCGGTGAAGAATTTGGCGGGCTCCTTCGAGGAGCGCCGCCGGGCCCAATGAGTACTTTCTGCTGGAACTGTCGTGGTGTGGGCAACGCCGCGACAGCCCAAGAACTTCGCGATTTCGCGAGGAAGTTTTCCCCTACCCTGTTATGCATCGTTGAAACTCAGATAGAAGGATCTAGGGTAGAAAGTTTAGCTGCTACATTGGGATATGATAATGCATATGCGGTTGATAGTGAGGGTAGGAGCGGTGGATTTGGACTATTTTGGAACAATGAAATAAAGATTGACATTTTGGGTTACTCTCGTTACCAGCTGGATGTTTTTGTACAGGAAGAAAATCATGACGCATGGAGATTGACGTGTGTCTATGGCGAGGCTCAAACTCACCTGAGATACCGGACGTGGGACGTTCTGAAAAATATTAGCACATCTAGCTCCCTTCCATGGATTTTCATAGGGGATTTCAACGAGGTTTTACATTCAAATGAACACGATGGAATTGGGATGAGAAGTAATGCTCAAATACAAGCCTTCAAAGACACAGTGGATGTTTGCATGTTACTTGATATTGGCTACAAGGGGAGACAGTGGACTTTTGAGAAGAGAGTAGTTGGAGGGACTTATACCAGATGCAGACTGGATCGGGCGCTGGCAAATGCACCCTGGATGGCCCGTTTCGCTGATGCTTCTCTTGAACATCTTACGGCGGCGACATCAGATCATAGCCCTCTTTTACTGGACCTAGGGCGGGGCCAGAGAGAACCACAAAGACGCACTTTCCGCTATGAAGCAATGTGGGAGAAACATGAGGGGTTGAAGGGGTTTGTTCATGAAGAGTGGGCGGCGCAGGGCACATGCAATAACGTACAAGAATTGCAGGAGAAGTTGCAGCGGGTGTCCGCTGGTCTCACAAATTGGAGTAGGCAGTCGTTCGGGAGTGTGAGGAAGGAGATTAAGGACTTGAAAAAGAGGTTGGATGAGCTACGAGGTGACCCACTGAGAGTGGCACCCACGCATGTTGAGCTTAAAACTAATGAAAGACTAGTTGAGTTGTACCACTGGGAGGAGATAATGTGGAGACAGAGAGCACGTATCGACTGGCTGGCCTCCGGTGACAAAAACACTAAGTTCTTCCACATGCGTGCGAGCCTCAGAAGGAAGAAGAATATGATAAAAGCTTTGGAAAATTCTCTGGGGGTTTTGGTGGATGATCCAAATGAACTAAGGGCGATGGCGAATGAGTTTTACCAGACTCTTTATACCTCGGAAGGAGTGCAAGGGATACAGCAAGTTATTGATCAAGTGCCAAGAAAGGTGACCGATGCTATGAATGCAGATTTGTGTGCCCCTTACACTAATGATGAGGTGAAAACAACTCTTTTTCAAATGTTTCCCACTAAGGCACCTGGCCCAGATGGCTTCCCAGCCTTGTTTTATCAGAAGCACTGGGATGTGTGCGGTGAGGATGTAACGAGAATAGTAATCAGAATTGTGAAAGGGGAGGAAAGCCCGGAGTCTATTAATGACACAGTATTGGTATTGATCCCTAAGGTAACTAATCCCAACCTTCTTTCGCAGTTTAGGCCGATCAGTTTATGCAATGTGCTGTATAAGATTGCTTCGAAGGTTATCGCAAACAGGTTGAAACTTGTTCTACCAGACATCATCTCTGAGGAGCAATCTGCGTTTGTGCCAGGTAGACTGATCACGGATAACATAATTTGTGCCTATGAATGCTTAAATTTTATGAAGAGAAGCAGGTCAAGAAGCAATAGTTTTTGTGCTCTGAAGTTAGATATGATGAAAGCCTATGACAGGCTAGAGTGGACCTATTTGAGGGCCATGATGGAGAAGTTGGGTTTTGCACCAAGTTGGATTGACACAGTCATGGCTATGGTTTCTTCAGTCTCCTTCTCAGTTTTGTTTAATGGAGAAAGACTCGAGCGTTTTTATCCATCACGAGGAATTCGGCAGGGAGATCCTATCTCACCTTACCTATTTTTTATTGCAGCAGAGGGCCTTTCGTGCCTCCTGAAATCCAGTTCACAGTCATCTACACTCGTAGGTATTACAGTGGCGCCAACGGCTCCTGCCGTTAACCACCTTCTTTTCGCAGATGACAGCCTGTTGCTTTTCAAATCTAGCGTGGAGGTTGCAGAAAGAGTATCAAACCTACTGACCATTTATTGCAATGCTTCGGGTCAGAGAATTAATACTGAGAAATCATCAATATTTTTCAGTAAAGGGTGCCCACAGAATCTTAGTGATGAAGTGAAGAACCGTCTGAATGTCCACAATGAATCGCTTAATGAACGCTATCTTGGTATGCCAACAGATGTGGGCCAGTCGAAGAATGGCACATTCAAATATTTGCGCGACAGAGTTTGGGAGAAAGTGAAAGGCTGGATGCAGAAGCTGTTATCGGCGGCAGGGAAGGAAATCCTTATAAAATCTGTGGCACAAGCTATTCCGGTATTCTCCATGGCTTGTTTCAGGCTACCCAGGGGACTTTGTGACAACATTACATCCATCATTCGCCAATTCTGGTGGGGAAGCAGAAGGGGGAAACGCAAGCCGGCCTGGGTATCGTGGGATGTCATGACCAAGCCAAAACATATGGGAGGCATGGGGTTTAGGGACATGGAGCTTTTTAACCTAGCTTTGCTTGCTCGACAGGCGTGGAGGCTTCTGAATGACACTGACTCTCTGAGTGCAAGGCTTCTGAAGGCCGTTTATTTCCCAGAGGTATCACTTCTTCAAGCTGAGTTGGGTACTCACCCGTCCCAGATTTGGGGAGCAATCTTAGATGGAAGGGATGTGATGGCGCAGGGTGTGGTTAGAAGAATTGGTGATGGTGCTTCAACCGGAATCTGGGACCATAACTGGATCCCTCGAGCAAGCTACAAGAGACCGATCGCAGACCGGGTGGCAGCCCTGTCACGTTTGGTATCCGAACTAATTGAGCCATCTACGGCTTCATGGAAGGAGGAGCTGATCCGGGCGGTGTTTACTGAGTTTGATGCCGAAGCAATAATGCAGATACCTTTGTGTACACGACGCGTTGATGATTTCTGGTCCTGGGGGGAAGAACCACGGGGCAACTTTTTGGTCGGGTCTGCATACCATATGTTAGTTCGAACAAAACATGATAGAGAAGGATGGTTGGATGAGGCAGAAACAACATCTTCCAGTGAGGGACAAAGCAAAGAATGGAAGGCAATCTGGAAGGTCGCAGTACCGAGCAAAATAAAGGTCTTTTTATGGCGCCTCGCTCGAAACTCGATACCGTCGGGAGACGTTTTACATAGGAGGAATATGTCAACGACGAGGGCATGTGGCTTGTGTGGGACGACCGACTCTTGGAGACATGCGCTGCTCAACTGTCCCATGGCGAGATGCACCTGGGTGCTATCATCGGAGGATATACTGGACCAATTGAGCTCTCACCATCAAGAGTGCCCAAAATCATGGTTATTTGCTTTGATGAGAGCTCTCACCATCAAGAGGCCGAGCGCGAGGCGCGGAGGGCGGGTGGCGCTGAGATCGCAGCGAACGCCCCCCGGACCCTTGATGAGTAGCTCCTGAGCATTGAGGCTCGTCTGCGGCCGGCACATCGGATGCTGCGCCGTCTTCAGCGTGTCGGTGCCCAGGCGATTGCTGCCCTGTGGCCGGACATGCCGGTTCTGCGCACTCCCAGCCGGACCGCCGACTGGCTGGAGGTCGCGGCTGGCCGTCTTGAGGCTTGGAAGGGCTCCGCGGCTCGGGCTGGAGCTCGCCGAGCCCTGGAGTTTGTCAAGGCGTGGTATCCAGGGCTCGACCTGGACCGGCTGGCAGCGTTCGGTCGAAGCCAGCGGAGCTGCTGGCGCGGAGGACGCCCTCGTCGGCGTGCAGCGGCGATCGCCGACTACGGACACCAGTGTCTTCGTTCTGGCGGGCTGAAGACGGTGGGGAAGCACCGCCGGAGTGGTTCGGGATGAACCCGGACTACGGCGAGGACTCGGCGGAGGTGATCGACTCCAGCGCCAAGGATGAGGATGAGGCGGAGGACGGAGACGGCATGGAGGCGCCAGAAGACGGAGCAGGCGACCAGCCTCAGCTCGACCGCGCCTCCGGCAACGAGCCGCGCCCATCTGGACCAGCTGCTGCCAGAGAGGATCAAGCCGAGACCGTTCAGCCAGCCGCCCTGGCGCCTGACGCCGCCGCCGCCTCCGGCCTTCCAACCCCATCCGCTGCTTCTTAGGCTGCTGCCTTGCCTTTATTTTATCTCTTTGAAAGAACTTTGTTAGTTTGCACAATTCCACCCGCGGGGTGTATTCTGAACCTCTGTTCGAAGATCCGGCCAAGGGCCTAAGTTTGTGTAAATATTATTCTAATTTTATGTTTCCTTGCTTATTGCTCTTGTGGCTTTTTCCTTTGCCGCCTTCCCTTAGATGCCGCCTTGCCCGTCGGGCAACCCCTCTGTGGATTGCCGTCTAGGTCAAGTGCTTGGCTACTTTGAGAAGGCAAGTACTTGGCCATTTTTTTAGAGTCGTTTAAGCAAGTTGGGTAGAAAACGGCAAGCCGGCTTCTTAAGAGTCGGTTTCACGAAACGGGCTGGAAGCCGATTTAAACTATGTTTATACTTTGGGTCCTTAGCCATTTTTTCGTGTGGGCGCCCGCTCTACCTTACTCCTGCCCACCAAACAGTCGCTCTGCGAGCTGCGGCTTCTGACAGGAGACGGCTTAGGCACCGCACGCTACTTGTCTGACTTCAGGAAGCACTTCATAGCTCAAAGGCGGCGAGTCCCCGGGCCGACTAGTCGAGCCCGGTGCCAAACAGCATAATCAAAGGGTAACATACTCAAAGGCATAATTCTTATCATACAGATAACAAAAGAGGGCAGTCCCCGAGCTCGTCTCGGGGGCCCCGGAGTCTTGGTATTTTGAACACAAAAGGGTAGCGTGGTACATACTGCAGTAACTGTAAAATCTTCGGAGGAGATTCGCATTCTATGGCCGCTCCGTCTCCTTGCTGGAGTCGTCCCTCTTGCATGCTCGGGGCTTCTGAGCGTCGATCGGGTAGTAGGAGTCGTTGCCCAGCACTTTACTGATGATGAATGGGCCTTCCCAAGGCGCCGACAGCTTGTGCTGGCCGGCTGTTCGCTGGATCAGCCGGAGCACAAGGTCGCCCTCTAGGAATGATCTTGGCTTGACCTTCTTGTTGTAGTAGCGGCGCAGGCTCTGCTGGTAGATGCTGGACTGGCTGAGTGCCAACAGCCGGCCCTCTTCCAGCAGATCGACGCCATCTTGACATGCTTCTTCTGCTTCCTCCTCGGTGTACATGGTGACTCGCGGGGAGTCGAACTCTATATCCGTTGGGATGATGGCTTCAGCACCGTAGAGGAGGAAGAAGGGTGTGAAGCCAGTTGACTTGTTTGGAGTCGTACGCAGACTCCATAGGACGGCTGGCAACTCCTCAAGCCAGCAGCCGGCCGAACGCTCCAGTGGTTCGACTAGTCGAGGCTTGATGCCAGACAGGATGAGGCCGTTCGCTCGCTCCACCTGGCCATTTGACTGCGGATGGGCAACGGACGCTAAGTCCAGTCGGATGTCCTGCGTCGCGCAGAAACGGGCGAGGGCGCCTTTGGCGAAATTTGTGCCGTTGTCGGTGATGTGATGTGTGGTACGCCGTACCGAGTCGTGATGTCGGCGATGAAAGTCACTGCCGTAGGACCATTCAACTTCTTGATGGGTTTTGCTTCTATCCACTTGGTGAACTTGTCCACCGCGACAAGTAAGTGAGTTAGGCCACCTCATGCCGTCTTGAATGGTCCCACCATATCCAGGCCACAGACAGCAAAGGGCCAGGCGATGGGGATAGTCTTGAGCGCTGAAGCCGGCTGAAGCGGCTTGGAGCGGAACACCTGGCACCCCTTGCATTTTTGAACTAATTCCTTGGCCTCTTCTAGGGCAGTTGGCCAGAAGAAACCGTGTCGGAAGGCTTTGGCGGCGAGTGCTCTTGAGGCTGCATGATGGCCGCACTCGCCCTGATGGATGTCTTCAAGGATTGCTTGGCCTTGCTCTGATTCGACGCAGCGCTGGTAGACACCGGTGACGCTGCGCCTGACCAGCTCTCTATTGACTATAGTGTAGGCTGCCGCTCGGCGTTGCACTTGCCGAGCCAAGGTTTCATTAGTTGGTAGCTCTCCGCTTACTAAGAACTTCAGGATGGGCTGGGCCCATGAGGGTGCTGCTATTTCTTTGTTGTCGATCGCTACTTGGACGAGGGCGGCTGGGCTGGGAGGCGGCGGGTTGGAGTCTGCAGCAGCTTGCTGGGTTGAAGAAGTCCCCAGGCCGACTGGCGCAGTCCCTGGGCCGAGTACTGGAGTCTTCGCAATGGCCGCCGCAGTCCCCGGGCCGGGTTCTGAAGTCCCCGGGCCGTCTTCGACTGCCGCGTTCTTGGGGGCGTCTGCAAGGATTCTTGTGCCGTCTGCTTGAGGCTCGAGTCGGATCCGACTTCTTCAGGGGGAGCCGGCACAAAAATGGAGTCTGACTCTGGTGACGGTTTGACAGATGGCTTGAGAAGGCGCTAAAGGGCGACGCCGGATGGTATTGCCTGAAGGGTGGAACCAAATTCTTGCCAGGGCATCTGCTTGGTCGTTGACGTTTCTTGGCACGTGGAGGAATTCACATCCTCAAAATATCCACTCAGCTGCTGTACCCGAAGCGGTAGCTCGCCATATTTGCATCTTTGGCGTCCCGATCGCGGATGACTGTTGGACCACCAAGTCGGAGTCGCCATAGCACGTGATCCGGCGAATGCCAAGATCTTTGGCGAGCCGGAGCCGTGGATGAGCGCCCGTGATTCGGGCGACGTTGTTGGAGGCGGCGAAATGGATCTACAGCGTGCATTTGAGCTTGTCGCCCTTAGGGAAGTGAGGACCACGCCGCTCCCAATCCGGTGAGCATCTTGGAGCCATCAAAGTGCATCCGCCAATGGGTGGAGTCGGGCACTGGCGGCAGATACTGGGTCTCGGCCCAATCGACGAGGAAGTCGGCCAGTGCTTGTGACTTGATGGCGGTGCGGGGCTGGTAAAAGATGGTGTAGGGGGCCAACTCTATGGCCCATTTGGCCACTCGGCCTGAAGCATCTCGGCTTCCGATGATCTCTGCTAGTGGGGCCGTGCAAACCACGATGATTGGATGCTCTTGAAAGTAAGGCTTAAACTTCTTGGCGGCAAAGTGCACGCCGTAACACATCTTCTTGTAGTGGGGGTAGTTCTGCTTGGAGGTCGACAGTACCTCGCTCAGGTAATACACTGGTCTCTGGACAGTTAGCGCCTTGCCTTCCTCCTTGCGTTCAACTACAATGATCAGTCTTGACTACCCCTGGTGGCGGCAATATACAGGAGCATGGGCTCCTTTGGAGTCGGAGCCGCCAAAGATCGGGGAGTAGTCAGCATTCTCTTCAAGCGGAGAAAAGCCGTCCGCCTTGAGTTCCATTCGAAGAAGGTGGTCTTCTTCATAAGCTGGTACAGAGGAAGAGCTTTCTCGCCCAGCCGACTGATGAATCGGCTGATAGACGCCAAGCAGCCCGTGAACTTCTGCACATCTAACAGTCAGCGAGGTACTTCCATCCTTTCGATCGCCTTGATCTTCACGGGGTTGCACTCTATGCCGCGCTCAGATACCAGGAAGCCAAGGAGCTGGCCGGCTGGTACTCCGAAGACGCATTTCTCTGGGTTGAGCTTGATCTGGAATCGGCGCAAGTTTTCAAAGGTCTCTTTGAGGTCTTCCAACAGCGTTCCCCGCTTCTTCGTCTTCACCATCACGTCGTCCACGTAAACGTGGGCGTTTCTGCCAAGCTGCTTGAGGAGGCACTTCTGCATGCAGCGCTGAAAATGGCGCCGGCGTTCCTCAAGCCGAACGTCATGGTCAGGTAGCAGAAGGCTCCAAATGGCGTGATGAAGGTGGTCTTCAATCTGTCGGCCGGGTTCAGCTTGATCTGGTGATACCCTGAATATGCATCTAAGAAGCTCAACAGCTCGCATCCGGCTGTGGAGTCTATCACCTGATCAATTCTTGGAAAAGCGAACGGGTCCTTGGGGCAGGCTTTGTTGAGGCTTGTATAGTCAATACACATCCGCCACTGCTTGTTCTTCTTTAGTACCAAGATCGGGTTCGCCAACCATTCTGGAAAGAAAACTTCCATGATGAAACCGGCTGCGAGGAGCCGGGCTATATCTTCTCCAACAACTCTTCTTTTCTCTTCTGACAGGCGGCGCAAGGGCGGTCTGACGGGCTTCACATCAGATCGGATATGTAACTTGTGCTCGGCGAAATCCGTCGGTACACCTGGCATGTCTTTGGGGGACCATGCGAAGATGTCCCGATTCTCACGGAGGAAATCGATGAGCTCGCCTTCCTATTTTGCCGAGGTTCGTACCTATGACAGCGTATCTCTCCGGGTGCTCCGGGTCCAAGGGTATCTTCTTGGTCTCTTTGGCCGGCTTGAACGAGCCCTCAGCTTCTGACTCCTTGGGGTCGGGCGATATCTCTGGCTGCTTGCCGGCCACTGCCACAATCCGATCCAGGAGCCGCTTCTCAGCCGCGATCACCAGGGACTCGGCCAGCCGGCTGCTTTCAGCTGCACAGGCGGATGACTTTCTGTAGTCGCCGGCTACGGTCATAATCCCCTTGGAACTCGGCATCTTCATCTTGAGGTAGGCGTAGTGGGGGACCGCCAGAAACTTGGCCAAAGCAGGTCGGCCAAGTAGGGCATGGTAGGGGCTTTCGAGGTCCACCACTTCGAACCAGACTGGCTCTCGGCGAAAGTGATCCTTGTCCCCAAAGAGGACGTCTATCAGAATCTTGCCAATCGGTGAGCAGGAAAGGCCAGGCACAATTCCGTGGAACACAGTCCGACTATGCTGAAGCTGTCTTTGCTTGATTCCTAGCTTCTCCATCGTATCCTTGTACAGGATGTTGATGCTGCTGCCTCCGTCTATCAGCACTCGCGAGAAGCGAGCGGCCCGCCGATCCGTGGCAAGGGTGGCTCCCAAGACCAGGGCGTAGAATCCCGGATTCGGCATTACCTCTGGGTGATCAGCACGGCTCCAGCTAATGGGTTTCTCGGACCAGTGCATGAATTCTGGGGTATCTGACGCTACTGCATTCACTTCTTCTTTCTTGCTGCCGCTTTTGCGGCGATCATCACCACGCCGTAAACACGACATAGGCGCCGTGCTCTTCCGGTAATCGTCTTGCATTACGCCGACTAGCTCGACAACCCGGCTCTTTGGGCGGCGGTGGAGGCGGCGACCAAAGCGGAGGAGGGCAAGGCCGTCTCCTTGGCGATCTGGTGAGCCGATGGCACTTCCGGTGGTGTGATTTGGCGGCTTCGCACCGCTGTGGAACTTGCGAGGTCCGCCCGTAGTCTGCTCGTAGAGAAGGCCGACAACCAGTTGGACTTGCCGCTTTCTCGCCGCTTGGCGAAGGCTGCCCTTCCGCCGCTGGTCTTCGATCGCCGCCACCTGCCGGCTGTTGGAAGCCGGCTTGCTGGGCCTTTGCGCTTATGATCATTCTGCTGTTGCCGCCGATCAAGCGCCGCCAGCCGGAGTTCTGGGAGCATGAGGAGCCACTTTGCCAGTTGCACTGACTTCGATCTCCGACTTCATGGAGGAGTCGGCTGTGGCGTACTTGTCTGCTATGACCAGCAGCTCGTCGAGGGTCTCCGGCTCGTCGCAAAGGAGCTTGTGCTTGAGGAGGGTGCCTTCTCTGCACCCGGCGGTGAAGTACTCGATTGCCTGCACCTCGTGCACTCCTTCGCAGGAGTTCCGGAGCTCGGCCCAGCGCGTGAGGTAGTCGCGAGTAGACTCGTTGGGGCCTTGCACGCACAAGGACAGCTGACGAGGCTTGGGAGGTCGCTTGTATGTGCTCGTGAAGTTGCGGACGAAGGCCTCGGTGAAGTCGACCCAGCTCTTGATGCTGCGGGGCTTCAAGCTGTTCAACCATGTCCGGGCGGTGTCCTGGAGCATGAGGGGAACATACTTTACGGCAACGCGCTTGTTGCCGTTCGCTATGCTGACGGCCGTGGAGTAGTCCACCAGCCAGTCCTCCGGCTTCACGGAGCTGGTGTATTTGGGTGTGTCTCGGGGGAGTGTGAATCCTCAGATGCAAGGTCCGAAACAGGGCGGGCCCAACTCGTCTTCTTCTTCTAGTGCCAGGGATCGGTGGAGTCGCTCGATCCGGTGGCGGGCGTCATTTTCTCCGACTCCCTCTCGGCGGCCAAGGCGGTCGCCGAGAGTCGGATGCTCGACGGGTGGCGGGGAGACTCGCCTTTCTCTGCGGGGAGGAGGAGACTAATAGTCGTCCCACCTCTCCACTGCTCTTGGGCGGCCGTCTTCGTCGCGCTCGATGGAGATGTGAGTCCGGCTATGGCTGACAGCTGGATCCTTGTTCTTTCTTCCGCGGACGCCGCCAGTCGGCGTCCGAGACGTCGCGCCTTGATCTCGGCGAGGGCGCAAGTCGCTGTGTTGTCGCCGCGGCGCCTCCGTGCGGCAGCGGCAGCCGTCTTCTTGGCGGCGCGTCGAGAGCTGCTGGACTTCGCTCGTCATCAGCGGCGCTCCTCGCCCTCGAAGATTATCCAGCTAAATACGCCGCCGCTGAGCAGCGCGAATGTTCTCCGCGGGCGTGGCGTACACAGGGCGACTCGCCCCAAACAGACTAGCGATGGCCACGCCGCGCTGCTGGACCGCGCCTAGGCGGCTAGGCCCAGTCGGAGCCGGCGAGCCGCCCACAGCGTGATCCATCTCGCGCTGATAGGCTTCCGACAAGCGTCTCATGCTTGCCAGCTTCTGTGCGCCCACGAGGAGCTGGAGGCGGCGTGCTTCCAGCGTTCCGGCGTCGGCGTCCTCCGAAATGGAGGCAGTCAGGTCTTGCAGAACCGCGTCTAGAGGGTCACGAGCTCCCTCGCCGGAAGGCTCGCCGTGACCGATGACGAGTACTTCTGGGACGGTGCTCCGCCGCTCTCCGCGAGGGAGAGGCTCGTCGTAGACCACCACGTTGGCGGGGAACGCGTCGAGCGACGCGGTGTCGGAGTCGACCAACATCGGGTCGGTGGAGCCTACGGACTCCAGGTCGGTGGCAGGCTCGCCGGCGACGTGGAGCTGCTCGAGGAGGCCCGCGAGGCTTCCGGGCCGTCCGTGCCTGCGTCGGATGCAGGCTCGTCGGAGAGGCGAACCTCGCCGACAAGTTCGGCGAGGTAGCTCGCTGCGCAGGCGACCTCGGCGCCATGCAGCGCGTCGGCGCAGATTCCGTTTGGCGTGCCGGGCTGGCTGCGCTCGCCAGGGAGGAAGAGGGTTCCCGTCCAGAGCAGGTCTCCGGACGACGGTGCACCAGGCCCCATGGTGGGCGCCAAATGTCAGAGTTTGGGTGCGACATATGCCAAAGGATGGCTAAACATGGAGGGTGCGAGTAGAACGTCGCGGTGCTCGAAAGCGGGATTAGGCGAAGACATGCACGCCGACGAATCTTACCCAGCTTCAGGGCTCTCCGAGGAGATAACACCCGTACCGCTGCTCTGCGGGGTCTCCGCATGATCACTATGGCAAAGTGAGTACAAGATGCTCCTTGAGCTGTTCGGTGTGAGGAAGGAGAAGGGCACGGCTAGCTCTTCTCTCCCTCTATGCGTGTGTCTAAAACTACTAGCTTCCAACCCTTTCCATGGGTGCCCCGGGGGGTTTATATAGGCCCAACCCCCGGGGGTACAACGGTAATCCGGCTGGGGGCGGGTCCAAGCCGTCAGTCTCTAAGTCGCCGTCTTCTCCGCCGACTTCTGGGGCCCGCCGACTAGTGGGCCCCGTCGACGGCCCAGCATGGGGCCGACAGCCCTTGTCCGCCGCGGGCGGGTCTTGCCGGCTGCAGATTACTGTAGCCGTGCTTCTAATGACGCGAGCTTGGTCATGGGGTCATGGCAACAGTGCCGCCGCCGGGCGGGCGATCACTGTTGCCATTCCCCGTCTTGTCTGGTTAATGGCGCGTGGAGCCCGCGGGAGGGGCCGGCCGACTCCCGGAGGCCGACTCCATCGGGTCCGTCTTTGGGGTGCTCTCGCCGTCTTCGGTTCTCCCGCCGACAGGCGGGTCCCGCCGTCTTCGGGTCGTACAGACAGGCCATCGTGGGTACAGGAATCTGCCCACGGGGCTGATGTCAGGGCCGGCGTGGCAACAGTGCCGCGCCGGACGGAGATCTCCGTCGGTACGGCGCTCTGTGGCCATACCTGCCCTTTATGGGCGGGGCAGGGATGGGCCGCGAGGCGGCTTTATCCCATCCCGCTCGTAGTCGCTCAGGCAGGAGGTGGTTGGGGTCGCGGGCCGACTCCCTGTAGCCGGCCTCGCTGGAGGTCGCTGGCTTGGAGTCGGCTCGTCCTGAGGCCGTCTCCGGGACTCGGCCCAGAGGGGCAGTCGGCGACTCTGTGGCCGACTCTCTGAAGGCGGCTCTTTGTCTTGGGGTCTTGAGGGCCGCAGTCTGCCCGATGTTTTGAAAGGTTCAGGGGCTCGGGTCTGCCTACCCGTGGCCCATTACTCCGACAAGTACTTTGGTGAAGGAGCTGCAGGAGATGTTACATCACCACAATAAAATCACATGGATTTTGAAATGCAAATCTTTTTTTAAATCACAAACATTTATAAAGAAGCAACAAAAGAAAATAAAGGGAAAACAGAAAAGCTTAGCAAAAAAGAAGGAAAAAAAGTTAAAAAAAAAGGAAGAGAAAAAAACTAGAACGCCATGCCCCCAGTAGGGCAGCGCATAGCTTGCGCATGGGAGGGATATAAGAGCATCTCTAGCCAATCCCTTAAACGGCTATAGTGTAAAATTTTGGTTTTACTACTCTAACCCGCACCTAGTCGAAGTAATAACCAAATAGAGGAATAATTTTTTTTACTCCACCTCCTAGTGGACTCCTATATATAGTAGCCCGCCCAATGCTCGAGCAAAAAAATATCCGTCGCCGGCACAGAAAAAATAGGCAGATCTATGGTTGTCGCCGCCGCCGCAGGATTTGACGCATCCGGCCACCATCTCATCGCCTTTGTCATGGATTGGCCAGGTATCGAACTGCACAGCCCCAACTACGACTCCGCACCGCATATAGGTATGTCCTCCTCCTCTATCCACTCGGATCTCACAATCGGTGGACCACCGAAAGACACGCTCGGGCACCGGCCAGGCTCGGCACTGGCCCAGCAGCTCGTTGGCTCCCCGTTGCCGGTCAACAGGTGCGACGACTGCGTGCGGCAGGTGCTGCACAGAGATTCAACCACACCGCAACATCGAATGTGCAAGTTCGAGAAGCCGAGATCAACAATATTTGTGCAAAAAAGATGAGATTAGAGGCGACACAAATGTCGAATTGTGTGAAACTTAAGAAGAAAGAAGTGTGCAAGCTCCAGAAGCCAATTGAGAGAATCAATAATGTTTAAGATGAAGACATAGAGAAAATACTAATCCGACTAGTGAGAGCAGTTATGGAAGCTGGATTTCTATTAAAGTGTCGAGTCGTGGTTCTTTTTTTCTTTGGTTCGGTTCTCCTAGCGAAGAATTGGTGAATTATGTACTCTGGTGTATCAAAATGCCGTTCAATCAAATAAAGAAACAGTGAAATTTGTTTCGTTGGCCTAAAATAAAATGATTCTGACAAAAAAAAATTACTCCACTAAATTTAGGAGATCGGTTAAGTCCGGCCAAAAAATAGTGGAGTATAACTAAGCTTTACTTGGCCGGGGATCGGCTAGAGTGGGCATTCATCAGATGCACACCTTAGTTGGCTACCTCCTAATCGTTTGTGCTTAAGTGCTAGTAACTTATAATCAATTAAGGGTTGTGTGCATCAATTGATCTGGCGTCTTCACCCATTTTATAAAAGAAAAAAGGAAAGTGTTTGAAGCATTCTGTCCCCACCCCCCCCCCCCCCCCACATAAATAAAGAAAGTAGGTGTTTAGAGTTTTTCCGCATCCCACCGCCGTTGTCGACCTCCCTTGTCTTCTGTGGTCTTAGGGTCAGGTCATGGAGGAGTGGTGGATCCCAACCCTTTCCAGAGGGAGGGCTCAACCTTCATTTTTAAGTATTTTAAAGCCTATTTAGGGTTTGTGTCCTGCTTAGAAAGGCGGGGCAGCGGCGGCTCCTTAACATGAAATAAGGTTTTTTCACGTCCCGATGCTGCGTTTCATGTCGTCAGAGGAAGTGTGGTGGTGTATCTTCGGCGGGTCTCACGGAATTCAATTGGTGATTGTCTTTGTTGGTTCTGTGTGGGTCTGGTCTTCGTTCGTCTGTGTTCGTGTGTCGACAGGTTGGATATTTTTGATCTACGCTTCTCTTTAGTGATGGTGGTTGCTGTTCTGGTGCGCCGGTCCTATGAGGTCTTAGCACGACGACTTTCTGACTGTTTACTATAACAAGATTTTCTCGGCTTCGATAAAGGAGGGGCGATGATGGTGGCGCGCTTTCAGCTCGCTCCAGTGCTTGTAGTCGTCGCTAGATGATTTATGAACATAGATGTAATTTTTGTTACTCCTTGTGTTTTTCTTTTGAAGGATTATTACTTCTCGTATTCTTTGAACTACTATGATGTTTGATGAATAGATTGATTTTTTTTTTCTAAAAAGTGCTAGTAACCGCTAACGACGGGGCAGGGTAGTAGAATCTGAAGTTCATGGAGAGTACGGTATAGGTGGCTTGGCAGCGTGGTAAAAAATGGCATGTTAAATTATACTAGGGGTTGGGGCGCCACCTGGTGGCGCCACCTGAGAGGAAGTTAGGATGGTGCCAGGTGGGAGTCGCCCCTTCCACTCTTCTATTTGCACTGAGGAATGTGCTTTGTGTATTATGTGATATTGTTGCGAAGAAACTGACATTTATATATGTGATATTATTGTGAAGAAACTGACATTTATATATGTGATATTGTTGTGAAGAAACTGACATTTATAGTAGAACAAACCAACAAAAATGCAACACATGTAGCCAACACACTTTCATCATACCGTAACTGTTCTATTTGTACTATGCACTGTTATAAAACCAAACTGAAAGCACAAGAATATATGTGTGTGCAAGTTCCTGACCGGAACTATAAGAGAAAGCAGTACAAATGTAACACATTTAGACAACGGATCATCTCTTAAGAGAAAAGCAGTGACTTCATAGATCATTAGATATTAAGAGGCACATGTGGTTACACAAGCAGCAGTCTTGGAGGTTACGTAAGGGATCAGATAGATGATAATGGCTCAGGTTGCTCGTGATGCCTTACGCATTGTGAAATGCTCCTCCTTGTCCTTCTCTGCCCCAGAAGGCGAGGGGTTCACAGATGGCTAGGCCTCCTCGTCCATCTGCCTCTTCAAAAAGTAATTGCATGAATAAAGGTGTATTGCAGAACTGATTGCTTACCATCATATGCAATGTTCCGATTGTCTCAACGTTATGAAAATGTGTGAGCAACCAAAAAGAGACAACAAATCAATGCTACTATATCTGAATTAATTAGCGGAGGCCAACCTAAAGCAAATTGCCCTACCCCAACAGAATTTTTTGGCATAAGTCACTAGTCTTTGGTATAGACAAACCACTTTTTTGTACCACATGATTATAGTACCATGCGTCAGTATAGTGACCTACAAATCATAGAACTGAAATAATAAAACTAATCTGACTTTATGAAGCACAAATAAAGATCTTTTTGGGTTACACTAAATCCGATTTCATTCTTATTAACATCACCTCATGGTTAATAGAATGACCAAAGAAAAAGAGCCTCACCTCATGGTCGCAGCCGATCAACTACTGCTCGGAGGGCGCGTCCATTTTGCCCATCATGTAGTTGGCCCACCCCAATGCCCTAGATGCGCTAAACGACCAGCATGATTCATAAGAACCCTACAAAATAAACAAGCTTAGAGACAGAGGCAAGATCTTAGCATAAAGCAACCAAAATATCAAAGGAAGAATAACGGACGGGTTAAATTTATCTTCAAATGAAGATGACAATTAGTTAGCATAGATGTAGATATCGGTCGCATAAACAAAAGAAAGAAATTTGCAAGAAGATGAATTTAATAAACAAAAAACTGGAACCCATTGTTGTTCCATTGTGTGGTCTTTAAAAGAAAGAAACTCATATGGCCAATTTACCTGTGTTTTTAGCAATGCCAAATGTAAACACTTTGAGATGATATCTTAACTTGGGAAAGGTAATAAAAGAAAAAACGCAGCTAGAAGAGCATTTACCAGACCACTCTTGCTATTATGCTCCGTCATGAAAATTGCAGCATATCAAGTAATAAGAGCATTTTCATATGACCATCTGCAGTTCTGCACACGTGCACATGCTTGTTTACACAAGGGAGAAAGACATAAATGGATCATTTAAATAAGTGCAGAGTGGGCACCAACTCGAAAGATAAAAAAAACATGATACCATGACCACATGTTAGCTTTCTGTACTTCTTTTAGTTGAACAGCTTCTATGCCAAATCTCCTCTACAACTACTAAGAAAATGAAGTGCCATGGAAAATGAGCACTTTATTGGACCAATCCAGGCATTGTGTCGACATATATCTCATCCCGATCATTTTTTAACAATTAAAAGTTTTAAATCCATTGAACACCTATTAGTTCTCCAGGTAATCAACTAAATTAACCTAATCAATCCACCATAACGAACAGAAATGGAAGCAAATGAACTCCTCAATGTATGTTGCCCAACATATCTATATGAACAAAACTCAATCCTTTCACCAAATATAGTCTCCAGTAGTCACAACCTAAATCATATAGTCAAACGAGACGGAGAGGGCTCACCAAGAGGATCTTCTCGTTGCCACATCGCGAACACTACATACGGAGCAAAATGAGTAAATCTACACTCTAAAGAATGTCTATATACATCCGTATGTTGTGGTCCATTTGAAATCTTTAAAAAGGCTTATATTTAGGAACGGAGGGAGTATATCGTTGCTGCTAGAGAATATCAATGGGATGATATCCGATATGAAACAGATACAAATATCTTTATTAGCTAAACATGCTTATGATCAAATGTATGCATGTAGTATGGCAGCCTATAATGCTTATTTCAACAAAATGAAAGTATTCATGTGAGGATGGCAGTAAGTACTAACTGACAATTGCCATCGCCTTTTACCTTGTGTTTACTTAGTTCATACAGCCTCAACTTACAACAATATACATGTCAATACTGAACTACACTTGGACACCGTATTTTAAAAGTTATGAAGAAATATGAACAAACTTATTCTAGTGCTTCCAATCCATCATAGAGTTCAATGTTTTCACAACATTTTCTAACAAAATGAACCCATCAATGAGGTTGTAAGTTTTGAGTAAACTATTGCAGAAGATGTCATTTTTGCACAAGAAATAGCATAGATAAGAACAGTTGATACCAAAGTATCAGACTGAAAAATGATGACATATGCAGAACCGAGGCGTAGTGAGAGACGTGTAGATATAGCTCAGGGACATCTCTACCCTCCGGTTCAAGAAACACTTGATGAGATTCTTTATCTTTGAACCTTGCAATCTACAGCAAAGAAATATCCGGTTATATTTCAGATTGTGTTTGGCAAATAATCTAGTCTATATACTGAAACTAATTATTCTTTCCAAGATCTTTGCAGGTTTAGGTCAATTAGACATAATAGATCAAAATATAATCTTACACGGAACAAAGTAAGAAAGCAAGTAAAATGTCCATGATATAACACTCTCTTCAATTATTGGGCAGTACCTTTGTCCCTATAGTGGTTGGGGCGCACCTGCCTGAGAGGAAGCTGAGGCGGTGCCAGGTGGGCTGCGTCCTGTTAGGAAATATGCAACTTGTATTCCCATGAGGCCATAGGCCGATATATATATACATATACAGGTGTGGAACATATGCAGGAAACCCCTTATACAACGGGATAAATACAAAGGGGTACATGACTTATATTATAACTCTAACACCCCCCCTCAAACTCATGGTGGATGAACAACACTGTCACATCCCAGTTAGACCATGCATTAGGGTGTGCATCATGTTTAAATTTCATCTGAATTTGAAATGGGGAAGGCAGGAAACCCCAGAACACCCCCCCCCCCCTTAAAAGAACTAGGGTTTACTAAAATTTATTTCAATGAATCCGAAATGCCCTTCAAAATGCTCATCCTCTTTGTTTGGGTTCAGGATCCATGTCAAAGAAGGTGGAACATTTTCTAGGTCACCTAAGGGTTCTAGATTTAAATCACAAGGTTTTGAAATGGGCATTTTAAATTATGGAAAATATTTTAAGTGTTCAAAAATTGTCAAACTAAAATTTTTCATGTTGGGAATATTCCAACAAGTGACCAGGAGCATTTTGGTAATTTTTGAAATAGTTTTGGTATTTTTAAAAAACCCTAAACAGAGTTGCAGAAATAGAAAAAGACTAAAAATAGAAAAAACCTACCTGTCGCCATGGCCGCCCACCTGCCCAGCCCAGCAGCGCACAATGCTTGGCTCACAGGCAGGCAACTGTCAATGCCGGCGGCCGCAGGGCGCGCCACGCAGCGCCGCCCTGCCTCATCCTCGCCGCCTCGCCGCCTGGACGACCCACGCGTCGTCACCCCGACCTCCCGGACACCTCACTTCCCCCCCTGCCTCTCTCTCTCGCTCGCCCCCGACCTGGCCGACGCCATCGCCGACGCGCCACCGTCGACGCCGTGCTCCCCGCCGCTCATACTCCTCCCCGCCATGTCTGGCAGCTCCGCCGCACCCCGGTACCCCTAGCTAGCTAGTTCCCCTCGCTCCAAAACACCCCGAGGCCACTACCCGACTCGCCTCGAGATCAAGGCCGCCGGAGATCCCCATCGTCGCCGCCACCGCATCAGTCCGCCCGACCCGGCGAAGTTCTCCACAGGTTCACCGTGAGCCTAGCTACTCCCTGTCCTCTCCGTTCTCTTCTTCTTGCACCACAATGGCGCCGATGATCACCTGAACCCACCGCCGCGGAGCTCGTAGCCGACGAGCCTCCGGTCACCTAATGGCCACACCACTACGCCCATCGCACTCACCACGCCCCCACGGGCATATGCGTGCACTTCCCGCGCCTCGCCGGGCCCTCTAACCCCAAACCCGTCGGTGGCCGAGCCCTCGCCGCCTCGACTGTCAGCCGGGCGCCCACTCCGCCACCCCTAACCCTACCGACTCCACCACTAACCATGGCTCACCTCCAAAGATCACGTAGGTGCTCCCGCGCTCCATTTGGAGCCCGGAAAGTGCAAAAGCACTTGCTCCGCCCGTCTGGCCTCGCCCGGCTGACTAGACGCCGGTGAGTTGACCCCGTCAAGTGGGCCTGTTGACCCTCCGGGTCAATGACAGTGGACCTCCTGTTAAACTAATTAGGATTAGTTCTAACTAAAACTAATTAGTTAAATTAACTCTGACATACGGGTCCCACTGGTCAGTTTGACCTGGACGACCCCGTTGACCCCCTGACGTCATGCTGACCTCATGCTGACGCATTAATTCAAATTCTGGAATTATTTTTATATAATAAAATCCAGAATATAATTCAAATTTCAAATGCTTATAACTTTTATTCTATAACTCCAAATGCAAAGATTTATATATGAAAATTTATCAGAAAAATACACTCTATCCATTGGTACAGGTTTCATGCATGTTAAAACAAGTTAACTATGCTGAATAACCAGATTAAGATTTTGCACCATTAGGACTAACTCACATGATCTATCATTTGAACCTTTGGTTCAAATGAGATCATCCCCTGTCCCTTCAACTTGCATTAGGCCAACACACATTCATCTTGCCATGTCATAGCATGCATCATATTGTTGCATATTGGTTGTATGTTTATTTTGGTGTGTTTTCATGATAGGTTCTGCCCCCGAAGATAACCTCGATTACCCACCTGAAGGGCAGTTCTCTACCCCAGTTCCATCAGGCAAGCAATTCATTGATCATTCCGATACAACCCATGTTCTCGCTTCTGCTCTCATTTTACTGCATTAAGACAACGCGATTCAACTGTTGTGTGCTGCGGTAGTTGAACCCACTTCCTTTGCATGACCTGTCATTGCCACAAGAACTCAGATGAAACCCACTAGTATGTGTAGGAGTTGATTGAGCCATGTTGTGATTCCTACCATGCTATGCTTGCTATGCTTAGAGTTGTGTCGTGTCCGGCTCATCGGGATGATGAACTGGAGTGAAAGGTTGTGTTGGTTCGAGAGTGTAAGTGTTGAACACGATTTGGTAAAGGTATCGATGAGAGGCCATGTAGGAGTACATGGTGGGTTGTTTCATTGAGGCCGAACTTAAGAACTGAGATCTGTGTTTGTGATCCATGAACTAGCTACTACCACGCATTGGGCCCGAAACCAATGGACCCTCTCGGCTTCTTAACCACCCCTGTTCATAGTCCGGGAGTTGCAAGTAGTTTCGTGTTTGTAGCATGCTGGGGCCGCATACGCTGACCTTAGGGGTGGGTTGTGTTGCGGTAGGCACCGTGGCGGTGTACCGAAAGTGCCCGTTTGGTATCTCGGGAACCCTGCACACATCGTTCGGGGCTGTATGGGAAACCTCGGCGGACTCCCTGCGGATGGAACCCGAATAGGCGATACACCTGGACTAGGGACTTGAGTGTTTAGGTAGGCTGTGGCCGACACCCACGTTGGGCTTCCGCTTGAAGGTTGCCGAGTACATGCCGTGTAAACGACGATAAGTGGTGAGAGCGTGTGTGAAGAAGTATACCCCTGCAGGGTTAAATATGATCTATTCGAATAGCCGTGTCCACGGAGAAGGACTTCTGGGTTACCTATATCAGTTCATAGACAAGTAAATGGATACTACTAAAAGCCTCAAGATAAGTGTGAGTATCGTGGATGGCCTCTCTAGGGATGACGAGAGGATCCACGGTGGAGTATTGTGATGGTGAATAGTGGACTGGTAATGCGACAAAATGCTTTACAAAGTGTGTCACGTAGGATAGCTTAGCCAGGAGTCAAAGCTGGCTTGCTGCATTTAACTCCACTTCCTTCCTTGAGAATGTGCATGTATGATAGGATTCTGTGGTAAGACTTGCTGAGTACTTTCGTACTCATGTTTGCTTAATCAATATTTTTCAGAGTACTATACTACCCTCCCTCCGGATTCTATGTAGATGTTGACTTGACGAGTAAGCTAGCCACCCGGTGGCGATCTAAGACTTGTGAAGGGCCATTGTAGATAGAAAGGCTCCAACAAGCTTTCTTTCTTTCTAGAGTCTGTACTCGAGACTACTTTGCTTCCGCATGTGCTTGTATGATTGTATGACTTGAGTGTTGGGTCATGTGACCCCTACCTGTATGACTGTGTTATGTATGGCTCCTCGGAGCCTCTTAAATGAAGTACTTGAGTTGTAGAGTTTTGTTGTGATGCCTTGTTGTATTTACTCATATCGGGCATATTGCGTGTATGATTGAAATGCTTGGTATGAGTGGGATCCGACAATCTAGTTGTTTATCCTTGGCAGCCTCTCATATGGGGAAATGTAGTCTCGTGCTTCTGAGCGATAGTAGTCCGCTACAGCCCGGTTCACCGGAGTCCTGCTAGCCCAGCACTACTGCTTGGACACTTGACTGGCCGGCATGTGATTCATTTCGTTCCTATGTCTGTCCCTTCGGGGAAATGTCACGCGGTGATACTTGGAGTCCTGCCTAGCCTGCTACAGCCCGGGATACCGAGTCCTGTTAGCCAGTGCTACAGCCCAAGTTCATACGTTGATGACCGACATGCTCGAAGTGTTTCATGTATGCCTGTCCCCATAGGTTAGTGCCGCTTTGGGTTCACGACTAGCCATGTCGGCCCGGGTTCTTTGTCATGTGGATGCTAGCGACACTGTCATATACGTGAGCCAAAAGACGCAAACGGTCCCGGGCCATGGTAAGGCGACACCCGTGGGGATACCGTGCGTGAGGCCGCAAAGTGATATGAGGTGTTACCAGCTAGGTCGATGTGACTTGGAATCGGGTCCCGACAGCGGTTGGCATCGAGCAGGGCTGCACTGTAGGTTCGCTAAGCCAAACTGGTCGAAGTTGAGTCTAGAAATGCTTTAGCTATATGTAGGGGAATTGATTGTGGGAGGGAACGTAAGGCTCTTTTACTCCTTTACCTTATGCCCTCTGATCTGAGTCATCCTCTTCTCATTCAACGTGGGTTTAGGACTAGGCTCTCTTTTTCTCTATCAGGTTCACGTGTTACTAATCCGTAGTACCTTATAGGATTGTTGGTTACATCCTCAGTTCAGTGTTACTAAATTTTAGTATGCTACCATTTGAACCAGAACCTTGATATGATGTTGTTGAGTGGATTTGCAAATCTGATTTTGAATGTCTCAAATTTGATTTGAGCAATTACAGATGTTATGCTGCCCGATTTTCCCTAGGAATTCTAATGCCTTTGCATTATGGCTGTGCTTTCAGATGGCCACCTGTTCCCAGAACCAAGTGGTTCGCCTGACCCGCTGCATTGATGTGTGCGGTCACACGACCATGTTGGTTAGGGTGATGATTGAGGCTGGTTATCGATGGTATCCTGAATATACCGTCGAGGAGCAGTTCAGGGATTTCAATCAAAGCCAATATCTATGCACGGTCCGGATTTATCCATCCTATCCCGGAGCTACTGAGCCACTTCACTGTTCTTATGGGCTCGGAATCACTATTGGAATGTCTGTACAAGATGCAGCCTATTCCATGATGACTATTATTCGAGCCAGGACTGCTTTGCTGAGCAACACTGATTTCCGCTATATGCCAGCATCCCTTCCTGGGGCGCATGGCTACCTTCAGGGTTTGTACAGCGATGCATCCCATGAGGATTCACTCCTTCGCACCACTACTGAGTTGCTGGAGGACAAGGACCGTGAGAACCGGGCCTTGCGTATGGAGCTGTTTAATGCCCGTTCTGACCACTGGGCTACTCTGACTAGGTTTGCACCTGCCGTGCAAGCCGGATATATGGACATGCGAGACTTGTACCCCGTGCGAGAGAGTCTGCCGGACTTCATGGAGTGGCGTGAGGTTGGAGGCATCACTCCTCCTCGTGGGCCTCGTCTGCCACCGTTTGTGGGTCCACGGCCACATCCGAGTCCTTATGGTCCACAGGCCCCACAGGATTGTCTGTTTCCGGACGATCATGTTCCACTTCCAGGTCTGGGTGGTGACTTCTATGAGGACTACTATGGAGCTGCCTGAGATAGTAGTAGTATTGCTAGTATGGTACTAGTTGTGTTTCCACCGTCCTGCGTGACTCGTGGAATACGACCTAGTGTGTATCATTCCGGAAGTGTAGAAAAATAATGTATAGGAGTTGGAATGCTTCCGATGAGATGTAACGCCTTTCCTTATAGTTGTACTCCGTCAGGCTTGTACTAAACTATGAATGGTGTGTATGACCGTTGGTATATATATATATGGCAGTTTATATTACCATGTCATACGGATAAACATCTTTGCATTCCATACTGTCCATTACCTTCCGCACTTCCTTGTTAAATTCTGCCATCCTGGTTTAAACCTTTGTTTTGTCTCCCAGGATGGTCAACACTCGAAATTCTCCTGCTGTTCCAGAGCAGGGAGAGGCCAGTGCAGCCAGAAATGTGAATCTGCCGCAACCGCCATCTTTGGCTGAGGTGATGCTGGAAGCAGAACGCAATAAGCGCGAAACCAACCGCTTATTGGAGCGGATTGAACAAAACACATACGCCAGCCAAGAAACGATGGGGTTTCACTCAATGACTTCGTCAAACTATATCCTCCAAAATTCAAATGTTCCGTCGAGCCACTCGACGCCGATGATTGGCTCCGCAGTATCCACCACAAGCTGCGTTCCGCCAATGTGGCTGAGGCTGACAAAGTTATCTTTGCCGCCTATCATCTGGAAGGCCCTGCCAGTCTCTGGTGGGAAAACTATGAGGCTATGCGTCCGGCTGGACAAGTTACAACTTGGGATGAATTCAGTGCCGCCTTCCGCGAGCACCATATACCAGAAGGTCTTATGGACCGCAAACGTGAGGAATTTTGCAGTTTCACCCAAGGCAGGCTGACAGTGGATGCCTACAGCCGCGAATTCGGGAGGTTAGCACGTTATGCTCCCGAAGAAGTTTCTACCGATGCTAAGAAGCAGGCGAGGTTCCGTAAGGGACTTAGCCCTGAGCTACGCCGAGATCTCCGTCTGCATGAATGTACCTCTTTCTAAAACCCGATCAATAAGGCTATCGGTAGCAGGCCAGGCGGAACTGATTTCGAGGCTTCACGCAAGCACATCCGTGATTCTGGATCGTCATCCGGCTCTGGGTCCCAGAAGCGCCGGGTTTGGGTCCCAAATACGGCTCTACCACCCAGGTACACCCCGAGGCCATCCTTCGAGGCGCCTCGCCCCAACCAGCCGTATTTTCCACCCAAGACATATGGGGGTCCAACTGCTAATGTGGCCCCACGGCCAAATGTGATCACTTGCTTCAAATGTGGAGAGACGGGCCACTATATTCGAGAGTGTCCCAGAACAACCCCAATCAAGCCGGAAAAGTCTGCTGGCAGCAAGCCAAAGCAGGAAAGGTTCCCTATGCCAAGCCGGTTGCCACCGCCGTGGCCATGTCAACTATGTCTCTGCCAAGAAACCTATGAGGATCCCAACGTCGTCCTCGATGCGCTTCTTGTTAATTGCCATCCGGCAACCGTTCTTTTTGATACTGGAGCATCTCATTCATTTATTTCTAAGAGCTATGCTCGATTGCACAACACCACATTCTGTGACATGCCTACCTCCATGGAAATTCAAACTCCTGGTTCTAGATGGCAAACCTCTAGAATAAGTCATGGGAATGAAATTCTTGTCGACAGATTAGTCTTTCTCGCATCTCTAATAGCTCTCAAGTCCTCGGACATAAACATCATCTTGGGTATGGACTGGATGTCAGCCCATTATGCTAAGATTGATTGCTCTACCAGAACCGTTCAACTTACCCATCCTTCGGGTAAAACAGTGGATGTTTTAACCCGAGTGTCTAAGCGCCAGCTTTACTCCTTAAATGCCAACCCTCTTCCAGACCTCGAAGATATTCCGGTAGTCCGTGATTTCCCGGATGTCTTTCCGGAAGAACTGCCAGGTGTTCCACCTGACAGGGATGTCGAGTTCGTGATAGATCTTATTCCCGGAACCGTCCCAATCTCTAGGAGACCTTATAAGATGGCACCCCTAGAACTAGCTGAACTTAAGAAACAACTCGATGAGTCCTTGCAAAAGGGTTTCATCCGTCCTAGTTCATCCCCATGGGCTTGCCCCGTCCTCTTCGTCAAGAAGAAGGATGGTACGGATCGGATGGTTGTAGATTACCGACCTGTCAATTTGGTCACTATCAAGAACAAGTATCCGCTCCCCAGGATCAACGACCTGTATGATCAGCTCGCTGGATCCTCAGTCTTTTCCAAGATGGATTTGAGGTTGGGCTACCATCAAATCAAAATCAAGAACGGGGACATCCCCAAAACGGCCTTCGTCACTCGTTATGGCCAATACGAGTACACCGTCATGTCCTTCGGATTAACCAATGCTCCAGCCACTTTCTCTCGGTTAATGAACTCGATCTTCATGGAGTACTTGGATAAATTAGGTAAGTGGTATACCTCGATGATATACTCATCTACTCCAAGAATGAGGAAGAACATGCCGAACACCTAAGGCTGGTATTGATGAAACTTCGAGAGCACCGCCTTTATGCCAAATTCTCTAAATGTGAATTCTGGCTACCAGAAGTGACCTATCTAGGACATGTAATCTCTGGTAAGGGTATTGCTGTCAATCCCGAGCGAGTTCAAGCCGCCCTGACTGGACTCCACCTGAATCGGTCAAGCAAGTTCGGAGTTTCCTCGGTTTAGCGAGCTATTGCCGCCCGCTTCGTCGAGAATTTCTCTAAAGTTGCTAAACCTCTAACCGAACTCCTCAAGAAAGATAAGAAGTTCGAATGGACGCCACAGTGCGAGTTCAGCTTTCAGGAACTGAAAAGACGCCTGACATCTGCTCCCGTACTTGTTCCACCAGATTTCTCTAAGGACTTTATTATCTATTGCGACGCCTCGCGACAAGGACTAGGTTGCATACTCATGCAAGATCGTCATGTGATTGCCTACGCCTCTCGACAATTGCGTCCACATGAGGATAACTACCCCACACACGATCTAGAGCTTGCAGCAGTGGTTCATGCACTCAAAACATGGCGACATTACCTTCTGGGTAATCGTTGCGAAATCTACACAGATCACCAAAGTCTGAAATATATCTTCACCCAACCGGATTTGAATCTCAGGCAAAGACGTTGGGTTGAGTTGATTACAGATTTCGACTTAGGAATATCTTACACCCCAGGCAAAGCCAATGTCATGGCTGATGCACTAAGTCGCAAATCTTATTGTAACAACCTGATGTTACAACAAAGTCAACCAATTCTCCACGAGGAATTTCGTAAGCTTAATCTTCACATTGTCCCTCGAGGATTCCTTTCCACCCTGGTGGCGAAACCTACCCTTACGGATCAGATCATCAAAGCACAGAAGGTAGATCCGGGAATGTCCCGTATCAGGAGAAACATCAAGAAAGGAGTCGCAGATTGTTTCTCCATTGATGAACAAGGTGTCGTGTTCTTTGGAGACCGTCTAGTGGTTCCCAAGGTGCGCAACCTGAGGCGATTGATCCTTAAGGAAGCTCATGACTCTCCTCTTACCATTCATCCTGGTAGTACTAAAATGTATCAAGATTCTCGCCAGAGGTTTTGGTGGACTAGGATGAAGAGAGAAATCGCTCAATACATTGCTAATCGCGACGTTTGTCGTCGAGTTAAAGCAGAGCATCAACGGCCTGCTGGTACCCTTCAACCTTTGGAAATTCCTGAATGGAAATGGGATAAAATCGGTATGGATTTCATTACCGGGTTTCCCAGGACCAAGAGAGGGAATAACGCTATCTTCGTTGTCGTTGATCGTCTTTCCAAAGTAGCCCACTTCCTACCTGTTCGTGAGAGTATAACCGCTAGCCAGCTAGCTGAATTGTACATCTCCCGAATAGTGTCTCTTCATGGTGTTCCATCAGAGATTAACTCCGACCGTGGGAGTCTCTTCACCTCTCGATTTTGGGAAAGTTTCCAAAACGCTATGGGAACTCGTCTCTCCTTTAGCACCGCTTTCCATCCCCAATCAAGTGGTCAAGTAGAACGAGTCAATCAAATCTTAGAGGATATGCTTCGAGCTTCTGTCATCTCTTTCGGCATGGATTGGGAGAAATGCCTTCCATTCGCCGAGTTCGCCTATAACAATAGCTATCAAGCCAGCTTGGGCAAAGCCCCTTTCGAAGTTCTTTATGGACGAAAATGTCGAACGCCTCTCAACTGGTCGGAAACCGGGGAGAGACAGCTCTTTGGCCCGGATATGATTCAGGAAGCAGAGGAGCAGGTTCGCGTTGTTCGTGAGAAATTGAAAACAGCCCAATCTCGTCAGAAGAGCCAATATGACCGCAAGCATAAGCCTATGGCTTATGAAATTGGCGAGAAGGCTTACCTTCGGGTTACTCCTTTAAAGGGAACCCATCGATTCGGTATCAAGGGCAAGTTGGCTCCTCGTTACATTGGACCCTTTCGCATTCTTGCCAAACGAGGGGAAGTTGCCTACCAATTGGAACTACCTCCGCATCTTTCCAAGGTCCATGATGTCTTCCACGTTTCCCAACTCAGGCGTTGCTTCTCGGATCCTATCCGTGGAGTGGACCACGGCAACGCTTGATCTCCAAGATAACCTCACTTATCGAGAATATCCCGTTCAGATCCTCGATCAAACCGAGCGTACCACTCGGCGTCGGAATATCAAGTTTCTAAAGGTTCAATGGTCAAACCATTCCGAGCAAGAAGCAACTTGGGAAAGGGAGGATCGTCTTCGACTTGAGTATCCCACCTTTTTGCAACAGATCCTAAATCTCGGACGAGATTCTTTTGAGTGGGGGTGAGTTGTCACATCCCGGTTAGACCATGCATTAGGGTGTGCATCATGTTTAAATTTCATCTGAATTTGAAATGGGGAAGGCAGAAACCCCTGAACACCCCCTTAAAAGAACTAGGGTTTACTAAAATTTATTTCAATGAATCCGAAATGCCCTTCAAAATGCTCATCCTCTTTGTTTGGGTTCAGGATCCATGTCAAAGAAGGTGGAACATTTTCTAGGTCACCTAAGGGTTCTAGATTTAAATCACAAGGTTTTGAAATGGGCATTTTAAATTATGGAAAATATTTTAAGTGTTCAAAAATTGTCAAACTAAAATGTTTCATGTTGGGAATATTCCAACAAGTGACCAGGGGCATTTTGGTAATTTTTGAAATAGTTTTGGTATTTTTAAAAAACCCTAAACAGAGTTGCAGAAATAGAAAAAGACTAAAAATAGAAAAAACCTACACTGTCAGCTTGAGCCCACCTGCCCAGCCGGCAGCGCCAGCTGCTTGGCTCGGCTTGACAGGCAATCGTCGGCCCGGCGAGCGCAGGCCACGCATGGCCGCCGCCCTGCCTCATCCCGCCGCCTCGCCGCTGGGCGACCAGCGTCGTCACCCGACCTCCCGGACACCTCACTTCCCCGCCTCTCTCTCGCTCGCCCCGACTGGCCCGACGCCATCGCCGACGCGCCACCGTCGACGCCGTGCTCCCCGCCGCTCATACTCCTCCCCGCCATGTCTGGCAGCTCCGCCGCACCCCGTTACCCCTAGCTAGCTAGTTCCCCTCGCTCCAAAACACCCCGAGGCCACTACCCCGACCTCGCCCGAGATCAAGGCCGCCGGAGATCCCCATCGTCGCCGCCGCCGCATCAGTCCGCCCCCGACCCCGACGAAGTTCTCCACAGGTTCACCGTGAGCCTAGCTACTCCCCTGTCCTCTCCGTTCTCTTCTTCTTGCACCACAGCGAGCGCTCGATGATCACCTGAACCCACCGCCGCGGAGCTCGTCGCCGACGAGCCTCCGGTCACCTAATGGCCACACCACTACGCCCATCGCACTCACCACGCCCCCACGGGCCTAACCGTGCACTTCCCGCGCCTCGCCGGGCCCTCTAACCCCAAACCCGTCGGTGGCCGAGCCCCGGTCGCCGCCCGACTCGTCGCCGGCGCCCACTCCGGCCACCCCTAACCCTACCGACTCCACCACTAACCGCGGCTCACCTCCAGCATCACGTAGGTGCTCCCCGCGCTCCATTTGGAGCCCGGAAAGTGCAAAAGCACTTGCTCCGCCGCGTCTGGCCTCGCCGGCGGCTAGACGCCGGTGAGTTGACCCCGTCCGTGGGCCCTGTTGACCCTCTGGGTCAATGACAGGTGGACCCCTCCGGTTAAACTAATTAGGATTAGTTCTAACTAAAACTAATTAGTTAAATTAACTCTGACATACGGGTCCCACTGGTCAGTTTGACCTGGACGACCCCGTTGACCCCCTGACGTCATGCTGACCTCATGCTGACGCATTAATTCAAATTCTGGAATTATTTTTATATAATAAAATCCAGAATATAATTCAAATTTCAAATGCTTATAACTTTTATTCTATAACTCCAAATGCAAAGATTTATATATGAAAATTTATCAGAAAAATACACTCTATCCATTGGTACAGGTTTCATGCATGTTAAAACAAGTTAACTATGCTGAATAACCAGATTAAGATTTTGCACCATTAGGACTAACTCACATGATCTATCATTTGAACCTTTGGTTCAAATGAGATCATCCCCTGTCCCTTCAACTTGCATTAGGCCAACACACATTCATCTTGCCATGTCATAGCATGCATCATATTGTTGCATATTGGTTGTATGTTTATTTTGGTGTGTTTTCATGATAGGTTCTGCCTCAAGATAACCTCGATTACCCACCTGAAGGGCAGTTCTCTACCCCAGTTCCATCAGGCAAGCAATTCATTGATCATTCCGATACAACCCATGTTCTCGCTTCTGCTCTCATTTTACTGCATTAAGACAACGCGATTCAACTGTTGTGTGCTGCAGTAGTTGAACCCACTTCCTTTGCATGACCTGTCATTGCCACAGTAACTAGATGAAACCCACTAGTATGTGTAGGAGTTGATTGAGCCATGTTGTGATTCCTACCATGCTATGCTTGCTATGCTTAGAGTTGTGTCAGGTCTGGCTCATCGGGATGATGAACTGGAGTGAAAGGTTGTGTTGGTTCGAGAGTGTAAGTGTTGAACACGATTTGGTAAAGGTATCGATGAGAGGCCATGTAGGAGTACATGGTGGGTTGTTTCATTGAGGCCGAACTTAAGAACTGAGATCTGTGTTTGTGATCCATGAACTAGCTACTACCACGCATTGGGCCCGAAACCAATGGACCCTCTCGGCTTCTTAACCACCCCTGTTCATAGTCCGGAGTTGCAAGTAGTTTCTGTGTTTGTAGCATCTTTGGGGGCATATAGCGCTGACCTTAGGGGTGGGTTGTGTTGCGGTAGGCACCGTGGCGGTGTGTAACGAGTGCCGGTTTGGTATCTCGGGTACCCTGAACTGATCGTTCGGGTCTGTATGGGTAACCTCGGCCGGACTCCCTGCGGATGGAACCCGAATATGCGATACACCTGGACTAGGGTCTTGAGTGTTTAGGTAGGCTGGCCGACACCCACGTTGGGCTTCCGCTTGAAGGTTGCCGAGTACATGCCGTGTAAACGCATTTATAAGTGGTGAGCGTGTGTGAAGAAGTATACCCTGCAGGGTTAAATATGATCTATTCGAATAGCCGTGTCCACGGAGAAGGACTTCTGGGTTACCTATATCAGTTCATAGACAAGTAAATGGATACTACTAAAAGCCTCAAGATAAGTGTGAGTATCGTGGATGGCCCTCTCGGGGATGACGAGAGAGGATCCACGGTGGAGTATTGTGATGGTGAATAGTGGACTCGTGTACGACAAAATGCTTTACAAAGTGTGTCACGTAGGATAGCTTAGCCAGGAGTCAAAGCTGGCTTGCTGCATTTAACTCCACTTCCTTCCTTGAGAATGTGCATGTATGATAGGATTCTGTGGTAAGACTTGCTGAGTACTTTCGTACTCATGTTTGCTTAATCAATATTTTTCAGAGGACTATACTACCCCCTCCGACGGATTCTATGTAGATGTTGACTTGATTTAGTAAGCTAGCCACCCGGTGGCGATCTAAGACTTGTGAAGGGCCATTGTAGATAGAAAGGCTCCAACAAGCTTTCTTTCTTTCTAGAGTCCTGTACTCAGACTACTTTGCTTCCGCATGTGCTTGTATGATTGTATGACTTGAGTGTTGGGTCATGTGACCCCTACCTGTATGATCAGTGTTATGTATGGCTCCTCGGAGCCTCTTAAATAAAGTACTTGAGTTGTAGAGTTTTGTTGTGATGCCTTGTTGTATTTACTCATATCGGGCATATTGCGTGTATGATTGAAATGCTTGGTATGAGTGGGATCCGACAATCTAGTTGTTTATCCTTGGCAGCCTCTCATATGGGGAAATGTAGTCTCGTGCTCCTGAGCGATAGTAGTCCGCTACAGCCCGGTTCACCGGAGTCCTGCTAGCCCAGCACTACTGCTTGGACACTTGACTGGCCGGCATGTGATTCATTTCGTTCCTATGTCTGTCCCTTCGGGGAAATGTCACGCGGTGATACTTGGAGTCCTGCCTAGCCTGCTACAGCCCGGGATACCGGAGTCCTGTTAGCCCAGTGCTACAGCCCAAGTTCATACGTTGATGACCGACATGCTCGAAGTGTTTCATGTATGCCTGTCCCCATAGGTTAGTGCCGCTTTGGGTTCACGACTAGCCATGTCGGCCTGGGTTCTTTGTCATGTGGATGCTAGCGACACTGTCATATACGTGAGCCAAAAGACGCAAACGGTCCCGGGCCATGGTAAGGCGACACCCGTGGGGATACCGTGCGTGAGGCCGCAAAGTGATATGAGGTGTTACCAGCTAGGTCGATGTGACTTGGAATCGGGGTCCTGACAAACACTGAGTTTGGAGAGATAAAAGCCATGTTGTGCTCTAGTCTGGGCCTTCGTCAGGAAATCCGCCAACTGTAACTCGGAAGGCACATACTGAAGAGCAATAACCTGATCCTGCACACCAGCGCGCACATAGAAAGCATCAACACCAATATGCTTGGTGAGCTCATGCTTCACAGGATCGCGCGCAATGCTGATAGCACCTGTACTGTCAGATAAGAGCAGAGTCGGTGTAGTGACAGAAACACCAAAATCCTGAAGTAACCACCGTAACCAAGTCACCTCTGCGTCAAAAGAGCCATTGGTCGCAACTCAGCCTCGGCACTCGAACGGGAAACTGCAATCTGTTTCTTCGTCTTCCAGGCAATGAGAGAACCACCAAGAAAAACACAGTAAGCAGAAAGTGAACGGCGATCTAAAGGATCACTAGCCCACGTAGCATCCAAATAGGCCTGAAGCTGTAAGAAAGCTGGGCGAGGAAAGAATAGACGGTGAGAGATCGTGCAGCGAAGATATCGTAGAACACGAAGGAGATGACTATAGTGAACCGAGGTGGGAGTAGAGACAAACCGACTCGAATATGAACCGGATAAGAGATGTCCGGACGAAAGTGACAGCTAGATAGACAAGACTGCCAACAAGATGACGATATCGCGTCGGGTCAGGAGAGGATCACCATCGATGTACGGAGGTGAACATTGAGCTCCATAGGAGTCTCAACAACGCAGCTCATCGATAAGAGCAGCACGAGCAAGAAGATCCTGGATATACTTTTCACGGGATATAAAAAGCCATCGAGATAGAAGAGACTTAATCCCAAGAAAGTAGCGAAGAGGTCCAAGATCGGACATAAGAAACTGCTCACTAAGACGGGCCTTTACAAAGGCAATATACTCGTACTCGGGGTCGTCGCCAGTGATGATCATGTCATCAACATAGAGAAGAAGAAGAGTCCGACCACGAGGAGAAAGGTGAATAAACAATGCCGGATCATGAGCACTTGCTGAAAAACCAGCAGCGATGATCACCGAGGCAAAGCGGTCAAACCGGTAGCTGGGCTTGCTTAAGGCCATAGAGAGAGCGGCGAAGACGACATACCATGCCATCTGGAACAGAATACCCAGGTGGTGGCTGCATGTAGACCTCCTCACGCAGCTCACCATTAAGAAAGGCATTCTTAACATCAAGCTGAGATATAGACCAGTAGCGTGCAGAGGCAACGGCAAGAAGTGTACGAACAGTGGTCATATGGGCCACAGGAGCAAAAGTCTCGTCATAATCACGACCGTGCTCCTGCTGAAAACCACGAGCCACAAGACGAGCTTTGTGACGCTCAAGAGAACCATCGGAGCCGAGTCTTAACCTTGTAGACCCACTTACAAGTGATCGGACGAACTCCGGGAGGAAGAGAAACAAGATCCCAGGTACCAGTGCGTTCAAGAGCAGCAATCTCCTCTGCCATCGCAAACTGCCATTCAGGATGAACAACAGCCTGATGATAAGAAGTCGGCTCAAGAACAGCAGCACCAGCGGTGGGAAAACCAAAGCGATCAACAGGCGGACGAGGACGAGAACGCAAGCCATAAGTAGGCTGAGAGGAAGATGACGACTCATCCACAGAGGCATCCACAGGTCGGGAACGACGAGTGTAATGCTGAGGAAAAGATGGAACAATAGAAGGAGGAATCGCCAAGGTAGAATCGGGGGGTGGCGGCAGAAGAAGTCACCGGAGATGAAGGTGTAGAATCCGGTGACATGCTAGGCGAGGAGACCGGGAAAGATGGTGGCTGCAAATCGACTAGAGGTGGAGAAGCAGAGGGAGTGAAACGACGAGGCACAGGCTCGACAGGGGTAATAGGTGAGTCAGGAAAAGTGAGGAAAGAGATATCCTCCACTGAAACAGTCGAGGAGGATGGGCGGGGGTAGAAGGGACGAGACTCGTCAAAAGTCACGTCTCGAGAGATACGCATCCGACGACCGATAGGATCCCAACAACGATAGCCCTTATGCTCATCACTGTAGCCTAAGAAGACACACTCAACAGACTGAGCGGTCAGTTTGGTGCGTTCGCGAGGGGCAAGTAGAACATAGCAAACACAACCAAACAAGCGAAGCATCGAATAATCGGGAGAACGATCAAAAAGACGCTCAAAAGGAACACCACCCTGTAGAGCAGCAGAAGGCTGTATGTTGATAAGATAGGTGGAGGTGGAGACGGCCTCAGCCAAAAAATGAGGCGGGAGAGAGGCAGCAATCATCAATGCACGAGCCGTCTCAAGAAGATGTCGATGCTTTCGCTCAGCCACACCATTCTGAGCATGAGCACCAGGACAAGAGAATTGAGAGAGAGTTCCTTGTTCAGCAAGAACACCACGCAACATCTTAGAGATATACTCGCCAGCGGAGTCAGCACGAAAAACACGAATGGGTGAAGAGAACTGAGTATGAACCATGGCAGCAAAACGCTTATAAATAGACAACACCTCACTACGAGAAGTCATGAAGTAAAGCCATGTGTAACGAGAGAAATCATCTATGAAAATAATATAGTATTTATGACCACCTTTCGAAGCGAAAGGAGCCGGACCCCATACATCAGAATGGACTAAATCAAAAGGACGCTTAGACACTGACTCACTATGTGAATATGGTAACTGAATCTGCTTGCCAAGACGATAACCCTGACACTCTAAAGAGACATCTCCTGAGACAGACCCCAGAAGACCTCGACGAACTAAAGATGATAACCGAGAACCACACAGATGACCAAGCCGATGATGCCACTGCTGGAAGGAACCAGTAACGGAGGCGACTGAAGCGGAGGAACTGGCGATGGTGGTGGCAGCGGAAGGAACATGAAGCCAGTCCAACTCCCAAAGACCCTGAGAATCACGGCGGCGAGGGCCAGCCCCAACCAGAGTGTGTGTGCGACGGTCCTGGACAGAACAAGAGTCAACGTCAAGGATGACGCGACAACCAGAATCAGTAAGTTGACCAGCAGAAAACAGATTCATGGTAAGTCGAGGAACATGAGCAACATCAGAATGTAATAAGAAGGAGTGGAAAGATTGCCTCTACTAGCAACAGAAAGTGGAGTACCATCAGCAGTGAAGACATGAACAGGAGAATCCAGCAATCGAAGAGAGGACAAAGTGGAAGAATGAGAAGACATATGAAAAGAAGCTCCAGAGTCCAGAACCCATGGGGATGTACCTGACTGTGTAGAGGGCGGTTGCTCAGTGCGGGAAGCATCAGTCACAGAACCAGCAGTACCCATCGAGGAAGAACCTGAAGCCGCGAGCAGACGCTTAAGTCTCGGAGTATCCTGCTCACCAAAGCAATGGCTGAAGCTGCCGAGGTAGATGACGAAGTCCCCGAAGATGATGATCGCCTTGCGCAGTGTTTCCTCTTTGTGTAGCACTGGGACTCAATATGACCATCATTGTTGCAGTAGCCGCAATGTGGACGGGGCGACTGAGCCTCCGGAAGGAGTGGGCAAAAGCGGAGCACTCGGCGAGAAGGGGTCGGTGCAGCAGGTGGTGTGGAAGAAACCCGAGTAGCGAGCACGTAGGAACCTCCAAGAAACCAGCACCACGTAGCGAGTCTCCTCGGCACGAATCTCGAAAAGCGCCTCCATGAGAGAAATACGGCCACGAGCAAACAATCGAAAGCACGCTGGGCTCAAACTCCTTCTGAGCCGAGACAGGAACTTCGTGACGCGATGAAACTCCAAATTGGCCTGGACAGCCTGGCAACAGGGGCAGGTACGACAACCAGCACTGCGGAGAGAATCAAGCTGGCGCCAGATAGCAGAACTCTGTGCATAGAAGTCATCAACAGTAGAGTCACCCTGCTGAAGAGCATGCTCCTGACGGACCACAGAAAGGTATAAGGCATCACCAGAGGGCTGATAGCGCTGACGAAGACGGGTCCACATCTCAAAGACAGTAGGAAGACCCATAAACTCAGAAGCAAACTGAGGCAGAACACTAGCAGTGAGAACAGCTGCAGCACGAGCATCATCATCAAGCCACTGGGTGTAAACAGACAGAGCACCATGATATGTCTGAAGAGCCTCCTCATAAGCCAAAACCCTCTCATCATAAGCACGAACAGCAGCCTCATCAGCAAGTTTAGCCGCATCCTGGGCGGCCTGATTAGCATCCGTAGAAAGAACTGGTGGAGTCGGTGGAATAGGGGCCACCGGAGGAACGGGACGTGGCGGACAGCAGACCTCGCCAGAAAGAACACCCCAGAGACGGATGCCACGCATGTGAATGCGCATGAAGCCAGTGAACTCGGTGTAATTAGTACCATCAAAGATCACCGGACAGCGAGGGACAGCAACATAGCCCGAAGACTGAGACATCGTGCCTTTTTTTTTATCAACAGAAGGCAGACGTTCAGGAGTCTCGATCTGCAGCAGCGGCGGGAGGCTCGATCAGTCCGTAGGAATCAGAAGTGGACGAGCCTCGGAAGCAGAATCTCGATCTGGCCTCAAGCGGAAGACAGGGCGGGGCAGAGCAGGCCGATCCAATCGGGAGATAAAGGGGGGCCGCGGGCGACGCCAGATCCGAGCGGACGACGAGTTGGAGCGGCTTCGATCCGACCTCGAGGAGGAGCCTGGCAAGGAGCAATGGAGCGGAACGGGCAGGCGGCTTCGATCCGAGCTCGAGCAGTAGTCGGGCAAGAAGCGAGCGGGCGGGCAGCGTCGATCCCGGCAGCTTCGCGACGAGGCTTCGCGTCAGCGGCTTCGATCGAGGAGACCGGTCTTCGCGCCGACCCAGCCAATCGGGAAAAGAGGGGAGCGGCCGTGGGGGACCAGCAGCAGGAGCGGACGGCGGAGAGAAGCAGCCGCCGTGCACGGGAGGATCAATCACACGAGTTGCGGCGTGTAAAAAAATTGACCTGGCTCTAATACCATGTTAGGAAATATGCAACTTGTATTCCCATGAGGCCATAGGCCGATATATATATACATATACAGGTGTGGAACATATGCAGGAAACCCCTTATACAACGGGATAAATACAAAGGGGTACATGACTTATATTATAACTCTAACACGTCCCTTTCACTTTCTTATCTGCACTAAGTATTGGGTCAGACTTCTTTTACTAACTTTTCGAAGTTCGAAGTTGCAAAAAGTAGATAAAGATGTATTGAAGATTACATTAACAGAAACCAGACTTTTCTCCTGCCAATGCAGTTAGAAACTTGCATACAGATAACAAGTATTGTCTCTTTAAGAAGTATTTCACAGTCCACATTGCATTCCATAGATGCTTTTGACAGTAAGATGACACACATAACCAAACATAGCATGTGTTCCTAATAGGAAATTTCCTTCATGGCCATAGTTCATTCAAGCAGGATAGTAAGCACCTGCACTCTACACGATTTAAAATGAGAGTTATTTGAATACCAAGGCCTTTCTTTTATAGCTATGAATTGTAGATTGCATTCAGTTGCATGCAAGTATTTTCATATTTAAAGGCAAAGGTACATTGTTCTCCTGTAATTTACATAGCACAATTTGACAGAAGAAATGTAAATACATAGGCTTTTCCAAATATGTGAAGCATAGTAAGTCATTACCAAAAACCGCCAGCAAAAGAGCACTCTAACAAGTAAAAGTGCGAGCGAGTGGGCAAGAAAGTTATATCATGCACACACATCGTCAGATCTCAGTCACCCATCCACACCATTTTTCTATAACTATAGAAGGAAATCCTCGGTGCGAGCTTTACTTTGCAAGAACCAGGGGATGCAGGGACGGAGCCGGAAAATTTGGCCATTGGGTTCACTCCATGACTCCATTATGAGAACTTAGTACTAATATGTAAAGTGTAAGTCTACTTTTAAATTATCTTACAATATAGAACCCAAAAAAACATAATGAATAGAAATATGATATCACATTTCACATATTGTGTTGCATTAAAAACTGATGACAAGTATTTTCGGACAGAGGGAGTATATCATTTATGGTGCGAACCTAAAGCACATGCTCTGCTGAGTAATAGATTCATTAATTAAAATAGGGAGGAGGAAGCAGAGCACACCACACAAGCTTGCATATATACATAAAGGAATTAGGGGAAGCTCACCTTGGAGTGTTGGCGTTAGCCATGTTCATTGTCGCTTCACAGGTGCGCTCACAGGTGTGCCGCTTCCTAAGCCGCTTTGGACGCCTCTCCAGGCTACTGCACCGTGCCTTGCACTCACCAGTACCATACCAATAAAAGAGACTTTAACCGCCAGCCCTTGGCAAGCGAGCCTTCCCTGGCGCCACCTGAGAGGTGATTGGGGCGGTGCCAGGTTGGTACACGCCCCTTTCATATTCCTGTTTACAATTTGTGTGGGGTTGCTGCATAGAAGCACTGCCTCTTCAATGTATTATAGCAAAGTGTGATTATCTATTACAAGCAGGGGACACTATTCAGAGCACAACTACAAACGACTGATAGCATAAATTCTATAACAGATAATTGATCATGTTGGACAAGTGGAAAAGCTCAATCAGCATGGAGGTGGGCATTGTCATGCAACGGCAAGGAGCCTTGGGAGATCAGCTCGTCGCCCTCGTCCATGGCTGCATCGTCGGAGATGTGGTGTTCGCATGGAGAAGACCAAGATGCCACCTCTTGTTTCCAGCGCGAGCGTCACCAGTAGAGATGGAACTACCTTTAACCCAGGACTTCCTTTGTCAGATGTAATAGTGCAAATCAATTCACCTTTCAGTGTAAGAGGACATAACCCATGTTTAACCATTTGATTTTCTCCTAATAAGTGAACAAAAGGATGTATGTCAGTGTACTTGAAAATAGATCAATTTGGTAACAAGACACCATGAATTTGTAGTACTACCCAACACTGATACCACCTTAATATTTAAAATAATTTTGGATGGTGGGTGGACGAAGACAAACTTTGTTGGCCTATGAGTGAAAACAAATAGTGTTTGCCTGATTAATGTTTTAAGTAAAAGAATAATTAACCGAGGCATGAATCTTGAGAAGATTACCGAGGCTAAATTGAGCGGCACACCATCGAGATGCACGACGGGACGACAAGCTCGGCTCCTGGCAATGGGCGGCAGGTGGCCATGGGCGTCCACGCCAAAAATGACCAGCATCCTGACAATGGAAAAAACATGGCTGAACTTCTAATCTGTGCACTTGAGCTGATAACCCATATTTAACCATTTGATTTTCTCCTATAACTGAACAAAAGGATGTATGTCAGTGTACCTGAAAATAGATCAATTTGGTAACAAGACACCATGAATTTGTAGTACTGCCCAACACTGATACCACCCTAGTATTTAAAATAATTTTGGATGGTGGGTGGACGAAGACAAACTTTGCCTGATTAATGTTTTTAATAAAAGAATAATTAACCGAGGCATGAATCTTGAGAAGATTACCTAGGCTAAATTGAGCGGCACACCATCGAGATACATGACGGGACGACAAGCTCGGTGCCCGGCGATGGGCGGCAGGTGGCCATGTGCGTCCACGCCTAAAATGACCAGCATCCTGACAATGGCAAAAACATGGCTGATCTTCTAATCTGCGCACTTGAGCTAATAAATCTCCGGAGTAGAAGATAAGGTAGATAAACTGAAGACTGCATATACCAACTATGTGCAAAATCTTGACCAAGAATGATAACAAAGACTCCAATTCCAACAAGCATTACCTGATGCAGAAGAACAAACGTTGAAATACAGTTTAATTTTGGACAAGAAAAATAGAAGTTCAACAAAACTATTGACGAATTGCAGCGATGTATAATTACTTGTTATAATGTGGTGGCATCACAGAAGACATGCATCGAAACATTATGTTCTGCTAGGCATAGTTCAGAGTTTTTTTGTTGGAAGATAACAATGCACACATAAATCAACCTTACTGAATTTTTTACATGCCCACACCCGAAATATTATGACTATAAGCATTTTTTATCTATTAAAAGAAAAGATCATTATGCAACAGTACAGGCCACCCAAAAAAGGATGAAGGAACCTTTTTATATGTCTGACAATTGTTCCGGTAATTAGAGAGTAGCTTAGTCAATACACGATTGGTCACTTATGATCTGCACCTCTTATCCTGCTTGACTACCACACCATCTTGCATCTTCAACCCAGTGTCAGTTTCACATTCAGGAGGTTGATCCGGTTGCAGTGTCAGAGAGCACATTTGCATATTATCCTATTTATTGTTACAACTGAAAATTTAGTAAACAACCACTGCATGTTCAGGTTCAATACAAATTTTTTATGAACTCTGCTACCCAATACCCAATACACTCTGTTGTTGCCCATGCAGGCTTCACATACTTGCAGACATTACATCCCATGGCAGGACAACAACTGTATCCTCATCTAGGCATCTACATTTGTCATAAAAGATATGAGGTATGAGCATTCTGAAGTGCCATAGAACACATAGATAGAACAAAGGTAAACAAATCTTACAATAGATATTGTAACAAAATGCGGACTTGCTTAATTCCATCCTTAATCTGAACTATAACAATGCAATTAGATCTGCAGTGGTGAAATATAACCTTTCAGATGGTCATTGGGCATTCAACTGGTAGAATTTTAATTCAGTAGCAACTTGTCGTTTTACATACACAAAGTTATGGGTCGTGAATTAGCTATTGAGTCAATTTCAAAAGCCTAGAAATTAGGGGACTAGGAGAGGAGGAAGACCATACCGTCAAGGCTGCTGCCGGGGAGAAGGGACTGGGGGACGCCACAGATTGCGTCGTAGCCGTTTAGCAGCACCAGGTCACCGCCGGGCCAATCGAAAAGCACGGGAAGAGAATGGAGGGTGTAGCGACGGCGCGAGCGACCCGAGGATCTCCGGCTGAAAGCCTCGACCAGGCCACCCGGACTCGCCGCCAACGTCGAGTTCCAGCAACCACCGTTGAGACGGCTCGAGATGGCAACCAGCACTCGCCGCCGATGCAACAGGACCGAGTCCTCGTCGGCGTCGACCACTTCGAGAGCGACGGCGTGCTACTTCTCCAGGGGAGGAGAGAGTCGATCAAGGAGGAGGGGCTGGAGGTTGGCTAGGAGAGAGTCGCCTTGGACCTGGGAGACAGAAGAAGGAGGCGTCGTTGCAGCACTGGGGACGCGCAGGTCGCCGCCGCCCATACCGTGCACCACCGCCCGCTGGTTTTCCAGATCGCGCCCGGCCGCGGCGCTGCCAGATCGGTACGTCACAGGACCAGACACGGTGGCTGCCACGGGCAGACCAGAGAGGAGACGGTGGGGCGTGGCGGAACCAGACGCCATGGAGATGTGGGCTGGGTCATGGGCGGAGTTGGGCGGGTTGAGTCGCAGGCGGCGGCGCCATTTCTGGGGGAAGAGAGGAGAGAAGGTTGCGTGTGGAGGAAGAGCAAAAGGAATAAATTCTCGCGTGACCCCCGATCCCCTTTTCCCTCTCTCAGCCAATCCCTAATGCCTTTTTTTGTCGCACCTGTGATGACGTGGAACGCGCGAAAGGGCGCCCATGAGGCTGGTTGTAATGGTAGTATCATAGCTAGTGTCATGCATGCTAACTAGGCAATTTTGATGAGGTGTCATAGTATTAAAGGAAGAAAGAGAGGGTGTAGTATCATATCATGATACCGTATCATATTAAATGCTATACTACTTTATGTCATGCATGGCAATAAATAGAATACTACATGATATTAATATATGATACTATGCATTAGGGAGGTAGTATCATACACTAGTATCATATGCATGATACTAGTATATGATACTCCCCATTACAACCAGCCTGATGCACACGTTAATGTTTTGGATAGCTAGGAGTCATAAGTTGAGCAGTACCGGCCCGCCCAACGAGCGCAAACTAGATCGCTTTTCTTTCTTCCGCTCAAAGAAAGAAAAGGCGACCTTGCCGCCAGGAGTCTCCCACGCCGCCGCCCTCCGGTGGCTCCCCTCCGCCGGCGGCCTTGGTCGTCGGTAGTGAGGGGAGTCGTCGGATCCACGTGTGTGGATCGTTTTTCACTCTAGTAGTTTAGATTTTTAGGTTGTTCATCGTCTTTGCTTTGGCGGCGGTGATGGCGGTGCTGAATAAAGTTTCTTCAGATCCTACTCAGATGAGGCGATCGGTCCTATGGTTGGAGATGGATTTGGAAATCAGTTTGTTCAAACAAGGATGGCGTGGCGGCGGCGATATCCTCGTGGTGGACCTGTGTCCTCAGGCTCCGCCATTGCAACGGTGTTTGCTCCAGCGCCGGGGTGGAGCTTGGGAGGTAGTCCAGAAGCGGATGCAGATTGTGGTTTTCTCCTCCGGCGTCTTAGTCGTGTGGGGGTGTCAGATCTATAGTTCGAGGGCTTGTCCGGGGTGTTGCCCCGGTCTGATTCGTTCAAGGTAATGGTTTCACTTTTGGTGAACCACCTTGAAGGTACGCAAAGCTGCATATCAGCAATGGAGCCGCTTCGAGCTCGGGAGTGAAGGTGATTCGTCATTTTTTTCCTTTGGTGGCTGCTATGGTGGTTCTACAGGCAGGTGACGGGCGTTGGTGTCAAGTTCAGAGGTTTCTTTGGTCTTGATTGTAATTTTACTTCTTGGCTGTTGTTTTTTTGTGCAAATGCTAGCGATTTGTTGTCTTTTCGGTTTTGCCAGTTCGGTTTTTACATGCCTTATACTATGATCCTTATGATATAAAGAGACACGTATTACCATGCAAAAAAAAATTATATAGCTAGGATATCCATGATCACTACAATTTGTCGCTAGTGCTGCCTTATCGGCATACTAACAACCTAGTGAGCCGACTCACTTCTAGCGTACGATGGCACACGCATACACATGAACCAACAATCTAGCCTTGCAGCTTTCCCTCTGTTTCTTTCGACAATGTGACAGACCCTCCATTGAACTCGTTGTCGCGTCTCACGAAAGAATTAAGAAAAGTATCAACAATGGCATCGGCGCAACTGTTTGGAACGGGCAACTAGCATTCACAGGAGGGCCAAGGGCCAGTACATATACATGTGTATGACAAAGTGCAAGAAAGACTATACACATCTAACATCCCCCTCAAACTCATGGTAGATCAACAACATTGAGTTTGGAAAGAAGAAAACTATGCTGCGCTCGAGTTTAAAATTTTTATTTGTGAATTTTTATTTGTGAATTTTTGTCGAAGGATGTAAGCGTAAGCGTTGTTTAAAATTAAAAAAGCAGCCATGATGGCCTTAGCCTAAAAAAAAAAAGGATATCCATGATCACAACAATTTGTCGCTAGTTCTGCCTTATCGGCATAACTACGGGGTTGTTTGGATAGCGAGGATTAGTGGTGGGGTTGTAGAAAACAAGTTTTTAGCTCATTTTTAGGGAAACCGGTTTTACTATTCATTTTATGAAAAACGTGTTTACAGGAATCTTTGTTTGGGTAGAGAATTAATAAACTAAGGTCCTTAAGAGTTTTTTGTTTGGATAACAAACATTAGCTTTATCCTACCTCGTCCATGACCTTCATCCTTGCTTTCCCATTGACGAGACATACAAGCTCGACAACATGCCGTACGAATCCCATGCTGCTGCCGTACTTCGTTCCGGCCTCCTGCTGGCACTTCCCATGGTCTCCGAGGTTGTCGACCCAGGCTAATTCTCGCATCCCCTCCGACCTCCACTGACTCCGCGCGCGGCTGACGGCGAGGGCATCCATTGGCCCCTTGGTGGTCGCCCCTGCACTGACTTTTCCTCGGGTTGCTTCTCGCTTCCCTCGACCTCCGTTGATTCCACACGCGGCCGCAGGCGAGGGCATCTGCCGGTTCCCGAGGTCGTCGTCCGGTCGTCCCCATGCACTGACTCTGCCGTCAGCTGCTTCTCGCGTCCCATCCGGCCTGCACGACTCCACGCACAGTCGCCGGCGAGCGATTGCTCTGCTCCCCGAGGTCGTCGGACCAATCGCCTCGCCGCGTCCCCTCCGTCTTGCACGACCCGGCGTGCAGCTGCCGGCAAACACTTGCTGGCTCTCAGTTGGGATCCAGTTTTGTGGAGATCCAGTTTTGCATATACTGCCTATCCAAGCAACGCCGGGTCATACACATACGCATGAACCAACAATCTAGCCTTGGAGCTTTCCCTCTGTTTCTTTCGACAATGTGACAGACCCTCCATTGAACTCGTTGTCGCGTCTCACGAAAGAATTAAGAAAAGTATCAACAATGGCATCGGCGCAACTGTTTGGAATGGGCAACTAGCATTCACAGGAGGGCCAAGGACCAGTACATATACATGTGTATGACAAAGTGCAAGAAAGACTATACACATCTAACATCCCCCCTCAAACTCATGGTGGATCAACAACACTGAGTTTGGAAAGAAGAAAACTATGTTGCGCTCGAGTCTGTGCCTTCGTGAAGAAGTCTGCCAACTGTAACTCAGAGGGCACATAGTGAAGAGCGAGAGTCTGATCCTGCACAGCAGCACGTACAAAATGGGCATCCACACCGATGTGCTTGGTGAGCTCATGCTTCACTGGGTCACGCACAATACTGATAGCACCAGTACTGTCTGACAATAAGGGAGTCGAGGTAGTAGCAGATACACCAAAGTCCTCAAGTAACCACCGTAACTAGATCACCTCAGCTGTCAGCATAGCCATGGCTCGCAACTCAGCCTCTATACTCGAGCGAGAAACGGGCAGTCTGTTTCTTTGTCTTCCGTGCAATAAGAGAGCCACCAAGAAAGACACAATAAGCAGACCAATGACGTCGATCAGAGGATCACTAGCCCAGGTAGCATCGTAGTAGGCCTGGAGCGCAAGAGAGCTGGAGAGGGAAAGAAAAGGCGCTGAGAGAGCGTACACGGAGATATCGTGAGAACACGGAGGAGATGACTATAGTGGACAGAGGTGGGTGCTGTAACGAACTGACTCATGATATGAACAGGATAGGAGATATCAGGACGCGTAACAGCAAGATATACAAGACTGCCAACAAGGTGACGATAGCGAGTGGGATTAGGGAGAGGGTCACCATCAGAGGCACGAAGCTGAACGTTGAGCTCCATAGGAGTCACAACTGTGCGCTCATCACCGAGAGCAGCGCGAGCAAGAAGATCCTGAATATATTTTTCTTGGGAGATGTAGAAGCCATCAGAGGTCGAGGAGATCTCAATCCCAAGAAAATAGCGAAGTGGACCAAGATCAGTCATGAGGAGCTGCTCGCGAAAGCGAGCCTTAACAAAGGCTATGTAGTCAGAGTCATCACCAGTGATGATCATGTCATCAACATAGAGAAGGAGCAGAGTCCGACCACGAGGAGACGTGTGAGCAAACAATGCGGGATCATGATCACTGGGCAAGAAACCAGCGGCAGTCACCACAGAGGCGAAGCGCTCAAACCAGCCGCGGGGGGCCTGTTTAAGACCATAGAGGGAGCGGCGAAGTCTACAGACCATACCATCAGGAGCATAGTACCCCGGTGGTGGCTGCATATAAACCTCCTCACGCAACTCGCCATTAAGAAAAGCGTTCTGAACATCAAGTTGAGAGATAGACCAATGACGAACAGAAGCAACAGCAAGAAGAGTGCGAACAGTGGTCATGTGGGCCACAGGAGCGAATGTCTCATCATAATCGCGTCCCTGCTCCTGCTGAAAACCACGGGCCACAAGGCGCGCTTTGTAGCGCTCAAGAGAACCATCAGAGCGAGTCTTAATCTTGTAGACCCACTTGCAGGTGATGGGACGGACACCGGAAGGGAGGGAAACCAGATCCCATGTGCCAGAGCGCTCAAGGGCAGCAAGCTCTTCGGCCATCGCAAGCTGCCATTCAGGCTGAGTCATGGCAGTCCGATAGGAAGTGGGCTCAGCAATAACAGAGAGACCGTACCGATCAGGAGAGTAGCGATCAGGCGGGGGGCGAGGCCGAGCACGGAGGTTATGAACCGGGGGAGGTGTGAAAGGAGGTGCACCGGAGGTGGAGGGCGCATCAGGGGAAACATCCTCAGAACGAGGGCGACGAGTATAGTGAAGAGGAAATGGTGAGAGAGGGGGACGGACTGGAGATGATGGTGGAGAGTTGGAGGAGGAGGATGGGGAAGATGGTGTCGGTGGTGAAGGAGAAGGAAGGAGAGGTGCAGGCGGAGGAGGAAAGACATAAGGAGGTACATAGCAGGGTGTATCAGGGAGAAGAAGAAAGGAAAGATCATCCACAGAGAAGCTCGAGGTAGAAGGACGTGGGTAGTAAGAGCGAGACTCGTCAAAGGTCACATCACGCGAGATGCGCAAATGACGGCCAACAGGATCCCAGCAGCGATAGCCCTTGTTCTCATCACTGTAGCCAAGAAAAACACACTCAACCGACTGAGCAGCCAGTTTGGTGCGTTCTCGCGGGGCAAGAAGGACATAGCACACACATCCAAACATACAAAGAGCGGAGTAGTCAGGAGAGCAACCAGTGAGACACTCCATAGGAATACCACCCTGTAGGGCAGTCGATGGCTGTATGTTGATGAGATAGGTGGATGCAGAAACAGCCTCCGCCCAAAAGTGGGGTGGGAGAGAAGCGGCAATCATCAGAGCGCGAGCCGTCTCAAGTAGATGACGATGCTTACGTTCGGCAACGCCATTCTGAGCATGTGCACCCGGACATGAGAACTGGGCAAGAGTACCCTGTTCCGCAAGAAAACCACGCAACAGCTGGGAGATAAACTCACCAGCGGAGTCAGCACGAAAAGTGCGAATGGGCGTGGAAAACTGGGTGTGAACCATGGCAGCAAAACGTTTGTATATGGAGAGAACCTCGCTACGAGATTTCATGAAGTAGAGCCAAGTGTAGCGAGAGAAATCATCAATAAACAAGATATAGTAGCGGTGACCACCTTTAGAATCAAAGGGAGCAGGACCCCATACATCAGAATGAACTAAGTCAAAAGGATGCTGAGATACCGACTCACTGGTAGGATAAGGTAACTGGGTCTGTTTGCCAAGTCTGCAGCCATTACAATGTAAAGAAACATCGCCAGATACTGACCCTAAGAGGCCCTGACGGACTAAAGAAGACAAGCGAGAGCCACATATGTGACCAAGGCGATGATGCCACTGCTGGAAGGACGCAGACGAAGAGGCAGCAAGAGCATGGGAGCTGGCTGAAGTGGTGGCAGCGGAAGGAACACAAAGCCAGTCAACCTCCCAAAGGCCCTCTGACTCACGGCGCCGGGGGCCAGCACCAACCAAAGCCTTGGTGCGACGATCCTGAATGGAGCAAGAGTCGGTATCAAGAATGACACGACAACCAGAATCAGTAAGTTGGGCAGCGGAAAAAAGATTCATGGTGAGGCGAGGAACATGTGAAACACTAGGAACAGAAAAAGATGAAGTGGAAAGAAGACCATGACTAGCAACAGGAAGAGATGTGCCATCAGCGGTAAGAACATTAACAGGCGAATCAAGCGGTCGGAGAGAAGACGGCACGGAAGAATCAGAAGACATATGAAAAGACGCTCCGTAATCCGTAACCCACGAAGATGTACCTGACTGTGTAGATGCCTGCGGTGGTGGAGATGTACCTGACGAAGAGCCTGAGAAAGCTAAGAGACGCTTGAGCCTCATAATGTCCTGGTCAGTGAGTGACGGGGTCGAGGAGGATCCAGGAGTCCCACTGGAAGAGGAGCGCCTCTGGTCTCGCTTCTTCTCACGGCAATCAGACTCTGGGTGACCTGGCCGAGAGCAGTAGCCACAGAAGGTGTCACGGCGCGACCGGCCCCTCTCGGCAGAAGGACGACCCACCCCCCTGAAGGAGTAGGCAGGAGCGGTGGAGCTGTGAGGCGAGCAGGTGGCATAGGAGCTCAGCGGCCAACACCGATGGAACCACAAGTAACCCAGCAGAGCAAAGTCGAGTCTCTTCAGCACGGAGCTCAGCAGTATCTCCGAGATAGGAACACGACCACGAGCAAGCAGGTGAGCACGGCGAGGCTCGAACTCAGAGCGAAGACGAGATAAGAACTCGTGAACCTGCTGAAACTCCAAATCGGACCGTGTAGTCTGACAGGAACGGCAAGTTCCACAAACGACAGTCCGAAGAGAGTCAAGCTGACGCCAGATGGCAGAGCACTGTGAATAGAACTCATCAACAGAGGAATCACCTTGCTGGAGTGCGTGCTCCTGACGCACCACAGATAGGTAGAGAGCATCACCAGAGGGCTGATAGCGCTGACAGAGATAAGACCACATCGCTGCAACTGTGCCAAGTCCCATGAACTCCGAGGCGAACTGAGGAAGGACACTCGCAGTAAGAACAGCAGCAGCACGAGCATCATCATTGCACCACTGAGTGTAAGCAGACAGATCATCACGATAGGCAGAAAGGGCATCCGAATAGGCTGACATCTGCTGATCATAGGCATCAACTGCAGTATCATCGAGAGCCTTGGCGGCATCGCGATCGGCCTGAGAAGCATCAGCAGCAAGAACCGGCGGTGCTGGCGGGGTAGGAGCCACAGGAGCAACAGGGCAAGGCGGACAGGGGACCTCGCCAGAGAGAACACCCCACAGAAGGAGACCGCGCATATGGATCCACATGAACCCCGCAAACTCGGCATAGTTGGTGCCATCGAAGATCACCGAGCACCGAGGAACGGCGACATAGCCCAAAGAAGACATGATGAGCTCGTTTTTTTTTGGTCAACCGCTACAGGGGACCCCGATCCAGATCGGGATCAGGCTCGCGCTGGCCCGATCCAGCCCCGATGGAGGAAGCGGGGGGAAGGGAGAGCGTGGGAGGAGCCGGACCAGAGGCGGCCGGGCGCAGGAGGTTGTGGCCGAGCGCAGGAGGGCGCAGGGAGGTGGCGGCTGGGCGCGGGAAGGCGCGGGGAGGATGCTGCCGGGCACGGGAAGGCGCGGGGAGGAGTCTGCCGGGCACGGGGAGGCGCAGAGAGGTGGCTGTCGGCCGCGGCCGAGCACGGGAAAGTGCGGGGCGGCATGAAGCGGCGAGGGCAGACCACGGCCGCACTCGGGGCGGCGCGGGACAACGACGACAGGCCGCGGCCGAGCTCGGGGCAGCGCAGACCGGGGGCGAGGGAGGAGGTGGCCGGTGCCGGCGACGAGGTAGAGGGAGGCCGGCGACGGTGGAGCGAGGCACGGAGCTGCGAGCGTGCAGGAACAGGAGGGGAACCTAAACATCTGATACCATGTTAGAAATGGACAACTAGCATTCACAGGAGGGCCAAGGGCCAGTACATATACATATATATAACAAGGTGCAAGAAAGACTATATACATCTAACAGCAACGACCGATTCCGACGACGCAGCCTCTATTTTGAAGACACGTTACGTATGTACGTACGTGACAACATACACAAAGGACCCACACAAGAAACGATAATGACAAATAATAATCTATGCTCGCCGGGCGATCGACCATCGACCTCGCTCCGACACCGGCTCGCCGTACCAGGCGACCCCGCCGATGAAGCCCACGAAGGCCACCACGAGGCCGGCGCCGGCAAGGACCCGGACCTCCTTGGGCGCGTGAATGGAGCGGCGGCAGACGAGGACCACCAGGCCGCCGACGGCGAGGAGCGCCCAGCTGACCCACAGTCCGACCCACAGGCCCATGGACTTGTTTCCTTCACCTGCGGAGGCCGTCCCGCCGTCCTGGTTCTGGTCCTCGGCGTCGTCGGCCATGTATCTCCCTGACTTGCCGGCGTCGAGTGTTTTCTTTTCTTTTGGACGTTTCTACGGCGGCGAAACGCCAGCCTGAATGAATTTATATATAAACTTTTAAACAGAATTCTCATGTGTACCAGCTTGAAATAATATAAAAGGAAATCACCATAACCTCATGGAGGAAGGTGACTGTTTTTATTAATTTTACGAGAGAAGGCGGCCGCATAGCTGAAGAAGTTTGATACTTATTTTATCATCACCAAAAAGCATCAGCATAAGTATCTTGAGCCGAAGCTTCATAGCCAACCTAGTCGTGATCAATTCCTAACATCTACATCCATTGAGTCTTAAATCATTAAAAGAAAAACAATATAGTGGGATCAAAGAATGCTGCAATCGAAAGAGAGTCGACGCCTACAATCACATAGGGAAGTAGACAAAGTGCGTCTACACATTATCACTTCTTCTTTTCTTTCACCACCCATATGGGCAATGCATGAACAGATGACTCGATGCAACATATTTAATTCTCAATAATTTACATTTTAATTCTTCCCTTATTTTTTCATGATTCAGTGAGTAATTAGTCGTGAATGCAAACATCCTTAGAAATAATTCTAAAGGTAGAGCAATGACATCGACAAGGAGATTAAACTTACAGGCATGAACGGTCAAACTATATATCAAGGCGTATATCAGCATCCCAAGTTAAATATATGCTCGTCCACAAGCATGTAGTTAACCTTTGAAGGTGGTATTCTACCATATCCGTAAAATAGAACATGCTCAGTAGGTCTAATTATCTCGTGATGAATATAAAACAACGGGTAACAGATTCATGGAAATTGTCTGTACAATAATTCTTAGTTTTCCAGAACACATAAACAAGTTATATATCTCGTACCCATTCAATAAGTTTTGTCAAGAAAAAATAGAATACCCTAGGTATGGAATGAAAAATCAAAGTTTGTTGGGAACGAATATAAATAAGGAACGATGTTAATCAATATCAATCAAATTAAACACCAACCCAAGGTCTAACCAAATACAATAAACCACACAACTAATAGTGTGTGGAAAAAGAACACAAGTCTACGACAGCCAATCTTTATGGGGACACGTAAATAATAATGGGGGTTGATGAGAAGTTAAAACAATGAAAGTCTTGCATCAAAGTAGCTGAGCCCTAGGCCATGAGAATAGCCTTGTTGTCAATGTTTCTTTATCTGAGTCAATGTTAGTGCACGGAGTAGTGGTTGCCATGCAACTAGAATGCACATAAAGTTATGAACACCTGAAGAAAAGGTTTGGGACATTGCTTAAGATGTGGTCATCAAAGAGACGAAGCTCTGGCACCATGTAAAACTTTGGTGAAGAGTTGAACCTCACATAGGTAGGCTGCACGAGTTGAGTGGGTGTTCCTGCAACAGATGTTGGAACGGTTTGGTTTTGCCCTGACATGGATAGAGATGATCATGCGTTGTGGGACGACGGCGAGCTTCTCGGTTAATCTTAATGGTGCACGCTCTAGGTGTTTCATACCTTCCCGAGGCTTCAGATAGGGAGATCCTCTTTCACCATACTTGTTCTTATTTTGTGTCGAGGGTTTTTCTGCACTTTTGAGGAAAGCGCAAGCAGAAAATAGACTGAAAGGTGTGACGTTTGGGAGCACTGGCCCCCATATCACACATCTTTTATTTACAGATGACAGTATTGTGTTCTTGGAGGGATCCCGGAGTACCTAGAGACTCTAAGGGAGATTTTGGTCATTTACGAGGAGGCATCGGGACAGAAGGTGATTCTGCAAAAATCCTCAATTTTCTTTGGCAAGGGTTGTCGGGACACAACTAAAGAAGAGCTCAAATTGGTGTTGGGGTGTCCTCGGAATCACTAAGTGAACGGTACCTCGGTCTCCCAACACTAGTTGGACGATCAAAGAGAGGCGTGTTTCGCTTTGTCACGGAGAGCTCAAAAGGAAAATGCAACGAAAGGAAGGGCTTGGGTATATCTAAGAAGGCAAGGGAGGTTCTCACCAAGTTTGGACTCCAATCAGTACCAACTTTCACCATGAGTTGTTTCCACCTCACAAAGAAAACGTGCCCGAATCTGAATTCTATCTCGTCGAAATTCTGGTAGGGGACGAGGGATGGTCAGCAAAAGCACATTGGATTTCATGGCAAAAAATGTGCACCTCTAAGCGGGATGGAGGAATGGGATTCCATGATCCGGTAGCATTTAACCAGGCTCTACTTGCAAAACAAGACTGGCGTGTCTTGCAATGCCCGGAGTCTTTGGTGGCGAGAGTGCTCAAGGCGCGCTACTTCAAAGATGAATCCATATTGAGTGCAACGTGCCCTGCTGCAGCCTCATATACTTAAAGAAGCATTTTGCACGACAGAGATCTTCTTCGAGAGGGGCTGGTTTGGAGAATTGAGACGGCTCCAAAGTGAGTATACATCACAGTAATCGGATCCCGAGGAGCGGGTCCATGAAGTCTTTGGGACAGGTATATATCCCGGCGTGACTAAGGTGACCGATCTACTCTCGCCAGGTGGAAGAGGCTGGAATCGCGACCGGTCAGGGAGATGTTCACCCGGATGATGCCAGTGTCATTTTGCAGATAGTGGTGGAAGGTTTGGGAGTTGATGACTACCAAGCGTGGAACTACACAAAGAATGGAATCTTCACTGTACGATCCGCTTATCATTTGAAAATGGCTATGGTTAGAGCGAGCTCTGGACGGCCGGAGTCTTCTAGCTCTGTGAATAAACATAAGGGGTACATGGCTCTTTCGGGCACGAATGCACCTAGGAAGGCCAAGATTCATCTTTGGAGACTAATTTCAAATGGACTGGCGGTTGGGTCAGAGCTCCATCGGCGAAGGATAAAACCTGGGGTCTTTTGCGTTGCCTGTGGATGTGAGGAAACTATATTTCATCGGTTTTGGGCGTGTTGACATTCTGTACTTTTTTGGCAGCTATTTCGCTCGGAGAAGGGAGATATGGTGGCGACCCCACCATGCCAGTTGGACTCCCAGGGAGAGGTAGCACATTGGCTACTGCAGTGGCTAGCCGAAGCATCCGATGAAGCAAAATGTGCGACGGTGCAGGCGCTGTATAGCCTGTGGCTGGCTAGGAACGAGACGCGAGAAGGGAAGATGATCAAGCATCCACATGAAATATTGGGTTCAGTCTTGCGGCAGATGGAGGAGTGGATGCTGACACATCCCACTTCAGGCAATATTCCAGCTCATCCGCAGCACCAGAAGTGGGATTGATCAAGGTTAACTCCGATGGCGCAACATCAAAAATGGGAGACAAGGCAGGTGGTGGGGCTGTGCTTAGGGACCATATGGGGGCGTTCAGAGCAGGTATGTGTCACCATTTCTCTGATGTAATTGATCCCAAGGTGGCTGAGATCTTGGCATGTAAGCGGGCTCTCGAGGCAGCGAATGAAATCAACGCGCCACAAGTGCATGTGGAGTTAGACTCTCAAGGAGTGGTGCATATGCTGAAGAAACACTCGAAGGAGCTCTCGGCGTCCGGGCCTTTGGTGTAGGTGATCAAAATCCTGTTGAGGTCCTTTGTTGATTACAAGGTGTCTTGGGTTAGACGATCAGCAAATGTTGCAGCACAAGCTAGCTAGAGTAGGAGTGGGTGACGAACTTTGTAAGGTTTGGTTGGGGTCTCCCCTGGACTTCGTTCTTTCTGTTTTATCGGATGAGATTCCGAACTTCGTAAGTTAAATAAAGCGGCATTATTTTCCCTCAACAAAAATGGACATATCTGGTCCTTTCTAAAATTTTAATATAAAATGTTCCGGAACAAAGAAAATCACAAAATGACCCATTTTGCATGTGTGTGATCCGAATATATATGCTCAGTATCCACACGTATATATTGCTCAAATGGCAAGGTTCCCTATACCCCTAGCCCACCAGGGATCAAACCCCAGGTTTGATGCCTTCATATAAAGGTAGATTATTCTTTTACTGGGAGCCGACATTTCCAACAATAGCGAGGTGCTTGTGGTCACTTCGTCATTCTCAAGATCTCCCGTCAGGCTTTTGGAGGTGCTCGTAGGGGTAGGGTATGCGTGTGTGTGTTCATAGAGATGAGTGTATGCACATGAGTTTTTACGTCTGTAGTATGTGGTTTTTTTTATAAAAACGAAAATGTTTTTTTAGGTTATAAAACTTTCTCTAAGTTAGAATACTCATATGCATGACTACATGGCAAAGTTGGTAAGCACCCAAAGTTGATGTAAAAGGAGAAACTATTATGCGTGATAACACGGCGGTCAAGATCTAATCACAACAGATATTTGTTTCAACTACGGTATCTCTACACATGGAAAGAAATACCACCGTTTCATCGTCAAGCGTGATCACAATGCCATCACGATCTAATCACTTCAAATATTTGGCTTAACTACATATCTCCACGCAAGGAAATATACACCACTGTATCGTTGACATCCATATTTCATCAATCAAATCCCGCTATCTATCTTTTCTCTCTCTCTATATATATGGTCCATATAATACTCCGCAAAACATTCAGAAGTCAACAAAACACAAACAATTATACTTTAATCAAAGGGCATTTGCCATACAAAGTGAAACATCGCCTAGCTACGAACACATGGCCGGGGAGTGCACCAAGCGCTTGCACGCACTACTACTTCTCCTTCTCGTATGCTTCACTATTCATGCGCAATGTAAGTGACAATGGATGACGAGACAGATCTTATTTAATTCTCGTGTGATTCAATATCCGTTCTTTAATATTTCCATGTTTTTGTTTTCATGATTCATCGATTAATCATGAATATAAATCGTCTATATGTGTCAAAAATTCTATAGGTAGATGCATAGAGGCGGACAAGGCGGATCAACTTGCGTATATCAAGAAGAGTCAACCCATCCCAAGATGCTGCCTAGATAAACATAATGACTACTGTTGTTCACTCAATTTGGCTTGCTACGACACCATTGATCAGTGCACAGCCAAGTGCTCAATTTCACTTTCGTCTGCAACCGTCTCCTCGTCCTCCTCATCTTCCGTGCTTTCATGAAAGCAGATTATTATTACTAGTTGGGAAGAAAGAAGAATGAATAAGAGATAAAAGATTACTGTGAATTGTACAGTTTGGTTTGCTGAAACATCAACAGCTATCATGCCATAAAACGATGGATGAGTCGTATGATAGTACCAGATTATGAGTTGTAAAGAAGAATGAATAATAAAGAGGCAATATATTACTATGAATTCCCTTCTGCATCTGTTTAATTAGGCAAAAATTGTCAGTCAAGTACAAGAACTAAACTGACTAACTAGTATAGTCTAGAGACCCTAAAAAAAACTAGTATAGTCTAGAGCTGCAAAAAAGAAAAAAGATTTACTAACCTACAACAGCTCTACGCGCACACGCAACACCGTCTTTGGGCTCGATCGATCCCCTGCGTGGTCCCACGAATGCACACGTTGTCGATGCTCAAGGCGCAGCGGCAGGCTCCGATGACAAGGCCCAGGACCCCCACGACGAGCCAGAAGATATCAGGGAAGCTCGCATGAATGGAGCCGGAGCGAGAAGAGAAAAGGACCAACAGGACGGTGGCCGAGACGATGATGATCACGCAGTTAAACAAAGCTTCGCATGGTTGCCAGCACTTGCTTATGTTGTCAGGCTCCGCCGCCATGGCTACGCCGCCTCCGGGGATAGGGTTCTCAACGTCGGCCATATGCATGTATATATCCACCTCTTGGTTCCGTCTGCCGTCGGCGCACTCGTTGGTTTTGATCAGCGATCATGATCATGGGCTCATTAAGCCGGACATTAAAAAGGCAGTTTTTTTAGTTCTTTCCTTTCTCATCTTTATTTTCTTGTTAGTTTTGGATGCGGGCAGAAATCAAACATACGTCGACATGGAAAGCTCTACATATGTACTGGTCTGTTTTTTCTTTTCTTTTTGACAATTCATATTATCCAATACTCCCTCAGTTTTTATTTAAGTCTTATATTAGTTTCGTGCCGAGTCAAAATTTGTACTTTGAACTAGTATTTTTTTGCGCGAAAAACTTCCAATCTATTCACTTTCAATCATGATAATACAACGAACACTAGAAATAATAAAAATTACATCCGGATCCATAGACCACCTAGCGACGACTATAAGCACTGAAACGAGCCGAAGGCGCGCCGCTGTCATCGCCCCTCGCCGGAGTCGGGTAAACCTTCTTGTACTAGACAATCGGGAAGTCGTCGTGTTAAGGCCCCATAGAACCAACGCACTAAAACAGCAACCACCGCGGATGAAGAGTGTAGACCAGAAGGATCCAACCTGAAGACGCACGAACGAAAAGAAACGACGAACAGATCCGAGCAAAGTCACCAAAGACAGATCCGCCGGAGACACACCTCCACATGCCCACGGATGATACTCGACGCATCACCGGAACGGGGGCTAGGCAGGGAGACCTTTATTCCATCTTCAGGGAGCCGCCGCTGTCTCGTCTTCCTGAGCAGGACAAAAACCCTAACAAAGCTTAAAAAAAGATCTAAAAACGGAACCCTCCCACCGGCAAGGGCCGAGATCCACTCCGCCTCCATGGCCCTAAGGCCACCGGAGACGGGACGGACCGGCGCCGGCGGAAGGCGAAGAACCCTAGCTTTTTGGGCGGTGGCGGCCGGCTAGGTCGCGTACGTGAACAGGTAATTCTGGTTCTGGACGAGGGATGTGCGACATCTAACGTTACTTTGAACTAGTTTATGCAAAAAGAAAACTAACATCCACAATACCAAACCAATACCATTAGAATGATCGTTCAATATATTTGTATACCATATATATTTGTTATCGAGATATGTAACTTCCGAATGTTCGGATCTTGGGAATAGAGTCCAACGACTATTTTGCCGCACGGTCAGCATCGGGAAACTCCCGCGACATTTCTCCCCCACCGATCGTTCGGATCTTGGGAATAGATCCGAACGACTATTTTGCCGCACGATTAGCATCGAGAAACTCCCGTGATATTTCTCCCCCACCGATCGGTAACTGCCTAATTGTTTTCCCGATCGAAACGCTCGATCGCTAACTCCCTTTTTTCCACTCGAAAACACTCCCTCTGCTGTTTTTTTCTCGTGTTGATCATTGCTCAGCATAAAGGGAGTAAAAAATTATTGTGCCCACCAAGGATCGAACCGAGGTTTGCTCGGTTATGAATGATTCCGATGACCAACTCACCTAATAGCATTTTTTTTTTGTCTTATAAATGGAAAATTTCTATTTGACCTTGTTTGAACCCCGTTGCAGCAAAAGAAAAGTTGCTCCTTTATCGTTTGTTGGCCTTCTCTAGTACATCATTTCGTACTGGACTATAAGTTGTGGAATTAGGCATACATACAAAAACCTTTTTTTGGTTAACTTTGATGTAAGGGAAAACAACCTGTTGAAACTATCCCCGATAGTTTGTATGTAAATGGCATGGTAATTTGCGCATAACGGAGCTGATAACTATTTGCACAAACACCATGGTAACTTTTGATTCAGAAGGGAAAAAAGTTATTGGAAACATCCCCTGGTAACTTTTGTCTGATAGTATGGTAACATACACATCATAGACCTGATAACTTACGTACAAACGCCGCAATAAGCTTGACCCCCAGTGGCAGTTGTTGAAAATATACCCCGATAACTATTGTGTAATAGCATGGTAATATAGGCACAACAAGGTTGATAACTTATGCACAAACAAAGTGATAGCTTTTTGCCTGAGAAGAAAGTTGTTGAAAAACTTACTGTCGGTAACTTCTATCCAAATAGTATGGTAATATTTTGCACCGTGTACGTGATAACTTATGTACAAACATCCCTGATAATTTTTGTGTAAATAGCATGATATGTATCGCACTGCAGAGCCGACCGAGGCGGCGGCCATGGCGGCGATGGGGGGCACAGATAGCTCCTCGAGCTCGGGGAAGTGGCTAGGCAGGGCTAGAGGAGGGTTGTGAGGCTGGTGGTGAGCTTGGGGTCTCGGGGGAGGGCTATAAATAGGCGGGCGAGAGGGATGGGCTCGGTACCGCCGGGCAAGTCCGACCGAGGCTCTGGCGACGGCCAGCGAGCACGGGAGGGCACGGGGAAGGCAACGAGCACTGATGCAGGGATCACGGAGAGGTAGAAGACGCCGGGGAGCAGAGGAAGAGGCCGAAACGAGCTCGGAGCCAAATGGAGCACAGTGCACCTGTGGGCATTCGGCGGTGAGCGTTGGTGAGGAAGCTGCCGGAGGGGGAGAGGGGTCCAAAGTGAAGAGGACGACGATGCTGAGCTGTTTGACACTTGGGGACAAGCCAGAACCGGTCGGAGCGGCGCTGCTGTTGCCAAATGTGGCGAGACCACCGTTTTGGCCGGCATCTCCCGTGGTCACCACCGACAGCACGCGCTCTAGCTCCCTACTTAGTGCCAAACCTTGTCAGCGGTGGATTCCTTCCAAGGGTGGTTTCAACTGTGGTGGTAACTTGGTTAAAGAAGCAGTGGTTAACCGGTAGTCATCGTCTGGAGTTTACTGCAGTAAACTTGGGTGAGCACTGGTGATCAACAGGAAGGGTGTTGGGAGCAATGGAGTTATCTGCGAGGTTGAGGTAAAGAAGGACTTTCATCCTGGTAAGTTTGAAGATAAATGGATCAAGATTTACTGAAGTTGCTTCACAACTGACCAAAATGGTCCAAAAACTAGATCATGATGGTGCACTCACATGGAGTGTCAACTTGGGCTAATATTGGGCAAATCTTGATCATTTGGACATATGAAGATGATGTAAAAAGCTCATGCCAAATGGACAAGCCAAAATGGCACTTGCTTCACAAACATCATTTTTGTCCAGAAACTTGGAATAATTTTGGTGATCAAATGGATCAATGAAATGATGCCAAAATGGGTGGAGAGATGTTTTATGGGTATAAGAATGATCTGTTAATTTATCAGGATTATTGAAGAAATATAAAATACACTTGCTTCACAACCTGAAAATAATGCCAGAATCAAAGATTTGCTCCTGTGCTCACATAGATAATTAGATGGGGCTGCAAATGGGTGGAGGGGATTAATATGAGCACATTAAGGAGTGTGAAAAAGTTAAACTCATTTGGATACTCCTAGATAGTACTTCCTTCACAAAGCCTTCTGTCTGATAGAAACTTTGAAAATTCACTGAGGAAGATTGACTAGGCAAATAAATTTGAACTTGTGCATGAGGCAATTGTTTGGACATATAAACATTCCCGAAAAGGTTGGGAGCCACTAGGAAAAATATAAATGACACTTCCTTCACAAAGTGCCATTTAGGGCAGACAGGAAGAATAATTACTGGGGAATTATTTTTGAACTGGACAAGGAAATGTTTGGGCATATTTGAGCTATATATGACCCAAAGGAATTATAAGAATTATTTGGGGATTTTTGGATGGACATAAATATAGGTTGCTTCACAACCAAGGGCAGATAGGGTTATTCCTTTAATGAAAAAGGAATATTCCCTAGAAAAAGAGTTTAGGGTTTGGTCAAGGAGTGAAGTGACATGATCTTGGCAAGGTTTTGAGAATGATGAGCCACTTGGGAGGGGGGAATTAGGATGATTTCCCAGGTGGCAAGGCCATAGAACCACTCCAAACAGAAAAACAGAGCAAAAACCAAATAAATCAAAAGAAAAAGAAAAGGGCCAAAATCCAGGTTGTTACACGATACTAGCCATAGATTCATCAAAATAAGCAAACAACATACGAAAAACAGAATCTGTCAAAAACATAACAGTCTGTAGTAATCTCGATCAAACATATACTTCTGGAACTCCAATAATTCTGAAATAAACTGGTGGACGTGAGGAATGTGTCTATTAATCATCTGCAAAAAGAATCAACCTAAAATCACTCTCCAGTAAAAAATGGCAGCTAATCTCGTGAGCGCTAAAGTTTCTGTTTTTTACAGCAAGATCATAAAGATTTCACCCAAGTCTTCCCAAAGGTTCTACTTGGCACAAACACAAATTAAAACATAAAATCACATCTAACCAGAGGATAGATGAATTATTTATTGCTAAACAAGAACAAAAAAGCAAGGAACAAAAATAAAATTGGGTTGCCTCCCAACAAGCGCTATCGTTTAACGCCCCTAGCTAGGCATTCATAATTTCGATGATGCTCATATGAAAGACAAGAATTGAAGCACAAAGAGAGCATCATATAGCATGTGAAAAACACATCTAAGCCTAACATACTTCCTATGCGTAGGCATCTTATAGGCAAACAAATTATCAAGACAAGCAAATACTAGCATATGCAAGGAAGAAGTGAGAAACAATAGCAATCTCAACATAACGAGAGGTAATTTAGTAACATGAAAATTTATTCAACCATATTTTCCTCTCTCATAATAATTACATGTGGGATCATAATCAAATTCAACAATATAGCTATCACAAAACATATTCTTAACACGATCCACATGTATGCAAAGTTGACACTCTTCCAAAATAATGGGATTAACATTAACTAAAGTCATGACCTCTCCAAACCCACTTTTATCAAAAATTTCATAAGATTGAACATTCTTCAAATATGTGGGATCTAAAGTTGACACTCTTCCAAACCCACTTTCAATACTATTGCAAACACTAATATCAATCTCATATTCATCATGGGGCTTAAATAAATTTTCAAGATCATAAGAAGAATCACCCCAATCACGATCATTGCAACAAGTAGTAGTCATAGCAAAACTAGCATCCCCAAGCTTAGGGTTTTGCATATTATTAGCACAATTTACATCAAGAGAATTTATAGTAAAATCATTGTAATCATGCTTTTTATTCAAGGAGCTATCGTGAATCTCTTCATAAATTTCTTCATCACAATTTTCAGATTCACGAATTTCAAGCAAAACCTCATAAAGATAATCTAGTGCACTCAAATCACTAGAAATTGGTTCATCATAAAGATTAGCAAGGGGATGAGGATCCATAAAATTTTAGCAAGGGAAGATGCAAGCAAAAAAAGGCACATGGTAACACAAGATCGAATGGAAGGAGGGCGAAGAAAAGGCAAAGGTGAAGTGGGGGAGAGGAAAATGAGAGGCAAATGGAAAATAACGTAATGCGAGAGATAAGAGTTTGTGATGGGTACTTGGTATGTCTTGACTTGGCGTAAGCCTCCCCGGCACCGGCGCCAGAAATCCTTCTTGCTACCTCTTGAGCATGCGTTGGTTCTCCCTTGAAGAGGAAAGGATGATGCAGCAAAGTAGCGTAAGTATTTCCTTCAGTTTTGACAACCAAGGTATCAATCCAGTAGGAGGTTACGCACAAATCGCCTTGTACCTACACAAACAAAGAAGAACCTTGCAACCAACGCGGTAAAGGGGTTGTCAATCCCTTCACGACCACTTGCAAAAGTGAGATCTGATAGAGATAATAAGATAAATATTTTTGGTATTTTTATGATATAGATTGGAAAGTAAAGATTGCAAACTAAAATACGGAAGGAATAGTAAATTGATAGGAAGATAATATGATGAAAGATAGACCCGGGGGCCATAGGTTTCACTAGTGGCTTCTCTCAAGATAGCATAATTTACGGTGGGTGAATGAACTACTGTCGAGCAATTGATAGAAAAGCGCATAGTTATGAGAATATCTAGTCATGATCATGTATATAGGCATCACGTCCGCGACAAGTAGAACGAAACGATTCTGCATCTATTACTATTACTCCACACATCAACCGCTCTCCAGCATGCATCTAGAGTATTAAGTTCATAAGAACAGAGTAACGCATTAGGCAAGATGACATGATGTAGAGGGATAAACTCAAGCAATATGATATAAACCCCATCTTTTTATCCTCGATGGCAACAATACAATACGTGCCTTGCTGCCCCTGCCGTCACTGGGAAAGGACACCGCAAGATTGAACCCAAAGCTAAGCACTTCTCCCATTGCAAGAAAGATCAATCTAGTAGGCCAAACCAAACTGATAATTCGAAGAGACTTGCAAAGATAACAAATCATACATATAAGAATTCAGAGAAGAACCAAATATTGTTCATAGATAATCTTGATCATAAACCCACAATTCATCGGATCTCGACAAACACACCGCAAAAGAATTACATCGAATAGATCTCCAAGAGAATCGAGGAGAACTTTGTATTGATATCCAAAGAGAGAGAAGAAGCCATCTAGCTAATAACTATGGACCTGAAGGTCTGTGGTAAACTACTCACACATCATCGGAGAGGCTATGGTGTTGATGTAGAAGCCCTCCATGATCGATTCCCCCTCCGGCGGAGCGCCGGAAAAGGCTCCAAGATGGGATCTCACGGGTACAGAAGGTTGCGGCGGTGGAAATAGGGTTTCGTGGTGCTCTCGGATGTTTTCAGGGTATATGAGTATATATAGGCGAAAGAAGTAGGTCGGTGGAGCCACGAGGGGCCCACGAGGGTGGGGGCGCCCCCTCCTACCTCGTGGCCTCCTTGGTTCTTTCTTGACCTCCACTCCAAGTCTCCTGGATTGTGTTTGTTCCAAAAATAACTCTCTGAAGGTTTCATTCCGTTTGGACTCCTTTTGATATTCCTTTTCTGCGAAACACTTAAATAGGCAAAAAAAACAGCAATTTGCACTGGGCCTTCGCTTAATAGGTTAGTCCCAAAAATAGTATAAAAGTGCATTGTAAATCTCATTAAACATCCAAAACAGATAATACAATAGAATGGAACAATCAAAAATTATAGATACGTTGGAGACATATCACCCATGCTACTGCTAAGAGGGTCCTATGAGCTACGCTTGGGCTGGCCGCTGTCGTAGCATGTGTATGGGTGACCATGCTACTGCTAATTGCATTCGCAGTAACACGGGCACATGACCAATGCTACTACTGCAGCCAGCCCCTAGGGTAACAGTGGGGCCCGGTTAGGAGTAGCGCATGTTGGGGCACCGCGCTACAGCTAAAACATACCTGCAGGGTTGGTTGGCGGAGCGCGCTACTGCTAAGTACTAGTAGCGCGTCTAGCTAGCCCCTCGCTACTGTTACCTGTCGACCTAGCTATAGGGATTTCCCTAGTAGTGTGTGGTTTAATTTGTTCATGAAAATAGGAGTAGCATTGTGTGTTGTTGTTAAACAAAGATAGCAAAACTTAGTCAAGACCAACATATATGGTGTTGTTGTTGAGAACAAAAAGGACACGTCACTTAATTATGCCTTTTGGCAGCTACCATGTTTTTGCGATGTTGTATTTCAGTAAGTTAGATCGTCAGTAGGCGTGTGGAGGTGTGTCTCCGGTGGATCTGTCATTGGTGTATCTGCTCGGATCTGGCCAACATTCGTCTTCTTTCGTGTGTCTTCAGATTGGATCCTTCTGATATGCGTTACTCTTTCTAAACAGAACTTAAATGGAAGTTGTATCTTGGTATCACCCATAACTAGATTCCAAGTTTCATGACAATCCTCTCAACGGTGAACCAACAACCATACGCCCATCAGGAACATGAAGATCCATGAGAGAGGCCATGTGATGCACATGTACCACTTTGATCACAATGATGTACGTATTCTACATGAATTGCTATATAGAAACAATATGCACTACCATTCTTCAAATTGTTCTAGTACACTTCAGTAAAAAAATCATTTCCATTTTAATGAAGTACATTTTGCACCGCATGACTTGGACATTTGTATATATTTTTACCTGTCTAATCATTAGGATAAAAAAATCCAGGCAGCTGTGCACATATTTGATTTGATCAAATCTTACCTTCTGGTTTAAGTAGACTACAAATATTTCTCTTAGCCACTATCATAGAGAACTTACAACATAAAAATCTATTTTAATTTGTCAGGTGCAATGCTATCTCGGTGCAGTGCTAGTTAAAGTCCTCAATTAATAGCACATTGTACAGTTATAAATGCTAATATAAAATCCAAAGAATATGTAGGAGCGTCACAACCATGAATATGTAGGATGCAGGCTGGCAACTACCATGTATATGTAGGAGCGTTGATACATAAAAGGTGCTACAGTCGCTCATGGAGAAATTCTAAAGAAGATAATCATTTTGGTTTGGAAAAGAGGCGAAATATAAAGATAATCATTTTTGGTTCAAAAAAAGAGATGAAATCTAGAGGAGAATATTATCCAATGCAAGGAGGATGACGAATTAGCTAAACAAGATTTAACATAAATAGTCAATGTGGTCATTTTGGTTCAGAAGATAGCCTCAAACTTCTAATCTAGAGCTTTGCATACATTTACAAATAAAATATGAATAGTAATGCTAAGTGGCTAGTCATGTAAAAATATGGATGATGGTAGAAGAAACAACAAATGATTGGAGATAACTTTGTTGTTTACTAGGGCAAAAGTTCTAAGCAAACACAAACGGTACACATGGTGGGTCAGGATGGCAGGAGCAAAAACTCACCGGTGGTCAGAGTCACCCAGCCACCCAGGCAAATATAAGATCAGTGAAGCAATGCATGAATATGGCTATTGGAGCATACGACTACTCCCTGCAGCCGGTAGTCCAGTCCATATCCTAGTATATGCTTAATGTAGTCACTCTTGCAAAAATAAGGACAAAGAAAGGTGATTGGCAAGTGCTTTGCTAGATTGTAAAAATTATGCATCGCAACGGAAGTGAAACTGCAATGAGATGAAAATGGACTTAGATGAGACGACGATATTAAGATGCAAATGAAGAGTGAAATTCACATGAATAATTATCAAGTTTTATTTCTCAAGTGCAAATTCCTACAAGTTTTATTTCTCATGAATAAATTATCTATCGACTGTATATATAACAGTGTCCACTGCCTAGACCCTTTTTTCAAAATAAAAACGAAAACCGTCAACTGTCCTGAATGTTATTTGTAGCAGTTTGACTGCAGGTGTTGTCACACATTATACATGATGTTTACCCTACCCGGGGTGTAAGATCGATACAATATGTCACTGAGCTAATTACGCTGCTGGTGATGAAGGATAGATAGATATAGCTCACCCCACGCTATGCGTCTAGGCAAGACTCCTCGTTGAACAGCAGCTTCCGTCTCTTTGGACTCAGCGTGCGGCGAGGCTGCCAAGGACAAGAAGATCAATACACGCCGGTAATTAATCTCTCTCTCTCTCTCTCTCTCTCTCTCATAAGCTTTTATAGGGTGAAAGTGCAACTATCCCTAGGTGGTTTTGGTAATTCATAACAACATATAGCTCATTGAGCTAATGCTATTCCAAGACAAATATTTCAGGAAAGCTCAATGAATGGCATGGCATGGATGATGAAAGTGGATCCCTCAAAATATTAAGGACAAAGGATTGGCTCAAGCTCAAAAGCTCAAGACTCTACATTTTACATTTTAGTGATCCAAGATCACATTGAGTCTATAGGAAAAGCCAATATTATCAAGAAGGGATGAGGTGTTGCTTAATGAGCCTCTTGCTTCACGTGCTTAGTCATATGCTCCAAAACCCTCCACTACTTTCTCACATCCACATTTGACCTAAACCTAAAGTCAAACTCGGCCCTACCGATTCTTTCTATCCGGCGCCACCGAGTTCAATTGTCATAGCCACTTCCACAAACCCTAGGCAAATCGGTCTCACAGATTTGGTTCTCTGTCTAACCGAGATGTGATTTTAATCTCTGTTTCCCTTCAGAACGGTTCGGTCTAACTGAAGTGAGCGATCGGTCCCACCGAGATTGCAATGTAAACTCTGCTTTCCTTCGTAACTTTTTGGTCCCACCGAAAGAGTGAATCGGTCCCACCGAGTTTACCTGACCAACTCTCTGGTTAGCTAATTACCAAATTCGGTCTCACCAAGTTTGTGTAATCGGTCTCATCGAGATTACGTTATGCCCTAACCCTAACCATATCGGTCCTACCGAGTTGCTCGTCAGTCCCACCGAAAATCCTAACGGTCACTAGGTTTACTAAATCGGTCAGACCGAGTTTGTTGATTCGGTCCCACCGAGTTTGGTAAATTGTGTGTAACTGTTAAATTTTGTGTGGAGGCTATATATACCCCTCCACCTCCTCTTCATTCGTGGAGAGAGCCATCAGAACAAACCTACACTTCCAACTTACCAGTTAGAGAGAACCACCTACTCATGTGTTGAGGCCAAGATATTCCATTCCTACCATATGAATCTTGATCTCTAGCCTTCCCCAAGTTGCTTTCCACTCAAATCTTCTTTCCACCAAATCCAAATCCTGTGAGAGAGAGTTGAGTGTTGGGGAGACTATCATTTGAAGCAATGGAGCAAGGAGTTCATCATCAACACACCATTTGTTACTTCTTGGAGAGTGGTGTCTCCTAGATTGGCTAGGTGTCACTTGGGAGCCTCCGACAAGATTGTGGAGTTGAATCAAGGAGTTTGTAAGGGCAAGGAGATCGCCTACTTCGTGAAGATCTACCGCTAGTGAGGCAAGTCCTTCGTGGGCGGCGGCCATGGTGGGATAGACAAGGTTGCTTCTTCGTGGACCCTTCGTGGGTGGAGCCCTCCGTGGACTCGCAAGAACTGCTACCCTTCGTGGGTTGAAGTCTCCATCAACGTGGATGTACGATAGCACCACCTATCGGAACCACGACAAAAACATTCGTGTCTCCAATTGCGTTTGAATCCTCCAAACCCTTCCCTTTACATTCTTGCAAGTTGCATGCTTTAATTTCCGCTGCCTATATACTCTTTGCATGCTTGCTTGAATTGTGTGAAGATTGCTTGACTTGTTCAAAGATAGCTACAATCTGCCAAAGTCTAAAATTGGGAAAAGGTTAGCTTTTTAATTGGTCAAGTAGTCTAATCACCCCCCCTCTAGACATACTTCAAGGTCCTACAAGTGGTATCAGAGCTTTGGTCTCCATTTGCTTTGATTTCCATAGCTTTTGATGGTCATAGCCTTGGTTTCACAACCTAGGAGAGTATGGCGTCTAGCGAGGGAAATTATCACCGTAGAGGTCCTTACTTTGATGGCACTAATTTTTCTAGTTGCAAGCATAAAATGAAAATGCATATTCTCGGACATAACCCCACCGTTTGGGCTATTGTGTGTATTGGTTTGCAAGGTGAATTCTTTGATGGGAGAGAACCGAACCGTGAAGCTAGCGTGGAAGAGTTGAAGATGCTGCAATACAACGCTCAAGCTTGTGATATCCTCTTCAATGTCTTGTGCCCCGAAGAATTCAACAAAATCAGCCGTCTTGAGAATGCAAAGGAAATTTGGGATACTTTGATTGATATGCATGAAGGTACCGACTCCGTCAAGGAATCCAAGTTGGATGTGCTCCAAAGTCAACTTGACAAGTTCAAAATGAAGGATGGTGAAGGTGTCGCTGAAATGTACTCTAGGCTTGCTCTTAGAACAAATGAGATTGCCGGCTTAGGAAGTGAAGAGATGACCGACAGATTCATCATCAAGAAGATCCTAAGAGCATTGGATGGAAAATATGATACCGTGTGCACATTGATCCAAATGATGCCAAATTACAAAGATCTCAAGCCAACGGAAGTCATTGGAAGAATTGTTGCTCATGAGATGTCACTCAAGGATAAGGAGGAACTTCACAACAAGTCAAGTGGTGCTTACAAAGCCTCATGTGAAGCCCCCACATCATCAAGTGAGAAACAAACCTTCAATGAAGAATGGAGCTTAATGGTGAAGAACTTCAACAAATTCTACAAGAGTAGAAGCAAAGAAAGAAGCTCTAAGTCAAGGTCCTACAATGACAAAAGATCTTCTAGTCGAGAGCGCAACTGCTACAATTGTGGAAGACCCAGACACTATTCCAATGAGTGTACGGCACCCTACAAAAGAAGAGAAGATTCTCCCAAGAGGAGAAGTAGAAGAGAAGAATCACCACCAAGAGAGAGAAGGAGTAGAGATGAGCGTTATGAACGAAGACCCTCACGGAGAAGCAAGGATTCGGATAGGAAGGACAAGTCATCAAAGAGCTACACAAAACGAAGACATCAAGCTCACGTTGGTGAATGGGTATCCGGCTCCGACTCTGATAATCACTCCGAGAGAAGCTATCACTCCGACTCCGAATACACTCAAGATGAAGGTGTTGCCGGTCTAGCAATTGTGTCAACCAACTCCTATGACATATTTGAATCACCAAATGAAGGAATTGGTAGATGCTTCATGGCCAAAGGTCCTAAGGTAACAGTCCCCGAGTATGTTGATTTTAATAGTGATGAAGATGACTTGCTAGGTGATGATGATTTACTTGTTGACAACTCTAGTGATGAATACTATGATGAAACGTCAATTAATCATGCTAATCAAGATGAAACGAATGACAATGATAAGGAGAAGATTGAGCGCCTAACTAAAGAACTAAACACTCTTAAGTTAGCTCATGAAACTATCTTCGAAGATCATCGAGAACTTTTAAGGGCTCATGAGAAGTTATGCTTTGAAAAGCTCAATCTTGAGAAAGAGCATGAGTTCCTAAAAGCGATCAATGATGATCTCCGTAAGAAAGTTCTTCTTACATTGCCAAGCATTTACTCTTATCTACTTACATGCCTCAAGTCAAGTCTAGTAACAAGAACAAGAAAGATTCTTCTTCTAGTAGTAACAATAACAATGCTAAATCCAATATTGTTGCTTCTAGTAGTTCTCTTGATTCCACTAATGATCCTCTTAGCCAAGTTACACTTGAGCAAGAAAACAGCTTATTGGAGGGAATTATAGAGAAAGGTGTATACAAGAGCCTTGCCGGGAGTAAGCAATTTGAGGAAATTGTACGCAAGCAAGGAAGGCACGGAAGAATCAAGGTGTTGGTTTTGAACGAAAGTTCAATGCCAATGGAGTTGAGTGGGAAGAAGATCAATACCCCAAGACGAAGTTTGTTCCTCAACAAGAGAAGTATGATCCTACTTCCTTCAAGGGAACACAAGCACAAGATGATCTTCCACCACAAGACCACAAGAACAAAGGCAAGGACAAGCTTCAAGAGGAGATTGATGCATTTGAATAAGCACCTAAGGCCTTGGTCAAGTGGGTTCCCAAGACTACGTCAAGTTCTACTTCATCAAGTACAACTACTACACCAAGGATTCCCATCAAGATGATGTGGATCCCAAGAAGAAGAACTAGAGAGTTCTTGAGGGTGACTCCGCCAACATTCTTCACTCATATCATTATGGCAAGGACAAGTGCAACCACCTTTCATATCTTGCACTAGTTCAAGGAGTCACAAACCCTCATGTTGGTAAGGCAAGGGACAAGGTAACCTAGTGTTTTCATGGACATCATTTTGTGTGTGCATCACTCTATGTCTATGGATATTCTTGTTTGTTCCTTGTGGGACTAACCCATGTAGGTATTGAAAGTGCAACTCACTCCAAAGGTTTGCTCCAAAAATATCTACATCAACATTGAGCATCCACATCTTCAACACCTACATGAAGTCATCATCGATAAAACCCAAGGTTAGTTTATCCCTCTAAGGGGGGATCTCACATCTAGGGGGAGCTTAACTCTAAGAATTGAGTCAAAGCAACTCTAATGATGTGAACACATAAATGCTTTATGTAAAAGTGGTAACCCCACTTGAGCTTAAGCGATGAGTATGACCTATGATCAAATGTTCTCATTTGACTCCTAAGTCAATATACTCATATATAGATGACCTAGTCATCGCCAATTGTTTGATAGATGCTAGAATTGGTTGTGCATGCTTTGACACATATTTCATTTGTCATTTTATTGTGTGAGCATGTTGGTTGCATATTTTACTCATTCGAGGACATCCACTTGTTGTTTTGATTGATTGGCTTCTTTTTCTTTGGCCAAGTGGATGGACAAGAATGCCTAAGAACCTTCTCTAGCTATCTATGCTTTTCTCGTCTTAAACTCTATTCATGCTACATCATAAAATTTGATCAAGTCATATTCGAACCACTCTGTGTGAGGAGCACTCGGAGTCCCCGATTCGTCATAGACTTAAACTTCCAAAACTTCTTTGTGATTTTTGGTCTGACCGATTCCTCCATTTCGGTCATACCGAGATTACTAAGTCGATCTAGGTTTTCATCTCGGTGCAACCGATTTGAACTTTTCGGTCACACCGAGTTGTCAGAATCATTAACATCATGCATCTCGGTGCCACCGAGTTGTTCCACTCGGTCACACCGACAGTGTCGGGCTATATATTCACACGGGCAAATTTTGGAAAACTTTCTCCGAAACTCCTCGCCCGCGCATAGCTCGCTCTGCCTACTAGGTCTCCGGATCGTCGACTTCGTCGCCAGCCGCCTCCTGTCGCTGGTCTCCGCCGCCGTCAACGGAATTCTTCTCCGCCGTTGCCGCCGTAGCGAGTTCACCGCCGAACTAGGGTATGAACTCGATCACAGTGCTATCCTCGTCTGATTCTCAGCACATTGTGTTCATAATGCTTCTTGCCACGATTGAAACACCTCTATCCAGTCAAAACAATCCTTAGAATAGGTGTGATTCGAAAATTTAGGGTTAGGTTTCCGTCGAAACCATCTCGGACCCACCGAGTTGAAAAACTCGTTCCCACCAATTTGGCTAACGCCATTGCACTAGTAAGTCTCGGTCTGACCGAGAATTGCTAATCGGTGTGACCGATTTTAACACTTTGTGAAACCCTAGCAGTCTCAGTGCCACCGAACTGTGACCCGGTCTGACCGAGTTCACTAGTTTAGGTTCCAAAACTGCTTCGGTATCACCGAGTTTGAAAATCGGTAGATCCGAAATGCTTTCTGTGGAAAACTAAAACTAAGTTTTTTGAATCATTCTTTTGCAAAAATCTCTGCATTTTGTGATGCTCATCCACTCTACCTCATCTATAACTATTCACAGGGTCAGCAGTCAGTGTGAGCAGCATGTCAGACCAAAGTGACAGCCAGAACAGGTCAGAAGAGCAGATTCACATGAGTGAGGGCACTAGTCCCTCTAGCAGCTCAGATGAGGGGAGCAGAAGCACTCCCAGCAATTTGCCCAAGGCTGCCACAAGGACAAGGAAGAAGAAGACCTCAGAGTCTGAGGATGAGGATTATGTGGCAGTTGAGGATGAGGCAAGTTCAAAGAAGAAAGTGCTCAAGAAGGAGTACAGCTCAACTGCAGTTAAGCCAGGAATGAAGATCAAAAGGCCTGCAGGAAGACAACCAATGTCCAAAGCCAGAGTATCCACTCAAGCATCTTTGGAATCCCAACCCAAAGAGCCTTCTTCTTTGAAGGAAAGAAAAGGAAGGAAAGGGTCAAGAAGACCATGGCGGAGTAATAGGAAAGCCTTCCATGATGGAGGAAGAAGAGGAAGAAGAGGTTGCTGAACCAACACACAAGGCACAAAAGCTGATGGGTGATGCTATAAAGTCAGGGGCTGCCACTTCAAAGCCCAAAGTAGCACCCAAAGCTACCCCCAAGCCCAAGAGTGCACCTAAGAGGAATACGAGTATACCAAATGCTGAAAAGAACAAGGCCCCAATGCCTGATGTTGCTGCTGAGGAAGATGAAGAAGGGCAAGTCTTAAGGAAGCTCAAACCCAAGATTCCAGACCATAATGATGCTCATCCTGTGGCTGAGAACATGAAGATCAGGAGAGACTTAGGGTTGAGGCTATGGAGAGAGTCAGATCCATATGCCACCAGGAGAAGGACTGCTGTAGATTACAGGTTCCACACCAAGGAGCAGCAGGACTTCTATGAGACCATCTTATTGGATAAGAAGCCCATAGTTTGTGATATGAGGTGGGTCGACTGGACCTACATTCAGGAGAATGAAGAACACTATCCTGGAGTATATGACAGCTTCAGTGCGTGTGGAGTTGCAGATTTTGTTGGGCAGACGAGCTCATTATGCAATTCTACTCCACAGCACATTTCTATCCAGATCGCAGGATAGTTTGGATGTCAGAAGGAACGAGATACCAATCAACCATAGAGGAATGGGCAAGTCTGATCAATGCCCCAAAGGAAAGTGAAGATGACTTGGACATTTATGCCAAGAAGAAGATGGATCACAACTCAATGTCACAGATGTACAAGGAGATCCGAGATGATGCACTTGAGACTTTCAAGTTTGGATCAGTTCATTTTCTTCTGTCAGGGCTGCCAACGATCAACTGGATCCTAAGGCACACTCTGTTGCCCAAATCAGGTGACCACAACATGATCAGAGGGCATGCAATTAATTTGCTTCACATTTTTGATGTGCCCCAGAAATTCAAGGTCATGAGCCTCATAGTTGAAACTATCAAGAGAACAGCAGCAGACCAAAAGAGGAGTTGTGGATATGCCCCACAAATCCAGGAGTTGATTAACTCAAAGATGGGCACAGGGAAGTATCTATTGGATAAAGAACACTTAGTTCTCTATCCTGAATTTGAGGACAATCAAGTTGTCATGACTGAGAATGAACCATCATCAGTACAAGCTCAAGAGAAGAAGGAGAAGGCAAGGAAAGAGAAGGCTGCCAAGATGCCCACTCTAGCAGAGGCATCTGAGTACTTTTGAAGAACAAGCAGGAGCAGCTTGGTTACTTGATAGCATCAACTCTGCTGATTGAGAAGGGGTTGGCCACCCTTACTCAAAACCAGGAGAGCCTGGAAAGAATCATGGAACAAAAATTCTATGATCTTGATGTCAAAGTAACAGAGATTCAGTCAGCTGTGGAGCAGCTACAGGATGACATGCAGGAGAGGAAGGGCAGGACAACAACTGATGCATTTGCCAGAGTGCCTCGAGCTCAGAGATCAGCTGCAGAGCCAGTACCAGTCACCAGAGTCACTTCATCTGCTCCAGCGCAACCAGCTCCAGCACCAACTCCTTCAGCTCCTTCCACATCTACTGAAGTCTTCGTCCAAGGAGCCATCTCTACGCCACCAGCAGAAGACCAAGCCTGAGAGATGATATAGTCCTATGCATTTTCTAGGAACTTTTTGGTAACTTGTTGCCAAAGGGGGAGAAAAATGTATAGATCATAGGCTTCGAGAGAGAGAGTTTGCTTTTGTTCTCTCTTGTCTTCTTAGTTGAACTTTTGATTGCTTGAGATACTATGCTATTACCTGTGAGACATTGATGATCATGTGTTTGATCATAAGCTACACTTATGCTTGTTATATGTTATTATCTTACTCCTCATATGATCATTCACTGTGCTTGGTGATGAGTGCATGTATTCAATCTTTATTATTTTGAGCGCTCCACCAAGATGTATGTGACATGGAAGAGTAACACATGAGCCTAATTCCTTGTGCATTTGCAGTCCAAAGCAAATTTTAAATCATGCACAAATTTAGGGGGAGCTCTTGCTTATCACATACTTCTCAAAGCGACGATGTTTTTCAATATTATTATCATTTGTCGAAGCTTTGATCTATATGTTGTCATCAATTACCAAAAAGGTCGAGATTGAAAGTGCAACTATCCCTAGGTGGTTTTGGTAATTCATAACAACATATAGCTCATTGAGCTAATGCTATTCCAAGACAAATATTTCAGGAAAGCTCAATGAATGGCATGGCATGGATGATGAAAGTGGATCCCTCAAAATATTAAGGACAAAGGATTGGCTCAAGCTCAAAAGCTCAAGACTCTACATTTTACATTTTAGTGATCCAAGATCACATTGAGTCTATAGGAAAAGCCAATACTATCAAGGAGGGATGAGGTGTTGCTTAATGAGCCTCTTGCTTCACGTGCTTAGTCATATGCTCCAAAACCCTCCACTACTTTCTCACATCCACATTTGACCTAAACCTAAAGTCAAACTCGGCCCTACCGATTCTTTCTATCCGGCGCCACCGAGTTCAATTGTCATAGCCACTTCCACAAACCCTAGGCAAATCGGTCTCACCGATAGGGATCTCGGTCTCACCGAGATGGGATTGTAATCTCTCTGTTTCCCTTCGTAACGTTTCGGTCTAACTGAAGTGAGCGATCGGTCCCACCGAGATTGCAATGTAAACTCTCTGTTTCCCTTTCGTAACTTTTCGGTCCCACCGAGTTTACCTGACCAACTCTCTGGTTAGCTAATTACCAAATTCGGTCTCACTGAGTTTGTGTAATTGCTCTCATCGAGATTACGTTATGCCCTAACCCTAACCATATCGGTCCTACCGAGTTGCTTGTCAGTCCCACCGAAAATCCTAACGGTCACTAGGTTTACTAAATCGGTCAGACCGAGTTTGTTGATTCAGTCCCACCGAGTTTTGTAAATTGTGTGTAACGGTTAGATTTTGTGTGGAGGCTATATATACCCCTCCACCTCCTCTTCATTCGTGGAGAGAGCCATCAGAACAAACCTACACTTCCAACTTACCATTTCTGAGAGAGAACCACCTACTCATGTGTTGAGGCCAAGATATTCCATTCTACCATATAAATCTTGATCTCTAGCCTTCCCCAAGTTGCTTTCCACTCAAATCTTCTTTCCACCAAATCCAAATCCTGTGAGAGAGAGTTGAGTGTTGGGGAGACTATCATTTGAAGCACAAGAGCAAGGAGTTCATCATCAACACACTATTTGTTACTTCTTGGAGAGTGGTGTTTCCTAGATTGGCTACGTGTCACTTGGGAGCCTCCGACAAGATTGTGGAGTTGAACCAAGGAGTTTGTAAGGGCAAGGAGATCGCCTACTTCGTGAAGATCTACCGCTAGTGAGGCAAGTCCTTCGTGGGCGACGGCCATGGTGGGATAGACAAGGTTGCTTCTTCGTGGACCCTTCGTGGGTGGAGCCCTCCGTGGACTCAGCAGCAACCGTTATCCTTCATGGGTTGAAGTCTCCATCAACGTGGATGTACGATAGCACCACCTATTGGAACCACGACAAAAACATCCGTGTCTCCAATTGCGTTTGAATCCTCCAAACCCTTCCCTTTACATTTTTGCAAGTTGCATGCTTTAATTTCCGCTGCCTATATACTCTTTGCATGCTTGCTTGAATTGTGTGAAGATTGCTTGACTTGTTCAAAGATAGCTAAAATCTGCCAAAGTCTAAAATTGGGAAAAGGTTAGGTTTTTAATTGGTCAAGTAGTCGGATCACCCCCCTCTAGACATACTTCAAGGTCCTACATTGGGGTAGTAGTATATGATATACATTATTCTCAACAAATTGCTTTGTACTCTTTTTCAATTGTTGCTTCTCACTAATCCTTGCATTGTTACTTGTTCAGATCAACGAGTTGCAGAATTTGCACAGTACAAGGAAAGGTCCACCGCCTAGCAATGCTTTTGTTCAAGATCACATAAATAGCACAACAACTACTAGAAACTTTACAAACACCTCCCTATTCTAAACACCTCCCTAGCCAGGTATCCTCCCAGAATCTGATAGTAGTACCATTACCAACTAGAAACTTTACTTGTTGAAAGAAAGTTACTCTTGTCCTCATTAACCCCTTCCAAAAAGGTGAATATGTCGGTCTTGTGTTAACTTGGGCCAAAGTCTGTGAGTGAAGGTATTTATTCCGCAAGATTTGTGCACACATGCCCTCGGTCTCACTAGATAGTCTGTATAGCCATTTGCTAAGCAGACATTTATTCTTTACCTCTAAATTTTCGATCCCTAACCCACCCTGGTCTTTTGGTCGACACATGATATCCCATCTAGCCAGTCTGTATTTCTTCTTGGCCTTATCGCTTTGCCAGAAGAATCTAGATCTATAGAAGTCTAGTCTTTTCCGTACCCCTACTGGTACTTCAAAGAAGGATAAAAGGAGCATCGGCAAACTCGTCAAAACCGAATTTATCAGAACCAGCCAACCTCCATAAGACATAAGATTACCCTTCCAGCAGCTTAGCTTCTTTTCAAGTCGATTATATCCTTTAATATTCTCTTTTTGGCTGCCTTGAATATTAATGGTATGTTTGTGTCAGATTATAGGCCTAAGAGACAACGACCCTGATACTTGGTGCATGAAGAGTCACGGTATCCCAATGTGCAACCTAGATAAATATACTCCCTCCGTCCTTTGAATAGAGTACTTCCAACTTTGTTGAAAAGTCAAAATTATTATGTTTGACTGTATTTATACAATAATACACAAACATTTATGCCATTAAATTAGTAGCATTAGATTCATGATAAAATGTATTTTCATCATATACCTATTTGATTTCACAAACGTTGATGTACTTTTTCACAAACTAAGTCAAACTTTGAGATAGTTTGACCCTCCAATAAAGTTGGAAGTACACTCTTTGAAGGACGGAGGGAGTAGATGCTACTGTTGTGTAGAGAATTGGGAATTCGTGCTACAGCATCGTGCATGAGTGCGATGCTAAGTGCTCGCTTCCACCCTTCAGAGGGGCTTCACTCGCCATGGACAATGTAAGTGGCGCGCTTAACGTATAATATTTTCTCGTCGATTGTATCCTTCAATTCTTCTGTTTTGAATATTAATGTTATATTTGTGTCCATGATTTTATAGGGAGTGAGATAGGCCTTCAAGACAACGACCCTGATACTTGGTGCATAAAGGGTCACACCATCTCAATCTGCCACCCAGATAAAGATAGAAGCTACCGCTATACATAGGGAATTGACAATGTTATAAGAGATTAATAGTGAAATGAAGTTGGATGCGATCTTATCACTGGCACATGCAAAAAAAGCTACAAAGTAATGATTAAGTCAAAAGAGGGTGGGCGGGGGGTGGGGCAATGGTCCTTCTTGGTTTGATGCTTTTCCTCGACACGGTATTTCTACTTCTTCTTGTATGCGTCGCTACTCATGGGCAATGTAAGTGGCACTACTCTTGTCGTATTTCCTGGTTGATTATATAATTTTAATTTCTCAATTGTAGTTTATTATCCTTGAATATTAACGGTATGTTTGTGTCAATAATTTTGTAGACAGTGGCAAAGACCTTAAGAGACAACGACCTTGATACTTGGTGCATGAGGAGTCACAGTATCCAAATATGCAACCCAGATAAATATAGATGCTACTGTCACGTAAGGATTTGGGAATGCTACAAGATGATACATGAGTGTGATGATAAGTGCTCGCTTCCAGCACATTCGGAGACGATCCCCTGCTCTTCTTGTAGGCTTCGCTCCCATGGGCAATGTAAGTAACATATCATATTTTCTCACGGATTACATCCTTTAATTTTTATTATTTGGAATATTAATTTTATATTTGTGTCTACAATTTTATAGGCAGTGGCAGAGGCCTGCGAGACAACGACCCTGTTACGAGTCACACTATCACGATCTGCCACCCAGATAAAGATAGATGCTACTATTTTTTAGGGAATCAGGAAGGATAGAGAGTAATAGTAAAATCAAGTTGGGCATGGCCGTCTTAATTCTTTTCCTTGGCTCATGCAAGAAAAACACTACAAAGTAAGGATTGCCTTAAAAGATGCTTGAGGTGGTGGTGGGGGGCAACGGTCCTCCTTGGTTTGAAGTTCTTCCTCCATACTTTCCACTTCTCTTTCGTATGCTTCGCCAATCATGGGTAATGTAAGTGGTACTACTCTCGTGCGGTATTTCTCCTTCCTCTTGTATGCCTCGCTACTCAATGCCAATGTAAGTGGAACTACTCTTACAACATTTCATGGTTAATTATATTCTTTAAATTTCTCATTCATAATTTTATTAGCCTCGGATATTAATGGTATGTTTGTGTCAATAATTCGGTAGGCAGTGGCAGAGGCCTTAGAGACAATGACCCTGATACTTGGTGCATAAAGAGTCACAATATCCCAACCTGCAACCTAGATAAATATAGATGCTACTGTCGTGTAGGGAATTGGGAATGATATAGGACAATGCATGGTTATTAAGACTAGCTAGTTCTCGCTTCCACCACATTCAGAGGCGACCCCCTCCTCTTCTTGTAGACTTCGCACCCCATGGGCAATGTATGTGGGACCGCTTGACATATCATATTTTCCCATCGATTATATCCTTCAATTATCCTTGTTTTTAATGTTAACGTTATATATGTGTCTATAATTTTATAGGCAGTGGCAGAGGCATGCGAGACAACAACCTTGATACTTGGTGCGTAGAGAGACACACTATCCCAGTCTGCCACCCAGATAAAGATAGATGCTACTCCTTTGTAGGAAATTGGGAAGCTACAGAGTAACAGCAAAATCAAGTTGGGGTGTGCATCTTAATTCTTTTCCTGGGCACATGCAAGAAAAACACTACAAAGTGTCTTTTAAGGAAACACTACAAAGTAAGGATTAGCTTAAAATGAGGATGGAGGGTGGGGGGGGGGGCAATAGTCCTCCTTGGTTTGAAGTTCATCCTCCATACTATATTTCTACATCTTTTTGTATGTCTTGCAAATCATGGGCAATGTAAATGCCACTACTCTCACGCGTATTTCTCCTTCTTCTTCTATGCCTCGCTACTCATCGGCAATGTAAGTGGCACTACTGTCACCGTATGTCCTAGTTGAATATATCCTTTAATTTTATCATTTACTCCCTCCATTCCACAATGTAGTGCACATAGGTTTTTTGAATAGCAAATATATTTCATTAGATATATCAGAAGACATACTTTAATATTGTATAAATTTAAAATTCTAGATATAATTAGTTTTCTCTAGAAACTTGGTCAAATTTTATTAACTTTGACTTTTGAAAATATCTATATGCACTACATTATGGAACGAATAGAGTATATATTATTATCCTTGAATATTAATGATATGTTTGTGTCAGTAATTCTAAAGGTAGTGGAAGAGGCCTTAGACACAATGACCCTAGCCAATGCTATGCTTGGCATAGCCAGAAAAACACATTCCATGGTCTTTGTTCCCAACTTATGCTTTACGGTGATCGACATGTTAACTTTCGCCAAATAGCCAAGAGATTATAGTTCTTTTCTTCTCCGATGGCTCATAGGGAGTAATCTCATTATCTTTTTCTAGAACCTTATTCAAGACATGACATGATGTCAATATAGCCTCCCCCATCATGGCTTGGATAAACCGATGTCTCTAACATGGCGTTAACCAAATCTGTTAGAGTATGGTGTTTTCATTTGGCAACCCCGTTTGAATGCGATGAATAGGGAGGTGTCCTCTCATGAATAATTCCATGTTCCGCACAGAATAAATTGAACTCGTTAGAAAAGTACTCTCCACCACAATTAGATCAAACTCGTTTTATTTTCTTTTCAAGTAGATTCCCAACTTCTGCATGCGGTGGCTATAGATGTGTTTGTCTTTCTTGCTATCCACGATCTATGAGGGAAAACACAGTACCAACACAAGGCGCCAACACAACATGAAAAAGCAATCCTAGACAGAGATCGCATCGGATTTGAGGGTGTCAGGTTGCTCATAGTGGGTAGTATCATCCATAATGCATAGTAGTATCGTTGATATCTTAGATGACCTTATTTATTATCATGCAAGACATATAGTAGTATAGTATTTATTATGATATGCTACCATGATATAATAGTGAACCCTCTTTTTTTGTGCAATCTCATCAAAATTGCCAAGTTGACATGCTTGGATGATATTAGGTTGATCACAGTGGAAAGTATCATATACTACTATCATGCATAAGATATTAGTGTATGATACTACCTACATAGTGCGTAAGCATCATAACTTGGTATCATATTAACCCTCATTTATTGCCATGCATGACACATACTACTATCATATCATGATACTCAATCCTCACTTTATAAATATGACACAGACCGGCCCCTACACATGATAGCGTTGACCTGTTGCTCTGACTCCTTAGGGCCCAAGTATATCACGTATGGTACTTGTTGATGATTGACCGAGAAACATATCAAAGAAACTTGATGATGGTTCACCAAGAAACATATCAGATAGCAAGGGAACTTGTTAATGATTCACCAAGAAACAACTAAGGTGTCACATGCCCATGAGAGCTATGGACGACGATTATCTGCAAAATAACTTGTTAGTACATATCCCACTAACCAGATCTGGGAAATCAACAAAAAATTTAGGTTGAACAAATTAACAGATCCATGTATTGCAAAACATGAAGAAATTACAGATAGGAAAAGGAAGAATGATACACGGATTCACAAAAGGAAGCCTAAGAAAAATCAACGATATGAAGGGACCTTTTATCTTTTCTATTACATGGCAGAGATCGACACTTTTGGACCAACTTCAATACTGAATGGAAAGGCCATACCACGCACATAAGCCGGCCATGTGCTTCCTAGATAGACAAATAACTGTGAAGCCGACCATGTGCTTTCCAGATAGACAAAAAAGCTATCGGTTTGCTGCCTCTATGAAGAATGGAAATGATCATTAGCACACTGTATAAGTAATGTATGCAAAATCATGTATATAACCATGTAGATGAATCAATATTAAACGGGACAAAAAATAAAAGTATGTCAATGGCAATATGCCAGTGTTACAAATGTATTAGGTCACAGAGTAGAAATTGATTAAAATTGAATGGACAGCTTTGCAAGATAGGAAACTGGGTTGGAGATGAAGAAAATGGGTTGCAATATAGATGAATCTAATGTAAAATGATATGTAGATCTTCCATATAGAATCCATGGTTACGATTTGTTTCAATAATGTGCTAACATAGATGGTAAATCTAAAAGCTTCGGCGGAATGTAGAAACTTGGCAGATATAATTTTGTTTCAATGATAAATGGCCAATGTACGTGTTAAATTTTTGTACCAACCGCATGATAAGAAACAAGAATAAATAATCATTATCTCATCATAGATCAGAAACTACTCCTTGGAGACATGCAGAAGAGGAGCCATGCTTTTTTTTATTTGTGCATGATAATTTGCATAGATATTCATCCTACATGCCAACGTTGTATTGAAGTGAAGGGGCATCATTAGAATATGAAACTTGAGCGACAAATGAAGCAAACACTTATAACTGGACCTGCAAAATGTGTACCTCACAAGCATGTTGAACGCCCGAAATAAAATAGATACTATTCATCTAAATTGCATACAAAATCAGCATAGAAATATTAATAGAACTAGTAAACCCATAGCATCAACTTGTTGGCAGGATTTACCTTTTACTACAGATGTATTGATGTCAGGACATGAATTTCTGAAATAAAGAACTGCAAATGGTAGGTTAGCTCACCACGAAATCCCAAATGGAAAACAATAACAAAACCTGAACCAAAAAATCCTAGCTGGACTCAGGATTTAGCTCGCCACTGTACCCTGACGTCGAAGCCACTTGTGTGCTCCGCCCACGATATAACAACCCACAGCAGTACCGAGGCCGGTAGGCGCTTGCTGATGCGACACATCGAGCCGGCTGCAGGCTCCCAAACCTTCAAAACCTTTGGCTAAAAGGAAAACAGTCTTAGAAATTGTCCTAGAAAGGAACGACTTCAAGATTCCCGTGCACCTAAACCATGTACTTGCATGAGCACACAACTAGTAAACACTCCTTAATCTGAATAACATTATTTATTTTCTGTAGATGCCTTAATAAACCCCAAAATACAGCATTCTCCTTGTCATTTTCTTATGCAACTAAACCTTGGCTGCTAATGTGCAAGGGGGTCCTTCCATAACCGAGGGCAAAAAGAAGAAAGGGGTTCGCTGTTGGAAGTGTGCAGTGGATACATACACTGCACACGATTGCAAGGTTCAACATTACAGTTACATTTATGACAAGATTGCTCATCCAATGTTGCGGTGCCCTGTTCTGAAACTCCCTAAACCCAATGCTTATGTTTCGGGGTTAGGAGCCGAAAGGACATATTTTGCTCAATTACCTGATTGTGTTGTGAAGGATCATTTGGCACCGGCCCAGTCTCCCATTGCTTGTGTCCTCAACCTCTGCCTTATCTCCAAGCTTCTCGGCCATGTTCTCCCTGCCCTTCTTCTTTGTCTCTCCTATAACATTGGAAGTTCTTTTTCAAATCAAAGCTTACATCATGAATGTTGCTAGGTGAACAAATTTTTGAATGGGCAAAGTGAAAAAATATTCAAGATCTTGCTGAATTTAGAACCAGTAATATCGAAGTAAGCTCAAATGACGAGAAGACATGAGGTCAACATATTCACAGTAATAGTTGTGAAAGTAGAAGAATGATACCATAACACATCAGTCAAATGCTATAAGAAGACATGAAGACTGTAGTTTACTGAAGATTGTCTGTCTTTCCTGCCTAAAGGTTGGTCCTGGGCTCCTGATTAGAAGATGCAATTAGGAAATGAGTATATATTTTCTTTGCAGATTCAACACCATCATCGCTGGTATATTAAATTAGACTATACTGAACACACAAATAAAGCATCCATGCTGTCTGTTTCATCATACTGACCGTGCTGCTGGTGAACCAACGATCTCAATTTCTACACACCCTAGTGTTTTGCATTTTGTGAAATCGGAAGAAGGGAGCGAAACAGAGCACCTTTGTCGTCATCGGCATTCACATTCACGCTAAGCTTCTAATGGTGAACCAACGATCTCAGATTAAACAAAGCTTTGGATACACCGTACGCTATCCATGTGCATACCTAGCAAGTAGAATTCTCAATATCAAATCAAGCACACCTGGGTTCCAGGATGAGATCTTCCCGTCGGGTCTTTCTCAACATCAAATCTGATCGCTATGCCATGTCCACGCCGCATAATATCTCATCCTATCTGCAACCCACAAGATAGACCGCCGAGGTGGGAGTAGCGACAGTGGTGTGTCAGAGGCTTACAGCAATGCGTCGCTCCTTCTTGACGCAACCCTTCCTGCCGTCCAGCGCGCCCGCGGTACCTGAAGAAAAATGCCGTCCAAATCATGATTGGGCGCGAAATAACAAGGAAAACACTCAAGGCGGGATCCAGAGGACCTGGACGCGTGCTAGGCAGGGCGTCGTTGGAGGGGCACGTATCCCACGGGGGCGAGCTCCATGACACGACCATGACGGCACCTGCGGAGAGGAACTGAGCGTAGTTTAGAGGAGAGAAAAGGTAGTGAAAAAGAGGAGAAGGGAGAGAGTCGGCCACGGCGGCGGCGTCCTGCTGGCTGCTCTAGGCGAGGTCGGAGAGGAATACACGGCGGCGGCAGAGGAGAAGGGGCTGGGGACCCTAGCCAGGTTGGAGAAAGGGAGAGAACACGCGACGTCGATCGAGAGAGGAGTTTGATCCAGAGAGCGGTGACACATTAATTTTCTTAAAATCGGTCATTTTTGTTTCCTATGGGTTATTTGTTTCCTAATTAATGTGATTGAGCAATTTAAGGTAAGGCTAATTAGTTTAGATTTGATCTTTAAAGATTGATCGTGATTGTTTCTTTCACATAAAGACATTATTAAATAACTTGCGTCAGCATGGAAAGTTCTGATCCGTTTAGATTTTTTTCGTTGTGTGAGAGGGTGACGCGAAACTAAACCAGTGAGGTGGGGGGAGGGGACGAAAAAAACAGCAAAAAAAAAAGGTTGAAAATGGTGGGATCAAAATAAACCTTGAAGGGTATTCACCAACTTAGACATTAGGAGTAGAGATACATCCGCTACTGTAACAGGTATATGGCACTCGTTTCTGGTGATTGTAAGTGGGCCACAACCCAATAATTGACTAATGACTAGTGGATCTAGCTCTCACGTGTTACATGGGTTTTGCAGACCTTCTAGCAATTTTGGTACCTTTCGTCTGATTTTTTCTGTCTTTTTGTTTACTCTTTTTGGGGTTTCTCAGTAGGTTTCTAATTTCAATTTTCCTGGTTTTTTGTTTTTTATTCTCCTTTTTTTATTATTCAAATTCAAGAACTATTTAATCATCTTGCTTTTAGTGTGTATAATTTTCTAGAAATTACAATATTTTATATTTTCGTTAATTTTACTTTAAAATGTGTGATCATTTTTGAAGTATAATGACGATTTTTAATATGGTATAAAGATTTTCAAATGCGTGAGCATAGTATTAAATTTTATTCGAAAATACAAAAGAAAGTCGTGAACATATTTTCAAATTTGAAAGAAATTCACGAGTAAAAGTTCACAAATCTGAAAAAGGTTCATCAAATTGAAAAGAAGTTCACGAATTTCAAATAAAGTTAAGAAATTTGGATAAAAGGTTCAAAAATCTGCAAAACTTCATCAATTTTGAAAAAAGTTCATATGTATTAAAAAAGGTTTATCTAATTTTGAAGAATGTTCAGGAACTTTTTAAAAAGTTTACATATTAGAAAAAAATTACCGATTCGAAAAACAAATTCATGAGTTTTGTGAAAGTTCACGAACTTGATGAAACAAAAAATAAAATAAAACGAAAAAGAAATGAAAGTACAAAATTCGACCTAGAAAAACAAGGGGAAAACCGCTTGACCAGGAAGCAACCAGTGGAACCTTCTAGAAGGTTCCTACAACCGGTGAGAAAAAACATGGATTTCTTGACCTGGAAAACTAAATAGGCCGAGCCCAAGGTGGAAAGGGGTGTGAGCCAGTTTGCGGAAACTACTATATATCTATCTCTATACTCCTAGTCCTATATAGTGTATGGATATCAACCCATACCGTTGGATTATTCTTATCCGACAGCTCACATTTACCTATTTAACCAGGGGGAACCGTGGCCATAGCTGCACCACTGGATAGGTTCATCAAACCACTGTGCTGCTGCAGCGTGCCCTTCTCTAAACTCTGAAGGGGCATCTCTAAAAAAAACTCTGAAGGGGCACCACGCGTGATTCTCCCAACTCTTTCTGGTAAGTTCTGGCATGCTCACTTAATTAGTATAGCAAGCAAGCAAATGAGAGAGAGAGAGAGAGAGTAGTGCTACTGTATTAGCAACAATGCCAGCAAATAGATGCAGCGGTGCAGCCTATGCAAAATGCACATTTTTATTTAATAAAATTAGAGAACTGCAATTACAATAAAAGTGTGAATGTAATATGTGTCATAACTAAATATCTTTTACCTTCACTTATAGATTTGAGTTACAAATGTTGCGACATAGTTCTCTTTGTTTTTACCAATATGTTTTTTGTAAAATTCGCATTTACAAAACATATATAATCATTTTCCCACAAACAAACATATATAATCATTGATCCAATATATTTTATCAGGATAAATAAGAGACTTGGTACTCTCTTCGTTGCTTAGTGTAGGAATTACTAAACTACGTTAAGACAATCATTGGAGAGAGAGATTAGAAAAAATATACCACCCTCACGATAGGAGATCGAGAGAAATGACATGAAGGCATGCAGCGCACAGCCTCCGGAAATATGCATTTTTTTACCAGATTAAAAAACCTGAAGTAAAATATATGTATGAATGTATGTTGTAACTACATGTCTTTTACATTTACTTACAGTTCTGTTTTACAAATCTTGTGACATGATTTTCTCTTTGTTTTTGTCAAAAACGTTTGAGTATAAAAATTGATCAGACATATTAATCGTTCGAATAACCACCTGTTTTATAATGATAAATAAGGGACTTATCTCTCTACATTGCTTAGTCTAGAATTGTATGAAGAAAAACATTAGAGGGATTAATTTTTCTCCTTGGTACATTAAAATGTGAAAAACAAATAATGCACCGCTAAAATTAAAAAAAGGTTTTTACAATTAATCATTAATTAAGTAATGATTTCCACGAGTAGGCTCATCATAATTTTAAATATGATAGCTATGTTACACACACACAGACACCCATCTGTGTATACCTTTTCTAGAAACTATGTGAGATTAGCAAACTTATTATCATCCAATGTCAATGTGTGTATGCATCTTAGTTGAAAAAAACAAGTTAATACATACAAAAAATTTGACATACGCCCCTCCAAATATGAGTTTCATAACACGTGCAGGGCACGTGCCATTTACTAGTAACGCTGAGGGCGCCAAATAGTATTTGCGGTAGTAGCCCATTCGCTTGGTTCGTTGTCATCTTCAGGCCTCTATGTCCACTAGGGCGCCCCCACGCGTGTATTGCCGACCCTATATCTCACTGCTAGCGAGACCTAAGAAACCCTCGCTGAAGTGGGAGAGTGAGATGGCTAGTCCAGATGCGCGGGATGCCGCAATCTCATTTTTTCTGTTTTTTTTTTCTGTTTTCAGTTTTTATTTCTTTTTAACTTTTATTATTTAAAATTTTCTGAATATAAATATTACAAAAAGACTATAAAAACATTTAGATTTTTTTGACCAAGCATTTGAAAAATGTTAAATGCACATAGAGAGAGAAAATTATCATGTATACGAAAAATGTATACAAAAAAGTGTATGGGATCATGTATTTAAAAATATCTTAATGAAGGAATTTCAAAAAATATTGAACAACTATTAGAAAAATGTTAAAAAATCATTTGAAGAATGTTAAATGTCTGTAGAAGTTTTTTTTACCAAGTATTAAAAAATAAATGAATTTTATTGCGTATATGAAAATGTTAATCAAGCATTTGCAAAAATGATGAATAAGTATTTAAAGATTCTAATCAAGCATTTGAAATATGTTAAATGTTCATATAAGAATAATTGGACATGTATTAGAAAATAATGAAATAATATGATCATGTATATAAAAACTGTTACTCAAGCATTTGGAAATTGTTGAACAAGTATTTGAAATTTGTTAATCAAGTTAATGAAAAATGCAAAATGTGGATAGAAAAAAATGTTGACCATGTATTAAAAAAGCGAATATCTTATTGGAAAAATTTTAATTAAGAGTTTAGATAAAAAAATACTCCCTCTGTCCCAAAATGTAAGACATTTTTTAGGCTTAGGCTAAGTCTCAAAAACGTCTTACATTTTGGGACGGTGGGATAATAAAAGTACATAAAAATGTTTACTGTGGATTAAAAAATGTTAATTTTGTATTTGAAGAATTTTAATGAAGGATTTGAGAAATGTTGAAAAACAATGTTTATAGAAGAAATGTTTACAATGTATTTAAAAAATGTTCAACATGTATTGGAGAAACGTATTAGATATATACATAAATGTGTATATAAAAATCGTGAAAATCCGAGAGACAAAACGTTGAACGTGAAAAGCAACAAACAAATCTGAAGAAAAAACAAAGAAGTCAATAAGAATAAATGAAAACAAAACAAAAAAAATGAAAAACTAAAGAAACCAATGCAAAAAAAAATGAAAAAAGTGAAAATTGATAAAGAAACAAATAGAACCAAGAAAAAGAACAAATAAAACCGAAAAAACGAAGAAAATAGAGAGTGAGAACTGATAAAGAAACAAACAAAACATATGGAGAAAAGAAAAAAAAAGAAAAACAATAAAAGTATGAAAAATACAGGAAAACCCCGTGAAAAGGTAACGAAAAAACCCGGGAACGACCAGCGGTAAACCAGGCTCCATCAAGCTTTCCGCAAAACACTGTAGTGTCCCACTATTTTTTGCATGGTAATACGTGTCTTATATTTATATATATATATATATATATACATACATATATATATATATATATATATATATATATATATATATAGTAAAAATACGTGTGACAGGCCAGCCCATTTACGCGAGATTCTTATCCCTCAGTCTAGTTTATCTTAGTCTTCTACTCCCTCCGTTTCATAATAGATGATCCAACAATATACTCCCTCCGTCCGAAGATACTTGTCGAAGGAATGGGTGTATCTAGACGTATTTTAGTTTTAGATACATCCATTTTTATGCATTTTTGTGACAAGTATTTTCGGACGGAGGGAGTATTAAAGTTAGTATAAAGTTGAGTCATCTATTATTATGAACGGAGGGAGTACAAGAAAAAAGGCCGAGCGATTCTTTCTTCTTCCCAGGGCATGGCGAGGCGGCGGCGTTCTGGCGACCCAACCCGATGGGCATGGCCAGCCGCGGCGGCACCCACGCGAGGGAGCCACCAGCGCAGCGCAGGAGTTGCACACGGACAAATCGCCCGGTGTCATGCCCTCCGCCGCTGGCGGGCAGGAGCGACGGCCGACGGCCGCGGCCCAGGGCGGCTGCCGGGGAGGGGGGCGTACCGGCTCCAACAACGTCAATCTCTAAGCCTAAGGTGAATCCCCTTCCGGGTTCCAAGTACCAGCTCTGAAACTGCATGCTGTTTGCTGATTCGATTCACTGTGAAATCTCAACTGAATGTGTAGCTGCTGTTCGATTCAGAAAGAAATAGCTATAGATGCAGGACTGTATCGATGTCACTGAGGAGTGAGGATCTGGTTGTTTTCATTGGCAGAGAAGCAACAAATGCATTAACTTTGAATTGTAACCACTAGAGCATTCAAAATTCAAGAGGGAGAACATTGATTTCAAAACTTCATGGAGTAAGTAGAGCTGGGAATATATAGTCGCCAGTGAACAATTTATGTTTGCATTGCTCTGAACCAATTGCATCCTCTGTTTGGGTGAAAAAAACATTTTGAACACCCAATGTTAAGAACATTTTGATCCGACGCTGCTCGGGGTAGTCTATTCCCTTTGTTTTCACCCACCTAAATTTCTTCCCTGCTTATGGTTATGTTTCTTGCTTAACATATGCCATCTGGTGGGAGATTCTCGAGTGGACTGGGAGGGGTTATGGTGTTTTCCCCATCTCCAGTGCGTGCCTATTCCCCTCTGGATGTTTTGTTATTTTGGTTACTTCCAGAATCCACACGGTCTCTAGTTACATACTGGTTGGGCTTCTCATCTTTGTGCAGTACCTTCTTCTAGATCCTTATATGAAATTCTTCCAGGCTTGTGTATTATAGATAGAAGAGAATGATATGTGTCAGTAGAGCTGAGTAACCATCCATTTGACATACACATGTCCTACTCAGTATAATCTCAGCAAGGCAGCATGATTGATGAGATGAGAGAAGTAAGCGGGAAAGCAGAATTGTAGCACGGACCTTTACAGACGTAAATGACATTGTGTCCAGCAAAATCAGGATGGCATGGCTGTTTGCCGACCGGATGGTGATCTTTATATCTTTGCAACCATTTTTGTATCTCATCTTTACAACCTTGGCCTGAAATTAGTGATGTTCTACGCTATGAACCAGGTCAGGTCCCATCCCACTGAGCTGACATTGTTAATTTATTAGGACATCAACCTCTACCACTATCTGTTCCTGATGGCATGTTAGAACGCTCCTGCATGTGGGCCTCTTACTGTTATACCCATGGACGATTCGTTGTCGTTGGTACATAGTCGTATCCCTAGTGTTTCAATCCACAAGTGAAATTGGCTGAGCTGCCCCTTTTGCTTTCTCTTTCCAATCCTTCTGTATAAATGTCTTTTGCTGAGTATTTGATTCACTCATGTCTGGATAACAGAGAATTACTTTCGTGCTCAGAAACTAATATAACTTTAGAAATAAGATCAACGGAATAAGAAACATAACTGGGATACTTGTGCTCTTAAGAAAATTTCACGGTAGTCCATGAAATTAATCTCAGTTCTTCAGTTTCCACGTTTTTATCAGGTGAAGCAACCATGTATCTCTGTTTTTATAACACCATCTGCGATGCTTGGAACTCTATTATTATCTTTGACTGATGTCCTACCTTGGTTTACAAACACAGGCTGGGCACAAATTTCCTACTTGGCTTGTTTAGAGAAGCATATAGGAAGTATATTTGAGAAATGATCTCAGCATTAGGCTGCTAATGTGAGAACAGAGGTTCTCTGGTTACTTTTTTGCTGTCAAAGAGCTTTATTCAGGTTTCGGCTAGCATAAGAAAAACATCTATGTTGCAGTTTGCCAATGGATGATGCATCAATACCTCTAGGCAGTTCCTCCTACGTGTGGAGTGTAAATGATGTTAAACACCGATCAATTTGTCTGTAGAATACTTAACCACGCGCTTGGAAGTGATTTTATTTGCGTGATCATAAAAGATGTGTCAATAGAAACTAGTGCACACACCACACAGTAGTTGTGTACAAGTCAAGTCATGACAACAACATCACATCACATCACACCACAATATGCGAGTCCGATCACATCACGGTCAAGTCGTGCAACTCCCCAAACGCACTCACACGTCTGCTCCGCCCCCTCCTGCTCCTGCTCCGGGAGGGGGAAGGTCGCCCGCGCCTGCTCCTGGAGGAGGAGGGCCGCCCGCCAGAATCTGTAGCAGATGGGGCTGGTTGGCCGTCACCCGGACATGGAGAAGCACCACCGCGTTGACGATGCAAAGGCACCCCATCACAAAGGCGAGGACGGTGGCGATCTCGTGTCTCTGGCATAAGGTCCGCATCTCACCAACACAAGTCCGCCTAAAGCTATGGTTCATGATGACGCCCAGCGCGGCCGCCCCCGCCCCCAGTTGCACAGGCGCAAAGATCTGCACATATATGTGATGATTAGTGAGTGAAGTGTGTATGCATGATGCGCTTATAGGGGTAAGTGTATGTGCATGTATGTGAGCATGTGTGATTGTACCGTATTAAAAAAAAGGTGTGCACGCATGATATAGCAGTCTAACATGGGCTACTGACATGCTTAATAGGTCTTTAGCTCAAGGCCAATTGAGCAAGTGCATGTATCATATTGATATCATCTTGATATTCATATATTATCCTTTATCGGAAAAAGCAGATGCACATACCCACTCGCAGATGACCACCGGGTAGGAGTAGTGGGCCTGGCCGTCCGGCCCGTCCTGCAGCCACTGCCACCCACGTAGGCTGCCGACATGCAGGAGAAGGAAGCACGAGCACGTGAAGATCGTGAAGAGGGTCGCCGCCTTCACAGCTGTGACGCCCCCGATTTAATCGTACACTAATCATGCACGCAAATGTGTACGATTAAGATCAGGGACTCACGGGAAGATATCACAACACAACTCTACAAATAAAATAAGTCATACAAGCATCATAATACAAGCCAGGGGCCTCGAGGGCTCGAATACAAGTGCTCGAATACAAGTGCTCGATCATAGACGAGTCAGCGGAAGCAACAATATCTGAGTACAGACATAAGTTAAACAAGTTTGCCTTAAGAAGGCTAGCACAAACTGGGATACAGATCGAAAGAGGCGCAGGCCTCCTGCCTGGGATCCTCCTAAGCTACTCCTGGTCATCGTCAGCGGGCTGCACGTAGTAGTAGGCACCTCCAGTGTAGTAGTCGTCATCGACGGTGGCGTCTGGCTCCTGGGCTCCATCGTCTGGTTGCAGCAATCGAGTAGAGATAGGGGAAAAAGGGGGAACAAGGCAACCGTGAGTACTCATCCAAAGTACTACTTAAGCAAGGAGCTACACTACATATGCATGGATATATGTGTAAAGGGCCATATCAGTGGACTGAACTGCAGAATGCCAGAGTAAGAGGGGGATAGCTAGTCTTAACGAAGACTACGCTTCTGGTCACCTGTCTTGCAACAGGTAGAAGAGGACAAGCAGAAAATCCTCCAAGTAACATCACATAGCAATAATCCTACCCGGCAATCCCCTCCTCATATCCATGAGAGAGCGACCACCGGTTGTATCCGCACTTGGAAGGGTGTGTTTTATCAAGTATCCGGTTCTAGTTGTCATAAGCTCAAGGTACAACTCCAAGTCGCCCCGCATCGAAGATCACGGCTATTCGAATAGATTAACTTCACTGCAGGGTGCACCATCTTACCCAGCACGCTTGATCCCATTTGGCCGGACACACTTTCCTGGGTCATGTCCGGCCGCGGAAGATCAACACGTCGTAGCCCCACCTAGGCACAACAGAGAGGCCAACACGCCGGTCTAACCCTAAGCGCGCAGGGGTCTGGGCCCATCGCCTCGAAAGCACACTCAAGACGTCTGTGACGCTGCCGGAAGCGCACTCCAGCCTAGTGGCGTTCCCACCAATCCGGCCAAGGCCAGCTCCGTCACGACGTCTGAAGTGCTTGGCCGATACCACGACGCCGGATACCCATAACTACTCCCGCGTAGATGGTTAGTGCGTATAAGCTCAGAGCCAACTCAGATCAAATACCAAGACCTCGTTAAGCGTGTTAAGTATCCGCGAACGCCGAACAGGCCAGGCCCACCTCTCTCCTAGGCGGTCTCAACCTGCCTGTCGCCTCCGCCTCAAAGATCCACTGCGGGTGCTCCATCACCGACCCGACTTTAGTCTCCACATGTATCATGTATAACGATATAGTATATACCGTGATCAACTCCCGAGTGATCACGGCCCGATAGTATAGCACGGCAGACGGACAAGAATGTAGGGCCACAGATGAAAGTACTAGCATCCTATACTAAGCATATAGGATTGCGTAAGGTAACAATGTATAACAAGGATGTACTATGCAAAGAAAGATAGGAGTATCTCGAAAGCGATAACATGCTACACTACTCTAATGCAAGCAGATAGAGAAGAGTAGGCGATATCCGTGATCAAGGGGGCTTGCCTGGTTGCTCGGCAAGAGAGAGGGGTCACAACACCGTAGTCGAATCGGCCAGCAGCGTCGATCTCGTAGTCTACCGGAGAGAAGAGGGGGAAGAAACACTGAATACCAGGTAAACAGATGCATATCGATGCATGACATGTCAAGAAGCGATGCTAGGCGTGCCCTAACGTGATATGAGGTGGTACTGGTTAAGGGGGGAAACATCCGGGAAAGTATTCCCGGTGTTTCGTGGTTTTCGGCGGAAGGAGCGGAGGGAAAGTTGCAGGTTCGATAGGTTAGGGGTGTGTGGCGGACGAGCGGACTGCGTGATCCGGATTAAATCACGCCGTTCGAGCAACTTTCATGTTGAAAACATTTTAATCCGAGTTACGGATTAAAAGATATGATTTTTAAAGATTTTATTAATTTACGGAATTTAATTAATTAATTAATTAATTCAAAAATGAATTTATGATGTCGACATGATGTCATGCCGACGTCAAGAATCAACAGGGTTGACTAGGTCAACCCTGACATGTGGGTCCCGTTCGTCATACTCTGTTTAACTAATTACCTTAGTTAAGTTTAATTAACAGTAGTTAATTAGGTTAATTAGTCATTAGGTTTAATTAATCAGGACTAATTAAATTGATTAATTACTTAATTAATTAATTAATTAATTAATTAATTAATTTTATTCATTATTATTTTTATTAATTATATTTATTCAAATTACTTTTCCTTTTTCTTTTATTTTAAAAACGTTCTGTGGGGGTGGGGCCCCCATGTCATATGCAGGGGTGGACCGGTCAGCCCAACTGACCGAGTCAATGTCGGGCCTGCCCACCAACTGGCTCAGCGGTGGCCCGGTCGGCCACGCCGGCAGCGTTAGCGCCCTGGCGTCCATGGCAGAAGGGCGCCGGAGCTCGCCGGAATCGTCGCCCGACGGCCAAAAGGGGCCGCGGGTGGGTGCGTTCGAATGGGGAGAGGACGCCGCGCCCATTGGTGGCAAGGCCACGGCCGGAATCGGCCGGCAACGGCGCCGGCGAGCGGCAGAGGCGGCGGGGTGGTTCGGGTCCGCGTCGACAAGGCCACGGGGCCGGGGTTACGCGCCGAGCACCACGGGCTCGGCCCGTGACCATTTGGTCACTGGGGCGCCAGCGACGAGTTCCACGACGTGGGCGTTGAGTGCGGGCTCACGGGCCGAGGCTCGGGCGAGGAGAAGGGAGAGGAGGCCGGGAGCACGTTCCGTGCTCGTGGCGGGGAAGGGAGAGGAGGGCCGGCTGGGGGGCGGCCGGAGCCGGGCGACGGGGGGCGGGGCGGTGGTGGCGCCGGGAGGGGGACGAGGGATAGAGGGATCCACGGAGGGGGGAGAGCTCACGGGGCGCAGGTCTCGAGGCGTGCAGCTGGGACGGCTGGGGCGACGGTGAGGAGGAGGGCGGGAGGCGGCCGTCGCGCTATGGACCCGGCGAGGTGGGGTGGGGGTCGGGTCGGCCCGAGGCGACGTGGGGGCTTGCGCCTCTTGTCGTTCGGGAGGAGGGAGGAGGTGAGGTCGGGCGGGGTGGTCGCCCAGCGTCGAGGCGACAGGATCTGAGCCGATCCAGATCAGCCAGGAGGAGAAGGGGATCGGGGAGGGAATGAGGGTGGGCTAGGGTTTCCACCGATGGGGGAATAAGGGGCGGCCGGTTGGGCGGGCCGACCCGGTTGGGCCAGGTGGGCTTGGCCCGATTGGGCCGATGGGGGGGTTTCTCTTTCTCTCCCCTTTTGTTTTATTTTGTTTTTCTTATTTTTCTTTCTATGTTTTAGTTTATTTAAAATATCCAAACACTTTACAAAAATGCGTGCACCCCACCATAATTAACTTGGTAATATTTGACAACCCCCGAACATTTTAGTTTTTATTTTTGAAAAGTTTTATCGTTTGCCTATGTTTTCAATTTGAATTTGAACCGGGTTCGAATCAACGTGAGTTTAATCACAGTAACCGAGGTGACGTGGCATCATTAGCAGGGATTACTGTAGCTTAATTATCCGGGTGTTACAAATCTCCTCCACTACAAGAAATCTCGTCCCGAGATTTAGGAGGTAGAAAGAAAGAGTGCGGGGTATTCATCTCGAAGACGATCCTCGCGTTCCCAGGTGGCTTCGTCTTCAGAGTGATTTGACACTGAACCTTGAGGAACTTGATCGCCTTCTGACGCGTGCGGCGTTCAGCTTGGTCGAGAATGCGGACCGGATGCTCTTTATAGGAGAGGTCCTGTTGTAATTCGAGCACTTCGTGGTCCACTGCTCGGATTGGGTCCTTGAAGCAGCGTCGGAGTTGTGACACGTGGAACACATCGTGAACCTGAGAAAGGTTCGACGGAAGCTCCAGTTGATATGCCACTTTTCCACGCCTTTCCTTAATAGTGTATGGGCCAATATATCGATGAGCTAGCTTGCCCTTGATCCCGACGGTGAGCACCCTTCATTGGTGTAACGCGAAGATAGGCCTTTTCGCCAAAGTTGATAGAGCATGTCTATATGATGACGGTCATACTGACTTTTCTGTCGAGACTGAGCAGTCTTGAGATTCTCACTAATAAAGTGGACTTGTTCTTAAGCATTTTGTATAATATCTGGACAGAAGAGTGGGCGTTCCCGCTTTCGACCAGTTCGTAGGGGTTCGGCACTTTCGACCATATAACACTTCAAGGGGGCCATCTTCGCACTAGCTTGATAGCTATTATTATAAGAGAACTTCAGCATACGGGAGAGATTCCTCCCATTTCTTGCGAAGGAAGCGACACAAGCTCGAAGCATGTCTTGAGAATTTGCTGACACGTTCAACTTGCCCTTGAGACTGCGGATGAAACGCAGATCGAAAGATAAGTGAGTACCCATAGCTTCTTGAAAACTTGCCCAGAATCTTGAAGTGAATAAGCTGCCACGGTCCGAACTGATAACCAATGGAATACCGTGAAGTGAAACAATTCTGGACATATAGAGAGTTGCAAGCTGACTAGCAGTGATCGTTTCTTTGACCGCCAGAAAATGAGCAACTTTAGAAAGCCGGTCAATGACGACAAGAATAGCATCATTACCTTTCTGCGATTTGGGAAATCCAAAGGACGAAGTCCATTTCAACATGGTCCCATTTCCATTCAGGAATAGAGATAGGCTGCAGAGTTCCAGCAGGCCTTTGATGTTCTGCTTTGATACGACGGCAAACGTCACACTCAGCAACATAGCGAGCAATGTCCTGCTTCATATTAGACCACCAGAATCTCTGGCGAATGTCTTGATACATCTTTGTACTACCAGGATGGATACATAGAGGCGTATCATGAGCTTCTTTCATAACCTTCTGAGTCATATTCAGGTTTTCCTTCTTACACGGCACCACTAGGCGGCCTTTGAAGTACAAGGCGCCATCATCGGTAATAGTGAAGAATGAGGGATTTCCTTCTTTGAGGTCTTGCTTAATCTTGTAGACTTCAGAGTCAAATCCCTGCATTGTCTTTATGGTGCCCACGAGATCGGGTTCAACAGCCAGGGTATAGAGGGAACCCTGGGAAACCACACGGAGATTCATCTTGCGGAACTCCGGAGGAGGAGGAGCGAGTGCACCCGGAGGAACAATATGGAGGTTCAGCTTTCTGAATTCTTCAACAAGTGAGGGCTGAACTTTGTGAACCTGAAGGTGGTTGCAGTAAGACTTATGCTCAAGGCATCAGCCATTACATTAGCCTTGCCTGGCGTATAGGAAATACCCAAATCAAAGTCTGCAACAGTCTCCATCCATCTCTGCCGACGGAGGTTCAGGTCTGGCTGAGTAAACAGATACTTCAGACTTTGGTGGTCGATGAAGATCTCGCAACGATTACCGAGAAGGTAATGTCGCCACTGCTTCAGTGCATGAATGACAGCAGCAAGCTCGAGGTCGTGTACTGGGTAGTTCTCTTCGTGAGGGCGCAATTGTCGAGAGGCATAAGCAACCACTTTGCGCTCTTGCATTAGGACACCGCCTAATCCTTGACGGGAAGCGTCGCAGTAAATGACGAAGTCCTTCTTAGTATCAGGAGGAGCTAGCACTGGGGCAGAAGTCAACTTGTCCTTGAGTGCCTGGAAACTTTCCTGACATTTATCTGTCCATTGAAACTTGACGCCTTATGCAACAAAGTTAGTCGAGGCACGGCAATCTTGGAGAAGTTCTCGACGAATCGATGACAATAGTCAAGTAGACCGAGAAAACTTCCGACTTGCTTAACGCTCTTCTGAGGAGTCCAATCGAGAATAGCCTGAACTCTTTCAGGTTGACGGCAATACCATCCTTAGAAATGACATGCCCAAGATAGGTTACTTCGGGAAGCCGTAATTCACATTTGGAGAACTTGGCATAGTGTTGATGCTCTCGTAGCTTTTCCAAAGACAAGACGAAGATGTTCAAGCATGTTCTTCTTCATTCTTGGAAAAGATCAGGATATCATCCAGATAAACCACGCATTTAACTTGTCGAGGTAATCCATGAATATATAGTTCATCAAAGCGAGAGAAGGTGGCTGGAGCATTGGTTAGGCCGAAGACATGACAGTGTACTCGTATGAACCATAACGAGTCACAAATGCGGTCTTGGGGATATCCTCCTCACGAACACGGATCTGGTGGTAACCCAACCTCAAGTCGATTTTCGAGAACACTGACGATCCAGCCAGTTGATCATAAAGATCATTGATCCGAGGAAGAGGATACTTATTCTGAATGGTAGCTTGATTTATGGGACGGTAGTCTTGGACTAATCGGTTTGTCCCATCCTTCTTCTTGACAAAGAGAGAAGGTGCTCCCCAAGGAGAGCAACTTGGGCGAATGAAACCACTTTGAAGAGATTTGTCGATTTCCTCCTTGAGCTCAAGGAGTTCATGCGGTGGCATCTTGTAGGGTCGCTTGGCTATAGGAGTGGTGCCTGGTTTCAGGTCGATGACGAATTCGACAGCTCTAGCAGGGGGAATCCCTGGAAGTTCTTCAGGAAAGACGTCTTGGAAATCGCAAACGACAGAATGTTTTCAATGCCCTCGAGGGTGCGGCGTTCAATGCATTCAATGCATAGAGCCTTGCCTCTCGGCATCCCGAACCGCATTTGAGCATTGTAGCTTATTATTTCATCGAAGGGTGTAGCAGATGGACGGTCTTAGTGGCGCAAACGATTGACGCAGATGCGCTTTCAACCAATCCATCCCCAAAATGAGGTCGATGTTAGACGCCTTCAGGATAATGGGAGGCATAGAATTCCAGCCCTTCGATTTCCACGGGACGCCGACGCCAACCATGGAGGTTTGACATTGTCCCAAGGGGTTTTTACCACTACCGAAGAGTTCATCTCCTCACACTTAACGTCGTGCTTGTATGCAAAGTCTTCGACATGAATGAATGCGATGCTCTGAATCGAATAAAACAGATGCAGTGTACCGAATTTACGAGGAGTGTACCCATCACAAAGAGTGGTGCTGGTCTTGAGCTTCGTTCGCATCAACGTGGTTGGCCCGAGCTTGACCATAAGGCTTGGCGGTGTTGTTATGGGCTGGGTGTTTCCACGGCCACCTTTGGAAGGGCGGTGATTACGGTTCTGTTGCATTCTCTAGCACAAGGCCACAGTTGTCCTTTGAAGCATAAGCCATTATTGGGGGTGGGAACAGGAGCTTGGGGTGGTGGAGCCGGAAGCTTTGGCTGCTTAGTTGTAGGCGGGGCGAGGTGCAGCATAGCTCGCCTTGGAGCAGTGCATTCGGTTGGTACATACTATTGGGAATCCATATCTTGCGCTTCATGCGACGGGCCCAAGATGAGCCCGTGTCACGGTTGCGCTGTTAGAGCTCTGGTATTCCTGCAGACCAGTTTCGACATTGATAGCTTTGTTCACCAGGTGGCGAAATCAGCAAAGTCGTGCACTAGAAGTGCGAGCTTGATGTCGCCTTGAAGGCCGTCACGGAACTTCTCCTGTCTGCGTGCATCGATTGCGATGTCCTCTTCAAGATAGCGAGACAAGTCCAAGAACTCTCACGATAAGCTTCAACAGTCTTGTTGCCTTGGGTGAGGTTATGAACTCACGCTTCTTCCGTCCATTACCCTTGAGGGATGAAGCGGGCACGGAAAGCAGCTTGGAAGTCCGCGGTGATGAGTGTTCCAACTGGCGCGTAATGCGCTGTGGCTGTCCCACCATTGAGCTGCGGGTCCCTTCAGAAGAAGGAAGCAAAGGTAACATAGCTGGCAGGGCTACATCAGCAGACTCCATCTCATAGGTGATGTCACGGAGCAGTCATCGACATCCGGTGGCTGGGTTGAGCTGCGGTACACGCCGGGTTCAGCGAATGAAATCCTGCAGAGTTGTTGCGTTTGGGTGCTGATTCATATTGGGGCGAGGGAACTGAGCCATCATGTTCTCCATGAACTGGCGATTCATCTCGAGCTGTTGGATCATACCAGCCATGTACTCAGGCGGTGGTGGGAAGTTGCCACCACGACCACGACCAGCTGGCCTAACCATCCTGCTATTATATAACAGGTAGTTCAGATTTGAGAAATTAAGCAAAGGACAGGAATCATTCATGATGAAACATGCATAATGAAAGCAGCACGATAGGAACTACATAGTAGTTGGCATATCTTACAAAAGGGATCATGCATAAAGTTCGATACATAGAGTTCAGTACATAGACTAAGACATCATAGGCGGCACGCAGGCTCGCGGCGAATGCATCTAACACTAAAAAGCAAGTCTACATCAGTCCCACGCTGCATCATGCGGAGGTAGTCATAGCCCGAAGCTGGTAGTGCGGCAGCGGATAGTCCTCCACGTTAGTGACACAGGGGCCGCGGATACTCGGTGCTGAATCCGGCGTCCGTGTGGCGTAAGAGGGCCAAGTGCGGAGAGTAGCCTCCCGTCGCCCGCCAACCGACACCCTGGGGCATCACGGTCCTGGCGGGGTAGATCGCAGAACGCGGCAGCTCTCCGGATCGGACATAGGGGTGCAGTAGCGTCAGAGCACGGTAAAGGTGCTGACGGGTGATGTACAACTCGTGGCGAAGAGCTCGGTTAGCTCGATCCAGCCCATCAGCATGCAGAACAAAGTTCGATGGTAGAAGGGCTCTCTGGTGACAAAGTGGAGTAGGCAGCAGTGTAGTAACCCTCCTCACCAACATCGACGCGATAGCAATGTGCTGAAGGGGAGGTGTCCAACTCTCGATACTCTGCACGAAGACGTGTCAGAGCAGCATAAGCAGCATCGTGGACTGCCATATCGATAGTCACTCCAACACCATGTGCGGTGTGCATCACAGTAGTGGAGTCATACTCCCGAGAGTAGAGGTGGACGATGGCACGGTACTGCTCCTGGTTATAGTCCTGGTACTCCTCAAAGACGGTGTACTCAGGGTGCCAGCGGTAACCCAGATAGGTCATCATCTCTGCTAGCACCGCAGGTGATCCCGAGGCACCAATGGCCGTCGTGTGGCGCACGACCTGCCTCGTGGGTTCCATCTCGAAAACAAAGACGCTTCAAAGGAGTCAAATGACGGTGTGGAAATTGATCAAAATACAATTCCAAGAAACAACTATGGCTTTATCCAACTTTGGGGTGAATGTGGTCACGGGATCCTAGTGTTAGTTAGTAAAATCGTTTAACCCGAGTAGAAGAGAGTTCGAGTCCCGGAGTAAAGGTCGAGGAGTAAAAGATCCTAGTACCACCCGATGGCGGCGTGGGCCCGTAAGCCACACAGCCAAGTTAGTAAAAGTTTTTGCAATGTCTAGACTCGACTTGACCAAGGAGTGTGGAAAGGATTCCTACAGCAATGGCTCGATACCAACTTTTGACGCCCCGATTTAATCGTACACTAATCATGCACGCAAATGTGTACGATCAAGATCGAGGACTCACGGAAGATATCACAACACAACTCTACAAATAAAATAAGTCGTACAAGCATCATAATACAAGCCAGGGCCTCGAGGGCTCGAATACAAGTGCTCGATCATAGACGAAGTCAGCGGAAGCAACAATATCTGAGTACGGACATAAGTTAAACAAGTTTGCCTTAAGAAGGCTAGCACAAACCGGGATACAGATCGAAGAGGAGTAGGCCTCCCGCACGATCCTCCTAAGCTACTCCTGTCGTGCGTCGTCGGCTGCTGCACGTAGTAGTAGGCACCCCAGTGTAGTAGTCGCCATCGACGGTGGCGTCGCTCACAGGCTCCATCGTCTGGTTGCAGCAATCGAGTAGAGATAGGGGGAAAAGGGGGAACAAGGCAACCGTGAGTACTCATCCAAAGTACTCGCAAGCAAGGAGCTACACTACATATGCATGGATATATGTGTAAAGGGCCAAATCAGTGGACTGAACTGCAGAATGCCAGAATAAGAGGGGGATAGCTAGTCTTAACGAAGACTACGCTTCTGGTCACCTGTCTTGCAACAGGTAGAAGAGGACAAGCAGAAATCCTCCAAGTAACATCACATAGCAATAATCCAACCCGGCGATCCCCTCCTCATTTCCACGAGAGAGCGACCACCGGTTGTATCCGCACTTGGAAGGGTGTGTTTTATCAAGTATCCGGTTCTAGTTGTCATAAGCTCAAGGTACAACTCCAAGTCGTCACATTATCAAGATCACGGCTATTCAATAGATTAACTTCCCTGCAGCGTGCACCATCTTACCCAAAGACGCTTGATCCCATTTGGCGGACACACTTTCTGGGTCATGCCCGGCCGCCGGAAGATCAACACGCCACAGCCCCACCTAGGCACAACTGAGAGGCCAACACGCCGGTCTAACCCTTGCCGCCAGGGTCTGGGCCCATCGCCTCGAAAGCACACCTCAAGACGCTATGTGACGCGTCGGAAGCGTACTCCAGCCTAGTGGCGTTCAGCCCAATCCGCGCTGGCCGCCGTCACGACGTCTGAAGTGCTTGGTGATACCACGACGCCGGGATACCCATAACTACTCCGCGTAGATGGTTAGTGCGTATAAGCTCGTAGCCAACTCAGATCAAATACCAATACCTCGTTAAGCGTGTTAAGTATCCGCGAACGCCGAACAGGGCCAGGCCCACCTCTCCTAGGCGGTCTCAACCTGCCCTGTCGCTCCGCCTCAAAGATCCACTCGCGGGTGCTCCATCAGCCGACCCGACTTTAGTCTCCACATGTATCATGTATAAAGTATATAGTATATACCCGTGATCAACTCCCGAGTGATCACGGCCCGATAGTATAGCACGGCAGACGGACAAGAATGTAGGGCCACAGATGAAAGTACTAGCATCCTATACTAAGCATATAGGATTGCGTAAGGTAACAATGTATAACAAGGACAAAGCTATGCAAAGAAGATAGGAGTATCTGAAAGCGAGAATATGCTACACTACTCTAATGCAAGCAAGATAGAGAAGAGTAGGCGATATCTGGTGATCAAGGGGGGGCTTGCACGGTTGCTCTGCAAGAGAGAGGGGTCACAACACCGTGGTCGAATCGCCAAAGCAGCGGCGTCGGTCTCGTAGTCTACCGGAGAGAAGAGGGGAAGAAACAATGAATACCAGTAAACAGATGCATATCGATGCATGACATGTCAAGAAGCGATGCTAGGCGTGCCCTAACGTGGTATGAGGTGGTCTTGGTTAAGAAACATCCGGAAAGTATTCCGGTGTTTCGTGGTTTTCAGCAAAGGAGCCGGAGGGAAAGTTGCAGGTTCGATAGGTTAGGGTGTGTGGCGGACGAGCGGATTGCGTATCCGGATTAAATCACGCCGTTCGAGCAACTTTCATGTTGAAAACATTTTAATCCGAGTTACGGATTAAAAGATATGATTTTTAAAGATTTTATTAATTTACGGAATTTAATTAATTAATTAATTAATTCAAAAATGAATTTATGACGTCGACATGACGTCATGCTGACTTCAGCAGTCAACAGGGTTGACTAGGTCAACCCCGACATGTGGGTCCCGTTCGCCATACTCTGTTAACTAATTACCTTAGTTAAGTTTAATTAACAGTAGTTAATTAGGTTAATTAGTCATTAGGTTTAATTAATCAGGACTAATTAAATTAATTAATTACTTAATTAATTAATTGATTTTATTCATTATTATTTTTATTAATTATATTTATTTAAATTACTTTTCCTTTTTCTTTTATTTTAAAAACGTTCTGTGGGGGTGGGGCCCCCATGTCATATCTTGAGGTGGATCGTCACCCGGTGGACCGAGTCAGCAAGTCGGGGGCCCTGGGCCCACCTGATGTGACGGTGGCCTCGGGTCGGCCACGTCGGCGGCCGGCGTTAGGCGCCCAGTGGGCGTCCGCGGCGAGTGGAGCTTCGCCGGATCGTCGCCGACGGCCAAAAAGGGGCCGCGGTGGAGTGCGTTCGAATGGGAGAGGACGCAGCCCATTGGTGGCAAAGGCCACGGCGAATCGGCGAACGGCGCCAGCGGCAGAGGCGGTGGTTCGGGTCCGTCGACAACGCGCTACGGCGGGCCGGGGGTTGGCCGAGCACCACGGCTCGGCCCGTGACCATTTGGTCACCGAAGCGCCATGACGAGTTCCACGACGTGGGGGCGTTGGTGCGGCTCGCACGGGCCGAGGCTCGGCGAGGAGAAGGGAGAGGAGGTTGAGCACGTTCCCGTGCGTCGTGGTAGGGAAGGAGAGGGAGGGCCGGTCTGGCGGCGGCCGAGCCGACCGTGGGGGGTGGTGGCGCTTGGGAGGGGGACGAGGAGAGAGGGATCCACGGGGGGGGAGTGGGAGCTCACTGCGCAGGGTCTCGAGGCGTGCAGCTGGGACTGGCCGGGCGACCGGTGAGGAGGAGGCGGAGGCGGCCGAGGCGACGTGGGGCTTGCGCCTGCGCGCCGGCCGGGAGGAGGTGAGGTCAGGCGGGTCGGTCGCCCGGCGTCGAAGCGACGAGATCGTGAGCCCGATCCAGATCAGCGGTGAGGAGAAGGGGATCGGGGAGGGGATGAGGGTGGGCTAGGGTTTCCACCGGCCAGGGATAAAGGGGCGGCCGGTTGGGCGGTCTGGGCTGGCCGATGGGCAGTGGGCTTGGCCAGTGGGCCAGTCAGAGAGGTTTCTCTTTCTCTCCCCTTTTGTTTTATTTTGTTTTTCTTATTTTTCTTTTTCTGTTTTAGTTTATTTAAAATATCCAAACACTTTACAAAAATGCGCGCACCCCACCATAATTAACTTGGTAATATTTGACAACCCCGAACATTTTAGTTTTTATTTTTGAAAACTTTTATCGTTTGCCTATGTTTTTAATTTGAATTTGAACCGGGTTCGAATCAATGTGAGTTTAATCACAATAACCGAGGTGACGTGGCATCATTAGCAGGGATTACTGTAGCTTAATTATCCGGGTGTTACAACAGCCCTGTTGAGTTGCATTTGCGCACAACGAGACCATGTCAGTTCGACAATATCAATTTTGCACGGGGCGGCGGGGGGAGGGGGGTACTTACACGAAACCCTAGACGATCAGCGTGGAGCTGGGAGAGGGCATCGGCGCAATGACGAAGGCCGCCACCGCCAGGACCGTGCACACCGCCCTCGACACCAACAAGAAGTAGTCTCGGCGATCCATCTGAGACGGAATAACAAAAACATGCATGAAAACTATGTTAGTTGCAGAAATGTAATAAATTAGAGGTTGCATAATTTTAAAACCAGAACCAACATCATATTCATTTATAATGAATAATACTTCCTCTGTTTCTAGATATAAGTGTTTTTACATATTTCGAAATGAGTGAATCTACACTCTAAACTATGTATATATGCATCCGTATTAGTTCATATTGAAATCTCTAAAAAGACTTATATTTAAAAACAGAGTGAGTAATACATTTGGCTAAGGACAAATTTAATTTTGGGGCATATTTAAAAGGAGTGTGGGTGTACAAGGCCATGGCAGGTTTTGTGCGTGTGTGGCCGGGTTCATAGGCAAACCCTGAACGAATTCAGAGGATCTCCTATATGCCGCTCTCCGTGGCAAAGAGTCTGCGTTTCGCACAGGTAGTTCACCAAACTGGGCCGGCCCATGAAGATAGCGACCGACAGCGATCCCATACTATAGCTCAAAAAAATGTCACGGTCGTGAGGATTCGAACCAAGGTTCTAGTGCTATACGCATCACGATGCTACTGATCATATTGCAGCCCCAAACGAATAGAACCAAACCCATCCGAATTATCTTTGTAATTTCCAAAGCAACTTTTCTAATATTTGTGATCAAATTTTTAAAAAACAGTAACATTCTCGAAAAACAGAAACATTTTTTGGAAATCATGAAAAAAATTGAAATAGGAAAATATTTTGAAATTCCAAAACAAAATTTGGAAAAGTGAACATTTTTTTCAACTCCCAAAAAAAATTTGATAACACAAACATTTAAAAAACTTTATTGAACAATCTTTAAAATGGGAGAATTTTTTGAAACTCCTGAAAATACTAAAGCATGTACATTTTAAAAAATGTGAACAATTGTATTGTTAAATTTTTAAAGAAAATGTTCCGATATATTTTGAAAATACGAAAAATAATTCACATCTCCTAACGATTTTATAAAAATGCGCACACATTTTAATTTATGAAAACACATATATTTTAGAAAATTCAAACATTTTTTAAAAGTACAAACGTTTTTAAATTTAGAAAAAAGTTCTGAAACATTTATTTGGTTGAAAAATAAAAATTAATCTTGAAAGAAAATAAACAGAAAACCAAAAAAACCCAAAACAAACAGGAAAACCGGTGAAAAGAAAAAACGGTTCAGGGAACCTTGTAGAGGGTTCGCAAAACTGGCTGGCTAGCTGTGGTAAAATGGGCCTGCCCATTCCGTGTCAGGGGATGGTTTGTTGACCGGCCCATAGACATGCACTGTAGTTAGAAAGCAACATCATGCTGAAGGGAATTGGAGTTTATTCAAAAAAAAAAAACTGAAGGGAATTGGATGTTGGATGACAACCCAACAAGCCCCACAGGGACTGTAGATGTTCTTTGGGGTTGATGTTTCTTTCTTCAACAGTATTTTTAGGGTTGATGTTCATGTTACCATGCTTGACGTGTTGAGAAAGGCGCGGCTCTGTTCTCAAAAGGAAAAAAAGAATGAGAGTTCATGTTACGATGCTTGGCCGAGAAAACATGTTTTTTTTCCTTTTGTTGAAAAGAAGGTAGAGAGATAAATTTCTAGCTACCTAATACTCCCTCCGTTTCTAAATATAAGTCTTTTTAGATATTTTAAATAGACTACAACATACAGATGTATATAGACATGTTTTAAAGTATAGATTCACTCATTTTGCTTCATATGTAGTCACTTGTTGAATATCTAAAAAGACTTATATTTGAAAACGGAGGGAGTATATTTGGAAAGCCTGCATGGGCCTACAGCTACAAAAGGGCCATATATAAATAAAAGAAAACAAAGAAACAACATAAATCAATCACGTCACCTAAAAAAAACCTAAATAAAAGGAATTTAGTCACTAAATCCGCCCGACCAGTCTGCAGTTGCTTTGTCCCTGCCCACTTTAGGTCACTCGTACCAAATCGATGAAATCACCACATGTCGTATCCGTGTGTCGCTGGGCAAGCACATGGGGTGCACAGCACAGGACACCAATTTTTTTCGAGTATATAATATATAGTGTAGTATGATTTATGAAGGGGCAGCTACTAGTAGCTAGGCATCTGGGGTCAAAGTTTCTACTTTTCGAAAACACAAGGACAGCTAGCTACGCGCACGCAGCCTCTAAATTAATCCCTTCCTCTAAATTAAGTCTTGAGGTCATTTTGGGAAGAAAAAATCGAGCTCGCCCACCCCGCCCACGGGTTCCAGGCGGATTCCTTCTTACTTGCTCTCTTTAATGAAATTTCCTTCTTTGGCAATTCATGCCATTTGACACACAGATGTCTCATATTTCTGTGTGGGGGAATTGCTGAAGATAACTTGTAAGAAAAAGGTTTTGGTGGCCTAGGCATTCCAAATCTTAAGGAGGATATTAATCTTAGCTTGATGCTTTCCAAGAACAAAAAAATTGATGCTTTGCTGGAGGTGAACAAATTTGGGTTAAGCTGGTTGACCACAATTTGAGTAAAAAAAAAATCACCATTTGGTATGGACATTATGACCAAAACAACAAGAAAAAGAAAATTATATTCTTTGAAACATAAAAATGAAAATGAAAGATATTTTGGTGCACGTGAATTAGACGGAGTTGCTTTTGGTAATGAATACCCTGATATTTTCCCTGGCTGACAATGTTTCTGTTATGGATGAATCCCTGCCAACTGCCTGATGGCAAATGGATAAGTGTAATTACAAACAGAAAGGCTTGTGACTTGTTACATAGAAATCAAATCCCTCCATGATGTGTCTGTTATGGAATGTTGAGAGGATTTTCATTGGAAAAACTGATTCTGATGGTGGATCCTTACCTTGGTCGGGTTTTAACAAGGAAAGCGTTTGAAACCTTACCGTTGCTCGACATAAATTATGTGTTGTGACAGTGGTTAAAAGGAAAAATGGTGAGTTTGTTTGGCTATGAACCTAAGACCAACATCCACCTTGTTGGTTCGACCTTTTTTATTTGTAAAAACTCTGGTCTGCTCTCTGATCCAGAGTAGAATTCATTATGGAAACCTTTTTGTGGGGAAGAGATGAGAAATGTCATGTTTTGGAGGAAAATGGGTTCTTCTTCAGGCTAGCAGTTTGTCAAAATCCCTTGTTACTTGCTCTTTGTTATGAAACTCCCTGTGTTTTTGGGATTGTTGATGGTAAACCAAAAACATCACTTGACCCATTGGGGGCACGGTTTGTAAGATCAAGGATTCTGGTGGCCTGGGCATTCCAAATCTTAAGGAGGATAATAATATTAGCTTGACTGGTTCCTAGACCCAAAAAAAAACTACTTTGCTGGAGATGACAAAATTACATTTTGGGTTAAATTGGTTGACCACAATTTACTTGTGTGAAAGAAAAAAAATCACCATTTGGCATGTAGGCATATACTCTATGAATCCAATGATTTGTGGGAAGAATAGCAACTGAAAGAAGATTGCATGTTCAAATCAAGAGAAGAAGAAGAAGCGGACGTGTAGTACCTGACGGGATCTGGCGAGGGGGCACCGAAGTTGATGCGGGCGGCGAGGGCGAGGAAGGCTCGGGCCTCGGCGTCGGTGCGGTAGAGCGACCCGTTGAGCGGCCTGAGCTCAAGGGTGGAGATAAACGGCCGGCCGGTGGTGGCGTTGGAGAGGCAGACGGAGACGGTGGAGGACTGCGCCAGGACGACGGCCTCGCGGGTGACGAGGCGTGCACCGTCGTAGACGACGACGGGGGACCAGCGGGTGGCGCCGAGGTAGAGGTCGAACTCCGGGAAGGCGCTGTGCCGTCGTAGACGACGACGGGGGACCAGCGGGTGGCGCCGAGGTAGAGGTCAAACTCCGGAAGGCGCCGTCGCCGTCGAAGCCGGCGTAGAGGAAGGTTCTTGTGGACAAGGTAAGCGCCTGGTGGCGAGGGGAGCGCGTAGCAGTGCTTGGCGCCGTCGGACGGGAAGGCACACAACGTGGTGTATTGGGTGTCTTGTTCTTGGGTGGAGGTGGTGGTGTTGATGGGGGTGCCGGTGGCAATGAGGGCGGCGTCGGAGGTCCTGCCAGGGGCGGAGCCAGGAAGTTTTGCCAATGGGTTCACTAAGGATTTGAACATGAACTAACGATTGTCTGCGGTGGTAGAGGGTGCTAATAAATCCAGGTAAGCTCTCCCAAAAATCCGACCACGGTGGAGGCTAATGCCCCGGATGATATGTACATAGGTCTACCTCAGATTAGTTTTACAACCTCATACTAACACTCAAAGGACAATATAAGGAACTGAGATAGCATACCACATATAATTGTTACATAAAACTACATGATGAGTAAATATCAGTTGAATGAAAACATAAAACCCCTTTTCAAACGTTTCAAATAAAGTAGTCAAACGCACAACTTTGACTTTCATAGGTAGTTAGATAAGGTATTCCTTGTAAACAAAGCAAAATGACATGTTAATTTCTTAAGTTGTAAATAAGTACTATTAAGCGGAACATGTAGAGTCACTGCCATTTCCAAGTTTCTTTGATCTTTCATCGTTACTACTTACTAATAGTAAGAAAAATCTCATCCATTAGCAAATTAGAAAACCACTCTTTGATTGATCACCCATTTTATTACATATTTTGTTGACAACAATCATATATCAAAAGCACTGGTCAATTAATTCCATGGAAACTAGCAATATCAATACTAGCTTTGCAGGTTGATAGACCAAAGTAAAAGGAGTATGTTTACTTGCCTTGCACCATTAAATATCGGTAATTCCATCAGGACCAACATCATGCAGTTTATCTAAATCAAAATCATCTCGATAAAACTCAGCCAGTTTAGTAAGCTCCTGACATTATAGACAACACATAACTCTTCTCCTAATCTCAATCTTACTTTACTAAAACTTTTTATGTATTCTTGGATTCCCTTCGGATTAGTCATAATATGACAATTAATTTAAACGAGATTCTATTAAAAGGCTATGTGGGACTAGGAGTAGCGCATCATTTGTTTGCTTGCCTATAAGGGTGGCCTTGAAGTACATGATTTATTATATTTATCATGATATAATGACCGTCCTTTTTGCAAAATGTTGTTCCATACTACTCCCTCCGTTTCTAAATATTTGTCTTTCTAGAGATTTCAACAAGTGACTACATACGGAGCAAAATGAGTGAATCTACACTCTAAAATAGGTCTATATACATCCGTATGTGGTAGTCCATTTGAAATTTCCAAAAAGATAAATATTTAGGAACGGAGGGAGTAGATCAAGGTTTGACAAAAAAAGCTATCATATAATTAAGGTTGGATAAGACTTGTACAAGCGGGACAGGATATGCTATCGCGTGTAATAATATTTTGAATAGCAATTGTCGGCTTGCCGCTGCTGGTTGCCAGCGTGAGGGCGGTGAGAGAGATAATACGGATATTTTCTATGCCGGCTTGCCGCTGACATATGCCGTATGTCAGCGTGAGGGCGATGAAGGTGACGAGAGTATTCAGATTTATTTTCCATTCACAAAAATAAATTTATTTACTTCTGTCCATTGCGGCGGTGAAGCAACTCAATCTGAAGATCATGCGTCTAGCCAGCTGCGAGCTACCAAATTGATTTATTTTATTTGGGCTTGCACACTTGCACTGAATATATGGACTAAAAGGTTTTTTGTCTAATGCAGGTAGGTAGTCAATGGGTTCAAACATGGTTTCTTGTTGGGTTCAGGCATCAAGTACATGTAAAGCGCTACGTTATCAATTAAAATTTTGTTGGTGTCATTTGCACCCAATGCTTCTATGCTAGCTACGCCTCTGGGTCCTGCGACGAAGAAGACGAGGACGACGGCTCGGGCAGGTGTCTCCGACCAGGTACTGAGAACAGGAGGTTGAAATTCAGCGGTCGGATTTTAATATATCGCTCCCTCACTACTGCCAATCATTCACCCTTATTGCGGGTGAAGCAGCACAAACAGAGGCGGAGCCAGGAAGTTTTGCCAATGGGTTCACTAAGGATTTGGACATGAACTAACGATTGTCTGTGGTGGTAGAGGGTGCTAATAAATCCTGGTAAGCTCTCCCAAAAATCTGACCACGGTGGGGGCTAATGCCCCCCCCCCCCCGGATGATATGTACATAGGTCTACCTCAGATTAGTTTTAAAAACTCATACTAACACTCAAAGTACAACATAAGGAACTGAAATAGCATACCACATATAATTGTTACATAAAACTACATGATGAGTAAATATCAGTTGAATGAAAACATAAAACCCCTTTTCAAACGTTTCAAATAAAGTAGTCAAACGCACAACTTTGACTTTCATAGGTAGTTAGATAAGGTATTCCTTGTAAACAAAGCAAAATGACATGTTAATTTCTTAAGCTGTAAATAAGTACTATTAAGCGGAACATGTAGAGTCACTGCCATTTCCAAGTTTCTTTGATCTTTCATCGTTACTACTTACTAATAGTAAGAAAAATCTCATCCATTAGCAAATTAGAAAACCACTCTTTGATTGATCACCCATTTTATTACATATTTTGTTGACAACAATCATATATCAAAAGCACTAGTCAATTAATTCCATGGAAACTGGCAATATCAGTACTAGCTTTGTAGGTTGATAGACCAAAGTAAAAGGAGTATGTTTACTTGCCTTGCACCATTAAGTATCGGTAATTCCATTAGGACCAACATCATGCAGTTTATCTAAATCAAAATCATCCCGATAAAACTCAGCCAGCTTAGTAAGCTCCTGACATTATAGACAACACATAACTCTTCTCCTAACCTCAATCTTACTTTACTAAAACTTTTTATGTATTCTGGAATTCCCTTCGGATTAGTCATAATATGACAATTAATTTAAACCAGATTCTATCTGAATAAAAGGCTATGTGGGACTAGGAGTAGCGCATCATTTGTTTGCTTGCCTATAAGGGTGGCCTTGAAGTACATGATTTATTATATTTATCATGATATAATGACCGTCCTTTTTGCAAAATGTTGTTCCATACTACTCCCTCCGTTTCTAAATATTTGTCTTTCTGGAGATTTCAACAAGTGACTACATACGGAGCAAAATGAGTGAATCTACGCTCTAAAATATGTCTATATACATCCGTATGTGATAGTCCAATTGAAATCTCCAAGAAGATAAATATTTAGGAACGGAGGGAGTAGATCAAGGTTTGACAAAAAAAGCTATCATATAATTAAGGTTAGATAAGACTTGTACAAGCGGGACAGGATATGCTATCGCGTGTAATAATATTTTGAATAGCAATTGTCGGCTTGCCGCTGCTGGTTGCCAGCGTGAGGGCCGTGAGAGAGATAATACGGATATTTTCTATGCCGGCTTGCCGCTGACATATGCCGTATGTCAGCGTGAGGGCGATGAAGGTGACGAGAGTATTCAGATTTATTTTCCATTCACAAAAATAGATTTATTTACTTCTGTCCATTGCGGCGGTGAAGCAACTCAATCTGAAGATCATGCGTCTAGCCAGCTGCGAGCTACCAAATTGATTTATTTTATTTGGGCTTGCACACTTGCACTGAATATATGGACTAAAAGGTTTTTTGTCTAATGCAGCTAGGTAGTCAATGGGTTCAAACATGATTTCTTGTTGGGTTCAGGCATCAAGTACATGTAAAGCGCTACGTTATCAATTAAAATTTTGTTGGTGTCATTTGCACCCAATGCTTCTATGCTAGCTACGCATCTGGGTCCTGCGACGAAGAAGACGAGGACGACGGCTCGGGCAGGTGTCTCCGACCAGGTACTGAGAACAGGAGGTTGAAATTCAGCGGTCGGATTTTAGTATACCGCTCCCTCACTACTGCCAATCATTCACCCTTATTGCGGGTGAAGCAGCATTCTTGAAATCGGACCTTATGGGCAGGTATGAAAACGACGTACTACATTCTTGGCTACCTAGCATAAGACAAGCGACCTACAGGAGAGAATACCTACGTGAAAACCAAGTTTTGGTGACGTCAAGAGAATGGGATTGTGAGACGGACGGGGTACAACACAATAATGTAGGGGAGAATACCTACATGAAAACCAAGTTTTGGTGACCTCAAGAATGTGACGTTCTATTAGCATGTGAAATTCTCAAGTTCAAATTCGTTACTATCTATGAGGAAGAAAAAAACAAAATCAGCAATGAATAGGAAATGCACTATTTGTTGCTTAATATTTTCTTTTCGTAACTCGCAAATGGTAATTCGTATGAACTTGAAATTTTACATGGAAGTACAGCATCACCCTCTTAACATCCTGCAACTTTTACAGTTTTTTTCGAAACTTGCAAACGTGGTTTCCATGAAATTTTCTTTAAAACTTGGGTTTCATGTGATATTCTCTCGTAATGTAATAGTAACAACTCCTGGGCTAGATATGTCAGAAAATATTAAATGAAGTAAACATTTTTGTCAAGAACCCACAAGTATGCATACAGTAAAAAAAGGACTTCACCGTAATTAATTCCCAACAAAATCAGACCCGCATACAGAATCTCTCTTACTACTAAGTATATATAATCTCAAAACGGGCATCCAAAAGTTGAAGGGTATACATATACGTACCTATGTACCTGTGGGTGGGTACAGCCATGATTGCTTCCAAAACTTGTGACCCGGCACATGCACCCCAGTCTTTTTCATAGTTTTTCACCAAAGAAGCACGTTATGGGACAAAGGGAGTTTGGACAAAGGGGGTTTAGCTGGTCAGGACAGCGACCCCATCGCACGAGCAGGGCGCTTGTTGGTGCCAACGTAATTAAAATTTTCACTTTCTCCAAACCTAATGTGTCTGAGCACGTCGGCCACTTGACTTAACGTGGCCCCACTAGACTGATGTTCCATTGGAAGCCATGCACTTGCACCGTTAACGTTGATCTTGTAAACTAACACCAACTAGTAGTGCCCGTGCGTTGCCACGGGTTCTTGAAATATTTTATTAGAGTTACATGTTAAATTTCACACATACAAACAATTAACACAAACACAATTATTTAATAACTGAAGTCCATTATTGCAATGTAATTGGATAACATAAAAGAAAAATTAACGAATGTCCATGTAACAAACTGAGTGATGTTCCAACTGAACATCTATTACAAAACTATTAATATCTAGATGATGCGCTTAAGAAATTCTTTCACAATATCAGGAAAGTTTCCTCTAGCTTCATTCCCACGATGTTTTAGCAAGTATAATAAAAAATCCTTCCTCAATTCATACCCATCCTGCAGAAACAACACATGTAGTTAGTATGACAATTTCACGTCGAAGGTATTAAAACATGTAACGCACAATACTCACCGCGCAAATCGGCTTCACCAATTCTTTACCGTTCCACCAGAGCATAAAATGAAAAATAAAATAGCCAGACACATTCCTGCAAAAATTTAAATTAATAATATAAAAATTATAGTGATAACAAAAGTTAATATTCTTGTTATGAATTCATTACCCGTCTACACTCGTTGGAACACCGAACGGAAATAAACGTTGACATTTAGATATATCATAATTCCAACCAGGCATCTTTATTTCGAGTGCTTCTTTGAAATCCCTTGCAAAACTTTTTAATTTCAGTGAATGCCTCCAGTTTTTATCCTCTGACGATTGTAATGTTTGAATAGGATCCATAATATATAGACGACGTGCCTCTTTGTCGATGACGTACAAGATGTATCGGCCGATGGATGCATAGGGAAGATAAATCTACAAGTGGAGCTATTAGAAACAACAACAAACCATGATAACGATGGACAAAATATTTTATTTACCTTATTGCAAGATGAGATGTCGTTCTCCATCCCAGGCCAGCTATCAAATAATGTTGCCAACGTCTGGATAGTTTCCTTCTCACAAAACTTCTGACCTCGTGTTGACTCTAGCATCATGGACTAAGTAAAAGAAGAAATATTTTTTCAACATGTTGATACTAATGTCACATAGAATGAAGAGTTACGATAACATACACAAAATCGTAGATCCATGTAGTGTATAGGAGGGTATGTGAACAATACTCCCTCATCACATGCCAACATACGCACGGCGGTGTTGAAGCAATTATTGTCCATAGGCTGCTCCATCTTAAGTATGCACTGAAGTTTCTTAAGACTTAAGCTCATTGGATCGGGTGTGCAGCTCCGGACCCATACCTTCCTGTAATTTGGATGGTAAGAAGAACAATAATATACATCCGCACATTAAATATTGATACATGATACTTACTCCAAACACCCGGCATCATCGATCGACATGATGTACTTGCAGAGGTCTGCAAGTATTTGACGTTGGTCCATGGGAATGATAGTGATTGGGGCAGGATGTTTGTCTTCGACTACGTAGAAGGATTATCCAGGATCTCGAGATCAGAATTAGCTAAAGTTTCTTCGCTGACAGGTTGATGGTATATGGGACATCCTTTTAGCTTATTAAGCTCTGAATCGAGCAAAATGACTGCTAATTTTTGACGAAAATGTTTCATATCCTCCTACAAAAATTTTATACAAAAAAATTATATAATATTTTCAGATAAAATAACGAGATAATGTATAAAAATGAAATACCTGGGTGAACTGGTCTGACAGTCCATGTGATGTCCAATATTCCATATAATTTAGCATAAACAATCCACATGATACGCTATAATATTATAAAGTAATGATTTAGAATATCACACAGATGAATCAAATAAACAAACCATTTTAACAATTGCTTACCCATCGGTTTGTATTGCCTCCTGAACTTGCTCTTGAACCGTCCATTTTGTAACATTGAGATCGGGCCACTTATCACCTCTGATAAACTCCAGACTCTGCTCTGCAAGTTTCAGCCATTTTTCGAGCCCCCGTAACTATCATATGAGAAATGTTAGGGATGAAGTCAAACAAAACAAATGTTAAGATGAGTAAAAAATTAGATAGTTACCGTAGTAGCATGGTCATTGCGTTTGACATTCTCACCAAGTGAGTCCAATACTTGGATCTCTCGTTTTTTGGCATTGGCGACTACTAGATACCAATGGTAGCCCGGCATGTTAATCGGAATGAATAACTGGGTAAATATCATACGAATCACAGTCACAATTAGATATAATTATTAATAAATCATTAGACATATGAACTAAATAAAAAAAATCCATAATTATATGCATGGATAACAAGACAAAAACTAACCATATCTTGCTGTAGATAAGTATTAACATGACGCACGATGCGATGATATTTTGATGGGTCGATGTCTCTTTCACCGTCTTCTTTTATCTGGCCAGATACAAACGTGCTAATAATGTGTACCTTTTCACCCGCTCTGTCTTGTAGATGGTCGTGAGCAAGCATGCAATATATGTAAGCATTTATCACCTGTAAACAACATTTAGAATATATTTATATTTTATGATATTATATATTGTTCATATTATTGATTACAAAGTTTGTGCAATTGGTCTTACACCGTCATGTAAGAACATATCATTTTTTATAAGGCATTTTAAATCGTCGGTTGCTAACAAGGCATCTCCAATGTCCACGAACTGGGTATTCTTGGGGGCAGACTTTATTGATTCGATGACTGTAATATCTCTAGGGGTACAAACATAGTCTGTCAAATTCATAAAAAGTGAGACAACTTAGTAACAAAAAAATGAGCAAAATTAGTTGAATACAAAAGGCAATATCACAAAAATAAGATCGATAATAATATAAACATATATCTTGTGGGATAACATGCAAATTAGCATCCTTTTTTGGTTTGTTATGAGATATAACCTCTTCGACGTTATTATGTTGTGAATATCCGGTCCCTTCCAGCGACATTGCATCTGAAACCTCCATGGATTCTTTCTGTGCATCTCCAAAGTCCATATCCATGTCTCCTATATTCTGATAAAACAAGAATAAAAATAGACCATTCATATTATCATCTATAATATACATACAGAGTAAGTTTAGCTATATGCACCTCTTCTCGTGATGTTTCAGTGCGGACTGTCATTGTTACATCAGTGCGTATGTCGGAACCCATCACTTTATATCTATGCGGAAATATAAATAGGATTTTTTTATGCATCATATAATGTGAAACTGACACAACTATATTATCTGTGATAAAAAATGCTTTTGATTATATTAGAAAAATATGCAGTTCAAATCATTTTACTAATACAACAATTCAAGGAAACAACAAACTCTAATGTTCATATATAAGTAAGTGGTCATCTGAAATTGCTTAAATGATTTTAAATTAATTACATATGCTATTGAAATTTGAGAAACAAAAAAAAATTCTAAATAACCAACATTAACCAAGTATATGTGTTTTTTCTAGTTTTTTGATCCCCTTAGTATATGTAATAAGAATAATCACAGCCCGGCCAGGTTAACATGCGGTAAGCAAAACACGGGAGCCTTCGCTGAAGGCAGGGGGCGACTGGGCCGGCCCATTTGGATGTAACGAGCTCCAGCCTTGTAGAAAACTGGCTAAAAACTAACAACATGTAATAAATCTTAAAAAAAATCTAAGGAACTATTGTAACCCGCAAAAATAATCTTGCGGAGCGACCTATTAAGTATCAAACTTATTTTGAAAAAACTCAAAAAATGCATAGTGATGATAAATATTGTAATATAAGTTGAACAATTTTTTAATACAATTTTCAAATTTTTGTAATATACACTTAACCAATTTCAAAAACACAGTTGAACAATTTATAATAAATGTTGAATAATTTTTATATATTCACTTAACATTTTATAATAAATGCTGAACAATTTTGTAATGGATGATGAACTATTTTAAAAAACCATGAACATATCCTTAATACCGTTGAACACTGTTGTGACATGCAATGAACCCTGTATATTATAATAAAAACGAAACAATATAAATAAAGAATAAAAAAGTATAGGAAAAAATATAAACAGAAAAAAACAGAGAAAAAGGAAAAAAACATTTTATAATAAATTTAAACAGAGAAAAAGGAAAAGAAAAGTATTTATAATAAATTTTATAAACATATTTTTTTTGTAATATACACTTAACAAATATAAAAAACACAGTGATTATATATTCACTTAACATTTTATAATAAATGTTGAACAATTTTGTAATGGACGATGAACTTTTGAAAAAAAGAACATTTCCTTAATACCGTTGAAAACTTTTGTGACATGCATTGAACTCTGTATATTATAATAAAATCAAACATTATAAATAAAGAATAAAAGAGTATAGGAAAAAAATATAAAAAGAAAAAAAGAAAAAAAGAGAAAAGGTAAAAGAAAATAAACAAAAAACACAATGATTATATATTTTTGTAATATAAGTCGAACAATTTTTGAATACAAATATGAAAATTTTGTAATATACAGATAACAAATTTAAAAAACACAGTGATTATATATTCATTGAACATTTTATAATAAATGTTCAACAATTTTGTAATGGATGATGAACTGTTGAAAAAAACCATGAACATTTCATTAATACTATTGAACACTTTTATGACATGCAGCGAACTCTGTATATTATAATAAAAACAAAACAATATAACTTAAAATAAAAAAGTATAGGAAATAAGATATAAACAAAAACCCAAAAACAAATAAAAGAGAAAAAGGAAAAGAAAAAACAGAAAAAAAAAGCCATGCCCGCCTGGACGGGCCTGTTGCGCGGCCCGCCACCACGGCCCACCTGGCACGCAGCAGCACTAAAGCGACGCGGCGTCGCCCGTTCCCCTCCCCCCGCTGCATTCTACCTAACCTACCTTATCCTCTCGTCTCGCTCACTCTCTCATCTCTTCTCGTCTCACTCACACAAACCCTCTCGCCCTTTCCCCTCCCCCCGCCGCATCACCGCCCGCGTCGATGAGCAGGAAGCCCCACTTAGGGCTGGAAAAAAAGCTCGAAACTCGCGAGCTAAACAAGTAGCTCGTGACTCAGCTCAAATCGACTCGAACTCGAAGAATAACGAGTCGAGCCGAGCTTTGGTTTAAGATCGTTTATAGACCAAGTTAAACGAGCCAATCTCACGAGTACACGTGTAACTCGTTAGGCTCGATACAATAGATTAGCCACGCCCAATACAAAGAAAGATCAGCCACTCAGCACCCTACGTCCCATGCGCACAACACAAGGCCCGACCGTTGAAGGCCCAACCGCCTAGGAGCATCATGCATTACAAGGAAATTACAATTGTTTAGTGATATATATGTTTAATATATACATAATCATTTTTATCATATTTGAGGGATTTATGTCCATATCTTTAACGAGCTTAACAAGCTAAACGTGCCAGCTCGCGAGTTATACGAGTCGAGCCAATCTTGGTTCTGAGCTCGTTATAGTAACGAGTCGAGTCGAGCCAGCTCGTTAACGAAACGAGCTCTAGCGAGTCGAGCCGAGATGGCTCGACTCGGCTCGAATTCCAGCCCTAGCCCCACTCTCCCGCCCGCCGGCCACCGCATTGGTCTCCTGCATCCACTGACCTTGGGGCTGCCTACTGTGGGCTGCGCGACCGAGCGGGACGGACGGGGCGCGCTTCCTGGAGCACCTGCGGGTGATGGATGCGGTCCCGTTCCGGTCGGATCCGCGGTGGTGGTACTCTCCGGCGATGTCGCAACTGGATCCGCAGCGACACGTCCATATCTGCAACGACACAGCTCCGGTGAGCCACTACCCATGCAGGACAAATCAATTCAACGCGGGCTGCTCAGATCCGCCCCTCCTCGTCTTCTTAGCCACTGAACTCCTTCTCTATTCTCTCTGTGCCGCGGCGCCATGAGCCAACCTCACATGCACAGCGAGGACGACGACTGCTTGCCGACGCCGCCGCCCTCGGCAAGGAGGGATGACATGCACAAGCACTCGGCATGGATCCGCAGCGGCGCTCCTCTCCGGCGATGTCGCAGGTGGATCCGAGGCGATGCGTCCCGATCTGCAATGCCACAGCTCCGGTACGCCACTCCCCATGGCAGATCCGCCCCCTCCTAGTCTTCTTCGAATGTTTCTAGCGTGCTGATGTGGTTCTCTGTTCTTTCTGTGGCGCGAGGCCATGACCAAACCTCGCATGCACGGCGTGGATGGCGACTGCTTGCCGACGCTGCCGCCCTCAGCGAGGAGGGATGACATGCACAAGCACTCAGCACGCTGTGCACCGACCGACGCGCCGCGGGGACACAGCCACCTCAACCAACGACGCGTCTGACCACCCGTCCACATCCCCACTGCTCCAGCCAGCCGGCCATAGGACATCGCTCCGTGCTCGCCTCATGCTGCTGCACCCCTCGGCATCAACTCCCTCTCAGCAACAGCTAGCTCGCACGGATCCCGCTTAACTTATGGTAAGCAAATGAATCCTTAAGCTGTGGCAGCATCTCTGCATCCTTAGCTCTCTTTTGTAGGGTTTGTGCAGATGTTGCACTGAATAATGAGCATTTTAGTTTCCATATGTTTGTGCAGATGCTTGCTAGATGTTTGCTAGGGTTTGTGCAGATGTTTGCTAGATGTTTGCTAGGGTTTGTGGAGATGTTTGCTAGAACCTTGAGCATTTTTATAGGGTTTGTGCAGATGTTTGCTACAACTTTGAGCATTTTTGTTTCAATATGTTGCATTTTTACTCAAGGATTAAATGGAGTACCCATTTGGATCTTTTTTACAGTAGCTGCACTGCTTATTTTTTAATTTTGTTTGCAGTAGGGATAGTTGTATCTAAAAACCGATAGTATGTATACCTCGATGATAATAGGATAGACCTAAACCTCAATGATCATTTGATGATACCCGTACTTAGGTTTAGAATGTTTGTAAATTAGCTAGTCAAGTTTTATTATCCCGATGAATTAGTGTCGCTACCAACAGGTTGAACCGATGGATGTTGGTATTTAGATCTTGCTGTGTGGACCAGGACGATGTCTATGGAGGTGTCTTCAGGACCGGTGGTGCATTAGAAAATATGACATGAAGAACCTGTGCAGGACGCGGTAAACGATTCAGACCTGGGCTTTTTTCCATCCCTCTATAGTTCACCTTATGCTGCTTCTCATTGAATTTTTCATTTTTACATTTGTTCCTATATGGCTGCAGGCAACCTTGAGAATGGAAGCTAGCTAGCTCATTCTGGTGCTGTGGACAACGCCCGGCTCGCTACCGAGGTCATCCGCACATAGGGTCTGCGGAACAGCAGGAGCAACACTGGCACCTATTGCCCTGCTGTAGTGATGCGGGCCAGAGCGAACTGGGATGCATGTGGCAATGAGAGGATGTATATGTCAGCTCCTTCACCTTCAACGTGTCGATTATATGTGAGGGCTTCTTCTTCTTTTTCCTTTTCCCATTTTAGTTTTTATTATCCATGTGGATAAAGATTTTAGGTTGTGTCCTCTCTTTTCTTTTAATGCTCAGGCATGTCCTCTTGCAATTCTAGATTATCCATATTGACAGCTCCTATTTTTTATGTGGGTGCTTTACTCTTCATATTTTGATGCCTATGCATTTTACTGAAAATGTAGTATGGAGGACAAAAATTCTTCCTGTGAAAGTAACCGTAGCAGAACTAAAATTATTCTACCTATTTTTATGTGTGCTTTATTTTTAATTTCTAGCAGTGTATAATTGTTGTTTGTGAATTTTAGGATTGAATTAAACTAAACCCAAACAGAATAGCCCGTGATTTTAATTTTCTAGCAACGTATAATTGAGGGACTGTTATCTTTCAATGCAAGCTTGCCTGTAATTTTATTAGCAATTATTATGTATGTGTTTTTATTTTTTTGTTTTTGATGATGTCACTTTTAGTTAGTACCATTATATGCAGTAACCATACCATGGTTAACTTTCTAGAGTTTGGACTACTGCGTTTACTATTATATAGGCCTTCACAAATAAATACGAGCTCTTAACTATTCCACTCAATCATATATTTTATCTACTCTCTTGAATGACATTCTATTTCTCCTCCTCTTGGGTTTAGTATTATTTTCCGCATACATCATGGAAATAAATATGAGTTCTTATTACTTCTTCCACTCGACCATGTTCATCTAAATCTACTCGGCCAGTTGAATGAAATCATGTTTCTTCTCAATGAAGGCCTTGCTTGTGTGTAACTGCTATAGTATTGAGGGACTTATCTCTTTTAATGCAAGCTTGCCTGTAATTTTATTAGCAATTATTATGTATGTGTTTTTTTTGTTTTTGATGATGTCACTTTTAGTTAAGTGAATGCTGCCATTTTTTATGTGTGCAATTTAGGTGTTTCCTAGCAGCAAGTATTAATGTCAAAGTTACATTCTTTCTGTCAAATTGGCAACTTTAGATAGCCAATGTTATACAATTGTATTGTTGATGCGTTCTATTCTTAGGTTAAGCTATATTTTTAATGTCATCTCTTAATTTGTATGTGATTTCTTTTGCCCTATAGTTTATAACATCTGACCGCCGTCGTGGAACGCCTCCCGCTGCAGTAGCTGGCAACATCGACCGTCTCAGCATCTGCTACCTCTTAAGGTGATTGTAAGCCCCTCCTAACCTATTTTGTTTTGTTGCGTGAATAAAGGTCTGTTTTGATGACTACCAAAGACAACCTTACCAATATAATGGTCAAGCCCATGAGTTTTGGCACTTGTTTGGATTGAAACCAATTTTGTACCATGAGTAAGATGAGTAAGATGAACACACCAAGGAAGTTTTTTTTGCGGTCATACATGAGTAAGATGAGTCTTCCTCTCTAGCAGCTTCTGTTTAATCTCTTGGAACAAGAAAACAAAACTTGATATATCTTGCTTTTAACTTGTCAACATACAAATGGCCTCCAAACAATCAGTTTAAACTTGAAGAGGCAGATTGCTCCATTGCATAGATAGTGTGATTACTTCAGACAGTGCACAAAGTTTAGCTTCTAATGCATCTGTGCATGTTAGTAGGTGACGGCATGCAGCGAGCACTATATATCATTTGTTTCATTCCTCCTAATATTTAAAAACATAATTTGTTTTATTTGTTCAGGCAAGCTAACATACAGGGAGTGCTGGCAACAGAACTCTGAATCAATCAATCAACTGACTAACATCAATGTGAAACAAGCAGTGGCAGGTATATATATCTGCTTTGTTAACTCACTCAATTATTGGTGCAACTGGAGTAGCACTTAGGAATTGTCTGAATTAGTACATGGACTGTATTTCAAACAAATGGTACTTTAGTAGTACATGGAGTTGATGCACTGTTGTATTGTTTAAAGTAGATATGGTACAGTTTATTGAATTTTGTATGCGGTTTAAATGGTTGCAGTTATGAACTGCTATGAGGTGTGCTCAGTTTGATATTTCTTAGCACAGTGGTTGGCAGTGGATGTTTGGCTTTTTATCTGTAGATGCAACTATTATGGGAACTGGATCATGTTTTTAGTTTATGACCTAAGTGACTACTAACTTAATTAAGGTAGTTATGGACAATTAGTTCACAAAGAGTAATTTGAGTTGATCCAGTGTTTATCAGGGATATTTGTAGATATGTTGGCATATGATCCGGTGCAAAAATTGTTACTTCGATTGCTTAGAATAATTGCTTGATGGAATTATTTGCATCTGACGTGTTGCACACATACATAAGGGAGAACAAGCATACTTGTAAACTACTATTAATTTCTATTTGTGAGATTTCATTAAAAAACTATTTCTTGACTATGCAAATTTAGGCAGTGAACTATGGTCATACCTTAAAAATTTAGGTGTATGCCACACTTGCGATGTCCAGTTGCAGCCCACCTAATAGGACTGCTTGATTAGATCTACAACAATCAATTGTATGGCCTATGATCTTTTTATAAGCTGTCACTTTATCCAATGGTGTTTATTTCTTGGAATTTGATAGTATACATGACCAAACATGATCCTAATCTAATAACTGTTACCCTTTTACAAAAGAAGAAGATCCAGAAATTTTCATACCTAGAGGAACTCGCCTTCTTGATGCTCCTTGATTACAGAAGGTACTCCTCGTGAATTTGTACTCCAACTCTGGGTATTTTTATCCTTTTCTATCTGTGATGGGCGAAGGGAGAGTAAGGAGGGGGATGACGGATGGCAGAGGAGGTTAACATATATAGGTAGGCCATACAGAGGAAGGCTGGGTAGGAGATCGTGGCATATTCCAGTTCTACCATATATATTTATGTATGGTGCAAATATCTTTCCTTTTTTCAACAAAAGCACACCTCTTAAGAAATTAGAAAATATGTCAGAAATCAGAACTTACTAAATAATTAAATTGTTGTATTAATTAAATAAACAACTTATCATTGATTGCATGCCACTAAGTTACTGCCAATAATTAAATATCTTATCAATAAAGTTTTGCCATATAAAAACGAAATATCTTACCTGTCTATTTAAATATTTATTTAATTTTTATTATTGTTCAGTTTGAAGATGAAAACATGAACTTTCCATAATATTTATGTGTATTTAATGAGTTAAACATGTAATATAAATCAAGTTAAACTAACAAACAAATAATTTTAAATGTTTTGTTTCTGAAATATGGCAATTAACAGCCTTCTGATTTACTTGTTTGCACAATCAAAACACATAAGCACCTAATGCATCATGGACCTTCTGCAACGTCAACATCGACTGAGTACGAGCGGCCGTAGGTCACAAGGGGGCGTGGAAATGTCGCAGCCCATCTGTGACAGAGCAGACTCCAGCGACTTTTGCCCAGCTAGGTACATCCTCTATACAACTACATGGTAGCAACTTGAACAAAATTATTCCCTTTTTGCTTCCATTACCTGATATCCTCGTCGCTGATGTATCGAGGCGCCGTGACCCGGCCTCACAGGCAGGGCCAGGGCGAAGACGTATCCCCGACGGCCACGACACAGCCACGGTGGTGCAGCCTGTGGTGAGACCTCCATAGACTCGAGCAACTTTGCCTAGACAGGTACATCCTCTACACGACTACACGGTAGCATCTTGAACAAAATTTGTCTTGATTAGTATAGTACCTAAGTAGTAGTACGTTATAGTACTCCCAAGTTTATGTCGACCAATCACTGCACCGGACATGCAAGCCTGGGATTATATATGTGTGTGGGTCTGTTATACTGTGAGTGGTCTTATATATGTTAAGCTTGATTATATTTGCACAAACTGTGTAAGACAAACAGGCTGTACTTGATTTATTAATTTTTCTTTGACGCGTCTACAAAATGCATCGTCGTCTTGGTTGGCTAGGATCCAATTAGCTAAACCAAATTACATATATAAAACATTACAAGGCTAGCCTGTTTAGTAATAAGAGCCATAGAGATTATGGTCTTCTCATGGGAAACAGTGATTCTGTTGGCGACAAGAAGTAAGAGGGGGTAAAGAGAGGGAGAGAAACAACCCCCAATCCACACACACATCCTGCTCCTTCTCTGGATCCTCTCCTCCAGCAGAAATGCTCCCTCCTTTGCAGCAGATCCTCATCCCCTCCTATCCAGGAGGGGATCATCCTCATCCTCTCTAGTAGCTCATCCTCCTCCTCTTCAGTACAGCAGCAACCAGCAACAGCAAGGAGCCAACACCTCTGCCTCCCCCTTCTCCCCCACCATCCTATGCTCTGTTTCTTCATTGTTAAGTTGTTCATTGCTTGCTGTTTTCAGTTGTTAATTGCTTCATGCTTTGATGGTAGCTCACTGATTTGTGCTAGCTGCTTTGCTGGTTGCCCACTGCATCTCTTATAGTGGTTAGTGGATGCCTGGATGGTTAGAATGTTACTGTTGGGGATAAGAGAAAGTGCACAGAGTTTGGTTCCTATATGGGCTCTACAACCAACAGCAAGTGCAAAATGTGTAGTGTGTATGCCTAGTTGCCTACCAAATTCTAATTCATTCTACTGGTTAGAACTATCTAAGGCGTCCGCCTTGCCTTATGACTTGATGATTTCCTCATTTGAAATATTAATATTGCTATGCTCAATTAAGGTATATTAATATTTGTACAGTGGCGTTAAGCAAAATTATAAGTTAAAATGTATTTGGCTGTTGAATATCAGTCTCTTTTTAAATTATATTTCTTGTGAATATACTTTGGTGTAATGATGGCTAATTGATTTCCCTATACAAATGTCTGTTTTCAGTGCAAATGTGTTCCTTCATCAACTAAACTTGGTGAATGTACAATCAGGGGGAGCCTTGAAGCCTTCTCATGTAAGAGTATGCTCAACTAAATTTTGATAAGTGAGTCCATTAAATCATTCTAATAGGGTCAAGTTACAAATCATTTTGCAGGCAAAGCATGCAGGAAATGGAAAATGGATTTCACTAAAACTTGAACATGAGGTACATACTTCGCATCACCATATGATTTACGACAATTGCTTTTCTTTTAGTGCTGATGTTGATTGTTGTTCGTATATAGTGATAGTTATATATAGTTCGTATTGCCAAATATATAGTTCGTGACTTCATTGGACGCCTTGAGCTTGACAGCCAGGCAGGGAAGTAGTTTTAGGCAGGAATTATTCTTCTTGTGGGAAACAGTTAAGCTGTTGGTGCCAAGAAGTAAGAGGGGGGAAAGAGAGGGAGAGAAAAACCCCCAATCCACACACACATCGTCCTCCATCTCTGGAACCTCTCCTCCAGCACATCTGCTCCCTCTTCTGCAGCAGATCCTCATCGCCTCCTATCCAGGAGCTCCTCATCCTCCTCCTCTCCAGTAGCTCATCCTCCTCATTATCAGTACAACACCAACCAGCAACAACAAGGAGCCAACACCTCTGCCCCCCCTTCTCCCCAACCAACCTCTGCTAAGTTTCTTCCATGTTAAGTTGTTCATTGCTTGTTTTTGAGGCCCTGTTCATTGCTTCCTGCGTTGCTGGTTGCTCACAGCTTTGTTCTAGCTGCTTTGCTGGTTGCTCACTGCCTCTCTTATAGTGGTTAGTCGATGCCTGGATATTAGAATATTACTGTTGGGGAGAAGAGAAAGTGCACAGAGGATGGATCCTACATGGGCTCTACAACCAGCAGCAAGTGCAAGATGTGTAGTGTGTATGCCTAGTTGCCTACCAAATTATACTTCATTCTACTGCTTAGAACTCTCTAAGGCGTCCGCCTTGCCTTATGCCTTACTGACGTGTCCAACAAGCGCCTTGCCTCGCCTTACCGACTTAAAAACAATGCATGGCTTTACTGTACTCATTGACGTGATATTTCAAGTCATAGTTCACAGAACTTGAATGGAGTTATACGATACAAGGAATTATAGGGTCCATTGCAAAACCGAAGTTTAATATATCCAACACACCAAAAAATATTTAAACCTATATATTTATATCCGCATGCATCAGTCCATCTTCAGTTGCTTAAAACACTCAAGGCCGCTCTAATCTCTGGCGGGATGTTTGCAGCTGCTTCATTATCTTTAACCATTAGCATCTGGACCGTAACTTGGTGTCTGAGCTGTATTGGGTCCTAGGAAAGGTGAAAAAACTCAATCATTTAATAAATTGTGTGGATAATAATTAGCACACATCAACTCATCATATATGTACTCACGCTACTGTTCATCCAGCCCATGCTACGCAAACGATCAATTTGGTGGGCCATCTCCTGTAGGACAAATAAGCCAGAGTGTTTGCTGCGACACCAAAAATATTTATTAAACATTATTAACGGTATGCATCTTATGTATGCGATCAATTTAGTAGATTACCTACGACCAGCAGAGTAAATGGTATCCTCTCCCCAATCCATGATATGGGTATTCCAACCAGGGATCCTTGTCTGCAACACATTGTTGAATTCTTCCTTCATCAATGAGATTTCCTTCCTCATCAATATGTTATGAGTGCTATCTTCAGGATCAAACGTGTTGAAGGATGGATCCACAATGACAACCCTCCTCCTCATCCGGTTGACTACAAGTAACCCGTACGAGGAATCCGAAAGTTTCAATGGTAGTAGATACTGCAGCATCAGGACAAATGTCAATTGCTGTTATAATAAGTATAACTAACTTTAATAACGAGCGTCTCTTACAATTATAGAGTTGAACACATCATATTTAGGAAGGGGCTAGACCACAGCATAGTTAACCAGCGTCGTGATGCGCTCTCCTTGCGTCATCCAGGAGTACCTCAGGGCCTGTGACTGAGCATGAAACTGTAGGTCGAAATAATGTTTGCTTCCAAACCAGTTGGTGCCTGCGGTCCTCTCTACTTCAGCACTCGCAAGCTTACGAACAACAAGGTTGAAGCATTCGGGATGAAGTGGTACATGAAAAAAAAGGGTGTCCTGGATCATTCGGAGGCTGATTTCGATCGGGTACGGCCGGGCGCTTCTTATCCATATTGAGCTGCAAAATAAAATGCACAACAACATATAGCAAAAGGCATCAATGGTCATCTTCTAGATTAACTTTCTCTATACTAACCTAAAAACAGAATTCATGGTTAGATTGCATGACATTGCACGAGGTCAGATTGTCCTCACCTAGATGTATCTGCACGTATGAAATTTAGAACCTGAATCCATGGCCTTTGCATGACATTGTTCATGTACAAGGATTGAACTAAAAAACGTATACATGTACATATGGATGTTTTAGGTTTGCCAGTCTAGCTATCTTAGTTTGCTCTGTACCAGAATGTTCCAACATGATTTTTATATACCACAAGAATGTATAATAAGACAACTTACTTTAATGTTTCTTGGTCTCGAACGGCCGTGATAAAGTCAAATATGTATTGGAGTGCATCTTCCACGGCATGCATAGGTGGGGGCAGAAGATCCATGGGCGCAGGCACATCCTCCTGGGGCCGGGGAACATCATCCTGGGGTGCGGGCGCACCCTCTTGGGGTGCGTGCACAACATTCGCAATGATCGCCTCCATGGGATAGAAGACTCGTTCTTGATCGGAATTAGCTGATGGGATATATGTGAACTTGGGTGGGTGGTGAAATAGGACGCAGATGGAGTTTATATCATTTTGTTACCATGACATCTCATTGTTTGGAGAGTTAATATTGCCTTCCAAAAGATGAACGTCGTTTAGCTAAAGACGTTATTAATTTCCTTGTAGAAATTATTTCCAATTGTGTTAGGATCAGATCTTGCTCCCAATATTAGAAAATAGCTTCCCAATCAAATTATATTCAGCCATCAAACCGTTTATTCGCTACATATATATAATCCATAGGCAACTGACAGTGCGTTTCAGCGGAGTATATATATATTTTCAATGGTTCAACACCTATATCACATAATATAACCTATACAATGTGGAACAATCTATAGCTTTACCCTTAATTCAATTAGGCAACTAATGCCCACTATCTTTACATGCATTGTTCCATATTCTGTCGTTGGTACATCTCCCTGGAGTTATAAAATACGTTATTGCTAAAGCACATTTAGATGTGCTTTTAGTAGTATTGCACATCTAAAGAACATGTCTTTGATTGTGCATGAAGATTGTTGTGGCTACCTTTTTTCTTTTATTTTATGTTTGAGTGTCTCATATTAATGTGGAATAACTAATACAAATCTAGTTATGCCTAGACATACACATAGGACGCCTTCTTGAAAGAAATAACATGATTTATCAATAAAAAACAGCAGTAGTAGAATACATTATTCAGATTGCCAAAAGGATAATTATCAATTCGATCCCTATCAAAACTGTAGTAGCCATTTATTTGCGACATTTGAATATGCAACAGTACATAGCTAGTCGTCCTAAACCCTCAAGGCCGCTCTAGTTTCAGCTGGGATACTTCTAGCTTCCATTATTCCTAGCTTGGACAACACCATTGGCGTACGCACGTGTTTCATCAAGTGTCGTGAGGCTGGCTTCATGGATATCTACGATAAAAAATAGTGTTATATAGTAGTGGCATAGTATCAAAGTCAAAAAACATTGACAATAAATTTAAAATAGAACGCAGCCCCTACCTTGTACATGATGATGATCATCATTAATGCTAGGAGAGAAAAAGAATGTGCTCTCCCTCATAGTTTGCAAGTAACGGTGCCTCCGATTTACCTGTACGTAAGTAACAACAATCTTCTTGAAGAGATTGTCAGTGCATTGCAGATGGCAGAAGTGACGACCAACGTGTTCTTCCCGTACACGTAAGAAAATTATCTGCCGTCTACAGACAAACATAAATGTGAGTCTATCATTGCAGCAATAAAATTACAAAAATAAGCATATGAAAATCTCAAATTATAAATGGCGCTTATTGAAAGTTCATGAGGCCAATCACAAGGGAAGGGACGCGGCGCCTATATATTGAATCCCACTTATATTCTATCTGACCAACGTAGGCAAGGATAGCAACCACACTGCAATTTTGAAATCACAATTAGACTCTAAGATGTAGGGAGTAATATGCATTCACAAATAAAAAGATGATGCACCAGTGATTGTTCTATCCCGTAGCTCGAATATTTCTCCAAACTGCGGGAAGCACGTTGGGCAAATTGTCGATGTTATCTGCTGTGCCGACAAACAAACCTCGGTCGTACCACTTAGTGTGGTGACAAAGTCCATGGCCAGGTACCAGAAATGTCCATCAGGCATTTCTCTGGGGTTGAACCCGACGCAACTGAAATCATAGGTACTACCGGTTTGTAGCATGCTGTTGAAACGGATTGCCTGGCTGTTGTACGCAATCGCTTCCATCTTTGTTCTCTAATATATTTTTATGAATCATAACAACAATGAGCAAAAAAAAAATGCTTATCAATATTGTATTCTGAAAATGCGGCCTATAAAGTAGATGATTAATGCATTACATGACGATCTAGTAGTATGCACTTAAGGTACAAGTTTCCCATGACATTCTCTTTGATGTGAGCCTTCCACATGACCTTAGCTTGAATTATCCAGCAATTCTGATATATGTGCTCCATTTGGACGCTTAGAAAATTCAAGTTCCTGTAAGTAGAATAAAACAAAAAGGATGAGGTAAAATTATTTTGCAAGGGGAGCATAACTTGAATCAGACAAATAACATAACATTCATGTTTTTATTATTTATTTTCTTCTACCTTTTCTTCTTCCTTTTCTCCTTCATCATATTATCTCCTCCTTCCCAGTACAAGATTTCCACCACCCTCAATTGCACATATGGACATTTGTTTAGGGGTTGCACCTACCTTGACTGTGTTCTATTTGGACGGACTGATTGGCAGCCATGGAAAAAATTGTATATCCTACGGGGTTTGATTTACGCAATATAATATTTCGCTCCTCTGAAAAAAAACAATTATGTATTTCAGACTCACTGTCCAATAGGTTTTAACTAATATATATACAAGATGAACAAGCCGAGCCTATTACTATGTTCATCTGGTTTTCGCAAACATGTTTTAATCGCCAAGCCTATTACTATGTTCTAGTGTATGCCATGTGCTCCATCTTTTAAGATAAAGACCATAGTGACAAAACATTATCTAGTGATGGCAATTAGACGTACAAATTGAGACTTATATCTTGCCTGTTCATTGGAGGGGTTATTGGTTGACTGATGCCAGGAACTGGCGGCGACGCCATCACCCTCTTAGTGGTGATCGATCCGTATGAGATTACCATGGTCGCCGTGGAGGAAAATATGGTGACTTCTCCTGTATAGCAAGATGGAGTCAAATATGGGGCAGCAGGGCCTTTTTATATAAGCATATTGGGCAGCGGGAAAACGAAATATATTTGAAAATTTGTTTTTGGCAGGCTAGCTGCCCGTGGGTGACATATCTATATTTAGATCTTTAATATTAGGCAACCTAATAATAATGATTTATTAATAAAGGAAACAGACATCTCAAAATCGGTCCATGATCAACCGAATTGATTGACATCATATTTAGTTAAAGGAAATTTTTGATTTGTGATCACTTGCCTATGAAAACTTATCTGAATTATCAAATTCGCGTATAATATCAATTAGTTGCCTATGAAATATTGACTTTCTTTTTTATGGATATTTCCTAACCATTCTGACTATCACATTAAATTATTTATTTCATCCCTTGTATAATTTGTTATTTTCCGTTACCTGGATTATATCTTTAATTATGTTATAGGTAATTGTCCACTACTAGGAAAAGGCCTACTAATGGCGCACCGGTTTTGCCTACTAATGGCGCACTACTGGTGCGCCATTAGTATCATGCCACTAGTATTTTTTATTAATGGCGCACCACTGGTGCGCCATTAGTATCTGGTATACTAATGGCGCACCGTGCAGTGCGCCATTAGTTTTGCTCACAGTGCGCCACTAGTGTCTGCTATACTAATGGCGCACCACATTGTAGTGCGCCATTAGTAACAATTTTTTTATTTATTTTGTTTTTTCTTAATCTCAGGTCACTATTTCACATATGAGATATCCAACACATATATATACAACAAGCATCCATATAACAATCATAGCCAACACACAAGTTCCATCATATATACATACATAGCCAACACATAGTTCCATCGTTACATATTACAAAAGTTTCACATTGTTCATCCAACACCGTTATCCATCAATTCACAAAAGTTTCACATTGATACAAAATAAAAACACAAATGGAAAAGAAGCACTCCATCCATGCAAGCTTCCGTGAATTAAATCAAATCTGCAAAATGGTAAACAAGAAGTTAGAAGAAGAAGAAGAAGAAGACTAGAAGAATACTAGAAGAAGAAGAACACTAGAAGAAGAATAAGAAGAATTTTGGAAAAGAAGAAGAATAAGAAGAAGACTATAAGCTTATTATGCAAACTTGATCATTTTGTGCTAACATAAGTAATTTTGGAGCTAACCTATAGGAAACTAAGCATATAAGCTCTAAGTTAGCATATTAGAGCCAACTTAGGTAAAATGAAGCTAACCTATGTCATTTTGGAAAAGAAGAAGAATAAGAAGAAGATTATAAGCTTATTATGTAAACTTGATCATTTTGTGCTAACATAAGTTATTTTGGAGCTAACCTATAGGAAACTAAGCATATAAGCTCTAAGTTAGCATATTAGAGCCAACTTAGGTAAAATGAAGCTAACCTATGTCATTTTGGAAAAGAAGAAGAATAAGAAAAGACTATAAGCTTATTATGTAAACTTGATCATTTTGTGCTAACATAAGTTATTTTGGAGCTAACCTATAGGAAACTAAGCATATAAGCTCTAAGTTAGCATAGTAGAGCCAACTTAGGTAAAATGAAGCTAACCTATAGGAAACTAAGCATATTAGAGATAACATAGGTAACTAAGTATATATATATATATATATATATATATATATATATATATATATATATATATATATATATATATATATATATATATATATATATATAGACATACCTAACATAGTTCAGTTCTCATTGTTCTTCTCCTTCTCCTTCCTCAGTCTGATGCGCCAAGAGCGGCGAGGCGGTGGAGGCAGTGGGATGTAGTCTTCTACCACAATTGGCGTGGTCATGTCGCCCAGCTGTGGGATCGCCGGCGCCACCACCGGTGCGTGGTCATTGTCAGGCACCACCACCATCGCGAGGCCACCTTCAGGCAGGACGGGCACGACCATCGCTAGGTCATCCTCAGCCACCTCCATCTCTTGCCCATGGTCAGCCACCACCATCTCTTGCCCATGGTCAGCCACCACCATCTCTTGCCCTTGGTCAGCCACCATCAACGCTAGGTCATCCTCAGCTTGATGCCCATCATCATCCTGCAGCTCCTCATCCCCACTCTGCTCCTCTTCTCCCGCACTCCAGTCCGGATCATCCTTCTTGTTGTCTATGCTGCTGCCAGAATCGCTGCTGCTTTCGCTAAAGCCAGAATCGGTGTTGCTTTTGCTACAGCCATAGTCGCTGCTGCTTTGGCTGTAGCCAGTGTCGCTGCTGCTGCTCCCATTACCTGTCCAAATGCAACAATGACCGTTAACAATCGATGTGAGACAAAGCCAAATGTAGAGGAATAAGAAGAGGCAGAACGTACCGGCATCATCATCGTCAGCGTAGCGCATGCGACACATAGTCGCGTTGAACACCTTCACGATGAGCATGGTGGCGTCGTCGTCGTACCTGAAGAGAAGGAAGTACCCCAGCCGCAGGTCGTAGGCACGGTAGAACTTCTCCCACCCACGAGACAAGTACATGTGGCCCTCCTTGATCACCAACTCCACATCCCACTGCCTGCGAAACCCGCTGCCGGCCTGTCGCAGCTTCACATTATTTGGCGGATCTTCACCCAACATGTTCATAAAACTGTCAGGCAGCCTCTGCAGTTTGGGACAATGAGTGATGTAGCAAACAACAGATATCATAATGAGATGGGTGAAGGGGAGATCTCTCGTTTTATATACCTGCGTCATGGATGATATTGAAGTCTCAAGTATGATAGTGAAGAACTCGGAAGCATCCAACTCAGATCATGTGTCATGAGCAGCGGTGGCTGCTACCCCCCATCTCGGATAAGCAGCAGAAGAGACCAATTAGTACCCTTACAACAGATCATAAAACATGCATGATAATAGGCTATACTGAAAGGCCAATTGTACTGGACTATAAATTAGGGTAACAATGACACAGAAGATAGGAGCACCTAGTACACATTAGCAAAACAAAAAGGTACCACACTTAAAAGGAAAGACCACTTGGCTCTATTGCCACCTACGGTTTAATGCAGCAAGAATAAAGGGGCAGTTGATCCTACTTAAGTAAGTACTAAGATACCCCGGCCCATGCATTAGTCTCAAGTACCCCATATGTCCAATTTTTAGCAAAGTCATGCTAAAATTTCAGCATGACCTTTGCTGAAAATAGGACATATGGAGTACCCGAATTTGCCGGAACGGAAGTTAATCGACATTCCGGCAAACTCAAGGGCCTCTCGGGGTACCTGCAAAATCATTATCCCACCCCGCCCCGCTGCAACCCCACTACACCCCACAATATCATCACGACACGATGGTCGGAGACAAAACCCCCCAATATCATCACGACACGATGGTCGGAGACAAAACCCAGCAATATATCTTCTAGCCATGAAACCCTACCCTGATTCTCCTTTCTTCCTCTTTTTTCACTTAAACCTGCAAACATGTGGCACAAAACATGCAGCAGAAGCTTCCCTGAGAATACCAGAGAATGTTTGAATTATCCAAACATCGCAGTGGAAGCACAAAATAATGAAATAAGCATGGCTTACACGAAGCAACAATTTGGTCTATCAGAACATACATGATAGGTAGTGGAAGCATGGAAAATTGAGAAGAAAAAAAGCATTTATACAGAAACATATGTGATACGTAAAAGTAGAAACCATGGCTTACACGGAGCAACGATTTGATTGATCCAAACATACATGATAGGCAATGGAGGCATATATAATTGAGATGAAGAGAAGACTTAATACTATGACTTTACAGGGAGGAACGAGTTGGTCTGTCACAGCATACCCTTTGTTGTGCTTTGATCAAAATGGTGCTGAAACAAAAAAGAACAATAGAAACACACAAAAAAACAGGTACTATGGAAGCAAACTACCTACACCAAAGAAACATAAAAAATATCATCACGACACGATGGTCGGAGACAAAACCCCCCAATATCATCACGACACGATGGTCGGAGACAAAACCCAGCAATATATCTTCTAGCCATGAAACCCTACCCTGATTCTCCTTTCTTCCTCTTTTTTCACTTAAACCTGCAAACATGTAGGGAAAGCAATTAATACAAGGCACAAAAATGGCATGCTATGTAGCCTTAATGCTACAGAACATATGTAATACATGCCGGCAATATATATGATATAAACTCCAATAAAAACAGTAGCAAGCAAGCAATTCATTTGACTAACTATTTAAAACAGTAGCAAGCAAGCTATTTTCATGGCTGTGCATGGCTCACTTGATACCATGCATGGTTTATTAATTCATGGGAAACTAGAAGAGACCTGGTCTCTGTCTCTACCATTTGGTGGCATGAATTAGTTAACACCGTAAACAAAGCTACTGTTTTTGCTAGCAAGCAAGCAAGTATATAAACAGCTCAAGCAAGCTTCCTGAAGAATATTAACAAATTTATCTGTACCAATGAACTAAGTCTATTTATTACCACCTCTCGGCCTCTTGCCAAAGAAGATCAGAGGAAGCATATCAATGAACTAAATCTATCAGTTTTGCTGAAATAATAAAGCTCTAACAAAAGTGATTTTAGCACCCAGATAAAAGCATATGAAGCAAATTTTATGCCAGTATATACAACAACTTATCGTCTAAGCCAAAAAAACTTTGTAGAAGCCAGATGCAACTTCTTGAGCTAATTTTGAGCAGAACTCCTTGAGGAACTAGCAGCAAGGAGTGGCTAGAACTGCAAACAGTGGCTAGAACTGCAGATTTACACATTAAAGGACACAAACTCAAGCAAGCTTCATGAACAATACCCTATCAGAAAACATAGGACAAGCAACGAATTTCTATAACTAGCAGAGATCATGTGCAACTGCGTGACTATCATTTGTATTCTTGTCGCTAAAACTTGCCAAGTTTATGTCTAGGTAAGGAGCAGAAAGAAGAGGAGCCAAGCAATTTCTAGCACTGGTTTTACTGATCTCATAAGTAGATAAGTAGATGGTACAGTTTTATCTTTGAAAAATGCAGTTGGAAGATCACCCATTGTGTTGCCTAAAAAAGTCTAAAACCGCAGGTATTTGCTCCTACATGACACCAATTCCACGTAAAGATTGTATTTAGCAACTTTGGATTTAACATGATTAGGAGGCCCATCTGACCAATGTTGGGTTCCTAAATTAAGCCCCATTCTAAACAAAATCATCGCCATGCCTACATAGGAAGATGGACACTTGCTACAAAGCAAGAAGATGGACATGGCCGGGAGGGATTTGACCTAAACCTAGCAAAAGAGAGAAGAAGAGGGCATGGCCGGGAGGGAGGAGAGGAGGAAGAGAGGAGAAGAGAGGCAGAGGGAGGAGGGCAATGAAGATTACCTGACCACGATGAGGTGGTGGCCGGAGCGGAGACGATGGAGGGCGGAGACGGCGAGCTTGGGGGAGGCGGGGAGGTCGCGGGCCTCCTCTCCTGGTCGACGTGGGGCCTCCTCTCCTGGTGGACATGGGGCGGCACCGAGGCTCCAAGTCTCCATGGCTCCGAGGGTTAGGGAGGGAGGCGAGGGAGGCGGCGCCATGGGAGGCGGGGCTCGGGGAGGCGGCGCTTGCGAGGGAGGCGGGGCTCGGGGGGGAGGCGGCGCTCGAGGGGGAGGAAGGGGAGAGGGAGGCGGCGGGGGCGTGTGGGCGGCTGCGGCGGACGGAGGGGGCGGCGGCGTACGGTTGGGGAATCTGGCGAGCAGGGAGGGAGGGAGGCCACAGTGAGGTGAGTAGGTGGTGTGGGGGGAGGGTTCTAATGGCGCACCTAAACCTAGTGCGCCATAAGTACGACTGGTCAGGTTATATACAACCTAACCCATATCTAAATCAGAACAAGCCCACTAGCCCGACTGGTCAGCACGCATCACACACACCAGGAGGTCCTGGGTTCGATTCCCAAGCTCTCCATTTTTTGTATTTATGCATTTAAAATGCTGTTTGATATTTATTTGTGTTTAAATATGTTCAAACTTGTTTAAATCATAACAGTAATATTTTTTTATAAAAATAGTAATAATTTTTTAAAAAATATCATCCAATTTGTTATTTGAAAATATTTATGAATATGAAAAAATATCATCAAATTTATTATTTGAAAATATCATCAAATTTGTTATTTGAAAATATAATCAAATTTGTTTTTTTGGAATTTTAGTTGCATTCATTTGTGACGGTGGAGCGGGCCGGGGAGGGTGCAGGGGAGAGGGTGCGGGTGGTCGTCGGCGGCGGTGGAGTGGGGGACGGTGCGGGCCAGGGGTCGGCGGCGGCGGCGGGTAGAGCGGGGGAGGGTGCGATGGGACGTCGGCGACGGTGGAGTGGGGGAGGTGCGGGGGTCGGCGGTGGCGGTGGAGTGGGGAGGTGCGGGCCGGGGTGTGGCGGCGGCGGTGGAGCGGGGAGGTGCGGTGGGACGTCGGGCGGCGGTGGAGTGGGGAGGGTGCGGGTGGTCGTCGGCGGTGGAGTGGGGAGGGTGCGGGCAGGGGTTTGGCGGCGGCCGTGGAGCGGGAGGTGCGGTGGGGACGGGGGTGGAGGGTGCGGTTTGCGGCGCCGGCAGAAAGCGGGGTCGACCCTGGTTACTAATGGCGCACCAGCTTCTGGCCATTAGAAGTTCTGCAAAAAAAAGTATATATTCTAATGGCGCACGGTGTGGCCAGTGCGCCATTACTAGTTTGCACTAGTAATGGCGCACTGTGCCACGGTGCGCCATTAGAATGTCTGGAAAAATTAAAAAAAAATTGTTTCTAGTGGCGCACCATGTTCCTGGTGCGCCATTAGTGTCTTCCACACTAATGGCGTACCGAAACATGGTGCGCCATTAGTATATACTAATGGCGCACCACCTGACAGGTGCGCCATTAGTGTCCATCCCATCTATAGCCTTTTTCCTAGTAGTGGCCCTTGCGTAAACAATTATAATAGACAGTTTTAGTATTTTCTCAAAAATCATGTCTAACACATAATTTTACGATCCTCATGTATATCAAACAATATAGTTGGACTACAAATAATTCAGTCCAACACAGATTTGCAAAAGATAATATTGTTTATTATTTTTCATCAAAACAATATGTATAAAACACATACGTACATATGAGAAACAATTGTACAGCAACTAAAGATAATAGTAGTAGTACAAGTACACGCTCCCATATCTAGCACACAACATAATTTTGTCTATCTATGCGTATGCATTAGCAGCAACGATATTAGACACATGCCCCTCTCTGACTATGCATTACCAGAAGCAACACATCAGCAGCATCACTCGGTCACAAAAAAATAATCGCTCTATATCTATATCTCTCTCTCTCAACGCCTGAGGCCTGGTTCATCTTCCGAAATCATGCACAACTCGCGAGTGGGTAAAACTTCTCTGTCCCTTGCGCCTTTCTCAAACACACACGCTCTCTCTCCCATACGGAGCAGCAGAAGCCAGCAAGCACAAGCCAGCACTAATGGTCCACGAACCCAAGGAGACCACACTGGTAACGAAGTGACCATTGGAGGTAGCAAGAGCATCCCAAAAATCTATGGACATAAAATGGGAGAGGGAACCTTATGCCTCTATTAGGTAGTAGAGATAGATTTAAATAGTTTGCTGGGATAAATAAAAGATAACTGAAAATTACATGTCATCAAACATAAGTAAGAGACACCAAGCAAATTAATAACACTTCATTTATTGAGTCCGAACGATTACACTGATAAATGCTCATAAGGAGCACTGTAACAACTAACATAGTAAGAAATATAAATAACAATGTAGACCTCCTCATGCTTGGTCTTTAGATGGTGGTGGTGGCTTCTTGTCGCATGCTTGGATATGCTTCACGACGACCTCTGTCAACCGATTCATCTGGTTAATCAAAGTCTGAACCAACATGCTAGTATGTTGTTGTGCCTGCAGAATATCATAACTACTGGTACCCCAACCGTATTTCCTTTGTGCATTTGACCCCACGTCACGCTGGATATCCCAGCCTGAGGGGACATGTGCACGAGGAATGTGATGCACCTCACGACGTCGGATTAGGTTATCAAAGTGGTTTGTCGAAAGAGTGGTTGGGAACTGAATAAGCAGAGTATGATCATGCATCTTTAGGGTCTTACTCTTTCGTGAGGATCCCTCACCAACACCACGATCTCACAGCGGTTCTGCATCCTCCAGTTGACCTAGATCATCAGGGTGAAGCTGATTCGTCTCATCCTGATCTTGACGGTTATCATCAGAACTATTGGATGACGACATGTCTAAGTCAATGGAGTGGCAAGGGTGGCGCTTTCTGGTTTGGGTGGTGCAAGGGTCACGCAATTTGTAGATGTTTACAAGGAAACCTTGAATAGAAAATCCGTCTACGAATCAACCAAAATGATCACAATCAGAAAATAAAATCTGTTGGAACAAGATTTATGACTCCGCGTGATCAACCTAGTAGTAGTTTAGAATAAAAACAATGAACATGCCATTAAATAAACTCCAACTACAATTTTTCATGTCTCCAAACCATTTGGAGATATAAAGGAAACCATTTGGCGATATAAAACCATTTGGCATGATCACTTGCCTTAATATACTATTTGTTTCCGGATATTATATGGGGGGTTTTGGATTCTTTTTATATTTTGATCTACAGAAATACATTTGATAACTGCACAGCCAAACGTCTTGGCTGGGTGCAACCTACATTTCCTCCACAACAGCCCAACCAGCCTCCTTAAGATACTGTTTCAAACTACAATCCCCAATGGGTGATATATGCTTGATGTGCATGAGCATATGGTGTATCTATAGCACCATTCATTTTAACAACTGAAATAGTAAAAGTAGTTTGATTGGTAAATTAAATTTCAATTTTCTAAACAGATCTTTAAAGATCAAATTTACACTTGGTCAGCACTAAAGCTCTCCAAAGATCTTCATATTTTACAAACGAAACTCCTAATTCGAGAGGAGATATGCACGGGCGTTCTATGAGTAGCCTCTGCAACCAGCGAACTGAACGATGTGGATGCTCATGTAAACATTGTGGTTAATATCGTAGGCGGACTGTTCGGTGCCCCCTAAGGTGCCAACTCCTTCATGTCCTTATTGCCCACTAAAGTCGGATACAACAGAGCACATATCTTGCTTGCCTTTCTACTTTGGTGTAGGTATAACATAGCAAATTATCTCTACCGGTTTCATCAGCAAATTGCTAGTATTCATGGCTAAGTACATCTCATTATTCTAATGAAGCATTTCATAGCCTACCTTCAGTGTCATGCATGAAGCCATCACGGACTGAACCAGTTTCTGACTAATTATAATCATCCTATCAGCAGAGCTCTACTTACAAACTTTCTTTTTATCTGAAGACAAGGGATCATAAAGAGAACAGTTGTATTTCCTAGCTCTAGCACCACTATGCTGAAGTCTTTCATTCGTTCTTGCCAGTCCACCCCGATGGTATTTCCCCCTGGAATGCCTTACACTTCTATGGGAGTGCGAAGATGAATGGTGATAGTTTTTATCTCTAAATTTTTTGGTTTCATCTTCTCTATATTTCTGTGTTGAAAGAAGAATAGTCAGTGTCATACTCCATGACATCAGATGTCTAGATTTCTTGTGCTTACCCATTGTCAATATCCAGCCTTTCATCTTCAGATACAGGTAGGATTATTTGACAGCCACATCTCACATGTACTATGCAGCAATATAAAACCAGTAAATTATCACTTGCCGTAATACAAAAGTTTCATTCCATGTTCTAGGTCATTAGCAGTTCTGACATTATATCTGAATCACATATTACAAATAAATTAGTGCGTTTGTATATAACATATAACAAAGATGATTCTGACAATATGACGGCTGAATATTGAAATGCAGTTAGTAGCTCAACTAAATGGAGTATAGCTCCATCTATCAAAATACCAAATAAAAAGATTCGTTCTTGTCAGTACCACCCCGATGGTATTTTCCCCTGGAATGCCTTACACTTGTATGGGAGTGTGAAGATGAATGGTGACAATTTTTATCTCTAAATTTTTTTGTTTCATCTTCTCTATATTTCTGTGTTGCAAGAAGAAGAATCAGTATCATACTCCATGACATCAGATGTCCAAATTTCTTGTGATTACCCATTGTCAGTATCCATCATTTCATCTTTAGATACAGATGAGATTATTTGACAGCCACATCTCACATGTACTATGCAGCACTATAAAATCAGTAAATTATCACTTGCGTAATACAAAAGTTTCATTCCATGGTCCAGGTCATTATCAGTTGTGACATTATATATGAATCACATATTACACATAAATTAGTGCGTTTGTAGAAAACATATAACAAAGATGATTATGACAATATGACGGCTGAATATTGAAATGCAGTTTGTAGTTCAACTAAATGGAGTATAGCTCCATCTATCAAAATACCAAATAAAAGGATATATTAAAAAAACAAATTATAGCATAAGTTGACCATCAGAAGAGTAAGTTATATTACTAAACCTGCCGGTGTATTAAGACCACTTCAGCCTGTAAGGACTTCCTTGTAGACGATGTTCTTCATCGAGGTCAGTAAGGACACGGTCGGTCTTTTTCGCTTCTTTGAATAGTCCTTTTGCTTCTTGGGTTTCTCCTTCGGCTTCTCCTTCTGAATGAGTATCTTTATGTTTCTCTTCGCGGTGGCTCGAGACAAAACAACATAGAGTTGACCATGAGAGAACACAGGATTGAGTAGGTAGACACCAACAATAGGGATTGTCTGCCCTTGAGCCTTGTTAATGGTCATAACAAAGCTAAGTCTTATAGGAAATTGCTTCCTCTTAAACTTGAACGGAAACATGTCGTTTTCAGATTGGCAAAGAGGTATTCGAGGAAGGAAGACCCTCCTGCCAGCGTGTTGTCCAATCACGATTTCTGCATCAATGGTGTTCCTCCCAAATCCTCTAACAACAAGCCTAGTGCCATTACACAGTCCGTTAGCTGGGTCAATGTTCCTTAGAAGTATGACAGGGCAGTTTAGCTTTAGTTTGAGTGCATGCGGAGGAAGACCGTTGGGAGTCAATCCATTTAGAAACTCTTGAGCGTAGTAGCCATACGGGTCGTCCTCCGCTCTGTCAAAGCTATGGTAGATTACTTCATCTCCCTGAAAACGCTCTATCATGCGGATGTTTATCTTGTCGACATTGTCGTTTGTGGTGGAAAGGATTGCGCGACATGTCATGTAATTCGAATCAGACATGTTGTCATCTAGACTCGGAAACATGTGGTCAATAAGCTTCTCCAAGTCGTCAACCTCGCCAGTAGAAGGCAGACAAATGTCTTTAGGGAGTAGTATGTTGCCTTGATCGTCGACATCCTCAGTGCCATTGCCGACCCTTAGCAAGTAATCTGCAAACCAAGTGTCATTATGAGCCCTCATGTTGGTAACGAGCCGAAGCTGTCGCATACCCTTCCATAGTTGAGAACTTCGGAGTGTTGCATCAATTATCTGGCCCCGCGACCCCCTTCTGACAACCGGAAGCACCTGCCTAAAGTCCCCGCCAAAAACAACAGTCTTTCCTCCAAAGGGTCGGTCGCGTATTCCCATGATGTCACGCATGCTATTGTCCAATGCCTCAACTGCTTGTCGCTTCGTCATGCCGGCCTCGTCCCATATTATCAATGAGGCCATCCTAAGCAGCTTGGCAGTCCCACTCTGCTTGGTGAAGCTGCACGAGGCACCATCATCGCAACTCAATGGTATCTTGAACCTCGAGTGGGAAGTCTTGCCGCCAGGCATTATAGAAGCGGCGACGCCCGACGTCGCGGTAGCGATACCAATCTTGCCCTCGCTCCTCACCTTGGCAAGCATCGCCCTGTATAAGAAGGTCTTCCCTGTACCTCCAGGGCCATCAACAAAGAATACACCCCCATCACCATGTTCAACAACCGCCAGTATCTCATCGTATGCGGCCCTCTGCTCCAAGTTCAGGGAAGATGCCGATTTAGTGTCATCCATGTCAAACTCAACGGTTGATTCCTCGATGACGTCTCTACACTCACCATCGGTTGGGTCAAACGCATCATCGATGATTGGAAGAGCGAAATCAACAATGTCTTTACCCATGGACTGCAACATACCCCTAATGTCAAGCAACACCAACTGCTCCACCTCGTTCGGGGACGTGCGTGTTCGACGATAGTCATTTGACATAGGCTCGAGGTGCCTATCCCATAAACCGCGCACGTCGCCTGGCTCACAGTGCACCAAGATGGTTGCGAAGAGCCTCCTAAGAGAACATGGCATCGCCCACTGCTCAGCCTCATTAAGATAGTCGTCGAGCGTGTTGTCTGCCTCGATGAGACCCAACCGTTCAGCAGCCTCTCTAAAGCTCCCACATAGCACGCCGTCCACGGTGAGCAAGTCGTCGAATGAGGTTTTGCCCGTAACATGGTTCAACAATACACGCAAGTAGTATCGCTCCCCCTCGACAGGATTGGCAGACACGATGCGACCTATTTGAAAACGCTCGACCCAAGGCTTCCAAGACTTCTTTTGCTGCTGCCACGTGAAGCTTCCGGGAAAATTCTTGTACAATATATGCCTAGCCCAAGGGTGTTCCTGGTTAGCCTTGAAATACTCCGTTAACATGGATTTTGAAGCTTTTTCGGAGGCCACAATGTTCTTCAAGTCAGCCTGCGCATTGAATGCAACACTGTGCATATTCGGGAGATGAAGAGGCAACTGCAAGACAGGCGGGTGATTGGCACAAAGTGGGAAGCCAAATATCCTCCACATAGCCTCCGGAGGGGTGACCCATCTTCCGTCAACGTGTCTCTTGATCTCATCAATGTTACCATCGGCGTCGGGCTGGTCGATGCTGAAAGAAGCCTTATCATGGCCCTTGTAGATGTACTTGTAAAGATATTTGACAGCCTTTATGCTAGAGCAGACCTCAACGTTGATGTGGCAATTGAACATCCGCAGAAGGTATGGGTTATAAGGCACAAACCATCTGTTGTCCAACATCTTCCCTCGGACCTTAGCACGTCTACCATCGTCTCTACGTCGATAAACTGGATATGAGTCCTTCCCCTGTGCTGTGTTTTCATTGAACGGCCGCGGGTATCTGCACTTGCACCCGTTTGCTTGCATGCAAACATTCTTTGGGTTGAGAGCACCGCATGGTCCGTGCATCATATGCTTTACCACCATTGCATACAATTTGGGATACTTATGCTTGTCTGGGAGCTCTACTGATATGCGTCGGTCATACTGCTCTGGGACGATAAGCTTATATGCTGAGTCCAGGATCAACAAAAAATGTGCGTGGGGAAGGCCCCTTTTTTGGAACTCGACTACGTATACATAAGGGACAACAACACCCAGGATCTGCTTCTTGAACAACGTGTCCTTCATAGCCTCTAGTTTGCCGTAGAACACGCGAGCCACAATATCAGGTCGGTCCTGCGCAGTCTGACCAGGCAGCAACTCATTAGTTATCTCTTCCCATTTTGGTTTGCAAGTCATGGTCAAGAAGATGTCAGGCTTCCCGTATGTATGGACAATTGCCATGGCATCCATATGCCTCTTCTTCATGTCACGATCGCCACCTGGGTATGTTCCAGGGAGCACTATCCTTGTCCCAACAGCGCTTGCTCGCGTCTCCCCCGATGTGATCGCATCAACAACTCCTTTATACAAGTCGGCCCGAATCTGCGTCTGGTTCTTCCTGTACCACCTCAACCGTCAACTCTCAATCTTGACATACATGTCGACCGCCCATTGCTGCAGCAGGCGTGCTCCACAGAGTATGGGATTGAAGATCGCAGGCCGTGTCTGAAGCATGTAACAGTAATAGTCTTTGACAAAGATGCACAACCTGCTATTTCCCTCTGCATGTGATTGAGTACAATCAAAATGAGGAATTATTCGAGTTAAATTATATTATTCGTAACAATATTTGGTGCCTACGGCATACCTGCATCCTCATCATCATCATGGCCCAGTTGGGGATGTAGTACAACCTCCCAAGGAACATCACGTTTAGGTAGCTTCGAATGCCAACCTAGTTCCCCCCTTGGATAAAATAGGGGATAAGACAACGGGTCATATGCCCTGGAGGTCACACGAATATTGTGCCTTTCATTGTTGTTACCACAAAGTGTTATCCTCCGGTCAAACCTTTTTGCTAGGTCGTTGCCCTCAACCCAAATTGCGGCGACCTCAGATGACAACGGTCTATTATATTTTCTTTGGTCAAGCCTCTTATCGGTGTTTAGGTCTATCCTATAATCATCGAGGTTGTCCTTGTGTGCACCCAAACTCCTAAATTGCTGGGAGTACGGGTTTTATTTGAGTATGTCTACTAACTTCTTCACGACATCCTGGTCTAATTGCTTGGTGGCCGCCGTACGATGAGTAATGGTTGGGTCGTCATCATAGAAGTATAACTGCAGATGTTCTGGATGGGAGCTAGGCCCGAACGAGTGCACATTGTGGTAGATGGTGCCGTGTGCCCGAAATGTGTACACCCCAGACTTCATGTTTGTGTAGTTCTCATCAAGGCTGACGCCAAGGGTTGTGAAGGCGAAATGCCCGTTGAAGAACCGTATGTTCTCCTGAAGATGTCTAGAATCTGCATCTATGCTGGACCATAGTCTCATCAGCTCTGGGACTGGTTCCGGTTGTTTAAGTTCGATCTGTCCATTGCGACAGCAGAACCCGTTAGTCTCAGACACAAACTTTTTGCCCTTGCAGTGTTTGCAGTTTGCGTTGAGTTTTAGGACGTGAGTGGTGTCTGGGATGTTTGTGTAGACAAAGTCTAATGGATCAACCTCGCTAGGTATAGCAGACGACATGCTCGTTTCATCAACATCCTCAATTGTGACATTATCGGATCCTACAGGTATTTGTTGAGACAGAATTGTCAAAACAGTAATCACAAATAACTATAATTACACTTAAGCTCAACGACTTTGAAGTTCCGATTTGACCATACCTTGGTCGCGAAACATGTAGTACCCCTCATCCATCAAGTCGGATGGTGTCGGTTCATCGCCCATGATGGGGTCTCGGAACACATCGTTGTCATCTGCATTATAGATGTGGCGAATGTGACAAGAGACAACATCATGCCAGAACAGGGTTGCTGAGAATGGGCATAAGAACCTAACAAAAGCATTTTCATACCATTGGTGCCAACACCATAATTTGGCATGGCCGGCGGAGGGTCGCCATCCGATGAATCATCTTCCGCACCCCATCCGAGGGGTATTGCGCGACAGCTGGATGCGGGACATTCAGAGGTTGAGTTTGCTAGGTCTGGATGTGGGAGTGCAAGGGATTCTTTGCATGGGGTGTTTTTCCTTTTAGCATAATTGGCCTTCCTTTGAGCACTTGACAGCCCCTTCTCAATAACCGACATGCTTTTGCGGCGTTGCACACGCTTCCCTCGGATCTTTTCATTCAGATCTTCTCTGTCATCAACCATTAGTTCATCCTTTTTCTTCTGATAACATGTTCGGCTACGTGAGTTTCTCTGCTCCCTCTTAGCTCGGTCATTGTCATGGGTAACAACAGACGCTCTAATGATGAAGGGGGTAATGTTGATTCAATGTGCGCAAAGTCTGTATAGCTTGTGCCATCAGGGGTGGCTTTATGAAAAACGTTGTGAAAACATCATTAGAACAATCTGATGTAGTGGATAATGAATATTACCACTTTATTTTGCTACTCAAATATAAATCATGTGCATTAAGATCAAGCATTTGACGGTATGCTGCGTGCCTAGTAGTCACTAAAAGAATATGCAGGTATGAGAAAAAAATGATTACTTCAACGAGAAACTAGAGGTAATGTTTTACCTGATGTAGATAGTGGCTGCAGATTTTCATCTGCTTCTAGCTGATCCTTTTTCCTCCGATAAGAAGCTCTTCTTAGTGCATTTCTATGATCTCTCTTGCGCTCTTCCTCGGTTAATTGACTGGTTTCTTCAAGGTCATTGAAGTGAACGTCTGGTGTCATTCATGGCATACTATAAATGTAGAGAGCAAAACATAATCTGACCTCGATTGATGACATCTTACGCTCAAGTTGTTTACCTTTAAAAGCATTGTCATTAACCAGACCAGATGTGAACGTAGTTGTAGCAGTAAATACTGAATCATTATGCGATAATGTTGTATAGTCGGAGCTAGTTGGGTTGTCTGGTAAAAAATGGTTAATAAAACATACTCAGAACTTAATGGTTAAGACCTTAATTTTCTGCTACTAAAAATATTGGTTAGAACATTTAAATCTTACCAGATAAATTAAGGGCCTGGATATTCTCTTCTTGCAGATCCCGATCCTTTTTCCGCCGATAAGAAGCTCTCCTCAGGGCGTTTCTATGGTCTCTTTTGCGATCTTCTTCCGTTCTTTGCGGATTCTCTTTGGTCTCAATCAACTCATCTAATTCAACATGCATGGTGAGTATTCTTACATCATATATCAACGGGACGCTGACCTTGCTCTTATATATACCATAAGTACCTGATGTACCTGGTATCGCATTAGTAGGTTGACGAATATTCGTGATATCACCTAGGGTGCGACGTTGAACAATGTGCACATTGTGTTGTTGTTTTTTCAAAACCTCTAACTTGCTAATGCGATAAGATGCCCGCCTCCACACGTTGTTAAGTTCCCTATGATCTACAAGATGAATCAATCGTATGGTAGTTAGTGAATAAAAAAAGCCCCATGATGTATTAAGGTTAGTTTGACAACTCACTTAGATCACATTCATACCACATATGAGAAACCAGCCTAAAAACTTATATGATGCAAATATTAGTCAGCATACTCATGTTAAACAACTTACCAGAATTTGTCAAGGAGGGCTGATGAACCTCTTGCAACAACACAGTATCCTGGTCCTTTTTCTTTCGATAAGCACCATGCCTTTGTGTGTTGAACTGCTCCTTTGTTGTCTCAGCATAATCTATGCAAGTGATGTAGTCTGCATCATGTCAAAAATAATAACTACTAAGCCCATAGTTCAAAAATCATATATGTTGGATGATGAGCCACTACCGAACACGTCAGTATGGAGTGTGGATAAGCATGCATGGGAATACCTTTTAGGACTGTCGCCCCATCTAAATCATCGTTTGAAGGTTCACAGCCTATAGCTTACCAATAAAAAAATCACGGTAATATGTAAATGAAGGTGAACACACTTGAATATAAGTTAGTGCAACTGAAATGCCAGAATCGAGAATTAGATTACTCGAAGACAACGACGAAGCATCATGCTGATCTCCAACCAGTAGCGATATTGATCCAACTGTAGAGTTGATACAAGTAGGAAAATAAAGCCAATGTTATATAGGAGACAATATATGCAGCTAACATTCTTGGCATCTGAAATGCGGATGGGTAAGTACCATTTTCATCTATGCAACAATCCACTGGTAGTATACTCGGGGCCGACAATGGAGCTTCATTATGCTCTCCTACCGGGTTCGGGCATTCTGTAGAGTTGTAACCAGGATTAATATAAGGCCAATGATACAATTCTGGCTTTATGATAGAATTGCAGCATACCGGTAGTAACGTCAACTTCTGGTTGCTGTTCAACTGGCTTGCTTTTTGAATTACCCATACGCACCTATGTAAGGGCAGTACACTAACATTAAATGACATTTTACTAACGTGAACTATGAATTGGCACAAACTCTGCTAAGTAGTAATCTTGATCTACAAAGTGTTATTTTTTTAGTTGAACCAAATTCTGGTCATCTTGAACTGTTTTAAAGAGTGGGAACACTTAATCGTTTGTCATTCTATAATTAAGGTTGTTTCAATACATATATTTCCATCTTTATACATATTGAAAATGCAGTCAGTTTCTTATTACTTATTTGTGTCTATTCAAGGAATGTCGTCTTGGCATATAAAGTACTTGAAAATGAACTCAATATTACATATGTTGACTATCGCATGGATACCAAATCAGATGCTTTCAATAAGTGTGCTAACTACCTATTGTTTGTGTCACTTATTGCTGGTGATGTTGTTGTGAGCTGCAAAATCAAAAAGCGTTGTCAGTTGCTGCTTCAGATGACTAAGGCACAGAGGTAAATCACCACCTGCAAACTCCTAAAGTGAGTGTCACTTATGTCATGATACAAAAACCTGCAAATTCAGTTAAAGATAGCTAGACTTATGTTTGTATGTAACCTGGGTCTATATGGCACAAATTCTACTAATATGTTGTCATTCTTTTGCTTGTATAATATGTTTCCAGCCTTATATACATATTGAGGATGCACTCAGTTGTGTCATTCAATCATTATATGTTGCCAGCCTTAGTGTGAGTTATGCTCCTGATGCTTGTATGTAAACTGGGTTGTCATATTGTGCTCCTGATGTTTATACAAATACCAATTATGCTCCTGGTGTCTATGACATAGAATCTGCTAATATGTTGTCATTCTTTTACTTTTATAAACTGTTTCCAGCCTTATATACATATACCAGATGCACTCAGTTGTGTCATTCAATCATTAAGGTTGTTTTTCTAATATGTTTCCAGCCTTAGTGTCAGTTATGCTCCTGATGTTTGTATACTGGGTTGTCATATTGTGCTCCTGATGTTTATGCAAATACCATTTATGCTCCTGGTGTATATGGCATAAACTCGGCTTATATGTTGTGATTATTTGCTTCTACAATCTGTTTAAAGCCTTATACACATTGAAGATGCAATCAGTTTCTTTGTGAACTCAGTTTCAAGCCTCGATACTACATATGTTGACTAACTACCTGTTACTTGTGTTGTTGTTGTGAGCTGCAAACTGGGAATTTGTTGTCAGTTGCTGCTTCTGATGACCCCGGCACCGAGGTCAATCACCACCTGCAAACTCGTAAAGTGAGTGTTTGTATGTCCATGCAAATTCAAATATGCTCCTGCTGTTTGTATGTAAACTTGGTGTCAGTTATGTGCAGATGGAGCTTGCCATACTGTGATTCCTACCTCTTCTATGTGTCACTTCTTCATTGTGATGAAGTTGTGAGCTGCATAATTGAAAACTATTGCCACCGAGATGACTGACCACCTGCAAAACTCCAAAGGTGGGTGCTATTTTTGAGATGATCCAAAAACCTGCAAATATAGTTCCTGCTTTTTATAGATGTAAACTGGGTGTCAGTTATGTGTAGATTTCGCCTACAATCATAGGCAAAGAATTATGAAGATGGGGCTGTCAAACTGGGTGACATTAGGATGAATGGCCATAATATTTGTAAACGGGTTCCAATCACCCGTATCCAGGTCTCCAAATATTCAAAAAATTTGTAAGATTTGAAAGGGTTAACACTCAAATTTGTAAGGGTTAATAGAGGCATACCTAGATGTTAGTGATCGGCGGCGGCCAACCTGGAAGGGTCACGCCGATCCTGATGATCAGCGGCCGATCATACGGGATCGGTCTTAGATTCGATGATCAGCGGCGGAACAAACTGGTTGTATCCGATCCAGATCAGGGCCCCATAACGGGATCGTCATGTGTTTGCACTCCGATGGCGGCGGGGAAGGGGTTGAGCGGCGATGGCGGTGGCGAAGGGGTTGAGCGGCGGTGACGGGAGGTACGTGTACGTAGCGACGATAGGGACGAATGACGGTGGCGGACAAGTGCATCGAGGGCACGATGATACGGGTGCGAGGGTATCTGTTGGGACGAATCGGTTAATTTTCATAGGTTAACCGTCGTAGATTTTTTAGGGTGATTTTTTAAGGACGTTTTCCATACAGTTGCGTGTTAGCATCCCGTTTTTTTTGTCGGTCTGGACGGAGGAAGTGGGGAATCGCTGGGTAGCGGGAGGTCGGATCGAGGACGAAAATTAACCGCAGCTGGTGGGACGAAAATTGACCGGCTGAGACTACCAACTGCTGCATTAGGAGTAGAGATATATTTACATGATCTAGGGTTTCTCCCTCCCTCCCCTATCCCTTGGCGGCTAGGGTAAATTCTTTTCTCTAGTCTTCGCCAGTGAGCCCGTGGATTCACCTCCCCTCTGCCTGCCGCTACGGTGGCCTGTGGTGGGGAGGGGAATCCCGGTGCCTCCACTCTGGTTAGTAGTTTAGGTTTGGGTTTTTAGTCCTCGCAAGTGCGTCGCTCGGGCGGATGGCGACGCATCTTTTTTGAGTTTGTCTTCCGGGATTCGATCCTTCTCAAGTTCTTCCATCTAGACATAGTCAACGAAGCTCCGACGTAGATTCCTGCCGTCTCCTTGGGATGGTGAGGTTAGCGTTTCTCGCCATATGGCTAGATTCGGTGTCAAGTGTTTGATATTTATTCAAGGGTTCAACGATGACAACTGCGGCTCCAGGGCACTGGTCCTTAGGGGCACGTCCATGAAGACTTCCTAGCTGTCATCGACAAGGTCAAGCCAGCTCCGGTAGGGGAGCGGCGACAGCGACGCATCAACGGCTCGTTCTGACGGTGGTAGTGGTCGTTCGGTGCTCTTGGAATCTCAATGTAATTTTTATTATGTTTAAGGTGCTTTGTACTTCCAATGAACTTTGATAATAAATTTGGATTATTTTCACAAAAAAATGTTGATCTTGTAAATGTTTTTTTAATAGTCTTGATCTTATAAATATTAATGATTTGCATTTTTTGCAATTAAATATTCAAATTTGAAACCATCCAATTAGATACACAAAATTTGCTCTTTTCAATTAAACTAGCATGGTGACCTGGCCATTTGTGTGGCTAGACTTGTTATATGTTAGTAGGTCTCAACCATGGACATGTGGCGGAAATTACCAAGCTAGAGTATGGTAGGATTTCCGGTTGAGCGGTGAAATGCATTGAGATTGAAAAGAGCACCAATGGCTTACATTGAGAACAAGGCTAGGGAAGCAAATGGGATTGGCGACTCCAGTAGTCCTAGCTGTAAAGGATGGATACTAAGTGTTGTGTGACTCGACCTGTGAGCTAACACTCAAAGTACCCGCCTAAGGAGTACATTCACAGGAATGAAACTCAAAAGAATTGACAAGGGCCCATACAAGCGGTGGAGCATGTGGTTTAATTCGATGCAATTGAATTACCTTACCCTTGACATGCCACAAATCCTCTAGAAAGAGACGGGTGCCATCGGAAACACGAACACATCTGGTGCATGGCCGTTGCCAACTCATGTCGTAAGGTATTGGCTTAAGTATCGCAACGATCGCAACACTCATGTTTAGTGACGGCCCACAAGTATAGGGGGTCAACCGTAGTCCTTTAGATAAGTAAGAGTGTAGAACCCAACGAGAAGCAGAAGGAAATGACAAGTGGTTTTCAGTAAGGTAATTTCTGCAAGCACTAAAATTGCAGTAACAAGTTGTTTGATAGCAAGATAATTTGTAATAAGTAACGAGTGGCAATAGTAACAATAGGTGCAACAAGGTAGCTCAATCCTTTTGTGGCAAAGAACAGGTCGGAACGGTCTCTTATAATAAGCAAAACGTTCTTGAGTACATACAGGAATTTCATCTAGTCACTTTCATCATGTTGGTTTGATTCGCGTTCGCTACTTTGATAATTTGATGTGTGTGTGGACCGGTGCTTGGATGCTGTTCTTACTTGAAAAAGCCTCCCACTTATGATTACCCCCTCTCGCAAGCATCCAGAACTATGAAAGAAGAATTAAGATAAAATCTAACCATAGCATTAAATATAAGGATCCAAATCAGCCCCTTATAGAATAGCGCATAAACTAGCACTACTAGGGAAAAGCCTATACACAGAATCTTATCAGCAGCGTGCTTTAAAATAAGGCGCTGCTGCTAATTGGCAGTAGCGTACTCAAGAGTAACTCGCTGCTGAAACAAATATAGCAGTAGCGTGCCTGCTCAAAGACGCGCTAGTGCTATAATTCGCACGAGGCCGCCGCGAGGCTAGTTATAGCAGCAACGCGTTATAACGATGGGCGCTACTGCTACGTAGCATAGTAGCAGCCCATTTCTCCAATAAGCGCTACTGCTAAGTTTACTACAAAAATTAAGTCCCACCTCGCTCCGTGAAGAGAGTTTCTACCACCTTAAATATGTTACTTCTCAAACTTTGACAAGCACTTGGTCTTCATTGAACTCTATGTGTAGAATTTGTGGCTGCAATATGAGTCTTCACCTGTTCCTAAACCGGTGAGGACTCATATTGACAAATCAGATTGTACACAAAAAGATCGTTGATGATCAATGTATTTTTGATATATTGAACAAAGTCTATTTTTACATGCTGACACATAGCAGTAGCGCTTTATTGTGAAAGGCGCTGCTGCTAGGTAGCTTAGCAGTAGCGTCTTTCCCTATAGCATGCTATTGCTAAGCCATTCATCTCCCACGCCCATCTCCTCTATCCGATCCACTCACACAGTCACACACTCACTGGATCCCCTCTCAATCCCCCGTGCCGGTCCACCCCCGTCGCCCCTCCTCCGTCTGCGCCGCCGTCACCTCCTCCTCCTTGCTGGACTCGGTACCGGCCTCCTCCTCTGTCCTCCCTCTCCACTCGCCGCTGGCCGGCACCTCCTCGCTCCGCCTTCCTCCACCGTCCTCCCTCCACTGGCCACGCCGGCCGACCCCTCCTCGCTCCGCCTTCCTCCTCCATCCTACTCTCTTCTCCCTCCTCGAGTCGACCCTCCTTATCCCTCCTGCCCGCTACATTTTGATTTAGTAGGCTAGTTCATATGCAACATTTTGATTTAGTTGATATGATTTAGTTCATTTAGTAGGCTAGTTGATTTAGTTGACTTAGAACATTTTGATTTAGTTGATTTAGTAGGCTAGTTCATTTAGTTGATTTAGAACATTTTGATTTAGTTTATTTAGTAGGCTAGTTGATTTAGTTGATTTAGAACATTTTGATTTAGTTGATTTAGTAGGCTAGTTGATTTAGTTGACTTAGAACATTTTGATTTAGTTGATTTAGTAGGCTAGTTCATTTAGTTGATTTAGAACATTTTGATTTAGTTGATTTAGTAGGCTAGTTCATTCAGTTGATTTAGTATGCACCATTTTATTGTTATTTTTTCTATACATGGATAGGTACGTAGTTGCTTTTGTTTTTTTAATAAGTTACTTTTTGGCAAAATGTAGGTGGTACCTTGTCATCTAATATGTTACTAGATCTTAGGATTATAATTGTCCATCAAATTGCTTCTCGCGGAAGAACCAAAAATATCACATGCTACTGTTTTTCTTTCCTGTGAAGTGGATCGTTAATCCTTTGCTCATATTGCTTTAGGAAAAATGGTGCCACCACCACCACCACTATGTCGACTGTGCAAGTCAAGGTGCGCCAGCAGCCTTGCAACTGGCAAGCTGTTCGGCATCTACTTCCAGCCGAGTTTTCGTCATGCGGCAGTAAGAAATTAGATGAAATGTAATAACTATTTTATTTTTAGTGTTGGCATTACTGCATTGTGTCATTTTGCTTATTTTACACAGATCGTCCCATGCAATGTGAGGTTGAAATTCAACAAGCTGACAGGAGACACTGTGACATTTGAGGCTCCCGGGGGGCCGTACACTATGGAGGTCGAGAAAGGACACAATATGTCGTAGATTGGAGGAGATGGATGGGCCCGTTTCGTCGCTCGCATGCGTCTTGCTGGTGGTGAGTTGATCAGCTTCTCCTTCCGAGCAGAAAGACCCAAGCTGGCTGTCATTTATCTCAACCTGGTGGAAGATGATGAAGATGACGAAGATGATGTAGATGATGAAGATAATGAGGACCCACTCGATGAAGATGATGAGGACCCACTTCATGAATCCATCGTAGCTCAAAGAACAAGGCTGAGTGAGGAGGAGGTGTCCAACCTGTGGGACATAATTTCGCCACGTGCTGACTTTGTTGGGGTGCCATTCGTGACCCGCTTGACAAATACCATGGTTGATCGACATGATATGGTATGTTATACTTGCAAATGCAAATTATCCGATGAATTACTTAGTGTACAGTCCAATGATATGGTATGTTGTGTGGAATCTAGTCGATGATATGTTTTAGTGTAGAGTTTGATCACATGCTTATTAGTGTAGAATCTAAGGAAACTATTAATAGTGTAGATAATCCATATGTACTTATTTGCGAGGCTATTTATTAATTGATATGTTTTTCTTATTCAGAAATTGGCAAAGAGCATATCTGTGAGTTATGGTATCGAGCCTGATGAAGAAGGCTCAGCTGGACTACGCCTTACTGCAAGGGGCTCCGTCACAACCTGTACTTACCGCGTGGACACGGACGGTTGCACACACTTAAACTCGGTTGGGTGGAAGAAATTCCTCGATGGCAAGAATCTTCGTGTTGGACAGGCCATCCTAATTACTATCAGGAACACCAACCGCCCAGGCTTGAGGATGATGATTGTCTTCGATGTCATCTAGAACTACATATGTGTGTGTGGCTATATCATCTAGAACTACATATGATGATCATCGTCGATATCATCTAGAACTACATATGATGATCGCCGTTGATTTGACCTTGTACTGCTTGAGGATGCATGTTGACTATGCATGAAATTGTTATCTAGTACTCCCTTCGTTCCAAATTACTCGTCGTGGTTTGAACTAAAACCACGACAAGTAATTTGGAACGAAGGGAGTACTACCTAGTAATGGTTTATGAATTTGATATCTACTAGCAGTACCTAGTATCTAGTATCTGAAAGGTAAACCGAAAGGGAAAGGGGTACGGGGGAAAATGATGAAAGATATAGCAGTAGCGAGGGACTGCGAAATCGCTACAACTAGGTAATAGTAGCGCCTTCATAAAAAGCGCTGCTGATATCGTCAACAGTAGTAGCGCGGGTAAGGGCGGCACTACAACTATGAGTTAGCTGTAGCGCCTTATTAGTAGCGCGGCCACCCGCGCTGCTGCTAGCCTCAAAACCCACGCTACTACTAGGGTTTTCCCTAGTAGTGTAGGTTTTAAGTTTCTGTCACTCTCGCAACCCATCATCTAATAACTAATCCACAATGCATTCCCTTAGGCCCAAGGATGGCGAAGTGTCGTGTAGTTGACGTTCACATGACACCACTAAGGGAATCACAACATACATATCATCAAAATATCAAACAAATATCAAATTCACATAATTACTTATGACAAGACTTCTCCCATGTCCTCAAGGAAAAACGTAACTACTCACAAAGCATATTCATGTTCAAGATTAGAGAGGTATTGAATAGCATAATGGATCTGAATATATAATCTTCCACCAAATAAACCAACTAGCATCAACTACAAGATGTAATCAACACTACTAGCAACTCACAGGTACCAATCTGAGGTTTTGATACAAAGATTGAATACAAGAGGAACTATGGCTTGATATGAGATGGTGCTGATGAAGATGTTGTTGGAGATTGATCCTCCCACGATGAGAGGGTTGTTGGTGATGACGATGACTTCGATTTCCCCCTCCCGCAGGGAAGTATCCCCGGCGGAATCGCTCCACCGAAGAGCAAAAGTGCTCCTGCCCAGGTTTTGCCTCGAGACGGCGGCGCTTCGTCCCAAAAGTCCTCTCCTTATTTTTTTTCTAGGTAAAAAGTGAATATTACCAGAAGATGGCCACCAGAGGTGGGCTGGGTGGCCCACTACCTACCAGGGCGCGCCAGGGGGGCTGGCGTGCCCTGGTGCCTTGTGGGCACTTGGGTGGCCCCCTCTGGTACTTTTTGACTCCAATATTTTTTTATTTATTCCAATATAAATCTCCGTAAATTTTTAGCTCATTTCGAGACGTGCAGAGTATGTATCTCTGATATGCATTTTCAGGTCCAGAATTCCAACTGCCGGTATTCTCCATCTTTGTATAAACCTTGCAAATTATGAGAGAAAAGGCATTAGAATTACTCTCGAAATTGCTATAATGAATAAAACACTCAAAATAACAGTAATAAAACATGATGCAAAATGGACGTATAAACTCCCTCAAGTTTAGACCTCGCTTGTCCTTAAACGAAAACCGATATCGAGAATCATGTCCGCATGTTTAGAGAGAGAGATGTCGTTAAAATAAAATACATACATAAAAGCATAATGATCATTATTATAACAGCAATAATTTAACAAAAAAAGGTTCACGTGCCTGCTATGCATCGAACTAGGGACATCCAGTGGCTTTGAGCGAGTTGGTCGCCACTACAACAAACCAGTTCCACTAATGTATATGGAGCACGAATACTTATAAACTAGTATGATCGTACTGTACCAAATAAAACATACAATGTATGACCGATGGGGTATTATAGCTAAAATGTTTTTGTAATTTTTGAAATGTTTTCTTAAAACCCAAACATCTTGAAAAATAAAAAATGTTTTTTTAATTTCAACTAGTTTTGGAAACACGATTTTTTTTTTCAAATATGCAAACCTTTCTATGAAATATCAGAAATGTTCTTGTTTTCAATAGTGCTTACAAATTTAGAAAATGATGCCATTTTAGAATTTGTGTTCACAAATTTAATAATTTTTTGCGTTTAAAAAATGATAAATATTTAAAAAGTATGCGGTTTGCAATTTTTTTTTCAAATTTTTTATCAATTGTTGAGAATTTGATAATAATTTCCAAGAAGTGTTCAAGTTAGTAAAATTTTCATACAGAATTTGAAATTTCAAAATTGTTGACAATTTTTTAAAAAATTGTTAGTACATAAGAAAATGTTCATGTTGATTGATAATGTTGAAAATTATAGATAACAAAAGCATTCAAATTAGGAAAAATTACATGCTCACTAATGCACCAGTCTGGCATAGTCCGGCACACTCGTCTCAACTGGTGTTTTTTTGGACAGGGCGACAGAGAGTGAATTGCAAAAAACCACCACATTTGAAGTTTGTGTCCGAATTTGCCACCACATTTCTAGCGCGTCCCAAAAATCCACCACTTTGCTTGTAAATTTGCTCAATAAACACAAACGACCGTTTTGCGGCAGTTAACACGATTTGTTAGATCCTAGCCCACCGGCCAGGTGCCACGTCGGTCAAACTAGACGGCGAGGTGGTTGATGGCCGTTAGGTCAGCCCCTTCCTCTATCCCTTTGTTTCCAGTTCCTCTTTTCGTCCCCTCTCTTTCTCTCTCTCTCTCTCTCTCTCTCTCTCTCTCTCTCTCTCTCTCTCCCTCTCTCTCTCTCTCGATCCATGGCGGCGGAGGCTAAAACTAGAGGCGAGGACGATACGACAGGCGGCGCTGGGACGGGAGGCGAGGGTGATGGCTTCTCGGAGGTGGACAACTGGCTCGGTAGCAGTAACATGCCGACGCAGCGGGCTCCTTCGCTGGAGCGAGCCCATTCGCCACCTTCGCCGCCAGAGTTTGATATCGAGCGACATGCAGCAGCGGCCTTTGCCCGCAAGATAAGGGCTTCTGGCGTGGGTGAAGGCCATCAGAGGGCTTCAGGTTTTGGTGGCGTCTGATAAGTCTTTCATCTCCCCTCTCTCTTTTGTGACATTTATAGGTTTTTTTTGACTTAGGGTTAGGGATTTACTTGATTCAAATGGATTTAAAGTTAGGAATTAGGTTTTGTGACACTTGGTCATGAGTAACTTTAGTTAGGGTGTATGGGCTAGGGTTTGGTCTCTGACTATTGTATGCACTTTACTGTTGATTTACATATGCAGTACAAGAAGATCACATATGAGTGTGAGGTTGATTTATGGATTAGACATGTTGAGGTAGTAAATAATGATGGATAAATACATTTTTCAGATAAAAAAAAGTAAAGTAATAACTCAATCTAATAGACAGTGATTCAAATTCAATAGGTTAGTATTTCTACTTATTTTGTGTTGTTTGGATGATGAGATATGGGAAATTAGGTTCCATTTTCAAGGGAGAGACAACTTGGAGAGGACCATTTCACTTTCAGAAATAACCTTTATTAAACTGGTAGCACTGATGGAGTCTGAGGAGGGGAGAGAGCAGAGCAGGGAGGGTGAGAATAGAGGGGATCGGGCCAGTGGCCAACTGAATAGGTTAGTAAACCTAACGGCCGTCAACCAACTCATCGTCTGGTTTAACTAGCATGGCACCTGACCAGTGGGCCAGGTATGTAAGAAATCATGTTAACTGCGGAAAAATGGACATTTGTGTTTATTGAGAAATTTTACAAGCAAAGTGGTGAATTTTTGGGACTCGCTAGGAATGTGGTGGCAAATCCGAACACAAACTTCAAATGTGGTGGTTTTTTGTAATTCACTAGGGCGACAGGCTCGGTTAGCTATCACAAATTCTGATATTGAACTAGTGTGTTCTGAACTATGGATAAATGACCCCAACTTCTTGTAACAGCCTGACACAGACATATGATGCATTAATGCCAGGTTTCACGACTTTCCACAGCGACATGTCTGGCGGTTTATCAGTCCTTTTCACCTAGAAAACTAAAGAAAATGCAACACTTTTCAAAAATCCCCAAAACTTGGCATGAGGCCTTGATTTGGTCATAGAAGCCCGTGGAAATATTTTGGGGTCATTTGATGGATGTCAAAAACAACGAGCTTTGAAACGGGCCCCTCGGGGTACCGAACACCCTCCATAGAACATGGTCAATTTTTGGACATCCTTGAAGTGACTCCAACTTTTTCAATAAATTTGGCATGACTGTGATAAGCATTCATGCCTCGTTTGGATGACTTTCGACACTATATGCAAGTTGCGACACGTCCGACCATTTATCAGCCTTTTTTTTACCGAGAAAACTCTATAAAACACGAAACTTGCTGAAAACAAAAAAAACTAATTAGGGTGACTTGAATTGGTTAGATAAGGCCATGTAAAAGAATTGGGGTCATTTCAAGGATGTCGAGAAACAACATGCTCTCAGAAGGAACCTTCTGGCCTGCCTGAGCACCTCCCGTTAAACATAGTGTTTCTTAGACATACTTGGAATTACCCCAACTTTTGCCACCTGGTGGACATGCCCATGGTAGGCATCCATGCTAGGTTTGAATGACTTCCGACATTGTATGCAAGTTATGACACGTCCGGATATTTATTGGCTTTTTTGACCGAGAAAACTCCAGAAAATGGAAACTTGTCAAAAACTCAAGCAACTTGGCATGGTGCCTTGAATTGTCATACAAGGCCATAGGAAAAAATATGCCTACCATGGCATGCTTGTCTACTGGCAAAATTTGGGGTCATTTCAAAAATATCCAAATAACACCATGTTCAGCGTAAGGTGTTCGGGTAGGTATACATGGTAGCGATCCATGCCAGATTTGAAGGAAAAAGTATTTAAAATCATATTATAAGTAGGTACTTAAAATTGTTATTTTAAGGTTTTAACATAACTAAGTAGTAGAATGCCCATGCGTTGCCACGGGCTTTTAATTTTTTTTTGCTGGTAGCATATGTAAACATAATGCACTTCAAATTTCATATGTATAGAAAATTTTACAGTAGCTATTGAAAACTCTACTTGATGCAATGTATTTCCATTATCCCACTTCACATGGATCTCCATTATTTCACTTCAGTTGCAATGTATTTTCATTGGAAAAAAGGTAATTTGACAACATATACATAGAGAGCAATGATTGAATTAATCAATTGTTATATGCTAAAATTTACTTAGTGCTCTTAAAATATTTGCCTACAATTTCAGGAATATTGTCTGCAGCTTCATTCACGCGGTACTTGAGTAATTATAGTAAAAAATACTTCATTGACTCGTAACCATCCTACATGTAGTTAGCATGAAGATTTCACATGAAAATGTAGGAATGTGCAACATAGAGTACTCACCCAGTAAACTGGATGAATATTATGAGGAAAATTTAAGATCTATATACCATATCTTTATTGATGAGACAATGAGTTCTTCCAATGAAAAGTTCAGATTGATATTGGCCAAGAACTGAATCCATGATTACACATGATAATGCAAAGTATATCGTCCTAGTTATACACAAAGAGGAACAACTCATGACCAGACTTGGATTTGGCTCACCACGTTATCTGGACAGTAGCAGACACATCATTTAAATTTTCAAATGCATTGGTACAACGGGTGCTTCTCATGCAAAGATTCACATACAATAAGTGGTTGATGTTTCAAAGATACGCATACATAAAGTGGGATGTTGTATGACATCGTAGGATGTAATTGCCCACTTCTTGTTCCAGGTGCTAACTCTATTAAGAAACAATGCACGAACACTACTCTACTCCTTATCCATCATGTTCACGTTGTTCGAGATCTATAACAAGTACACAAAAACTTGTAACCAAGCACAAATATATAAAAGAAAACAAACTGCAGAGGAAATGGCTAGTGGAGAACAGATAGAAAATCAAAGGCTATTACTGATAGTGCCCTCGTAGCAAATTTTCACATGATCATGTCTAAAGATGCCATATCTGAAAAGCACAATAAAAGAACACCATCTCCAGAGGACCGAAATCTATAAGGGTGCTCACATATAGCAATATGTGATTGTACACGCAAATAGCTACAGATCAATTCGACCTCGAACTTTATCTCACCGTGAACACCACATATAACATGGAGGCCCTAGCCATCAGCAAGGCATCTGGCAAATGAAACATGGGGAAACCACCAAATTGAATAGAGCAAACACAAAAATAGAAACAGTCATGAGGAAAGGGGAATAATCTAACCTATGTCACGGGATCAGCAGGTCGAGGAGGGTGCCACCGGGCCAACACCCTCCATATATGGGGATAATCTTGCACACGATGTCACCTCAAGCAATAGATTGCCACCAGCAGAACTGAAGCACTTGTTCATGGCTCAGTTATGAGATATCCCATTAGCTGAGATACAAATCACAAATAGGTCAGCTCACCATCTATAGAATGTAATCTTATCCAAGAAAATAGTCATCAGCAGCAAAGCTTTATTCAGTTCTTTACTAAGAAAGCAATCTAACAAATTACAACCTAAACAGAGAAATAAATGGTTCTGAATAAGTAGAGGTCAAGGTACTCCCAAAAATGTCTTATATTATGTTACAGAGGTAGTACAAATCACGTGGCACGGAATGCCCTGGAACACCATTGGCACACCTTCTTCATAGACATAGACCTTGAATAACTTCTCCAACTCCTAGTAACTCCTACCAAAATGAGCAAACATTTATTATGTTTAGCAATGCTGCAGTTGTGTTCTCACCCATAATAAACCAGCAGCGGCCATGGACGGAGAAGGTCGACCTCTCGGAGTGAAACTCATATTCAGAATACCCTCGCAGGGGGAAATATCTTGGTAGTTTATGACATGGGGCAAGAACTGTGTTTAACATGAAATCAAAAACCTATTAACAGTTACGCCTGACGATAGAAGAATATGATAATTTCAGGGAGATTAATTTGTCAAGATTTATACGACATTGTGCTGAATTTTGCATAACTTATTAAAACTTATCCACAATTGTCACTATTCTTTATGCTATCATTTTCATATTAATGAACTAAAAATAATAGCATATCATTTTCTATTATTATACTTTACCATGTACTATTCACGTTTAAACTGGCTAAACCAAACATAAATTGGATCAACAAAAACATTGCAAAAGCCTGTAATTGGATAGAATTAATATTCAGTATATGAAGGCATGAAGCCTGTAACTAGATATACACATACAATAATTTCTGAACAATAAAAATGGCATGAGATAGCAGAAGAAAACTAACCTGATGTGTAGCCTACTGATCTGTAACCTATCATGTGTACATGTGTATTCTATAGCATAGTACAACTTAGCATGAAAAACTGATAATCTGTATGCATTTTGTATTAAAAGCAATGACACAATCATATATCTGTTCATACCAATGTACTTGGCCATTATCTTCCTAGAATCTCTCTTTGAAGGTCTACAGCCTAGCTATTTGACATTTTGGAGAGAGATTCCCCTTCTTGTACATGTACCATAATAATTATACAAACATATGGATGTAAAATCACTGTTGCTCGTCCCACCGACCGACCACCGAAAAGACGCCAGATCAGGGGGGCCCAGCCGGCAAACAACGTCGGGCAAAGCCAGGCGACGGCTGGCGGTGGCGGGATCCGTTCCTCGCACGCGTCACTACTAGGAAAAGGGCTATAGATGGGATGGGTACTAATGGCGCACTTGTCAGGTAGTGCGCCACTACTATATACTAATGGCGCACCATTGGTTGATGCGCCATTAGTGTGGAAGACACTAATGGCGCACCAGACGCAAGGTGCGCCACTAGTAATAAATGTTTTTTTTCCATTTTATCATACATACTAATGGCGCATCCGAGGGAAGTGCGCCATTACTAGTTCTAACTAGTAATGGCGCACTGGAGACAGAGTGCGTCATTAGAATATATACTTTTTTTGCAAAACTTCTAATGGTATGTAACACCCCGGAAGTAACTTTCCATATTTGTAACTCCAACTCTTGCCATTTTCGGCATTGTTATATGATATTCCCTCCATGGTCGGGTTTTCTTCTTTTTGCATTTTGTCCATGTCATGCATTTTATATTATGTCATCATGTGCATCGCATTTGCATACGTGTTCGTCTCTTGATTCCGAGCATTTTTCCCGTTGTCCGTTTTGCAATCCGGCACTCCTATCTCCCCCGGCGGTCCCTTTTACGTTTTTCCGTGTGCGGGTATTAAACCTTCTCGAAATGGACCGAGGTTTGTCCAGTGGCCTTGGTATACCACCCGGAGACCACCGGTCAAGTTTCGGGTCATTTGGAGCTCGTTTGGTACTCCAACGGTTAACCGCACTCTCGCAAAGGCCTCTTTTAAGTTGCAGCCCAACACCCCTACAAAACAGCCCAATAACCCATCTAAGTCACCTCCATGCTCTCCGTCGTTCGATCACGATCGTGTGGGCGAAAACTACACCTCATTTGGACTCTCCTAGCTCCCTCTATGCCTATTTAAGCAAACCTCCCCCGAAATCCGGATCATTCCCCGAAACCCTAGCGATTTTCGCCCTCCGCGCCGCCGGACACGTCCGGGCGAGCAGACGCGTCCGCCCGCCGCCGCCGACCAACGGGCGTGCCACGTAGCACCGCCCGGTCCCAGTTCGCCCGCCGCCGCCGCGCTTCGCCCGGCCAGCGAGGCCCTCCCGGCCAGCTCGCGCCGCCCGCTTCGGCCCGGCCGCCGCGCCTCCAGCGCCCGGCCGCCCGCCTCGCCGCGCCACCGCCGGCCGCTCCTCTCCGACCGCCGCCAGTCGCTCCTCCCCAGCGCCGCCGCCTTGCCTGCCGCCGCCGCCCTCGCCCAGCCCCGCCGCCCCCCTCGCGCCGGCCCCGCCGCCGCCTTTGGCGCGCCCCGCCGCCCTCCGGCGCCCCTCAAACGCCCGCCCGCCGGCTCCTTCCTCCCCGAGCTCCCCCGCGCGTCGCCCGATCCGGCCTTGGGAACCGTGCGCCGTTGACTTCTTCCCTCCCCTTTTCTTCTCTAAGTTTTTGCATCTTTGTAATTTTGTGCAATTTTCATCATGCTATATCTTCGCATCCGTAGATCCATTTTGCGCGTATAATATGTCAAAATGTTCGCCTCGAAGAGTAGATCATTTCATTCCATTGCATCATTTTCATTTGAGCTCATCTTGATGCCCGAAATGCTGTTGGAAGAGTGCTATGTGCTCTTAGTTTCTGATTTTTATCAGGAGTTGCACTTTTGTTATTTTTGCTATGATTAATATGTGCACCCTATGAATTTGATTCCTACATGTGTTGTGTAAAATGCCATGCCATCTTTCCAGGGGTGTATGCCATGTATTTTTGTGATCTATGTGGTGACAAGCACAAGCATGCAAAGTAGGTGTCCTAATGTTGCTGATTTCAGCCCTGTTTTAGCTGATTTTGATGCCATGTTTACTTGATGATACCGAGAGATCTATGCATATTTTGAGATACTTCAGTAAGGGTGTTTTGTAAAGCATGACTTGCTCTATCCATTCATGCCTTTATTTGCAATTATGGGATGCCTTAGCTTGAGTCAATCGAGCTCTACTTTTGCTATCAAATGTTTCCTTGCAGATTGTATACGTGTTATTCAATTTTGCCTAGGATGTTGTGGTTGACCCGTATAGGCTATGTTATTGTTCTTGACATGTATGTCTTCTATGTCATGTCTTCTTGATGTATGTATGCTTAGTTTATCATTTGAGGCTCTGTAGTGAGTGCATTGAGCTTGTTAACATGCCATCTCGTTATCAGTTTTTGACATGTCAAGTTGCTGAATCTGTTAACGAGACTTTCAATATTGACATGGGTGTTACTATATTTTCTAGTCCCTCTAGGCTTTGAGTAGATTCATGCCATGCCTTGTTTTGTTATTTTAAGTTCCTGTAGCATGTACTTTTGTTGCTCTGAACATTGCAACCTGTTACTGTTTTTGCCATGTCCAGCCTGATATTTTGTGCACTTTTGCCATGCTTGTTTGAACATGTTATGATGTGAACTAGCCGTAGCTCAGTGCTCATCTTTTGTCGAGCATCATGTGTAGATCACTGCCGTGTGCTTTGTTGATACGTTTGGGTGCATTAGCTTAATTAATTGTTGCTTGCTAAGTGGCATCATGCTGTTAATGGCAGATTTGCGCTATTCTTGTTTTGCTTGCCATTTCCAAACCGTGCATCCGTTTCCGGTGATCTTTATATCGATTTCAACCGAAATCATCTCATCTTTCCAGTGGCATGCTTGGTTTGCCAAGTTGATGCCTGGTTCATCATTTACCTTCCGGGCGCACATAAGCATTGCATATCTCATCATGCATATCATGCCATGTTTTGCATCATGTTGATTGTGCATTGCACCGTGATTTATTGTGGTTCCTTTGTTTGTGTTGTTGCTTTGGGTAGAGTCGGGAGACGAGTACGTGAACGAGGAGCCTGTTGAGAACGCTTTTCGAGGATCAAGCTTTCGACAACTCTGAGAACATTGCGAGCAAGATGACCATACCCTCGAAATCACTTCTATCTTTGCTATGCTAGTTGCTCGCTCTTTTGCTATGCCTATGCTGCGATGCCTACCACTTGCTATATCATGCCACCCATATTGCCATGTCAGCCCCTAACCATCCTTTCCTAGCAAACCGTTGATTGACTATGTTACCGCTTTGCTCAGCCCTCTTATAGCGTTGCTAGTTGCAGGTGAAGCTGAAGTTTGTTCCTTGTTGGAACATGGAGATGTTGTTCCTTTGTGGAACATGATTACTTGTTGGGGATATCACACTATACATCTGCTATAATTAATACATCTATATACTTGGTAAAGGGTGGAAGGCTCGGCCTTATGCCTGGTGTTTTGTTCCACTCTTGCCACCCTAGTTTCCGTCATACCGGTGTTATGTTCCTTGATTTTATGCTCCTTACACGGTTGGGTGATTTATGGGACCCCTTGACCGTTCGCTTAGAATAAGACTCCTCCAGCAAGGCCCAACATTGGTTTTACCATTTGCCACCTAAGCCTTTTTCCCCCGGGTTTTCGCGAGCCCGAGGGTCATCTTTATTTTAACCCCCCCGGACCAGTGCTCCTTCGAGTGCTGGCCCGAAACGAGTAGACTGCGGGGCCACCACGGGGAAACTCGAGGCTTGGTTTTACTCGTAGGATGTCTCATCCGGATGTGCCCTGAGAACGAGATATGTGCAGCTCCTATCGGGATTTGTCGGCACAATCGGGCGGCTTTGCTGGTCTTGTTTTATTGCTGTCGAAATGTCTTGTAGTCCGGGATTCCGAGATTGATCGGGTCTTCCCGGTAGAAGGAATATCCTTCGTTGACCGTGAGAGCTTATAATGGGCTAAGTTGGGACACCCCTGCAGGGTAATATCTTTCGAAAGCCGTGCCCGCGGTTATGAGGCAGATGGGAATTTGTTAATGTCCGGTTGTAGATAACCCGAAGTTGACCTCAAATAAAATACACATCAACCGAGTGTGTAACCGTGATGGTCTCTTCTCGGCGGAGTCCGGGAAGTGAACACGGTGTTGGAGTTATGTCTGACGTAAGTAGTTCAGGATCACTTCTTGATCACTACTAGCTTCACGACCGTGCTTTGCTCCTCTTCTCGCTCTCTTTTGCGAAATAGCCACCATATATGCTAGTCGCTTGCTGCAGCTCCACTTTACTACTATGTCCTTCCTATTAGCTTAAATAGTCTTGATCTCGCGGGTGTGAGATTGCTGAGTCCCCGTGACTCACAGATACTTCCAAAACAGTTGCAGGTTCCGATGAGGCCAGTGCAGGTGATTCCACCGAGCTCAAGTGGGAGTTCGACGAGGAACGTGGTCGTTACTATGTGTCTTTTCCAGATGATCAGTAGTGGTGCCCAGTTGGGACGATTCGGGGATCTGTGTAGCATTTGGGGTATCTTCTTTATTTTGGTTCCGTAGTCGGACCTTGAGTGTACTCTGAATGATGGATGTTTATTTATGTACTGTGTGAAGTGGCGACTGTAAGCCAACTATGTATCTTTCCCTTAATTATTACATGGGTTGTGTGAAGATTACCTCACTTGCGACATTGCTTTCAATGCGGTTATGCCTCTAAGTCGTGCCTCGACACGTGGTAGATATAGCCGCATCGGGGGCGTTACATGGTACCAGGGTCGACCCCCCGCTCCACCGGCCGCCGCCGCCGACCGCACCCTCCACCGACCCCCCGTCCCACCGCACCCTCCCCCGCTCCACCGGCCGCCGCCGCCGACCCCCGGCCCGCACCCTCCCCCACTCCACCGCCGCCGACGACCACCCGCACCCTCCCCCACTCCACCGCCGCCGACGTCCCACCGCACCCTCCCCCGCTCCACCGGCCGCCCGCCACCCCCGGCCGCACCGTCTCAAACTCCAGCGCCGCCGACGACCACCCGCACCCTCCCCGCCCGCTCCACCGTCACAAATGAATGCAACTAAAATTGCAAAAAAAAAACTAATTTGATGATATTTTTTCATATTCATAAATATTTTCAAATAACAAATTTGATGATTTTTTTTTCAAATAACAGATTCACCGTACGTCGCCGTCGCCCACGCGCCCCTGCCGCCTCCCTCTCCCCTTCCTCCGTCCGCCTTGCCGCCCGCCGCCCACGCCGCCTCCCCGAGCCCGCCTCCCCGAGCCCGCCTCCCGTGAGCGCCGCCTCCCTCGCCTCCCTCCCTAACCCTCGGAGCCGCCGGAGACTTGGAGCCTCGGCGCCGCCTCCACGTCCACCAGGGAGAGGAGGCCCCCACCAGGACAGGAGGCCCGCGACCTCCCCGCCTCCCCCAAGCTCGCCGTCTCCGCCCTCCGTCGTCTCCGCTCCGGCCACCACCTCATCGTGGTCAGGTAATCTTCTTCTCCTCTCTTCCTCCTCTCCTCCCTCCCGGCCCCCTCCCCCTGACTGACTCGACTCCCCTGGCCTCCGCGCGCAGTTCACCGTCCCGGATCTCCGACTGCATCGCCTCCCGCGGCGGCAACATCCACAACGTCGACGTCTTCGTCCCCGACGACGCCCCCGTCTTCTACGCCCGCAGGTACCCCATCCAACTCACCCCCGCCTCCATTTCCCACCTCTCCCTCTCTGCTCCTCCCTCCTTGCCCTCCCCCGTAGCATGTTTTGGTTAGGGCATGTGTTGGTCTGTGTTATCATGGTACTCTTGAATGCTAAGTTGTTATGTGATGCCCGGCCCACACCCTCCCCCACTCCACCGCCGCCGCCGACCCCCAGCCCGCACCCTCCCACACTCCACCGCTGTCGACGACCAACCGCACCCTCCCCCGCTCCACCGGCCGCCGCCGCCGACCCTCAGCCCATACCCTCCCCCACTCCACCGTCGCTGATGACCCACCGCACCCTCCACTCCACTTTTTTCATATTCATAAATATTTTCAAATAACAAATTTGAACATATTTTTAAAAAAATTATTACTATTTTTATAAAAAATATATTACTGTTATGATTTAAACAAGTTTGAAGATATTTAAACACAAATAAATATCAAACATCATTTTAAATGCATAAAAATAAAAATTGGGGAGCCTGGGAATCGAACCCAGGACCTCCTAGTGTGTGTGCTGCGTGCTGACCAGTCGGGCTAGTGGGCGGGTTCTGATGTAGATTGGGTTAGGTGGAATATAACCTGAGGGCTCGAACTGTAATAAAAAAACATACTAATGGCGCACCGCTGCGGGGTGCGCCATTAGTAATCTCCCCCCTAGCTAATTCCACCCTCTCCCTCGCCAGATCCCTTCGTCCCTCTCCCTCGCCAGATCGACCACCGCCGCGCCCGCGCCCCCCACCACTGCAGCTCCCCAGCCGCCGCCTCGCCGCCCACCCTCACGCCTCCCCGCCCCGCCCGTCCTTCCGCCCGGTCGTGCGTCCCCGCCGCTCCTTCGCCACCCCGCCCGCCTTGCATCGTCCCCTCCCTCCCTTCCCCTAGCTTCTCCTCCTCCTCTCACCGCCCGTGCCTTCTTTTGCTCAGAAAGGTCAAGAAGGCGGCCCCTTCCCGGATCACGCCCCACCGCCTCCTCGACGCCTTGGCGCCCGAGAAGGCAGTGTCGGCGCCCGCTGCCCTCGCGCGGACTCGCTGCCAGCCCAAGCTCAGGCCCGCCCCCACGCCTGAGGCGCACCACCGGCCGACCAAGTCCCAGACGTCCCGTCTCCCCGCCGCCCCGCCGCCCAAGCCCAAGCCGGAGCCCAGGCTATCCAAGCTCGAGGTATCCCCCTTTTTCTTCTCTCTAAATTTTCAAAATTAACAAATGTTCACAAATCTTTAGATTTTGCTCCCGAAACTGTCCAAACTGTCCAAACTGTATTTAGTTTTTGCCCTAAATGAAATTTGACAGTGGAGTACTGTCCAAACTGTATTCACTGTCCAAACTGCATCTAAGAACCCATGGTTGTGCTTATTTCTGAAGATGGAATGAACTATGACCTCCTGATCACAGAAAAAAACTTGTGTAGCTGATAGCTTTCTTCTCTCGTTGCCCCAGTGAGGACCATGATGATCATGGCACTGGAAAATATTTGGTAGGTTAGTCGGTTGTGCTTCGCCCTGAAATTGCAATGCTAAGTGTACTGTTGAGTTCAGTCAAGTGTACTCCTTGAATAAACCATGCTTATTTTTGTAGCATATTCTTGATACAAATGTTTACGCCAAAAAAGAAGCTGTGTTGATCCTTGATAAACTGAAATATTATTTTCCTTTCATCTTGCAATTTTTTTGTTTGCTTGGCGCACGTGTACAATTTAATTGGTCACACTTCACCCTGAATTAATCATTTTGAGACAGAGGGAGTATGTTACAAGTGTAGTGACGAGGTCTGTCATGTAAACTGTTGCACCAGAATGATGAAACGTTGCATCACAGATCTTGTTGTGTCACATGGCCCAGATACAAGTGTCGCTTTGCTTTGAATGTGCCGATGAATTAGATATAGATAGGCTTCATTGTTCAGGGTGATTCTTTCTGGCCAGTTCATTCATCATTTAGGGCTTGATGTATGGAGGCTTGTCTACTTGCTGCTAATACAACATAATATTTGATATGAGCAGGGTGAACAACCTTCAGGTCCCGGGAATCTACTCAAGGCTGCAGACACTTCTTGTCTCACTTCTTTTATCATCGGTATAATATTCATATTAAGGAGTTTCTATAAGTTCATTGTTCTTATAAGCATCAGGACTTTTTTAATGGAAATTTACAGTATGTTTGAGGGTGAACATTAAGCAATGTTTTTTGTCAAACAAATTAAGAATCTTTTTAATTTATGTATTTACTATTTTATTATTTTACTGATCAAGATGGTGTATTTGAGCTCGGGAGCAGAGAATCCACGTCCTGAACTCCTGATTTGTCCCTCTATGCATGGTGTGCATATACTATTTGCCTATTTGGTAAAAAAACAGTTTAGTTGCCTATTTGGTATGCTTGTCATGTCACTTGTAGTACAAGCTTAGTTACGAGTACTCCATCTAGTAGTAATTAATTTGTGTGGCTATGGAAGTCACTTGCTTTGGCATAGTAATGTTTTTTTTCCAGTATTAATATGATCATCATTTCTGCTGTTAATGCGAAGCTTTTGGTGATCCGTGTTGAACTGAATCATGAGATGGACGATGTAGAATCCATCCTTCTTGCTTGGTTTTGGGACATGGATGTAGGAGAAGTTAGTTTTATCTTGTGAAACCCATCTTCTTGTTCCTTTGTTTCTTGATCTGCACGTGGCCAGCTCTAAAAGCTGAAGCCTTGGAGAGCATCATCTAGAATATTCATTATGTGGGTGTAGTCTTTTTTTCTCGTAGTCTCTGGAAGGGTCAAAATACACGGCGTGGGAGACTTGCGGGTAAGAAACGATAAGGGCAGTAGCGCCCGTTGCTGCGAGGAAAAGACACCTCAAATTATTCCCCATATGAGAGAGAAGGAATGATTGAAATGTCTGAAAGGGTTGTCCGGAACTGACTTACTTTGGATGATAAGGCACGAGGACAATTTCCGGTCCTTATTCTGTACCATGAAGTTTTGGAGGTACTCCTAGCAGTTTCACGCTCAAAGTCGCCGAGACTCAAGAAAGACTCGTGCATGTAATGCGGATCCGCCACACAGATTTGCGAGACTTCTTCACTCTTCATGGCCGGAGCTCATATGTAAGCATAAAAAGGCGGACGATTGTAAAATCGAGCCGCCTTGTCAGAAACATATCGAAGATATGGTCAAACCACAGGAAGAACACCTCCGTGGGCCGTGTGTCGACGTAGCACTTCCCCTCAGGCACACGAGCTGCGTATGTCGGATATCACGGATCCTTTGAGGCTAGTAGGCTTTTCTCGATCGGCGGCACATGGTTGTGCGGTCTCCACGAGATCCCCGATAGTGCCTCCAGCGGTTTCGACGGTAGCATCGGCTCGCCCGTGAGATGGAACATGACCTCACCTTTCACAGGTACACGCTCTTCAGAATGCATCGTCTGGCTGCTATGTGCTCTGGCTTGTTTGGAGGCAGTTATCTTCCCCGATCTGTTCCTCTCCTTTTTCTTGGGCACAGCTTCCAGACGCTCTTCCTTAACCCCTGCCCCAGTGTTCCCGGGCTAAGTACTGTACGACCCTCGCGACCGGCTAGTTGAGCCTGTGTTGAGGCGGCATCTTCAGGCATGTCCTGTGAGGATTTCATGAAGAAAGACTTTTTGCAATCCTTGCTACGACCCTGCCCGGGCATATCATCCATATCCTCATTAGCAAGCTGATAGCCTGATTCGTCATATGGTTGACTCATCATATCTATGTCACAGTTCTATTGCACCCCCTTCATCATGTCGTCCGCCGCTCTCACCCGGCACTACAGGAGCTGGTAATTGCGTAGGCGGGGTGGTGGTCTCCGCACATGCTTGTTGATGTGTGGTTATTGGTGTGCTGTCGGCCGGCCCTAGACGAATAAGATTCTTCGGCCATAGCAGCACCCAACCCTTGCAGCTTCCAATCCGGGGCGGGGTCTCGTCGTCCGCTCCCACATGCTGTACTTGAGGAGGCAAATCCTCATGCCCCGATTTCACACTGGTCAAGCTAACCCTGAAGTGCCCAGCGGGGATCGGGTGGTTGTGGAACGTGGGTTGCGAGGGGTCCATTATCATCCCCTTTCCCACGTCCACCTTCTGGCCTTTGATCAAGTAGAGTATGGTGCACGGGGTTTCTTTCGCCTGCAAAAACATATGTACGTATGGCGTAAAACAACCGAAAGGCAACAAAACTGGAATATTATATATATATATATATATATATATATATATATATATATATATATATATATATATATATATATATATATATATATATATATATATGTTGGTGCGACATGTAATTACCTTGACGGCGTCGAGCTCAGCCAAAGACGAAGGCCCACATGGCGCTGAGGCCGAGGCGGGTTGCTATGGCGGGAGCGGCTGCGAGAGGAGGCCGGTTGCGTGAGCAAGTGATGGTGCGATGGTGTTGTTGTTCATGGAGTTGCTCCCGAAACTGGGCAGCGGGAAATCATGTACCGTCTTGTCTGGATTTTCGCTTCGTCCGATTGATCATAATCGAACCAAGTTAGTAGCGAAATCATTTACTGCGGCGATTACAGCTGCATTGACTTTCTTTGTAGCAACTCATATTTGTCCTCAGCTGCTTTTTCGCGTCCTCAACTGCTTTTTCTCGACCGCCAAGCTTCACCTTGGCGTCGATGTCCGCTGACTAAACTTCTTTTCTACTTCTTGGCCTCTGGGCCCTCGTTGTAAAACACCTTCCACGTGGCGCCGTCTCCGGTAGCTGTGCACCACGACCATATTGCGGCCGCTGGCCCAAAGGGAGTCCCTTAAGTTCGATCAAGGCCCGATGCGGTTGAGAGGGTGTCCCACTTGGGCCTCATCGAAGTGGGGCTTTTCGGCTGCAAGCTGGTGTTGCTTCTCCGATAGTCTAATCAATTTCCTCGTGATCTTGTCCGTGTAAAAACCTTTTTCTCCTTGTCCCACTTGTAGCGGGCCCTGATGAAGTCACACTCCAAGGGTTGGTGAACTTCGCGAAGGTGCAGGAGACCAGCGGCTTCACGTTCGGCGTCCTCCTTATCCCATATGGGCCTTTTACCAAGGTAGCCACGGCTTCCGAGGCGATGCTTCCCCGTGTTCCTTTGCTGAAGGCTCTTGAATTTCGCAGCCTTAGCCTTGGCTGCCTCGGTAGCGCAAGTGTCCTTGAACTTTTCAAACTCCTCTTCCGTAAGTGTCAGATTTTCCTCCAGAATCTTGGACAGGGGTTCATCAGCCTCAATAGCTTGTTTCACCCTCCCTTTCCAAGAGGCCAAATCATTGCTGAACATGCCCATGGCGTGATTGTTAATCCTTTTCATCTTCGGATCATCCCACGGTTGTTCTATGTTATCATCCCGGTCGGGGAACTTGAATCTCTTGTGCAACTTCGTTAGGAGCAACTGCGTCAAATGTTCTTTACTCCTTAAGTCATCGTCGTTGATGCTTGCGCATTCCCGTAGGATGCATCCTACTTGGTTCCCATAGCACTTGCGAGGTTCTTCCGGCTCTAATGCTCAAACTTGCCAGGTGCCATCTTTGTGATCACAAGTCGTCCAATCCCTAGTTTGTTAGGTTTTCGTATCCCCTGCTTCTTATGCTTCCTCTTTTCGGTAGCGGCATCGGGGCCGGTACCATCCCCGCCGGTATCTTCCCCGCCGGTACCTTCCCCACCGGTCTCGACGCCGCCATCGGTGCCGGCGTCGTCAGTGTCGATGTCGGCGTCAGTACCATCATCGAGGCCGACCTGCAAACCTTGCTTAGCAGTCAAATTGTCGAGGTACTCTTTTTCACCCTCATAATCCATCTAAATGCGCATCTTGGTGAAGGCCCAGTTTCTTCGTTGTTCGACATGTTTCCTATGATTAAGTGTCCTCATTTATTTCTAAAAGTATGAATAAATGAGAAATGACATAAAAAGAAATCTATGTGCCAGCACTCGATATGCCAACTATGTAGCACAAATCATGCCTCTATTCACGGGAAATTTCGGCATGACCTTTGCTAAAAAATGGACATATCGAGCGCCTGAAATTCACCGGAACAGAAATGAATCAACATTCCGGCGTAACATAGGCCACTCAGATCATTTTCCACACATGACATGTCCAAAACATGACATATCCACATATCACATGTCTAGTTCAAATTTGCATATAAATTCAGCTAATTTTGAAACCTAGCTAAATTCATAACTAAGTAGATAACCTAATTAACAGACTGCCCTAACTAAAACCTAAGTAAATTAACCGAAGAACCCTAGCAGAGAGAGAGAGGAGGGGTTTCTGAGGGTGCAGGGCGAGGAGGCAGGCCAGCGATGGCCGAGGTTGGGAGGAGGAAGCAGAGGAGGGAGGCGAGGCGGCGGGTCGAGGCGGCGCCCGGCGCCTGGTCGGGGCGAGGGCCGGGTCGAGGCGAGCGCAAGGTCGGGTCGAGGCGGCGGGCGGGTCGGGCGAGCCGGCGCCGGGGTCGGGGTCGAGCGACGGGGGAAGAGAGAGTGGGGATTTGGGGGAAAAGGCGGGAAGAAGCAGGGATAGTGAGAATTTTGGGTTAAGTGGACGTAGCGGCAGCGCGTTTGGACAAAACGCGCTGCTACTACCTTCAGTAGTTGTAGCGGTTTATATGAAATGCGCTACTACTACCTTCAGTAGCTGTAGCGGTTTATACGAAATGCGCTGCTACTACTACTGCCAGTTTTCCTTTTTCTTTTCCTTTATTTTCTCCCACTTTTATTTCCCGAGAGCAGTGAACGAAGGGAGGGCGATATATATTGCATCATTTGACGGTTAAATATGTATGCAAAATAGGAACATATATATTTCATCATTGGACCCATGCATAATAATGGCTAAGTGTGAGTATATATATATATATATATATATATATATATATATATATATATATATATATATATATATATATATATATATATATATATATATATATATATATATATATATATATATATATATAACATCATTTGACCGATAACAAAGCGGTTCCTCAGCTGGCGTTTTCGTTTTTGAGTCAGCTTCTTTCCCTTCTTATTCGTCGAAGAATAATTGAGCCCCTCATTGTGACTTTGCCTTTTCCATGGAGTACGATTTTTCTTAGGTAATGTAGTATTGATTCATCTTCCCTCATTGGGTTACCGTACTGATCATAGTCTTCCTCGTTGGCGACTCCATCCATTCCAATGATGTTCCTTTTGCCTCTCCTCACGACAACACGACTGGGATTGCATGGGTCGGTTATGAAGAAGCATTGTGTCACGTGCTTAGCGTGTACCCATGGCTCATTTTTTGCGATAGCGTTCACGGTAGCGCTCTTGGCGTCGGGTATACTCATGGTAGTGAAAATCCAGTTTTGTCTTTCGACATTCTTTGCCCACCTGACACGGAACATCGTCGTGTTGTGCAGTCCAGAGTAGTCAAGCTCCCAGATCTCCTCGACCCTTCCATAAAATCGTTCAGTTGCGCCGTTGTCGCTGCCGGTCATGCATTCCATCATCACCCCTGAGTTCTGATCATCACTGTCCATATCTTTGGCCTCCGTGTAGAACGTGTATCCGTTGATATCATATGCCTGATAGGTTACGAGGTTGGGCGAGGGGCCCTGTGCTAAGGCGTATATGAGCAATCTGTCCATTAGAGCCCTCCTCCGGGGGATTAGCAATAATATGCTCTTTGAACCAATGCAGGAAAGTGGAGTTGTGCTCTCTAGTAACTTCGGCGTTAAATCACGCATACCCCGGTCCACGATACTTCTTTGCGATAATTTACGTGTGCGATTGCCACGAAAGGATCTACCTCGTCTAGGTGTTGTAGCACTACCAAGTTTGCTCTGTCAAAAGTCGCTGCGTCGATCTGAGTATGCCACGTGCAGTTCCCTCGACCGTTGCATCGACCATCTCCTTGAGCCTCCCATCGTTAGCTTGTTAGCGGGCAAACCAACACTAACACCGAGCGGTTGGTCTGCGCCATATAGAAAATTCTCACAGAAAGAGATGCACTCTTGTGCCAAATAGCCCTGGACGATGCTTCCATCCGGACGGGACATGTTACGAACGAATCCTTTGATGATCCAATTCATCCTCTCAAACGGCATCATGTTGTGCAGGAATGACGGCCCCGGGTCTATTATGTCATCCACAATATGGACACACATATTCACCATCACGTCAAAGAACGCGGGCGGGAAGTACATCTCAAGCTCATTCAGTATCTGCGATCTCTCCTGTAGCCTTGAGCAGCTTCACACTGATCGACTTTCGAGAGATGACGTCGAAAAAGTTGCGAGACCAATAAGCGTGTCACGGACGTGCTTGTCCATTATCCCTCTAAGGGCAACAGGCGATGTCTGCGTCATCATCACATGACAGTCATGAGACTTCATCCCGCTGAACCTTTTCTTGTCCGTGTCTAGGTATCTGCTTATCTTGCCACACGATGGCGGAACTAACTTTGACTCCGGTAAGGCACTTAAAGAATTGATTGATCTCAGCCTGACTTAAGGTGAAGCAAGAAGGGGGGCAATAATCCTCTTTCTCCCGTGCCTCTGTCTCTGTCTCTGTCTCGTCTGACATTTTACGGGGCGGCATGTGCAGATCTTCCCTGATTTTCAAATCTTGCAAGTCTTTTCTTGCCTTCGGCCCATCCTTGGTCTTATCCGGCATGTTTATTAGTGTTGCGAGCAAGCTCTCAAGGACATTCTTATAGATATGCATTTGATCAAGGCAATGAGGTGTATCGAGTTTGTGCGATACTCCAAGTCCCAGAACACAGACCTCGTCTTCCATACCTTCAGCAGCGGCTCCGGCGCCTTTCTCATCGTCTTTCCCGGCGCGGGGCACTCCTTCCAGTTTTTCAACAGCTCATCGATTTCGGCACTGCTCCGCTTACGTGGAGGTCCTCGATGCTCAGCGTGACCATTGAATAGATCTCCACGGTTTCTCCACGGGTCGTCCTGTTCAAGCCATCTTCGATGCCCCATGTACACGATTTTCCCAGACCCACCATCTTTCCTTGACGTTAGCTGCTGAGACGTTGTATCATCCATGCACCGCGTGCATCCGCAATATCCATGGCACACCTGGCCTGCCACATATCTGTAACCGAGATAGTCGTGCACTGTCGTGATCAGCGCGGCGCTCATGTTGAAATACTACGCCTTCTTTGGCGCCCCATGTCTTGGCCGGTGTTTTCCATAACGTGTCTAACTCCTCTTGAAGTAGCCCTAGATACAAATTAATATTATTTCCTGGTTGTTTCGGCCCTTGAATAAGCATGCTCATGTGAATGTACTTCGATTTGATGCACAACCAGGGGGGAGGTTGTACATCCATACAAACACGGGCCATGTGCTATGGTTGGTGTTACGGTTTGTAAGCAGTTCATGCCATCGGTACCGCAGCGCCCGAAACACGATGTTCCTTGCATCACATTCAAAATACCGATAGAAGCTATTCAACACTCTCCACTGGCTTCCATCCTTCACGTGTCTCAGCTTCGGATCATCTCCATCGACGGGCTTCTTCCTCTCCATGTGCCAGCGCATTAGCTTTGCTTCCTTGGGATCTACAAAATATCTCTGGAGACGGGGAGTGATCGGTAAGTACCATACAACTTTCTGGGGACATTTCTTCCCGGCCTTCTTGTATCGACAAGCATTGCACACCGGACAGCTTGTTTTTTCCGCGTGCTCCTTCCGATAAATTATGCAATCGTTGATGCATGCATGGTATCTAATGTGTGGCAGATCAAGAGGTCACACGATCTTCTTGGCCTCATCAACACTAGTAGGACATAGATTACCCGCGGGAAGAACATACTTTAGGTACTTGAGATGCTCATCGAGGCTAGTGTCGGTCACTTTGTTTTTAGCCTTCGTCTTCAGGAGTTGGAGCGTGAAACTCAAGCGGGTCACCCCAGGATTGCAACCTTCATACAATGGAGTGTTCGAGTCTACCACCAGTTGCTCCAGCTTAGCCTCCTCTCTAGAAGCAGCTGTCTCAGTACTCGTCTCCTTGCGAAGCAATGCTTGAACATGAGGGTCCCGCACGATTGAACTTAGTACCGACGAACTATGCTGCGTGGAGTCCATGTCGTTCTCTCCGCCGCCATGTCCGGCCCCTTCTCCGCCGCCATGTCTGGCCCCTTCTCCGCCGCCATGTCCGGCCTCTTCCCCGCCGCCATTATCGATCATCTCTTCGTCTTGGCCCGTGTCATCATTGCCTGCCCCGTCGGCATCCTCAACATCGTCATCCTCATCTTCAATTATCTATCGAGTATAGCCATCCATGAAACCGGACATGAGCAGGTGCGCCCGACCACGACCATCGTCATGGGGGTCGAGCCAAACTATTCCTTTGCATTTTCAACACGGACATAAAACCTCTGTCCGGTTATTTTCTTTCATGTCCTGCACCGCCGACCGCAACCACCTGTCCACCATCGTTCCACTGACCATCGTCAAGTCTGCACAGTAATAATAAACAAATTGATTATAAAAATGCATGCATGCATCAAAGTCATACAAAAATTCGGCATGACCTTCCCTAAAAATAGGACATATATGGATCTAGGGTTTGCCCGGAATTCGCCGAAACGGAAATAAATCGACATTTCGGCAAAACATAGGCAACTCAAAAGCACAATTTGGCGTCAACTCGTGCCACACACACAATTTCCACAAACATATCACACACACATAAACATATTTCCATTTTGCAAAAGCATGAAATTTTCATCACCTCTATCTCGAGATCGAGCACGCGGTGGAGATGATGTTGTAGGGAGATCAAAAGTGCACAAAGCTCTTCTTGACAAAGATAGATCTAGTTAGGGGGCAAATAGGTCACTTAACTAAATCCTACATCTACCTAGCTACCTAATTTGGGAGGAGACAACTTCAACTAGCGGAGGGAAAGGAAAAGAGAAAGGAGATGCATTAATGGAGGTGGTGTAGTTAGGTGCAGTAATGAAGAGAGAGAAAGGTGGATAGAAGAGAGAGAGTAATGGGGAGAAATGCGAGGACGAAGAAGAGTGAGAGTGGGAGCATGTGGGAGGTAGGGGAAAGGGAAGAGAGGAGGGGGAGGGGGAGGGACGGGTGGGGAAAAGGTGGTGGGTTGGTGCGGATTAGCAGTAGCGCGGGAGTTAAAACGCGCTGCTGCTAAGGAAGTAGCAGCAGCGCGCTTTGGGCGACGGCGCTACTGCTAACAGGGACAAAAAAGTGTGCCAATTTGAAATTTAGCAGCAGCGATCTCAGAAAAAGCGCGCTACTACTACATCCGTAGCAGTAGCGCGGTTCGCGCCACCGCACTACTGCTAAATGGAGTTAGGTGGACACCGCCGATCGATATTTGTAGCAGCGCGGTTTACACCGAAAGCTCTTGCTAAAAACTTATCGATGGCGAAGTTTCTACTTACCACGCTACTACTAATTAGCAGCAGCGCTCCTTTTTGAGCCGCGCTGCTGCTAAGATTCTCTGTATAGGCTTTTCCCTAGTAGTGAGGTCATCAGTGAGTGGAGAGATCCGGGCGGGTGACTTAGTGAGTCGCCAAGTCAGGGCGGGTCACTAGTGAGTCGCCAAGTCCGGACGGGTCATACCGCGGGGTATATCCCCGACATTAGCCCCCAGTTTAATTTGGATTTATCCATGTTAAACCGATCTTGCAAAATAAACACAAGAACAAATTTGACAGGTTGTGCTCCAGGTTAAATTTTTTTCTGAATCGGCACCTGTTCATCCTTAAGTCCTTGTCATTTCCTTCTTGATACGTGTCCATGACCTCATAGCAAATCTCCTTTAGCAGATATGTTCAAACTTTCCTAATGCAAAAAATCCGGGCACTTCTTCTGAAAATTCCGGGTCAATAGACCAGCTTCATAGTCAATTTGCTCACATTGGCTTCTTGCAGAAAAATATTATAAAGAATAATCCATTTGACTCAGCTTCCAATGCGCTAGCTTGACAAAAATATTGGCCTTCAAATACTCATCTGATCTTCAGCCGGCTTAAATATGTAGAGCTTGCCGAGCTATGATTGCCAAAATTGCCGGTTTGTAAATATTGATGGCACCGGGTCATAATTGTTGCTAACACCAAGCTTGAAGGTGTACCTCCCTTATATGCATATCACCTGTAGCCCCCAAGTCTTAAGAAGGGAGCGTAGTAACAGTTTAAGACTTGCTTTAATGTTAATGCAGCAACTTTGGAGAAATCTAGGTCATTCATCTAAGCCACCAGTCATAAACTGAATATTTTTTACTTCACATGTGTAGCCCCCAAGTGCCGGGTCAATGCAATAATGAGCAGGGACTTTGTAGATATGATCATGTAGATTTGACCAGCAACGTGTAGCCCCCAAGGGCCGGCTCAGTAAGATAATACTGAGCTGGGACTTTATGTGTACTTAAAAAAATAACACCAAATGATGTAGTTCCCAAGTTTCGGGTTACCTTTGACAGGAGTAATTAGTAGTCCACAAGGGCCGGCTCATTACAATGTGATGAGTCGGGTCTTCAATAAGGCGAGTTGAAAAATGACCTTGCATTAACCCCCAAGTGTCATGGTGCATGCTTGCCGCGACATGGGACTTGCATACTTGATATAATCATGATTTGAATAATGTAGTCCCCAATGTGCGTTAGGCGAAAGCGTCTTACCTCAACGAGAGAGGATGCGCTGTGTGTTTATAGACAGGGGCGCACCTCCCTGTATAGCGCATATAGTTCGAGATTACAACTTGAGGGAGAAGAAAAGATAGAGATAAGAATATATGGTTACATAGTTGAGTTATCTCATCTAACTACCTAACTATGCCGCACAAGTCTATATCCTCTCCAAGGCTGTCACGCTACACAACATATTGTGTTTAACACTCCCCCTTAATCACAACTTCATCAAGTTGAGATTATGCTTGAAATCTTCAAAGCTCTTGGTGGGTAATGCCTTAGTAAATCCATCTGCAACCTGATCCCTGGAATGCACAAACCGAATCTGAAATTGCTTTTGAGCCACTCGCTCTCTCACATAGTGGAAATAAATTTCAATGTGTTTTGTTCTGGCATGAAAAACTGGATTAGCAGATAAATAAGTGGCACCCAAGTTATCACACCAAAGGCAGGGAGCTCGAGCGCTTTTAATACCCAACTCCTTCAGAATAGATTGCACCCATATGATTTCGGTAGTAGCATTTGCCAATGCCTTATACTCAGCCTCTGTACTGGATCGAGAAACAGTAGCCTGCTTCCTTGCACACCATGAAATCAGATTAGGACCAAAGAACACTGCAAAGCCATCAGTAGACCTCCTGTCATCTAGGCAACCTGCCCAATCCGAATCTAAGAAGGCACTGACCAGTGTGGATGATGACTTGCTGAAGTTAAGACCAATGCTAAGGGTGTTCTTGATGTATCTGACAATGCGTTTAGCAGCTGTGCAGTGAACAGTGGTGGGTGCATGAAGGAACTGAGAGACTTTGTTAACAGCAAAAGAAATATCAGGTCTTGTAAGTGTAAGATATTGAAGTGCACCTACGAGACTCCTGTATTTAGTGCTGTCTTCTTGACTCAAGGCTTGCCCTTCTGTGTGAGACAGTTTTTCTGAGCTGGATAATGGAGTAGGTGAAGGTTTACACCCTTGTAAGCCAGACTTTTTTACTAAATCCACGACATACTTTTCCTGGGAGAGGTGAAGTCCATCCTCATGTTTCCTCACTTCTATCCCTAGGAAATAGTGCAAGTCTCCAAGATCCTGAAGAGCAAACTCTGCACTGAGATCCTTCAAAAGTCCTGTGATAGCTTCATTAGAGGAACTTGTAACAATGATATCTACGTAGATGAGAACAAATATACATGTGTTGCACTTGTTGTAAATAAACAATGAAGTGTCAGACTTATAAGGAACAAAGCAAAGTTTTTGCATTTTATGACTGAGTCATGAGTACCATGCTCGTGGAGCTTGGTTCAACCCATATAGTGCCTTATCAAGCTTGCACACATACGAGGGTGCATGTTGGTTTTCAAACACAGGAGGTTGTTTCATGTACACTTCCTCTTCCAGAACGCCATGAAGGAACGCATTCTGTACGTCTAGCTGTCTGAGGCTCCAGCCCCTGGACACAGCAATGGACAAAACAAGACGGATGGTAGCAGCTTTCACAACGGGACTAAATGTGTCCTCGTAATCTATACCATAGTGTTGCTTGAAGCCCTTGGTCACAAGCCTTGCCTTGTAGCGATCAATAGTGCCATCGGACTTTCTCTTAATCATGAACACCCACTTGCAATCTATGAGATTTTTACCTTGCTATGGAGGGACTAAATGCCATGTTTTATTTCTCTTCAAAGCCATATACCCCTAATGCATGGCCTTCTTCCAATTTTCATCCGCAAGTGCTTCATCAAGTTTGTATGGTTCACCCGGTTCACCTGTGGAACAAACAAGTCCATATTTCGTAATATTTTTGTAATTCACTGGTTGTATTACCCCTTGTTGCAACCTTGTACGGCGTATTGTGGAAGGAGCCTGGATGCGCGCCACAGACGATCCTAAGCCGGTTACAGGAGTTCCAGGTGCTGCAGAATCTGATCCCGAGGCAGATCCTGAGTGACCAACTTCCATGTCAGGGGCTGGATCCGCAGCCGGATCTTCTGTGATCGTGGGTGAAGGCGTGCAACGCGGCGCTGGCGCAGAAGATCCCACACGACCGGCCTCATCATGAGACCCTGCGTCCACCGTACCAGAGGTGGGTCCAGCGCCTGTCGACCGGTGCTGCCCGCGCCGCGTGCAGCACGGCGGCTGATCCGGGAACCGGACGCCCGCGGGTCCATGGAGAGGCGGACGGGTGGCGTGCGCTGACTCACTGGCAGAGGCACGATCGGCCGTGTCAGGCGCATCTGAGGTCGCGGAGCCCCGAGCCAATCCTGCAGCGGATCCCGAAGCAGGTCTGTCTGGCAGGTCTGCCGCTACTGATCTCGAGACAGATTTGCTCCCCGGGGCATGACACATGAAATATGGCCTGTTTAGGCTGTTCTCTTCACCAATTTCTGCTCCATTTTCTCCTGCATCATCACACAACTCATGCAAAGTTGTTTGAGAGTTAGTCAGCATATGATCATCATAGATATACTCCCCTTCCTCAAGATTAGTGAGGGATGATGGAAGGAGGAGAATTTCTTTGCAGAGTAGGGCACCGGCATTGGGGTGGAGATCGGCAAAGGGAAATTTTGTCTCATCAAAGACAACATCTCGCGAGATATAGACACATCCAGTGGAGACATCTAGACACTTCACCCCCTTGTGTTGAGCACTATAGCCTAGAAAAACACACTGTTTGGCGCGAAACATGAGTTTGCGGGAGTTGTATGGACGGAGATTAGGCCAACACGCACAACCAAAAACACGTAGAGAGTTGTAGTTGGGTTTGATGTGAAGGAGCCTCTCGATGGGTGTTTCATTGTTTATGACCCGACTTGGGAGCATATTGATGATGTGAACAACAGTGAGAAACGCTTCATCCCAGAATTTTAAGGGCATGGAGGATCCTCCAAGGAGTGCAAGGCCAACTTGAACGATATGCCTATGCTTACGTTCGGCAGAGCCGTTCTGTTGGTGAGCATGAGGGCAGGACACAAGATGTGATATGCCAAGTGTTTGGAAAAAGGAGTTTAATTTCTCGTACTCCCCTCCCCAATCTGATTGGACCGCAATGATCTTGCGGTCGAACTTCTTATGCTCAATGAGTGCTTGGAAGTTCTTAAAAACTTGGAAAACATCGGACCTCTTCTTGAGAAGGTATATCCAAGAAAATTTGCTAAAGTCATCAATGAAACTGACGTAATACATGTGTCTACCAACAGAGCTAGGGGCAGGACCCCAGACATCAGAAAATATTAATTGCAATGGAACAGTAGAAACACTTGTGGAAATAGCATAGGGTAACTGATGACTTTTTGCTCTATTGCAAGAATCACAAATGGTCTCAGTATTACGCTCACCAACAAACGAGAGCTTATTTTTCTTAAGCAAACGTTCAACAAGGGAAAAGGAAGCATGCCCTAAACGATCGTGCCAACGTGTTGAAGAGAGTTTGACAGCACCACGGGCTTCTTTATTGAATCTTCTAAGCTACGGAATCAACGGGTAAAGACCTCGCACACATCTACCTCGATAAAGTACCTTCCTCGTGGCCTGATCATTAATCAAAAAGAAAAAATGATGGAATTCAATGAACACATGATTGTCAATGGTGATGCGATGAACGGATAGAAGATTTTTGTTGGGACTAGGGACATGCAGAAATTTCAGAAGATGAATGTGAACAACAGTGAGAAACGCTTCATCCCAGAATTTTAAGGGCATGGAGGATCCTCCAAGGAGTGCAAGGCCAACTTGAACGATATGCCTATGCTTACGTTCGGCAGAGCCGTTCTGTTGGTGAGCATGAGGGCAGGACACAAGATGTGATATGCCAAGTGTTTGGAAAAAGGAGTTTAATTTCTCGTACTCCCCTCCCCAATCTGATTGGACCGCAATGATCTTGCGGTCGAACTTGCGTTCAATGAGTGCTTGGAAGTTCTTAAAAACTTGGAAAACATCGGACCTCTTCTTGAGAAGGTATATCCAAGAAAATTTGCTAAAGTCATCAATGAAACTGACGTAATACATGTGTCTACCAACAGAGCTAGGGCAGGACCCCAGACATCAGAAAATATTAATTGCAATGGAACAGTAGAAACACTTGTGGAAATAGGATAGGGTAACTGATGACTTTTTGCTCTATTGCAAGAATCACAAATGGTCTCAGTATTACGCTCACCAACAAACGAGAGCTTATTTTTCTTAAGCAAACGTTCAACAAGGGAAAAGGAAGCATGCCCTAAACGATCGTGCCAACGTGTTGAAGAGAGTTTGACAGCACCACGGGCTTCTTTATTGAATCTTCTAAGCTACGGAATCAAGCGGGTAAAGACCTCGCACATCTACCTCGATAAAGTACCTTCCTCGTGGCCTGATCATTAATCAAAAAGAAAAAATGATGGAATTCAATGAACACATGATTGTCAATGGTGATGCGATGAACGGAGAGAAGATTTTTGTTGGGACTAGGGACATGCAGAAATTTCGGAAGATGAATGTTAGGAGAAGGAGTACGTATAACCGAACGACCAACGTGACGTATACTCATACCTGCACCACTGGCGGTGTGAATCTGGTCCTTCCCGTGATACTTCTCACAGAGGGTTACCTTCTCGAGCTCCCCTGTGAGGTGATTTGTCGCGCCGCTGTTGAGGTACCAGTTGGTGTCGACGCCGTACGACCCATCGGCGGCGGCAGCGACTTTGTCATCATCTTCAGAGGAAGGTTCGTCCTCGTCGAACCTGTACCAACAGTCCCTGGCCGTGTGACCAGGTTTTCCGCAGATTTGGCAGCGGACCGCATCGGGACGGGACTTGCCCAAGCCGCCGCTGCGGCGGCCCCTGTTGTTGGTGGAAGAGGGCGGCCACCACGAGAACCAGGGCTAGTGCCTCCTTGCTTGCCCTTGGAACGAGGAGGACCCCGATAACAAGAGGAGGATCCGCCGCGCCCACGGGTCGCCGCATTCGCCGACGACTTGAAGCTGCCACCGGTGCTGTGGAACTGAGCGACACGCTGATCAAAATTGCTCAGCATGGCGTAGAGCTCGTCGAGGGAGACCGGCATGACGGGGGCGTCGAGGGCGGAGACGAGGGGCTGGTAATCCATGTCCAGCTCGTGCAGCAGGTAGGAGATCAGCTCGTCATCTTGTATGGGCTTCCCGGCCGCGGTGAGCTCGTCAGCAAGGCCCCACATGGAGGCAAAGTAGGCGGCCACAGACTGGGTGCCCTTCTGCGCATTGATCAAGGCAGTGCGGATGTTGTTGACGCAGCTCGAGGACTGCGAGGAGAACATACCTGCCAGCATCGTCCAAAGAGCATGGGCAGTGGTGACCGCGGTCACCGTGATCAGCACCTCTTTGGTGAGGTTGTTGAGCAGGTAGCCCAACACCTGGTGGTCCTCCTTGACCTAGATGGGGTGGAGGGGGTTGGGCTCGGAAGATTCCTTCCCATCCTTGTCCTTGGAGACGAGGAGGCGCACCGGTTCTGGCATGGTGCCATCGACGTAGCCGAAGAGCCCGGCTCCCCTTAGCTGCGGCGTGATCTGGGTTCGCCACAGGACGTAGTTCGTCTGGGAGAGCTTCTCCGTGACCTGACCACTTAGGTTCGATTGGACGGCACTGGAGGAAGACATGGCTAGCACTAATGGAGATCAAAAAGCTAGGGTTTAGGAAGAGGAGGCTCTGATTACCATGTGCGTTAGGCGAAAGCCTCTTACCTCAAAGAGAGGGGACGCGTTGCGTGTTTATAAATAGGGGCGCACCTCCCTGGATAGCGCATACAGTTGGAGATTACAACTTGAGGGAGAAGAAAAGATAGATATAAGAATATATGGTTACATAGTTGAGTTATCTCATCTAACTACCTAACTATGCCGCACAAGTCTATATCCTCTCCAAGGCTGTCACGCTACACAACATATTGTGTTTAACACCCAAGTGCCGGGTCGTGTGCCTGCAGTGACTCGGGACTATTCCTTTCATTGTAAAATAAAACCATATCCATTGTCCGGATGATGTTGATGAAGGCCTTGCATATTCAATATGGAACCATGCTCTCTAGTGTGAGCCGGTATTCTTGGATAAAGAAATAATAGCCATTGCTCTAAAGCAGCTTTTGAAAAACTCAATCATAATACTTGTTATTCCATGTTGGCTATTAAAGATTTGAATAATATAATCCTGTATGAAAACCTCAATCGTTCAATACCATAATGAAATTCCAGCCAAGTTTGGCAATTAAAGATTTGAATACTTTATCTGTTGACAACTAAATCTGAAATTTAAATACCCGGCGGCTCTTGGCTGATGGCGACTTAATGCGCATCCATTGTAATCTGGGATTTTTGTAACCCAGCGGCTTAGGCCTTGTACAATGAGAGGTGCTTAGGAAAATAAACCGAGTTTTCTAAAGCACCGGTGCCTATTTCTACAGGAGAGACGCTTAGTTAAGCGTCTACCCTATACAAATAAGCATCGGTGCGTAAGGAAAGCCTGATTTATTTATTTAAGCACCCCCCTAAGCACCTCCCATTGTACAAGGCCTTATAGCCTTTTGTAAAAATCAAGAACTGACAACCCTTTTGAAACACCAATTTAATTTTTGATGATGGGCCACTAGTAGAAAAAGGGTCAAACGTGAAGCACATTAGTGCCGGTTTGTATTAGAGCCGGCACAAATGTATACATTAGTGTCGGTTCCAACGGCTAGCCTTTAGCACCGGTTCGTGGCTAACCTTTAGCACCGGTTCGTGCCACGAACCGGTACTAATGAGGGTGGTGGTAGGATGTTGTCAGTCTGGGCCCCCTCCAGCACCTTTAGTATCGGTTCGTGCCACGAACCGGTACTATAGGTCCTCCTGCATATAAACCCTTCGTCCAGCTCGCTCTGGGCTTCCCCCGTTGCCCTCTCCTCTCCTCTCTGTTCTTCCTCTTCTCCCCTCGAGCTCATCACACATTTTGCCCAAAATTTGTCAAGATTTGAAGGCCCCCATCCATTCAAGTGATCACAAAGGTTAGCAACTTTGTCCTTTCATCTCTCATTGCTAGATTAGCTCTTGCATTGGTTCATATAGTTATTAATTTGTGAGTTTAGTAATTTGGGAGGAAATATATATATGTGCTAGTATTTGATTTATATGCAATTTGAGGTCAAAATAACACTTAGTTTGTGTATGTAGGTGTGGTTTACTTAGTGCCTTCAAAATCTCTGTCGTAACCACCGTCGATCGCCCGCACCGTCCGTCATGGCACCACCTTGTGGTGAGCCTCTTGTTCATGAAATTTTATATAAAAAATTGATGTTTCTGTGATTTGGATATATAGTTACTCGTATAATAATTATCTTACCCGTCGTTGTTTGTTATATATAGTGCCATGGTTTTGATATCCGTCCCCGTCAGCCCTCGTCCTTGTTATGATTCGGATGTGGTATATTCTCTTTTAAAACTATTTGTTGCATTTCGTGTTTATGACAAATTATGCCCATCAAGTTGACATAGATATTTTTATCTAGGAGGTATGTGAACCGGAAATTCCAACCGACCCTATTGTCGAGAGGTTAAATTTAGTTGAAAGAGAAAGCGAGTACTTGAAAGAAAAATTGAAGCGAATTGAGGGGAGAAGATGGAATTGGAGTTGCATGTTGCCGATGTAAATCGATGATCACAAGATCAAGATGGAGAAAATGCGCTTGAAGATTAGAAAGATTAGAAAATATGCCATCGATAGTGAGGCTTGGTATCATTATGCTTTGTTGGATCAATTGTTACCTTAGTTGCGATCTTGATCGCATTTGTTGTTGCATTTAAATGCTTTAGCTAGAGAGTTATTTGTTTGTTGCATTTAAGTGTTGTATGAACTTTATGTATGAACTTGTATTAATTTGGTCTATTCGGTGTTGTGTAATGAAGATGAGCCGGCAATGGATGTACGATGACCGATGCTCTCCCCAGTTCATTGAGGGCGTGCATACTTTTCTGCTTGCGGCTTAGGCAAACAAGCGGGCGGATGGTTTTATGCCTTGTCCATGTGCTGGCTGTAAGAATGGCCATGGGTTCCCTGAATACGATGATACAACAATGGGGGAAGAAGCTGAGCCGGTAATGCGGGAAGAAGCTGGGCCGGCAATGCAGGAAGAAGCTGAAGAAGAGGCATCAGATGAGCCCGTTGATGATCTAGGTCGGGCCATTGCCGATGCAAAGAGAAACTGCGCAAGTGATTTGGAGAAGAAGAAGTTGCAGCGCACGTTAGAGGATAAAAAAAATTGTTGTACCCGAATTGCGTAGGTGACAAGAAAAGGCTGGGCACCACATTGGAATTGCTGCAATGGAAGGCAGAGAATGGTGTATCTGACAAGGGATTTGGAAAGTTGCTGGTAATGATAAAGGATATGCTTCCAAAGGACAATGAATTGCCCGAGAAATGCGTCTGAAGAAAAGAAGGTTGTCTGCCCTCTAGGGTTAGAGGTGCGTAAGATACATGCATGCCCTAATGATTGCATCCTCTACCGCGGTGAGTACGAGGATTTGAGCGCTTGCCGGTATGTGGTGCATTGCGCTATAAGATCAGCCGCGATGAGCATGGTGATGTCGAGAGCGCCCCAGAAGAAGATTCCTGCCAAGGTGATGTGGTATTCTCCTATAATACCACGGTTGAAACGTTGTTCCAAAACAAAGAGCATGCCAAAGGCGATGCGATGGCACGAAGAAGACCGTAAGAAAGACGGAAAGTTGAGAGTACCAGCTGATGGGTCGCAGTGGAGAAAAATCGAAAGAAAGTACGGGAAGGAGTTTGCAGATGACGCAAGGAGCGTATGGTTTGGTCTAAGCACAGATGGCATTAATCCATTTGGGGAGCAGAGCAGCAACCATAGCACCTGGCCTGTGACTCTATGTTTGTATAACCTTCCTCCTTGGTTGTGCATGAAGCGGAAGTTCGTTATGATGCCAGTGCTCATCCAAGGCCCTAAGCAACCCGGCAACGACATTGATGTGTACCTAAGGCCATTAGTTGAAGAACTCTTACAACTGTTGAATGTAACAGGTGTACGTGCGTGTGATGAGCAAACGGGTGTAGAATTTGACCTTAAGGCGTTGTTGTTCGTGACCATCAATGATTGGCCTGCTCTCAGTAACCTTTCGGGATAGACAAACAAGGGATACCGCGGATGCACGCACTGTTTGGATGATACCGACAGTATATATTTGAATAGTTGTATGAAGAATGTGTACCTGGGACATCGTCGATTTCTTACGAGCAGGCATCCCGTAAGAAAGAAAGGCAAGCATTTCAAAGGTGAGGCGGATCACCGGACGAAGCCTCGCCACCGTACTGGTGCTGATGTACATGATATGGTCAAGGATTTGAAGGTGATATTTGGAAAGGGTCCTGGCGGACAACCTGTTCCGAAGGACGCTGACGGACGCGCACCCATGTGGAAGAAGAAATCTATATTTTGGGACCTGCCATATTGGAAAGACCTAGAGGTCCGCTCCATAATCGACGTGATGCACGTGACGAAGAATCTTTGCGTGACCCTGCTTGGCTTCTTGGGCGTGTATGGGAAGACAAAAGATACACACGAGGCAGGAGGACCAGCAACGTATGCACGGAGAAGACGGCATATATCGTGGTCATGCAAGCTACGCTCTTACCAAAGAAGAGAAGGAAATCTTCTTTGAATGCCTGCTCAGTATTAAGGTACCATCTGGCTTCTCGTTGAATATAAAGGGAATAATAAACATGGCAGAGAAAAAGTTCCAGAACCTAAAGTCTCATGACTGCCACGTGATTATGACGCAACTGCTTCCGGTTGCATTGAGGGGGCTTCTACCGGAAAACGTTCGATTAGCCATTGTGAAGCTATGTGCATTTCTCAATGCAATCTCTCAGAAGGTAATCGCTCCAGAAATCATACCAAGGTTACAAAATGATTTGGTGCAATGTCTTGTCAGTTTCGAGTTGGTGTTCCCACCATCCTTCTTCAACATCATGACGCACGTCCTAGTTCACCTATCTTGAAGAGATTAACGTTTTGGGTCCTGTATTTCTACACAATATGTTCCCCTTTGAGAGGTTCATGGGAGTCTTAAAGAAATATGTTCATAACCGTGCTAGGCTAGAAGGAAGCATCTCCAAGGGCCATCAAAATGAGGAGGTCATTGAGTTTTGTATTGACTTTATTCCTGACCTTAAGACGATTGGTGTTCCTGAATCGCGGAATAAGCGCAGACGCGATGGAAAAAGGCACTCTAGGAGGAACAAATAATATGTATGGACGGACATTCTCTCACAGAAGCACACTACACAGTTCTACAGAATTCCGCCTTGGTGGCTCCGTATATGGATGAACACAAGAATTTGCTACGCTCCAAACACCGGAGCGGTCGATGACTGGATTACACGTGAACAAACCAGGAGTTTCGCCACTGGTTGCGAACCACGTACCATGCATGACACCTCTATTGAAGATGACCTGTACTTGCTGTCCCAGTTACCATCTTGAATATAATGACTTTCAAAGGGTACGAGATAAATGGTAATCGTTTTACACGATCGCCCAAGATAAGAAGAGCACCAACCAAAACAGTGGTGTCCGCTTTGATTCAGAAACCAAGACGTGAAAGGAAACATATTATGGTTATATACAGGATATATGGGAACTTGACTATCGACGTGGTTTAAAGGTCCCTTTGTTTCGGTGCAAATGGGTCGATTATGACACGAGGCGGGTAACGGAAGACCAGCGATGCGGAATGACAATAGTGGATCTCAACAATCTTGCGTATGCAGACGAACCATTCGTCCTAGCCAATGATGTGGCACAAGTTTTCTATGTGAAGGACATGTCTACCAAGCCAAGAAAAAGAAAAGATAAGGAAGCGAATGCATCGTACGATGAGCCAAAGCGGCACATAGTTCTTTCTGGGAAGAGAAACATCGTGGGAGTGGATGACAAGACAGACAAGTCAGAAGATAATGAAAAGTTTGATAAAATTTCTCCATTCACAGTGAATATTGACCCGAGCATCCCGTTAAATGATGAAGATTTTCCATGGTTACGGTGCAAAGGGACACACGCGAAGAAAAAGTTTCACACCCAAAGATCTGGGATATGATCGGCTTCACTATCATCACTTTCTTACATGTTTCACACCCGGAGGAATCTCTGTAATAGTTAGGGTAGTTATGTGGTTTGGCATTTGAAGCGAAAAAATTTTATGTGCAAACAAATTCTTTCATGCCTTTACTGATTTTTAAAGTTAAATTATTCACAAACTAGTGATTCACACTAATTTCAAATAATTCAAAATTTAAACTATTCAAATTTGAAAACTACGGGCACTAACAGAATGTTTGTAATTTTTTGTACCTAAAGCAAAAATATTCACAAAGAAACTCTAAATACACAAAAAAAACAACACAAAAATAAATAAAGCAAAAAAAAGCCCGCCTACTAGGCCGTAGAGGCCTGCATACGACTAGAAACCCAGCCTCTGTTGGGCCAGGATGCAGGCCCGCAAAGGCAAAGTGGGCCAACAGGGCAGCAAAGAACACGTAGGCCCAATAGGCCTGCTTTGGAGAGGAGCTCGAGAGAGCGACCGCACGGGGGTTTATAAACCAGTGCGGTCGCCCCTCGGCTAGCGAGGTGGGACTAAACTTGCCGCACCGCACCTGCCCCAGCGCACCCCCTTTAGTACCGGGTGGTGGCTCCAACCGGTACTAAAGGTGCCTTTAATACCGGGTTTGTCCCACCACCCGGTACTAAAGGGGGTCGCTTCCCGCTGCTTGGGCTGGCCAAAACAGACCTTTAGTACCGGTTGGTGGCTCCAACCGGTACTAAAGGTGCCTTCTATATATACAACACTTCGAAAAATTTCATTCTCCCTCTGTTTCCCCATTGAACCGCCCGCCCCGATCGATCGACGCCGTCACCGACCCCGTCGCCGTCGCCGCCCCCGTCCCCGTCGCCGCCCCCGTCCCCGTCCCCGTCGCCGCCCTCGTCTCCGTCGCCGCCCCGGGCCCTTCCCTGTCGCGCCGTCCCTGCGTCGCCGCCCGCTAAATCACGCCCGACCCGTCGCTGCCCCGGTCGTCGCCTACGCCGTCGCCGTCGCCCGCTGTGAGCTCTCCCCTCTAACCCCTCTCCCTGCGGCCCAGCCACCATGGCGCCCGCTCCTCCCCGAGCCCATACACACACACAAGCATGATGAACACACACACACATACACGTATATATTTAATTAGTTTAGATTTTGTATGTTTAATTAGTTTAGATGTTTCAGATTATTGTTTTTTCACTAGTATATATGTATGAATGCATGTTAGATGGATATAATTAGTGTTTAATTAGTATGGAATTTTTTTATATAATGTTGTTTTTCTGTTTTTTAATGGATGTATAGAATTTTTTTTTATGTTTTTAGTGTTAGATGCTTAATTAGTATGAAATAGTATATAGATTTTTGAAATAGTAGAAATGTTATAAATTTTAGTTATCAAAATCCAATCATTAAAAAATATTATTTTTATGGGCATATAGCTAGTATTTGTTATCGACGATGCCCGGCCCGCATCCTCGTCGTCGACCCGTCATGACGACGTCCAGCCGCCCATGTCCGGACTGGGCTCCCGGGCTGGCACCGGAGGTACTGCTGGAGGGGCGCGCCGCTTGATGAGGAACCCGGCCCGGGTCCCGTCGTCGACCCTGATCTCGTTTGGTGGCGTTAGCGTGGGCCAGTCTCGGTGCGGAGGGACTGCCCCACGGGAGGAGGTACGTCGCCGTGTCGGGGAGGAGGGCGAGCACGTCCATCGCTACATGGTTGCGTTAGAGGCGGCAGGTTCTCCAATACTGGCAGTATCTTCGAGGATCTCACATCAGCTATGATCCTGTGAGGGTTCCTTCTCTTTGGGTGTCCACCGCCATGACGCAGGAACCACGAGTGTCCTAGATTCTTACGTAGTATTCGATCTTTAATTAGCTAGCCAGTGATGTACTATTCAATATTATATATTATTCGAGACGATGTATTCGAGATTGTATCTATTATTCTAGACAAAGTATTGAGATTATATCTATTATTCGAGATGATGTAATTTGAATACTAAATTGTTTTATATTTCTTTTGAATTAGTTAAATAAAAGCTATGGCGGAACAATACCGACAGAGAGGGAGAACAGACCATGTTCGATATGATACGCGGGCCAGATGATAATCAGAATGAAGAAGATTATGACGGCTCCGAATTTCTAAAGAACACCGGAGAGGGTGATATGATATTCGATCGCGACGACCGAATTGATGAAGTCATGAACTACGATTATGACGACGACGAAGGACATGTTGATCCTGAAACAACAAAGACCGGCGAGATATATATATTTATATAAGCAGGTTTCTGGTGATCATCACATGTTTTAAATGACTTGAAGATATATTAACGAATCGATCTTTGTTCTTTCAGCCATCCGGGTCGAGCAAATCTTCGAGCAAAAGGACTAAACGAGGCCCGAACAAAAAGTTGAAGGAGGGCGTAAAGTACAATATCGAGGCGATCGGACCTAATGGCGAACCATTAGCGCCCTAAGAAGATTGCGGACAAGTTCATTCGTCGGTCACGGAGTTCTTGTGAAGGACCAACTCGATCTCCCTTCAAGAATGGAGAGAGCCAGCAAAAGACAAAGGACAAAAAGGCAAAGAGGAGGCTGCTCCACGTCCAGATGTTACTTTTGTCGACAAGAATCAAAAAGATCTGCTTTGGGATACTCTCATGCAACATTTCACCCTACCAGATCATTTCACAGAAGCAGATGTGCAGAAAGTCAAGGACGCTGCTCTTAGGAAGATGGCGGTTGCATTCAAGAACCACAAGAATCGTGAATGGGACAAGTAAGTCAAGGGAGGAAGGAAGACTCCAGTATTCGAGGGAACACTAGAGAACCAACGTGCTCATTGGGACGATTTCGTGAAATTCAAGGATTCAGAATTAGCTAAGGAACGGTCGAGAATAAACAAGAAGAATGCCGAAAAAAAGGATAAGTTCCATAAGCTGGGGCCAGGTGGCTATGCGGTTGCAATGCCTAAGTGGGATAAGTCTGAGAAAGAGATGGAGGATGCTGGTGTCACTCCGGTTACTAAGAGCTGGCCCCCCAGGTGCAGGACTTGGTTCTATGCGCATGGGGGGGAGTTGGACCCGAAGACAGGCGAAGTTTCGACGAAGGCATGTCTGAATGGAGCCGACGATGCGATACTTGTTGCAATAGAAGAGGCACGATCGGGGGTGTTCCAGCCAGAACAACGAGCTTACGCGTGCCCTGGGAAATCCTGAACACCCGGGAAGAACACGAGGCAAGGGCGCTATTCCGTGGTATGAGGGTTTTCAGATGGAACAACGACTACAGAACCCGTGCGAGAAAGAAGATTGCGGAGGAGAAGAAGAGGAAGATGGAGGAGGAGTAGAGGAAGCGGGACTATGAACGCCTTCAAGGCCTAGAAGCAAGTCAAGCGGAATTGGCAGTCAAATTCCAGCGGCAGCAGGAGCAGATCGACTCACTTAGCCAGCAAAGGGGGTCTCAGGCTGCAGCAGCTAGCGGATGTTCCAGCATTGGATAGCACCGCCCCATCCATGCAGAGAAGCAGCGTGGGTTCCGCCCCGGACGACGCAATGCTGGGTAGATAACCCGTGGATGACATCACGGAGAACACTAGCTGCGAGCTACACGTCAAAATGAAGAACATATCCATGAAGGTGGCGGACGGAGAAGCTTTTCCAGTTACCCCCAAAGCAACCTACCATTGCATCCCGATTCCAGAGGGCTATGCTCGTGTCATGGTTGACGAGGTGGTGCAGCCATATTCGGGCTAGAGCTTGACATTCCTGGAGGTGAGGACGGCGCTTTCTCGGAGACGCCAACCATCGTATCATCCTATGGAAAAAGGATTGCATCATCTTTGAAGGCCACCGACACCGCGTGATCTGACTCCTCGTCAAGTCCGCCACCGAGTCAGCAGTCTCCCGCCTCCTGCAAGTCCACCAAGTCCGGCAAAGTGTCGTGCCACTCCTCCTCCAAGTCCGGCAAAGTGTCAGCCACTCCTCCTCCTCCCGATCCGCCACAACGCCGACGTCCACTCCTCCTCCAAGTCCGGCACAACCTCAGGCCACTCCTCCTCCAAGTCCGCACATCTTCAGCAGCCACTCCTCCTCGTCCAACTCAGCCCCGTCGGCCGGCGTCTCCGCCCGCCTCGGCAATCGCAGAAGAGACACCCGCAGCTATGGTGCGTGGCACGAGTCGAGGTAGTACAGGAAGTACAGGCGGAGGCAAGCGATATAAATATGGTCCAAGCCTCACGCCTCTTCCGCAGAGGTCTTATGACAGGTCCGAGGAGGAAATCGCAGCCATATCGAAGTCCGAAGTGGAAGCCCATTTTGCAATCAAAACGCCACCGCGCCAAGGGAGAAAGTGCCTAAGGAAGCGATTGACCACTTCATTCGTATGGCTCAACCACCAGCTCCCAAGCCTGTTGACACAGACTATGAGCGCCACATCGTGAAGTTAAATCGAGCACGCCCACGTAAGGAGGCGAGCTCGGGATCGAGCAAACAAGAAGCAGCTGTCAAAAATGCGGAAAACCATTCCCCAAATTGGGAGAACAGGTGGCGCTTATCGATCCCTCGCTTGTTGTGCCAACAACACATGATGATCTGTGGCGCCCAATATTATTGTGGGCAAACTGTTTACGTTCCTGAGGTGGGCAATGTGGTAATAACGGAGGACCATATAATGCAGGCTGAAGTTCTTAAAATTACTGTTGGACAACTCCTCGAGATCGAGCCCATGCCTGTGCTTAGAGAGGATGAAATAAAACGGAAATATGTCCGGGGCCAACCTTTGGTCCATCCAGACAAGGTCAAGAACCTCCCAACGAGAATGTATGAATTGCATCAATGGTACATGAACATTACCAAGATTTCCGATCGAGTGTCCTTCATGGTGAATGTCAAGGAGGAGCATTACTTCCATGTGAAAGCTTTGTCCGTTGAGTATTCTGAACTGTTTCAGTTATACAATCAAGACGCACTCGACAAATCTATAAATGGGTTGCTATTGTCTATAAGTGATTTCTTTCTGTAATTTAAGTCTCAAGCTAGCTGTATTGATCCTTTTGATCAATCATTACCTGTAATTATCCTCACTATATTCTTTTCTGTGGTATTATATGCAGGATGAAGATATATGAAATGAAAAAAGGTGGATGCTTTGGCATCGGGTTCATTGACCCAAACACCGTTAATGAATACACATGGAATCTAAATCCACGTTATCAAAAGGACGTAGAGGACAACATGCTAGAGTTCTTGAAGCGCCTCAAATACAATGAAGATATACTACTTCCTTACAACTTCCAAAGTGAGTCACACTGTCTTGTACTACAAATTCTCTGTTTTTGCCTACTAGCTAGCTACATGTTTTTGCTTTACATATGCCCGCTTAATTAAGACATGCAAGCGTGTGTGCATGCAGATATCACTGGGTCTTGTGTATCATTAAAGTTGGCCTTGAACAGTTGAAATACTGGACTCACTACTCAAAGAAAAAACTGACTATAACATCTTGTTTGGGATAGTCAACAGGTAATTTCAATCATTATTAACTATATATCTCGGCCTATTTAAATCATCATTTTTCATGATATGAACTATTTAATAACCCCTTTATTCATTTTCTTTGTCGGCGGGCAGGGCTTGGACAAGGTTCATCAGCGTGACCCTGTGGAGAATGGAAACAAAAGCTTAAATGGTTTCGACCCAAGGTAAGTAATTAAGTAGTACTAGCTAGCTAGCTAGCTGCCATCTCTTTAATTATCATGCTTGATTAATTATTATCTGATCAAATTCCATTCTCGTAAAGGCCCTAAGCAGGCGCAGGGTCTGATCTGTGTGCATTCTGCGTTTGCGAGAACATTCGCATGATGACGTCCGAAAGAAGCAGATCTCAAAGACAGGAATGGGTACGCTTGTCAAAACACTATTCACAATTTTTACACCATTATTGATATCTAGTCACACAACTAATACACATGCATATTGATCTCCTTCTTAACAGTTCACAGAGGTGCGGGAGAAGCTCCTAGAAACGGAGCGCGTAGAAGCACTTCAAGAGGAAATAGCGGGATTTTTACTCGACCAGGTCATAAATCTGAAGGGAGAATACTATTAACCGCTACCGCCCCCATCGTGCTCCGAAGGCACCAATTAGGCTAATGCCACTGGCTCCGAAGGCAACATGCATATGTAGGAGAAATTGTATATAGCTATACATGAGTGTATGTGTGAATTAATTAATATGATGGTTTGTGAGACATTGATGATGATATATATATATATATATATATATATATATATATTTATATATATATATATATATATATATGCATAACGTGTACAATGTGTAGTATTGTAAAATACCAGCAAACGAAAAAGAATTAAATGGATAACATAAATTTAATTGAAAAATAAAAAATAAAACAAAACTCACAAACATTTAGTACCGGTTGGTGTTACCAAACGGTACTAAAAACTCCGGCTCCCGGAGCTGGCTCGTGCCACGTGGTTGGCCTTTAGCACCGGTTGGTGCTGAACCGGTACTAAAGGGGAGGGGGGCTTTAGTGACCACACTTTAGTGCCGGTTGTGGAACCGGCACTAAAGGGCCTTACGAACCGGTGCTAGTGCCCGGTTCTGCACTAGTGGGCTTGAACTGAATCATTTATGTAATTCATAACTCTGCATGTCCTGCACGAAATTTAAATAACATATTCCCTGGCGACTTAACGTCAAAAGCCAGGGCGGGTAACAACTCAAACATAATATTACCTTATGCAATTACAGAAAAGACAAGAATTAAGGCCATTGAAGCCAAAATATACTGGCGACGTAAGTCAAAAGCCAGGGCGAGTTATCAAACCTCACATATTTATATAGCAATTAACAACATACCTGTAAAATTGGCTCATACTGCCGGCTTAAATCGCCATATGTCGTGAGGGTGACAACCCAAGGATTATAAGCACATGATTCCAAGGGCGCAATCCAAAATATACTGGTGACTTAACGTCCAATGCCAGGGTGCAATCCAAAATATAGTGGCGACTTAATGTCCAAAGCCAGGGCGCAATCCAGAATATACTGGCGACTTAACGTCCGAAGCCAGAGCGGGTTATCAAACCCAAAGATGCTCCATGATGATTCATATAATCAAGGCTACATGGACCATGAAATCAGTTTATACTGCCGGCTTACAGCGCCATATCTAGTAAGGGTGAACAACCCAAAGATTTATAAGTACATAGTTCCAATTGCGCAATCCAAGTATACTGGCGGCTCGACGTCCAAAGCCAGAACGGGTTATTAAACCCCAGATATGCTCAAATAAGAGTCATAAGGATTAGGGTTACATGGCCTGAATCATTTTAAACCATACATCAATATGGTACAAAGATATGAACCCAAACAGTGTTCAAAGCAAATAACGAATCAGACAAAACAATGCCTTCATAGGCGGCCAAGCCTCAATGTCAAGTGATGTTCAAGGGTTGCACAACCACTAAGTTAATCCTTTATTCAAACATGTAAGCCGTGGCTCACATGACCAATCACCGTTTTAACTTCGACAAGTCCAAGGTCTTTATAAGATTTACTGTCAAGAGTACAACGGGTCATTCCAGGATTACCTGGGTAGAGTGGCAGGCATACAAAGGCAGGATAACCCGGATTTTTGGTGAATACACCTGACGTCCAAGCCGATCAAAAGGGTAAATAAAACTATGTTCATTAAACAGGAAGCCCCCAAGTGATATATAATGAGCCCACAAGGCAGGATACTTATGTTTGAATTGTGCATTGCAACAAGTTCTCTTTGGTGACCTTTTACTTGGGCAATAAGCCCCCAAGTGATTTGCAACAAAGCGTGTAAGCCAGATTAATAGAGTAGTCATAGCTATGCTCAATGAGAAGGAAGCCCCAAGTTATTTGTAACAAGGCGTGTAAGCCGGATCAATAGGGTAGTCACAGCTATGCTCAATGAGCAGGAAGCCCCCAAATGACCATAATAAGATAAGCCCATAAGGCAGGATACCTATGTTTGAACTGCACATCATGGAAGCAAGTTTTCTTTGGCAACCTTTAATTTTTCTGAGAACTTGAACTTGCCAGAGGTGAATTCTTCTTGAACCGGATGTTAAGCCGGATATTAATATCTTCAAAGCTTTGTGGGAGAAAGATTTCCCTTGAACTGGATGTGGTAAACCATAATCTTCTTTTTAAGTCGGAAATTTTCTGACGGCCTTTAAATTTTCATCAATATGGCAGTAGCCTCCGGGACGAGGTTATCTTTCCCTCCAACGTCCTGGGGTTCTTGAATTGGCTGAAACTGGCAAGATTTGCTGAGTCATGTCATTGTAGCCCCCGATCCCCGATTCTTAAGACGACTCGAGGAGTTGGCTTGAGATTCGCCGTATTTGACCGTGATATAAACTGGTATATAGTTGAACAGCGGAACGCTGGAATTTATGTAAACCAGAAGCTTGAAGCAAATAGACAATCTTCGCACACTCATTGCACACTTCCGGTATGAGTTATTCAACAAACTCCGTGACATGACGGTCATCTTTGCAGTAGACAATTTGTCGTGCATCAAAAACATCCCAAGGCAGGGTACTTGTTCTTTAAAGAATAAAAATTTAGATGTATTAAAACTGAGCTCCCTCTCAGGCCATCAACATTTTTAACCGTTAGATCGTCATTTTTAGTCATTTTTGGCCATCGGATTCGCTATTAGTCCGACCTAAATCTCGTCCGCAAGCTAACTCGCGCGTTAGGCTGCGCTGGACTTTTCGGGCCGCTGCTCCGGTGGTTTTTTTTGGGTCTCTCACATTCAGTTGGGCCTACTGGGCCTTTTCTACCATGCTGGCCTTTTCTATCATCCTATCCAACACAAGACGAAGCCCTAAACTACGTTCGCGACCCTGCTCTATTCCGATTGCGCCGCCTGACATGGCCTCTGATTGCATTAGCGGCTGCGCGCCGACGCGAGCGGCGCGGCCGGATGGGAGCGACCGCGTGCGAGGCGCATAGTGGAGCGGCGCACAATGGAGAGGAGCGGCCGGTGTGCGTTGGTTGATTGGATCCACCAAGCTGTGCGGGAGAGATGGGATGGGATGCGTCCGCCGTCCCCAGATCGATCGATCGTTGTTCCTCCTGAAAAAATTCGCTCAACGCGAGGGGGGAAGGGGATCCGCCGCCGCAGGCTATTCTGATCGACGCCATGGCTGCTCGTTCAAACAAAAGTGCTCCGGTGAAGTTGTGCCGCCGCCGGCACTGCCACCAGAACCACTACCCCTTGAGGTCGATGGATCTCTAAGGCAACCCCATGGCCCAATCCAAACGGGGCGGCTGGACTGCCTGCGCGGCGGTGGACGACGTTGCCCAGGCCAACAACATCGTCCAGCGCCTCAACGACTTCTCCATTGCGCACATCCCTAGGATGGGCCTCAAGGTCGTGCCGATGATAGCGGCCTTCTCCAACCTCCACACAGTCAACCTCTCTGGCGCCGATGATGAAATAATTTCTGCCATCGCTGCATTACTACATCCTCCGATTGCTCATATATCATGCTGTGTAGGATATTTTCCTTTCTTCATTCCTTGTAGTCATTTCATTTGTCAGGCATGTTTTTTCATAGTTTCCATTTTGCTTGGCATCTTGCTCACTCCCCTTATTATGCATCTGACTTCTTGTTGACTGTTGCTTGTTATAGGAATTGCCCTGCTCGTTCACTCGAAGGTTCTGTATCCAGAGTGTATATATCAGTCGGAACTGAGAATTTGCTCCTGGACAGGTACAATTGTTTTCCAGTACCTACATCTTATATCTATGCACCATCGAGGATCTGAAATCAGTTGTCCAGTTTGTCCCTCAAAGAATGTAGTGAGTCCTACTCCTATGGTGTATAAGGACATTCGTTTCGTATACATGATTTCCCAGCAGCAATTTATACACAAGCTAACTCCAAACAGACGACTGATCAGGCTAATCGCAAAGCTATTCAGGGAATAAAGGGGTAGTACTAGAAGAGGAAAAAACGTATACAGTGTCAGCCTATAAGAACATTAGTTGTCCTGGTTACTTTCGTCAATGAACAACAAAGATTTCACAGCCAGAAAAAAAAAGATATGGATTAGTATCCCTCTGGACAAATAAGAAAATGCTACCGCTTCAAGGATTTCAGTCATCCTTGCGGCTTTAGGAACTATATAACAACAACGTCCATATGTATTTTTATACAATTTTTTCTTCTGCAGTTAAGATTTTCTTGTGCAAAGTATCTAATATCAATCATGTACATCTTTTTGGCCATGCTTATACCTTGAAATAATAGAGCCATTTTATTGAAAATTCACTCATGATTTTACTCTTTTTTCTGAATAAGTTTATCTGTGTTAGTCGTACAATTCGCCGGGAGCAAGACCAAATTCAACAAGGCAATAAAACAAAGCGTGGAGCACCTAAAGAACATCCAATATTCCCAGAGCATTCGAGGAGGTACTGCTCTTTTACTGAACAACATGGTCACATTTTTTTTACTGAGAGAAGCATGCTCACGTTGAGGCATCCTGAATTTTTGTGCGGCCATGTATGACGTTGTGATAGTCTTATGCTGATTTTTGCGAGATATAGGTATCTTGACTTTGAACATCAGTTGTAAATAAGACGAGAAGTTGTATCGATAGCATCGGTTTTATTCCCTTGCATCAAAATGAAGAATTTCCTCGCTAGATTTTCATAACATAAATATACCACCTAGATCGCTGCCGAAGGGTCTGCACTCACTGGATATGTCGTGGAACTGTAACACCCCAAAAATTTTAACCTTGTTTTATTAATTAAAATTTTTACCAGGAAATTAAATTTTTATTTTTCTGGATTTATTCTTGATCTCAAAGTCTCTCTTTTCCCCTAAGTTGTGGAGTTTTCACCCCTAGTAAAAACTTTCCAATTATTATTGGACTCATTTACCCTCTTAAATAAAACAATTCTTTTACCAGTAGGATTATTTATATAATTATTATTTATCCCTGAGCTTTATCTCTCTAAAATTGTTTTTCATAAGTTTAGGACCCCATTTGCATTGCAACCCTTTGATAAATTTATTTAAAAATCCCACCAAAATTTGGAGATGTCATGTGATGTTTCTAAATCACTTTTATGCAAAAAGATATTTCATTCATTGGATATTTGGAGTTCTACATCAAGTTTTCAAATCTGGTCCAGTGGGCAATTCTGCACTACAACCTATTTAAATATTTATTTCTAGCTTCCACCAAAATTATGGGATGTTAGTAGTAGCACATGATTCAACTTTATGCAAAAAACCAGTGATGTTCTTTGAAAAATTTGAGTGAATCAACCTCACTTTCATTCTGGTCCAACTTGATGGTTTGTACAGCAACCATATTTTTGCTTGCTCTTTTGCCCTTGATCCTTTCTCCTGCTTATAGCACACCCTACAAAACCCTTATGTCCAGGAGGATGGGCTCATTGGAATATTTTTGGTTCATGAAATAATGCCATTTACCTCCTGTCCAGAAATTGAAGTTCTGCAAAACTTGCACTAACAAGTTTGTGCTTTTCACAAACTAACCTCACCACCCTCTTATTCATCTAAAGAGACCCCAATCTGGAAGAATTGGCCACTCCAAGAAATGCCTAGGTGCCCGTGGCATTTTGTCAAACACCTTGAGAGCATGAACAGATTTGACATGAGTTTTGCTTTGCATTGTGGACCTGATCCTCTGACCCAACAAGCATGTCCACTAGCATCCCAGCTACCCCTAGACTAGACCTGCTAATCCCCAGCTCCAACCAAGCCACCTAGCAGGCCATGGCATTTCGCCGAGCAGATGGTCGGCGTGCACTGGGCGCGCCCAGAGCGCGAAAACTGCAGCCGCGCACCCGAGCCGCCGCGTCGCGCCCAATCCGCGCCCCTGACCTTTGCTCACCTGCAGAGCCCACCCCCCGGCCTCATCCACTCACCAGAAACCCCCAAGCCGCCCTGGCACCCTACAGCGCCGCCGTCAGGGCACTCTTGGCGGCACGCCGGCGTCCGCAGTGCGCCTCTGCCACGGACGGCGCCGCCCGAGCCTCCTCCGTTCGCCAGCTGCCCTCGTGAGCAGGCCGTCCTCATCCGCTCGCCCTCCCGACCCCGCTAGCCTCCACCACGTCACCCTGCCGCAAACAGAGAGGCGGTTCGCCGGCAAGCTTATCCGCGGCCACGGGAACCGACCTCGCCGGGCTATATAAAGCCCTCTCGATCCTGCCTAGGCTCATCAGCAGCCTCACTCGAGCCGTAGGAAGCCTCCCCCTCCCCAGTTGGCCAGGGGCCACTCTCTTCCCCAACTCCGGCAGGATCGGCCGCCACCTCGCTCCGGCAAAATACGGCCAAGGCCAAAGCCCCCAGACCCCTCCCGTGCTTCCAGCCTCCTCCCCATGACCCTACGGAGCCGCCCAACACCTCAGAACCACTCGGGAACCACCATAGCCAGAAGCCCCAAAAGCTCCCGAGGCCACCTCCGCCGAGGAGCTCGCCGCCAGTGACTCCCTCCGTCCCCACCTGCCTGGCGACCACCGGGAGGACCGCCCTAGAGTGGCGGATCCATCCCCGCCCTCGGGGCCACGCGAGGAGCCGCCAATCGCCGGTGACGATCACCGGAGTCCCGCCTCCGCTCGGGCAGAGGAAGAGGAGGGAAGGACGACTGGTCAAACCTGACCAGTGGGCCTCCCGGACCCACTGTCAGTGACCCCGCACCTGTCCACGTGGGTTAAGTGGAAGCGTATTTCCGGAGTACGTCTTCGACGTGTTCATATTCGAATCGTTTTTCTTTTTTCTGTTTTATTAAAAAAACAGAATATTGACTAAACTTGGACTGGCTATAACTTTTTAAATATAACTCCAAATGAATCGATTCTTTTTCCTACCTCCCTCAAATTTAGTGTAGTTTATTTTAAGATTTATTTGAAAAAATTTCAGACAACTTTTTGGTACTGTTTTCGAAACTATATATTGATTCAAAAATATTTTTAATAGGATTTTGGAGAGAAGAGAAAGTTTTCAAAAGTTTTGGAGTGCACCATGCCTCCCCACAACTTGAAGGCAAGCATCCTGAACCCTGGCATAATATTTTTGGTGTGTTGGTTGACACGATTATAACACCACCTCATTTCGGAGAACTTGTTATTTTATGTGGTGATACGATAATTTGCATGTATGCATATTGGAGATTTCCTTGCTGTTGGAAACAGATATACTTGTGATGATAATCATCCTCGAATGCCTTGCATGCATGCCGGAAAGAAATCCGGGAAAGCCTCTGCCTTGGGTAGGCGTGAGCTTGTCTCCGGTCTCCGTCGGGACGGCTATGTCTGGTATGGCATGGTAAGGTATAGTGAGTCGTGATTCTGTTGGTTGAAATATATTTGTTATACATATCATGCAGGGAATACTTAAGCCTCCTGAGTCGGCCGTAGATCGAGTCTTGTTCCAGTAACCCCCATACTTGTTTCGTGCTGCCACTTGTCCCTGCCGTAGGTAGGGTATGGTTCAGTAAGTTGTCAACCCTTGTCTTGGCACACACCATACAGAGAGGCCATGGTGGAAGATACCGGCTGCATCCGGTAGGCATGCCACCTGGTCCGGGAGCATGGGTGTTTCCGGTTGGGACCGAGAGGGGGCCACCCCTTAGAGCGCGCGAGAGAAATTTGATCCCATGCTACGCGAGGTTGTAGCCTCCCCACTTAGAGTTTTCCTTAACAAGTGTCGTGGGTGATTCCAGACACGAGTAAAGTTAAGTTGGTGTGTGCAAGTCAGGCGTGTTTTCGACTAAAAGACTGTAGACGGAATTAGTCCCGATGGACGAAAGAAATCCGTTACTCGTGGGTAAAGAGTACACCCTCTGCAGAGGTATTAAACCTATTCGAATAGCGGTGTCCATGGTTAAGGACTACAGTCTTGGTCGGGTCAAGTGTCGGACTTAGTGTCGGTCTTCGAAGGAGAAACTGCTAAACCAGAACATGGGTCATGAATTTTGACTTGTGTTGATTATGATGATTATGATTATTGTTATCATGGACTAACTATTGTCATTACTTGATTTATTGAGTATCCCTGGGACGATTCTACCTCCTGAATATTCACTGTGATTTACTTTCATTATAAGCCCTTTATGTGGCGTCGCACAAACGCCCGACTGTGGCATGCTTGTTATTTATTTACTTTATAAGCCCTTTATGTGGCGTCGCACAGATGCCCGACTGTGGCATGCTTGTTATTTATTTACTTTATAAGCCCTTTATGTGGCGTCGCACAGACGCCCGACTGTGGCATGCTTGTTATTTATTTACTTTATAAGCCCTTTATGTGGCGTCGCACAGACGCCCGACTGTGGCATGCTTGTTATTTATTTACCATATAAGCCCTTTATGTGGTGTCGCTTAGACGCCCGACTGAGGCATGCTTCATATCATGGCCCTTTCGAGGCGTCGCTTCAGACACCCGATCGGTGCATGTTATTTCTACCCCATTATTGCATATTCATGTTGCATATAAATAACCTGCTTGCATGCATCAGAGATTTTATTTTATGACTGACGATGTGATCATAGAATATTTCAGCGCATGATTATCATTTATATTATACCTGTGTTCATAATGTTTGCGAGTACATTCAAAGTACTCACTGGCTTGTCCCTGGCTATTGTCTTGGCCAAATTTCTTGCATGGAGAGGAGCGTTGCGATGACAGCCCCGGAACCTAAGCAATGGTGATAGCAGCCTCGCGAAGATAGGAGTTAACCTGGTCAGCTGTTCCTGTGGGAAATGGAGTTCCATGGACACTGATGATCCACAAACCGCTTCCGCCATCAACCACTAGAAACCATTTGTTGTACTCCCAGGCCAGAATGGTCTTGTACTACATATTTTTGTATTTTGCTTGGAATTTCTGTATCAAGTTGGTGCCTTATCAGCTAACAGTAATCCTGGGGCTGGTGAGCACAACGGCCATTTTCTTGAAATTAATACCCGGAAAACCGATCGTGACAAACTTGGTATCAGAGCCAGGCTGACCATTGGCTAATCCTATCTTAGCCAGGTCGAAAAACTTAGGCAAACCAACCCACCAGACCTTAACCTAACCCCAGCCAAGCTTCTCGTGCAAGATAGCCACACAGTGACCCGACACCTTTTGGCAGTCGGTGCCCAACCTATCAGCCTAGCCTGTCGATCACGCGCCAGTGACCGACACATAATCTGTCTTATTCGCAAGCGTATGAAGGAAGATTCCGTCCCCTTTTTCTTTAAAATGGGCACGCTAGTCTCAACCCAGCACCGCACAAGCTCTTTCCCAAACCAAGCCATAATGCCTGGCCCCGTCGTGCACAATGAGACCACAGCAGCCAACCTTGGAGGTTTTGTGACCGTGCTCGCGAACCTCACACGCCGTGCCTTTGCATTACAAGAGCCCCCAGAATATGTTGTGTACCAAGGGTCCATGAGCGGTGAGAGCCGTCAATTCTGGGCCACTGTGCACGTCTATGGTAGGGGTCTATCACCAGAACGCCCCTACAGGTTCACCGGAAGGACAACTGCCTTCAAGCCACAAGCCATCCAACTAGCTGCTCGAGAAGCTATAGTTCAACTCTGGCATTTGTCGCCCAGAGTTAACTGTCGCTCGTTCTACTACTACCCCAGCCGTGACGGATATGGTAGACCACCCCAAGTTGCCAACGGAGATCACGAGACGGATCCTGCCTTATTGCATTTGGTGCGCTATGTAAGTACGCTAGAGGATTTGTTCGATGAAATCACCCTTGATCTGATCGCAGCTCGTGGAGAACTGATCCGCCGAGCCCCAGCAAGAGGAGAAGATGAGCCCGACGCCGACAACCCAGTCGTGCTGTTCGGACAACCAATCGAGACCGTGAGTTCAGCCCCGGCCATCAACCAAGGTGCCTTGATGACCCCAGAAGTGCTTCGTCGCCTTCTCGGAACGCACTCCAACGGGATTGTGGCCAACAATCCCCGAGATGGTCATCATCGCTACCCCGACCCTGCAGTCCCTCAACCCCCTCCAGCTAATCCCGACGGTGAAAATCATGGAGAAACCTCGACGTCCACGAGGCAAGCCCGATTATATATTAACGAGGTAGACTAAAGTGGCTCGAGTAGTACCGAGTCTTAATATATCCTCGTATTGTAACTGTGTGATCCTGTACTGCCATTATTAAATGTTGTTTGATTGTGCGCCCCTATTTTTAATAGTGGCCATGCATGAGTATGTTGGTGTGCGATTGCATTTTTTTAACCGGGCGTAGTTGCCAACCGCGACGACACAATAATTTGTGCTATAAATAAATTTTTAGTTTCTACTAACAGGAATGGTTTTTTTCAAACAACTCTTAACAAATCTCGAGGACGAGATTTTCTTTTAAGGGGGGTAGTGTTGTAACACCCCAAATTTTTTAACCTTGTTTTATTAATTAAAATTTTACCAGGAAATTAAATTTTTATTATTCTGGATTTATTCTTGATCTCAGAGCCTCTCTTTTCCCCTAAGTTGTGGAGTTTTCACCCCTAGTAAAAACTTTCCAATTATTATTGGACTCATTTACCCTCTCAAATAAAACAATTCTTTTATCAGTAGGATTATTTATATAATTATTTATCCCTGAGCTTTATCTCTCTAAAATTGTATTTCATAAGTTTAGGACCCCATTTGCACTGCAACCCTTTGATAAATTTATTTAAAAATCCCACCAAAATTTGGAGATGTCATGTGATGTTTCTAAATCACTTTTATGCAAAAAGATATTTCATTCATTGGATATTTGGAGTTCTACACCAAGTTTTCAAATCTGGTCCAAGTGGGCAATTCTGCACTACAACCTATTTAAATATTTATTTCTAGCTTCCACCAAAATTATGGGATGTTAGTAGTAGCACATGATTCAACTTTATGCAAAAAACCAGTGATGTTCTTTGAAAAATTTGAGTGAATCAACCTCACTTTCATTCTGGTCCAACTTGATGGTTTGTACAGCAACCATATTTTTGCTTGCTCTTTTGCCCTTGATACTTTCTCCTTCTTATAGCACACCCAACAAAACCCTTATGTCCAGGAGGATGGGCTCATTGGAATATTTTTGGTTCATGAAATAATGCCATTTACCTCCTGTCCAGAAATTGAAGTTCTGCAAAACTTGCACTAACAAGTTTGTGCTTTTCACAAACTAACCTCACCACCCTCTTATTCATCTAAAGAGACCCCAATCTGGAAGAATTGGCCACTCCAAGAAATGCTTAGGTGCCCGTGGCATTTTGTCAAACACCTTGAGAGCATGAACATATTTGGCATGAGTTTTGGTTTGCATTGTGGACCTGATCCTCTGACCCAACAAGCATGTCCACTAGCATCCCAGCTACCCCTAGACTAAACCTGCTAATCCCCAACTCCAACCAAGCCACCTAGCAGGCCATGGCATTTCGCCGAGCAGATGGTGGGCATGCACTGGGCGCGCCCAGAGCGCGCCAACTGCAGCCGCGCACCCGAGCCGCCGCGTCGCGCCCAATCCGCGCCCCTGACCTTTGCTCACCTGCAGAGCCCACCCCCCGGCCTCATCCACTCACCAGAAACCCCCAAGCCACCCTGGCACCCTACAGCGCCGCCGCCAGGGCACTCTTGGTGGCACGCCGGGGTCCGCAGTGCGCCTCTGCCACGGACGGCGCCGCCTGAGCCTCCTCCGTTCGCCAGCTGCCCTCGTGAGCAGGCTTTCCTCATCCGCTCGCCCTCCCGACCCCGCTAGCCTCCACCACGTCACCCTGCCGCAAACAGGGAGGCGGTTCGCCAGCAAGCTTATCCGCGACCACGGGAACCGACCTCGCCGGGCTATATAAAGCCCTCTCAATCCTGCCTAGGCTCATCAGTAGCCTCACTCGAGCCGTAGGAAGCCTCCCCCCTCCCCAGTTGGCTAGGGGCCACTCTCTTCCCCAACTCCGGCAGGATCGGCCGCCACCTCGCTCCGGAAAAATACGGCCAAGGCCAAAGCCCACAGACCCCTCCCGTGCTTCCATCCTCCTCCCCATGACCCTACGGAGCCGCCCAACACCTCAGACCCGCTCGGGAACCACCATAGCCAGAAGCCCCAAAAGCTCCCGAGGCCACCTCCGTTGAGGAGCTCGCCGCCGGCGACTCCCTCCGTCCCCACCTGCCTGGCGACCACCGGGAGGACCGCCCTGGAGTGGTGGATCCATCCCCGCCCTCGGGGCCCCACGAGGAGCCGCCAATCGCCGGCGACGATCACCGGAGTCCCGCCTCCGCTCGGGCATAGGAAGAGGAGGGAAGGACGACTGGTCAAACCTGACCAGTGGGCCTCCCGGACCCACTGTCAGTGACCCCGCACCTATCCACGTGGGTTAAGTGGAAGCGTATTTCCGGAGTATGTCTTCGACGTGTTCATATTCGAATCGTTTTTCTTTTTTCTGTTTTATTAAAAAACAGAATATTGACTATACTTTGACTGGCTATAACTTCTTAAATATAACTCCAAATGAATTGATTCTTTTTTCTACCTCCCTCAAATTTAGTCTAATTTATTTTAAGATTTATTTGAAAAAAATTCAGACAACTTTTTGTTACTGTTTTTGAAACTATATATTGATTCAAAAATATATTTAATAGGATTTTGGAGAGAAGAGAAAGCTTTCAAAAGTTTTGGAGTGCACCATGCCTCCCCACAACTTGAAGGCAAGCATCCTGAACCCTGGCATAATATTTTTGGTGTGTTGGTTGACACGATTATAACACCACCTCATTTCGGAGAACTCGTTATTTTATGTGGTGATACGATAATTTGCATGTATGCATATTGGAGATTTCCTTGCTGTTGGAAACATATATACTTGTGATGATAATCATCCTCGAATGCCTTGCATGCATGCCGGAAAGAAATCCGGGAAAGCCTCTGCCTTGGGTAGGCGTGAGCTTGTCTCCGGTCTCCGTCGGGACGGCTATGTCCGGTATGGCATGGTAAGGTATAGTGAGTGGTGATTCTGTTGGTTGAAATATATTTGTTATACATATCATGCAGGGAATACTTAAGCCTCCTGAGTCGGTCGTAGATCGAGTCTTGTTCCAGTAACCCCCATACTTGTTTCGTGCTCTTGTCCCTGCCGTAGGTAGGGTATGGTTCAGTAAGTTGTCAACCCTTGTCTTGGCACACACCGTACAGAGAGGCCATGGTGGAAGATACCGGCTGCATCCGGTAGGCATGCCACCTGGTCCGGGAGCATGGGTGTTTCCGGTTGGGACCGAGAGGGGGGCACCCCTTAGAGCGCGCGATAGAAATTTGATCCCATGCTACGCGAGGTTGTAGCCTCCCCACTTAGAGTTTTGCTTAACAAGTGTCATGGGTGATTCCAGACACAAGTAAAGTTAAGCTGGTGTGTGCAAGTCAGGCGTGTTTTCGACTAAAAGACCGTAGACGGAATTAGTCCCGATGGACTAAAGAAATCCGTTACTCGTGGGTAAAGAGTACACCCTCTGCAGAGGTATTAAACCTATTCGAATAGCCGTGTCCATGGTTAAGGACTACAGTCTGGGTCGGGTCAAGTGTCGGTCTTAGTGTCGGTCTTCGGAGGAGAAACTGCTAAACCAGAACGTGGGTCATGATTTGTGACTTGTGTTGATTATGATGATTATGATTATTTTTATCGTGGACTAACTATTGTCATTACTTGATTTATTGAGTATCCCTGGGACGATTCTACCTCCTGGATATTCACTGTTATTTACTTTCATTATAAGCCCTTTATGTGGCGTCGCACAGACGCCCGACTGTGGCATGCTTGTTATTTATTTACTTTATAAGCCCTTTATGTGGCGTCGCACAGACGCCCGACTGTGGCATGCTTGTTATTTATTTACTTTATAAGCCCTTTATGTGGCGTCGCACAGACGCCCGACTATGGCATGCTTGTTATTTATTTACTTTATAAGCCCTTTATGTGGCATCGCACGCACGCCTCGATCGTGGCATGCATGTTATTTATTTACTTTATAAGCCCTTTATGTGGCGTCGCACAGACGCCCGACTGTGCCATGCTTGTTATTTATTTTTATAAGCTCTTTATGTGGCGTCGCACAGACGCCCGACTGTGGCATGCTTGTTATTTATTTACTTTATAAGCCCTTTATGTGGCGTCGCACAGACGCCCGACTGTGGCATGCTTGTTATTTATTTACCATATAAGCCCTTTATGTGGTGTCGCTTAGACGCCCGACTGAGGCATATGCTTCATATCATGGCCCTTTCGAGGCGTCGCTTCAGACACCCGATCGGTGCATGTTATTTCTACCCATTATTGCATATTCATGTTGCATATAAATAACCTGCTTGCATGCATCAGAGATTTTATTTTATGACTGACGATGTGATCATAGAATATTTCAGCGCATGATTATCATTTATATTATACCCGTGTTCATAATGTTTGCGAGTACATTCAAAGTACTCACTGGCTTGTCCCTGGCTATTGTCTTGGCCAGATTTCTTGCATGGAGAGGAGCGTTGCGATGACAGCCCCGGAACCTAAGCAATGGTGATAGCAGCCTCGCAAAGATAGGAGTTAACCTGGTCAGCTGTTCCTGTGGGAAATGGAGTTCCATGGACACTGATGATCCACAAACCGCTTCCGCTATCAACCACTAGAAACCATTTGTTGTACTCCCAAGCCAGAATGGTCTTGTACTACATATTTTTGTATTTTGCTTGGAATTTCTGTATCAAGTTGGTGCCTTATCAGCTAACAGTAATCCTGGGGCTGGTGAGCACAACGGCCATTTTCTAGAAATTAATACCCGGAAAACCGGTCGTGACAGGAACAAGATTGCAAATGTCGAGGGGCTCTGGGAACTGATGAACCTACGCGTGCTCAACCTCATCTACAACTGGATTTCATTCACCGGACTGGGTAAGTCGCAGCCTTTTCAGACTCAGGATTCTTACATTGCGCTGCACAACTTCAGTAAATTCCTTAGATTTATGTAGTAATTCCACAAATAAGAACAGTTTGATTCATATTTTTCTGGTGCAAAAATACAGCATACTTAATTCTATGGGTAACATTCACAAATCAGTATGTGTTTGCAACAACATAGCGGGATAATATGCGATTGCCATTTTGCGGATCAGGTACATACTTGGAGATAACATGATGGTAAGAAGGCAAGAAGCAGGTACATGTATGGGTGGGTTTCTGGAGTCTCAGGGGGCACATATGAAGTATCCACACGAAAGCATGTCGAGTACCTGATGGCTTGTATCAGTGCCCAGCATGACGGCGAACTATTCTCTGAAAAGCTTGCTAATGAATCTCTGTTCAATAGTACGTGTAAAAAGAACACTGATTTGATCTCAGATTTTGGTCTGATCATGTATTGTTGTGCCAACAGGGGCTACATTCCTTCTAAACTTCTGTGGCGTTATCAACACGATCTTAAAGTGCAGGGTGTGTGCGCACATATAACACTTAGCAGATTATGGTGAATCTTAAGGAAGGAGCACATCTCAATGCTGTCTGTAAGCATTTTGTGCTCTTATCATGGGTAATGTCCATTCTTTAATATACAAGAAGTTCAACTCTGAGTGCTTCTCAGGACATGATTAATGTCTTTTGCAGTGTTGATAGTTGTCAGGAAAACAAAGATCTTAAGTCAAGAAAGGTAGTAGTATGTATGCGTCTTCAGTCACTATTGTTGCGGCATGTTTGAAGGTAAAAGTAGCATGGGTATGTATGCCGTGTATAGTAAGGTTAAGATACTTATTTTGAGATGGAGGGAGTACAACACTACGAAATGAAGGGTTTTCCAGCTGTTCTTTTGTCACTTAACCAGGAGTAGCTGGAGATGCAAATCAAGCAAATTGCATACTGTAAGGTGTGCTCCTTCAGGTAGCTACACATATATTGTCTTAGTTAAGTAAATTCTCAAATGAGTGTTTGCTGAAATTCTCATGTAGATTTAAATATTGGCTTTGGATCATGTTTCAAAAACCAGGATATAGGCAGCCTTGAAAGATATCATGAGAACCTGCAAGGGCATTATTCAATGCTCTAAATATTGCATATCATATAGTTGCGTGAGGCCCTTGAATCTTGAGTTCCTTTTGCTCAAAGTTGCGGAATTTGTTCGTGGTGTATATTTTGTATAGTGATTGGTCTTACTACTGAAGCAGACATATTTAGTCTCCTATGTCTATTGTTTATTGTTCTTTTATGAACAAGTATTTTGATCAGTGCTATGTTCTCTTAAATGAGAAAGAGTTCAATTCATTAATGTTCTTAAAAGACAAAAACTTGTTTAGTATTTAATTTTTCATATTTCATGCCACTACTTATTAGCAGGAAATTCTATTACCATTGTTGTTCTTAAAAGACAAAAAAAGTAGTATTACAATTTTTATATTTCATGCCACTATGCATTAGTATGAGTTTTGTATTATTATACAGAAAAATTGGGCGCGCATAACAACACATACCACACTACTTTCTTGCTAACCAGTCAGATTACTTTTCATTTACATACCACTATATTGGAAAATAAAGATGATAAGAACAAAACACAAGAAAAACATAATAATTATACTTACACATACAAATGTATGCAAATTACTTTATATCCCTAACAACTATGAGTCAAAATAGACGGGCGCAGCAACGCGCACCATCAATGATCTTGTGTATCAATAAAATTTGACTGGACAAATTTCACCTAATTCGCCCGGATGAAAGATGGTTCGTTCTATGAACAACCTGTAGTATTTGCAATGGCGATTTAACCCCCCTCACCTGCCCTTGCAGAAGGGCATCAACCACAGCAAGTAGAAACAAAGTGGCTCAGAATGAGGTCGATCGGGGTGGCTTAGCACGAGGCCATAGTGACGACAGCGGACGCAGCGGCTTGAAGCACGACCGTAGCAGAGCCTGGAACCAGGCAGCTCAACACGACTATAAAGAGCTGCGGCTTAGCACGAGGCAAGGCCGGCAGAGGACCGGCGCATCAGGGCCGCAAAGGCCACTCGCACCACAGCGACTCAACGGCTGAGAAGCGGCCGGCAATGACCAGGTTCCATTGTTTCGTAGAACATGATGACGGGTACGACGTCAGCGCCTCTGGCGGAAACTGGAGTGATAGCAATGGCAGCGCTTCAGTTGATCTGCAAACAGTCTTGGAATCCCGGACTTCTTTCTATATAAGCTCAAACTTAAGCGAAGATCAGAAACACCCCATTTGTGAAGAACACTCAACTTGCTTCCCCAAGCATCAGCCAAATTTGAGCAGTAAAGGCTTTCAATTCCTTTCAACTATGAAATAGGGATTGGGCTCCTTTCAGTAATGGTATTCCCTTGGATTTCAACTATGGCATTCCCTTGGAGGTTATATCTAGAAGTACCAGTGATGCTATTTTCTCAAACAGATGGGCGCACAAACTTTCTTCTCTTCTTTTTTGTGAACGCTGACTAGGAAACGCCATGTTGCTTTCAGCCCCCACACCGTGATCAGTATATGGTCGAGTGTTTTTCATGTCCAGAACCTGATGAGACTGAATCATCATGATTAAAATCACGCTTATTTTGTTCCCTTTCCAAGCCCTCAGAGCGATCATGGATTGGGATGTAGCTAGCAAAGCTTGATTTATATGGAATAACTGCTGATTCCTCAGAAAAAACTCATCTTCAGTGAACAACTTGCACTTCTAAATAATACTGAAGAAAACTCATCTTTAGATGCGAGCGCAGGTACTCGGTGGAGGCGCTCAGCGACTGTTCCAGCCGGCGGGTCAACGGGGCAACTTGAGGCACTCGGCGGATGGTGGCGATTTTCAAGGCAACGGCAGCGGGGTGGGTCGAGGCCACAGCTGCGGGGCAGCTCGAGGCGCAATGGGTTGGATTGAGGCACACCGATGGCAGCTCGAGGTGAGGGCGGCTTCAAAGCAGTGGCCCAAGGCATCCGGTGGCTCAATGCAAAGAATACGCGACGGCAATGGCGACTTGGCAGTGCGGCAGCGCGGTGGCTTGAGCAGCGGAAGCAGAGATGAGCCAGGGGCCGCGGGTGAGCCGGCGTCGGCGGCTCAGAGGCGGGCGAGCCCGAAGAAGGGGCGGCTCAACGATGCCCCCAGCGAGGCCGAGCTACAGCAATCGGCCGGTGTTGGAGTGCAACAAAAACAGAAACAGACTGGAGGCCGTGGCCGAGCAGCACGGAGAGGCCGCGGCCCGGTTGGCAGGCCGTCGAGCGGAAATTAGAGAAGGCGATTCGATGCGAGTCTGAGTACTTCTCCAGGGAGTTAATTGGAAGGAACTACCACACTTCAGCACGTTGTAAGGAGTCAGTATCACTAGTCATTTTTTTTGCCATGCAGTACCAACTCTAAACCTAAGTGTTGCATAACGGTCTGACAGACGTATAAACGTGTATTGACCACGTATCTGACCTAAAGGGCCCACTGGTCAGGTGCCACCGTGGTTTACCCGCGCGCACCTGCTCGGTAAGTTTCGCATTCGTCTCGGTCGCTCCATGTAGCCTGGTTCGGTCGAACCCGTGCGCAGCCAGCCGCACTTGACACTCCACTCTGTCCCTCTCCTCGCCGCATCGCCCTCGTCTCTCCAGCCGCCGCCGCCGCCGCTTCCACAGAGACCGCCCGCGTCCGCCCCCGCCGCGCCATGGTCTTCGAGGATGAGAGCAGCGACGACTTGTCCAACCTGCAGATCTCCTCCTCCTCCGACGGGATGCATTATCAGGTCAGTGGCAGAGCTAGGATTAGGGTTAGGTGATTTGGGGATTTGGGGATTTGGGGATTTCATGATCTGGTTCCGATTTGAGTATTTTCTCCATGTAAATTCCTGCTAGAATTGAAGACCAAGACTAAAATGGCTTGGAGAAGGCACCAGAGGGGCTCTGCGTGGAGCATCGGCTGCCAACTGAGCACCGTGTAGCTTTTGAATCATTTGAGACTGGCAAGAGGTTTCTAGTTTGTGCCCAGCCTGTAAGTTTGATGCTCTCTCATGTTCACTGTAATATAGTTACTACTACTGATGATGAAGCATATTGTTTTTACCATTTAGTAGTTTTGATGCTTATAGTATTGATGGTCACTGCAATAGCTTAGTTGGCTATGTTCACTGTAATATATATAAGCTTGATTCTTATGTTGACTGCAATATTTATATGGGCAGCAACTTAGTTGGCAGTGGAGAAGCTCATAGTTTAGTTAGTTATTAGTACTGAAGCTCACAGCAACATGTTGTGTAGGCATGTGCTGTTAGTTGATTGAGGCAGTGTAGATGCTAATAGTTTAATTGAGGCAGTATAGGTTGCAGTAGAAGTAGCATTGTTTGGTTGGCCACATGTATAGGTTGTACTTCTTATGTTGTTAGTTGATTTTTTAAAAGTGGTAATTCTTCAGAGAGTAACAATATAATTGTTTGCTATATTGCAGGAAGCTGTCAATTGTGGTTTCCTTGCTTGGGTTGACCTAGAGTGTCCTCCCACAATGCAAAATGCATTGTTGAAGCTTTGGGAAATGTTTGAAGACAACAGGACTGCTAGGAGGAAGGATAACCTGGAAAGTTCACTTACTATCCACCACCTTAAAGAAGAGAAATGGAATCTGAATGCCAACTATGACAAACTAGTTGAAGATGTCCATCAACTTCTCAATGCCCGGGAGAACAGGGTGTTGGATTTAAGTTATGTGCAGGCTAAGGAGAAGAAAGCTGAGGCTGCCACTGCATCAGTTGTGGCTGCCATGAAGAATGAGATGGAGAAGAAAGAATCAGAGAACTTCAAGATGCAAGAGAAGTACAAAGTGCTGATGAACCTGGTAGAACCTCAAAGGCGGTGTCATTAGGAACCTGAAGATGAATCATTTGAAAGAGAAGGAAAAGCTAGCTGAAGGCAACAACAGTTTAAAGATTCAGTTTTATGAGCTCACCAAGTCTGTGAAAAAACAAACTGACGAGAATGGCAGTTCAAGAGGGGACATGAGAATCTGATAAAACGCAGGGATGAGTTAAAGCTCCAGCTTGCTGTGCAGTTCAAGTCACTTGAGAAGAGCAAAGATAATTTTAAGTTGATCCATGACATCTTGAAGGAATGTTGTATATGAAGTTGTTGTGGTTAGATGAGGCAGATATTTCCTATCATTATATAAGTTGGTTTGATAGAAGGCTTTGCTAATCTTTTGTGAAGGGTGGTTTAGTTAAGTGTAATGTATGGATGTAGTAGTTGTGAACAATGTTGGAGACTCCACTATGTTATGATCTTTAGCTAATGTTGTAAGAATCTAGTAATTATGTAAGAATCCGTGGTCATGTTGAACTCCTGTATGCTCAAGTTAGATGGCTCACGTTATCTCCTCTTGAACCTGTGATGAAATATTTAGCTAATGCTCAAGTTAGATGGCTCAAGTTGTTTAGCTAATGAAACTCTGGCCAAATCAAACAACAGAGCAAAAAAAAGCTGATGTTGCCCTCACAACAAACCAAATCAAACTCTGGCCCTGGTTATTAAACAGAGCAAAAAAAACAGAACAAAAATGCTCAACAGTGGTGGCCCTGGTTATTAAAGCAATGCGCGGGGCCGAACAGGAAACAATTTGTGCATTTGGGGGAAAAAACTAGGGTTAGGCGACGGCCGAGGCGATTCCTGAGCGGGCTGGCGGCGGAGGCGATCTCGCAGTCGGCGGCGGCGACGGCTGCGTCCAAGTCAATGTCCATGTCGTGGTCTTCGGGTCGTTCTCAGGCCCCCAGCTTCCGTCGAGCCTCTGGAAGGAGAGGGGACGAATCTAGGTCTCCCGTGCCCTACCGTGAGAGCCCGATGGCGTATGAGCCGGAGAAGCTTTGCTGGTGCAGGCCGCGTAGGAAGGCGCCGAGATGGATCTCATGGAGCCGCCAGAACCCAGGCCGGAGGTACTACGCCTGCGTGGATGCCATGGTAAGTTTCATTCTTGTTCTACTTTTCTGTTCATTAGATCTTCTCCCCTCTCAAACCCTGATTTCTGTTGGTACAGCAAGGTGGTTGTGGCTACGTTGAATGGCATGATGATCCTCTGCCGAAGTTTTTGAGTGATTTGATTGGAGATTTGCGAGATGAAGTGCGTAGGCTGAGAGGTGAATCAAGTGTTGCTGTGTTTGAAGATTACAGTGCATTTGTTGCTCTGCCTGAAGCTCAAAGAGGAAGATAAGTGCTGGCTTTGGAAGATCAGCTCAAGGAGAAAAATGCAGAGCTAGATGAACTGAAGGGGAAATATCAGAATGTTGTCTTCCTTTTTCTTGTCTTGTTGGTAGGTTTAGTCACAGCCAAGATGCTGCTGCAGTAAGTTAGTATCAGGTAGATCCTTGTTAAGGAGAGATGTAAGTTAGTGTCAGTTGTGGTCAGGTTGATCTTTGCAAGTTAGTATCAGGTGTTGCAAGTTAGTGCCAGGTTTCATCCTACTGTTGTTGATCCTAGTAATGTGTCAGGTGTCTTTGTAACAAAAATTTGGTATGTTCATCCTAGTAATGAAGTGCAAATGTTCACAAGTGCCAATGTTCACAAGTGCCAAATGTTGAACACCTCAGAGATGCCAAATGCCAAATGAGCATTGAGTTGAGTTATTCACAAGTGCCAAATGTTGAACACCATAGAGATGCCAAATGCAAATGTTGAACACCTAGTAACAAATGCCAAATGAACATGACAAAAAGCATTGAGTTGCTCACAAGTGCCAAATGACCAAATATTGCAGATATTGCAGGCATAATATGTTCACAGGAGCATTATAGGTTCAAAAATGACCTAAGCACAAATAACTTAGTACTCCATTACAACATACATCAGTTTTGTAGCACAAATAACTTAGTTTTCCAGCATAAAGAACTTAGTTTTCTAACACTCAACTCTGGTACTCCATTAGAACTCAATTCTGGTACTCCATCATACCAAAGTAGCAACAATTCTCTCACTCACGTGTTACCACTGGCAGTGAAGAATAGCATCAAACGAGTATATTTCCCTGGGGCACTGGAAGAAGGAGCACCAGAAGATGAAGCTCCTGCAGAAAATCTTGGGGTAGTGAAAGGCCTTGCAAATGTTGCACTTGCACTAGCTGACCCTCTAGCACTTGCACTTGCAGTTCTTGCAGTAGTAGCTCTTGCACTTGCTGACCCTCTAGCACTTGCACTTGCAGTAGCAGTAGTAGCTCTTGCACTTGCAGTTCTTGCAGAAGAAGACCTTGCAGAAGCAGACCTTGCTGGTGGCTGCTGTGATCCTGATGGAGTACCTTCATTCCTTGATCTTGCAGCTTGACTACCTTCATTCCTTGATCTTGCAGGTGCCTTGCAAACATAAAAGAAACATGCTAGTTAGTCACAAAGGTTTATAACAAAAAACTAAGAAGGAAAGAAGACTAATTAATAATGACAATTCACAAGGGTTTACCACATGCTTGTTTTTCCTCATAGCCAACTCTGGTCTCAGCTCTTTCTTGCAGTTGGTGTACCTATGGCCTTGGAGGCCACAGTTGCTGCATGTTATAGTGGCCATTCTTGAACTGTCCTTTGGTTTAGGCACCTCAAATCTGCCCTTTATTCTCTTCTCTTTCCATCTCCCCTTCTTCACATGAAATTATGGTGGCTCTATGTCTGGTCCACTTGTCCTTGTCCAATCATGTTCACCAGGAACTGGATATATCATTGGTTCATATGCAGCAAGGTAAAAAGGTTTTTTGAAGAAATTGCAAACATAATCCTCTAGAAATCTTTTTGCCTTGTTAATTGCTGATATGGCATGGTTGCATGGTACTCCAGACAGGTCCCACTTTCTGCACCCACATGTATAAACTTCCAAGTTTACAGCATGTGTTTGCTGTGCCACCGTCACTTGCCAAAGATTTACACCAGCTTGGATAGGTTTGCAGAATCTGGCCCTTTCATTTTCCTCCTCAAGCTTCTCAGCATAATGTGGTGTGATCTCCCACAGAGATTCCCTTCCTTTCTCTCTGTTCCTATGCCACCTCACCATCTGCTTGTCCTTAATACCATCAATCATGGTCCTAATAGGTTTTTTTCCTAAAATCTAGGATGTACTATTTGAACACCTCGGAGGTTGTTAACAACCAAGTCTGTCTTGCAGTTAGTGTCAAAAGCATGCCTAGCCCATGTGTGCTTAGGTATTCCACTAAGCCACTTCCAAGCTTCCACACTCTCATTTTTCAAGTCATTCATGGCAATGTTAAACTTGTGCTGGTTATAGGCATAGCTGGCATTATCCATGCATTTCTTAAGATCTTCCCCCCTAAACCCAGCATTCTGGAAATTTGCATAGAGGTGTCTAAGGCAAAATCTTTGATGACAATTTGGAAAAACTTGGTTTACTGCATTTAGTAGCCCCTGTTCACATAGCATGCTAGACTTAGCTGATGTACTAGTAAGAGAAAGAACATAACATGCTAATGCAGAAGAACATAAAAGCAAGATAGTAACAGAAAGATGCATGCATACCTTATGTCTATCAGACATGATAGTATAAGGCCCAAACTTGCCAACTTCTCCTCCTAGATATATCTTCAGTTGGTGTAGAAACCAACACAAGTTAGTTGTGTCCTCTTGTCCAACAACAGCAAATGCAAGTGGGAAAATATTGTTATTCCCATCTCTTCCAGTGGCAGCTAGGATTTGAGCACCAGTGGTGAGCTTAATAAAGCATCCATCAACACCTGTTGTTGCAACCAAATAACAATTTAAACTTCTACAAAGCATTACTAAACTTTATATTTAAGTATAAAGAACTATAAAGCACCACTACATCCATTGACAAAGAACTATAAAGCATTACTAACCAATGAATGGTCTGCATCCACTGAGAAATCCCTCCCTTGCTCCATTTATGCAGAAGAACATAGCATGAAACCTTGGTCCTGGATGTGGTATTTTTGTAGTTGGTCTTGAAGTAACTGTTGCAACTACAACTCTACTACCAGGGTTTGTATCCATGATGGTCTGAGCATAATCCCTAAGTCTAGGATACTGCTTCTTGTGCTATCCTAGCACAGCTTCCGCAACAAGATTTTTGGCCCTATAGGCCATGTGCCTTGGCTCATTAACACAATACTTCTCATTGTAGTTGTCAATCAGAGTGTGTATGCTGGTGGTTGGATCAGACCAGAACAAGGACTCATAGATCTTTGCAAGCCACTTGGCACTTATCCTAGATGTCTCAGTGCTGCTAGGGCAAGTGTGCTCCAGCCTTATTTTCTTGATAGCGAAAGTTTTCTCTCCTTTGATAACTGCAGCAACTATGCAAAATTGGCAGTGCTCTTGCTTACAATAGGCAATGATCCTTTGGTCTGAATTTCTGTGATACCTGAAGTCTCTGGTCTGTGTGATGTGCAAGCTCAACAAAGCATCTCTGAATTGCTGTTGATTCTTGAAGCACATGTACAGACATAACTGCTGATGTGGTTGCTCAAGTTTGTCATTGTACCAGATCCTTGGCTTCCTTTTCTTGGCCCTACTCTTCCTCCCTTTGGGCAGAACAAATGACAGTGGCTCATGTCCATCATCTTCATCCTCAAATAGCAACCCATCATCTTCTTCATCTGATGAAGGAATGAGATCAGGTTGCACCTCCTCCAACACACTTGAGTGTGTCCTAGTAGTAGGGCCTCTCCTAACTGCCATCTTCATCCTCTTTTTTGCAGGTTTTTGCATTGGTGCTTCTTCTGTTGCAACAACTTTGACCTCATCCTCCTTCTCTTGTTCATCCTCCTCCTCCTCCATCTCAAACAAGTCCTCAACCTCAGTGTCACCCTCATAATGTAATTGTTCATCTTCTGAATCCTCATCTGAATCTTCATCTGAATCTTCATCAACTTCTTGCTCTACTAGTTTATTCCCCTCAATTATCCCTGTGTCTTCAATTATCCTGTACTTCTCGATGCAGAAAGGGTTGGTATCACTGTCATATGCAACAGCCTCAGAGTCATCACAGTTATTATGTCCCTCTTCTACCACTGCATCTTCCTCCATTATAGCTTTCAGCTTGCCCTTAGTGAAATTTCTGCTCTCTTATGTGCACTGACTATGAAAAACAACACCTTGTTGATCAACAACAAGAACTGCAGGCTCACTGAGATCATACACAACAGGTGGTCTATATAATATAGTTGCTAAATTTTCTTCTCTCCTCTGACAGAAATTGCTATAGTTTGATCTCAGTAAATCATCTTGTTCTCTCTGACATAGAAAAGGTGTTGTTGCCCTTACTAGCAAATTCAGAACTAAACTATGCTGATATTCCTTCTTAAGTTGCTGCAGTTTGATGTTTGTGTCAATTAAGTCTAACCCAAGCTCTGTTTCCTCTCCTTTGCCTAAATTCTTCATGTGGTACAGTTCATCAGAGAAGGAATAACCTTGTGTGTGCATCAGTGCATATAAATTCAGAAATGTGACATCTGATTTGCATATCTTCCTATTCAGATTGTGTTGTGCATCAAAATGAATCCGAACATCCCAAACAGCATCATCCAAACTACAATTGATAGCACAAATTACAGCATCATCTAAACTGTCATCAGCAACACTAACCCTAGCCCCTATTTTGGATACAGAAAGAAGCAGAGATGGAGAAGGACTTACAGCACGCCGCCAGCAGCTCCTTTGGTCCACCGATGGCTCTTTGCTAGGGTGGGCCACCCATATCTCTGCCAGCTTCACCCTGTCCTCCATGGACAGCGCGGCCTCCTCCTCCAAATCCTCGTCGTCTATGCTGGAGTAGTATGAACTGGAGCCGTCGACGTCGTCCAGACCTAAGTGGTCATCGGGGCCGAGGCCAGGAAGGTCCCCGTGCCCACCCGCGCCATCCGCGCCGCCGGGAGTCACCGCCGCCGTCGCCTGAGAGGGAGTGGAGAGGGAGACGAGGGAGGGGGAGAGGAAACTAGGGTTCGTCGCGTACGGGTTCGACCCGGCCCAGCTACTTGGTGCGACCGAGCCAACTAGGAGGACTGACCGAGCGGGTGCGAGCGGGTAATCCACGGTGGCACCTGACAAGTGGGCCCTTTAGGTCAGATACGTGGTCAATACACGCTTATACAGCTGTGAGACCGTTATGCAACACTTAGGCTTAGAGTTGGTACTGCATGGCAAAAAAAATGACTAGTGGTACTGACTCGTTACAACGTGCCGAAGTGTGGTAGTTCCTTGCAATTAACTCTTCTACGGGTCGTACTTCGGTCCGACTCCTTTTTGTTTTTTCTTTTCCAATTTGTCTTCTGTAAAGGTAAGGATAGTGGTGGAAGATCTATTTCCTGTATGCTGTCTTAAGGTTTGATTACAAGCTCATATACACGAATTTGGGAAGGGGAAGGAAGAACAATGGAGAGACTAGGGTTCGTGCCGCCGCCAGGTTCGTGATCCACCGGATGCCGATCCACTCGTGGCCGTTGATTAAGTATCGATGCGGGGTTGGGCTCTACTGGGCCCACTCTGGCCCAGTGTAGCGCCAGTTGGGCTTCTTGATGCGTGGCGGCCTCCAGGCAGTAGACGAGTGTAGCGAGTAGCTACCGACTAGGCCTTGCTTGTCAGCGACGGGGCGTGGCTCTGGTGTGGGAGGCGCGCTGACATCCCCTTCTCATTGGGACGAGGCTTGCCGCCAAGCCTCAGCTCCTGGAACCACGCTTGCAGCACGAGCTTGTCCTCCCAAGTGTCGCCGAGAGCAGCCTGATTCGACCAACAAACCAGGACTTGCTCGATCATTGACCCGTTCTTCTTGCACCAGCGGTGCTGTAGGACGGCCACAGGCACGACAGGAATGTCAGTAAGATGTGGTAGTTTAGTCGAAGAGTGCGTACCCGGGCATAGATAGTGTCGTAGTTGAGACACGTGGAAGACTGGATGCACTTGAGAGCCTCATGGAAGTTCCAGTTTATAAGCTGCTTCATTGACTTTGGCGATCACTTGGAACGGCCCATAATATTCAAAGGACAACTTGTGGTTTGCTCTCTTGGCCACTGATGTTTGAATGTAGGGTTGGAGTTTGAGGTAAACTTTGTCTCGCACAGAGAAGGCTCTCGGAGAGCGACGTTTGTCTGCCTGTGACTTCATATGTTGCTGCGCTCGATGCAAATGTTGCTGTAGGAGGCCTTGAATCACTGCTCGCTCATCCAGCCAGGACTGAAGGGCGGGCACTGCACACTAATCAGTGGGCGAGATCCCCCAAGTCTGTGGTTCATGACCAAACATAGCTTTAAACAGCTACATCCCAATGCTTGAATGATGCGAGGAGTTGTACCAGAACTGTGCGAGTGGAAGTCAATGACTCCAGCAGCTCGGACATGCGTGGACGAAGCAACGCAAATAGGTTTCCAGGAACTGATTCACCCGTTCAGTTTGGCCGTCCGTCTGGGGGTGATTAGCGGAGCTCATACGCAATTCTGTGCCCGCATACTTGAATAGCTCGCGCCAGAAGTGGCTTGTGAATACCGGGTCGCGATCCGAGACAATAGGGTACTTGTTCTTTAAAGAATAAAAATTTAGATATATTAAAACTGAGCACCCTCTCAGGCCATCAACATTTTTAACCGTTACAGCGTCATTTTTAGTCGTTTTTGGCCATCGAATTCGATATTAGTCCGACCTAAATCTCATCCGCAAGCTAACTCGCGCGTCAGGCTGCGCTGGGCTTTTCGGGCCGCTACTCCAGTGGTTTTTTTTGGGTCTCTCACGTTCAATTGGGCCTACTGGCCTTTTCTACCATGCTGGCCTTTTCTATCATCCTATCCAACACAAGACGAAGCCCTAAACTACGTTCGCGACCCTGCTCTGTTCCGATTGCGCCGCCTGACATGGCCTCGGATTGCATTGGCGGCTGCGCGCTGACGCTAGCGGCGCGGCCGGATGGGAGCGACCGCGTGCGAGGCGCGTAGTGGAGCGGCGCACAATGGAGAGGAGTGGCCGGTGTGCATTGGTTGATTGGATCCACCGAGCTGTGCGGGAGAGATGGGATGGGATGCGTCCGCGGTCCCCAGATCGATCGATCATTGTCCCTCCTAAAAAAATTCGCTCAACGCGAGGAAGGAAGGGGATCCGCCGCCACAGGCTATTCTGATCGACGACATGGCTGCTCGTTCAAACAAAAGTGCTCCGGTGAAGTTGTGCCGCCGCCGGCATTGCCACCAGAACCACTACCGCTCGAGGTTGATGGATATCTAAGGAAACCCCATGGCCCGATCCAAACGGGGCGGCTGGACTGCCTGCGCGGCGGTGGACGACGTTGCCCAGGCTAACAACATCGTCCAGCGCCTCAACGACTTCTCCATTGCGCACATCCTGTCACGACCGGTTTTCCAATTAAACATTTATTGAGAAACCGACCCTTATATAGACCAGTATAGGAAAAATCTTCCTTACTAGTAGACAAGTCCTTGATACATAAATCCAGAAGTACTAAATATTATACAGGGTTGAGCTGAGGCTGCTCAACAATTTATTACAAGCACGCCGATATTATACATAAAGGCGGATATGACACAAGGGTATGGTGGCATAACTACTGACTCGTAATAAAAGTGGTGGTGGATATGTCAAAGTGAAGTGGGTGACAAGACTCCTAATCTTACAGCTCATAGAGCGTCGGAGTGAGGCTCGATGATTTTATTCGGGTAGCGGAAGCGTATATGATACAAGTGACCAAATCCAGGATCGCACGGGACTGACTGGGACTCCTCTAGGCGTCGGACTCGCTATTGAACTCTTCATCCATAAGATCGCCTTCGTCAATATCTGGCCAAATCAACAAGCCAGGTGAGTACATTGAATGTACTCGCAAGACAGTTCGGACATAAGATATAACAACTGCAAACATCATGCACATGAGCAGTTTAGCAATGCACACTCAGGTAATAAATTTGCACGACATGTTAAATAAAAAGGAAGTCAGGCGGTAGTCCACCCGAAATCCCAATGAAATAACTGAAGACCGATCGGGTGTCTGAAGCGACGCCTCGAAAGGTAAGAATAAATTAACATGCCGCAGTCGGGCGTCAGGGCGACATCACATAAAGGGCTTATATCGAAAGTAAATAACAATAGTGCCACAGTCGGACGTCTGAGCGACATCACATAAAAGGCTTATATCGAAAGTAAATAACTACAATGCCACAGACGGATGTCTGGGCGACATCACATAAAGGGCTTATATTTCATCATTCGCATTCAAGCAGTTCACGAATTCAAATCATTCTAAGGAGATACTCAGTACATAATAATAAACAGTTTAACACTCATGTTTATTCACCGGAGATTGTCACTGAGACTGACACTGAGACGAATGTTGAGGCTGACACTGACACTGACATAGATAAGTTGACCACAGTCCTTGACCAAAGATACAGTTACTCGAATGGTTTTGACTGTGCCGAGTTTGTACTCTTTACCCACAGCCAACGAATTTCGGTAGTCACAAGGACTAGTTCCGTTTACGGTATTTTAGAAGAAAACACATCTAACCAGTACACACCCATTCCACATCCCGTTGCCAGGGATCACCCAAGACAATGTTCAAGAAAAACTTTTAAGACGGGGAGGCCACAACCTCGAATAGCATGGGATCAAATTTTTAAGCGCGCTCTAAGGGGTGCCCCCCTCTCGGTCCCAGCCGGAAACACCCATGCCCCCTGACCGGATGACGGGCTTTAATCCAGGGCCATGGAACCCTCATCATGGCCCCTCTATTTGGTGTGTATGTGGAAAGAGGTTTGCAACTTACTAAACCGCATTCTTTGCAGAAAACATGTGGCAGCACAAAAGAGGACGGACGGTAATGTGACTTGATCCACGTTAACACTGGAGTTAAACGGTTGACATAAGACTAGCATGCTTCAACAATACCATCTTACCACCTTTCATGTCACCACGTGATCATGTTATCTCTCATCAAATGACACATCAAGTTTCGAAGCTCACTTGTAGTTGTCTTGCATGCAATATAACACTTACTGATGCTTATATAAACATGCCATGAAATAACTACTCAAGCAAACATGCAAAACACTCATCATATCAAAGGTTCAAACATGCTTGCCTGGTTCGGAGTAGTCGGAGTCTACCTCGGCGAAGTTTGCGTCCCCGTCACCTCCGTCAGTATCTACGGTATAAAAGAAAGTCGGATACTACGTAAATACCGTGCGTGCACAAAATGTGTTCCAAATATTTTTCAAATAAATATGATAAAAAACTAGACAGAAAAATAAAGATGACAGAAAAAGAATAAATTCAAAATCATCTTTGGTTTAAAAGCTATTAATGTTTTAGTCTAGGGACTCATCTGTAATGAAACAGAAAGTTTCCAGGGGGTAGTTTATAAAAAGACAGAAAAACATTTCAGTTAGAAAGCGTATTTTGCCCGAAGGCATTTTCAGAAAACGGTTCAAAAAGAAGAAAAAGCTGACGAGGGGGTCCCACCCGTCAGGTTTGAATTTCAGAACATAGTCGCAGGCGCCCGAGGGCTGCGCTGGTCGCCGGCGTCGATCCACGGCGAGTTAGGAGGAGTGGATGGTACCTACGGACTCCGGGTGCTCTCCCGCGTCTGTGGGTGGTGGAGTTGGTCGTCGGCGAGCACCACGTCGACGACGGCCTTCACTCCGGCGGACGGCGGTTCGGGCGAGGATGGATCTCTCCGAAGGGAGCTGCAACCTTCAAATTGGGGCGCGGGTTAGGCTAGGTAGTGGATCATGAGGTTACCGACGCGGTTTGGGAGGCGGAGGTGCGCTCACCAGAGAAGATCTTGCCGGAGCCCGAAGCGGATCGGGGCGACCGGAGTCGGAGAAGAAGACCTCCTCGAGGCCCACCTAGTGGTTGGGCGTGGTTCTGGTGAGGTGAAGTTGTGATGCCTGGACTAGGGTGAGCTCGGGGCGCTATTTATAGCCGGCCCGAGGAGGTTGCCGAGAACGTGATAACTCCGGCGAGTGATTACGGCGAGGCAGTGGTCGGGCAGGTGGTTTAGGGGTCGGGGAAGCTGCGGATTGGTCCACTGGTTCCATCCCGAGGCTAAGAGTGGCAAAACTTGAGTGATACTCCAAGTTTCCGACGGAACGGCATTGCGGGCACGTTGGCGGCAGGGAGCGTGCCCTGTGCTTCTCAGGCCACGATAACGGCTCTGCAGCGTGCACAGGCAAGCGGACAGCCACGCGGAGGTTGCTGGTAGTTTGGGCAGTGCTGGACGACGCTGAAAGGCAGGACCGGCCCCTGCTGGCCAGCACGGGTGGCTCTGCCACCGCAGAAGACGCCGGCGATGACGTGGCACGTCGCCCCCGACACTTGCGCCCGTCCAAACGATCGTGCGGCACACTGGATAAGAAGGAGCGGTGAGCAACTATCCAAGGTGGCTACTGGTGAGATTGTCGACGGTTTTCGACGGAAACGACACTATCGACTGAAACTGAAACACTGAAACTCTGAACTTTTCTGAAAATTGCCAGAAACAGTGCACGCCAGGTGTTTGATGAAATGTTTTTGGCATGTGGAAAAGCTTTCTGGAGTTGATCTTTGGTGAGGTGACCTCTCAATGCACCTGGGGGCTGCCTGATTTATCTCAGAATTTTTGGAGAAGAAAAATAATGTGTTTCACAAAAAATGGCAAATCTGGTCCAAACTTGCAGCAAGCAAAATTTGAAAATTTTGAATTGTGGACAAGTGGATCTTGATGGATCTAGGTTGAGGGTACTAAGGACTAGCCAGGGGAGTTTGTTTCGGACCAAAACTCAAAAGGGATCTGGTGGTTCCTTTGTAAATCACCTAGGTCCAAAATAAATGACAGATATTGCATTGAGGATAAAATAAATAGAATAAAAATCAAAAATGGGTTGAACCTGCTGGGATTGGATATTTGACTTGACCCAAAGTGGAGGGAGGGGTTTTGGAAGAAAATCTTAACATGTGACAAGGCAAAAGAGAAATCTTTAAAAGGTCAAAGAATAAAAACCAAAAATCCATAGGATTTCTTTTTAATAGAATTAGTTGCAAAACCCTCCAATATTATTTGTGTTGAGCCAACACAATTTTGAAAAACCTTTAAGGCTAAAGATCAAGGTTGAGAAGGACCTTTCTTAGAAAAGAAAAATATTTGTCATAAAAAGAAAAGATTTGAGAAGAAGAGCCCCTCTAAAAAAAATTCAAATACCCTCCTTTAATTCAAATAAAGATTTTAATGAAAACCAAATCAAAATTTTGGAGTGTTACACATCCCTAGGATGGGCCTCAAGGTCGTGCCGATGATCGCGGCCTTCTCCAACCTCCACACAGTCAACCTCTCTGGCGCCGATGATGAAATAATTTCTGCCATCGCTGCATTACTACATCCTCCGATTGCTCATATATCATGCTGTGTAGGATATTTTCCTTTCTTCATTCCTTGTAGTCATTTGTCAGACATGTTTTTTCATAGTTTAGATTTTGCTTGGCATCTTGCTCACTCCCCTTATTATGCATCTGACTTCTTGTTGACTGTTGCTCGTTCGCTCGAAGGTTCTGTATCCAGAGTGTATGTATCAGTCGGAACCGAGAATTTGCTCCTGGACAGGTACAATTGTTTTCCAGTACCTACATCTTATATCTATGCACCATCGAGGATCTGAAATCAGTTGTCCAGTTTGTCCCTCAAAGAATGTAGTCAGTCCTACTCCTATGGTGTATAAGGACATTCGTTCCGTATGCATGATTTCCCAGCAGCAATTTATACACAAGCTAACTCCAAAGAGACGACTGATCAGGCTAATCGCAAAGCTATTCAGGGAGTAAAGGGGTAGTACTAGAAGAGGAAAAAAGTATACAGTGTCAGCCTATAAGAACATTAGTTGTCCTGGTTACTTTCGTCAATGAACAACAAAGATTTCACTGCCAGAAAAAAAAAAGATATGGATTAGTATCCCTCTGGACAAATAAGAAAATGCTACCGCTTCAAGGATTTCAGTCATCCTTGCGGCTTTAGGAACTATATAACAACAGCATCCATATGTATTTTTATACAATTTTTTCTTCTGCAGTTAAGATTTTCTTGTGCAAAGTATCTAATATCAATCATGTACATCTTTTTGGCCATGCTTATACCTTGAAATAATTGAGCCATTTTATTGAAAATTCACTCATGATTTTACTCTTTTTTTCTGAATAAGTTTAATTGTGTTAGTCGTACAATTCGCCGGGAGCAAGACCAAATTCAACAAGGAAATAAAACAAAGCGTGGAGCACCTAAAGGACATCCAATATTCCCAGAGCATTCGAGGAGGTACTGCTCTTTTACTGAACAACATGGTCACATTTTTTTTACTGAGAGAAGCATGCTCACGTTGAGGCATCCTGAATTTTTGTGCGGCCATGTATGACGTTGTGATAGTCTTATGCTGATTTTGCGAGATATAGGTATCTTGACTTTGAACATCAGTTGTAAATAAGACGAGAAGTTGTATCGATAGCATCGGTTTTATTCCCTTGCATCAAAATGAAGAATTTCCTCGCTAGATTTTCATAACATAAATATACCACCCAGATCGCTCCCGAAGGGTCTGCACTCACTGGATATGTCGTGGAACAAGATCGCAAATGTCGAGGGGCTCTGGGAAGTGATGAACCTACGCGTGCTCAACCTCATCTACAACTGGATTTCATGCACCGGACTGGGTAAGTCGCAGCCTTTCCAGACTCAGGATTCTTACATTGCGCTGCACAACTTCAGTAAATTCCTTAGATTTATGTAGTAATTCCACAAATAAGAACAGTTTGATTCATATTTTTCTGGTGCAAAAATACAGCATACTTAATTCTATGGGTAACATTCATAAATCAGTATGTGTTTGCAACAACATAGAGGGATAATATGCGATTGCCATTTTGCGGATCAGGTACATACTTGGAGATAACAGGATGGTAAGAAGGCAAGAAGCAGGTACATGTATGGATGGGTTTCTGGAGTCTCAGGGGACACATATGAAGTATCCACACCAAAGCATGTCGAGTACCTGATGGCTTGTATCAGTGCCCAGCATGACGGCGAACTATTCTCTGAAAAGCTTGCTAATGAATCTCTGTTCAATCGTACGTGAAAAAAGAACACTGATTTGATCTGAGATTTTGGTCTGATCATGTATTGTTGTGCCAACAGGGGCTACATTCCTTCTAAACTTCTGTGGCGTTATCAACACGATCTTAAAGTGCAGGGTGTGTGCGCACATATAACACTTAGCAGATTATTGTGAATCTTAAGGAAGGAGCACATCTCAATGCTGTCTGTAAGCATTTTGTGCTCTTATCATGGGTAATGTCCAATCTTTAATATACAAGAAGTTCAACTCTGAGTGCTTCTCAGGACATGATTAATGTCTTTTGCAGTGTTGATAGTTGTCAGGAAAACAAAGATCTTAAGTCCAGTAAGGTATTAGTATGTATGTGTCTTCAGTCACTATTGTTGCGGCATGTTTGAAGGTAAAAGTAGCAGCCTGATGCCGTGTATAGTAAGGTTAAGATACTTATTTTGAGATGGAGGGAGTACAACACTACAAAATGAAGGGTTTTCCAGCTGTTCTTTTGTCACTTAACCAGGAGTAGCTGGAGATGCAAATCAAGCAAATTGCATACTGTAAGGTGTGCTCCTTAAGGTAGCTACACATATATTGTCTTAGTTAAGTAAATTCTCAAATGAGTGTTTGCTGAAATTCTCATGTAGATTTAAATATTGGCTTTGAATCATGTTTCAAAAACCAGGATATAGGCAGCCTTGAAAGAGATCGTGAGAACCTGCAAGGGCATTATTCAATGTTCTAAATATTGCATATCATATAGTTGCGTGAGGCCCTTGAATCTTGAGTTCCTTTTGCTCAAAGTTGGGGAATTTCTGAGGCCATTTTGGACGCTATGTGTTCGTGGTGTATATTTTGTATAGTGATTGGTCTTACTACTGAAGCAGACATATTTAGTCTCCTATGTCTATTGTTTATTTTTCTTTTATGAACAAGTATGTTGATCAGTGCTATGTTCTCTTAAATGAGAAAGAGTTCAATTCATTAATGTTCTTAAAAGACAAAAACTTGTTTAGTATTTAATTTTTCATATTTCATGCCACTACTTATTAGCAGGAAATTCTATTACCGTTGTTGTTCTTAAAAGACAAAAATATAGTAGTGTTACAATTTTTATATTTCATGCCACTATGCATTTGTAGGAGTTTTGTATTATTATACAGAAAAATTGGGCGCGCATAACAACACATACCACACTACTTTCTTGCTAACCAGTCAGATTACTTTTCATTTACATACCACTATATTGGACATAAAGAAGATAAGAACAAAACACAAGAAAAACATAATACTTATACTTACACATACAAATGTATGCAAATTACTTTATATCCCTAACAACTATGAGTCAAAATAGACGGGCACAACAACGCGCCCATCAATGATCTAGTGTATCAATAAAAATTGACTGGACAAATTTCACCTAATTCGCCCGGATGAAAGATGGTTCGTTCTATGAACAATCTGTAGTATTTGCAATGGTGATTTAGCCCCTCTCACCTGCCCTTGCAGAAGGGCATCAACCACAGCAAGTAGAAACAAAGTGGCTCAGAATGAGGTCGATCGGGGCGGCTTAGCACGAGGCCATAGTGACGACTGCGGACGCAGCGGCTTGAAGCACGACCGTAGCAGAGCCTAGAACCGGGCAGCTCAACACGACCATAAAGAGCGGCGGCTTAGCATGAGGCAAGGCCGGCAGAGGACCGCACTAGTAGAAAAGGGGGCAATGGCCCAGGCCGGTTCAGCCCATTAGTCCCGGTTCTGCCACGAACCGGGACCAATGGAGGTATTTGTCCCGGTTCATGAGCCCAGGGGGCCGGCCGGGCCACGTGGGCCATAGGCCCGTTCGTCCGGACCTTTTGGTCCCGGTTGGTGGGACGAACCGGGACCAATGGGCCTGGCTCCTGGCCCACCACTATTGGTCCCGGTTGGTGGCTTGAACCGGGACCAAAGGCTTCCCTTTAGTCCCGGTTCATGCCACCAACCGGGACCAATGGTGGTGCCTATATATACCCCCTCGCGCAAGAGCAGAGCACACTGCTCTGTTTTTTCTGGCCGAGGGGGAGAGGGCTTGGTGGTGCTCTAGCTCACCTCCTATGCACACAAGGTGTTCGATGGAATGCCCGAGCCACACTACTTAAGGTTTCTCCTCTCCAAGCTCGACCGCCAAGCTCCATTTTCCTCAATATTTATCTAGGTTTAGCGGTCCATCACGCCCCGTCCCCGTCTTCACCGCCGTCGATCACCCGCGCCGATCTCATCGCCGGCACCACTGTGGTGAGCCTCTTGTTCTTATCTTCTTTCTGAAAGGAAAAATATTCTTACTTGTATGTTTAGATAGATACTTGTATTATTTTCTTACTTTTATTATTGCATGTTATATAGTGCGATGGTTTTGGTATCCGCCCCCATCGGCCCTCGTCCTGTCTATGATTCGGATGTGGTATATATTATTTTTTCATAACTATTGGTTCATTTATTGTTTATGAAAATTATGCCGACCAACGTGACATAGATTTTATTTATCTAGGAGGTTGTTGAACCGAAATTCGAACCGACCCTATTGTCGAGAGGTTAAATTTAGTTGAAGAAGAAAACAATTTCTTGAAGGAAAAAATAAAAAACTTGAAGAGGAGAAGATGATATTGGAGTTGCATGTTGCGGATGTCGCCGATGATCACAAGATCAAGATGGATGCAATGCGCTTGAAGATGAGAAAGATTAGAAAATATGCCATTCATACCGAGGCTTGGTATCATTATGCCGTTGGATCGGTTGTTACCTTGGTTGCGATTATGACCGCATTTGTTTTCGCATTGAAATGTTTTACATAGTTTCAATGTATGGTTTAATTAATTTAGATGCTCTGCAGAGCTTTATGTTGTTAGATGAGAACTATGTATGTACTTTGGTTTTTATGTGATGATGAACTTCTATTAATTTGGTCACTTAATTATCTATTCATGATGTTCTGTAATGATTTTTGACACACTTAATTATATATAATGCACAGATGAACCGGCAATGGATGTACGGTGACAGACACACCTCCGAGTACATTAAGGGCGTGCATGATTTTCTCGAAGTGGCTGAGGCAAACAAGCAGAATGGTTTTATGTGTTATCCATGCCCTATATGTGGGAATACGAAGTCTTACTCTGTCCGGAAAATCCTTCACACCCACCTGCTTTACAAGGGTTTCATGCCACACTATAATGTTTGGACGAGGCACGGAGAAATAGGGGTTATGATGGAAGGCAGCGAGGAAGAAGAGTACGATGACAACTATGTGCCCCCTAAATACGGTGATGCTACTGAACATCAAGATGCACTGACGATGTACGATGCACGATGGTGCTGCAACGGGCGAAGCTGCTGAAGATCAAGAGGAACCACACGATGTGCCCGATGATGATGATCTCCGCCGGGTCATTGTGGATGCAAGGACGCAATGCGAAAGTCAAAAGGAGAAGCTGAAGTTCGATCGCATGTTAGAGGATCACAAAAAAGGGTTGTACCCCAATTGCGAAGATGGCAACACAAAGCTCGGTACCGTACTCGAATTGCTGCAGCGGAAGGCAGAGAATGCTGTGCCTGATAAAGGAGTTGAGAAGCTACTGAAAATAATGAAGAAGAAGCTTCCAAAGGATAACGAATTGCCCGACAGTACATACGCAGCAAAGAAGGTCGTATACCCTCTAGGATTGGAAGTGGAGAAGATACATGCATGCCCTAATGACTGCATCCTCTACCGCGGTGCCTACAAGGATCTGAACGCATGCCCGGTATGCGGTACATTGCGGTATAAGATCAGACGAGATGACCCTGGTGATGTTGACGGCGAGCCTCCCAGGAAGAGGGTTCCTGCAAAGGTGATGTGGTATGCTCCTATAATACCACGGTTGAAACGTCTATTCAGAAATGGAGAGCATGCCAAGTTGATGCGATGGCACAGTGAGGACCGTAAGAAAGACGGGAAGTTGAGAGCACCTGCTGACGGGTCGCAGTGGAGAAAAATCGAGAGAAAGTACTGGGATGAGTTTGCAAATTACCCAAGGAACGTATGGTTTGCTTTAAGCGCGGATGGCATTAATCCTTTCGGGGAGCAGAGCAGCAATCACAGCACTTGGCCCGTGACTCTATGTATGTATAACCTTCCTCCTTGGACGTGCATGAAGCGGAAGTTCATTATGATGCCAGTTCTCATCCAAGGCTCTAAGCAACCCGGCAACGACATTGATGTGTACCTAAGGCCATTAGTTGAAGAACTTTTACAGCTGTGGAATGGAAGCGGTGTATGCGTCGTGGGATGAGCACAAAAAGGAGGAATTTGACCTAAAGGCGTTGCTGTTCGTGACCATCAACGATTGGCCCGCTCTCAGTAACCTTTCAGGACAGACAAACAAGGGATACCACGCATGCACGCACTGCTTACTTGACACCGATAGTATATACCTGGGAAGCTGCAGGAAGAATGTGTACCTGGGCCATCGTCGATTTCTTCCGACCAACCATCAATGTCGAAAGAAAGGCAAGCATTTCAAAGGCGAGGCAGATCACCGGAAGAAGCCCGCCATGCGTGCAGGTGATCACGTGATTTGCTGTTGGGAACGTAGCAGAAATTCAAAATTTTCCTACGTGTCACCAAGATCTATCCATGGAGAGACTAGCAACGAGGGAAAGGAGAGTGCATCTACATACCCTTGTAGATCGCTAAGCGGAAGCGTTCAAGTGAACGGGGTTGATGGAGTCGTACTCGTCGTGATTCAAATCGCCGACGATCCTAGTGCCGAACGGACGTCACCTCCGCGTTCAACACACGTACAGCCCGGTGACGTCTCCCATGCCTTGATCCAGCAAGGAGAGAGGGAGAGGTTGAGGAAGACTCCATCCAGCAGCAGCACAACGGCGTGGTGGTGGTGGAGGAGCGTGGCAATCCTGCGAGGCCGCCAAGCACTGCGGGAGAGGAGGAGGTGTAACGAGAGGGAGGGAGGTGCCAGGGACTCAGGTGCGGCTGCCCTCCCTCCCCTCCACTATATATAGGGGCAAGGGAGAGGGGGGAGGCGCAGCCTTGGCCCTTCCTCCAAGGAAGGGTGCGGCCAGGGAGGAGTCCATCCTCCCTAAGGCACCTAGGAGGTGCCTTCCCCTTTAGGACTCTCCCTTTCCCTTATCTCTTGGCACATGGGCCTCTTGGAGGGGCGCACCAGCCCACATGGGGCTGGTCCCCTCCCACACATGGCCCATGCAGCCCTCCAAGATGGTGGCCCCACTTGGTGGACCCCAGGACCCTCCCGGTGGTCCCGGTACATTACCGATAAAACCTGAAACTTTTCCGGTGACCAAAACAGGACTTCCCATATATAATTCTTTACCTCCGGACCATTCTGGAACTCCTCGTGACGCCCGGGATCTCATCTGGGACTCCGAACAACATTCGGTAACCACATACAAACTTCCTTTATAACCCTAGCATCATCGAACCTTAAGTATGTAGACCCTACGGGTTCGGGAACCATGCAGACATGACCGAGACGTTCTCCGGTCAATAACCAACAGCGGGATCTGGATACCCATGTTGGCTCCCACATGTTCCACGATGATCTCATCGGATGAACCACGATGTCAAGGACTCAATCAATCCCGTATACAATTCCCTTTGTCTAGCGATATTGTACTTGCCCGAGATTCGATCGTCGGTATCCGATACCTTGTTCAATCTCGTTACCGGCAAGTCTCTTTACTCGTTCCGTAACACATCATCCCGTGATCAAATCCTTGATCACATTGTGCACATTATGACGATGTCCTACTGAGTGGGCCCAGAGATACCTCTCCGTCACACGGAGTGACAAATCCTAGTCTCGATTCGTGCCAACCCAACAGACACTTTTGGAGATACCTGTAATGCACCTTTATAGCCACCCAGTTACGTTGTGACGTTTGGTACACCCAAAGCATTCCTACAGTATCCGGGAGTTGCACAATCTCATGGTCTAAGGAAATGATACTTGACAATTAGAAAAGCTTTAGCATACGAACTACAAGATCATGCTAGGCTGAGGATTGGGTCTTGCCCATCACATCATTCTCCTAATGATGTGATCCCGTTATCAATGACATCCAATGTCCATGGTCAGGAAACCATAACCATCTATTGATTAACGAGCTAGTCAACTAGAGGCTTACTAGGGACATGGTGTTGTCTATGTACCCACACATGTATCTGAGTTTCCTATCAATACAATTATTGCATGGATAATAAACGATTATCATGAACAAGGAAATATAATAATAACTAATTTATTATTGCCTCTAGGGCATATTTCCAACAGTCTCCCACTTGCACTAGAGTCAATAATCTAGTTCACATCGCCATGTGATTAACACTCACAGGTCACATCGCCATGTGACCAACATCCAAAGAGTTTACTAGTGTCATTAAACTAGTTCACATCATCATGTGATTAAGACTCAATGAGTTCTGGGGTTTGATCATGTTTTGCTTGTGAGAGAGGTTTTAGTCAACGGATCTGAACCTTTCAGATCCGTGTGTGCTTTGCAAATTTCTATGTCATATTATAAATGCTGCTTCCACGCTCCATTTGAAACTATTCCAAATGGTTGCTCCACTATACGTATCCGGTTTGCTATTCAGAGTCATTCGGATAGGTGTTAAAGCTTGCATCGGCGTAACCCTTTACGCCGAACTCTTTATCACCTCCATAATCGAGAAACATGTCCTTATTTACTCCAAGGACAATTTTGACCGCTGTCCAATGATCCCCATTCCTGGATCATTCTTGTACCCTTAGTGACTCATGGCAAGGCACACTTCCGGTGCGGTACACAGCATAGCATACTATAGAGCCTACGTCTAAAGCATAGGGGACGACCTTCGTCCTTTCTCTCTTTTCTGCCGTGGTCAAGCTTTAAGTCTTAACTTCATACCTTACATCTCAGGCAAGAACTCCTTCTTTGACTGATCCATCTTGAACACCTTCAAGATCATGTCAAGGTATATGCTCATTTGAAAGTACCATTAAGCGGTTTTGATCTATCCTCATAGATCTTGATGCTCAATGTTCAAGTAGCTTAATCCAGGTTTTCACTTGAAAAACACTTTTCAAATAACCCTATATGCTTTACAGAAAAGTCTACATCATTTCTGATCATCAATATGTCAACGACATATACTCATCAGAAATTCTATAGTGCTCCCACTCACTTCTTTGGAAATACAAGTTTCTCACAAACTTTGTATAAACCCAAAATCTTTGATCATTTCATCAAAGCGTATATTCCAACTCCGAGATGCTTACTCCAGTCCTTAGAAGGATCGCTGGAGCCAGCATACCTTTTAGCATCCTTAGGATCGACAAAAACTTTCTGATTGTACACATACAACCTTTCCTTACAAAACTGGTAAGGAAACTCGTTTTGACATCCATCTGCCAGATTTCATAAATGCAGCTAATGCTAACATGATTCCGACGGACTTAAGCATCGCTACGGATGAGAAAATCTCATCATAGTCAACTCCTTGAACTTGTGAAAAACTCTTTGCCACAAGTCGAGCTTCATAGACGGTGACATTACCGTCCATGTCCGTCTTCTTCTTAAAGATCCATTTATCTCAATGGCTTGCCGATCAACGGGCAAGTCCACCAAAGCCCATGCTTTTTTCTGATACATGGATCCTATCTCGGATTTCATGGCTTCTAACCATTTGTTGGAATATGGGCCCACCATTGCTTCTCCATAGCTCGTAGGTTCATTGTTGTCTAGCAACATGACATTCAAGACAGGATCACCGTACCACTCCGAAGCAAGACGTCCTTGTCGCCCTCACGAGGTTCGGTAGTGACTTGATCTGAAGCTTCATGATCACTATCATAAGCTTCTACTTCAATTGATGTAGGTGCCACAGAACTTCCTGCGCCCTGCTACACCTTGGTCAAGTGATGGTTCAATAACCTCATCAAGTCTCCACCATCCTCCCACTTAATTCTTTCGAGAGAAACTTTTCCTCGAGAAAGGACCCGTTTCTAGAAACAATCCCTATTGCTTTCGGATATGAATTAGGAGGTATACCCGACCGTTTTGGGTGTCCTATGAAGATGCATTTTATCCGCTTTGGGTTTGATCTTATCAACCAGAAACTTTTTCACATAAGCGTCGCAGCCCCAAACCTTTAAGAAACGACAACTTAGGTTTCTCCAAACCATAGTTCAAATGGTGTCGTCTCAACGGAATTACGTGGTGCCCTATTAAAGTGAGTGCGGTTGTCTCTAATGCCTAACCCATGAGCGATAGTGGTAATTCGATAAGAGACATCATGGTACGCACCATATCCAATAGGGTGCAACTATGATGTTCGGACACACCATCACACTATGGTGTTCCAGGCGGTATTAATTGTGAAACAATTTCCTCAGTGTCTTAATTGCGTGCCAAAGCTCGTAACTCAGATACTCATCTCTATGATCATATCCTAGACATTTTATCCTCTTGTCACAATGATCTTTAACTTCACTCTGAAACTACTTGAACCATTCAATAATTCAGACTTTGTGTTTCATCAAGTAAATATACTCAACATCTACTCGAATCATCTGTGAAGTCGAACATAACGATATTCACTGCATGCCTCGGCACTCATTGGACTGCACACATCAAAATGTGTTACTTCCAACAGGTTGCTACCTTGTTCCATCTTCTTTGAAACCGAGGCTTTTCACCATCTTGCCCATGTGGTATGATTTGCATATCTCAAGTGATTCAGAATCAAGTGAGTCCAAACGATCCATCTGCATGGAGTTTCTTCATGCGTATACACCAATAGACATGGTTTGCATGTCTTAAACTTTTCAAAAACGAGTGAGTCCAAAGATCCATCAACATGGAGCTTCTTCATGCGTTTATTACAATATGACTTACATGGCGATTGCCACAAGTACGTGGTACTATCATTACTATCTTATATCTTTTGGCATGAAAATGTGTATCACTACGATCGAGATTTCAATAAACCATTTATTTTAGGTGCAAGACCATTGTAGGTATTATTCATATAAACAGAGTAACCATTATTCTCCTTAAATGAATAACCGTACTGCGATAGACATAATCCAATCATGTCTATGCTCAACGCAAACACCAAATAACAATTATTTAGGTTTAACACCAATCTCGATGGCAGAGGGAGCGTGCGATGCTTGATCACATCAACCTTGGAAACACTTCCAACACATATCGTCGGCTCACCTTTAGCTAGTCTCCGTTTTATTCCGTAGCTTTTATTTCGAGTTACTAACACTTAGCAACCGAACCGGTATCTAATACCCTGGTGCTACTAGGAGTACTAGTAAAGTACACATTAACATAATGTATATCCAATATACTTCTATCGACCTTGTCAGCCTTCTTAGCTACCAAGTATCTAGGGTAATTCTGCTCCAGTGGCTGTTCCCCTTATTACAGAAGCACTTAGTCTCGGGTTTGGGTTCAACCTTGGGTTTCTTCACTAGAGCAGCAACTGTTTTGCCGTTTCATGAAGTATCCCTTGTTGCCCTTGCCCTTCTTGAAACTAGTGGTTTTACCAACCATCAACAATTGATGCTCCTACTTGACTTCTACTTTCATGTGTCAAACATCGCGAACACTTCAAGGATCATCATATCTATCCCTGATATGTTATAGTTCATCATGAAGCTCTAGTAGCTTGGTGGCAATGTCTTTGGAGAAACATCACTATCTCATCTGGAAGATTAACTCCCACTCGATTCAAGTGATTGTTGTACCCAGACAATCTGAGTACAAGCTCAACGATTGAGATCTTCTCCCTTAGTTTGTAGGCCAGAAAAATCGTCGGAGGTCTCATACCTCTTGACGTGAGCACGAGCCTAAAATCCCAATTTCAGCCCTCAGAACATCTCATATGTTCTGGGACGTTTCAAAAACGTCTTTGGTGCCTCAATTCTAAGCCGTTTAACATTACCGAACTATCACGTACTCATCAAAACGTGTGTGTCAGATGTTCGCAACATCCACAGACCACGTTCGAGGTCCAGCACACCGAGCGGTGCATTAAGGACATAAGCTTTCTATTGACCGCATAATTGCTACTATCAACTTTCAACTATATTTTCTCTAGGAACATATCTAAACAGTAGAACTAAAGCGCGAGATATGACATAATTTTCAAAGGCCTTTTGACTATGTTCAGGATAATTAAGTTCATCTAATGAACTCCCACTCAGATAGACATTCCTCTAGTCATCTAAGTGATTACATGATCCGAGTCAACTAGGCCGTGTCCGATCATCACGTGAGACGGACTAGTCATCATCGGTGAACATCTTCATGTTGATCGTATCTACTATACGACTCATGCTCGACCTTTCGGTCTCTTATGTTCCGAGGCCATGTCTGTACATGCTAGGCTCGTCAAGTTAACCTAAGTGTTCTGCGTGTGTAAATCTGGCTTACACCCGTTGTATGTGAACGTAAGAATCTATCACACCCGATCATCACGTGGTGCTACGAAACAACGAACTTTCGCAACGGTGCACAGTTAGGGGGAACACCTTCTTGAAATTTTAATGAGGGATCATCTTATTTACTACCGTCGTTCTAAGCAAATAAGATGCATAAACATGACAAACATCACATGCAATCAAATAGTGACATGATATGGCCAATATCATTTTGCTCCTTTTGATCTCCATCTTGAGGCTCCATGATCATCATCGTCACCGGCATGACACCATGATCTCCATCATCATGATCTCCATCATCGTGTCTTCATGAAGTTGTCTCGCCAACTATTACTTCTACTACTATGGCTACCGGTTAGCAATAAAGTAAAGTAACTACATGGCGTTCTATAATGACACGCAGGTCATACAATAAATAAAGACAACTCCTATGGCTCCTGCCGGTTGTCATACTCATCGACATGCAAGACGTGATTCCTATTACAAGAACATGATCAATCTCATACATCACATATATTCATCACATTCTTCTTGGCCATATCACATCACATAGCATACCCTGCAAAACAAGTTAGACATCCTCTAATTGTTGTTTGCATGTTTTACGTGGCTGCTATGGGTTTCTAGCAAGAACGTTTCTTACCTACATAAAACCACAACGTGATATGCCAATTGCTATTTACCCTTCATAAGGACCCTTTTCATCGAATCCGTTCCGACTAAAGTGGGAGAGATGGCACCCGCTAGCCACCTTATGCACCAAGTGCATGTCGGTCGGTGGAACCTGTCTCACGTAATGCGTACGTAAGGTCGGTCCGGGCGCTTCATCCGACAATACCGTCGAAACAAGATTGGACTAGTAACGGTAAGCATATTGAACAAAATCAACGCCCACAACAACTTGTGTTCTACTCGTGCATAGAAACTACGCATAGACCTAGCTCATGATGCCATCGTTGGGAACGTGGCAGAAATTCAAAATTTTCCCACGTGTCACCAAGATCTATCCATGGAGAGACTAGCAACAAGGGAAGGAGAGTGAATCTACATACCCTTGTAGATCGCTAAGCGGAAGCGTTCAAGTGAACGGGGTTGATGGAGTCGTACTCGTCGTGATTCAAATCACCAACGATCCTAGTGCCGAACGGACGACACCTCCGCGTTCAACACACGTACAGCCCGGTGACGTCTCCCATGCCTTGATCCAGCAAGGAGAGAGGGAGAGGTTGAGGAAGACTCCATCCAGCAGCAGCACAACGGCGTGGTGGTGGTGGAGGAGCGTGGCAATCCTGCAGGGCTTCGCCAAGCACTGCGAGAGGAGGAGGTGTCACGGGAGGGAGGGAGGTGCAGGGGACTCAGGTGCGGCTGCCCTCCCTCCCTCCACTATATATAGGGGCAAGGAGAGGGGAGGCGCAGCCTTGGCCCTTCCTCCAAGGAAGGGTGCGGCCGGGAGGAGTCCATCCTCCCTAAGGCACCTAGGAGGTGCCTTCCCCTTTAGGACTCTCCCTTTCCCTTATCTCTTGGCACATGGGCCTCTTGGGGGCGCACCAGCCCACAGGGCTGGTCCCCTCCCACACATGGCCCATGCAGCCCTCCGAAGATGGTGGACCCACTTGGTGGATCCCCGGGACCCTCCCGGTGGTCCCGGTACATTACCGATAAAACCCGAAACTTTTCCGGTGACCAAAACAGGACTTCCCATATATAATTCTTTACCTCCGGACCATTCCGGATCTCCTCGTGACGTCCGGGATCTCATCAGGGACTCGAACAACATTCGGTAACCACATACAAACTTCCTTTATAACCCTAAGCGTCATCGAGCGTTATGTGTAGACCCTACGGGTTCGGGAACCATCTGCGACATGACCGAGACGTTCTCCGGTCAATAACCAACAGCGGGATCTGGATACCCATGTTGGCTCCCACATGTTCCACGATGATCTCATCGGATGAACCACGATGTCAAGGACTCAATCAATCCCGTATACAATTCCCTTTGTCTAGCGATATTGTACTTGCCCGAGATTCGATCGTTGGTATCCGATACCTTGTTCAATCTCGTTACCGGCAAGTCTCTTTACTCGTTCCGTAACACATCATCCCGTGATCAAATCCTTGATCACATTGTGCACATTATGATGATGTCCTACCGAGTGGGCCCAGAGATACCTCTCCGTTTACGCGGAGTGACAAATCCTAGTCTCGATTCGTGCCAACCCAACAGACACTTTCGGAGATACCTGTAATGCACCTTTATAGCCACCCAGTTACGTTGTGACGTTTGGTACACCCAAAGCATTCCTACAGTATCCGGGAGTTGCACAATCTCATGGTCTAAGGAAATGATACTTGACAATTAGAAAAGCTTTAGCATACGAACTACACGATCTGTGCTAGGCTTAGGATTGGGTCTTGTCCATCACATCATTCTCCTAATGATGTGATCCCGTTATCAATGACATCCAATGTCCATGGTCAGGAAACCATAACCATCTATTGATTAACGAGCTAGTCAACTAGAGGCTTACTAGGGACATGGTGTTGTCTATGTACCCACACATGTATCTGAGTTTCCTATCAATACAATTATTGCATGGATAATAAACGATTATCATGAACAAGGAAATATAATAATAACTAATTTATTATTGCCTCTAGGGCATATTTCCAGCAGTCTCCCACTTGCACTAGAGTCAATAATCTAGTTCACATCGCCATGTGATTAACACTCACAGGTCACATCGCCATGTGACCAACATCCAAAGAGTTTACTAGTGTCATTAAACTAGTTCACGTCATCATGTGATTAAGACTCAATGAGTTCTGGGGTTTGATCATGTTTTGCTTGTGAGAGAGGTTTTAGTCAACGGATCTGAACCTTTCAGATCCGTGTGTGCTTCGAAAATTTCTAGGTCATATTATAAATGCTGCTTCCACGCTCCATTTGAAACTATTCCAAATGGTTGCTCCACTATACGTATCCGGTTTGCTATTCAGAGTCATTCGGATAGGTGTTAAAGCTTGCATCGGCGTAACCCTTTACGCCAACTCTTTATCACCTCCATAATCGAGAAACATGTCCTTATTTACTCCAAGGACAATTTTGACCGCTGTCCAATGATCCCCATTCCTGGATCATTCTTGTACCCCTTGACCGACTCATGGCAAGGCACACTTCAGTCGCGGTACACAGCATAGCATACTATAGAGCCTACGTCTAAAGCATAGGGGACGACCTTCGTCCTTTCTCTCTTTTCTGCCGTGGTCGAGCTTTAAGGCTTAACTTCATACCTTACATCTCAGGCAAGAACTCCTTCTTTGACTGATCCATCTTGAACACCTTCAAGATCATGTCAAGGTATATGCTCATTTGAAAGTACCATTAAGCGGTTTTGATCTATCCTCATAGATCTTGATGCTCAATGTTCAAGTAGCTTAATCCAGGTTTTCACTTGAAAAACACTTTTCAAATAACCCTATATGCTTCTGAGAAAAGTCTACATCATTTCTGATCATCAATATGTCAACGACATATACTCATCGAGAAATTCTATAGTGCTCCCACTCACTTCTTTGGAAATACAAGTTTCTCACAAACTTTGTATAAACCCAAAATCTTTGATCATTTCATCAAAGCGTATATTCCAACTCCGAGATGCTTACTCCGGTCCTTAGAAGGATCATTTGGAGTCAGCATACCTTTTAGCATCCTTAGGATCGACAAAAACTTTCTGATTGTACACATACAACCTTTCCTTACAAAACTGGTAAGGAAACTCGTTTTGACATCCATCTGCCAGATTTCATAAATGCAGCTAATGCTAACATGATTCCGACGGACTTAAGCATCGCTACGGATGAGAAAATCTCATCGTAGTCAACTCCTTGAACTTGTGAAAAACTCTTTGCCACAAGTCGAGCTTCATAGACGGTGACATTACCGTCCATGTCCGTCTTCTTCTTAAAGATCCATTTATCTCAATGGCTTGCCGATCAACGGGCAAGTCCACCAAAGTCCATGCTTTGTTCTGATACATGGATCCTATCTCGGATTTCATGGCTTCTAACCATTTGTTGGAATATGGGCCCACCATTGCTTCTCCATAGCTCGTAGGTTCATTGTTGTCTAGCAACATGACATTCAAGACAGGATCACCGTACCACTCCGAAGCGATGCTGGCGTCCTTGTCGCCCCACGAGGTTCGGTAGTGACTTGATCTGAAGCTTCATGATCACTATCATAAGCTTCTACTTCAATTGATGTAGGTGCCACAGAACTTCCTGCATACTGCTACACACTGGTCGAAGTGATGGTTCAATAACCTCATCAAGTCTCCACCATCCTCCCACTTAATTCTTTTGAGAGAAACTTTTCCTCGAGAAAGGACCCGTTTCTAGAAACAATCCCTATTGCTTTCGGATATGAATTAGGAGGTATACCCGACCGTTTTGGGTGTCCTATGAAGATGCATTTTATCCGCTTTGGGTTTGATCTTATCAACCAGAAACTTTTTTCACATAAGCGTCGCAGCCCCAAACCTTTAAGAAAGCGACAACTTAGGTTTCTCCAAACCATAGTTCAAATGGTGTCGCCTCAACGGAATTACGTGGTGCCCTATTAAAGTGAGTGCGGTTGTCTCTAATGCCTAACCCATGAACGATAGTGGTAATTCGATAAGAGACATCATGGTACGCACCATATCCAATAGGGTGCAACTATGATGTTCGGACACACCATCACACTATGGTGTTCCAAAGCGGTATTAATTGTGAAACAATTTCCTCGATGTCTTAATTGCGTGCCAAAGCTCGTAACTCAGATACTCATCTCTATGATCATATCATAGACATTTTATCCTCTTGTCACAATGATCTTTAACTTCACTCTGAAACTACTTGAACCATTCAATAATTCAGACTTTGTGTTTCATCAAGTAAATATACTCAACATCTACTCGAATCATCTGTGAAGTCGAACATAACGATATTCACTTTGCATGCCTCAGCACTCATTGGACTGCACACATCAAAATGTGTTACTTCCAACAGGTTGCTACCTTGTTCCATCTTACCGAAACCGAGGCTTTTCAGTCATCTTGCCCATGTGGTATGATTTGCATATCTCAAGTGATTCAGAATCAAGTGAGTCCAAAGCGATCCATCTGCATGGAGTTTCTTCATGCGTATACACCAATAGACATGGTTTGCATGTCTTAAACTTTTCAAAAACGAGTGAGTCCAAAGATCCATCAACATGGAGCTTCTTCATGCGTTTTATTACAATATGACTTACATGGCAGTGCCACAAGTACGTGGTACTATCATTACTATCTTATATCTTTTGGCATGAGAATGTGTATCACTACGATCGAGATTTCAATAAACCATTTATTTTAGGTGCAAGACCATTGTAGGTATTATTCATATAAACAGAGTAACCATTATTCTCCTTAAATGAATAACCGTGCATCACGATAGACATAATCCAATCATGTCTATGCTCAACGCATAAACACCAAATAACAATTATTTAGGTTTAACACCAATCTCGATGGCGGAGGGAGCGTGATGCTTGATCACATCAACCTTGGAAACACTTCCAACACATATCGTCGGCTCACCTTTAGCTAGTCTCCGCTTTTATTCCGTAGCTTTTTATTTCGAAGTTACTAACACTTAGCAACCGAACCGGTATCTAATACCCTGGTGCTACTAGGAGTACTAGTAAAGTACACATTAACATAATGTATATCCAATATACTTCTATCGACCTTGTCAGCCTTCTTAGCTACCAAGTATCTAGGGTAATTCTGCTCCAGTGGCTGTTCCCCTTATTACAGAAGCACTTAGTCTCGGGTTTGGGTTCAACCTTGGGTTTCTTCACTAGAGCAGCAACTGTTTTGCCGTTTCATGAAGTATCCCTTGTTGCCCTTGCCCTTCTTGAAACTAGTGGTTTTACCAACCATCAACAATTGATGCTCCTACTTGACTTCTACTTTTCGCGGTGTCAAACATCGCGAACACTTCAAGGATCATCATATCTATCCCTGATATGTTATAGTTCATCATGAAGCTCTAGTAGCTTGGTGGCAATGTCTTTGGAGAAACATCACTATCTCATCCGGAAGATTAACTCCCACTCGATTCAAGTGATTGTTGTACCCGGACAATCTGAGTACAAGCTCAACGATTGAGATCTTCTCCCTTAGTTTGTAGGCCAGAAAAATCGCCGGAGGTCTCATACCTCTTGGCGTGAGCACGAGCCTAAAATCCCAATTTCAGCCCTCGTAACATCTCATATGTTCGGGACGCTTCAAAACGTCTTTGGTGCCTCAATTCTAAGCCGCTTAACATTACCGAACTATCACGTACTCATCAAACGCGTGTGTCAGATGTTCGCAACATCCACAGACCACGTTCGAGGTCCAGCACACTGAGCGGTGCATTAAGGACATAAGCTTTCTACTGACCGCATAATTGCTACTGTCAACTTTCAACTATATTTTCTCTAGGAACATATCTAAACAGTAGAACTAAAGCGCGAGCTATGACATAATTTGCAAAGGGCTTTTGACTATGTTCAGGATAATTAAGTTCATCTAATGAACTCCCACTCGAGATAGACATTCCTCTAGTCATCTAAGTGATTACATGATCCGAGTCAACTAGGCCGTGTCCGATCATCACGTGAGACGGACTAGTCATCATCGGTGAACATCTTCATGTTGATCGTATCTACTATACGACTCATGCTCGACCTTTCGGTCTCTTATGTTCCGAGGCCATGTCTGTACATGCTAGGCTCGTCAAGTTAACCTAAGTGTTCTGCGTGTGTAAATCTGGCTTACACCCGTTGTATGTGAACGTAAGAATCTATCACACCCGATCATCACGTGGTGCTACGAAACAACGAACTTTCATAGCGGTGCACGATTAGGGGAACACCTTCTTGAAATTTTAATGAGGATCATCTTATTTACTACCGTCGTTCTAAGCAAATAAGATGCATAAACATGACAAACATCACATGCAATCAAATAGTGACATGATATGGCCAATATCATTTTGCTCCTTTTGATCTCCATCTTGAGGCTCCATGATCATCATCGTCACCGGCATGACACCATGATCTCCATCATCATGATCTCCATCATCGTGTCTTCATGAAGTTGTCTCGCCAACTATTACTTCTACTACTATGGCTACCGGTTAGCAATAAAGTAAAGTAACTACATGGCGTTCTATAATGACACGCAGGTCATACAATAAATAAAGACAACTCCTATGGCTCCTGCCGGTTGTCATACTCATCGACATGCAAGACGTGATTCCTATTACAAGAACATGATCAATCTCATACATCACATATATTCATCACATTCTTCTTGGCCATATCACATCACATAGCATACCCTGCAAAAACAAGTTAGACATCCTCTAATTGTTGTTTGCATGTTTTACGTGGCTGCTATGGGTTTCTAGCAAGAACGTTTCTTACCTACGCAAAACCACAACGTGATATGCCAATTGCTATTTACCCTTCATAAGGACCCTTTTCATCGAATCCGTTCCGACTAAAGTGGGAGAGATTGGCACCCGCTAGGCACCTTATGCACCAAGTGCATGTCAGTCGGTGGAACCTGTCTCACGTAAGAGTACGTGTAAGGTCGGTCCGGGCCGCTTCATCCGACAATACCGTCGAAACAAGATTGGACTAGTAACGGTAAGCATATTGAACAAAATCAACGCCCACAACAACTTGTGTTCTACTCGTGCATAGAAACTACGCATAGACCTAGCTCATGATGCCACTGTTGGGGAACGTAGCAGAAATTCAAAATTTTCCTACGTGTCACCAAGATCTATCCATGGAGAGACTAGCAACAAGGGAAGGAGAGTGAATCTACATACCCTTGTAGATCGCTAAGCGAAGCGTTCAAGTGAACGGGGTTGATGGAGTCGCATTCGCCGTGATTCAAATCACCAACGATCCTAGTGCCGAACGGACGACACCTCCCTGTTCAACACACGTACAGCCCGGTGACGTCTCCCATGCCTTGATCCAGCAAGGAGAGAGGGAGAGGTTGAGGAAGACTCCATCCAGCAGCAGCACAACGGCGTGGTGGTGGTGGAGGAGCGTGGCAATCCTGCAGGCTTCGCCAAGCACCTCATGGGAGAGGAGGAGGTGTCACGGAGGGAGGGAGGTGCCAGGGACTCAGTGCGGCTGCCCTCCTCCCCTCCACTATATATAGGGGCAAGGGAGAGGGGAGGCGCAGCCTTGGCCCTTCCTCCAAGGAAGGGTGCGGCCAGGAGGAGTCCATCCTCCCTAAGGCACCTAGGAGGTGCCTTCCCCCTTTAGGACTCTCCCTTTCCCTTATCTCTTGGCACATGGGCCTCTTGGGGGGGCGCACCAGCCCACCTGGGGCTGGTCCCCTCCCACACATGGCCCATGCAGCCCTCCGAAGATGGTGGACCCACTTGGTGGATCCCCGGGACCCTCCCGGTGGTCCCGGTACATTACCGATAAAACCCGAAACTTTTCCGGTGACCAAAACAGGACTTCCCATATATAATTCTTTACCTCCGAACCATTCCGGAACTCCTCGTGACGTCCGGGATCTCATCCGGGACTCCGAACAACATTCGGTAACCACAGACAAACATCCTTTATAACCCTAGCATCATCGAACGTTATGTGTAGACCCTACGGGTTCGGGAACCATGCGCATATGACCGAGACGTTCTCCGGTCAATAACCAACAGCGGGATCTGGATACCCATGTTGGCTCCCACATGTTCCACGATGATCTCATCGGATGAACCACGATGTCAAGGACTCAATCAATCCCGTATACAATTCCCTTTGTCTAGCGATATTGTACTTGCCCGAGATTCGATCGTTGGTATCCGATACCTTGTTCAATCTCGTTACCGGCAAGTCTCTTTACTCGTTCCGTAACACATCATCCCGTGATCAAATCCTTGATCACATTGTGCACATTATGATGATGTCCTACTGAGTGGGCCCAGAGATACCTCTCCGTCACACGGAGTGACAAATCCTAGTCTCGATTCGTGCCAACCCAACAGACACTTTTGGAGATACCTGTAATGCACCTTTATAGCCACCCAGTTACGTTGTGACGTTTGGTACACCCAAAGCATTCCTACAGTATCCGGGAGTTGCACAATCTCATGGTCTAAGGAAATGATACTTGACAATTAGAAAAGCTTTAGCATACTGAACTACACGATCTGTGCTAGGCTTAGGATTGGTCTTGTCCATCACATCATTCTCCTAATGATGTGATCCCGTTATCAATGACATCCAATGTCCATGGTCGTGAAACCATAACCATCTATTGATTAACGAGCTAGTCAACTAGAGGCTTACTAGGGACATGGTGTTGTCTATGTACCCACACATGTATCTCGAAGTTTCCTATCAATACAATTATTGCATGGATAATAAACGATTATCATGAACAAGGAAATATAATAATAATTAATTTATTATTGCCTCTAGGGCATATTTCCAACAGTCTCCCACTTGCACTAGAGTCAATAATCTAGTTCACATCGCCATGTGATTAACACTCACAGGTCACATCGCCATGTGACCAACATCCAAAGAGTTTACTAGTGTCATTAAACTAGTTCACGTCATCATGTGATTAAGACTCAATGAGTTCTGGGGTTTGATCATGTTTTGCTTGTGAGAGAGGTTTTAGTCAACGGATCTGAACCTTTCAGATCCGTGTGTGCTTCGAAAATTTCTAGGTCATATTATAAATGCTGCTTCCACGCTCCATTTGAAACTATTCCAAATGGTTGCTCCACTATACGTATCCGGTTTGCTATTCAGAGTCATTCGGATAGGTGTTAAAGCTTGCATCGACGTAACCCTTTACGCCGAACTCTTTATCACCTCCATAATCGAGAAACATGTCCTTATTTACTCCAAGGACAATTTTGACCGCTGTCCAATGATCCCCATTCCTGGATCATTCTTGTACCCCTTGACCGACTCATGGCAAGGCACACTTCGGTGCTGGTACACAAAGATAGCATACTATAGAGCCTACGTCTAAAGCATAGGGGCGACCTTCGTCCTTTCTCTCTTTTCTGCCGTGGTCGAGCTTTAAGTCTTAACTTCATACCTTACATCTCGTGCAAGAACTCCTTCTTTGACTGATCCATCTTGAACACCTTCAAGATCATGTCAAGGTATATGCTCATTTGAAAGTACCATTAAGCGGTTTTGATCTATCCTCATAGATCTTGATGCTCAATGTTCAAGTAGCTTAATCCAGGTTTTCACTTGAAAAACACTTTTCAAATAACCCTATATGCTTTACGAAAAGTCTACATCATTTCTGATCATCAATATGTCAACGACTTATACTCATCAGAAATTCTATAGTGCTCCCACTCACTTTTTTGGAAATACAAGTTTCTCACAAACTTTGTATAAACCCAAAATCTTTGATCATTTCATCAAAGCGTATATTCCAACTCCGAGATGCTTACTCCAGTCCTTAGAAGGATCATTTGGAGCCAGCATACCTTTAGCATCCTTAGGATCGACAAAAACTTTCTGATTGTACACATACAACCTTTCCTTACAAAACTGGTAAGGAAACTCGTTTTGACATCCATCTGCCAGATTTCATAAATGCAGCTAATGCTAACATGATTCCGACGGACTTAAGCATCGCTACGGATGAGAAAATCTCATCGTAGTCAACTCCTTGAACTTGTGAAAAGCTCTTTGCCACAAGTCGAGCTTCATAGACGGTGACATTACCGTCCATGTCCGTCTTCTTCTTAAAGATCCATTTATCTCAATGGCTTGCCGATCAATGGCAAGTCCACCAAAGTCCATGCTTTTTTCTCGATACATGGATCCTATCTCGGATTTCATGGCTTCTAACCATTTGTTGGAATATGGGCCCACCATTGCTTCTCCATAGCTCGTAGGTTCATTGTTGTCTAGCAACATGACATTCAAGACAGGATCACCGTACCACTCCAAGCGATGCTGGCGTCCTTGTCGCCCCACGAGGTTCGGTAGTGACTTGATCTGAAGCTTCATGATCACTATCATAAGCTTCTACTTCAATTGATGTAGGTGCCACAGAACTTCCTCGCATACTGCTACACACCGGTCAAGTGATGGTTCAATAACCTCATCAAGTCTCCACCATCCTCCCACTTAATTCTTTTGAGAGAAACTTTTCCTCGAGAAAGGACCCGCTTTAGAAACAATCCCTATTGCTTTCGGATATGAATTAGGAGGTATACCCGACCGTTTTGGGTGTCCTATGAAGATGCATTTTATCCGCTTTGGGTTTGATCTTATCAACCGTAAACTTTTTCACATAAGCGTCGCAGCCCCAAACCTTTAAGAAAGCGACAACTTAGGTTTCTCCAAACCATAGTTCAAATGGTGTCGTCTCAACGGAATTACGTGGTGCCCTATTAAAGTGAGTGCGGTTGTCTCTAATGCCTAACCCATGAACGATAGTGGTAATTCGATAAGAGACATCATGGTACGCACCATATCCAATAGGGTGCAACTATGATGTTCGGACACACCATCACACTATGGTGTTCCAAAGTGTATTAATTGTGAAACAATTTCCTCAGTGTCTTAATTGCGTGCCAAAGCTCGTAACTCAGATACTCATCTCTATGATCATATCATAGACATTTTATCCTCTTGTCACAATGATCTTTAACTTCACTCTGAAACTACTTGAACCATTCAATAATTCAGACTTTGTGTTTCATCAAGTAAACTCAACATCTACTCGAATCATCTGTGAAGTCAGAACATAACGATATTCATCGTGCATGCCTCAAAGACTCATTGGACTGCACACATCAAAATGTGTTACTTCCAACAGGTTGCTACCTTGTTCCATCTTACTGAAACCGAGGCTTTTCAGTCATCTTGCCCATGTGGTATGATTTGCATATCTCAAGTGATTCAGAATCAAGTGAGTCCAAACGATCCATCTGCATGGAGTTTCTTCATGCGTATACACCAATAGACATGGTTTGCATGTCTCAAACTTTTCAAAAACGAGTGAGTCCAAAGATCCATCAACATGGAGCTTCTTCATGCGTTTTATTACAATATGACTTACATGGCAGTGCCACAAGTACGTGGTACTATCATTACTATCTTATATCTTTTGGCATGAAAATGTGTATCACTACGATCGAGATTTCAATAAACCATTTATTTTAGGTGCAAGACCATTGTAGGTATTATTCATATAAACAGAGTAACCATTATTCTCCTTAAATGAATAACTGCATCATGCGATAGACATAATCCAATCATGTCTATGCTCAACGCATAAACACCAAATAACAATTATTTAGGTTTAACACCAATCTCGATGGCGGAGGGAGCGTCATGATGCTTGATCACATCAACCTTGGAAACACTTCCAACACATATCGTCGGCTCACCTTTAGCTAGTCTCCGCTTTATTCCGTAGCTTTTATTTCGAAGTTACTAACACTTAGCAACCGAACCGTATCTAATACCCTGGTGCTACTAGGAGTACTAGTAAAGTACACATTAACATAATGTATATCCAATATACTTCTATCGACCTTGTCGGCCTTCTTAGCTACCAAGTATCTAGGGTAATTCTGCTCCGATGGCTGTTCCCTTATTACGTAAGCACTTAGTCTCGGGTTTGGGTTCAACCTTGGGTTTCTTCACTAGAGCAGCAACTGTTTTGCCGTTTCATGAAGTATCCCTTGTTGCCCTTGCCCTTCTTGAAACTAGTGGTTTTACCAACCATCAACAATTGATGCTCCTACTTGACTTCTACTTTCAGCGGTGTCAAACATCGCGAACACTTCAAGGATCATCATATCTATCCCTGATATGTTATAGTTCATCATGAAGCTCTAGTAGCTTGGTGGCAATGTCTTTGGAGAAACATCACTATCTCATCTGGAAGATTAACTCCACTCGATTCAAGTGATTGTTGTACCCGGACAATCTGAGTACAAGCTCAACGATTGAGATCTTCTCCCTTAGTTTGTAGGCCAGAAAAATCGTCGGAGGTCTCATACCTCTTGACGTGAGCACGAGCCTAAAATCCCAATTTCAGCCCTCAGAACATCTCATATGTTTTGGGACGTTTCTAAATGTCTTTGGTGCCTCAATTCTAAGCCGTTTAACATTACCGAACTATCACGTAGTCATCAAAACGTGTGTGTCAGATGTTCGCAACATCCACAGACCACGTTCGAGGTCCAGCACACCGAGCGGTGCATTAAGGACATAAGCTTTCTACTGACCGCATAATTGCTACTGTCAACTTTCAACTATATTTTCTCTAGGAACATATCTAAACAATAGAACTAAAGCGCGAGCTATGACATAATTTGCAAAGGGCTTTTGACTATGTTCAGGATAATTAAGTTCATCTAATGAACTCCCACTCAGATAGACATTCCTCTAGTCATCTAAGTGATTACATGATCCGAGTCAACTAGGCCGTGTCCGATCATCACGTGAGACGGACTAGTCATCATCGGTGAACATCTTCATGTTGATCGTATCTACTATACGACTCATGCTCGACCTTTCGGTCTCTTATGTTCCGAGGCCATGTCTGTACATGCTAGGCTCGTCAAGTTAACCTAAGTGTTCTGCGTGTGTAAATCTGGCTTACACCCGTTGTATGTGAACGTAAGAATCTATCACACCCGATCATCACGTGGTGCTACGAAACAACGAACTTTATAACGGTGCACAGTTAGGGGAACACCTTCTTGAAATTTTAATGAGGATCATCTTATTTACTACCGTCGTTCTAAGCAAATAAGATGCATAAACATGACAAACATCACATGCAATCAAATAGTGACATGATATGGCCAATATCATTTTGCTCCTTTTGATCTCCATCTTGAGGCTCCATGATCATCATCGTCACCGGCATGACACCATGATCTCCATCATCATGATCTCCATCATCGTGTCTTCATGAAGTTGTCTCGCCAACTATTACTTCTACTACTCTGGCTACCGGTTAGCAATAAAGTAAAGTAATTACATGGCGTTCTATAATGACACGCAGGTCATACAATAAATAAAGACAACTCCTATGGCTCCTGCCGGTTGTCATACTCATCGACATGCAAGACGTGATTCCTATTACAAGAACATGATCAATCTCATACATCACATATATTCATCACATTCTTCTTGGCCATATCACATCACATAGCATACCCTGCAAAAACAAGTTAGACATCCTCTAATTGTTGTTTGCATGTTTTACGTGGCTGCTATGGGTTTCTAGCAAGAACGTTTCTTACCTACGCAAAACCACAACGTGATATGCCAATTGCTATTTACCCTTCATAAGGACCCTTTTCATCGAATCCGTTCCGACTAAAGTGGGAGAGGCGGCACCCGCTAGCCACCTTATGCACCAAGTGCATGTCGGTCGGTGGAACCTGTCTCACGTGAAATGCGTGTAAGGTCGGTCCGGGCCGCTTCATCCGACAATACCATCGAAACAAGATTGGACTAGTAACGGTAAGCATATTGAACTAAATCAACGCCCACAACAACTTGTGTTCTACTCGTGCATAGAAACTACGCATAGACCTAGCTCATGATGCCACTGTTGGGGAACGTAGCAGAAATTCAAAATTTTCCTACGTGTCACCAAGATCTATCCATGGAGAGACTAGCAACAAGGGGAAGGAGAGTGAATCTACATACCCTTGTAGATCGCTAAGCGGAAGCGTTCAAGTGAACGGGGTTGATGGAGTCGTACTCGTCGTGATTCAAATCACCAACGATCCTAGTGCCGAACGGACGACACCTCCGCGTTCAACACACGTACAGCCCGGTGACGTCTCCCATGCCTTGATCCAGCAAGGAGAGAGGGAGAGGTTGAGGAAGACTCCATCCAGCAGCAGCACAACGGCGTGGTGGTGGTGGAGGAGCGTGGCAATCCTGCAGGCTTCGCCAAGCACCTGCGGAGAGGAGGAGGTGTCACGGGAGGGAGGGAGGTGCCGAGACTCAGTGCACGGCTGCCCTCCCTCCCTCCACTATATAGGGGCAAGGGAGAGGGGAGGCGCAGCCTTGGCCCTTCCTCCAAGGAAGGTGCGGCCAGGAGGAGTCCATCCTCCCTAAGGCACCTAGGAGGTGCCTTCCCTTTAGGACTCTCCTTTCCCTTATCTCTTGGCACATGGGCCTCTTGAGGGGCGCACCAGCCCACCTGGGGCTGGTCCCCTCCCACACTTGGCCTATGCAGCCCTCCGGGGATGGTGGCCCCACTTGGTGGACACCCGGGACCCTCCCGGTGGTCCCGGTACATTACCGATAAAACCCGAAACTTTTCCGGTGACCAAAACAGGACTTCCCATATATAATTCTTTACCTCCGGACCATTCCGGAACTCCTCGTGACGTCCGGGATCTCATCTGGGACTCCGAACAACATTCGGTAACCACATACAAACTTCCTTTATAACCCTAGCGTCATCGAACCTTAAGTGCGTAGACCCTACGGGTTCGGGAACCATGCATACATGACCGAGACGTTCTCCTGTCAATAACCAACAGCGGATCTGGATACCCATGTTGGCTCCCACATGTTCCACGATGATCTCATCGGATGAACCACGATGTCAAGGACTCAATCAATCCCGTATACTATTCCCTTTGTCTAGCGGTATTGTACTTGCCCGAGATTTGATCGTCGGTATCCGATACCTTGTTCAATCTCGTTACTGGCAAGTCTCTTTAATCATTCCGTAACACATCATCCCGTGATCAACTCCTTGATCACATTGTGCACATTATGATGATGTCCTACTGAGTGGGCCCAGAGATACCTCTCCGTCACACGGAGTGACAAATCCCAGTCTCGATTCGTGCCAACCCAACAGACACTTTTGGAGATACCTGTAATGGACCTTTATAGCCACCCAGTTACGTTGTGATGTTTGGTACACCCAAAGCATTCCTACGGTATCTGGGAGTTGCACAATCTCATGGTCTAAGGAAATGATACTTGACATTTAGAAAAGCTTTAGCATACGAACTACATGATCTGTGCTAGGCTTAGGATTGGGTCTTGTCCATCACATCATTCTCCTAATGATGTGATCCCGTTATCAATGACATCCAATGTCCATGGTCAGGAAACCGTAACCATCTATTGATTAACGAGCTAGTCAACTAGAGGCTTACTAGGGACATGGTGTTGTCTATGTACCCACACATGTATCTGAGTTTCCTATCAATACAATTATAGCATGGATAATAAACGATTATCATGAACAAGGAAATATAATAATAACTAATTTATTATTGCCTCTAGGGCATATTTCCAACACTTGCTATGGTCAATGATTTACACGTAATCTTTGGAAAGGGTCCCGGCGGACTAGCTGTTCCGAATGACGCTGAGAATCACGCACCCATGTGGAAGAAGAAATCTATATTTTGGGACCTACCCTCTTTGGAAAGACCTAAAGGTCCGCTCTTCGATCGACGTGATGCACGTGACGAAGAACCTTTGCGTGAACCTGCTAGGCTTCTTGGGCGTGTATGGGAAGACAAAAGATACACACGAGGCACGGAGGACCTGCAACGCTTGCGAGAAAGAGGGCATGCCTCCGAAGCAAAGATGAAGGTCCTGCCAGCTACGCTCTTACGAAAGAAGAGAAAGAAACCTTCTTTCAATGCCTGCTCAGTATGAAGGTCCCGACTGGCTTCGTCGAATATAAAGGGAATAATAAACATGCCGGAGAAAAAGTTCCGTAACCTAAAGTCTCATGACTGCCACGTGATTATGACGCAGAATCGCTTCCGGTTGCATTGAGGGGCTTCTACCGAAAACGTCCGATTAGCCATTGTGAAGCTATGTGCATTCCTCAATGCAATATCTCGTAAGGTAATCGATCCAGAAACCGTGCCAACGCTTAAGGAGTGATGTGGCGCAATGTCTTGTCATTTCGAGCTGGTGTTCCCACCATCCTTCTTCAATATCATGACGACGTCCTAGTTCATCTAGTCGACGAGATTGTCATTCTGGGGCCCGTATTTCTACACAATATGTACCCCTTTGAGAGGTTCATGGGAGTCCTAAAGAAATATGTTCGTAACCGCGCTAGGCAAGAAGGAAGCATCTCCATGGGCCATCAAACAGAGGATGTCATCGGGTTTTGTGTTGACTTCATTCCTGGCCTTAAGAAGATAGGTCTCCCTAAATCGCGCTATGAGGGGAGACTGACTGGAAAAGGCACGCTTGGAAGGGACTCAATAATATGCAGGGACGGATATTCTTGGTCTCAAGCACACTACAGTTCTCTGAGAACTCTACCTTGGTGATCCCGTATGTCGATGAACACAAGAAGAGTCTGCGCTCCAAACACCCGGAGCAGTGCGATGACTGGATTACATGTGAACACATCAGGACTTTCAGCAGTTGGTTGGAAACACATCTCAGAGGTGACAACACTGTTTGTGATGAGCTGTACTTGTTGTCCAGGGGACCATCTTCGACTGTAATGATTTGGAAAGGATACGAGATAAATGGGAATACATTTTACACGATTGAACAAGATGAAAAGAGCACCATCCAAAACAGCGATGTCCGCTTTGATGCAGCAACCGACAGGGGAAATGACACATATTATGGTTACATAGTAGACATATGGGAACTTGACTACGGAGTAGATTTTAAGGTCCCTTTGTTTAAGTGCAAGTGGGTCAATCTGTCAGGAGGCGGGGTACAGGTAGACCCACAGTACGGAATGACAACAGTGGATCTGAAAAATCTTGGGTACACTGACGAACAGTTCGTCTTAGCCAATGATGTGGCACAGGTTATCTATGTGAAGGACATGTCTACCAGAACAAGGAAAAGAAAAGATAAGGAAGCGAATACATCATACGATGAGCCAAAGAGCCACATAGTTCTTTCAGGAAAAAGGGACATCCTGGGAGTGGAGGGCAAGACAGACATGTCTGAAGAGTATGAAAAGTTTCATGTATTTCCCCCCTTCACACTAAAGGCTGACCCAAGCATCCTGATAAACGATGAAGATCCTTGGTTACTCCGCTATATGCAAACGACTCAAGCGAAGAAATAGTGAAGACTTTCTCCATAACTATTATGATGATACCATGCCAACTTTGTAACAGCATTTAGTATGATACCATTGTCCATTTTGTACATGCACATGCTATGCCAACTTTTTCAGAGTTCATTTGAAAACTATGAATTTGAAAACCTCGCCAACCGAAGGGCGCTCACACCGGTTTATAAGCCCGTCCCTCTACGCCTTGTTGAGCTCACAAACTTGTGATTCACACAAATTTCAAAGAATTCAAATCTTAACTTTTCAAATTTGAAAACTAATGGCACAAACAGAAAGTTTATAATTTTTCTGACCTAAAAGCAAAAAGAATTAAAAAATAAAGCAAAAAACCAAAAGAAAATAAATAATGCAGAAAACAAAACAAAAAACTTGAAAAAAAAATAGCAACAATAAGTATTTTGTTGTAAGTAGAAACAAAATAAAATAAATAAATCAACAAAGAAAACAAAAAAAGTGTTTTCAAATTTGAAAACTAATGGCACTCACAGAAAGTTTATATTTTTTCTAAAACGAAAAGCAAAAAGAATTAAAAAATATAGCAAAAAACCAAAAGAAAATAAATAATGCAGAAAACAAAACAAAAAAACTGGAAAAAATAAAAATATCAACAATAAGTATTTTGTTGTAAGTAGAAACAAAATAAAATGAATAAAGCAACAAAGAAAATAAAAAAAGTGTTTTCAAATTTGAAAACTAATGGCACTAACAGAAAGTTGATAATTTTTCTAAAACTAAAAGCAAAAAGAATTAAAAAATAAAGCAAAAAACAAAAAAAGTGCCACCTACTGGGCCCCCACGGCCTGAATACTACTAGAAACCCTACCATGGGCCAGGATTCAGGCCCGCGGGAGGCCCAGTAGGCCCACAGCACAGATTGCCCCGTTAGGCCCGAAAGCCTGCTTTAGAGAGGAGCTCGAGTGGGATGGCGCACCGCACCTTATAAACAGGTGCGGCTCCCTCTCAACTAGCGAGGTGGGACTAAACATTTGGGCGCGGGGCAGCATGCGGCCTTTGGTCCTGGTTGGTGGCACCAACCGGGACTAAAGGGTGCATTGGTCCCGGTTGGTGCCACGAACCGGGACTAATGCCCCCCTTTAGTCCCGGTTGGTGCCACCAACCGGGACCAAAGGCCGCTCCGCCTCTTTGGGCTGCTGAAAAAAAGGCCTTTGGTCCCGGTTGGTGGCACCAACCGGGACTAAAGGCATTAGTCCCTGTTCGTGGCACCAACCGACTAATTCACTTGCTATATATACAACACTTAGGAAAATTTGACGAACACATCGCCAGCTGATTGCCCCGGCCCGCCCGACGACGCCTTGAGCTCATCGACGCCGCGCCAGGCTGCCCAGATCGATGTCGTCCGCTGCCCAGCGCCGCCCGCCGCCAGACGCCATCCAGCGCGCCGCCCAGCGCCCGTCCGCCGCGCCCGTCGTCGCCCTGCACCGTCGCCGCTAAAGCTGCCCCAACGCCGCCCGCCGCCCCGCCAGCGCCGTCGTCGTCGTCGCCCGCCCGTCGTCTCCGTCGCCCGTCGCCCCAGCCTTTGTCGCACCCCCCCGACCCGCCCCCCCGTGGCCGTCGTCGGGCCACGCCCTGCCCGACCCGCCGTGGTCGCCACCGACGCCTCGCCGCCCCGCCGTCGCCCTCGCCCGGCCGCCCGTGTGAGAGCTGCCATCGAGGCTCTGTGTTCAAGTCTTGCATTTTTTGTTCATTGCATTTTTGTTTTTATATATTTTTGTTCATTGCATTTTTTCAGATATATAATGTATATATGTATGTGGTAGCTCTATGATGAATGGATGTGGCTATGTATGTATGAATATAATGTTCATAGCATTTTTTTTTGTTTATATATAATTTTTTCATATATGTATTAATTTTTTATTTAGGTTGTTAGTAGATATCGATTTTAGGTTAGTGCATTTTAATTAGGTTAGTGTAGAGGGAAAAGTAAAATAAGGAAAAGGAAGAAAATAGGAAGAAGGAAGAAGAAGAAGAAAAAGAAGGAGACGAAAAAGGAAAATAAGTAGAGAAAGAAGGAGAAGAAGAAGGAGAAGACGAGGAGAGGAAGAAGAGGAAGAAGAAGAAAAAAAGAGGAGAAGAAGAAGGAATAGAGGAGCTTCTTCTCCTTTTTTTTCTCCTCTGTTTTTTTCGAGGGTGTCGAGGGTGTCGAGGATCGCCGAGGGGTCGAGGGTCAGGAACTAGGGTAGAGGGTCGAGGGTCGTTAAGGGGTCATGGGTCGAGGGTTTCAGGGTTGAGGGTTTGAGGGTTCTATAGGGTCGAGGGATCGAGGGTCGAGGGTTCCAGGGTCGTCTAGGGGTCGAGGGTTCCAGGGTCGTCGAGGGTTCGAGGGATCGAGAGAGGTTTCCTAGTGTCAAAGTATTGAAGAAATCCATGGCTTCATCATTAGCCGGAAGTAACCAGGGCATGATGGTACGAAGTCCTCCAAAGTTTTTCTGGAATGGAGTACCGGATAGGATAATTTGCCTTTTTGTACGAATTTCAGCAAAGGCCTTCCAAATAAAGATATTCGTAAGGTTCTTGCTGAACTTTGTACCAAAAAGCGAATTATCCTATCTGGGACTCCGTTCCAAAATAACTTTGGAGAGCTTTGTACCATCATGCCTGTTACTTTCGCCTAATGATGAAGACATGGTTTTGTTGAATCCTTTGACACTAGGCAACCTCCCGACCCCTCGGCGATCCTCGACCCCTTGACCCTCGACCGCTCGGCGATCCTCGACCCCTTGACCCTCTACCCTACCGCGGGCGTCGATGCCCACGTCACTTGTGGGACATAGATGTAGTGTCGTCTTTATTGTTGTCGATATACCCCCTCCCGATAGCTTCAACACGTGGGGGGGTGTCGATATTACCCCCTCCTTGAAGCGTTCTCGAGGCCACCCCTAACCCTTGAAGCGTTGTCGAGGCCACCCGAAACCCTAGAGAAGCAGCGTCGAGGCCACTAATTAACAAGATTCCTTATTGTGATTAGCTAGCTAGTTCTACGTTTGCCACTAATATATCCATATCTGTCATGTTTGAATAATAATTTCCATGTTGTAAATATTTGTAGAAACTATGGACACCCCGCCCCAAGACGAAGCACAAGAAGCGTTGTTGAGGGACATAATCGTAGAAGGAAGTGATGTTGTCTGCTCGTTGATGTTTCTCAACGACAACGATGGTCTGGAAGGAGAGGGTGAAGAAGCAGCTGGCTATGATTTACATGGCTCCGATGACCCAATGCCGGTGCAAGAAGGAGAGGGTGAAGAAGTAGACCGTGAGGACGGCTCCGGTGATCACCGAACCGAGTCTGGCCAGGTATATATATTAGTTAAGCCTGTGCTGACTAGCTAATTGATGCATTCATTGTTTTGGTATGTACACATATTAATTAACTCGTCTTTGTTCTTTTTCTAGCCTCCCGGATCGATCACAACTTCGGTAAAGAGACGAGGCCCAAGAAAAAGTTGAGCTCGGATGAAAAGTTTGAGATCATAGAAATCGCTACATGACAGCCAACCGATTGAACCCTACCGGACAAAGAAGGCATTTGTTGCTCGGTCAAGGGGTTACGGTTAGGGACAAGATCCCGATCAGCATCCACCAATGGTATAAGCCTAAGAACGAAGACCCTGAGGTGTCTTATGTTAATGATATGCAGAAAAATGATCTTTGGACTGAGCTGAAGTCAAATTTCACCCTACCGCCAGAGGATGATCCGGAGAAGCCAGTTATAGAGCCATTAATCAAGTCTTTTGCTCTTAAGAAGATGGCAGACCTATTCAGGAATTGGAAGAAAGACCTGAATAGGTATGTCGATAAAAATGAGACACCAGAATTCAAGGGAAAATATGAGAAGATCAGAGATGACTGGCCCGCATTTGTGGCCCACAAGACATCGGAAAAGAGTAAAAAGATGTCGGCGACAAACAAGCAAAATGCTGCGAAGAAGAAGCTTCACCATCGCATGGGTCGGTGGCTACCTCAGAGTCTTGCCTAAGTGGGCCAAGGCTGAGAATGATCTGCTTGATAAAGCGATCGAACCAGAGACAATGAACTGGCTGCATCGTTGCGGACTTGGTTCTTCGGGCTGGCGGAACCTTGGACCTGTAATGTGGAAGTGCATTTGGACGAGCGATCAATTGGACATACCAGTCAAGAGGCTTCAGCATTATATCGGGCAGCGCAGCAAGGGACGTTCGTTCGACAGGAGAAGGACGAGCTCACAATGGCCCTCGGGAATCCAGGCACCACTGGACGGACACGAGGCACGCCGAGCTCCGTTCGTGGAAGGCTGGATTTCGGACGCAGGGGGTTACAAAACCGTGAGAGGAGGAAGAAAGCGAGCAGAGCCAACCGCAGCGCTGCACGAAAGGGTAATGGGGCTAGAGGAACGAGAATCGATCGCAGCAAAGCGACTCCGTCAAGCTTCCCCGGTTACCCCGCCATCTCAGCGGAGAAGCAGCGTGGCTTCCACCGAGCTGCTTCAGCCGGAGCATGCCTTGATGGCTCCTGCCAGCTATCCCGTGGATGCTATCACGGAGGCTGAAAATTGCCCCTTATGGCGGAATGGAGCAATTTGAAGGTCAAGGCTGCTGTTGGCTCTGTTTATCCTACTGAACCCGACTCAACTTTTCACTGCCGGCCGATTCCAGAAGGATATGCTAAGGTGATGGTGGATGAAATAACGGAGGGATTTGAGGACCTCCGGCTTGACCACCCTACCGCTGAAGGGGAGTATCGGCTGGGTTCTGCTCAAGACTCCATGCTTATGGCGGAAGGAGCTCATCAACCTTCCGAACTGGACGCCTCCGCCTTCTCCTCCTCCTCCGGCGAGTCAGGGCACTCCGTCTCCTCCACCGCCTCCTCCTCCGGTGAGTGACGATCAGGGCACTCGGCCTCCTTCTCCGGCGTGGCGGCACTCCGCCTCCTTCTCCGCCTGCTTGGCCGCGCCCGAGCAGCCAGCCTCCTCCTTCTCCACCTCGTCGGCAAGGCGGAAGAGACCCGCCGCCGCTCCGGCTGCTCCGGCGCGTCGTAGTCCTTCTCCTCCGCCTCGTAAGCAAGGAAAGAAGACATCCGCTCTGTCTGCTCTGCCGGCGTCTAGCAGAACAGCCAAAGGCGGGAGGAGATACAGATTCGGTCCTTCTCTGAAGACTCCAGAGAAGTTACCGTACGAGAGGACCGAGGAGGAAAACGCGAAGATCGCATAGACCGAAGTGGATGACTGGTTTCAAGGGTTGAAAGCAAAGAGACATCCACCTCCGGCGAAGAAGGTAGATCCGGTGAAAGCGAAGCGCACTCTGGCTGCCCTGACAAAACCACCCAAGTCTCCGCCGAAAGGCAACTATGAGCGCATAGAAAGGCATTTGCCGAAGCGGAGAGGTCTGGAAGTACTAAAAGTGATCAAAGGATGAAAGAACGACGAGCTAGGAAACAAATTGCCCAGCTCGGCGAACAAGCGAAGCAATCGTGCCCCCCCGCTCAAGGTGCCTGCTAGCGACATCGTCGATCCGAGGATGGTGCCGGTTTATGGAAATCCTACAGATTACCTGCCCGACGATGTACATTATGATTTCTTGGAGGTGCAGATACAAAGATACGAGTACGGGAAGCCTCTCACAAAGATGAAAGTTCTCTATCAACGATGATGCGAAGATTGCATGATTGGTACATGAAAACCTGCAGAGAGTCTGAGGGGAGGAGTACTTTGTATGTGAGAGTTAAAAAGGAGCATGACCTCCTTGGAATTGAACTGTTTCCTATTCCATTAGAGGAGTTCTATCATTTTTTCAATCAATTGGCCCTCGATAAAGTAATGGTCACCTGCTACTGTCTGTAAGTAGTACAACTTTTGTCATTAAGTCTCTCTATATAACTCAGCTCTTTCATTGCATGTATTTATAATTATCCTCACTATATTATGCAGATTGAAGATCACGAATTGAAGAAAAGACAAGAGGGTGATATTGGGTTCATTACCACATATCTCATAGATCAAACTGAGGTTGAATTTCATGCCGAAAATACCGAGGCCAACTTGCTACAATCGTTGGTAATAAATGAACAGAAAGATATAATACTCTTTCCTTACAACTTCAAGTGAGTGTTACTGTCTTGTGGCATATTCGGTTTCCCTTATTAGTCCAGGTTATAGTAATGTAATATTGATGAGTTATGCATGTGTGCACAGCTACCACTATATTCTCCTAGAGATTAAGCTTGAGAAGGGAGTAGTAACTGTCTTAGACTCCAAACGAAAAGATCCCAAGGAGTATGCGGACATGACTGAAATGCTCGAGAAGTAAGTTAAATCGATCATTATCCACCATATCAGCAACTTTGTTCATTTCTGATATCAAGTAATTGTTTTCTTTGTATGGCAGGGCTTGGAGAAAATTCACCAAAAAAGCTCCGGGACTGCCGAAGAAGCTGCAATTTAGACACCCGAAAGTGAGTACTATAGTAGCATATTCCACGCATCTCCTGGTGATTCAAGCGCTAGTTTCATCAATACCCTTTAGCATGCTTGCTAATTATCATTTTGATTGGCCTCTATTTCTTGTAAAGTGGTTGTGGCAGGAACAAGGGAATGATTTCTGTGGATACTACATTTGCGAGTCCATCCGCCACATGACCTGTGAGCGGGGCTACTCCGACAAACAATATGAAGTGCGTAAATAACAATATTCACAATTTTATTTTAGTGCCATCATTTGTGTTGAGTTTCATTCATTCATATATATATATATATATATATATATATATATATATATATATATATATATATATATATGTATTGACCCCTTCTTAAAATTAGATGTTTCGGATGCGGGATGAACTCCTAGCACCAGATCGCATGCAGCAATTCAAGAGGAATTGGCGGCATTCTTTCTTGACCACGTGATCGCTGAAGACGGAGAATACTATGTGAACCACGCGTCCGTATGTTAGGAGATTATATTTGTAAAAGATAATTATTGAATATATGTAGCGGTAGTGTCGGATAGATATACGAGAACTTGTTGTTCGCCAATCTCTCGGAGAAGGAGAGGTGGTCGATATCACTTCTCTGTATGCATATATGTTCATGACGATCTTCTGTTTCCTTTGTTTGCTTACTAGCTAGCTAGCGTGTCTAGCTAGTCCTCTCTATATGTATGTATAGTACGTAGCGTCGACCAAGCATGGACAAAAGAGAGGACACTTCTCTCTATTAATTAGCTAGCTAACACAATATATGAAACACCTAAATTAACACCCCAAAACCCCAACCCCCCTTTCAAAAAAAAACAAAACCCCAGCCACGTAAATGTTGACGTGGATGCCTATTGGTCCCGGTTGGTGCCACCAACCGGGACCAAAGGCCCTCCTGCTGGGCTCGTGGACAGGCCACGTGGAGGCCCATCTGTCCCGGTTCTAGATTGAACCGGGACTAAAGGGCCAGGGCATTAGTACCGACCCTTTAGTCCCGGTTCATGAACCGGGACTAAAGACCCTCACCAACCGGGACAATAGGCCCTTTTTCTACTAGTGCCGGCGCGTCAGGGCCGCAAAGGCCACTCGCACCATAGCGGCTCAACAACAGAGAAGCGGCCGGCAATTACCAGGGTCCCATTGTTTCGTAGAACATGATGGCCAGATGCAGCGTCGGCGCCTCACAGTGAAGCTGGAGTGATAGCAATGGCAGCGCTTCAGTTGATCTGCAAACAGTCTTGGAATCCTGGACTTCTTTCTATATAAGCTCAAACTTAAGCGAAGATCAGAAACACCCCATTTGTGAAGAACACTCAACTAGCTTCCCCAAGCATCAGCCAAATTTGAGCAGTAAAGGCTTTCAATTCCTTTCAACTATGAAATAGGGATTGGGCTCCTTTCAGTAATGGTATTCCCTTGGATTTCAACTATGGCATTCCCTTGGAGGTTATATCAAGAAGTACCAGGGATGCTATTTTCTCAAACATATGGGCGCACAAACTTTCTTCTCTTCTTTTTTGTGAACGCTGACTAGGAAACGCCATGTTGCTTTCAGCCCCCACACCGTGATCAAGATATGGTCGAGTGTTTTTCATGTCCGTAACCTCATGAGACTGAATCATCATGATTAAAATCACACTTATTTTGTTCCCTTTCCAAGCCCTCGGGCGATCATGGATTGGGATGTAGCTAGCAAAGCTTGATTTATATGGAATAACTGCTGATTCCTCGGAAAAACTCATCTTCAGTGAACAACTTGCACTTCTAAATAATACTGAAGAAAACTCATCTTTAGATGCGAGCGCAGGTACTCCGTGGAGGCGCTCAGCGACCGTTCCAGCCGGCGGGTCAACGGGGCAACTTGAGGCACTTGGCGGATGGTGGCGATTCAAGGCAATGGCAGCGGGGTGGGTCAAGACCACAGCTGCGGGGCAGCTCGAGTGCAACGGGTTGGATTGAGGCACACCCATGGCAGCTCGAGGTGAGGGCGGCTTCAAAGCAGTGGCCCAAGGCATCCGGTGGCTCAATGCAAAGAATACGCGACGGCAATGGCGACTTGGCAGTACGGCAGCGCGGTGGCTTGAGCAGCGGAAGCAAAGATGAGCCAGGGGCCGCGGGTGAGACGGCGTCGGTGGCTCAGAGGCGGGCGAGCCCGAAGAAGGGGCGGCTCAACAATGCCCCCAGCGAGGCCGAGCTACAGCAATCGGCCGGTGTTGGAGTGCAACAGAAACAGAAACAGACTGGAGGCCGTGGCTGAGCAGAACGGAGAGGCCGCGGCCTAGTTGGCAGGCCGTCGAGCAGAAATTAGAGAAGGCGATTCGATGCGAGTCTGAGTCCTTCTCCGGGGAGTTAATTGCAAGGAACTACCACACTTCAGCACGTTGTAAGGAGTCAGTACCACTAGTCTTTTTTTTTGCCATGCAGTACCAACTCTAAACCTAAGTGTTGCATAACGGTCTAACAGCCGTATAAGCGTGTATTGACCACGTATCTGACCTAAAGGGCCCACTGGTCAGGTGCCACCGTGGCTTACTCGCGCGCACCCGCTCGGTAAGTTTCGCATTCGTCTCGGTCGCTCCATGTAGCCTGGTCCGGTCGAACCCATACGCAGCCAGCCGCACTCGACACTCCACTCTGTCCCTCTCCTCGCCGCATCGCCCTCGTCTCTCCAGCCGCCGCCGCGCAGACCGCCGCGTCCGCCCCCCGCCGCGCCATGGTCTTCGAGGATGAGAGCAGCGACGACTTGTCCAGCCTGCAGATCTCCTCCTCCTCCGACGGGATGCATTATCAGGTCAGTGGTAGAGCTAGGGTTAGGGTTAGGTGATTTGGGGATTTGGGGATTTGGGGATTTCATGATCTGGTTTTCTGATTTGAGTATTTGCTCCCTGTAGATTCCTGCTAGCATTGAAGACCAAGACTAGAATGGCATGGAGAAGGCACCAGAGGGGCTCTGCGTGGAGCATTGGCTGCCAACTGAGCGCCGTGTAGCTTTTGAATCATTTGAGACTGGCAGGAGGTTTCTAGTTTGTGCTCAGCCTGTAAGTTTGATGCTCTCTCATGTTCATTGTAATATAGTTACTACTATTGATGATGAAGCATATTGTTTTTACCATTTAGTAGTTTTGATGCTTATAGTATTGATGTTCACTGCAACAGCTTAGTTGGCTATGTTCACTGTAATATATATAAGTTTGATGCTTATGTTGACTGTAATATTTATATGGGCAGCAGCTTAGTTGGCAGTGGAGAAGCTCATAGTTTAGTTAGTTATTAGTACTGAAGCTCACAACAACATGTTGTGTAGGCATGTGCTGTTAGTTGATTGAGGCAGTGTAGATGCTAATAGTTTAATTGAGGCAGTATAGGTTGCAGTAGAAGTAGCATTGTTTGGTTGGCCACATGTATAGGTTGTACTTCTTATGTTGTTAGTTGATTTTTTAAAAGTGGTAATTCTTCAGAGAGTAACAATATAATTGTTTGCTATATTGCAGGAAGCTGTCAATTGTGGTTTCCTTGCATGGGTTGACCTAGAGTGGCCTCCCACAATGCAAAATGCATTGTTGAAGCTTTGGGAAATGTTTGAAGACAACAGGACTGCTAGGAGGAAGGATAACCTGGAAAGTTCACTTACTATCCACCACCTTAAAGAAGAGAAAAGGAATCTGGATGCCAACTATGACAAACTAGTTGAAGATGTCCATCAACTTCTCAATGCCCAGGAGGACAGGGTGTTGGATTTAAATTATGTGCAGGCTAAGGAGAAGAAAGCTGAGGCTGCCACTGCATCAGTTGTGGCTACCATGAAGAATGAGATGGAGAAGAAAGAATCAGAGAACTTCAAGATGCAAGAGAAGTACAAAGTGCTGATGAACCTGGTAGAACCTCAAGGCAGTGTCATTAGGAACCTGAAGATGAATCATTTGAAAGAGAAGGAAAAGCTAGCTGAAGGCAACAACAGTTTAAAGATTCAGGTTGATGAGCTCACCCAGTCTGTGAAAAAACTAACAGAAGAGAATGTGCAGTTCAAGAGGGGACATGAGAATCTGATAAAACGCAGGGATGAGTTAAAGCTCCAGCTTGCTGTGCAGTTCAAGTCACTTGAGAAGAGCAAAGAGAAGTTGAAGTTGATCCATGACATCTTGAAGGAATGAGGTAGATGAAGATGATCTGGGTAGATGAGGCTGAGCATACCTATCATGATATAAGTTGGTTTGATAGAAGGCTTTGCTAATCTTTTGTGAAGGGTGGTTTAGTTAAGTGTAATGTATGGATGTAGTAGTTGTGAACAATGTTAGAGACTCCACTATGTTATGATCTTTAGCTAATGTTGTAAGAATCTAGTAATTATGTAAGAATCCATGGTCATGTTGAACTCCTGTATGCTCAAGTTATCTCCTCTTGAACCTGTGATGAAATATTTAGCTAATGCTCAATTTAGATGGCTCAAGTTATTTAGCTAATGAAACTTTGGCCAAATCAAACAACGGAGCAAAAAAAAAGCTGTTGTTGCGCTCACAACAAACTAAATCAAACTCTGGCCCTGGTTATTAAACAGAGCAAAAAAAAGAGCAAAAATGCTCAACAGTGGTGGCCCTGGTTATTAAAGCAATGCGCGGGGCCGAACAGGAAATGCTTTGTGCATTTGGGGAAAAAAACTAGGGTGAGGCGACGGCCGAGGCGATTCTTGAGCGGGCCGGCGGCGGAGGCAATCTCGCAGTCGACGGCGGCGGCGGCTGCGTCCAAGTCAATGTCCATGTCATGGTCTTCGGGTCGTTCTCAGGCCCCCAGCTTCCGTCGAGCCTCTGGAAGGACAGGGGACGAATCTAGGTCTCCAGTGCCCTACCGTGAGAGCCCGATGGCGTATGAGCCGGAGAAGCTCTGCTGGGGCAGGCCGCGTAGGAAGGCGCCGAGATGGCTCTCATGGAGCCGTCAGAACCCAGGCCGGAGGTACTACGCCTGCGTGGATGCCATGGTAAGTTTCATTCTTGTTCTACTTTTCTGTTCATTAGATCTTCTCCCCTCTCAAACCCTGATTTCTGTTGGTACAGCAAGGTGGTTGTGGCTACGTTGAATGGCACGATGATCCTCTACCAAAGTTTTTGAGTGATTTGATTGGAGATTTGCGAGATGAAGTGCGTAGGCTGAGAGGTGAATCAAGTGTTGTTGTGTTTGAAGATTACAGTGCAGTTGTTGCTCTGCCTGAAGCTCAAAGAGGAAGAGAAGTGCTGGCTTTGGAAGATCAGCTCAAGGAGAAAAATGCAGAGCTAGATGCACTGAAGGGGAAATATCAGAATGTTGTCTTCCCTTTTCTTCTCTTTGTGGTAGGTTTAGTCACAGCCAAGATGCTGCTGCAGTAAGTTAGTGTCAGGTAGATCCTTGTTAAGGAGAGATGTCAGTTAGTGTCAGTTGTGGTCAGGTTGATCTTTGGAAGTTAGTGTCAGGTGTTGCAAGTTAGTGCCAGGTTTCATCCTACTGTTGTTGATCCTAGTAATGTGCCAGGTGTCTTTGTAATAAAAATTTGGTATGTTCATCCTAGTAATGAAGTGCAAATGTTCACAAGTGCCAATGTTCACAAGTGCCAAATGTTGAACACCTCAGAGATGCCAAATGGCAAATGAGCATTGAGTTGAGTTGTTCACAAGTGCCTAATATTGAACACCTCAGAGATGCCAAATGCAAATGTTGAACACCTAGTAACAAATGCCAAATGAACATGACAAAAAACATGGAGTTGCTCACAAGTGCCAAATGACCAAATATTGCAGATATTGTAGGCATAATATGTTCACAGGAGCATTATAGGTTCACAAATGACCTAAGCACAAATAACTTAGTACTCCATTACAACATACATCAGTTTTGTAGCACAAATAACTTAGTTTTCCAGCACAAATAACTTAGTTTTCTAACACTCAACTCTGGTACTCCATTAGAACTCAATTCTGGTACTCCATCATACCAAAGTAGCAACAATTCTCTCACTCAGGTGTTACCACTGGCAGTGAAGAATGACATCAAACGAGTATATTTCCCTGGGGCACTGGAAGAAGGAGCACCAGAAGATGAAGCTCCTGCAGAAAATCTTGGGGCAGTGAAAGGCCTTGCGAATGTTGCACTTGCACTAGCTGACCCTCTAGCGCACTTGCACTTGCAGTTCTTGCAGTAGTAGCTCTTGCACTTGCTGACCCTCTAGCACTTGCACTTGCAGTAGCAGTAGTAGCTCTTGCACTTGCAGTTCTTGCAGAAGAAGACCTTGCAGAAGCAGGCCTTGCTGGTGGCTGATGTGATCCTGATGGAGTACCTTCATTCCTTGATCTTGCAGCTTGACTACCTTCATTCCTTGATCTTGCAGGTGCCTTGCAAACATAAAAGAAACATGCTAGTTAGTCACAAAGGTTTATAACAAAAAACTAATAAGGAAAGAAGACTAATTAACAATGACAATTCACAAGGGTTTACCACATGCTTGTTTTTACTCATAGCCAACTCTGGTCTCAACTCTTTCTTGCAGTTGGTGTACCTATGGCCTTGGAGGCCACAGTTGCTGCATGTTATAGTGGACATTCTTGAACTGTCCTTTGGTTTAGGCACCTCAAATCTGCCATTTATTCTCTTCTCTTTTCTTCTCCCCTTCTTCACATGAAATTGGGGTGGCTCTATGTCTGGTCCACTTGTCCTTGTCCAATCATGTTCACCAGGAACTGGATATATCATTGGTTCATATGCAGCAAGGTAAAAAGGTTTTTTGAAGAAATTGCAAACATAGTCCTCTGGAAATCTTTTTTCCTTGTTAATTGCTGATATGGCATGGTTGCATGGTACTCCAGACAGATCCCACTTTCTACACCCACATGTATAAACTTCCAAGTTTACAGCATGTGTTTGCTGGCCACTGGTCATTTGCCAAAGATTTACACCAGCTTGGATAGGTTTGCAGAATCTGGCCCTTTCCTTTTCCTCCTTAAGCTTCTCAGAATAATGTGGTGTGATCTCCCACAGAGATTCCCTTCCTTTCTCTCTGTTCCTATGCCACCTCACCATCTGCTTGTCCTTATTACCATCAATCATGGTCCTAATAGGTTTTTTCCTAAAATCTAGGATGTACTTGTTGAACACCTCAGAGAGGTTGTTAACAACCAAGTCTGTCTTGTAGTTAGTGTCAAAAGCATGCCTAGCCCATGTGTGCTTAGGTATTCCACTAAGCCACTTCCAAGCTTCCACACTCTCATTTTTCAAGTCATTCATGGCAATGTTAAACTTGTACTGGTTATAGGCATAACTGGCATTATCCATGCATCTCTTAAGATCTTCCCCCCTAAACCCAGCATTTTGGAAATTTGGATAGAGGTGTCTAAGCAAAATCTTTGATGACAATTTGGAAAAACTTGGTTTACTGCATTTAGTAGCCCCTGTTCACATAGCATGCTAGAGTTAGCTGATGTACGAGTAAAAGAAAGAACATAACATGCTAATGCAGAAGAACATAAAAGCAAGATAGTAACAGAAAGATGCATGCATACCTTCTGTCTATCAGACATGATAGTATAAGGCCCAAATTTGCCAACTTCTCCTCCTAGACATATCTTCAGTTGGTGTAGAAACCAACACCAGTTAGTTGTGTCATCTTGTCCAACAACAGCAAATGCAAGTGAGAAAATATTGTTATTCCCATCTCTTCCAGTGGCAGCTAGGATTTGAGCACCAGTGGTGAGCTTAATAAAGCATCCATCAACACTTGTTGTTGCAACCAAATAACAATTTGAACTTCTACAAAGCATTACTAAACTTTATATTTAAGTATAAAGAACTATAAAGCACCACTACATCCATTGACAAAGAACTATAAAGCATTACTAACCAATGAATGGTCTGCATCCACTGAGAAATCCCTCCCTTGCTCCATTTATGCAGAAGAACATAGCATGAAACCTTGGTCCTGGATGTGGTATTTTTGTAGTTGGTCTTGGAGTAACTGTTGCAACTACAACTCTACTACCAGGGTTTGTATCCATGATGGTCTGAGCATAATCCCTAAGCCTGGGATACTGCTTCTTGTGCTCTCCTAGCACAGCTTCCACAACAAGATTTTTGGCCCTATAGGCCATGTGCCTTGGCACATCAACACCATACTTCTCATTGTAGTTGTCAATCAGAGTGTGTATGCTGGTGGTTGGGTCAGACCTGAACAAGGACTCATAGGTCTTTGCAAGCCACTTGGCACTTATCCTAGATGTCTCAGTGCTGCTAGGGCAAGTGTGCTCCAGCCTTATTTTCTTGATAGCGAAAGTTTTCTCCCCGTTGATAACTGCAACAACTATGCAAAACTGGCAGTGCTCTTGCTTACAACAGGCAATGATCCTTTGGTCTGAATTTCTGTGATACCTGAAGTCTCTGGCCTGTGTGATGTGCAAGCTCAACAAAGCATCTCTGAATTGCTGTTGATTCTTGAAGCACATGTACAGACATAACTGCTGATGTGGTTGCTCAAGTTTGTCATTGTACCAGATCCTTGGTTTCCTTTTCTGGGCCCTACTCTTCCTCCCTTTGGGCGTAACAAATGACAAGTGGCTCATGTCCATCATCTTCATCCTCAAACAGCAACCCATCATCTTTTTCATCTGATGAAGGAATGAAATCAGGTTGCACCTCCTCCAACACACTTGAGTGTGTCCTAGTAGTAGGGCCTCTCCTAACTGCCATCTTCTTCCTCTTTTTTGCAGGTTTTTGCATCGGTGCTTCTTCTGTTGCAACAACTTTGACCTCATACTCCTTCTCTTATTCCTCCTCCTGCTCCTCCATCTCAAACAAGTCCTCAACCTCAGTGTCACCCTCATAATGTAATTGTTCCTCTTCTGAATCCTCATCTGAATCTTCATCTGAATCTTAATCTTCAACTTCTTGCTCTGCTAGTTTATTCCACTCAATTATTTATGTGTCTTCAATTATCCTGTACTTCTCCATGCAGAAAGGATTGGTATCACTGTCATATGCAACAGCCTCAGAGTCATCACTGTTATTATGTCCCTCTTCTACCACTGCATCTTCCTCCATTACAACTTTCAGCTTGCCCTTACTGACATTTCTGCTCTCTTGTGTGCACTGACTATGAAAAACAACACCTTGGTGATCAACAGCAAGAACTGCAGGCTCACTGAGATCATACACAACAGGTGGTCTATATAATATAGTTGCTAAATTTTCTTCTCTCCTCTGACAGAAATTTCTATAGTTTGATCTCAGTAAATCTTCTTGTTCTATCTGACATACAAAAGGTGTTGTTGCCCTTACTAGCAAATTCAGAACTAAACTATGCTGATATTCCTTCTTAAGTTGCTGCAGTTTGATGTTTGTGTCAATTAAGTCTAACCCAAGCTCTCTTCCCTCTCCTTTGCCTAAATTCTTCATGTGGTACAGTTAATCAGAGAAGGAAAAACCTTGTGTGTGCATCAGTGCATATAAGTTCAGAAAATGTGACATCTAAGCTGCATATCTTCCTATTCAGATTGTGTTGTGCATCAAAATGAATCCGAACATCCCAAACAGCATCATCCAAAACTACAATTGACAGCACAAATTATAGCATCATCTAAACTGTCATCAACAACACTAACCCTAGCCCCTGTTTTGGATACAGAAAGAAGCAGAGATGGAGAAGGACTTACAGCACGCCGCCAGCAGCTCCACTGGTCCACTGATGGCTACTGCTAGGGTGGGCCACCCATATCTCTACCAGCTTCACCCTGTCCACCATGGACAGCACGGCCTCCTCATCCAAATCCTCGTCGTCTGTGCTGGAGTAGTACGAACTGGAGCCGTCGACGTCATCCAGACCTAAGTGGTCATTTGGGCCGAGGCCAGGAAGGTCCCCGTACCCACCCGCGCCGTCCGTGCCGCCGGGAGTCGCCGCCGCCATCGCCTGAGAGGGAGTGGAGAGGGAGACGAGGGAGGGGGGAGAGGAAACTAGGGTTCATCGCGTATGGCTTCGACCCGGCCCAGCAACTTGGTGCGACCGAGCCAACTAGGAGGACTGACCGAGCGGGTGCGAGCGGGTGCGCGCGGGTAAGCCACGGTGGCACCTGACCAATGGGCCCTTTAGGTCTGATACATGGTCAATACACGCTTATACGGCTGCCAGACCGTTATGCAACACTTAGGCTTAGAGTTGGTACTGCATGGCAAAAAAATGACTAATGGTACTGACTCGTTACAACGTGCCGAACTGTGGTAGTTCCTTGCAATTAACTCTTCTCCGGGTCGTACTTCGGTCCGACTCCTTTTTGTTTTTTCTTTTCCAATCTGTCTTCTATAAAGGTAAGGATAGTGGTGGAAGATCTATTGCCTGTATGCTATCTTAAGGTTCGATTACAAGCTCATATACACCAATTTGGGAAGGGGAAGGAAGAACAGCGGAGAGACTAGGGTTCGTGCCGCCGCCAGGTTCGTGATCCACCGGATGCCGATCCACTCGTGGCCGTTGCTTAAGTACCGACGCGGGGTTGGGCTCTACTGGGCCCACTCAGGCCCAGTGTAGAGCTAGTTGGGCTTCTTGATGTGTGGCGGCCTCCAGGTAGTAGACGAGCGTAGCGATTCGCTACCAACTGGGCCTTGCTTGTCAGCGACGGGGCGTGGCTCTGGTGTGGGAGGCGCGCTGACATCCCCTTCTCTTTGGGATGAGGCTTGCCCCCAAGCCTCAGCTCCTGGAACCACGCTTGCAGCGCGAGCTTGTCCTCCCAAGTGTCGCCGAGAGCATCTTGATTCGGCCAAAGAACCAGGACTTGCTCGATCATTGAGCCTTTCTTCTTGTGCCGGTGTCTTGTGGGGCTGACCACGAACTGTGAGGAATGTCAGTGAGCTGTGGAAGTTCAGTCGAAGAGTGCGTACCCGGGCATAGACAGTGTCGTAGTTGAGACACGTGGAAGACTGGATGCACTTGAGAGCCTGATGGAAGTTCCAGTTGATAAGCTGCTTCATTGACTTTGGCGATCACTTGGAACGGTCCATAATATTTGAAGGACAACTTGTGGTTTGCTCTCCTGGCCACTGATGTTTGAATGTAGGGTTGGAGTTTGAGGTAAACTTTGTCTCCCACAGAGAAGGCTCTCGGAGAGCGACATTTGTCTGCCTGTGACTTCATATGTTGCTGCGCTCGATGCAAATGTTGTTGTAGGAGGTCTTGAATCACTGCTCGTTCATCCAGCCAGGACTGAAGGGCGGGCACTGGGCACTCATCGGTGGGCGAGATGCCCCAAGTCCGTGGTTCATGACCAAACATAGCTTTAAACGGCGACATCCCAATGCTTGAATGATGCGAGGAGTTGTACCAGAACTGTGCGAGTGGAAGTCAATGACTCCAGCGGCTCGGACATGCATGGACGAAGCAGCGCAAATAGGTTTCCAGGAACTGATTCACCCGTTCAGTTTGGCCGTCCGTCTGGGGTTGGTTAGCGGAGCTCATACGCAGTTCTGTGCCCGCATACTTGAATAGCTCGCGCCAGAAGTGGCTTGTGAATACCGGGTCGCGATCCAAGACAATAGAGCGCGGGAACCCATGAATCCTGTAGATGCTAGACATGTAGAGAAGTGCCACCTTGGAGGCTGTGTACAGATGAGCTAGAGGCAGGAAGTGGGCAAATTTTGTGCGCTTATCGACGACCACCCAGATGCAATTGGCTTTTCCGGACTGAGGCAGGCCGTCGATGAAGTCCATGGTGATCATGTCCCAGGGCTGATGAGGAATTGGGAGGGGTTCCAACAGGCCCGTGGATGCTGAACTGTCAAGCTTAGCTTGCTGGGAGACTGGGCAGCAGGGCACGTACTGCAGAATATGCGCCTTCATCTTGGGCCAAGCAAAAAGACGTCGTATTCGCCGAAAAGTGGCCGGAAACCCACTGTGCCCTCCCATGGGTCTGTCATGAAAAGTAGAGATAATCTTCTGCTACATAGCTATAGTGCCACCTAGCCAAATTCTTCCGCAGAATCGCAAAATCCCTTGCTCCAGAGTGAAATGCTCTTTCGGGTCTTCTTTGATAGCCAACTGCTCCAGAAGCTTATGGGCCTGAGGATTAATGTGATAGCTGACAGCCACATCCTCGTGCCAGCTGAGATGACAGGTGGTGATGTGAAACAGTAGATCAGGTGTTTGCGCACGGGATACGGCGTCCGCGGCTATGTTTTCAGAGCCTTTTTTGTAACGGATGACGTATCGGAGCCCGAGTTGCTTAGTGAAAGCTCGTTGCTGCCATGGGTAGTCAAACGTTGCTCTTCAAGGTGGATGAGACTCTTCTGGTCCGTATAGATGATGAATTCGTTGTGTTGCAGGTAACGTCGCCATTGGTCCACGACCACCACAATGGCATGGTACTCTTTCTCATAGGTGGAAAGCCCCTGATAACGCGGGCTCAGGCCCTTGCTCATGAATGCAATAGGATGTCATTCCTGTTGCAGAACTGCCCCGATGCCTCGGTCGCAAGCATCTGTTTCGACAGCAAACTGTTTATTGAAATCCGGAAGTGCCAATACTGGTGCAGAAACTAGTTGTTGTTTCAGGAGCTGGAAATCTTGGTTGGTGTTGTCGGTCCATACGAACGGCACACCCTTCTTGAGCGGGTTGAAAAGGGGACGGGCAATGATGCCGAATCCACGCACAAATCTGCGGTAATACCCAGCCAATCCCAGAAATCTGCGCACTTCCTTTGCATCACCAGGTGTTTGCCATGATAGAACTGCTTGGATTTTGCTCGGGTCAGTAGCTAATCCCTGACAGCTGATGAAGTGTCCCAGGTAAGACAGTTGTTGTTGCCCAAACTCGCACCTAGATTTCTTGACCTTCGATTGATCACGGCGCAGCAAGGTGAGGACCTGGCGCAGGTGGTCCAAGTGTTATTCCCAAGTTTTACTGAACACCAGGATGTCATCGAAGAAAACCAGTATGCAGAATCTCAGAAGGGGATGCAGAGTGTCTGTCATTGCTCCATTTAAAGTACCCGTCCCTCCCGCGAGGCCATACGACAGCACCTTAGATTCATAATGGCCCGAGTGAGTTTGAAAAGCTGTTTTGAACTCTTCGCCTTTGGCCAATCTGATCTGGTGGTATCCCGAGCGGAGGTCCAATTTGGAGAACCAACGCGTGCCATGCATCTCATCTAGCAGTTCTTCAATGACAGGCACCGGAAATTTACTGACGCGAGTCATCGCATTAAGATGGCGATAGTCGATGCACATCATCCATGTGTCGTCCTTCTTTTTAACGAGGATGACAGGTGAAGAAAAACTGCTTTGGATGCGTTGGATCACTCCGGACTATAGCAGTTCTTGCACTTGTCGCTCAATTTCAGACTTCAGTTCAGTCTTGTGGTGGTAGGCTCTGATATTGACTGGTTGTGCCCCCGGCATCAACGGTATTGTGTGATCACAGGCACGTCGAGGTGGAAGTCTGTGTGGCTCGCCAAAGGCATCATCAAATTCAGACAATAATTGCTTCAGCTCCTGTAGTTCTATTTGCTTGATCCCATGTTCCTTGTTGATTGGGTAAAGTAAACAGATGTGCATGAGCGACCCCTGGCGATGTAGCTGCTCCAGCTGTGCACTGTTGATCACATGACAAGTGGTTGAATTTGATTCATGACCAAATAAGTGAGCCGGACCTCTTGGGGTAGGAATTTGGAGATGTCTGTGCTTCCAGTCGACTGTCATGGGACTGTGTTGCTCTAACCAGTCCATGCCGAGTATAGCATCATATACACCCAGTGGCAGAAATTTCATATCAGTGACGAAATCGAGCCCTTGTGACGACCACTTGCAGCATGGTATGGACTCTGTGCAGAGCAGCTCGCCACCATCCGCTACCTTAACCCGTGAGGGTCGGGGCAGAGGAACCGAACCCGTCAGTTGATTAGCCAACTTCTTGTTGATGAAAGAGGTCGAGCTGCCACTGTCCACTAAGATCAGCACCTCTCTGTCCTGCATGGTGGCCAATAGCTGAAAAGCTTTGGGAGAAACGCCACCATCGAGAGCTCGCCGTGAGATGGCATGGACTTGCTGAATGTCTCCCTCACTATCACTGATGGAATTGGCCCCCAAAAGTGCAAGCATCTCTTCGACTACATGCGGCTGGATTGTACTTGGCCAGACGTGCTCGGGCCCCCAGCGCTCACCGCACTTGAAACATAATCCACGAGCGTGATGATAATACCGGAGAGCTTTGACCTTGGATGTGTCCGCTCGCGCGGCGTCAGTGTCATGGCGATCCGCGACTGTCGTGGGCACTGTCGTTGGCTCCGGGCGGGCTGGTGGTGGAGGCAGGGGAAGCGCCGGTCCTGCACGCGCAGGCGCCTCATGCGGGCGCCGACTGGTAGATGTCGCGTCGTCAGCCACTTCCTCCTGGAGCAGTGCCGGAGCGCAAGCAGTGTCCAGGTCCGATGGCCCTGGACCAACACCACTGCTCGGATGTCCTTCCGGAGTCCCTCCACAAAACGAGTGAGAAAGTAAAATGGGTGAATGGTGTCAGAATAAGAGCTGAGATGATTAATAATGGATTCAAATTGCTCAATGTAATCTGCGACTGTAGTTGTTTGCCGGACAGTGTAAAACTGACGAATCAACGTTTGATGCCGATCGCGGCCAAAACGCGTGGACAAAAGAGCAGTGAATGACTCCCAATCGAAGTCACCGAGCCGTTTCTGAATGGATTGTAACCAGATGGACGCGGAACCAGAGAAATTCAGCGCGGCCATGGGCACCCACAACGACGGCAGAATAGCAAACATGCTGAAGTACTGCTCGCAAAGTGTTTTCCACAGCTTCGGGTTGTTGCCCGTGAACTGTGGAAACTGGATGGAGGGGTGCGCTTGGCCGAGGCCGCTGAGCAGCTGGCTAGCGTGCGCAAACGGGAAAGAGCAGGGGGTGAAGGAGGGCCGTCGTACTGACCGTTTGCCGGGGGCAGTGGCGGTGTCTGGAAGGACACCGCTGATGGCCCCCGTGGTATGTTGTAGACGCCGTGGCCTTCGGGCCCTTGCAGAGTTGTTGCCGCGCTAGATGCGGCCCTGATGTGGGCGCCGGTTGTCGCAGGCGGTGGCTGACCCGACAAAGGCGCCTGGTGGGGTGCCCTTTCTGGAGACGGCGGCAGTAGGGAAGCACGCTGGAGGATCGCCACCGCGTCAGACAGATCGGTAGATCGAGGCACCAGGCCACGAGGTCGTCGATCTTGGAGTTGGAGGCGTGGATCGCGGCGGTGTGCTCCTGAGAGTGGTCTCGAGACGCTCCAGGAACGACTGGACGACCGGATCCATGGCGATGAGATGAATTCGCGCTCGGCGCAGGGATCTGGTTTCAACAAATTGGGCCAGATCGGCGCGGGGAAGAACGTGGGAGTGGTCTCTGATACCAGATGTAAGGGTAAGGATAGTGGTGGAAGATCTATTGCCTGTATGCTGTCTTAAGGTTCGATTACAAGCTCAGATACACGAATTTGGGGAGGGGAAGGAAGAACAGTGGAGAGGCTAGGGTTCGTGCCGCCGCCAGGTTCGTGATCCACTGGATGCCGGTCCACTCGTGGCCGCTGATTAAGTACCGATGCGGGGTTGGGCTCTACTGGGCCCACTCAGGCCCAGTGTAGCGCCTGATGGGATTCTTGATGCGTGGCGGCCTCCAGGCAGTAGACGAGCGTAGCGAGTCGCTGCCGACTGGGCCTTGCTTGTCAGCGACGGGGCATGGCTCTGGTGTGGGAGGCGCGCTGACATCTTCGCAGTGGACTAGATCGAACTTGGAGTGGTCAAACCGACCGCTTGTTTGTTTAACTCGTCATAGCTAACGACTTTTAGTTTCCTTCAGTAGAAACTCACACGTAGATTGAAACTTTGCTTGATGCCAACACACATTGAATCAAAAAATCGTAGGGCTCCTCCATGGCTGTTGACAATAGTACTTCTTTGATCTCTGCTGATGAGGCCAGAATTGATGTAGATCCTTCCGCAGTAGCTCTTGCTATCCGGACGGCGGGTGCTCGTCCTGCAGCGGTTGCAGGCGGCTTGGTAATTCCTTTTGTACTGACGTGGAGAGCAGGAGATATTAGAAAAACATGGCAACTTGACGGATTATACAACCGGCGGCGGCTCAACCGCAACCCTAACTTCTTTGATGATTAATTTGCCAACTCTTTCCAATGTTGCTTCTTCTTCTCCTGGCCAATCGCGAGCTTCTTGATCTTTGAGAGAAATCCCTCCAAGAACTCAACATCACCGTGCGAGGCCACACGGTGGGCGCCAACTATCGTGGATTTGTCACGGCAGATGTCCTTAGTGTGAGGACTTAGTCGTGAGGACAATGCACCTATGTAGTAGCTTGAGAGGGGTTGAGTAGGACGAGAGACGCGAGGTTTTTTACCCAGGTTCGGCCCCTCACAGCGGAGGTAAAAGCCTACTCCTGCTTCATTGATATTGATGATGATGATGATCACGATTACAAGGGTGCTCTATCTCGAGAGCTATTGACTTGTCTGTCTTTCTAGACTTGTCAAAACCTGTCCCTCTTGGGGTGCCATGTCTCTCCTTATATAAGTTGGAGGGGCGGGTTTTCATGACTAGTCCTAGTAGGATTAGGATTAATCTATTACAAGTGAAGTCCTAGTCTTGCTTCCTTTGTAAGGGAATATTCTTTATGTCTTCCTTTTCAAGCCGGCCCACCATCACGTGAGTCGGCCTTCCCGTGAGCCGCCTTATGGGTCACCAGGTCTTGTTGCTCCTCTGTCTCGCCTGCCGGGTCACCAATGAGTCACCAGGCCCGACCGGGTCATCAGTGAGTGGAGAGATCCGGGCGGGTCACTTAGTGAGTCGCCAAGTTAGGGCGGGTCACTGGTGAGTCGCTAAGTCCCGCCGGGTCATACCGAGGGGTATATCCCCGACACTTCGCCCTCCCTCCGTTCACCGTGACCGACGATGCCAATCCCGGTGACCCACCACCGGCCGCCTGCCCTGTCGCGAAGAAAAAGAAGCCGGTGAAGAAGCCTCGATCGGAGTTGACGCCGGAGGAGGCCACCAAGCTCGACGCCGGATCTTCCAAGAAGAGGAACCGATGAACTATCGTGGTGGAGAAAGGCCGCCGCCAAGTACGCTGCCGAGTGTTCCCTGGGGTGTGTGTTGCAGCACCAGGCCGACCTCGACGACAAGAATTTGATTGTCTCCAAGGCGCACGCCCTCCTCATGTTGAGGATGAGCCGCTCCACGCCGGCCAATCTCTCCCACGCTGCCATGGCTGCGGCCAGCATTGGCTCCTCAGCCCAACGTCCGCCGTAGAACTGTTCCCTGATCTCGTCCGTCACGCATCAGACGCCGGATGTTCGTGCTCCGCCGCCGCACGGCCATGGGCGGACAAGATTTTCTACGTCGTCGGACTGCATGGTGGTCGATCCGACCATGCCCGTGGGCGCGTCATCAACCTCAACATCATGCCAGGGTACAACGGCGCTGGCCATTGTGAAGACGGCGCACAAAGGAAGCAACCCCGGTCGTTCGCATCTGCTCACATGGTCGGCGCCCGCAAGCTGTTCGACGAAATGCCACCATCGACGCAGACAACGACGGTTCATGACCCTGACTACGCGTCGTTCATGCAGAACGTCATCTTCGATGGCCGTGGTGAGGCATTCCACGTCCACGGCCAAGAGCAAGCTTTCGATCCCGAGGAGACCCAAAGTCAGGACGGACGTGGTACCTATGGTGACACTCAGTTCGCCGGCAATGATGATGGTGATGAGGACGACCATGGCATGTCGTGGCATGAAGATAATGACTTGTATTGCGTAGATGGAGAAGAAGAGGTCGACATTTCCGCGAAGTCATTGTTGTTTATCGACTAGCTCACCCAAAAGGAAGCACAAAAGAGGAGGAAAAGCATTCGCACCGGATCATACACCCAACCTGAGGACACTTTGATTTGCGAGAGTTGGAAGGAAATTGGCCAAGATCCAATCAAAGGCGCTGAGCAAAAAGGGGCCATCTTTTGGACAAGAGTTCACAAGAATTTTCATGAGCGAAGAAAGTTTGCCCCCCACCAATTCGCAAGCACACGCGACATCAATTCAATCAAAAAAGATGGGGATTCATCCAATAAGGGTGCAACAAATATTGCCGCGCTTGAGAATGTCAAAGCCTGTCACGTGAGCGGCCTAGGCCATGGTGACTTGGTATGAACCTCTCGCTTTTTCATCATGCGCCCATTGATGTTGGCATGCCATTTAGGTTTCATGCATTGTATGTCTTTTCATGTTACAATTGTGGCCGCATGTTTGATTGTGTAGGCATTCCAATCTTTGGAAGCCTTCAAGGCCCTGCACAAAGACAAGCCATTCACTCTCACACATTATTGGGTACTCATCAAAGATTCCCCCAAGTTCAAAGACCAATACAACGCTCTTAAGAAGAAAAGAGGACAGAAGGCGACCATGGCTGACGATGGAGACGTGCTCAAGAGGCCGAGAGGCAAGACAAACTCCAAGGCCGACGAGAAGCGTGATGCGTCTTCGATAGCCTTGCAAGGAACTTTGGAGAACATGATGAGCCAAAACGAAATGTGGGAGGAGAGAAAGAGCAAAGGGCAGGAGGAGCAAATGAAGATATACCTTGATTTTCAAACGAAGAAGCTTGACATGGAGGAGGCCGTGAAGAGGAGAAAGCTTGACATCGAGGAGGCCGCTCAACGCAAGAAGCTAGAGATCAAGGCCACCAATGGCGAGACAAAAGCCAAGGAGGTGGCACAACTAGTGTTGATGAGCCTCGACATAAACAACATGTCATAAGAGAGGAAGGCTTGGTTCACAAACCGGCAGAAGGAGATGTTCGCCCGTGATGGCCTGAACTAGGTGAGACCTCGGCCGCGATGGCCGTGAAGGAGGTCCTTTTTGAAGGCTAGCTGGTGTGCCTGCCGCTGGCTTTGTTGCCGGCCAAAAAACTTGTCCATTTTGAAGGCTGGCTGGTGTGCTGGCCGCTGGCTTTTTTGCCGGCGTCAAAAACTTGTCCATTTTGAAGGCTAGCTGGTGTGCCGGCTGCTGGCTTTGTTGCCAGCGACAAACTTGGGGTGACCATTCTGTAGGCCGCTGGCTTTGTTGCCGGCCGGCACAATCTAGCGTGAACACGGCCGCTGGCGTGAACTATGAGCTACGTCTTCTTTGTTTTGCATGACGCGCGGCCGCCGCATCCAAAAATCCGGACGAACACGCCCTATTGCCACCCTAAATGGACGAAACAGACATCCGTTTAAGGTCGTGCGTTAGAATTGGCCTTATCCTCAAGCCGCTTGTACTTTTGCGAAAGACGCCCCGTGCAGACATCCGAGCGAGGTTCTTGTTTCTCCTTCTCTCTCGAAAGAAACCGTGTCTTCCATAATACCTACCAGATCCCTCGCAGGCAGTCCCTCCGCTATGTTCCCCGGTGGACCCCTCCCAGATTCCTCGCCGGCAGCCCCGCCTAGATTCCTCACCGGCTGCCCCTCCCCTCCCTTCCCTGGCGACCGACAGAGTTGGGAAAGAGTCCCTCCGCATATATCATTTTGGATTGTTGGGATTGATACCTTTTGTGATGGTTTTCAACCTCCTTCATGCTGCCCTTTCTTCCTTGCCACCCATGAAGCCTACCAGCGGCAGCACCACCATGAGCTTGCCCGGGCGCTTCAGGCGCGGAGGTCTTCTGCCGGCGCTGAGCTACTCGTTCCCAGCGGCGGCGATGCCAAACTGACATATGACGAGCAGCATGTGTGTTGTGGATCTTTTCAAGTTTGCTTCATGTTCGATTAGGTGCGGTTATTCTTATGTACTCCCTCCGTCTCAAAATTCTTGTCTTAAATTTGTCTAAATACGGATGCATCAAGTCACATTTTAGTATTAGATACATCCGTATCTAGACGAATCTAAGACAAAAAATTTGGGACGGAGGGAGTAATTTATTTCAGAGAAGTCACACTAATTTCTCAAAAAATATTTTTATTTGTACAAATTAGTCAGTCTTTATTGAAGACTGATCCAAAACTGGTATACCTTTATGAGTATTTGAGATATTTTTTGGTGCAACTGAACTGGTATTTTCTAAAACATAGCCAAAAATACTGTCACCATGGCACTACTTTATTTGCATAGAATTATTGCCTGTTTGGGTGGTGCCAAACTGCGACAGAAGACAAGCTGTCTTCTGGTAAAACAATGCCAAAATTGCGTACCTGTATGTTATTTAGGGTCTCTATTCCATACGACCTGGAGTTAGTTTCTCAATATGTTGATATCATGTGGTAATGTGTATTCAGCTTAGTCAACCAATATACCATTCAATTCCCTACTCGTGAGCAGGTATGTTAATAATCAAACCAGGGTCATGGCATTAGTTCCTATTGTTTTTTTTTTTCCGACAATGAGGTAGTATGTATTAGCATAGCAATACCATAAATTATGTTATAGATGCTGCAAGGCATTTTTCGTAACATGTAATGTCTCTGCTTTCTACAGAAGTGACAATAAAGCTTCTCATGAGAAGCTAGCACAAAAGGCCATCGAATATTGGGTTTCACCCAATGAATATGAAGGAGGAATTGAGTGGGCGTTGCTTCTTTGGTTGGGTTAGGGAGTAGGAAGCTTAAAGCTTGAACTAGGGCAGAGAAACTTGTAAAAAGTTCAGTAGAACAGGGGGAATGGGGCATCACCTGTGTGTATGGTTCAGTCTTTGCATCGAGATTCGCAACATGCAGTTCATGTGATCCATCCAGCATAATCCCGTAAAGGAATTTGGAGAAAAAATGCACCACCATACATACAGGCCCACTTGCCCACAACCTGTGTTGAACAATGCATAAAAGCTAGCTCGAAGTGTTTATTAAAAAAATTAGCAACACTCCTATGTATGAGAGATATGCCAAAATGAATCAGAATGGCATGGATGGGCTCGTGTCAGTAGGCTCGTCAGATAAAGCTTTAGATAAATAATCAGAAGACTTTTCTAATGCTGTTTTAAATTAATTTATCATGCAGTAATTCAATTTAGAATCATTTTTCATAAGAAGATTTTATGGGATCGGTGTTACTGTCAAACCAGAGTCAAACTCTAGTTATTATGGGGTCAGGTTACATTTGATAATCCTTTTGAGTGATGACAATGCCTAGCAATCAAAGATTAGGCCATGCGTTTTAGTAATCCTTTTAACTCTTATGACACTATGGCCTTGCTTTGGCCTTTCTACATCTACTATGCAGAATTTTGGAGGGCACCGATAATTAAACTCAAGAAGTTTACTTGTACATTTCTCTTTGATTTTCCAAAATCCAAGAAATCTGAAGCATTTGCATACTTTTGTTTGCTACGTTGTGCCCATTCTTAGTCAGGGTTACTTCCGTTATAATTAAGTTATACTAATTGTGAGGTGTTCTCCTCTTTTGCTTTGGCAAAATAAAGTGTTCCTCCATTTCAAGCAAGTATGAATTCGGAATAATTGTCTTTTATGCTGCTCCAGGAACCAAGATCTTCTAAACTCTAGAACAATTCTCTACTATAGTGCTACTATAAAAAGATCAACAACCTGCAGATTTGCTTTAGTGTTAGGATGTCACATGTTTTAGCTCGTTCTAGAATGGTCTTATAGATGATTGTCTACATAGTTCTCGAAGAAGAAAAATCCTAGAAATTGATCACAATTGGTGTTGCTTCATGAGACGGTTAGTTTTATAAAGCATACAAAAACATTAATGTGATGTTTTCATTTTTAATGCAGTGAACAATAATGACTTATAGATTGTGGACCACTCTACTTATGAATGTCTTGGCATTTTGGGTGTCTTTTGGGTCTATTTACTCGACACAAAGTTTAGAATTTCCAAACTCTTGAATGCTTGTAAACCTAATGATCTACTTACATTGTGGTCATGACTAAGTCTGAAAGCTTCTTAACCGGATGAACTACATCGTCATGATGATTACAATTTATCAATGTTTGCAAAGCACTTCATTTCCTTATTATTGTATATATTGCAATGCATGGATTGTGGATTATGATAAGTTGTGTCAAATAGGGTAGTGTTTCAGCAAAGGCCATGTCTATTTTTAGGGGTATTTTCACAAGTACGTCATCAACACATAAACTGAAATATGCTACACTGGTAACATATATGTTGCATGCATTATCATGATAGACCACAAGAATTTGCACAATTTGATCACACATTTGCTCATTGAACACTTGAATAACCAGAATCATCAAAGACCACGACTTCCAGCAACAAACATAAATGCCATAATGCTACCTATAGATTTTTTTTTGGTTTCGTGGCAATGAACGGGCACCTAACCAGTACTTTCCTAAAAAACCCGGTGGGGAAAACAGTAAGTATGACATATGAACTCATGTTGATATTACCTCATTAAAAATCTTTATGAGAACCTGCATAGTAAACTCTTGAATGGGAAAAAGAGTATAATATGATACATTGAACACGAACAATTTAGGAAGATACTCCATCTGGTTTATGCAAATTTGGAAGTCGTCAGATACCAATTCCATGAACATATTTCTGGAATGTTGAACTTGGTAGAGACTTCCTGAACAAATCAATGTGATTGTCGTGTGATTTTACTTGTAAAATGGGCAATATGGGCATATTGATTATTATGTAACATGTTTGCATCCAGGCAACACAAGCAACACTATCTTAGAGATAATGGTTGGTGGATGTAGCCACTAATGTCTGTTTAGAAGACTTTTATGTGATGACTACCACACCTACAGGAACACAAATCTTGTCTATGATCTGACACAACAGACATCTGATCAATGTATCCAATGATATTGATGTCCAGATTTATCTGCAACTGAAAAATTAGGACAAGATGTTTGATGCCTTGGAGATATCAAAAGATATTCTTGAGTCCCAACCAATTATGTTTGATGGGTCCAATGGCACTAGGATATGGAACTTTAGGTTCCAACATCTTATTTCCATCTCCTCATGGTCTGAATGAATCTTTCTCTACGTATAGAGAACAAACGACCATGGGAAGTATGGATGGATAGGACTTGTCCACAATCAATTTCTCCAATATAAGTTGGGTATAGGCAACATGTGTACCATAATGTATGACTGAAGGTTCTCGAGGTTTTACCCAAATCCTTCATCTCAAATTCTGTCATTTAGATGATCACATGCTTAACATGTATGGGTAATCATCAGTGTAGAAGTAATCCTTGTGTTAAGGAAATCACTGGTCGGTTGTGCCAAAATATACTGACATCAATAAGTTGTATAGTGACTTACTGATTTTGCACAATGTATGTTGCGTTTTGCATTTTGATTCAGAAGTGAGATTCCATTAGGAACCATCTACGTCTGAATCTAGTGATCCACATGGATATGAAATCACTACATCTATCAACTGCATAGATAGATGATTTTGTACTACCGATGATATAAGTTATTAGAAAGAGATTCCACCTCCGGAGAATATCTGGGTATCTGCGTGAACCCTTGTGCTACAATACTTGCTCTATATTTCACCACCTCATTGTTCTCATTCTGTTTCCAGAAGAAATTGGTGTAGGTATTTCTTTTGTGAATATATTCCCTTTGTTGAGCAGCATTATTTCTACCTAGATTATACCCTTTGCTTGAGTTCAGTCCGAGTGTTGTTCACACTGTGCCATTGCCATGATCTTTGGACCAGAATCATGTGAAAGGTTTTTGCAATCTAGTTTAGAAATATATGTTGATATTTTTAGGCTATTGATTATATGTTTCTCAAGAATCTATATGTATATATAGTTGATGGAAATATCATTACCCATGGTGACTTCCTAAGATTTCCCAATGTGCCCGAGTTAGGTATTTCGATGTCTCGGTCATTGTGTGCACTATGACCTGGGTTGGTGGAGGTTTCCCATCCACTAGGTGTATACTACCCATTATAGGTATCTGTCAATGTGAAGTTGACTTGCATTGACTAATTTAGTGGCCTCCATGTCCTTGCTTGCGAGAAGCTGAATCCTGATGTACTTTTGCCATACATCTCCCCATGTTGCTTTGAACGGGTAGTGGAGTAGATTTTCTTTGTACCTTCACTCTTTCAGGCATTTTTTGAAGGATTCTAGGCTTGTTTGACACCGTTATAGTCAGTAAATGAATATGGCAGATTATTTGCAATGTGTTTCAAATCTTCTGAACGGATGGCTCAGATCTTTGAGTACGTAGATTTGAGGCAGAAATGTTGAACATTCCAATAATTTCCTAGCATTCTTTATGGTATTTGAAATCTCCCCTAATGCCTGAAAATGTTCCTCATTGAATCAACATACTAGACTTGAATAACTCCCCATGAGAGCGGCTTGAGGTATTGACAGAAATATAGTTATTCCTCACATAGATCCAAATATATGTTGAGGGTCCAATGATATATGTCGGGGTGGTGATCTTGGTATTTAACCGAATTACCGTTGATGGGAGATAATTGGTAGATTTCCACGTGCCAAAAATAGAGGGGAATAATTATGCAGTTTGGTCATGAGCATGTAAAACTACATGACTTTAACGTGAAGTTGGTACGTTGCAATTCCAAAGTGAAGATAATGCGATGAAGTTAACTCTTTGGATAAAGGATTCTAACAAACCATTTTGAGTCCAGACATATAGGACAAAATGCGAAACATCAATCCTAGGTACCATGGGAAGTATCTACATTTTGGAATAGAAGGATTTTCTGCAAAAATTTTCTTCTGTTTTTTTTCTAAAGCCAACTGTTGAACAGTTTTTTTGCGAGAAAAACTTCCAATCTACTCATCTTCAATCATGGTAGTACAGCGAACACTAGAAACAATAAAACTTACATCCAAATCCGTAAACCACCTAGCGACGACTCAAGCACTGAAGCGAGCCGAAGGCGCGCCACTGTCATCGCCCCTCCATCGCCGGAGCCGGGCAAACCTTGTTGTAGTAGACAGTCGGAAAGTCGTCGTGGTAAGGCCGCATAGAACCAACACACCAGAACAGCAACTGCCGCTAATAAAGAGTGTAGATCGGAAGGATCCAACCTGAAGACACAGGAACACAGACGAACGACGAACAGATTCAAGCAAATCCACGAAAAACAGATCCGCCGGAGACACACCTCCACACGCCCACCGACAATGCTAGACGCATCACCGGAGCGGGGCTAGGAGGGGAGACCTTTATTCCATTTTCAGGGAGTCGCCTCCGTCTCGCCTTGCTGAATAGGACACAAGCCCTAGCAAAACTCAAAAAAAAAAAATCTAAAAACGGAGCCCTCCCACCGGCAAGGGCCGAGATCCACTCCGCTGCCATGATCCTAAGGTCACCGGAGACGAAGCGGACTGGCAATGGCGCCGGCCGGAGGCAAAAGAAACCCTAGCTTTTTGGAAAAGAAAGAACAAAAAATCACGTAACTGTTGAACAGTTAACCGCGACCAGTCAGCAGCGATCCCCTCGCGACCAGTTAAAACCAGCCAGCGAACACGCGCGGGTTGGGCCGGGCCCAATAGCATGCCTGCGTGAGCGCCAGGACTCCTTGCTTTCCTTTCTGACTAGGAGCTCCCCAAGGGTTTCTCAAAAAAAAAAAAAAAAAAAAAAAAAAAAAGAGCTCCCCAAGGTTTCCCCTGTTAGCTAACATTAATGTATTGCTCGTGGTGAGGAATACAAAATCTCACCAGCTCCTGGGGACAAGCCAGTTTATCCCAGACCATGACGAGCCCATCGTCCAGATGCCGTATCGCAGATGGCCCATGTTCTACATTATAGGTGGATACAAATAATGTTAGTATTTGCGGTGCAATAAAAGATAGATCGTGTAATTCATCACGATTCTTGTACTAATTAATTTGAGGTTATTAAGAGGACGATACTATGTAGTACTAATTAAGAAATGTTCTTTTTGATACTCTATCTACCATCGTCCAGATACTATGTACTAATTTGAGGTTATTACGGGTGAGTACTTAATTTGGAGCGACTGTTTATATTGGTAAACATTATTAGCAAGGAAACACAAATACCGTGGAAGGAAATTACAACAATAAGATCTTGTACATATCTTTTGATATCTTTTCATTAATTCTCTGTCGAAAAAAAAAATCTTTTCATTAATTAGTCGTGTGCACAATACTAATATGGGATCGTGCTTTAATTCATCACCCGTAAGTAATCAATTCCTGCCATCTTTAGCATCCTTTCTCTCTATATAAGGACCATCAGCCACAAAGCATCCCAAGACACACAAGCTATCGTTTCCAGATCAAATAGCTAGCCTATTCCAATCGTGATCGATCGCTCACAATATGGCAGAGTGCACGAAGAGCATCCATGCACTATTTCTATTTCTTCTTCTCATAGGCTTCGCTACCCATGGGCAACGTAAAATGCCTCCCTCGAGGTCCGTGCACCATTAACCAGATAGGACGCGGTGTGGCTAATATCTTCAAAACTTTCCGTGTTGTTTTGAAGACCTAATTCCTCACATCGAGATCTTCAAAACTAGATTTCATGTTGATAGATCTTGATGAACATTTTTTTCACGTAAAAACCGGAAGAAAAAACCACACGGGGAGCACGACTTTTTTCCCTTTCTGAAAACCGCTTCCTTAGAGGCATGACCATGCCTCTCGCAGAAGCAAATCCGTGTCTCTCGTGAAAGCGAAACCATACCTCTTACGGGAGGAAAAAACAGAAGAAAACATGTTTTTTTGTTTTTTTATTCTTCTTTTGACGTATACTTCATTGTCATCGTCATCTTCCCTATTGGGTTGCCGTACTAGTCGTAGTCTTTCTCATTGATGACTCCATCCATTCCAATGATGTTCCATTGATGACTGTCAGAATTTTTCCCACAAAATGATTGGAATCTGGTGCGAAAGAAGAAGAAGCGAGGGAGGCCGGAGCCTGCGCCGCCGGCGACGGTGATCCGTGCGGCGGCCGAGATCCGGGCGGCCAGAGAGGATCGTTTGAATTTCCTTCTGGGCCGGGATGGTGTTGTGGACAAGTGGGCCGGTGGTGAGACCCCACATGGGCATGAGGCCCATCATGGGGGTGTTCACGTTGGCCGAGCTGAACTGGCTGCGATTGGGTATGTGGCCCAGGAGCGCCGAGAGTCGATCGCTGAGCCTGTCGTGCCTGGAACGGACGAGGCTGTTTCTCGACCAGTACGTCTGAGGAAGATCGCAGCTTTACGGTTCGGACAGCCCGGGTCCTAGGGTTCGTAAGGCTGGAACGAGGGGCTTCCCTGCCTGTGGATCACAACGCGCTCGGAGAGTTAGACCGCTACGGACATGGCTGGCCGGGGGGATGCGCCGCCACCAGCCAAGAGGCCTTCCTCGGGTGTAGCGGGGCGGGGTGGTGTGGTTCCTCCACCCGCGACGGCTGCCGGACGCGGTGCTCAGGTGAACGGACATCGGTTGCCGGCGGTGGGGACTGTCGCGACCGCGGCGTCTGGTCGTGGCGCTCCTGCGCTGGGTGCGCGGCCTCCGGGTCAGATGACTATGCAGCAGGCGGCTGGGAGAGGTGGCATTAGGCCGCCGGCGCCGGGCGCGGCTCCATTAGCCCCTGCAGCCGGACGGGGTGGCTTGAGACCACTGGCGCTGGCCGCTACGACCCCCCAGGCTACGGGACGTGGAGGCCCTCGGCCTCCGGCGCCAGGTGCAAATACTGAGAACCCGGCTGCCCGTGGCGGAGGACTGAGGCCTGTTGGCGAGGCGCCGGTCACCACTGGCAAACCACCGCCCCAGTACGTTGCTCGGCCAGCGCAAAACCGTTCCGGGCAGCAGCAGACGAATAACAATGAGCCCAATGTTCCGCCCCGAGGACAGTGGGGAGATGATGGGTATGATGCATACGGTGAAGGACAGCACCGAGGATCCTCTTCTACGGGAGGAGGACGTGGCTACGCCTGGCAGAGCGACGGGTCAGCTGAGCGACCGTTTCTTGGCCCGGCAGGCGGTTTTGTTGAGGGAGCCTCCGGTCCAGAGCACCATCAAAGGGTAGGCTTTCATGGCCATCGTGGTGGTCGGGGTAGGGGCCATGGGAGATTTCGCCGCCCGCCCCCGCCTCGGGTTGTTGTTCTTACTGATGCTACTGAGGAGGCTCAGCTTACTTCCCCAGCGCTTCCTCCACAGGCGATGGAGGTGGTGAAGGAGTTGGCCAATGTTGAGGTTTCTGTGGCTGGGACGGTGGATGAGGCTGCCGACAGGTCTGATGCAGAGAGGGCGTCCAAGTATGCCCGTAAGAAGGAGAGGATGATTTGCTATCGTTGTGGCGACAAGGGCCACTTCATTGCTGAGTGTGTGGCCCAGCTGTGTGAGTCATGTGGCAAGCTTGCACATGAGTCGAGAGAGTGCCCGATTTTGCGTGACTTACCTCCGACTCTGAACATCTATGGAGTCTACTGCACCGAGCTCATGTTTTTGAGTCCCCGGAGGCGAGAGAGAGGTCCCGGAGGATAACCAGAGTTCGACCTCTGGGATTGTGAGAGCGACCCAGGGCGAGGTGACTGAGGCACAGATTGTGAGGAGGTTGCAGGAGTTAGCTCCCGGTGATTTTGTTTGGGAGTTGGTGCTCATCGAGGACAGAGTTTTCAAGGTTGATTTCCCATCTGTCGATGACTTGCAGAGATTGTTGAGTTTTGGCTTGTGTAAAGTTCCCGGTACTAAGTGTATCCTGGAGTTTAACGAGTGCAAACAGGTTGAGCCTAAAGGAAAACCGCTTACACAGGTATGGCTGCGGTTTTTGGGGGCTCCATCTAAGCCTCTGCAGGATGCTCGCGTTGTGGCCAGTTTGGGCATCTTGGTTGGAAAAACTGAAAAAGTAGACATGGCTTTCACTCGTGCCAATGGGATTGCCCGGATTCTTGTAAGCATTCTGGATATTGAGTATGTGCCTGATAAGGTCAACTGGACTTATAAGGGCGAGGTGTTCCCGCTAGATATTGAGTTCGAGGACACCGACTTATTTGTTGATGCGGTTAACGGCAATGATGTTGACATGCACGACCGGGAGGGTGGTGCGGGGACTAAGGGGGCACCATCAGATGAGACCATGCGAGAGGGATCCAATGGTTCTCAGGCTCAGTCGGCCGGGAATGGATCGGAGGCTGAGCCCACAGTCTCACCGGCGGTACCCATGACTACTCTTTGTTTTGGGTCTTTCGAGCCAGCCTCGGCACCTCCCAGGCTTTGGAGTGATAGGGTGGAGTCGGGTGATGATCTCGAGCGCACGCTTCGTTCACTGGAGTTTGTGAGGGGGAGTGGTGTGTCATGCTCGTCAGCGAGTTCTTTGGGAGGCGATGCGGCGTGGAGGCACGGTGATGGTTCTCTTGGACTGCAGACTCCAGGCGCGACTTGATGTCGGTGATCACGGGGGCGATGGGGTGTGGGGGAGGGGGTTCGGGACATGGAGTCCTCTCTCCCCCCGTCCCGAGGCCGATGCAGGTGTCATCGGTGGCGTCGGCCCCGAGGGGGTCGGCGGCCTCGACTCCTTCTGCGACGGTGGTGGCAACCACTGTGGCTGCTGCTGCGGGAGGGGGGACGCCAGGGCAGGAGGCCCGGTCTCCACCCTCTACTCCGATGGTCAGGAGGACCACCTCACCGATGGCTTTCCCGTCTGAGCTGCCGGTTGGGGCGGGAGGAGACCGCGGGCAGGAGGCTCCTGTCTTACACTCCTCCCCGCTGCCTGGTGTGGGGCACTCGTCCAAGGGGATCGGGAGCCCGCAGACGCCTTCTCTAGTGACTTCGGCACCGCCTGCCAGAGTTTCGGTGCCAGGTTTTACTAGGGAGGAGGTGATCGCGTTTGGTGGGATCCCGGACCCTATCTCCGAGGGGAGACGGATGAGTGCTCGCATCCTCGACGTCCCGGAGGTGGACGATATGCAGTAGCGGTGCGCTATGAGGGCGGCCAAGCTTCAGGAGGCTGCTTTTTCTTCTGGTATGTCCGTCAACTTGTCTAATTCCCTATTGCATTTTTCTAATGAGGATATTATAAATAATGCAAACCAATTAGGAGTTTCACTAGGTGCTACGGATAGTGAAATTACCAATTCAGTGAATGATATATTAGATCTGGAGGCGGAACGTGCTTTAGAGACTATTCGTAATCTTGCAGCAGTTAAACCAATGAATGATGATGAGATAAATGCATTAGGAGTTAGAGTGCTTGATAGCCTGTGTGAGGATCTAGCACCCACTAACCATGACGCTCAGGAAGATGATGTGCCCCTACAGAATGAAGCTAGCAATATTTGTGAACCCGGTCATAAGGAACGGGTGACTGAGCTTAATAAACCTAAGCGTAAGTGGAAACGGAAGATTTATCCCGATTCCGCAGTTCGTAGGAGTGCTAGGATTCGAACCACAAAAAAATTCCATGATGAAATATGAGAGGAATTTTTTGGAATAGCAGAGGTCTTAAGGACTTGGCTAAAAGAAGATTCCTGGCTGAGACAGCTCTAGAGCAGAAGCTAGATTTTGTTGCTCTATCAGAAACGGGTAGAGATAACTTTGCACCGCAGTTTCTCTCCTCACTAGTTGGTGGTATTGATTTCGATTGGCATTGCCTACCTCCGCGAGGAAGATCGGGGGGTATCTTACTAGGTGTGAGATGTGACTCACTTGAAGTCCGTAGTGTAGTGATGGGTGACTTCGCGGTAAAGTTTCGAGTTAGGTCTAAGACGGATGGCTTTAACTGGGCTTTGGTAGCGGTATATGGTGCCGCGCAGCCCGAGTTTAAAGCGGAGTTTCTAGCAGACCTCGTTCGAATTTGTGGGTCAGAACAACTACCGATTTTAGTTGGAGGTGATTTCAATATCATCCGGAGGCGAGAGGAGAAGAACAATGATAACTTTGACGGCAGATGGTCCTTCATGTTCAGCACTATTATTGAAAGCTTGGATCTGAGAGAGATAGAGCTCTCGGGCCGAAAGTTTACATGGGCCAACACTCTGCCAAACCCAACCTACGAAAAACTTGATCGGGTTCTTGCAAGCGTGGAGTGGGAACAAAAATTCCCGTTGGTTACGGTGCAAGCTCTTTCGAGGGGAATATCTGATCATACCCCATTGTTCGTGGACTCAGGGGAGCCGAACCACGTGGGTAATAAGAACACCTTCTCATTTGAGACGTCATGGTTCGAACGTGAGGGGTTCTTAGATTTGATAGCCAGGGAATGGGTTAAAGATGTTCGAGGCAAAACTCCCATTGAGCGATGGCAGAATAAGATTAGGAATTCGAGAAGCTTCTTGCGGGGTTGGGCTAAGCACCTTAGCGGTGTGTATAAGATTGAAAAGGATAGACTCCTTTCTCTTATACATGACCTGGACATAAAAGCCGAGTCCAATATTTTATTACCCGCAGAGTTTCAGGTTAAAAATGAGGCGGAGAAGCGGTTAAAAGAACTACTCCGCGAAGAAGAACTGAAGTGGGCTTTACGTGCTAAAGTACGTAGAGTGGTCCAGGGGGACGCGAATACTTAGTTCTTTCATTTAATTGCTAATGGCAAGCACAGAAAGAAGCGAATCTTTCAGCTTGAGCAGGACGAGGGTACGATTTTAGGTCAGGATAACCTAAAAACATACATCACCGACTATTATAAGCAGTTATTTGGTCCACCGGAGGATAACACGGTGTCCCTAGATGAGTCCAGAACTGAGGATGTACCTCAGCTTTCGGCTGCTGATAATGAGCTTCTGGTTGCCCCGTTCTTGGAGAAGGAGGTTTTTGATGCCATTGCACAAATGAAAAAAATAAGGCTCCCGGACCGGATGGTTTCCCGGCCGAGTTCTATAAGAAGTGCTGGCACATTATTAAGGGGGATTTATTACCTATGTTTCATGATCTATTCTCTGGACAGCTTCAATTATTCCACTTGAATTTTGGGACTATCACACTACTGCCTAAGAAGACGGATGCGGTCAGAATTGAGCAATCCAGGCCGATCTGTCTCCTTAATGTTAGTTTCAAAATCTTCACCAAGGTCGGGACCAACAGGCTCACACAGATTGCGCATTCTGTGGTGCAACAGTCCCAAACCGCTTTCATGCCAGACAAAAACATCCTAGAAGGGGTGGTAGTCCTGCATGAAACGCTCCATGAAATCCACTCCAAAAAATTAGATGGAGTGATTTTTAAAGTGGATTTCGAGAAAGCGTATGATAAGGTAAAGTGGCCATTTCTCCAACAATCTTTGCGTATGAAAGGGTTTGATGAAGCTTTGGCGCAGAGCAGTCTGATCATTTACGCAAAAAGGTAGTGTGGGAATTAAAGTTAATGATGACATAGGTCATTACTTCCGGACACATAAAGGCCTACGACAAGGAGACCCGATGTCCCCTATCTTGTTTAACATTGTGGTAGATATGTTGGCAGTTCGATAGGAAGGGCTAAGGAAAATGGTCAAGTAGGTGGATTGGTGCCTCATCTTGTTGATGGAGGTATCTCTATCCTACAATACGCTGATGATACAATCATCTTTATGGAGCATGACTTGGCTAAGGCAAGAAATATGAAGCTGGTTTTATGCCTATTTGAACAATTGACCGGGTTAAAGATAAACTTTCATAAGAGCGAGCTGTTACATTTTGGTAGGGCCAAAGATGAACAGGATGCTTATAGGCAATTGTTTGGATGCGAGTTGGGAGAGCTACCTTTCTCATACTTGGGGATTCCTATCCACCATCGAAGGCTAACAAACAGAGAATGGAAGTGCATTGAGGACCGATTTGAGAAGAAACTGAGCTGCTGGAAGGGCAAGCTCATGTCATATGGAGGCCGGTTAATCCTAATTAACTCGGTACTCACGAGTTTGCCGATGTTTCTTCTTTCGTTCTTTGAGGTACCAGTTGGTGTTAGGAAGAGATTGGACTTCTACAGATCGTGGTTCTTCTGGCAGGGTGATGAGCTTAAAAGAAAATATAGGCTTGCTAAGTGGGACATCATTTGTAGACCGAAGGACCAAGGGGGTCTAGGTATTGAGAATCTCGAAATTAAGAATAAATGCCTTCTTAGCAAGTGGCTGTGGAAGCTTTAAATCGGAGACTGATGCTGTGGGCACAGATCCTTCATGCAAGTACCTCAAGTCAAAAACTTTGTCACAGGTCTCTGTAAGGCCGACTGACTCGCCTTTCTGGAAGGGTCTCATGAAGGTCAAGCAGGCATTCTTTAATAGGACAGAGTTTGTTGTTGGAAACGGCACAAGTACACGTTTCTGGGAGGATACTTGGCTCGGTGACACACCCTTGGCTATCCAATATCCCTCGTTGTATCGCATTGTTCAACGCAAAGAGGTGGTCGTTGCTTCGGTCTTCCAATCTACCCCCCTTAATATTCAGTTCAGACGAGTGCTAGCGGGCAATCGTTGGGAAGAATGGCTCCATCTAGTTAGGAGACTGATGGACATCCAGCTTTCTCAACAACCCGATGAATTGCGCTGGAAGTTGACTAAGTCTGGAGTATTCACGGTTAAATCAATGTATATTGATGTTATTAATTCGAACTCCATTCCTACGTCCAAACATGTTTGGGATGTCAAAGTTCCTTTGAAAATAAAAGTGTTTATGTGGTTTGTTCATAAACAAGTAATTTTAACTAAGGATAACTTGATGAAGCGTAATTGGACAGGACCTACTAGGTGTAGTTTCTGCGATCGGGATGAAACTATTAAACACCTCTTTTTTGACTGCCCGCTGGCCAAGGTACTCTGGCAGACGGTCCACATTGCTTTCAACATCAAACCACCGAATTCTGTTAATGCTTTATTTGGGACATGGCTTAATGGGTTTGAGCCTAACTTAGCGAGACATATTCGGGTTGGGGTTTGTGCTTTGTTGTGGACTATCTGGAACTGCAGAAACGATTTGGTCTTTAACAGAATATCATGTATACATTTTTTGCAGGTTTTATTCCGGACTACGGCTCTGATCCGTTCGTGGTCGCTACTCACCCAGACGGAGGCCAGGGAGCATTTGGTTACTGGGTCTATCCGTTGGGAGATGGTAGCTCGGGATATCTTCAACTGGTTTGGATGGCGGTCATGTAATAGGATAGGCATTTAGTATTCCTACCTAGTTTACCCAGCCGGTTGTGGCATCTTGATGTGGCTAGTTGATGTATCTAGCTTCTTTGGGCTCTGTGTGAGCTTGTTCTGTTTTTTTTTTCACTTTTGAGGACCTTTGGAACCATGTTGGCACTACTTTATTTTGTTAATAAGAGGGCCGTATGCATCGTACTGATGCAGAGGCCGGGGTATCCCCCCTTTTCAAAAAAAAAACGACAACACGATGGAGATTGCACGAGCCGGTTATGAAGAAGCATTGTGTCACGTGCTTAGCGTGTACCCATGGCTCGTTTTTTGCGATAGCATCCACGGTAGCGCTCTTGGCGTCGGGTATAGTCATGGTAGTGAAATACCGGTGTTCTCTTTCGACATTCTTAGCCCATCTGACACAGAACATCGTCGTGTTGTGCAGTCCAGAGTAGTCAAGCTCCCAAATTTCCTCGACACTTCCATAAGATCTCTCAATTGCGCTGTTGTCGCTGCCGGTCATGCATTCCATCGTCACCCCTGAGTTCTAGTCATCACTGTCCATATCTTTGGCCTCCATGTAGAACGTGTATCCGTTGATATCGTATGCCTGATAGGTGACAAGGTTGGCCAAGGGGCCATGAGCTAAGGCGTATATGAGCAACCCGTCCTTAGATCCCTCTTCCGGGGGATTAGCAATAATATGCTCTTTGAACCAATGCAGGAAAGTGGAGTTGTGCTCTCTAGTAACTTCGGCATCCGTCCTGCATACCCCCGGTGATGATACTTCTTTGCGATAATTTCTTTGTGCAGTGCCACGAAAGGACCTACCTCGTCTAGGTGTTGTAGCACTACCAAGTTTGCTCTGTCAAAGTCGTTTTGTCGATCTGAGTATGCCACGTTCCCTGCGACCATTGGAGTGACCTTCTCCTTCGAGCCTCCCATCGCGCTTGTTAACGGGCAAACCAACACCAACACCAGGCAGCTGGTCTGCGCCAGATAGAAAATTCTCGAAGAAAGAGATGCACTCTTGTGTTAGATAGCCCTGGACGATGCTTCCATCCGGACGGGACATGTTACGAACGAATCCTTTGATGATCCCATTCATCCTCTTAAACGGAATCATGTTGTGTAGGAATGATGGCCCTAGGTCTATTATGTCGTCCACAATATGGACACACAGATGCACCATGACGTCAAAGAACGCGGATGGGAAGTGCATCTCAAGCTCATTCAGTATCACAACGATCTCTTCCTCTAGCCTCCAGAGCTGCTTCACACTGATCGACTTTCGAGAGATGACGTCAAAAAAGTTGCAGAGACCAATAAGTGTGTCACGGACGTGCTTGTCCGTTATCCCACTAAGGGCAATAGGTAGTATCTGCGTCATCATCACATGACAGTGATGGCACTTCATCCCGCTGAACCTTTTCTTGTTCGTGTCTAGATATCTGCTTATCTTGCCAGAGTAACCGGAACTAACTTTGACTCTGCTATGGCACTTAAAGAATTGATCGATCTCAGCCGGACTTAAGGTGAAGCAAGAAGGGGGGCAATAATCATTTTCCTTCACTTTTTTCCCTTCTTCTCCCGCGCCTCTGTCTCTGTCTCTGTCTCCTCTGACTTTTTACGGGGCAGCATGTGCAGATCTTCCCTGATTTTCAAATCTTGCAAGTCTTTTCTTGCCTTCAGCCCATCCTTGGTCTTATCCGGCATGTTCATCAGTGTCGCGAGCAAGCTCTCAAGGACATTCTTACAGATATGCATTTGATCAAGGCAATGAGGTGTGTCGAGTTTGTGCCAGTACTCCAAGTCCCAGAAAACAGACCTCGTCTTCCATACCTTCAGCAGTGGCTCCGACGCCTTTTTCATCGTCTTTCCCGGCGCGGGGCATTGTTCCCAGTTTTTCAATATCTCATCGATTTTGGAGCCGCTCCGCTTACGTGGAGGTCCTCGATGCTCATCCTCACCATTGAATAGATCTCCACGGTTTCTCCATGGGTCATCCTTCTCAAGCCATCTTCGATGCCCCATGTACACGATTTTCCCAGACCCGCCATCTTTCCTTGACGTTAGCTGCTGAGACGTCGTATCATCCATGCATCGCGTGCATCCACAATATCCATGGCACACCTGGCCTGTGACATATCCGTAACCGAGATAGTCATGCACCATCGTGATCAGCGCGGCTCTCATATAGAAATACTCGCCTTTGCTGGCGTCCCATGTCTTGGCCGATGTTTTTCATAACGTGTCTAACTCCTCTTGAAGTAGCCCCAGATACAGATTAATATTGTTTCCCGTTTCGGCCCTTGAATCAGCATGCTCACGTGAATGTACATCAACTTCATGCACAATCAGGGGGGAGGTTGTACATCCATACAAACACAGGACATGTGCTATGGTTGGTGTTCTGGTTGCCAGACGGATTCATGCCATCGGTACACGCGCCGAATATGATGTTCCTTGCATCACATTTGAAATACCGATATTCGCCGTTCAACGCTCTCCACTCGCTTCCATCCTTGGCGTGTCTCAGCTTCAGATCATCTCCATCGTCGGGCTTCTTCCTCTCCGCATGCCAACGCATGAGCTTTGCTTCCTTGGGATCTACGAAATAGTGCTGGAGACGGGGAGTGATCGGTAAGTACCATAAAACTTTCTGGGGAGATTTCTTCCCGGCCTTCTTTTATCGAGAAGCATTGCACACCGGACAGCTTGTTTTTTCTGCGTGCCCCTTCTGATAAATTATGCAATCGTTGATGCATGCATGGTATCTAACATGCGGCATATCAAGAGGGCACACGATCTTCTTAGCCTCATCCACACTAGTAGGACAAAGATTCTCCGCGGGAAGAACATCCTTTAGGTACTTGAGATGCTCATTGAGGCTAATGTCGGTCCATTTGTTTTTAGCCTTCATCTTCAGGAATTGGAGCGTGAAACTCAAGCGGGTCACCTCAGGATTGCAACCATGATACAATGGAGTGTTCGCGTCTACCACCAGTTCCTGCAGCTTGGCCTCCTCTCTAGAAGCAGCTCTCTCAGTACTCGTCTCCCTGTGAAGCAGTGCTTGAACATGAGGGTCCCGCATGATTGAACTTAGTACCGACGAACTCTGCAGCATGGAGTCCATGTTCTCTCCGCCGCCATGTCGGGCCCCTTCTCCGCCGCCATGTTTGGCCTCTTCCCCGCCGAAATTATCGATCATCTCTTCGTCTTGCCCTGTGTCGTCATTGCCTGCCCTGTCGGCATCCTCAACATCATCATCCTCATCTTCAATTATCCACCGAGTATAGCCATCCATGAAACCAGTCATGAGCAGGTGCGCTTCGACGCGACAATCTTCATAGGGGTCGAGCCAAACTCCTCCTTTGCATTTTCGACACAGACATAAATCTTCCGTCCGGTTATTTTCTTTCATGTCCTGCACCGCCGACTGCAACCACCTGTCCACCATCGTTCCACTGACCATCATGAACGTCTGCGCGGTAATAATAAACAAATTGATTATAAAAAATGCGCGCATGCATTAAAGTCATACAAAAATTCGGTATGACCTTCCCTAAAAATAGGACATATAGAGTTTGCCCGGAATTCGCTGAAATGGAAATAAATCGACATTTTGGCAGAACATAGGCAACTCACAAGCACAATTCAGCGTCAACTCATGCCACACACACAATTTTCATCATATCGCCCAATTATGTCATATCGCACACACATACACATATTTCCATTCTCGCAAAAGCATAAATTTTTAATCACCTATCTCGAGATCGAGCACACGGTGGAGATGTAGTAGGAAGATCAAAATGGACACAACTCTTCTTGACAAGGCTAGATCTAGTTAGGGGGTACATAGGTCACTTCACTAAATGCTACATCTACCTAGCTAGCTAGTTTGGGAGGAGACAACTTCAACTAGTGGAGAGGGAAGGAAAAAAGAGAAAGAAGATGCATTAATGGAGGTGGTGTAGTTAGCTAGGAGTAGTAAAGAGAGAGAAAGGTAGGTAGAAGAAGGGGAGTAATGGGGGGAGAAGTAGTGAGGAAGAAGCAAAGTGAGGGTGAGAGGAGGTCGGAGATAGGGGAAAGTGAGGAAGAGAGTATGGGGGAGGGGGAGGGGGAAGGGAAAGGTGGTATATGCTGCGGCTTAGCAGTAGCGATGGTTGTAAACCGCGATACTGCTAATAAGATAGCAGCAGCGCGCTTCTGGCATACGCGCTACTGCTAAGAGGGGCCCGCCATGTGGCCAGTTTCAAAATTAGCAGTAGCGTCACCCAAAAAAAGCGCGCTACTACTATTACTTTATCTATAACGCAGTTAGCTAGAGCGCGCTACTGCTAAACCTAGGGTGGCGGGAACGGTCGATCAACTTTAGTAGCAACGTCGTTCTACCGAGCCGCGCTACTGTTAAGTCAATAGCAGTAGCGCTTGTCTGTGTACTGCTGCTAAGATTCTGTCTATAAGGATTTCCCTACTAGTGCTAGTTCGATACATAGCAGGCGCGTGAACCTTTTTTATTACAATTATTGTTGTTGTAATAATGATCATTATGTTTTTATGTACGTATTTTGTTTTATCAACACCTTTCTCTCTAAACATGTGGACATAATTCTCGATACCGATTTTGGCTTAAGGACAGCGAGGTCTAACCTTGGGGGAGTTGATACGTCTATTTTGCATCATGTTTTATTACTGTTATTTTGAGTGATTTTATTCATTCTAGCACTTTCGGGAGTAATTCTAATGCCTTTTCTCTCACAATTTGCAAGGTTTACACAAAGATGGAGAATACCGGCAGTTAAAATTCTGGACCTAAGAAAGCATAGCAGAGATTCCTATTTTGCACATTTTCAAATGAGATGAAAATTTACGAAGATTTATTTTGAAATAAAAAAATAATGGAGTAAAAAAGTACTAGAGCGGGCCACCCAGGTGCCCACAAGGCACCAGGGCGCGCCAGCCCCCCTGGCGCGCCTTGGTAGGTAGTGGGCCACCCGACCCAGTTCTGGCGGCCATCTTTTGGTATATATTCACTTTTTACCTAGAAAAAAAAATAAGAAGAGGACTTTCAGGACGAAGGGCCGCCTTCTCGAGGCGAAACCTGGGCAGGAGCACTTTTGCTCTTCGGTGGAGCGATTCCGCCGGGGATACTTCCCTGCAGGAGGGGGAAATCGAAGTCATCGTCATCACCAACAACCCTCTCAACGTGGGAGGATCAATCTCCATCAACATCTTCACCAGCATCATCTCATATCAAACCCTAGTTCATCTCTTATATTCAATTTTTGTATCAAAACCTTAGATTGATATATGTGAGTTGCTAGTAGTGTTGATTACATCTTGTAGTTGATGCTAGTTGATTTATTTGGTGGAAGATTATATGTTCAGATCCATTATGCTATTCATTACCTCTCTGATCTTGAACTTGAATATGCTTTGTGAGTAGTTACGTTTTTTCTTGAGGACATGGGAGAAGTCTTGTCATAAGTAATTATATGAATTTGATATTCGTTTGATATTTTGATGATATGTATGTTGTGATTCACTTAGTGGTGTCATGTGAACGTTGACTACATGACACTTCACCACCCTTGGGCCTAAGGAAATTCATTGTGGAGTAGCTATTAGATGATGGGTTGCGAGAGTGACAGAAACTTAAACCCTAATTTATGCGCTATTCCGATTTGGATCCTTATGTTTAATGCTATGGGTAGAATTTATCTTAATTCTTCTTTCGTAGTTCAAGATGCTTGCGGGAGGGGGTAATCATAAGTGAGAGGCTTGTTCAAGTAAGAACAACACCCAATCACCGGCCCACCCACATATCAAATTATCAAAGTACGTAGCAAACGCGAATCAGACCAACAAGATAAAAGTGACTAGATAAAATTCATGTATGTACTCAAGAACGTTTTGCTTATTACAAGAGACCGTTCCGGACCGTCCTTTGCCACAAAAGGATTGGGCTACATTGTTGCACCTATTTTTACTATTTCTAATCGTTACTTATTACAAATTATCTTGCTATCAAACAACTTGTTACTGCAATTTCAGTGCTTCCAGAAATTACCTTGCTGAAAACCGCTTATCATTTCCTTCTGCTCCTCGCTGGGTTCTACACTCTTACTTATCAAAAGGACTATGATTGACCCCCTATACTTGTGGGTCATCAGTAAACATGAGTGTGTGATCGCTGCGATACTTAACCCAATACCTTACGACACGAGCTGACAACAGCCATGCACCACATGTGTTGGTGTTTCCGATGGCACCCCTCTCTTTCTAGAGGATTCGTGGCATGTCAAGGGTAAGGTGCTTCGATTTGCATCAAATTAAACCACATGCATGCTCCACAGCTTGTATGGGCCCTTGTCAATTCCTTTGAGTTTCATTCATGTGAACATACTCCTTAGGTGGGTACTTCGAGTGTTAGCTACAACACTGCACAGGTCGAGTCACACAACACTTAGTATCCATCCTTTACAGCTAGGACTATTGGGGTCGCTAATCCCATTTGGTCCCCTAGCCTTGTTCTCTCAATGTAAGCCATTGGTGCTCTTTTCAATCTCAATGCGTTCACCACTCAACCGGAAATCCTACCATACTCTAGCTTGGTAATTTCCGCCGCTTGTCCATGGTTGAGACCTACTAACATATAACAAGACTAGCCATACAAATGGCCAGGTCACCATGCTAGTTTAATTGAAAAGAGCAAATTTTGTGTATCTAATTGGATGGTTTCAAATTTGAATATTTAATTGCAAAATGCAAATCATTGATGTTTACAAGATCAAGACTATTGAAAAAAAACATTTAGAAGATCAACATTTTTTTGGCAAAAATGATCCAGATTTATTACCAAAGTTCATTGGAAGTACAAAGCACCTTAAACATAATAAAAATTACATTGAGATTCCAAGACCACCGAACGACCACTACTACCGTCAGAACGAGCCGTTGATGCGTCGTTGTCGCCGCTCCCCTACCGGAGCTGGCTTGACCTTGTCGATGACAGCCGCGAAGTCTTCGTGCACGTGCCCTAAGGACCAGTGCCCTAGAGCCGCAGTTGTCATCGTTGAACCCTCGAATAAATGTGAAACACTTGACACCAAATCTAGCCATATGGCGAGAAACACTAACCTCGCCGTCCCAAGGAGACGACAGGAATCCAGATGGACGAACTCGAGGAGGATCGAAGTCTGGAAGACAAACTAGAAGAAGATGCGTCGGCATCCGCCCGAGCGACGCACTTGCGAGGACTAAAAACCCAAACCTAAACTACTAATCAGAGGCACCGGGATTTCCCTCCCCGCCACCGGTCACCATAGCGGCAAGCAGAGGGGAGGCGAATCCACGGGCTCACTTGCGAAGACTAGAGGGAAGTGTTTACCCTAGCCGCCAAGGGATAGGGGAGGGAGGGAGAAACCCTAGATCATGTAAACATATTGGTGTTAGTTTACAAGATCAACGTTAACGGTGCAAGTGCATGGCTTCCAATGGAACGTCAGTCTAGTGGGGCCACGTTAAGTCAAGTAGCCGACGTGCTTAGACGCATTAGGTTTGGAGAAAGTGAAAAATTAATTACATTGGCACCAACAAGCGCCCTGCTCGTGCGATGGGGTCGCTGTCCTGCCCAGCTAAACTCTCCGCAGTGATGAGCACGTCTCTTTCTTGAACGGGATAATCTGCCCCACATGTTATCACCTGAATTGTTACACTTTTTCTCATAACGTGCTTCTTTGGTGAAAATCTATGAAAAAGACTCGGGTGCATGTGCGTAGACAAGATTTGGAAGCAGGCATGGCTGTACCCACCCACATGTACATAGCTATATGTATATCCTACAACTTTTGGCTGCCCGTTTTGAGATTCCAACTAAATTTTGAACATTACGGTTCAGTGGAAAATGCCATGATCATACATACTTAGTAGTGCCCGTTTTGAGAAAAGAAAATATACTTAGTAGTAAGAGAGATTTTGTATGCGGGTCCGATTTTGTTGGGAGTTAATTACAGTGAAGTCTTTCTTTTACTGTATGCATACTTGTGGGTTCTTGACAATTAATGTCTACTTCATTTAATATTTTCTGACATATCTTGCCCAGAAGTTGTAACTACTAAATTACGAGAGAATATCACATGAAACCCAAGTTTTCAAGAAAACTTCGTAAAAACCACGTTCGAAGTTTCGAAAAAAACTGTAAAAGTTGCAGGGTGTTAAGAGGGTGATGTTGTACTTCCATGTAAAATTTCAAGTTCATACGAATTACCATTTGCGAGTTACGAAAAGAAAAAAAATTAAGCAACAAATAGTGCATTTACTATTCAATGCTGATTTTGTTGTTTTCTTCCTCGTAAATAGTAACGAATTTGAACTTGAGAATTTCACATGCTAATAGAACGTCACATTCTTGACGTCACATATTTTGTTGAGGTTAACTTGAAAGCATTATTTCGACGTACGTGGTTTTCACCAAAACTTGGTTTTCATGTAGGTATTCTCCCCTACATTATTGTATTGTACCCCGTCCGTCTCCCAATCCCATTCTCTTGGGCCCGGCCGTGTAAGAAAGGAAATTGACGTCCCGGCCACCCCTCCTTTATCCGGAGCGCAACAAGCAGCAGGAGGCCGAGGTGGCTTTTTCGCGTCAAAATGCAAAGCTCCTGCAACCTTATAGATTTCGGTCCTCTGGAGATGGTGTTTTTTACTCTGCTTTTCAAATATGGCTTCTTTAGACATGATCATGTGAAAAATTGCTACGAGGGCACTATAGTAATAGCCTTTGGTTTTCTATTTGTTCTCCACTGGTCATTTCCTCTGCAGTTTGTTTTCTTTTATATATATTTGTGCTTGGTTACAAGTTTTTGTGTATTTGTTATAGATCTCGAACAACATGAACATGAAGGATAAGGAGTAGAGTAGTGTTGGTGCATTGTTTCTTAATAGGGTCAGCACCTGGAACAAGAAGTGGGCAATTATACTTCCTACGATGTCATACAACATCCCACTTTATGTATGTGTATCTTTGAAACATCAACCACTACATGAGCAAAGCCTGTGATCGTGTGGAATGGTCTTTCCTCCATTACATGTTGATGAATTTGTGCTTTGACAGAAGATGGATCAGCTTGGTGATGAAATGTGTGACCACAGTCAAATACCAAATCAAGATAAATCATGACGTAACAGGTACGATTATGCCTAGCAGAGAACTCCGTCAAGGTGATCCTTTATCCCCATATCTTTTCTTAATATGTGCAGAGGGGTTCTCGGCATTACTGCAAGAAGTGGACATGCATAAAAGGATAGAGGGTATTAAAGTCTCTACTAGGGCACCATGCGTTAACCATCTTCTATTTGCAGATGACTCTCTACTTCTCATGAAGGTTGAAGCAAGCAATGCGCTGGAGATAGATAGAATTTTAAAGACCTATGCAGCTTGCTCTGGTCAAGTGATTAACAAACATAAATTTGCAATCATGTTTAGCAGGAACACGTCCGACAAAGATAAACAAGAAGTGATGGGCATCCTTCAGGTAAGACGTGAAACAAGGTCAGAGAAATACTTGGGCTTACCCGTGTTCATTGGCAAATCTAAAAGCAGGATGTTTGAATATTTGAAGGAGAAAGTATGGAAGATGATTCAAGGTTGGAAGTAAAGGATGTTGTCAAATGCAGGGAAAGAAATCCTAATTAAGGCTGTAGCAGAACCAATCCCCATATATGCCATGGCATGCTTTGATATTACCAAAACCCTGTGTGATCAAATGAGGACCATGATCTGTAGATACTGGCGGAGTCAAGATGATAAAGAGCACAAAATCCATTGGATTAGTTGGGAAAGATTGTCACAACCAAAATGGGAGGATGGGTTAGGATTCCGTGATCTCCACGCTTTAAATATGGCTATGCTTGCGAGACAAGCTTGGCGACGCCTAAAAGAAGTGAGAACCCTTATAGAGTTCGGTCCTCTAGAGATGGTGTTCTTTTATTGTGCTTTTCAGATATGGCTTCTTTAGACATGATCATGTGAAAAATTGCTACGAGGGCACTATCAGTAATAGCCTTTGATTTTCTATCTGTTCTCCACTGGTCATTTCCTATGCAGGTTGTTTTCTTTTATATATTTGTGCTTGGTTACAAGTTTTTGTGTACTTGTTATAGATCTCGAACAAGGTGAACATGATGGATAAGGAGTAGAGTAGTGTTTCGTGCATTGTTTCTTAGTAGAGTTAGCACCTGGAACAAGAAGTGGGAAATTACATCCTACGATGCCATACAACATCCCACTTTATGTATGCGTATCTTTGAAACATCAACCACTTATTGTATGTGAATCTTTGCATGAGAAGCACCCGTTGTACCAACGCATTTGAAAATTTAAATGATGTGTCTGCTACTGTCCAGATAACGTAGTGAGCCAAATCCAAGTCCGGTCATGAGTTGTTCCTCTTTGTGTATAACTAGGACGATATACTTTGCATTATCATGTGTAATCATGGATTCAGTTCTTGGCCAATATCAATCTGATCTTTTCATTGGAAGAACTCATAGTCTCATCAATAAAGATATGGTATATAGATCTTAAATTTTCCTCATAATATTCATCCAGTTTACTGGGTGAGTACTCTATGTTGCACATTCCTACATTTTCATGTGAAATCTTCATGCTAACTACATGTAGGATGGTTACGAGTCAATGAAGTTTTTTTTTACTATAATTACTCAAGTACCGCGTGAATGAAGCTGAAGACAATATTCCTGACATTGTAGGCGAATATTTTAAGAGCATTAAGTAAATTTTAGCATATAACAATTGATTAATTGAATCATTGCTCTCTATGTATATGTTGTCAAATTACCTTTTTTTCCAATGAAAATACATTGCAACTGAAGTGAAATAATGGAGATCCATGTGAAGTGGGATAATGGAAATACATTGCATCAAGTACAGTTTTCAATAGCTACTGTAAAATGTTCTATACATATGAAATTTGAAGTGCATTATGTTTACATATGCAACCAGCAAAAAAAATTTAAAAGCTCGTGGCAACGCACGGGCATTCTACTACTTGGTTATGTTAAAACCTTAAAATAAAAATTTTAAGTACCAACTTATAATATGATTTGAAATACTTTTTCCGTCAAATCTGGCATGGATCGCTACCATGTATACCTACCCGAACACCTTACGTTGAACATGGTGTTTATTTGGATATTTTTGAAATGACCCCAAATTTTGCCAGTAGGCATATTTTTCCTATGGCCTTGTATGACAATTCAAGGCACCATGCCAAGTTGCTTGAGTTTTTGACAAGTTTTCTTTTTCTGGAGTTTTCTCAGTCGAAAAAGGCAATAAATCTCCAGACGTGTCATAACTTGCATACAATGTCGGAAGTCATTCAAACCTAGCATGGATGCCTACCATGGGCATGTCCACCAGGTGGCAAAAGTTGGGGTAATTTCAAGTATGTCTAAGAAACACTATGTTTAATGGGAGGTGCTCAGGGAGGCCATAAGGTTCCTTCTGAGAGCATGTTGTTTCTCGACATCCTTGAAATGACCCCAATTTTTTTACATGGCCTTATCTAACCAATTCAAGTCACCCTAATTAGTTTTCTTGTTTTCAGCAAGTTTCGTGTTTTATAGAGTTTTCTTGGTAAAAAAAGGCTGATAAATGTCCGGACGTGTCGCAACTTGCATACAGTGTCGAAAGTCATCCAAACGAGGCATGAATGCTTATCATAGTCATGCCCAATTTATTGAAAAAGTTGGGGTCACTTCAAGGATGTCCAAAAATTGACCATGTTCTATGGAGTGTGTTCGGTATCCCGAGGGGCCCGTTTCAAAGCTCGTTGTTTTTGACATCCATCAAATGACCCCAAAATATTTCCACGGGATTCTATGACCAAATCAAGGCCTCATGCCAAGTTTTGGGGATTTTTGAAAAGTGTTGCATTTTCTGTAGTCTTCTAGGTGAAAAGGACTGATAAACCGCCAGACATGTCGCTGCGGAAAGTCATGAAACCTGGCATTAATGCATCATATGTCTGTGTCAGGCTGTTACAAGAAGTTGGGGTCATTTATCCATAGTTCAAAACACACCAGTTCAATATCAGAATTTGTGATTGCTAACCGAGCCTGTCGCGCTAGTGAATTACAAAAAACCACCACATTTGAAGTTTGTGTTCGGATTTGCCACCACATTCCTAGCGAGTCCCAAAAATTCACCACTTTGCTTGCAAAATTTCTCAATAAACACAAATGTCCATTTTGCCGCAGTTAACACGATTTCTTACATACCTGGCCCACTGGTCAGGTGCCACGCTAGTCAAACTAGATGGCGAGTTGGTTGACGGCCGTTAGGTTTACTAACCTATTCAGATCCCCTCTAATCTCACCCTCCCTGCTCTGCTCTCTCCCCTCCTCAGACTCCATCAGTGCTAACAGTTTAATAAAGGTTATTTCTGAAAGTGAAATGGTCCTCTCCAAGTTGTCTCTCCCTTGAAAATGGAACCTAATTTCCCACATCTCATCATCCAAACAACACAAAATAAGTAGAATTACTAACCTATTGAATTTGAATCACTGTCTATTAGATTGAGTTATTACTTTACTTGTCTATTTGTAGTGAAAAATGTATTTATGCATCATTATTTACTACCTCAACATGTCTAAATCCGTAAATCAACCTCACCCTGATATGTGATCTTCCTCTACTGCGTATGTAAATCAACAGTAAAGTGCATACAATAGTTAGAGACCAAACCCTAGCCCATACACCCTAACTAAAGTTACTCATGACCAAGTGTCACAAAACCTAATTCCTAACTTTAAATCCATTTGAATCAAGTAAATCCCTAACCCTAAGTCAGAAAAAAACAATAAATGCAACAAAAGAGTGTTGGGGAACGTAGTAATTTCAAAAAATTTCCTACGAACACGCAAGACCATGGTGATGGCATAGCAACGAGAGGGGAGAGTGTCCGTCCACGTACCCTCGTGAACCCGAAAGCGAGCGTTATAACAACGGTTGATGTAGTCGTGCGTCTTCATGATCCGACCGATCCAAGCACCGAGCGTCGACACCTCCGAGTTACGCACACGTTCAGCTCGATGGCGATCCCGGACTCCGATCCGGCAAAGTGTCGGGGATGAGTTCCGTCGGCCTGGCGTGGTGGCGATGTTGATGCTCCACCGGCGCGGGCTTCGCCTAAGCTCCATGACGATATGACTTCTCCGGCGCGGGGCTTCGCCTAAGCTCTCTGACGATATGACCGAAGTGGAATATGGTGGAAGGGGCACCGCTGCAGCTAAAGGCGATCCGTAGATCAACTTGTGTGTCATGGGGTGCCCCCTGCCCCCGTATATAAAGGAGCCAAGGGGAGGTGGCGGCCAAGGGAGGCGCGCACCAAGGAGTCCTACTCCTCAGGAGTAAGGATTCCCCCTCAATCCTAGTTGTATTAGGATTCCCGGAGGAAGAGAGAGGCGGCCACCTTTCCTGGTCCTAATAGGACTAGGGGAAGGCGCAGCGACCACCTAGGGCTGGCCCTTTCTCCTTTCCACCAAGGCCCACTATGGCCCATGTAGTTCCGGGGGTTCGGTAACCTCCGGTACTCGATAAATTCGATTTCACTCGGAACACTTCCGATGTCCAAATGTAGGCTTCCAATATATCAATCTTTATGTCTCGACCATTTGAGACTCCTCGTCATATCCATGATCACATCCGGGACTCGAACAACCTTGATTGCATCAATACTTATAAACTCTTAATGAACTGTCATCGAAACGTTAAGCGTGCGGACCCTACGGGTTCGAGAACTATGTAGACATGACCTAGAACCATTCTCGGTCAATAACCAATAGCAGAACCTGGATGCCCATATTGGTTCCTACATATTCCACGAAGATCTTTATCGGTCAAACCGCATAACGACATCGTTGTTCCCTTTGTCATCGGTATGTTACTTACGAGATTTCGATCGTCGGTATCCAATACCTAGTTCAATCTCGTTACGGTGAAATCTCTTTACTCGTTCCGTAATACATCATCTCACAACTAACTCATTAGTTGTAATGCTTGCAAGGCTTAAGTGATGTGTATCACCGAGAAGGCCTAGAGATACCTCTCCAGAGCAATCGGAGTGACAAAACCTAATCTCGAAATCGCCAACCCAACAAGTACCTTTGGAGACACCTGTAGTACTCCTTTATAATCACCCGATTCACGTTGTGACGTTTGGTAGTACCAAAGTGTTCCTCCGGTAAGCAGAGTTGCATAATCTCATGAATTACGGGAACATGTATGGGTCATGAAGAAAGCATTAACAACATACTAAGCGATCAAGTGTTAAGCTAACGGAATGGGTCATGTCAATCACATCATTCTCCTAATGATGTGATCCCATTAATCAAATGACAACACATGTCTATGGTTAGGAAACATAACCATCTTCGATTAATGAGCTAGTCTTGTAGAGGCATACTAGTGACTATCTGTTTGTCTATGTATTCACACATGTATTATGTTTCCGGTTAATACAATTCTAGCATGAATAATAAACATTTATCATGAAATAAGGAAATAAATAATAACTTTATTATTGCCTCTAGGGCATATTTCCTTCAGTCTCCCACTTGCACTAGAGTCAATAATCTAGTTCACATCGCCATGTGATTTAACATCAATAGTTCACATCTATATGTGGTTAACACCCATAGTTCACATCGACATGTGACCAACACCCAAAGGGTTTACTAGAGTCAGTAATCTAGTTCACATCGCTATGTGATTAACACCCAAAAGAGTACTAAGGTGTGATCATGTTTTGCTTGTGAGATAATTTTAGTCAGCAGGTGCATCACATTCAGAGCCGTAAGTATTTTGCAAATTTCTATGTCTACAATGCTCTTGCGGAGCTACTCTAGCTAATTGCTCACACTTTCAATATTTATCTAGATCGTGACTTTGAGTCATCCAGATCGGTGTAAAAACTTGCATCGACGTAACACTTTACGACGGGCTCTTTTATCACCTCCATAATCGAGAAATATTTCCTTAGTCTTCACTGAGGATGTTCTTGACCAATGTCCGGTGATCTACTCCTAGATCACTATTGTACTCCTTGCCAAATTCAGAGCAAGGTATACAATAGGTCCAGTGAAGGAAATATGCCCTAGAGGCAATAATAAAGTTATTATTTATTTCCTTATTTCATGATAAATGTTTATTATTCATGCTAGAATTGTATTAACGGAAACATACTACCTGTGTGAATACATAGACAACCCGATAGTCACTAGTATGCCTCTACAAGACTAGCTCATTAATCGAAGATGGTTATGTTTCCTAACCATAGACATGTGTTGTCATTTGATTAATGGGATCACATCATTAGGAGAATGATGTGATTGACATGACCCATTCCGATAGCTTAACAATTGATCGTTTAGTATGTTGTTAATGCTTTCTTCATGACCCATACATGTTCCTGTAACTATGAGATTATGCAACTCCCGTTTACCGGCGGAACACTTTGGGTACTACCAAACGTCCTGGCGTAACTGGGTGATTATAAAGAAGTACTACAGGTGTCTCCAAAGGTACTTGTTGGGTTGGCGTATTTCGAGATTAGGTTTTGTCACTCCGATTGTGGGAGAGGTATCTCTAGGCCTTCTCGGTGATACACATCACTTAAGCCTTGCAAGCATTACAACTAATGAGTTAGTTGTGAGATGATGTATTACTGAGCGAGTAAAGAGACTTACGATAGCGAGATTGAACTAGGTATTGGATACCGACGATCGAATCTCGGGTAAGTAACATACCGATGACAAAGGGAACAACGTATGTCGTTATGCGGTTTGACCGATAAAGATCTTCGTGGAATATGTAGGAACCAATATGGGCATCCAGGTTCCGCTATTGGTTATTGACCGAGAATGGTTCTAGGTCATGTCTACATAGTTCTCGAACCCGTAGGGTCCACACGCTTAACGTTTCGATGACAGTTCATTATGAGTTTATAAGTATTGATGCACCTAAGGTTGTTCGGAGTCCCGGATGTGATCACGGACATGACGAGGAGTCTCGAAATGGTCGAGACATAAAGATTGATATATTGGAAGCCTACATTTGGACATCGGAAGTGTTCCGAGTGAAATCGAAATTCTGCAGATGCGGAGGTTACGGAACCCCCGGGAACTACATGGGCCATAGTGGGCCTTGGTGGAAAGGAGAAAGGGCCAGCCCTAGGTGGCGCCCCCCCTTCCCTAGTCCTGTGGGACTAGGAAAGGTGGGCAGCCCCCCTCTCTCTTTCCCCTCCGGAATCCTAATCCAACTAGGATTGGAGGGAATCCTACTCCGGAGGAGTAGGACTCCTTAGCGCCTCCTCCTTGGCGGCCACCTCCCCTTGGCTCCTTTATATACAGGGGCAGGGGGCACCCCAAGACACACAAGTTGATCTGGATCGTTCCTTAGCCGTGTGCGGTGCCCCTTCCACCATATTCCACTTCGGTCATATCGTCAGAGAGCTTAGGCGAAGCCCTGCGCCGAGAAGTCATATCGTCGCGGAGCTTAGGCGAAGCCCTCGTCGGTGGAGCATCAACATCGTCACCGCGCCGTCGTCTTTGACGGAACTCATCCCGACACTTTGCTTTGGATCGGAGTCCGGGATCGTCATCGAGCTGAGCGTGTGCAGAACTTCCGGAGGTGCCGTGCGTTCGGTGCTTGGATCGGTCGGATCGTGAAGGCGTGCGACTACATCAACCGCGTTGTTATAACGCTTCCGCTTTCGGTCTACGAGGGTACGTGGACAGACACTCTCCCCTCTCGTTGCTATGCCGTCACCATGGTCTTGCGTGTGCGTAGGAAAATTTTTGAAATTACTACGTTCCCCTACAGTGGCATCCGAGCCTGGTTTTATGCGTTGATGTCATGTGCACGAGTAGAACACAAGTGAGTTGTGGGCGATACAAGTCATACTGCCTACCAGCATGTCATACTTTGGTTCAGCGGTATTGTGAGATGAAGCGGCCCGGACCGACATTACGCGTACGCTTACGCGAGACTGGTTTCACCGCTCCGAGCACTCGTTGCTTAAAGGTGACCGGCGGGTGTCTGTCTCTCTTACTTTAGTTGAACCGAGTATGACTACGCCCGGTCCTTGAGAAGGTTAAAACGGAGTCTATTTGACAAACTATCGTTGTGGTTTTGATGCGTAGGTAAGAACGGTTCTTGCTCAGCCCGTAGCAGCCACGTAAAACTTGCAACAACAAAGTAGAGGACGTCTAACTTGTTTTTGCAGGGCATGTTGTGATATGGTCAAGGCGTGATGCTATATTTTATTGTATGAGATGATCATGTTTTGTAACCGAGTTATCGGCAATGGCGAGAGCCATATGGTTGTCGCTTTATTGTATGAAATGCAAGCGCCATGTAATTGCTTTACTTTATCACTAAGGAGTAGCGATAGTCGTAGAAGCAATAGTTGGCGAGGCGACAACGATGCTACGATGGAGATCAAGGTGTCGGCGCCGGTGGCGATGGTGATCATGACGGTGCTTGGCGATGGAGATCACAAGCACAAGATGATGATGACCATATCATATCACTTATATTGATTGCATGTGATGTTTATCCTTTATGCATCTTATCTTGCTTTGATTGACGGTAGCATTATAAGATGATCTCTCACTAGAAATTATCAAGAAGTGTTCTCCACGAGTATGCACCGTTGCCAAAGTTCGTAGTACCCGGACACCACGTGATGATCGGGTGTGATAAGTTCTACGTCCATCTACAACGGGTGCAAAACAGTTCTTGCACGCGGAATACTCAGGTTAAACTTGGCGAGCCTAGCATATAAATGATATGGCCTCGGAACACGGAGACCGAAAGGTCGGCGTGAATCATATAGTAGATATGATCAACATAGTGATGTTCACCATTGAAACTACTCCATCTCACGTGATGATCGGACATGGTTTAGTTGATTTGGATCACGTGATCACTTAGATGACTAGAGAGATGTCTGTCTAAGTGGGAGTTTTTTAATATGATTAATTGAACTTAAATTTATCATGACCTTAGTCCTGGTAGTATTTTGCAAATTATGTTGTAGATCAATAGCTCGCGTTGTTGCTTCCCTATGTTTATATATGTGTTCCTAGAGAAAATTGTATTGAAAAATGTTAGTAGCAATGATGCGGATTGGATCCGTAATCTGAGGTTTATCCTCATTGCTGCACAGAAAAATTATGTCCTTAATGTACCGCTAGGTGACAAACCTATTGCAGGAGCAGATGCAGACGTTATAAACGTTTGGCTAGCTCAATATGATGACTACTTGATAGTTTAGTGCACCATGCTTAAAGGCTTAGAATCGGGACTTCAAAGACGTTTTGAACGTCATGGACCATATGAGATGTTCCAGGAATTGAAGTTAATATTTCAAGCAAATACCCGAGTTGAGAGATATGAAGTCTCCAACAAGTTCTATAGCTAAAAGATGGAGGAGAATCGCTCAACTAGTGAGCATGTGCTCAGATTGTCCGGTACTTCAATCGCTTGAATCAAGTGGGAGTTAATCTTCCGTATAAGATAGTGATTGACAAAATTCTCTAGTCACCATCACCAAGTTAGTAGAACTTCGTGATGAACTATAATATGCAAGGGATGACAAAAGTAATTCCCAAGCTCTTCGTGATGCTGAAATCGACGAAGGTAGAAATCAAGAAAAGAGCATCAAGTGTTGATGGTTGACAAGACCACTAGTATCAAGGAAAATGGCAAAGGGAAGAAGGGGAACTTCAAAAGGAACAGCAAGCAAGTTGCTGCTCGAGTGAAGAAGCCCAAGTCTAGACCTAAGCTTGAGACTGAGTACTTACACTGCATAGGAAATGGTCACTGGAAACGGAAATACCCCAAATATTTGGTGGATAAGAAGGATGGCAAAGTGAACAAGGGTATATTTGATATACAGGTTATTGATGTGTGCTTTCCTAGTGTTTATAGTAGCCCTGAGTATTTGATACTTGTTAGGTTGCTAAGATTAGTAACTCGAAACAGGAGTTACAGTAATAAACAGAAACTAGTTGAAGGGGCAGTAACGATGAGTGTTGGAAGTAGTTCCAAGATTGATATGATCATCATCGTACACTCCCTATACTATCGAGATTAGTGTTGAACCTAAATAAATGTTATTTGGCGTTTGCGTTGAGCATGGATATGATTTGATCATGTTTATTGCAATACAGTTATTCATGTAAGTTAGAGAATAATTATTGTTCTGTTTACATGAATAAAACCTTCTATGGTCATACACCCAATGAAAATGGTTTGTTGGATCTCGATCGTGTGATACACATATTAATGAAACCAAAAGATGTAAAGTTAATAATGATAGTGCAATTTATATGTGGCACTGCCGTTTGGGGTCATATCGGTGTAAAGCGCATCAAGAAACTCCATAAAGATGGATTTTCGAAATCACTTGGTTATGAATCGTTTGATGCTTACGAACCGTGCCTTTTGGGCAAGATGACTGAAACTCCGTTGTTCGGAACAATGGAACGAGCAACAAACTTGTTGGAAATAATACATACCGATGTATGCGATCCAATGAGTGTTGATGCTCGTGGCAAGTATCATTATTTCTGACCTTCACAAGATGATTTGAGCAGATATGGGTATATCTACTTGATGAAACATAAGTCTGAAATAGTTGAAAGGTTCAAAGAATTTCAGAGTGAAGTGGAAAATCATCGCAACAAGAAAATAAAGTTTCTGCGATCTGATCGTGGAGATGAATATTTGAGTTACGAGTTTGGTCTTGATGAAAACAATGTGGAATAGTTTCACAGCTCACGCCACCTGGAACACCACAACGTTATGGTGTGTCCGAACGTCGTAACTGTACTTTATTTTGATATAGTGCGATCTATGATGTATCTTACCGATTTACCACTATTGTTTTGGGGTTATGCATTAGAGACAGCTACATTCACGTTTAATAGGGCACCATCTAAATCCGTTGAGATGACACCGTATGAACTATGGTTTAGCGAAAAACCTAAGCTGTCGTTTCTTAAAGTTTGGAGTTGTGATGCTTATGTGAAAAAGTTTTCACCTGATAAGCTCGAACCCAAATCGGAGAAATGCGTCTTCATAGAATACCCAAAGGTAACTATTGGGTACACCTTCTATCACAGATCCGAAAGCAAGATATTTGTTGCTAAGATGGATCCTTTCTAGAGCAGAAGTTTCTCTCGAAAGAAGTGAGTGGGAGGAAAGTAGAACTTGATGAGGTAATTGTACCTTCTCCCTTATTGGAAAGTAGTTCATCACAGGAATCAGTTCGGTGATTCCTACACCAATTAGTGAGGAAGTTAATGATGATGATCATGAAACTTCAGATCAAGTTGCTACCAAACCTCGTAGGTCTTCCAGAGTAAGATCCGCACCAGAGTGGTACGGTAATCCTATTCTAGAAGTCATGTTACTAGACCATGATGAACCTACAAACTATGAAGAAGCGATGGTGAGCCCAGATTCCGCAAAATGGCTGGAAGCCATGAAATCTGAGATGGGATCCATGTATGAGAACAAAGTATGGACTTTGGTTGACTTGCCGATGATCGGCAAGCCATTGAAAATAAATGGATCTTTAAGAAGAAGACTGGCGCCGATGGTAATGTAACTGTCTACAAAGCTCGACTTGTTGCGAAAGGTTTTCGACAAGTTCAAGGGGTTGACTACGATGAGACTTTCTCACCCGTGGCGATGCTTAAGTCTGTCCGAATCATGTTAGCAATTGCCGCATTTATGATTATGAAATTTGGCAAATGGATGTAAAAACTGCATTCTTGAATGGATTTCTAGAAGAAGAGTTGTATATGATGCAACCAGAAGGTTTTGTCGATCCAAAGGGTACTAACAAAGTGTGCAAGCTCCAGCGATCAATTTATGGTCTGGGGCAAGCCTCTCGGAGTTGGAATAAACGCTTTGATAGTGTGATCAAAGCATATGGGTTTATACAGACTTTTGGAGAAGCCTGTATTTAAAAAAAAAGTGAGTGGGAGCACTACAGCATTTCTGATAAGTATATGTGAATGACATATTGTTGATCGGAAATAATGTAAAATTATTCTGCAAAGCATAAAGGAGTATTTGAAAGGAGTTTTTCAAAGAAGGACCTCGGAGAAGCTGCGTACAAATTGAGCATCAAGATCTATTGAGATAGATCAAAAACGCTTGATAAGTTTTTCAAATAAGTACATACCTTGTCAAGATTTTGAAGAAGTTCAAAATGGAACAGTCAAAGAAAAGTTCTTGCCTGTGTTGCAAAAGGTGTGAAATTGAGTAAGACTCAAATACCGACCACAGCAGAAAATAGAAAAGAGAATGAAAGTCATTCCCTATACCTCAGTCAAAGGTTCTATAAAGTATGCTATGCTATGTACCAGACCTATTGTATACCTTGCTCTGAATTTGGCAAGGGAGTACAATAGTGATCTAGGAGTAGATCACTGGACATTGGTCAAGAACATCCTTAGTGAAGACTAAGGAAATATTTCTCGATTATGGAGGTGATAAAAGAGCCCGTCGTAAAGAGTTACATCGATGCAAGTTTTTTACACTGATCCAGATGACTCTAAGTCTCAATCTGGATACATATTGAAAGTGGGAGCAATTAGCTAGAGTAGCTCCGTGCAGAGCATTGTAGACATAGAAATTTGCAAAATACTTACGGCTCTGAATGTGACAGACCCGTTGACTAAAATTATCTCACAAGCAAAACATGATCACACCTTAGTACTCTTTGGGTGTTAATCACATAGCGATGTGAACTAGATTACTGACTCTAGTAAACCCTTTGGGTGTTGGTCACATGTCGATGTGAACTATGGGTGTTAACCACATATAGATGTGAACTATTGATGTTAAATCACATGGCGATGTGAACTAGATTATTGACTCTAGTGCAAGTGGGAGACTGAAGGAAATATGCCCTAGAGGCAATAATAAAGTTATTATTTATTTCCTTATTTCATGATAAATGTTTATTATTCATGCTAGAATTGTATTAACCGGAAACATAATACATGTGTGAATACATAGACAAACAGATAGTCACTAGTATGCCTCTACAAGACTAGCTCATTAATCGAAGATGGTTATGTTTCCTAACCATAGACATGTGTTGTCATTTGATTAATGGGATCACATCATTAGGAGAATGATGTGATTGACATGACCCATTCCGTTAGCTTAACACTTGATCGTTTAGTATGTTGTTAATGCTTTCTTCATGACCCATACATGTTCCTGTAACTATGAGATTATGCAACTCCCGTTTACGGAGGAACACTTTAGGTACTACCAAACGTCCACAACGTAATCGGGTGATTATAAAGGAGTACTACAGGTGTCTCCAAAGGTACTTGTTGGGTTGGCGTATTTCGAGATTAGGTTTTGTCACTCCGATTGTCGGAGAGGTATCTCTAGGCCTTCTCGGTGATACACATCACTTAAGCCTTGCAAGCATTACAACTAATGAGTTAGTTGTGAGATGATGTATTACGGAACGAGTAAAGAGACTTACGATAACGAGATTGAACTAGGTATTGGATACCGGCGATCGAATCTCGGGTAAGTAACATACCGATGACAAAGGGAACAACGATGTCGTTATGCGGTTTGACCGAAAAAGATCTTCGTGGAATATGTAGGAACCAATATGGGCATCCAGGTTCCGCTATTGGTTATTGACCGAGAATGGTTCTAGGTCATGTCTACATAGTTCTCGAACCCGTAGGGTCCGCACGCTTAACGTTTCGATGACAGTTCATTATGAGTTTATAAGTATTGATGCACCGAACGTTGTTCGGAGTCCCGGATGTGATCACGGACATGACGAGGAGTCTCGAAATGGTCGAGACATAAAGATTGATATATTGGAAGCCTACATTTGGACATCGGAAGTGTTCCGAGTGAAATCGAATTTCTGGAGTACCGGAGGTTACCGAACCCCCTGGGAACTACATGGGCCATAGTGGGCCTTGGTGGAAAGGAGAAAGGGCCAGCCCTAGGTGGCCGCGCCCCCCTTCCCCTAGTCCTATTAGGACTAGGAAAGGTGGGCCGCCCCCTCTCTCTCTTTCCCCCTCAGGAATCCTAATCCAACTAGGATTGGAGGAATCCTACTCCCGGAGAGTAGGACTCCCTTGCGCGCCTCCTCCCTTGGCGGCCACCTCCCCTTGGCTCCTTTATATACGGGCAGGGGCACCCCATGACACACAAGTTGATCTACGGATCGTTCCTTAGCCGTGTGCGGTGCCCCTTCCACCATATTCCACTTCGGTCATATCGTCAGAGAGCTTAGGCGAAGCCCTGCGCCGGAGAAGTCATATCGTCAGCGGAGCTTAGGCGAAGCCCTGCGTCGATGGAGCATCAACATCGTCCCACGCCGTCGTCTTGTGGAACTCATCCCGACACTTTGCTGGATCGGAGTCCGGGATCGTCATCGAGCTGAGCGTGTGCAGAACTCGGAGGTGCCGTCGTTCGGTGCTTGGATCGGTCGGATCGTGAAGACGTACGACTACATCAACCGCGTTGTTATAACGCTTCCGCTTTCGGTCTACGAGGGTACGTGGACAGACACTCTCCCCTCTCGTTGCTATGCCGTCACCATGGTCTTGCGTGTGCGTAGGAAATTTTTTGAAATTACTACGTTCCCCTACATCTGGTACATAGCATAGCATACTTTATAGAACCTTTGACTGAGGTATAGGGAATGACTTTCATTCTCTTTTCTATTTTCTGCTGTGGTCGGGATTTGAGTCTTACTCAATTTCACACCTTTTGCAACACAGGCAAGAACTTTTCTTTGACTGTTCCATTTTGAACTTCTTCAAAATCTTGACAAGGTATGTACTTATTTGAAAAACTTATCAAGCGTTTTTGATCTATCTCAATAGATCTTGATGCTCAATTTGTACGCAGCTTCTCCGAGGTCCTTCTTTGAAAAACTCCTTTCAAATACTCCTTTATGCTTTGCAGAATAATTCTACATTATTTCCGATCAACAATATGTCATTCACATATACTTATCAGAAATGCTGTAGTGCTCCCACTCACTTTTTTTTTTAAATACAGGCTTCTCCAAAAGTCTGTATAAACCCATATGCTTTGATCACACTATCAAAGCGTTTATTCCAACTCCGAGAGGCTTGCACCAGACCATAAATTGATCATTTGGAGCTTGCACACGTTGTTAGTACCCTTTGGATCGACAAAACCTTCTGGTTGCATCATATACAACTCTTCTTCTAGAAATCCATTCAAGAATGCAGTTTTTACATCCATTTGCCAAATTTCATAATCATAAAATGCGGCAATTGCTAACATGATTCGGACAGACTTAAGCATCGCTACGGGTGAGAAAGTCTCATCATAGTCAACCCCTTGAACTTGTCGAAAACCTTTCGCAACAAGTCGAGCTTTGTAGACAGTTACATTACCATCGGCATCAGTCTTCTTCTTAAAGATCCATTTATTTTCAATGGCTTGCCGATCATCGGGCAAGTCAACCAAAGTCCATACTTTGTTCTCATACATGGATCCCATCTCAGATTTCATGGCTTCCAGCCATTTTGCGGAATCTGGGCTCACCATCGCTTCTTCATAGTTTGTAGGTTCATCATGGTCTAGTAACATGACTTCCAGAACACGATTACCGTACCACTGCAGTGCGGATCTTACTCTGGAAGACCTCTGAGGTTTGGTAGCAACTTGATCTGAAGTTTCATGATCATCATCATTAACTTCCTCACTAATTGGTGTAGGAATCACTGGAACTGATTCCTGTGATGAACTACTTTCCAATAAGGGAGAAGGTACAATTACCTCATCAAGTTCTACTTTCCTCCCACTCACTTCTTTCGAGAGAAACTTCTGCTCTAGAAAGGATCCATCTTAGCAACAAATATCTTGCTTTCGGATCTGTGATAGAAGGTGTACCCAATAGTTACCTTTGGGTATTCTATGAAGACGCATTTCTCCGATTTGGGTTCGAGCTTATCAGGTGAAAACTTTTTCACATAAGCATCACAATTCCAAAATTTTATTAATCGACAGCTTAGGTTTTCTGCTAAACCATAGTTCATACGGTGTCATCTCAACGGATTTAGTTGGTGCCCTATTAAACGTGAATGCAGCTGTCTCTAATGCATAACCCCAAAACGATAGTGGTAAATCGGTAAGATACATCATAGATCGCACTATATCAAAATAAAGTACAGTTACGACGTTCGGACACACCATAACGTTGTGGTGTTCCAGGTGGCGTGAGCTGTGAAACTATTCCACATTGTTTTCATTGAAGACCAAACTCGTAACTCAAATATTCATCTCCACGATCAGATCGCAGAAACTTTATTTTCTTGTTGCGATGATTTTCCACTTCACTCTGAAATTCTTTGAACCTTTCAACTATTTCAGACTTATGTTTCATCAAGTAGATATACCCATATCTGCTCAAATCATCTTGTGAAGGTCAGAAAATAACGATACTTGCCACGAGCATCAACACTCATTGGATCGCATACATCGGTATGTATTATTTCCAACAAGTTTGTTGCTCGTTCCATTGTTCCGAACAACGGAGTTTCAGTCATCTTGCCCAAAAGGCACGGTTCGCAAGCATCAAACGATTCATAACCAAGTGATTTCGAAAATCCATCTTTATGGAGTTTCTTCATGCGCTTTACACCGATATGACCCCAAACGGCAGTGCCACATATAAATTGCACTATCATTATTAACTTTACATCTTTTGGTTTCATTAATATGTGTATCACACGATCGAGATCCAACAAACCATTTTCATTGGGTGTATGACCATAGAAGGTTTTATTCATGTAAACAGAACAATAATTATTCTCTAACTTACATGAATAACTGTATTGCAATAAACATGATCAAATCATATCCATGCTCAACGCAAACGCCAAATAACATTTATTTAGGTTCAACACTAATCTCGATAGTATAGGGAGTGTACGATGATGATCATATCAATCTTGGAACTACTTCCAACACTCATCGTTACTGCCCCTTCAACTAGTTTCTGTTTATTCTGTAACTCCTGTTTCGAGTTACTAATCTTAGCAACCGAACAAGTATCAAATACTCAGGGGCTACTATAAACACTAGTAAATCACACATCAATAACCTGTATATCAAATATACCCTTGTTCACTTTGCCATCCTTCTTATCCACCAAATATTTGGGGTATTTCCGTTTCCAGTGACCATTTCCTATGCAGTGTAAGTACTCAGTCTCAAGCTTAGGTCTAGACTTGGGCTTCTTCACTCGAGCAGCAACTTGCTTGCCGTTCCTTTTGAAGTTCCCCTTCTTCCCTTTGCCATTTTCCTTGAGACTAGTGGTCTTGTCAACCATCAACACTTGATGCTCTTTTCTTGATTTCTACCTTCGTCGATTTCAGCATCACGAAGAGCTTGGGAATTACTTTTGTCATCCCTTGCATATTATAGTTCATCACAGTTCTACTAACTTGGTGATGGTGACTAGAGAATTCTGTCAATCACTATCTTATCTGGAAGATTAACTCCCACTTGATTCAAGCGATTGAAGTACCCAGACAATCTGAGCACATGCTCACTAGTTGAGCGATTCTCCTCCATCTTTTAGCTACTTGTTGGAGACTTCATATCTCTCAACTCGGGTATTTGCTTGAAATATTAACTTCAATTCCTGGAACATCTCATATGGTCCATGACGTTCAAAACGTCTTTGAAGTCCCGATTCTAAGCCTTTAAGCATGGTGCACTAAACTATCAAGTAGTCATCATATTGAGCTAGCCAAACGTTTATAACGCCCGTGCATCTGCTCCTGCAATAGGTTTGTCACCTAGCGGTACATTAAGGACATAATTTTTCTGTGCAGCAATGAGGATAAACCTCAGATTACGGATCCAATCCGCATCATTGCTACTAACATTTTCAATACAATTTTCTCTAGGAACACATATATAAACATAGGGAAGCAACAACGCGAGCTATTGATCTACAACATAATTTGCAAAATACTACCAGGACTAAGGTCATGATAAATTTAAGTTCAATTAATCATATTAAAAAACTCCCACTTAGACAGACATCTCTCTAGTCATCTAAGTGATCACGTGATCCAAATCAACTAAACCATGTCCGATCATCACGTGAGATGGAGTAGTTTCAATGGTGAACATCACTATGTTGATCATATCTACTATATGATTCACGCTCGACCTTTCGGTCTCCGTGTTCCGAGGCCATATCTGTTATATGCTAGGCTCGTCAAGTTTAACCTGAGTATTCCGCGTGCGCAACTGTTTTGCACCCGTTGTAGATGGACGTAGAACTTATCACACCCGATCATCACGTGGTGTCTGGGTACTACGGACTTTGGCAACGGTGCATACTCAGGGAGAACACTTCTTGATAATTTCTAGTGAGAGATCATCTTATAATGCTACCGTCAATCAAAGCAAGATAAGATGCATAAAGGATAAACATCACATGCAATCAATATAAGTGATATGATATGGTCATCATCATCTTGTGCTTGTGATCTCCATCGCCGAAGCAAATCATGATCACCATCGTCCCCGGCGCGACACCTTGATCTCCATCGTAGCATCGTTGTCGTCTCGCCAACTATTGCTTCTACGACTATCGCTACTCCTTAGTGATAAAGTAAAGCAATTACATGGCGTTTGCATTTCATACAATAAAGCGACAACCATATGGCTCCTGCCAGTTGCCGATAACTCGGTTACAAAACATGATCATCTCATACAATAAAATATAGCATCACGTCTTGACCATATCACAACATGCCCTGCAAAAACAAGTTAGACGTCCTCTACTTTGTTGTTGCAAGTTTTACGTGGCTGCTACGGGCTGAGCAAGAACCGTTCTTACCTACGCATCAAAACCACAACGATAGTTTGTCAAATAGACTCCGTTTAACCTTCTCAAGGACGGGCGTAGTCATACTCGGTTCAACTAAAGTGAGAGAGACAGACACCCGCGGTCACCTTTAAGCAACGAGTGCTCGGAGCGGTGAAACCAGTCTCGCGTAAGCGTCTGGCGTAATGTCGGTCCGGGCCGCTTCATCTCACAATACCGCTGAACCAAAGTATGACATGCTGGTAGGCAGTATGACTTGTATCGCCCACAACTCACTTGTGTTCTACTCGTGCACATGACATCAACGCATAAAACCAGGCTCGGATGCCACTGTTGGGGGCGTAGTAATTTCAAAAAATTCCCTACGAACACGCAAGACCATGGTGATGGCATAGCAACGAGAGGAGAGTGTCCGTCCACGTACCCTCGTGAGACCGAAAGCGGAAGCGTTATAACAACGCGGTTGATGTAGTCGTCGTCTTCACGATCCGACCGATCCAAGCACCGAACGTCACGGCACCTCCGAGTTCTGCACACGTTCAGCTCGATGGCGATCCCGGACTCCGATCCAGCAAAGTGTCGGGATGAGTTCCGTCGGGGCAGACGGCGTGGTGACGATGTTGATGCTCCACCGACGCAGGGCTTCGCCTAAGCCCCGTGACGATATGACTTCTCCGGCGCAGGGCTTCGCCTAAGCTCCGCGACGATATGACCGAAGTGGAATATGGTGGAGGGGGGCACCGCACACGGCTAAGGAACGATCCGTAGATCAACTTGTGTGTCATGGGGTGCCCCCTGCCCCCGTATATAAAGGAGCCAAGGGGGAGGTGGCCGGCCAAGGGAGGAGGCGCACCAAGGGAGTCCTACTCCCTCCGGGAGTAGGATTCCCCCTCCAATCCTAGTTGGATTAGGATTCCCGGAGGGGGAAAGAGAGAGAGGGGGGCCGGCCCACCTTTCCTAGTCCTAATAGGACTAGGGAAGAAGCGGCCCACCTAGGGCTGGCCCTTTCTCCCTTTCCACCAAGGCCCACTATGGCCCATGTAGTTCCCGGGGTTCCGTAACCTCCGGTACTCGATAAATTCCGATTTCACTCGGAACACTTCCGATGTCCAAATGTAGGCTTCCAATATATCAATCTTTATGTCTCGACCATTTCGAGACTCCTCGTCATGTCCGTGATCACATCCGGGACTCCGAACAACCTTCGGTGCATCAATACTTATAAACTCTTAATGAACTGTCATTGAAACGTTTAGACTGCGGACCCTACGGGTTCGAGAACTATGTAGACATGACCTAGAACCATTCTCGGTCAATAACCAATAGCGGAACCTGGATGCCCATATTGGTTCCTACATATTCCACAAAGATCTTTATTGGTCAAACCGCATAACGACATACGTTGTTCCCTTTGTCATCGGTATGTTACTTACCCGAGATTCGATCGTCGGTATCCAATACCTAGTTCAATCTCGTTACCGGTAAGTCTCTTTACTCGTTCCGTAATACATCATCTCACAACTAACTCATTAGTTGTAATGCTTGCAAGGCTTAAGTGATGTGTATCACTGAGAAGGCCTAGAGATACCTCTCCGACAATCGGAGTGACAAAACCTAATCTCGAAATACGCCAACCCAACAAGTACCTTTGGAGACACCTGTAGTACTCCTTTATAATCACCCAGTTACGTTGTGACGTTTGGTAGTACCCAAAGTGTTCCTCCGGTAAACGGGAGTTGCATAATCTCATAGTTATAGGAACATGTATGGGTCATGAAGAAAGCATTAACAACATACTAAACGATCAAGTGTTAAGCTAACGGAATGGGTCATGTCAATCACATCATTCTCCTAATGATGTGATCCCATTAATCAAATGACAACACATGTCTATGGTTAGGAAACATAACCATCTTCGATTAATGAGCTAGTCTTGTAGAGGCATACTAGTGACTATCTGTTTGTCTATGTATTCACACATGTATTATGTTTCCGGTTAATACAATTCTAGCATGAATAATAAACATTTATCATGAAATAAGGAAATAAATAATAACTTTATTATTGCCTCTAGGGCATATTTCCTTCAAAGTGAGAGGGGAGATGAAGGACTTATCAGACGCCGCCAAAACCTGAAGCCCACTGATGGCCTTCGCCCATGCTAGAAGCCCTTATCTTGCAGGCAAAGGCCGCTGCTACACGTCGCTCGTTATCAAACTCTGGCGGCGAAGGTGGCGAATGGGCTCGCTCCAGCGAAGGAGCCCGCTGCGTCGCCATGTTACTGCTACCGAGCCAGTTGTCCACCTCCAAGAAGCCACCACCATTGCCTCCCGTCCCGGCGCTGCCTGTCGTATCGTCCTTGTCTCTAGTTTTAGCCTCTGCTGCCATGGATCGAGAGAGAGAGAGAGAGAGAGAGAGAGAGAGAGAGAGAGAGAGAGAGAGAGAGCGAGCGAGCAGGGGGGCGAAAAGAGGAACTGGAAACAAAGGGATAGAGGAAGGGGCTGACCTAATGGCCATCAACCACCTCGCCGTCTGGTTTGACCGACGTAGCACCTGGCCAGTGGGCTAGGATCTAACAAATCATGTTAACTGCCGCAAAACGGTCGTTTGTGTTTATTGAGAAAATTTACAAGCAAAGTGGTGGATTTTTGGGACGCGCTAGAAATGTGGTGGCAAATTCGGACACAAACTTCAAATGTGGTGGTTTTTTGCAATTCACTCCCTGTCGCCCTGTCCAAAAAAACACCAGTTGTGAGGAGTCTGTCGGACTATGCCAGACGGGTGCATTAGTGAGCATGTATTTTTTCCTACTTGAATGCTTTTGTTATTTACAATTTTCAACATTATCAATCAACATGAACATTTTCTTATGTACTAACAATTTTTTTAAAATTTGTCAACTATTTTGAAATTTCAAATTCTGTATGAAAATTTTACTAACTTGAACACTTCTTGAAAATTATTATCAAATTCTCAACAATTGATAAAAAATTTGAACAAAAAATTGCAAACCGCATACTTTTTTTAATATTTATCATTTTTTAAACGCAAAATATTATTAAATTTGTGAACACAAATCCTAACATGGCATCATTTTCTAAATTTGTAAGCACTATTTGAAAGCAAGAACATTTCTGATATTTCATAGAAAGGTTTGCATATATGAAAAAAAATCGTGTTTCCAAAACTAGTTGAAATTAAAAAAAAAATATTTTTCAAGATGTTTGGGTTTTAAGAAAACATTTCAAAAATTACAAAAAGATTTCAGCTATAATACCCCCTCGGTCGTACATTGTATGTTTTATTTGGTACAGTACGATCATACTAGTTTATAAGTATCTGTGTTCCATATACATTAGTGGAACTGGTTTGTTGTAGTGGCGACGAACTCGCTCAAAGCCGCTGGATGTCCCTAGTTCGATGCATAGCAGGCACGTGAACCTTTTTTTATTACAATTATTGCTGTTATAATAATGATCATTATGTTTTTATGTCTGTATTTTATTTTAACGACATCCCTCTCTCTAAACATGCGGACATGATTCTTGATATTGGTTTTCGTTTAAGGACAAGCGAGGTCTAAACTTGAGGGAGTTAATACGTCCATTTTGCATCATGTTTTATTACTGTTATTTTGAGTGTTTTTATTCATTATAGCACTTTCGGGAGTAATTATAATGCCTTTGCTCTCATAATTTATGAGGTTTATACAAAGATGGAGAATACCAGCAGTTGGAATTCTAGACTTGAAAATGCATAGCAGAGATACATATTCTGTACGTCTCCAAATGAGCTGAAAATTTACGGAGATTTATATTAAAATAAATAAAAAAATATTGGAGTCAAAAAGTACCAGAGGGGGCCACCCAAGTGCCCACAAGGCACGAGGGCGCGCCAGCCCCCCGGCGCGCCCTGGTTGGTAGTGGGCCACCCAGCCCACCTCTGGTGGCCATCTTCTGGTATATATTCACTTTTTACCTAGAAAAAAAATAAGGAGATGACTTTTGAGACGAAGCGCCGCCGTCTTGAGGCAAAACCTGGGCAGGAGCACTTTTGCTCTTCGGTGGAGCGATTCCTCTGGGGATACTTCCCTGCGGGAGGGGGAAATCGAAGTCATCGTCATCAAAAACAACCCTCTCATCGTGGGAGGATCAATCTTCAACAACATCTTCATCAGCATCATCTCATATCAAGCCATAGTTCATCTCTTGTATTCGATCTTTGTATCAAAACCTCATATTGGTACCTGTGAGTTGCTAGAAGTGTTGATTACATCTTATAGTTGATGCTAGTTGGTTTATTTGGCGGAAGATTATATATTCAGATCCATTATGCTATTCAATACCTCTCTAATCTTGAACATGAATATGCTTTGTGAGTAGTTACGTTTTTTCTTGAGGACATGAGAGAAGTCTTGTCATAAGTAATTATGTGAATTTGATATTTGTTTGATATTTTGATGATATGTATGTTGTGATTCCCTTAGTGGTCCCATGTGAACGTCGACTACACGACACTTCGCCATCCTTGGGCCTAAGGGAATGCATTATGGAGTAGTTATTAGATGATGGGTTGCGAGAGTAACAGAAACTTAAACCCTAGTTTATGCGCTATTTCCTAAGGGGCTGATTTGGATCCTTATGTTTAATGCTATGGTTAGATTTTATCTTAATTTTTCTTTCATAGTTCTGGATGCTTGCGAGAGGGAGTAATCATAAGTGGGAGGCTTTTTCAAGTAAGAACATCACCCAAGCACTGGTCCACCCACATATCAAATTATCAAAGTAGTGAACGCGAATCAAACCAACATGATGAAAGTGACTAGATGAAATTCCTTTATATACTCAAGAACGTTTTGCTTATTACAAGAGACCGTTCCGACCTGTTCTTTGCCACAAAAGGATTGAGCTACCTTGTTGCACCTATTGTTACTATTGCTACTCATTACTTATTACAAATTATCTTGCTATCAAACAACTTGTTAACGCAATTTTAGTGCTTGCAGAAATTACCTTACTGAAAACCACTTGTCATTTCTTTCTGCTTCTCGTTGGGTTCTACACTCTTACTTATCGAAAGGACTACGATTGACCCCCTATACTTGTGGGTCATCACTAAACATGAGTATTGCGATCGTTGCGATACTTAACCCAATACCTTACGACACGAGCTGACAACAGCCATGCACCAGATGTGTTCGTGTTTCCGATGGCACCTGTCTCTTTCTAGAGGATTCGTGGCATGTCAAGGGTAAGGTAATTCGATTTGCATCGAATTAAACCACATGCTCCACCGCTTGTATGGGCCCTTGTCAATTCCTTTGAGTTTCATTCCTGTGAATGTACTCCATAGGCGGGTACTTTGAGTGTTAGCTCATAGGTCGAGTCACAGAACACTTAGTATCCATCCTTTACAGCTAGGACTACTGACTACTGGGGTCGCCAATCCCATTTGCTTCCCTAGCCTTGTTCTCAATGTAAGCCATTGGTGCTCTTTTCAATCTCAATGCATTTCACCGCTCAGCCGGAAATCCTACCATACTCTAGCTTGGTAATTTCCGCCGCATGTCCATGGTTGAGACCTACTAACATATAACAAGCCTAGCCACACAAATGGCCAGGTCACCATGCTAGTTTAATTGAAAAGAGCAAATTTTGTGTATCTAATTGGATGGTTTCAAATTTGAATATTTAATTGCAAAAAAATGCAAATCATTGATATTTATAAGATCAAGACTATTGAAAAAAACATTTACAAGATCAACATTTTTTGACGAAAATAATCCAGATTTGTTATCAAAGTTCATTGGAAGTACAAAGCACCTTAAACATAATAAAAATTACATTGAGATTCCAAGAGCACCGAACGACCACTACCATCGTCAGAACGAGCCGTTGATGCGTCGCTGTCGCCGCTCCCCTACCGGAGCTAGCTTGACCTTGTCGATGACAGCTGGGAAGTCTTCATGCACGTGCCCCTAAGGACCAGCGCCCTGGAGCCGCATTTGTCATCGTTGAACCCTTGAATAAATATGAAACACTTGACACCGAATCTAGCCATATAGCGAGAAACGCTAACCTCACCGTCCCAAGGAGACGATAGGAATCTACGTCGGAGCTCCGTTGACCACGTCCAGATGGACGAACTTGAGAAGGATCCAATCCCGGAAGACAAACTCAAAGAAGATGCGTCGCCATCCGCCCGAGCGACGCACTTGCGAGGACTAAAAACCCAAACCTAAACTACTAACCAGGCTGGAGGCACCGGGATTCCCCTCCCCACCACCGGCCACCGTAGCGGCAGGCAGAGGGGAGGCGAATCCACGGGCTCACTGGCGAAGACTAGAGGGAAGAGTTTACCCTAGCCGCCAAGGGATAGGGGAGGGAGGGAGAAACCCTAGATCATGTAAATATATTGGTGTTAGTTTACAAGATCAACGTTAACGGTGCAAGTGCATGGCTTCCAATGGAACATCAGTCTAGTGGGGCCACGTTAAGTCAAGTGGCCGACGTGCTCAGACGCATTAGGTTTGGAGAAAGTGAAAATTTTAATTACGTTGGCACCAACAAGCGCCCTGCTCGTGCGATGGGGTCGCTGTCCTGACCAGCTAAACCCCCTTTGTCCAAACTCCCTTTGTCCCATAACGTGCTTCTTTGGTGAAAATCTATGAAAAAGACTGGGGTGCATGTGCCGGGTCACAAGTTTTGGAAGCAATCATGGCTGTACCCACCCACATGTACATAGGTACGTATATGTATACCCTTCAACTTTTGGATGCCCGTTTTGAGATTATATATACTTAGTAGTAAGAGAGATTCTGTATGCGGGTCCGATTTTGTTGGGAATTAATTACGGTGAAGTCCTTTTTTTACTGTATGCATACTTGTGTGTTCTTGACAAAAATGTTTACTTCATTTAATATTTTCTGACATATCTAGCCCAGAAGTTGTTACTATTACATTACGAGAGAATATCACATGAAACCCAAGTTTTAAAGAAAATTTCATGGAAACCACGTTTGCAAGTTTCGAAAAAAACTGTAAAAGTTGCAGGATGTTAAGAGGGTGATGCTGTACTTCCATGTAAAATTTCAAGTTCATACGAATTACCATTTGCGAGTTACGAAAAGAAAAAATTAAGCAACAAATAGTGCATTTCCTATTCATTGCTGATTTTGTTTTTTTTCTTCCTCATAGATAGTAACGAATTTGAACTTGAGAATTTCACATGCTAATAGAACGTCACATTCTTGAGGTCACCAAAACTTGGTTTTCATGTAGGTATTCTCCCCTACATTATTGTGTTGTACCCCGTCCGTCTCCCAATCCCATTCTCTTGACGTCACCAAAACTTGGTTTTTCTCCCCTACATTTTTTTTGAGGCAAATTCTCCCCTACATTATTGTATTGTACCCCGTCCGTCTCCCAATCCCATTCTCTTGGGCCCGGCCGTGTAAGAAAGAAAATTGACGTCCCGAACACCCCTCCTTTATCCGGAGCGCAACACGCAGCAGCAGGAGGCCGGTCGAGGTGGCTTTTTCCTGTCAAAATGCAAAGCTCCTGCCTAGCTAGGACCCGCGCTTGTCTTATGCTAGGTAGCCAAGAATGTAGTACGTCGTTTTCAATTTCAAGCGCGTGGTGCCATCCATGCATGCATACCTGCCCATGCATGCATGAATGGAAATGAAGTGGACGCGCTATAGACTCCGAAACGGAAACCTGGGCCAGCCGCTTGCTTTTGTGCTGCTTCGCCCGCAATAAGGGTGAATGATTGGCAGTAGTGAGGGAGCGGTATATTAAAATCCGACCGCTGAATTTCAACCTCCTGTTCTCAGTACCTGATCGGAGACACCTGCCCGAGCCGTCGTCCTCGTCTTCTTCGTCGCAGGACCCAGAGGCGTAGCTAGCATAGAAGCATTGGGTGCAAATGACACCAACAAAATTTTAATTGATAACGTAGCGCTTTACATGTACTTGATGCCTGAACCCAACAAGAAATCATGTTTGAACCCATTGACTACCTAGCTGCATTAGACAAAAAACCTTTTAGTCCATATATTCAGTGCAAGTGTGCAAGCCCAAATAAAATAAATCAATTTGGTAGCTCGCAGCTGGCTAGACGCATGATCTTCAGATTGAGTTGCTTCACCGCCGCAATGGACAGAAGTAAATAAATCTATTTTTGTGAATGGAAAATAAATCTGAATACTCTCGTCACCTTCATCGCCCTCACGCTGACATACGGCATATGTCAGCAGCAAGCCGGCATAGAAAATATCCGTATTATCTCTCTCACCGCCCTCACGCTGGCAACCAGCAGCGGCAAGCCGACAATTGCTATTCAAAATATTATTACACGCGATAGCATATCCTGTCCCGCTTGTACAAGTCTTATCCGACCTTAATTATATGATAGCTTTTTTTGTCAAACCTTGATCTACTCCCTCCGTTCCTAAATATTTATCTTTTTGGAGATTTCAAATGGACTACCACATACGGATGTATATAGACATATTTTAGAGTATAGATTCACTCATTTTCCTCCATATGTAGTCACTTGTTGAAATCTCTAGAAAGACAAATATTTAGAAACGGAGGGAGTAGTATGGAACAACATTTTGCAAAAAGGATGGTCATTATATCATGATAAATATAATAAATCATGTACTTCAAGGCCACCCTTATAGGCAAGCAAACAAATGATGCGCTACTCCTAGTCCCACATAGCCTTTTATTCAGATAGAATCTGGTTTAAATTAATTGTCATATTATGACTAATCCGAAGGGAATCCAAGAATACATAAAAAGTTTTAGTAAAGTAAGATTGAGATTAGGAGAAGAGTTATGTGTTGTCTATAATGTCAGGAGCTTACTAAACTGGCTGAGTTTTATCGAGATGATTTTGATTCAGATAAACTGCATGATGTTGGTCCTGATGGAATTACCGATATTTAATGGTGCAAGGCAAGTAAACATACTCCTTTTACTTTGGTCTATCAACCTGCAAAGCTAGTATTGATATTGCTAGTTTCCATGGAATTAATTGACCAGTGCTTTTGATATATGATTGTTGTCAACAAAATATGTAATAAAATGGGTGATCAATCAAAGAGTGGTTTTCTAATTTGCTAATGGATGAGATTTTTCTTACTATTAGTAAGTAGTAACGATGAAAGATCAAAGAAACTTGGAAATGGTAGTGACTCTACATGTTCCGCTTAATTGTACTTATTTACAACTTAAGAAATTAACATGTCATTTTGCTTTGTTTACAAGGAATACCTTATCTAACTACCTATGAAAGTCAAAGTTGTGCGTTTGACTACTTTATCTGAAACGTTTGAAAAGGGGTTTTATGTTTTCATTCAACTGATATTTACTCATCATGTAGTTTTATGTAACAATTATATGTGGTATGATGTTTCAGTTCCTTATGTTGTCCTTTGAGTGTTAGTATGAGGTTGTAAAACTAATCTGAGGTAGACCTATGTACATATCATCCCGGGGGCATTAGCCTCCACCGTGGTCAGATTTTTGGGAGAGCTTACCTGGATTTATTAGCACCCTCTACCACTGCAGACAATCGTTAGTTCATGTCCAAATCCTTAGTGAACCCATTGGCAAAACTTCCTGGCTCCGCCCCTGGCAGGACCTCCGACGCCGCCCTCATTGCCACCGGCACCCCCATCAACACCACCACCTCCACCCAAGAACAAGACATCCAATACACCATGTTGCGTGCCTTCCCGTCCGACGGCGCCAAGCACTGCTACGCGCTCCCCTCGCCACCCGCGCGCGCTACCTTGTCCGCGCAACCTTCCTCTACACCGGCTTCGACGGCAACGGTGCCTTCCGGAGTTCGACCTCTACCTCGGCGCCACCCACTGGTCCCCCCTCGCCGTCTACGACGGCGACAGCGCCTTCCCGGAGTTCGACCTCTACCTCGGCGCCACCCGCTGGTCCCCCGTCGCCGTCTACGACGGTGCACGCCTCGTCACCATGAGGCCGTCGTCTGGCGCAGTCCTCCACCGTCTCCGTCTGCCTCTCCATCGCCACCACCGGCCGGCCGTTTATCTCCACCCTTGAGCTCAGGCCGCTCAACGGGTCGCTCTACCGCACCGACGCCGAGGCCCGAGCCTTCCTCGCCCTCGCCGCCCGCATCAACTTCGGTGCCCCCTCGCCAGATCCCGTCAGGTACTACACGTCCGCTTCTTCTTCTTCTCTTGATTTGAACATGCAATCTTCTTTCAGTTGCTATTCTTCCCACAAATCACTGGATTCATAGAGTATATGCCTACATGCCAAATGGTGATTTTTTTTCTTTCACACAAGTAAATTGTGGTCAACCAATTTAACCCAAAATGTAATTTTGTCATCTCCAGCAAAGTAGTTTTTTTTTGGGTCTAGGAACCAGTCAAGCTAATATTATTATCCTCCTTAAGATTTGGAATGCCCAGGCCACCAGAATCCTTGATCTTACAAACCGTGCCCCAATGGGTCAAGTGATGTTTTTGGTTTACCATCAACAATCCCAAAAACACAGGGAGTTTCATAACAAAGAGCAAGTAACAAGGGATTTTGACAAACTGCTAGCCTGAATAAGAACCCATTTTCCTCCAAAACATGACATTTCTCATCTCTTCCCCACAAAAAGGTTTCCATAATGAATTCTACTCTAGATCAGAGAGCAGACCAGAGTTTTTACAAATAAAAAAGGTCGAACCAACAAGGTGGATGTTGGTCTTAGGTTCATAGCCAAACAAACTCACCATTTTTCCTTTTAACCACTGTCACAACACATAATTTATGTCGAGCAACCAGTAAGGTTTCAAACGTTTCCTTGTTAAAACCCGACCAAGGTAAGGTTCCACCATCAGAATCAGTTTTTCCAATGAAAATCCTCTCAACATTCCATAACAGACACATCATGGAGGGATTTGATTTCTATGTAACAAGTCACAAGCCTTTCTGTTTGTAATTACACTTATCCATTTACCATCAGGCAGTTGGCAGGGATTCATCCATAACATCAGATTTTTACATATCATCCCGGGGGGTGGGGGGGGGGGGGCATTAGCCCCCACCTTCGTCAGATTTTTGGGAGAGCTTACCTGGATTTATTAGCACCCTCTGCCACCGCAGACAATCGTTAGTTCATGTCCAAATCCTTAGTGAACCCATTGGCAAAACTTCCTGGCTCCGTCCCTGAGCAGCACCACAAGGTCCACAACGTCCCCTCGCCTCACCGCAGTCCACGGTCAGCGCGATACTAGACTAGAGGGCAACAGGGGAAGCCAGCCGCCATGGTCTCGCCTACCTGACAGACAGCGCCGCCGTGACGGGGTCCCAGGGGAGCAGCGGTGCCGTCGAGGCGGCGGGAGGAGGGGGATGGGGGAGAGCAGCGAGGACAGCCTCCTGATCCGCCTGGAACCCGTTGGCGGGGTGGGCGAGCTCGATTTGTTCTTCCCAAAATGACCTCAGGACTTAATTTAGAGGCTGCGTGCGCGTAGCTAGCTGTCCTTGTGTTTTTCGAAGAGTAGAAACTTTGTGACCCCAGATGCCTAGCTACTAGTAGCTGCCCCTTCCTAAATCAAAATGACCAGGTGCCCCTTCATAAAGCATACACTATATATACTCAGAGAAAATTGGTGTCCTGTGCTGTGCTGTGCACCCCATGTGCATGTCCAGCGACACACGGATACGACATGGATTTGGTACGAGTGAGGTAAAGTGGAGTGGCTAGGGCGGATTGAGGCAAGATCGGGCGGGCAGGGATAAAGCAACAGCAGACTGGTCGGGCGGATTTAGTGACTAAATTCCTTTTATTTAGGTTTTTTTAGATGAGGTGATTGATTCATGTTGTTTCTTTGTTTCCTTTTATACGGCCCTTTTGTAGCTGTAGGCCCATGCAGGCTTTCCAAATATCCTCCCTCCATTCCTAAATATAAGTCTTTTTAGATATCCCAACAAGTGACTACATACAAAACAAAATGAGTGAATCTATACTTTAAAATATGTCTATGTATATCTATCCGTATGTTGTAGTCCATTTGCAATGTCTAAAAAGGCTTATTTTTAGGAACGGAGGGAGTATAAGGTAGCTAGAAATTTATCTCTGTACCTCTAATTTATATATGTAAAAAGACTTATATCTAGAAACAGAGGAAGTATTATTCATTAGTAATGAATATGATGTTGGTTCTGGTTTTAAAGTTATGCAACCTCTAATTTATTACATTTTTGCAGCTAACTAGTTTTCATGCATGTTTTTGTTATTATCGTCTCAGATGGATCGCCGAGACTACTTCTTGTTGGTGTCGAGGGTGGCATGCACGGTCCTGGCGGTGGCGGCCTTCGTCATTGCGCCGATGGACTCTCCCAGCTCCACGCTGATCATTGAGGGTTTCATGTAAGTACCACATATAATTGGTTACGTAATCCCCCTCCCCACCCCGCGCGCGCAAATGAATGATATTATCAAACTGACATGGTCTCGTTGTGCGCAAATGCAAATCAACAGGGCTGTGAAGGCGACGACCCTCTTCGCGATCTTCATGTGCTCGTGCTTCCTTCTCCTGCACATCGGCAACCTACGTGGGTGGCAGTGGCTGCAGGACGGACCGGACGGCCAAGCCCACTACTCCTACCCGATGGTCGTCTGCGAGTGGGTATGTGCATCTGTTTTTTTCCAATAAAGGATAATATATGAATATCAAGATGATATCAATATGATACATGCACTTGCTCAATTGGCCTTGAACTAAAGACATATTAAACATGTCATTAGCCCATGTTAGACTGCTATATCATGCGTGCACACCTTTTTTTAACACGGTACAATCACACATGCTCACATACATGCATATACACTTAGCCCTATAAGCACATCATGCATACACACTTGACTCACTAATCATCACGTATATGTGCAGATCTTTCCGCCCGTGCAGCTGGGGGCGGGGGCGGCCGTGCAGGGCGTCATCATCAACCATAGCTTTAGACGGACCTGTGTCGGCGAGATGCGGACCTTATGCCGAAGACACGAGATCGCCACCGTCCTCGCCTTTGTCATGGGGTGCCTTTGCATCCTTAATGCGGTGGTGCTTCTCCATGCCCGGGTGACGGCCAACCAGCCCCATCTGCTAGAGATTCTGGCGGGCAACCTTCCCCCTCCCGGAGCAGGAGCAAGAGGGGGCAGAGCAGACGTGTGAGTGCGTTTGGGGAGTTGCATGACTTGAGCGTGATGCAATCGGACTCGTGTCTTGATTGTGGTGTGATGTGATGTGATGTTGTTGTCATGACTTGACTTGTACACAACTACTGTGTGGTGTGTGCACTAGTTTCTATTGACACATCTTATATGATCACGCAAATAAAATCACTCCCAGCGCACGGTTAAGTATTCTACAGACAAATTGATTGGTGTTTAACATCATTTACACTCCAAACGTAGGAGAAACTGCCTAGAGGTATTGGTGTGTCATCTATTGGCAAACTGCAACATATAGGTTTTTCTTATGCTAGTTGAAGCCCGAATAAAGCTGATAGGTGGTGCGATCCATTTATGGACTGGTGCAAGCCTCTCAGAGTTGAAATAAACGCTTTGATAGTGTGATTAAAGTATATGGTTTTATACAGACTTTTGGGGAAGCCTGTATTTACAAGAAAGTGAGTTGGAGCTCTATAGAATTTCTAATATTATATGTGGATGACATATTGTTGATTGGAAATGATACAGAATTTTTGGATAGCATAAAAGGATACTTGAATAAGAGTTTTTCAATGAAAGACCTCGGTGAAGCTGCTTACATATTAGGCATCAAGATCTATAGAGATAGATCAAGACGCTTAATTGGACTTTTACAAAGCACATACCTTGATAAAGTTTTGAAGAAATTCAAAATGGATCAGTCAAAGAAAGGGTTCTTGCCTGTGTTACAAGGTGTGAAGTTGAGTCAGACTCAATGCCCGACCACTGTAGAAGATAGAGAGAAAATGAAATTCATTCCCTATGCTCCAGCCATAGGTTCTATCATGTATGCAATGTTGTTTACCAGATCTGATGTGTGCCTTGTTATAAGTATTGCAGGGAGGTACCAAAGTAATCCTGAGTGGAGCACTGGACGGCGGTCAACATCCTGAAATACCTGAAAAGGACTAAGGATATGTTTCTCCTTTATAGGGGTGACAAAGAGCTCGTTGTAAATGGTTACGTCGATGCAAGCTTTGACACTGATCCGGTTGACTCTAAGTCGCAATCCGGATATGTATTTATATTGAATGGTGGAGCTGTCAGTTGGTGCAGTTCCAAGTAGAGCGTCGTGGCAGGATCTACGTGTGAAGCGGAGTACATAGCTGCTTCGGAAGCATCAAATGAAGGAGTCTGGATGAAGGAGTTCATACCCGATCTAGGTGTTATACCTAGTGCATCAGGTCCAATAAAAATCTTGTGTGACAATACTGGTGCAATTGCCTTGGCAAAGAAATCCAGATTTCACAAGAGAACCAAACACATCAAGAGACGCTTCAATTCCATCCGGCATCAAGTCGCGGAGGGAGACATAGAGATTTGCAAGATACATACGGATCAGAATGTTGCAGGCCCATTGACTAAGCCTCTTCCACGAGCAAAACATGATCAGCACCAAGACTCCATGGGTGTTAGAATCATTATCGTGTAATCTAGATTATTGACTCTAGTGCAAGTGGGACACTGAAGAAAATATGCCCTAGAGGCAATAATAAAGTTGTTATTTATATTTCCTTATATCATGATAAATGTTTATTATTTATGCTAGAATTGTATTAACCGGAAACTTAGTACATGTGTGAATACACAGACAAAACATAGTGTCCCTAGTATGCCTCTACTTGACTAGCTCGTTAATCAAAGATGATTATGTTTCCTAACCATAGACATGTGTTGTCATTTGATAAACGGGTCACATCATTAGGAGAATGATGTGATGGACAAGACCCATCCGTTAGCTTAGCATTATGATCGTTATAGTTTCATTGCTACTGCTTTCTTCATGACTTATACATGTTCCTCAGACTATGAGATTATGCAACTCCTGAATACCGGAGGAACACCTTGTGTGCTATCAAACGTCACAACGTAACCAGGTGATTATAAAGATGCAATACAGGTGTCTCCGAAGGTGTTTGTTGGGTTGCCATAGATCGAGATTAGGATTTGTCACTCCATGTATCGGAGAGGTGTCTCTGGGCCCTCTCGGTAATGCTCATCACTATAAGCCTTGCAAGCAATATGACTAATGAGTTAGTTGCTGAATGAAGCATTACGGAACGAGTAAATAGACTTGTCGGCAACGAGATTGAACTAGGTATGATGATACCGATGATCGAATCTCGGGCAAGTAACATACCAATGACAAAGGGAACAACGTATATTGTTATGCGATTTGACCGATAAAGATCTTCGTAGAATATTTAGGAGCCATATGAGCATCCAGGTTCCGCTATTGGTTATTGATCAGAGATATATCTCTGTCATGTCTACATAGTTCTCGAAACTGTAGGGTCCGCACGCTTAACATTCGATGACGATTTGTATTATGAGTTATGTGTTTTGATGACCGAAGTTTGTCTGGAGTCCCGGATGAGATCACGGACGTGACGAGGAGTCTCGAAATGGCTGAGACATAAACATTGATATATTGGAAGGCTATATTCGGACATCAGAATGGTTCCGTAGAAGTTCGGGTATTTTCCGGAGTACTGGGAGGTTACCGGAACCCCCCGGAGAGTTGATGGGCCTTAGTGGACCTCAGTGGGAAGAAGAGGCAGCGGCCAGGAGGTGGCGCCCCCCCCCCCCCCCCCTCGACCGAATTGGACAAGGGATTGGGGGCGCGGCCCCCCTTCTCCCTTCCTCCCTCCTTCTCCTTGAAGTGGAATCTTACCAGGACTTGGAGTCCTAGTAGGACTCCCCTCTCCCAGCGCGCCTAGCAAGGGCCGGCCGGCCTCCCCCTCCCTCCTTTATATACGGGGGCAGGAGGGCACCCTAGGACACACCAAGTTTTGCCTTAGCCGTCTGTAGTGCCCCCCTCCACAGTTACACACCTCGATCATATCGTCGTAGTGCTTAGGTGAAGCCGTGCGCCGGTAACATCATCATCACCATCGCCACACCGTCATGCTGACGGAACTCACCCTCATCCTCAACTGGATCAAGAGCACGAGGGACGTCATCGAGCTGAACGTGTGCTGAACGCAGAGGTGCCGTACGTTTGGTACTTGGATCGGTTGGATCACAAAGACGTTCGACTACATCAACCACGTTAATAAACGCTTCCGCTTTCGGTCTACGAGGGTACGTGGACACACTCTCCCGTCTCGTTGTTATGCATCTCCTAGATATATGTTGCATGATCGTAGGATTTTTTTTTTTTGAAATACTACGTTCCCCAATAGTGGTACGGTGGTCAAAATCTTCGGGAGATTATATAATGAATTTTTACCGACTATAAGAAGTATCGTGCAAGAAAACAGAGTCCGGAGGGCACACGAGGTGGCCACAAGGACAGGGGGCGTGCCCAGGGGGGTAGGGCGCGCCCTCCACCCTCATGGTGGCCTCTTGTCTCTTTCGGACTACTTTTAATTTTCCTATTTTTTAAATATTCCAAAACAGAGAAAATTATCATTGGAAACGTTTTGGAGTCGGTTTACTTACCATACCACATACCTATTCCTTTTCGGAGTCTGAAACGTTCTGGAAAGTGACCCTTATGTACACCTTCGGTGTTACGGTATCAATTATATTGGTCTCGACATTTATGGGAGTACCTGAGATATAATTTTTGATTCTTTGACCGTTTACACCTTTGGATTTGTGCCTTTGGCGTTGTTGATTTTTATGGCACTGGAACGATAGACATCCTCGATAATGTAGGGGCCTTCCCATTTAGAGAGAAGCTTTCCTACAAAAAATCTTAAACGATAGTTATATAGCAAAACATGATCACCTACATTAAACTCACGCTTTTGTATCCTTTTGTCATGCCTTCTTTTAACTTTTTCTTTAAACAACTTGGCATTTTCATAGGCTTGGGTTCTCTATTCATCAAGCGAGCTAATGTCAAACAACATCTTTTCACCGGCAAGTTTGAAATCATAATTGAGCTCTTTAATAGCCCAATATGCCTTATGCTCTAGTTTTAGAGGCAAGTGACATACTTTTCCATAAACCATTTTATACGAAGACATACCCATAGGGTTCTTATAAGCAGTTCTATAAGCCCACAATGCATCCTCTGCCTCCTATAAATGGAGCGCAACAAACACCAGAGTCCAGAGGCCATCGTAGCTCCGTCAAAGCAAGGTCCAATGACAGATGGATACGGTATGTGGTGATTTCAATCGATTTAGAGCATCTACCCCACCATCTCTATAGGACAAGGCGTGTTTTTAGGACGTAGGTGGGCAAAAAATGAGTTAAATGTAGCGGAGGTCCTAAAAGTTTCAGCGAGATGTCACTTTAGTCTCAATTCTTTCAAAATGCACCATTAGATCGTTATCATTTAGTAAGTGGTTCACCAGAGGTCCTTTTTTCACACGCGCCCGCTTACCTACCCACGTGGCACAATGACCCGTGCCACGTCGATAGAGGGCCCAACCGTCTGGCAAGAAAAATTCTAGAGGTCCTGAAAATTTCTGGGCAGTGTGACATTAGTCCTACTTCTTTCAAAATGCATGTTTAGATCCTAATTCTATAGTAATTGGTTCCCCCAAGGTCCTTTTTTGCACGACCGATCGCTGGTGTGTTTGGTTGCGCATTGACCCGCGCCGCGTCGACTTAGGGTCACTAGCAGATGAGGAACATTGCAAAAAAGAACTATTTTTATCGTCCTGTAGCTATGTGATTTCCGCTACTCTTCCACAAACACTAGTTGTAGGCATTGATTTAGTTTGATTTGCACTATTTAATTAAGGTTCTCAAAACACTTGCCCTGATTTGAGGCTAGGCGGTAGGAGCTTGTGGAGGAGGCAGCGCTACTGAGATGTTGCAACGCTCCTCTTCGTCACCCGCTTCCCTACCGAGGAGCTTGCTACCCCAACCATGGCAACGGTGTGGGCACAAGAGAGATAGAGAGAGAGAGCGAGGGGAGTTGGGGAATGTCCAGAGGGGGCTTTACAAGGAGCTTCCTGTAAAAAAAAACAGCAGCCGCAACGACCTCTAATTTGACGTGGCATGGGTGAGCGCGTAACAGAAGCAGGTCATCAAAAGATCGTGCAAAAAAGGACCTCAGGTGAACCACTTACTACAGAATTAGGACCTCAATGTGCATTTTGAAAGAAGTAAGACTAAAGTGACACTGCCCAGAAATTATTAGGACCTCCAATGTATTTTTCTTGCCTGGAGGTTGGGCCATCAGTAGACGTGGCATGGCTCAATGCGCCACGTGGGCAGATCAGCAAGCGCTCGTGAAAAAAAAGGACCTCGTGTGAACCAGAATTGATACCTAAAGTTGCATTTTGGAAGAATCAGGACTAAAATGACACCCGATGAAACTTTTAGGACCTCCCATGCATTTAACTCGCAAAAAACCCTCTCCAACAGTAGCCCAATAGCAAAAAAGTTTGTTAAAAAAGAATTGGGCAGCCCAAAGAAAGGCCCAGCATGCGGCAAATATGTGGTGCATGCCAAAAAATGCGAGGCCGCAAACACCGGGAGGTCCTAGTCGGCGCCTTAAGCGCCCGAAACGAAACTAGCGCTCACAGGAGAACCTACTGGGCCGGTGGGGATCGAACTCACGCCGCGACAGTACTGCAAGAGACTAGCTACCACTGTATAACTTGCGTGCTTGTGATCAAAAGCAGGGCGCATTTCTGAAAAATTATTGCGCACAGGTTCACTAATTTGAGAAACAATGTTCACCAATTGAACGGTGTGACTAGTTGACCATTGACTGTTACAAAAAATATGTGTATGCTTTTTTGAAAAAACATGAATTAAAAAAATCATTCACAACAAAAAGTTCACCGGTTAAAAAAATGTTGACGAATTTAAATGAAAGAAATGAAAATAGTTAATCTAATTTGAAAAAAGTTCATTGATTTTACAAAAGTTCATCAAATTTAAAAAAAAGTTCATTGTTTTGAAAAAAAATCATAGATTTTGGGAAAAAGTTCATCGAATCTGAAAAAAGTTCATCGTTATGGAAAAAAGTTCATCAAACTTGAAAAAATTCCAACGGATTTGAAAAAAGGTTCATTAATTTCGAAAATAGTTCATCGATTTTGAAAATAGTTCACCGAATCTGAAAAAGGTTCATTGGATTTGAAAAAATGTTCATCGGATTTAAGAAAAGTTCATCGGATATAAAAAAGTTCATCAAAATTGAAATGGAATTCATTGATTTCGAGAAAAGTTCACAGAATTTGAAAAAAGATGAGGAAAAAAGAAAAAGGAAAAACTGAACTGACGTGGATAATACATAAGTTGACTAAAATATATATTAACAGAAGTGGTCATGGTCGGGTGGCTAGAGCGTAGCGCTCGCAGCGACGAAGTTCTGCGTTCGAACCCTCGTTCTCATGACCACCGCCGCCCCTCCTCCGGCCACCTACGGGCCATTGCTGCTCTACCGTCCGCCCGGGTTTGTTCTCCCCCGCGTCGCGACCGCCTCGTCGATTGGCCATCTATTCGCCGCCGTGTCAATGGTTGTTCCGCCATGTCCCCATTTGGTGTCCTAGCACTTGCTGGAGCCGCACAACCAGTTGCACCACCGCAGCGGCCGAACAGAGGTCGGCGACATTTGGCTGGCCATAGCACGGCGTTCTGGAGTTCTTGGACGGATAGCTAGCTTTCTCATGTCATGGAGCACTTCTTTGTGGCCGTTGCCCACCCCTTCTAGCAGGCGCAAGCTAATGACCACTCGCCGGCCGGATTTCTTCTCCTCGCACACAAGTTGTTCGACGAAATAACTACAAAGGGAAAAAGTATTTCATTTGCATTTTGTTATGCATTTGTAGAATTATGGCTTGATAGTTTTGTATTTTAGATGTGTTTATGTGACTCCAAATATTATGATTATTCCTCGTCGGATGAGGAATTTGATTTGACCAATGAGGAAGATATTGCTATGATTGTGATGATGCATAAGAACAAGATGCCGAAGCACGAAGGTTCAGTTTTTGGCCGTGAGTTTCTACGGAGAGAAAGGAAAGAGGCGGGTGACCTATTGTGGCGCAACTACTTTGCTCCAAGAGAGGTATTTTCGTCGCTGATTTACGATGTGCACGGGCTTGTTTCTTCACATTTGCAATGCTATGAAGCAACATGATCGGTCCTTCATTCAAAGGAGGAACTGTGTCGGAGCTCTTGGACATAGACTGTGCAAAAGGTCACTACAGTATTGCGCATGGTGGCATATGGTGGTCCAGCAGATTCCGGAGATCACAACTTGGCAATGGGAGAGATCACTTCAATCTTATTCGTCAAACAATTTGCGAGGGCGGTGGTGGAGCTGTTCGGTCAAGAGTATTTGAGAGCACATAATGCTCAAGACATGACGAGACTTTTGGAGATGAAAAAGGCCCGTAGGTTTCCAGGCATGCTTGGCTCCATTGATTGCATGCACTAAAAGTGGAAGAATTGCCATGCAGCATGGCATAGATAGTACAAAGGATTTCAGTGGGGTACTTTCGGATGCCTGGATCTTGCAATGATATCAATCTGCTTCATCAATCTCCTCACCAAGTTAGACAAATGGGAACAAACACAGGTGACCTTTCAAGCAAATGTCGCACATACAACTTTGGGTATTATCTTGCGGATGAGATTTATCCAAAGTGGGGTACTTTCATCAAGACGGTTTCAAAACCCCAAGGTAAGCAAGAACTTTACTTTCACAATGCTCAAGCAGCTGCTAGAAAAGATATGAAGAGTTCTTTTACGATTTTGCAAGCCCAATTGGCTATTGTGCGAGGAACAGCTAGGTTTTGGGATAAAGATATCCTATGGTACATCGTGATCAGCCTGTGTGATCTTACACAATCTGATCATGGAGAACGAGTGTGGTCAAGATCTACATTGTAGCACCTATGACCTCATGGGGATTCCGGTTTGGCCGTGTCGGGTGCCAGACCATCTCCCGTCGCTTTGCTGAGGTCTACGATGAGATTTGAGATTTTGATACACACAAAGATCTCCAAAAAGGAGTGATGGAGAAGTGATGGGCATGCATGGGCGACAAGGAGCATAGTTTGCATATCTATGCTTATTTCATTATGTGCTGAACTTTGTTGTTGAGCTTCAAAAACAATTTATGTTGTCAATTTGATGAACCATGTAATAATTTGCTGAACTATGCAACAATTTGTAGTTTGTTTGAAATTCAGTAGAGATGCATTTGTTATTATTTGTGTGCGAATTCTATATCCAAAATGGTGTTCGGCTGCAGGACGACTGCCATGTGGCTGCCCTGCTTTAAGGCTGTTGTTGGAGACGACCACTTCTCGTGCCCAAAAAACATCTCCTAGTGCACAAAATAATTCACTTCATCAACTTTTGATGTTCTATTATAGGGCTGCTGTCGGAGATGCTCTTAGTACGGGTGTGGTAAAGCGGGCCAGGGTTGACTGAGGCGAGATCACGCGGGCATGGAGAAAGCAACAACCGACTGACGCTTCCGTTTTCGTAGCCAAGTCATGATCGAGCCACGTCTGACTAAGAAGTCGGCCGACCGAGAAGTGGTGGATCTAGTATTTTATCAATGTGGGGGCAACATTACAAGAGGTAGCAATATCTTGCCAAACCACATTACAGGTAGTTAATGAAGTACTGAATATACATATAAAAAATATTCTGCTAAGTGTATGTGGGGACCATGGCCCCCACTACCCCACCCCTAGATCCGCCACTGCGGCCGAGCCCGTTGGAGTGGGAAAAATATCTTAAATATGCATGGTAAACCTAGTGCAATGTAACAACTTCAGGGTTCGGTTGTCACGATTTCATAACCAGGGAGTAAAGTGGAATTCACCCAGCAAATTACAACTTGTCTACACTGTAGTAAAGAGTGAAACATTTCAATAAAAGGTGGATTGATTGACTCCAAATAAAGCATCAACCAAGCGGCATGCCTAGTCAGCACACTTAAGTCATCTTGATATTTTTTTTTCAAAATGAAGTCGCAAGGAGATACAAGCAAATGAACGCACATCCGGGGTCTACGTAGCTAGAATGCACACAGGTCCGAGAGAGGAAACAAAGCTAGCTCAGCGAGGCCATAAACCTGACCACTTGGGAATCCACAAAACGAAGAAGCGATCACTTGGGAAGAACCGACCACTTTGGGAATCCAGTTGGGAAACCTCATCTCACTTGGGCGGCTTCCTTCCTCGTCTCTTCAGGGAGGGATCCACAAAACCAAGAACCGATCCACGCGCGCTGGTCGCGGTGAGGAGCTTCAGCTAGCTAGCGCGGCAGCAGGAGAAGCTAGGCCGGGTTCGCTGCACTCACCCTCTGCTTGCTCAGGTTCGCCTCCCCTTCTCTTGCATACTCTCAACCGTCTCCCCTGCCTCTCCCCGTCGGCCGCTGGACGCAGCTCCCCTCTCTGCCGCAGTGAGCTCGTCGGCAGTTATACGTGATTTGATATTTTGGTTGTTTATACTACTCTTTGAATGTTATCTATACTCACTGGTGGAGCTAGAGAGAAGGGAACCAAATATTAAATATGCATATATGTGGGGGAAACAATAAAAAGTTCCATTGAAGCCCTCCTAATTTTCTCAACTTCATATCATTTTTAAGGTTGGGGCAATCCCCCCCAGCATACATACACATAGATTTGTCACCATTAGTTATAGTCTTATAGTCTTGCTATGAGATGACCTGAGATTGTACAATTTGGTCTTTCAAATGTATGGTTTGTTGTGTGTTCAAATGTGTAGCCTCGTCCAAATTTCTTGCAGCATGTACGTAATTGTTCATCGATTTAAACTGCGCTGGTGCATGTGCCTTTTCACGCAATGTTTGAAGCTGCACTGCGATTTTGCACACTTTGATTAACTGTTGCTCTTCCATCTATGTTAATTCGATGATCGATCATAGCCTTGCACCGCACTGAGATTTTCTGGTGTTCGAATGAATTACAGGGGAAGGCTCTCTAGCTAGCTACGTTGCCATTCCTGCATGGGGAGTAGTACAGCAAGAAGATTGAGGACTACATCAAGCCAAGCCCCAGGTAATCTCATCCTCACAAAAAACACCTCCGTCGCAGTCGGAATCGTACCATGTGGAATCGAGACAGAGGCCAAGCTGCACTTTGCGTCGTTTCACAGTAGTAGAGGTATTGACAGCTCACTTGGGCCCAAATGCAGCCAGCGGAGTACTGGGGAGAGCCCACAGCCAAATTTAGAGGGAGGTACTAAATGGGTGTTTTATTTTGAACTTAGGAAACCTTTATTAAACAATCATCATATCTGTTACAAGTGAAGGAATGAGAAAATCACAACACAAAACTCAACAGAAAACTCGTAAGCTCCGTTAGTATAAGAAAATAAATCATCACTTTTGGTACTGTTGTGAACTCATTCTAAATTCATATTTGTGTTATATCTATTTTATTTCAACTTCTCATAGATTCATCAAAATAAGCAAACAACACATAGAAAACAGAATCTGTCAAAAACAGAACAGTCTGTAGTAATCTGTAACTCTCGAATACTTATGTAACTCCAAAAATTCTGAACTAAATTGGTGAACGTGAGGAATTTATCTATTGATCTTCTGCAAAAGGAATCAACTTAAAAGTACTCTTCTGTTAAAAATAACAATTATTCTTGTGAGCGCAAAGTTTCTGTTTTTTCCAGCAAGATCGCGTTAACTTTCACCGAAGTCTTCCCAAAGGTTCTACTTGGCACTTTATTGAAACAAAAGCTATAAAACATGATTACTAGAGTAGCTTAATCATGTGAACACACAAAAACAGTAGGGGTAAATATTGGGTTGTCTCCCAACAAGCGCTTTTTTTAATGCCTTTCTAGCTAGGCATGATGATTTCAATGATGCTCACATAAAAGATAAGAATTGAAACACAAAGAGAGAACCATGAAGAATATGACTAACACATTTAAGTCTAACCCACTTCCTATGCATAGGGATTTTGTGAGCAAACAACTTATGGGAACAAGAATCAACTAGCATAGGAAAGCAAAACAAGCATAACTTCAAGATTTTCAACACATAGAGAGGAAACTTGATATATTTGCAACTCCTACAAGCATATATTCCTCCCTCATAATAATTTTCAGGAGCATAATGAATGAATTCAACAATATAACCATCACATAAAGCATTATTTTCATGATCCCCAAGCATATAAATTTTATTACTCTCCACATAAGCAAAATTCTTCTCATTCGGAATAGTGGGAGTATCATAAGAAACTCGAATACTATAAATTGTTTCCACATTAAAAGAGTAATGTTTAGAAAAAGGGTAAGCATAATCATGACAATTTTTATAAATATAATCATCACTACTTTTTATAGCATAAGTATCATCACAATAATCATCATAAGTAGCAACTTTCTTCTCATCATAATCAATTGAAACCTCTTCCAAGATAGTGGAATCATTACTAAATAAAGTCATGACCTCTCCAAATCCACTTCTATAATTATCACAATAAGAATCACACCCTCCAAAATAGTGGGATCATTACTTACTAAAGTTGACACTCTTCCAAACCCACTTTCATCAATATAATCATCATAAATAGGAGGCATGCTATCATCATAATAAATTTGCATATCAAAACTTGGGAGGTTAAAAATATCATCTTCAATAAGCATAGCATCCCCAAGCTTGGGACAAACATTAATTGCAGCAAATAAATTCTCAAACATGTCATTCTCATCAAACATAGCATCCCCAAGCTTGGGCCTTTCCATATCATAAGCATAATCACTCTCATCATTAATAGTATGGATAGCACCAATAGTATAGCAACTATTATCATCACAATGAGTAGTAGGAGCAACATCATTTGGGAGGGATGCCTTTTTACCTTTGCTTCTCTTTCTTTTCTTTTTCTTCTCCACATTATGTGTGGGTTTAATCCTCTTTTTGGAGCTCCTTATTAATGAGATTGGTTGAATAGAAGGCTCCTCCTCGTTACGTGATTCATCATAAGAAATAATAGGATGATATTGGGAAACCTCTTCCCTTTCATTACTATTCTCTTCATCTTCTATTTGTTTCCTTTTCTTTATATAATTGGCAATAAAGGATTTTCAATGCAATTCACCACACAATACATATAAATTTCTTCTAGATCAAAATCAAGAACTTATCAAGGACAAATTCTGGCATATCCTTAGTTATACGTTTCATTTCTTCATAACCCACAAGAAAGCTAAGTTCATTATGATGCAGAAGGGACATCAAGTCATCACAATTTTTGGACACGATTCGATCATGAAACAATTTGCATTGGATATTTAAATGACCACGTTCATGGCAAAGTTCACAAGGATGGCTAAGAAAACTTAAATTTTCAGCACAAACATCTAGCCTTTCTTGCAACCATCTAGTTTCTAAATACTTATTCCTCTTGCAAAATCTATCTTCCCTATTTGATGTGTACTTGCAAACTCTATGCACTCCACAAAACTTGACATGCTTATAAGAGACATTTTCATCATGACTAGTGCAATCATCATTAGTACTATGGATATTCAAAGAGTTCATACTAACAACATTGCAATCATGCTCATCAATCAAAGATTTAGTGCCAAACATTTTAATGCATTCTTCTTATAGCACTTGGGCACAATTTTCCTTTCCATCATTTTCACGAAAGATATCAAAAAGATGAAGCATATGAGGCACCCTCAATTTCATTTTTTCTTTAGTTTTCTTTTATAAACTAAACTAGTGATAAAACAAGAAACAAAAAGATTCGATTGCAAGATCTAAAGATATACCTTCAAGTACTAACCTCCCCGGCAATGGCGTCACAAAAGATATTGATGTATACTACACAACCTTCTTCTTGTAGACGTTGTTGGGCCTCCAAGTGTAGAGGTTTGTAGGACAGTAGCAAATTTCCCTCAAGTGGATGACCTAAGGTTTATCAATCCGTGGGAGGCGTAGGATGAAGATGATCTCTCTCAAACAACCGTGCAACCAAATAACAAAGAGTCTCTTGTGTCCCCAACACATCCAATACAATGGTAAATTGTATAGGTGCACTAGTTCGGCGAAGAGATGGTGATACAAGTGCAATATGGATGGTAGATATAGGTTTTTATAATATGAAATTATAAAAACAGAAAGGTAACTAGTAACAAAAGAGAGCAAAAACGGTATTGCAATGCTAGGAAACAAGACCTAGGGTTCATACTTTCACTAGTGCAAGTTCTCTCAACAATAATAATATAACTGGATCATATAACAATCCCTCAATGTGCAACAAAGAGTCACTAATAGCGGAGAACAAACAAAGAGATTATTGTACGGTACGAAACAACCTCAAAGTTATTCTTTCCGATCAATCCATTGGGCTATTCCTCTAAGTGTCACAAACAACACTAGAGTTCTTAGTAAAATAACACCTTAAGACACACATCAACCAAAACCCTAATGTCACCTAAGTTACTCCAATGTCACCTCAAGTATCTGTGGGTATGATTATATGATATGCATCACACAATCTCAGATTCATCTATTCAAACCAACACAAAGAACTTCAAAGGGTGCCCCAAAGTTTCTACCGGAGAGTCAGGACGAAAACGTGCGCCAACCCCTATGAATAAGTTCACAAGGTCACTGAACCCGCATGTTGATCACCAAAAAGTACAGCAAGTGAATCAATAGAATACCCCATTGTCACCACGGGTATCCCATGCAAGACATACATCAAGTGTTCTCAAATCTTTAAAGACTCAATCCGATAAGATAACTTCAAAGGGAAAACTCAATCCATTACAAGAGAGTAGAGTGGGAGAAACATCATAAGATCCAACTATAATAGCAAAGCTCGCGGTACATCAAGATCGTGCCAAATGAAGAACATGAGAGAGAGAGAGATCAAACACATAGCTACTGGTACATACCCTCAGCCCCGAGGGTAAACTACTCCCTCCTCATCATGGAGAGCGCCGGGATGATGAAGATGGCCACCGGTGATGGATTCCCCCTCTGGCAGGGTGCCGGAACAGGGTTCTGATTGATTTTTGGTGGCTACAGAGGCTTGCAGCGGCGGAACTCCCGATCTAGGTTATTTTCTGGAGGTTTAGGGATTTATAGGAGAGGTTGGCATCGAGAACAAGTCAGGGGGACCCACGGAGAGTCCACAAGGCACAGGGCCGCGCCTAGAGGGGTTGGCACGCCATCCACCCTCGTGGGGCCCACGGGCCTCCCCTCCGGTAACTCTTCATTCCAGTATTTTTTATATTTCCAAGAAAAACTCTTCGTTGATTTTCAGCGCATTCCGAGAACTTCTATTTCTGCACAAAAACAACACCACGGTAGTTCTGCTGAAAACAGCTTCAGTCCGGATTAGTTCTAACCAAATCATACCACAATCATGTAGAAATATTATAAACATGGCATGAATACATAAAAAAATATAGATACGCAGTCCGGGTTAGTTCTAACCAAATCATACCAAAATCATGTAGAAATATTATAAACATGGCATGAATACATCAAAAATTATAGATACGTTGGAGACGTATAAGAGAGGTCCAAAGATCATCTTTCTGTCTATCGGTGACATAAGAAACTTGAGCGTCTTCATTCTTAAGCTTATTCCATAGCTGGATGCTGATCGGGATGTTGTCCCTAACAATAGCTAAGCACTGAGCAGAAAATGCATCCTTGGTCTTCCTGGGTTCTATTGGTTGGCCATCGTCCGTGATTGCTGTGATCATGAACCTTTCATCCTGGCGCAACCTTTTCTTCGGGCCTCGTCTCGTTACCGAAGTTTGGCTCGATCCGGAGGGCTATAAAAGAAGAAAGAAGAGTTAATATATGTACATACCAAAACAATTAATGCATCAATTAGCTAGTCAGCACGGGCTTAACTAATATATATACCTCGCCGGACTTTGCAATAGCTCCCGACTCCGTTCTGTCACCGGAGCCTTCATCACGGTCTCCTTCTTCCACCGGCATTCGGTCGCCGGAGCCATCATGATGAAGGAAATATGCCCTAGAGGCAATAATAAAGTTATTATTTATTTCCTTATATCATGATAAATGTTTATTATTCATGCTAGAATTGTATTAACCGGAAACATAATACATGTGTGAATACATAGACAAACAGAGTGTCACTAGTATGCCTCTACTTGACTAGCTCGTTAATCGAAGATGGTTATGTTTCCTAACCATAGACATGAGTTGTCATTTGATTAACGGGATCACATCATTAGGAGAATGATGTGATTGACATGACCCATTCCGTTAGCCTAGCACTTGATCATTTAGTATGCTGCTATTGCTTTCTTCATGACTTATACATGTTCCTGTAACTATGAGATTATGCAACTCCCGTTTACCGGAGGAACACTTTGGGTACTACCAAACGTCACAACGTAACTGGGTGATTATAAAGGAGTACTACAGGTGTCTCCAAAGGTACATGTTGGGTTGGCGTATTTCGAGATTAGGTTTCGTCACTCCGATTGCTCGGAGAGGTATCTCTGGGCCCTCTCGGTAATGCACATCACATAAGCCTTGCAAGCATTGCAACTAATAAGTTAGTTGTGAGATGATGTATTACGGAACGAGTAAAGAGACTTGCCGGTAACAAGATTGAACTAGGTATTGGATACCGACGATCGAATCTCGGGCAAGTAACATACCGATGACAAAGGGAACAACGTATGTTGTTATGCGGTTTGACCGATAAAGATCTTCGTAGAATATGTAGGAGCCAATATGGGCATCCAGGTTCCGCTATTGGTTATTGACCAAGAATAGTTCTAGGTCATGTCTACATAGTTCTCGAACCCGTAGGGTCCGCACGCTTAAGGTTTCGATGATGCTTATATTATGAGTTTATGAGTTTTGATGTACCGAAGGCGTTCGAGTCCCGGATGAGATCGGGGACATGACGAGGAGTCTCGAAATGGTCGAGACGTAAATATCGATATATTGGACGACTATATTCGGAGTTCGGAAAGGTTCCGAATGATTCGGTATTTTTCGAGTACCGGGAGTTACGGGAATACGGGAAGAGTATTGGGCCTTAATGGGCCTTAGTGGGAAGGAGCCAGGAGGTGGCGCGCGCCCCTCCCAAGCCCAGTCCGAATTGGAAAAGGGGTTTGGGGCGCAGCCCCTCTCCCTTCCTTCTCCACTTCCTCCTTTCCCCCTTCTCCTAGTTGGACTAGGAAGAAGGAGTCCTCCTCCCGGTGGGAGTAGGACTCCCCTTGGCGCGCCTACTCCTAGGGCCGGCCTCCTCCTCCCTTGCTCCTTTATATACGGGGGCAGGGGGCACCCCATGAGACACAAGTTGATCTACGGATCGTTCCTTAGCCGTGTGCGGTGCCCCCCTCCACCATATTCCACTTGGTCATATCGTCATGAGCTTAGGCGAAGCCCTGCGCCGGAGAAGTCATATCGTCATGAGCTTAGGCGAAGCCCTGCGTCGGTGGAGCATCATCATCGTCACCACGCCGTCGTGCTGACGGAACTCATCCCCGACACTTTGCTGGAACAGAGTCCGGGGATCGTCATCGAGTTGAACGTGTGCAGAACTCGGAGGTGCCGTACGTTCGGTACTTGGATCGGTCGGATCGTGAAGACGTACGACTACATCAACCGCGTTGTTATAACGCTTCCGCTTTCGGTCTACGAGGGTACGTGGACAGACTCTCTCCCCTCTCGTTGCTATGCCATCACCATGGTCCTGTGTGTGCGTAGGGAAATTTTTGAAATTACTACGTTCCCCAACAGTGGCATCCGAGCCTGGTTTTATGCGTTGATGTCATGTGCACGAGTAGAACACAAGTGAGTTGTGGGCGATATAAGTCATACTGCTTACCAGCATGTCATACTTTGGTTCGGGCGGTATTGTGAGATGAAGCGGCCCGGACCGACATTACGCCAGACGCTTACGCGAGACTGGTTTCACCGCTTGAGCACTAGTTGCTTAAAGGTGACCGGCGGTGTCAGTTTCTCTCACTTTAGTTGAACCGAGTGGCTACGCCCGGTCCTTGCGAAGGTTAAAACAGCACCAACTTGACAAACTATCGTTGTGGTTTTGATGCGTAGGTAAGAACGGTTCTTGCTCAGCCCGTAGCAGCCACGTAAAACTTGCAACAACAAAGTAGAGGACGTCTAACTTGTTTTTGCAGGGCATGTTGTGATGTGATGTGGTCAAGACGTGATGCTATATTTTATTGTATGAGATGATCATGTTTTGTAACCGAAGTTATCGGCAATCGGCAGGAGCCATATGGTTGTCGCTTTATTGTATGAAATGCAACGCCATGTAATTGCTTTACTTTATCACTAAGCAGTAGCGATAGTCGTAGAAGCAATAGTTGGCGAGACGACAACGATGCTACGATGGAGATCAAGGTGTCGCCCCGGTGACGATGGTGATCATGACGGTGCTTCGGCGATGGAGATCACAAGCACAAGATGATGATGACCATATCATATCACTTATATTGATTGCATGTGATGTTTATCCTTTATGCATCTTATCTTGCTTTTATTGATGGTAGCATTATAAGATGATCTCTCACTAAAAATTATCAAGAAGTGTTCTCCCTGAGTATGCACCGTTGCCAAAGTTCGTAGTACCCAGATACCACGTGATGATCGGGTGTGATAAGTTCTACGTCCATCTACAACGGGTGCAAAACAGTTGCACACGCAGAATACTCAGGTTAAACTTGACGAGCCTAGCATATAACAGATATGGCCTCGAACACGGAGACCGAAAGGTCGAGCGTGAATCATATAGTAGATATGATCAACATAGTGATGTTCACCATTGAAACTACTCCATCTCACGTGATGATCGGACATGGTTTAGTTGATTTGGATCACGTAATCACTTAGATGACTAGAGAGATGTCTATCTAAGTGGGAGTTCTTAAGTAATATGATTAATTGAACTTTAATTTATCATGAACTTAGTCCTGGTAGTATTTTGCAAATTATGTTGTAGATCAATAGCTCGCGTTGTTGCTTCCCTATGCTTTTATATGTTTGTTTTGATATGTTCCTAGAGAAAATTGTATTGAAAAATGTTAGTAGCAATGATGCGGATTGGATCCGTGATCTGAGGTTTATCCTCATTGCTGCCTGTAAGAATTATGTCCTTAATGCACCGCTAGGTGACAGACCTATTGCAGGAGTAGATGCGGGCGTTATGAGCGTTTGGCTAGCTCAATATGAGCAGAATCTGGCGTTATGAATGTTTGGCTGGCTCAAGATGATGACTACTTGATAGTTTAGTGCACCATGCTTAACGGCTTAGAATCGGGACTTCAAAGATGGTTTGAGCGTCATGGACCATATAAGATGTTCCAGGAATTGAAGTTAATATTTCAAGCAAATACCCGAGTTGAGAGATATGAAGTCTCCAACAAGTTCTATAGCTAAAAGATGGAGGAGAATCGCTCAACTAGTGAGCATGTGCTCAGATTGTCTGAATACTTCAATCGCTTGAATCAAGTGGGAATTAATCTTCCAGATAAGATAGTGATTGACAGAATTCTCTAGTCACCATCACTAAGTTAGTAAGAACTTCGTGATGAACTATAGTATGCAAGGGATGACGAAAAGGATTCTCAAGCTCTTCGCGATGCTAAAATCGGCGAAGGTAGAAATCAAGAAAAACATCAAGTGTTGATGATTGACAAGACCACTAGTCTCAAGGAAAAGGGCAAAGGGAAGAAGGGGAACTTCAAGAAGAACGGCAAGCAAGTTGTTGCTCGAGTGAAGAAGCCCAAGTCTGGACCTAAGCCTGAGACTAAGTGCTTTTGCTGCAATGGAACTGGTCACTAGAAGCGGAACTACCTCAAGTACTTGGCGGATAAGAAGAATGGCAAAGTGAACAAAGGTATATTTGATATACAGATTATTGATGTGTATTTTACTAGTGTTCGTAGCAACCCCTCGGTATTTGATACTGGTTCAGTTGCTAAGAGTAGTAACTTGAAACGGGAGTTGCAGAATGAATGTAAACTAGTTGAAGGGGAAGTGACGATGAATGTTGGAAGTAGTTCCAAGATTGATATGATGATCATCGCACACTCCCTATACTTTCGGGATTAGTGTGGAACCTAAATAAGTGTTATTTGGTGTTGAGCATAAATATGATTTGATCATGTTTATTGCAATATGGTTATTCATTTAAGTAAGAGAATAAATTGTTGTTCTGTTTACATGAATAAAACCTTATATGGTTACACACCCAATGAAAATGGTTCATTGGATCTTGATCATAGTGATACACATATTCATAATAATGAAACCAAAAGATGCAAAGTTAATAATGATAGTGCAACTTATTTGTGGCACTGCCGTTTAGGTCATATTGGTATAAAGCGCATGAAGAAAACTCCATGTTGATGGACTTTTGGAATCACTTGATTATGAATCATTTGATGCTTGCGAACCGTGTCTTTTTGGGCAAGATGACTGAAACTCCGTTGTTCGGAACAATGGAACAAGCTACTGACTTATTTGAAATAATACATACCGATGTATGCGATTCAATGAGTGTTGATGCTCGTGGCAAGTATCATTATTTTCTGACCTTCACAGATGATTTGAGCAGATATGCGTATATCTTCTTGATGAAACATAAGTCTGAAATAGTTGAAAAGTTCAAAGAATTTCAGAGTGAAGTAGAAAATCATCGTAACAAGAAAATAAAGTTTCTGCGATCTGATCGTGGAGATGAATATTTGAGTTACGAGTTTGGTCTTCAATTAAAACAAAGTGGAATAGTTTCACAGCTCACGCAACCTGGAACACCACAACCTAATGGAGTGTCCGAACGACGTAACAGAACTTTATTTTGATATGGTGCGATCAATGATGTCTCTTACCGATTTACCAATATTGTTTTAGGGTTATGCATTAGAGACAGCTGCATTCACGTTTAATAGGGCACCATCTAAATCCGTTGAGACGACACCATATGAACTATGGTTTAACAGTAAACCTAAGCTGTCGTTTCTTAAAAGTTTTGAGTTTTGATACTTATGTGAAAAAGTTTTAACCTGATAAGCTCGAACCCAAATCGGAGAAGTGCGTCTTCATAGAATACCCAAAGGTAACTATTGGGTACACCTTCTATCACAGATCCGAAGGCAAGTTTTTCGTTGCTAAGATGGATCCTTTCTAGAGAAGAAGTTTCTCTCGAAAGAAGTGAGTGGGAGGAAAGTAGAACTTGATGAGGTAATTATACCTTCTCCCTTATTGGAAAGTAGTTCATCACAGAAATCAGTTCCAGTGATTCCTACACCAATAGTGAGGAAGTTAATGATGATGATCATGAAACTTCAGATCAAGTTGCTACCAAACCTCGTAGGTCTTCCAGAGCAAAATCCGCACCTGAGTGGTATGGTAATCGTGTTCTGGAAGTCATGTTACTAGACCATGATGAACCTACGGACTATGAGGAAGCGATGATGAGCCCAGATTCCGCGAAATGGCTTGAGGCCATGAAATCTGAGATAGGATCCATGTATGAGAACAAAGTATGGACTTTGATTGACCTGCTCGATGATCAGCAAGCCATGTTAAATAAATGGATCTTCAAGAGGAAGACGGACATTGATAGTAGTGTTACTATCTACAAAGCTCGACTTGTCACAAAAAGGTTTTCGACAAGTTCAAGGTGTTGACTACAATGAGATTTTCTCAAACTGTAGCGATTCTTAAGTCTGTCCGAATCATGTTAGCAATTGCCACATTTTATGAAATCTGGCAAATGGATGTCAAAACTACATTCTTTAATGGATTTATTAAAGAAGAGTTGTATATGATGCAACCAGAAGGTTTTGTCAATCCTAAAGGAGCTAACAAAATGTGCAAGCTCCAGCAATCCATCTATGGACTAGTGCAAGCATCTCGGAGTTGGAATAAACGCTTTGATAGTGTGATCAAAGCATATGGTTTTATACAGACTTTTGGAGAAGCCTGTATTTACAAGAAAGTGAGTGGGAGCAGCATTTCTGATAAGTATATGTGAATGACATATTGTTGATCGGAAATAATGTAGAATTATTCTGCAAAGCATAAAGGAGTATTTGAAAGGAGTTTTTCAAAGAAGGACCTCAATGAAGCTGCTTACATATTGAGCATCAAGATCTATAGAGATAGATCAAGACGCTTGATAAGTTTTTCAATAAGTACATACCTTGTCAAGATTTTGAAGTAGTTCAAAATGGAACAGTCTAAGAAAGAGTTCTTGCCTGTGTTACAAGGTGTGAAATTGAGTAAGACTCAAAACCCGACCACGGCAGAAAATAGAAAAGAGAATGAAAGTCATTCCCTATGCCTCAGTCATAGGTTCTATAAAGTATGTTATGCTATGTACCAGACCTATTGTATACCTTGCTCCGAATTTGGCAAGGGGTACAATAGTGATCTAGGAGTAGATCATCGACATTGGTCAAAGACATCCTTAGTGAGGACTAAGGAAATATTTCTCGATTATGGAGGTGATAAAAGAGCCCGTCATAAAGGGTTACGTCGATGCAAGTTTTAACACTAATCTAGATGACTCTGAATCTCAATCTAGATACATATTGAAAGTGGGAGCAATTAGCTAGAGTAGCTCCGTGCAGAGCATTGTAGATATAGAAATTTGCAAAATACTCACGGCTCGAATGTAATGTAACAGACCGTTGACTAAAATTATCTCACAAGCAAAACATGATCACACCTTAGTACTCTTTGGGTGTTAATCACATAGCGATGTGAACTAGATTACTGACTCTAGTAAACCCTTTGGGTGTTGGTCACATGTCGATGTGAACTATGGGTGTTAACCACATATAGATGTGAACTATTGATGTTAAATCACATGGCGATGTGAACTAGATTATTGACTCTAGTGCAAGTGGGAGACTGAAGGAAATATGCCCTAGAGGCAATAATAAAGTTATTATTTATTTCCTTATATCATGATAAATGTTTATTATTCATGCTAGAATTGTATTAACCGGAAACATAATACATGTGTGAATACATAGACAAACAGAGTGTCACTAGTATGCCTCTACTTGACTAGCTCGTTAATCGAAGATGGTTATGTTTCCTAACCATAGACATGACTTGTCATTTGATTAACGGGATCACATCATTAGGAGAATGATGTGATTGACATGACCCATTCCGTTAGCCTAGCACTTGATCATTTAGTATGCTGCTATTGCTTTCTTCATGACTTATACATGTTCCTGTAACTATGAGATTATGCAACTCCCGTTTACCGGAGGAACACTTTGGGTACTACCAAACGTCACAACGTAACTGGGTGATTATAAAGGAGTACTACAGGTGTCTCCAAAGGTACATGTTGGGTTGGCGTATTTCGAGATTAGGTTTTGTCACTCCGATTGTCGGAGAGGTATCTCTGGGCCCTCTCGGTAATGCACATCACATAAGCCTTGCAAGCATTGCAACTAATAAGTTAGTTGTGAGATGATGTATTACGGAACGAGTAAAAGAGACTTGCGGTAACAAGATTGAACTAGGTATTGGATACCGGCGATCGAATCTCGGGCAAGTAACATACCGATGACAAAGGGAACAACGTATGTTGTTATGCGGTTTGACCGATAAAGATCTTCGTAGAATATGTAGGAGCCAATATGGGCATCCAGGTTCCGCTATTGGTTATTGACCAAGAATAGTTCTAGGTCATGTCTACATAGTTCTCGAACCCGTAGGGTCCGCACGCTTAAGGTTTCGATGACAGTTATATTATGAGTTTATGAGTTTTGATGTACCGAAGGCGTTCGGAGTCCCGGATGAGATCGGGGACATGACGAGGAGTCTCGAAATGGTCGAGACGTAAAGATCGATATATTGGACGACTATATTCGGAGTTCGGAAAGGTTCCGAATGATTCGGTATTTTTCGAGTACCGGGAGTTACGGGAATACGGGGAAGAGTATTGGGCCTTAATGGGCCTTAGTGGGAAGGAGCCAGGAGGTGGCGCGCGCCTCCCAAGCCCAGTCCGAATTGGACAAGGGGTTTGGGCGCAGCCCCTCTCCTTCCTTCTCCACTTCCTCCTTTCCCCCTTCTCCTAGTTGGACTAGGAAAGAAGGAGTCCTACTCCCGGTGGGAGTAGGACTCCCCTTGGCGCCCTCCTCCTAGGGCCGGCCACCTCCTCCTCTCCTTTATATACGGGGGCAGGGGGCACCCCATGAGATACAAGTTGATCTACGGATCGTTCCTTAGCCGTGTGCGGTGCCCCCTCCACCATATTCCACTTCGGTCATATCGTCGCGGAGCTTAGGCGAAGCCCTGCGCCGGAGAAGTCATATCGTCGCGGAGCTTAGGCGAAGCCCTGCGTCGGTGGAGCATCATCATCGTCACCACGCCCTCGTGCTGACGGAACTCATCCCCGACACTTTGCTGGATCGGAGTCCGGGGATCGTCATCGAGCTGAACGTGTGCAGAACTCGGAGGTGCCGTACGTTCGGTACTTGGATCGGTCGGATCGTGAAGACTTACGACTACATCAACCGCGTTGTTATAACGCTTCCGCTTTCGGTCTACGAGGGTACGTGGACAGACACTCTCCCCTCTCGTTGCTATGCCATCACCATGGTCCTGTGTGTGCGTAGGAAATTTTTTGAAATTACTACGTTCCCCAACAGTGGCATCCGAGCCTGGTTTTATGCGTTGATGTCATGTGCACGAGTAGAACACAAGTGAGTTGTGGGCGATATAAGTCATACTGCTTACCAGCATGTCATACTTTGGTTCGGGCGGTATTGTGAGATGAAGCGGCCGGACCGACATTACGCCAGACGCTTACGCGAGACTGGTTTCACCGCTTGAGCACTAGTTGCTTAAAGGTGACCGCGGGTGTCGGTTTCTCTCACTTTAGTTGAACTGAGTGTGGCTACGCCCGGTCCTTGCGAAGGTTAAAACAGCACCAACTTGACAAACTATCGTTGTGGTTTTGATGCGTAGGTAAGAACGGTTCTTGCTCAGCCCGTAGCAGCCACGTAAAACTTGCAACAACAAAGTAGAGGACGTCTAACTTGTTTTTGCAGGGCATGTTGTGATGTGATGTGGTCAAGACGTGATGCTATATTTTATTGTATGAGATGATCATGTTTTGTAACCGAGTTATCGGCAACTGGCAGGAGCCATATGGTATGAGATGATCATTTCACCCACATAGCATGTTATAAACAGTTGAGAGGGTTACGGCCAAAACTGGATGCGCTTCGTGTACAAAACGGACAATCTCTTTCGAAGTATCAGGGTTTCGAACGAAAATTCATCCGTTACAAAGGTATTTCATTTTTTTGAACTTATTTGAACTCTAGACTTTTTGTGTGTTCAAAATGAACCATTCAAAGCCACATCATCAATTTTCAACCCTTTCTGACTTCATATGGTATTTTTCATGCATTTACTATTTTTTAAGCTAAATGACCCTGAAATTGAAAAACACTACAAATGAACTCTAAAAAGGTTGAAAGTTGGCATGGTATCATCATTTAACCCACATAGAATGTGCTAAAAAGTTGAGAGGGCTACGACAAAAACTGGATGCACTTCGTGTACAAAACAGACAATCTCTTTCGAAGTATCAGGGTTTCATACGGAAACTCATCTGATACAAAAGGCATTTCATTTCTTCACATGTAACTGCAGTGATATTCTAGATCAAAGGCACCATCATAATAGTTGTGGATAGAAAGTCTTCACTTTTTCTTCGCTTGTGTCCTTTGCTTATTGCACCGTAACCATGGATAATCTTCATCGTTTAACAGGGTGCTTGGGTCATCCTTGACTTTGAAGGGAGGAATTTCATGAAACTTTTCATAATCTTCAGACATGTCTGTCTTGCCCTCCAATCCCACGATGTCTCTTTTTCCTGAAAGAACTAAGTGGCGCTTTGGCTCATCGTATCACTACTAGGGAAAAGCCTATACACAGAATCTTAGCAGCAGCGCGGCTCAAAAAGGAGTGCTGCTGCTAATTAGTAGTAGCGCGTGTGCGGGAAACTCGCTACTGATAAGTTTTTAGCAGTAGCACGCTCGGTGTAAACCGCGCTACTACAAATATTGACCGGCGGTGTCCACCTAACTCCATTTAGCAGTAGCGCGGTGGCGCGAACCGCGCTACTGCTACGGATGTAGTAATAGCGCGCTTTTTCTGAGATCGCGACTGCTAAATTTCAAATTGGCACCGTTTTTTGTCCCTGTTAGCAGTAGCGCCGTCGCCCAAAGCGCGCTGCTGCTAATTCCTTAGCAGCAGCGCGTTTTAGCTCCTGCGCTACTGCTAATCCGCACCAACCCACCACCTTTTCCCCACCCGTCCCTCCCCCTCCCCCTCCTCTCTTCCCTTTCCCCTACCTCCCCCACATGCTCCCACTCTCACTCTTCTTCTTCCTCAATACTTCTCCCCATTACTCTCTCTCTTCTATCCACCTTTCTCTCTCTTCATTACTCCTACCTAACTACACCACCTCCATTAATGCATCTCCTTTCTTTTTCCTTTCCCTCCACTAGTTGAAGTTGTCTCCTTCCAAATTAGGTAGCTAGGTATATGTAGGATTTAGTTAAGTGACCTATTTGCCCCATAACTAGATCTATCTTTGTCAAGAAGAGCTTTGTGCACTTTTGATCTCCCTACAACATCATCTCCACCGTGTGCTCGATCTCGAGATAGAGGTGATGAAAATTTCATGCTTTTGCAAAATGGAAATATGTTTATGTGTGTGTGATATGTTTGTGGAAATTGTGTGTGTGGCATGAGTTGGCGTAAATTGTGCTTTTCAGTTGCCTATGTTTTGCGAAATGTCGATTTATTTCCGTTTGGCCGAATTCGGCAAACTCTAGATCCATATATGTCCTATTTTTAGGGAAGGTCATGCCGAATTTTTGTATGACTTTGATGCATGCATGCATTTTTATAATCAATTTGTTTATTATTACCGTGCAGAGTTGACGATGGTCAGTGGAACGATGGTGGACAGGTGGTTGCGGTCGGCGGTGCAGGATATGAAAGAAAATAACCTGACAGAGGTTTTATGTTCGTGTCGAAAATGCAAAGGAATAGTTTGGCTCGACCCCCATGACGATGGTCGTGTCGAAGCGCACCTGCTCATGACTGGTTTCATGGATGGCTATACTCGATGGATAATTGAAGATGAGGATGATGATGTTGAGGATGCCGACGGGGCAGGCAATGATGACACGGGGCAAGACGAAGAGATGATCCCTAATGGGGGCGGGGAAGAGGCCGGACATGGCGGCGGAGAAGGGGCCGGACATGGCGAAGGAGAAGGGGCCGGACATGGCGACGGAGAGAACGACAGGGACTCCACGCAGCAGAGTTCGTCGGTACTAAGTTCAATCGTGCGGGACCCTCATGTTCAAGCATTGCTTCGCAAGGAGACGAGTACTAAGAGAGCTGCTTCTAGAGAGGAGGCTAAGCTGGAGCAACTGGTGGTAGACTCGAACACTCACTACAGGGAAAACTGTCTATTGCAATGAATTTTTTTGTTGCAATAAGTAACAAACTGTTGCAATATGTATCTATCGCAACAAAGTAGAAATTGTTGCCAAGCGTCGCAATAAACTCCGTGGCAATAGGATAATGCAACATTTTTTGGTATCGTGGCAACATGGAATGGTATCATAGCGATTTTTTGTCGTGGCATTTGAATTATATTGCCACGAGCCCGCCGTTCGGCACACACATATGGCCACAAAATACTCTTTGTGGCAATAACCTAAGCATAGCGAATGAGATCTCGTGGCAAGACCCTCTCCCACCGACATAATTTTGTGGAAACACACTTGTTGCAACGACCAAGGATTTGTAGCAAAAACTTATTGCAACATGCAAATTTTGTGGTGATACATTATCGCAACAGGTAGGTTTCGTGGCAATATATTTTTGCGACAGGTGTAATTCCATGGTGATAACCTATTGCATGTATTATATATTACACTAATAATGCATTATCCAAGCACCATTTACAAGTACAGAACGATGCTCACATGTTGATAATGGTATAAGAAAATCATGAGTACATGTCCAAAGCATTCATTCATTCATTAACAAGTTGAAGAATAAAACATCGAAGTCAGATACATGTTCTACAAAGTCTGAAAGGAAATCTAAATGTTCAAACAAACAAGATACATATGACTTCATCTAGTCAACAAGCATTCTTCAAGTCATCACTTTTCTTCACTTCACGTAGAAAAACCATCCTACAAGGCGCCTCCTAAACTGGTAATAAATCTTGTTGGGATCTTTCTTCTTCATTTAGAGAAAACCATCCTACAAGGCAAAAACAAAATTTGAAGCTTATAGTTAGTCAAGACAGTAAAGACAATACACAATAAAAATGATTATAAATAAGGGTTGATGATTCTACATGGGATGGATTCCATATTTATAATCCATATCAAGAATGTACTTTGTAATATTTATTCATTAGCACTTCGACATATTACTATGGCTACTTCTGTACAGTCATTTAGCAAGAAAAGATAGGTGTTGTTTACACAGATACAAGGTCTATAAATAGATGATTAGCAAGCAGCAAATACAAAAGTTTCTATTCTAACATGAATGACCGAATTCCAATGAAATATATCAGGTTTCCTCGTTGAGGGCATTCATGAAAGAAGATATTTGCCTCTTCTTATTTGTGGCACATAAACATTAATATCTCAAAGTAGGCAGAGAACTAAAGGGTTGATCATGCTACTTGAGAAAGTAATCATGCCTTTTTTCTATGTAAACATACTACTGAAAAGCAGAAAGGGTAAACTGTACACCAATGCAAGGATACCATGAGTTCCACCAGTTTATACTTGGCACGTAATCTGCTGGCTGTTCCACGTATAGGCTATTGCACGTATAGAAGAAAAGGTTGGCATGCTTATTATTGTTTCTCAACTTAGTATTTCACTTAATAATTAGCATTTGTGGTAGAAACATATGCAAACCAAGGCACAAGTTTTTCTTTGTTTTACTTGCATTTTCCTGAATCAACTATTTTCTTCTCGTCTTCATGACTGATCATGTAGTAAAAGTCTAAAAATTATCCTATCAGTGATGTATCAGTTGATATGAGTTTACCCAGAAATGTAGCATGTTGCTGAAATATATTTTATCCAGCCTAGTATAAGTTTAGAAGTTGTTTACTGGGGCTGCACTAGTGTGGTGGTTGCCTTCGAGGTACAGATTCTTTTTTGCCTTGTCTTTTGTGTTGTGTTCAGTTTCAGATGGTATAGTTCGGCATGTACATGCTTCAATGGAAACTAGATCTCATAATTTTGTCAAATACCTTATCACTTGGAGGACGACGATGGTGTTTAGCTGCTTGCATAAGCTGGTGTTGAGTAATCATGCTTGAATTTTTAAACAGAGAACTTGACCGATTTCCAGTTCCGTTTCTTGGAGCGTCCCTTGCTTGGGAAAACTGCATTGAATGGATAACTCACAAGATTTACTTTTGTCCGTAGAACATAGATGTACTAAATTGAAAGCATTTGTATTACCTGATGTGCGTCTTCCTGTCGAGTTCCCAATATCTGCTCGACATCCGACCTCATTGATTGCCTAACCTCATTCATAATATCATGCATCATTGCTTGCTTAGCCTCCTCAAGTTCTCGCTGCCTTGCTATGCGTTCCTCCTCAAGCTGTTTTTCCCTGGCAACTCGCTCTTCTTCTCGTTCTCTTTGCCTCTCTGCCTGTTGTTCAACAATTTGCCTCCTTAAGTCATGAACCTCGAGGGTTAGCTCAGCATTTTGCCTCTGGATTTCAGAATGTAGTCTTTCAGAACCGCTGGGCGGCTTAGCCATGTATCCTCGGCCACGAGGCTTCAATGATGTACTTTCCATAGTAGATCTGTAGCTATTCTGGAAAATATTGTTTTGCTCTTCACTTGAAATTGGACCACCAATCTCTCCTTCTTTCTCCCTAATCTGGCTGCATGCGTTGTCCTACACCACATAAAGATAGCATACTTAAGTTGTTAAGAATGTTAATATGATATTGCACAACATAAGTAATGTAACAAGCTAGATTTCTTTGTTTGAAAATGTTTCTCACATAAACAGTCTGTGATTCTTCATTAGACCATGATCCATTGCGTGTATGAGTGATCTGCCAAAGTTGTAGAATAGTTGGTTCCTTCCCAGTCTCCTCGTCCCTCTACAAGTATAGAGATATGTCAAATAGAGAACCTTGAAATTTGACCGTACAAAGGTGCATTACATCTACTCTTTTGAGTACCTTCTCATAGCTAATCTGCGAGTACGATTTTGAACCAGCTATATGCCTCGCCTTTTGCTTCTGGCGATTTTCCGTATTTTTTCGGCTAAGCTCCTGCCACACACAATATAATTAGAGGCATGTTGTAACTAATACAGTTTACTTACTACACCTAAGAGGCATGTTGTAACTAATAAAATTTACATACTACACCTAGTAATGTACACAGAAGTAACCTGGAATTTTAAATCAGTGCCAAAATAATTGATCATATAATCCCACTCCTCTGGAGTTACATCCTCGGGTTTATTGGCCCTTCTTTGAGCATCATCAGTATTGTATGCTTTGTATGTTGAATGCAAAGTTGACCGCCATCCTCTATAGCGCTCTCTAGCAATTGTTAGTATTTTTCCCTTCGTAGAATATGTGTCCTCCAAATCCCACTTAGCCTAAAAAGGAATGATGACAGGAGTCTGTTATTTATAAATAGATATTGGAGAGGCAATGAAAAATGCTGAAGTACAAACTTATACTTACAATGACATCAGCAACGATTGAATCCTTCACAGAAGAATCAATGGCAGACCACTTGTTCACACCAATGAGTGGTGCCTTCCTTTTCATGTAAACCACCACGTCATCCACAAACAAACGATAGTTCTCTCCGATAGAACCTCCCAATGTTTTGGAAAATTCAATGTGAAGCTTTGAGGAACCATTGGCGAATCGCTTCTTGGCGACCTTGATTCCTTTGAGGACACCTCGCCCCTTCTTCTTTTGACCACCACTTTCTGTCGATTAAAATCCCAGAAAAGCAACTCTGTTTTTAAATTGCCATGCAGTCATAAGTAGCCAAGTCAACAGTAATGCTGGAAATTGTACCTATATCCGCTTCTGTACGACGTCGGCGTGCGTGCGACGGCCAATTGGACTGGTCTGTGGGGCTTTCCGTAGCGTTACTTTGTTGTACAGTATTTGTCATGTCATTTGCTGGATTCAAGCCATTGTACAATTAATTGATCCAGTAGTATATATTTGAGGTTAGGCTGTGGATAAGAACTATGTATAACATGTACCTGATGTTGATTGTCTGCTCAGCTGATTCTTGTACGCAATGATGGTATCGTCCCTTGACGATGATACAGAGCCTCTTGTCACTGTTTCAAAAAATATATATACTTCTCAACAATACTGTACCCATGCTAGCTACAAATGTAGTGGCTGGGTATTTGTATTATTGTTAGTACGCTCCTATGAGAAGGTTTTGGTCACAAGAGCTAGAAAAGATATTTCAAAGTTACAATAATGGCATACTCAAACATGATTGTAGAACCATGAATTACGAGAATATTTCAAGCTAGTACATACCCCTTCGTGTTTGAGTGTTGTCTCGCCCTGAGGATAAAGTTGGAGCCCCATTCAGATAATTTGATGTATCAATTCCTGCATGCATTTTCACAAAGTGTGATGGCAAATTTATTATGTAGTTCTTAACTCGTACTTGCTTTTGTAGTTCTTACAAATTTATTATGTTTGCTCCTGGGAACCAAATGCAAGATGTAGTGGGGATGGACATAGTATTGGTGATCATGAGACAATAATCAAGAAATTGAGGGTTGAGAGGCCACCATTTAAGGAAAAGTACATATTGCCAGGGGCTTACAATATTAGTTGTTTGCAATTGCTAAAGTAAATGTACATAGTTCAGATTACCAGATTCTTGCTGAGTAGTTTGTCGATTCTGGTGCGCTAAGATGGTATCTTCTCTTGATGCCATTGCATATCCTAAACAAATGCATGACAAAAGGTAGGAAGGGGATAATCAATTAAGAAACAGATGGTAGAAAAAATAGCAACATGTCTAAACAATGCAATGTGTACAAACAGAGTTATGATATTGAAATTTCTCATCACATTAACATAATATAACACCAAGCAACAGGGACAGCTCTGTTTCTCTCTATATTATAGAAAACTTAATCCTAATGTTCTACACAAAAAACTCATCATTATCAGATTTGTCGAGTACTAAATGAGGAACATGGCCATCATTTATATATGTCTCATCATCATCACAGCTATCGCTATCAGATTCAAGCTCATCATCTCCGGGATCAACTTCGGGTATCTTCGGAATATCTGAAGCATCACCACTTGCACCTTCCATGCCAGATCTAGACCAACTTTCGACATCCCCTTCTATGTCTGGCACATTTGTATCTCCAACTACAATATCAAATAAGTCAGCATCAGCTCCGGTTCCATCGTCATCATTTCCTACGGATGGCATAGCATATAGGTCTCGCGGCTTCAATCTAACAATAGAAGCCCAATTTATCTTCTTGACATCTCTCACATAGAACACTTGTTCTGCTTGAATGCCTAGTATGTAGGGATCATCCCTATATCGAAGTCGGGTAGTATCTACATCGATATAGCCATAATCATCCTTCTTGTAGCCCGTGCTTTGATTTTTATTGGCAGAGGGCACATCAAACCAGTCACATTGAAATAGCACTACCTCCTTTTCCGAGGGAAAATCTACACAAATAATTTTCTTGATCACACCAAACCAATCAAGGTTGCCAGATCGAGCATCACCCCTAACAACAACACCGCTGTTTTCGGTATTCAAATCTCTTTCTACACTATCATTTCTAAAGAAAAACCCATTGATGAAGGTGCGATTATAAACACGAGCTCGAGGGTCAGGTCCTCTAGATAGGGCATACAAAAGATCATTGACTTTCCCTTCTTTGTGAAGTGCCTGGATCTGTATTAACACGTGCAAATTATTAGAAAAATCCACAACTATTTTTATTAACACGAGCATAAGTAATCACTATGTACTATGTTCTTACACGCCTCTCGAACCAATCTACAAACTCGTCTCTGTGCCGTTTCTGGACACCGCGAGCACCAGCCCTTGTAAGCTCATCCAGATGCTCACTATAACAAAAGTGTTGAGTAGGTTCAGAACAGTGCACATGTACCATGAAGAAAAAAAAATAAAAATAAAAACATCCTTACTCTGTCCATGAGTTGGATTCCTCGCAGTTTGTTATTATGTAGTGCCTAATTTGCTTCATCTCTGCCTTAGAAAGTGTTTCAAATGTGAAACCTTTCTTTGAGTGATCAATTGTGCCCAATACACTAAGTCCAGCTGGTCCTTCATCTCTAGCTGCAGCTTCATGACGCTCTGGCCGGTTAAGCTTGGTATCAATGTTACCAAAAAAACGGCTACAAAATGTTAGACACTCTTCAGCTATGTAACCCTCGGCAATTGAACCTTCTGGGTGAGCTTTGTTCCGCACATATCCTTTAAGTGTTCGCAAATATCTTTCCACGGGATACATGCATCGGTAAGCAACAGGTCCACCTAATCGAGCTTCTTCAGCAAGGTGAATAGGAAGGTGCATCATGATATCAAAAAATTGGGGTGGAAGGATCATCTCAAGTCGACAGAGAGTTTCTGGAATTGTACGACTCAACTTTGCTAGCTCTTCAGGATTTAATTCCTTCGAATAAATCGCAGCAAAGAATAGGCTTAGCTCGAGGAATGGGACAACAAATTTCTTGGGCAGTATATTGCGTACCCAAATGGGAAGAAGTTTCTGAAAGAGGACATGGCAGTCATGAGTTTTGAGCCCAGACACCTTACAACCTTCCAGGTCCACACATCTTTTTAGGTTTGATGCATAACCATCGGGCATCCTTACACCATGCAAAAACTTGCATAGCATTTTCTTCTCATCCATGGTCAAATTATAGCAAGCTAGATTTAAAGTATACTTTCCATTACTAACATTTGGATGTAGATCCTTCCTTATCTTTAAGTGCTGCAAATCAAGACGGGCCTTCAGAGTATCCTTTGATTTACCATCCATATCAAGAAGTGTCCCTAAAAAGCTGTCACAGATGTTCTTCTCAATGTGCATTACATCCAAATTATGCCTAATAAGCAAGTTCTTCCAATAAGGGAGATCAAAAAATATACTCTTCTTCCTCCAATTATGCCACTTATTATCATCATCACGCTTCCTCTTTCTAGTTTTCCCAAAGGTTTCCTGCTCAAAACTTGCATGTTGTTGTACCACGTCATTGCCCGAGAGTGGCACCGGAGCATCTCTATTTTCTGTCTCGTTATTGAAGCAACTCTTGTTTCTACGCCACTTGTTGTCACGACTTAGAAAACGGCGATGACCCATGTAACAGTACTTGCGCCCATATTTCAACCATAAATGGTCTGTGTGCATGTGGCAATATGGGCATGCTAGTTTTCCTTTTGTGCTCCAACCAGATAGCATTGCATAAGCTGGGAAATCATTAATTGTCCACATGAGGGCTGCATGCATCTGAAAGTTCTTCTTCGTTGTGGCATCATATGTGTCGGCACCAACATACCATAGATCTTTGAGTTCATCTATCAAAGGTTGTAGATATACATCGATGTTATTTCCTGGTGACTTTTTTCCAGGAATTATCATCGACATTAACCAATATGGTTGTTTCAAACACAACCAAGGAGGCAAGTTATATGGAATTAGAATCACTGGCCAACAAGAGTATGACACATTCATTATCCCATATGGGTTGAACCCATCAGATGCAAGCCCAAGCCTTACATTCCGTGCATCCGAAGAGAATCCTTTAGAATAAATGTTATCAAAATGCTTCCATGCCAAAGAATCTGCAGGGTGCGCATTATACCATCATCTACACGGTCGTCCTTATGCCATCTCATATGTGATGATGTAGCCTCGGTCATAAATAGACGTTGTAGCCGTGGAGTGAGTGGGAAATATCTTAGAACTTTACGGGCCACTTGCTTCTTCCCTTTATGGTTTGTCCTCTCGACATCTGATTCATCGGTGACAGATTTCCATCTACATTCCTTACAGGTCGGACAGTAATCCATGTCAGCATACTCTTTCCGGAATAGCACACAATCATTAATGCAAGCATGTATCTTTTGGTAGTCAAGCCCAAGATCCCGGATTATCTTCTGAACTTTCTCGAGAGAATTTGGAATACAATGACCTTTTGGAAGCGCTTCTGTGAACAATTGAAGTACTGCCTCACATGCCCTGTTGCTCAACCCAAACAAGCACTTTATCTGGTAGAGTCTCACAATGAAAGAAAGCTTTGTGAGCTCCTTGCAACCAGGGTACAACTCCTTTTCAGCATCCTTCAACAAAGCAAAGAAAGCCTTGGCACATCCACCTGCCTCTTCGTTACTTCTACCTTCTGCAGACCCATACGAGATATTACCATCATCATGCAACATCTCTTCACTAGTACCTTCACCTGTGGTTTTGCTACTTTCTGGCTCGGTGCTACGTATGAGAGTGTTGAGCAAATCACGAACTGCAAAGTCATCACCTCTCACCCCTTCACCTTCAGATCCTTCAGCCGTACTTTCGTCATCTGAATCCTCTCCATGGTATTTCCAGCAAGTATAACTGGGATCCATCCCATTCATGAGCAGGTCAAGGTGTACTTCGTCCCTTTCCTTGTAAATAGCATTGAGACATCGTCTACATGGGCATAAAGCGGTTGATCTTCCAGGACTACCGTCAAAAGCCAAATCTAAAAATTCCTTAATGCCACTCTGCCACTCCGCGGAATCCCTATTCATATCCATCCAACTCCTATCTCGAGCCATCTAGCTGATTTTTAACTAGAAAATTAGATAAAGGATTTACACACTTGTCAGGAAAGTGAATCTGAAATATGGAAATAGTATGTACTAGTATAATAGAACATAATAGTAGTCCATTTAGGACATGAGCTATTTTTATCAAAATAATACAGATAACACAGTACTACACGAAATTTGGCATAGTAGTTATATTTGTTTATAGAATAGGATTACAACATATGCATATTAGGTATTAGCAAAACAAGAGAACACAGTACTGAATGTAACTTATTTCATTCAGACTGAGAAAAAGATGAAAATTTGAGAATGTTGACATAACCGAAACAAACCTTATCAAATTTAACATTAAACGCTATGCATATAGGTATTAGCAAAACGAGAAAATATGTGTACTGAAAGTAACTTATTTCATTCAGACTGAATAAGAAAATGAAAATTTGAGAATGTTGACATAACAGAAACAAACCTTCTCACAGGTCGTCCTTGACGCAACAAAGAACTGGCTTCTTCCTTATCCTGATTTCGACCTTTCCTGCATACAATTTTTCTAAGGATGAGTAAAAGGTGAACCATAATACAAAGTAATACCATTTGCTGCATATAAGAATTATGTATCAGCTTTTATGTGAGCCCAAATCTGACGAGATAACTCAATAAATTTTGGTATGGCAAGCATGTTATGAAATCCAAAGCAAGGCTGGGTATGCAAAGATCACAATGGAACGAAGCCTCATAACTAAAAAATAGACAGAAAAAAGACTAAATGCATAGGCACATGGCATCAAACAATTGTTTGATAACTACATTTACTATAACTGAAAGAGAAAATTTAACTGGGGAGCATAGGGTGAAGGTCTCAATCGGAATTAGATCATATCCAGTGCCACTTCCTGATCAAAGCTTTGAAGACTATTTTTGGGGGTTAAATCCATATATTCCTGTTTACCTATCACTCTAGCAGGCTATCAACAATTTTACCTGAAGCCTGCAGCTGCCCACCGGAGGAGCACAAGTGTGTATCGCTAGCGGCAGGTGTGAGTGTGTTTACCTCTGTCAGGGATGAGGGGACGAGAGAGAGAAGAGGCAGTTAAACAAAAGGGCGGAGCTTTTGCTGAAGCTCCGGTTTGAGGGAACAAGAAGCTAGATGAAGATGGCCAACTGGCTATTCTTGCTGCAGGACACAAGGCACTATATGATGACATGGTCCCTCCTTTTGATGTACTTGGGAAAAAGTGTTGAAAGGCAGAGCTGATTCAGGCTAAAGCGGGATTGAGGCCTGAATGTTTAAAACTGCATGCCATGGGCATGCATATATTCTTGTAGTTCGTCCAACCATGTGGCTTATCATCGTACAATTGATATGTGCGTTCAAAGGTTGATGCCTGATTGTGCTGTAAGATGTAGCTGCAAGTTCCGAATAAAAGAAAAAAATTACCTGACGGAACAGAGGAATACAGTAGAAGAGAGGAAAACAGAGCAGATGAGATCGGAATAGTTGTAGATCTGGAAAGCACGCCACGAGATGTCCACGGGAGCGGCGGCAATCCCGCCCTTCCGACAGGTCACGGCCATCCGGCGACGCGACATGGCGAGCCCCGGTGCGTTGGTGACCACCGGCCCTGAAGTTGATCTGGTCGGTGCCGCGCGGCAAGCCCCGGTCTGGAGGCGACCTCCAGCGTGCCGCCGACCGTCGGCCCTGAAGCTGCTCCTGTCGGAGCCGCACGGCAAGCCCCAGCGCCGAGGCATCCGTTTTCCCTGAGCTGCTCCCGCCGGCACAGCTACCTGTGGTGCAGCGGCCATCAACCTATTCCCTCCGACGTGCGCAAGAGGCAGCGGCGCTACTCACAGTCCCTGCGGCGCGCGGACCTCCCTCTCCATCTTAATTGGAAGCAGTAAAAATTCCCCTTTGTGCAGGTGAGAGGGTCATGGCCCCCAGGTAGATGGGATGGAGATTAGGCAACGACGGCGACTAGCAGGGAGAAGGTCAAGTGGGGCACCCCATCACGGGAACAAGAGAGAGGTAGAGAAAGGAATTACCGATGTACGTACAAGAATCTTCTCGTCGACCAACGCCACGAAGTCGCCGATCTCGTCTACAAACGCCGTGAAGCTGCCATGACGGAGGAAGAAGTAAACCTGAATTCCTAATAGGGTAAAATCAGATTATAGTCCTGTTTAATCCAGATTGAAAGCAGTTATAAGGAGTTCGTGCAGCACCTCACCGTATCCGTGCGGGAAAAGTAATTTTTGCCGGGAACGAGAAGGTCTCTTCGTGGGAAATAAAGCAACCGGCTAAAAAAATTTGGTGGGAAACGAGAAGTCTCTTTACCGCCAAAGTCCAAAGGCAACCGGTGTGGAGTGGGGGAAGTAAAAATATTGCCACGATATATAAATTGTGGTAATAGCAATACTTAATGCAGCGTTATTTTGTTTGTTGCCATAAGCCTAGATTTTTGCAACGATTTTTTGTTCGTCACGATAAGGCTAGCCTTTTGCAATGATCATGGCACTTATTGCAACAATAAAATAATGTTGCATTATGACGTGCTAGTCGCCACAAAAATGAAAATGTGGTGATAGAATGAGATTTTTGCAACGAAAATTATTTTGTGGCAATATTTCCGTTGCAATAGACTGATTTCCTTGTAGTGACTCCATTGTATGATGGTTGCAATCCTGAGGTGACCCGCTTGAGTTTCACGCTCCAACTCCTGAAGACGAAGGCTAAAAACAAATGGACCGACACTAGCCTCGATGAGCATCTCAAGTACCTAAAGGATGTTCTTCCCGCGGGTAATCTATGTCCTACTAGTGTTGATGAGGCCAAGAAAATCGTGTGCCCTCTTGATCTGCCACACGTTAGATACCATGCATGCATCAACGATTGCATAATTTATCGGAAGGAGCACGCGGAAAAAACAAGCTGTCCGGTGTGCAATGCTTCTCGATACAAGAAGGCCGGGAAGAAATGTCCCCAGAAAGTTGTATGGTACTTATCGATCACTCCCTGTCTCCAGAGGTATTTTGTAGATCCCAAGGAAGCAAAGCTAATGCGTTGGCACGCGGAGAGGAAGAAGCCCGACGATGGAGATGATCCGAAGCTGAGACACGTGAAGGATGGAAGCCAGTGGAGAGCGTTGAACAGCTTCTATCGGTATTTTGAATGTGATGCAAGGAACATCGTGCTCAACGCGTGTACCGATGGCATGAATCCGTTTGGCAACCAAAACACCAACCATAGCACATGGCCCGTGTTTGTATGGATGTACAACCTCCCCCCTGGTTGTGCATGAAATCGAAGTACATTCACATGAGCATGCTTATTCAAGGGCCGAAACAACTAGGAAATAATATTAATTAGTATCTGGGGCTACTTCAAGAGGAGTTAGACACGTTATGGAAAACACCGGCCAAGACATGGGACGCCAGCAAAGGTGAGTATTTCAACATGAGAGCCGCGCTGATCACGACAGTGCAGGACTATCTCGGTTACGGATATGTGGCAGGCCAGGTGTGCCATGGATATTGCGGATGCACGCGGTGCATGGATGATACAACGTCTCAGCAGCTAACGTCAAGGAAAGATGGCGGGTCTGGGAAAATCGTGTACATGGTGCATCAAAGATGGCTTGAACAGGACGACCCGTGGAGAAACCGTGGAGATCTATTCAATGGTCACGCTGAGCATCGAGGACCTCCACGTAAGCGGACATCAAGATGATGAAATTAACGTAATAAGCGATATTCTCAAAAGATTTGGTCATGCCAGAAACCTCAGTGTGCATGGCACTAAAAAAGGGTACAAAGAACCTGAGATGCAAGTAATGGCTGAATAGCCGGGGAAACACTAAATAAACACAAGTGTCATCTGGACTTACTTGATTGATTGAATCGAGAGATGGAAATGCCATTGAGAGATTAGAAGGGATAGAGAAAACGTCAGATAGAGGTCGTGCTTCTGCTCAGTCCAAAAGAACAATCTGAGTGAGGATAAGGTGGTTTATGTTAGCGGTGCCGAAATTGATGAGCTGTTGAAAAACTGGAAGGAGTGCCCCGCGCCGGGAAAGACGATGAGAAAGGCGCCGGAGCCGCTGCTGAAGGTATGGAAGACGAGGTCTGTGTTCTGGGACTTGGAGTACTGGCACAAACTCGATACACCTCATTGCCTTGATCAAATGCATATCTGTAAGAATGTCCTTGAGAGCTTGGTCGCAACACTGATGAACATGCCGGATAAGACCAAGGATGGGTCGAAGGCAAGAAAAGACTTGCAAGGTTTGAAAATCAGAGAAGATCTGCACATGCCGCCCGTGAAATGTCAGACGAGACAGAGACGGAGACAGAGGCACGGGAGAAGAAGGGAAGAAAATAAAGAAAGAGGATTATTGCCCCCCTTCTTGCTTCACCTTAAGTCAGGCTGAGATCAATCAATTCTTTAAGTGCCTTACCGAGTCAAAGTTAGTTCGATTCTTTGTGGCAAGATAAGAAGATATCTAGACACGGACAAGAAAAGGTTCAGCGGGATGAAGTCTCATGACTGTCATGTGATGATGATGCAGATACTACCTGTTGCCCTTATAGGGCTAATGGACAAGCACGTCCGTGACATGCTTATTGATCTCTGCAACTTTTTCGACGTCATCTCTCGAAAGTCGATCAGTGTGAAGCAGCTCCGAAGGCTACAGGAAGAGATCGTTGTGATACTGAATGAGCTTGAGATGTACTTCCCGCCCGCGTTCTTTGACGTGATGGTGCATCTGTGTGTCCGTATTGTGGATGACATAATAGACCCGGGGCCGTCATTCCTGCACAACATGATGCCGTTTGAGAGGTTGAATGGGATCATCAAAGGATTCATTCGTAACATGTCCCGTCCGGATGGAAGCATCGTCCAGGGCTATTTGGCACAAGAGTGCATCTCTTTCTGTGAGAATTTTCTATATGGCGCAGACCAGCCGCCTGGTGTTAGTGTTGGTTTTCCCGTTAACAAGCACGATGGGAGGCTCGAAGGAGATGGTCACTGCAACGGTCGCAGGGAACTGCACGTGGCATACTCAGATCGACGCAGCGACTTTGACAGAGCAAACTTGGTAGTGCTACAACACCTAGACGAGGTAGATCCTTTCGTGGCACTGCACAAAGAAATTATCGCAAAGAAGTATCGCGACTGGGGGATATGCAGAATGACGCCGGGTTACTAGAGAGCACAACTCCACTTTCCTGCATTGGTTCAAAGAGCATATTATTGCTAATCCCCCGGAGGAGGGCTCTAAGGACGGATTGCTCATATACGCCTTAGCACATGACCCCTCGCCCAACCTTGTAACCTATCAGGCATATGATATCAACGGATACACGTTCTACACGGAGGCCAAAGATATGGACAGTGATGATCAGAACTCAGGGGTGACGATGGAATGCATGACCGGCAGCGACAACGGCGCAACTGAACGATTTTATGGAAGGGTCGAGGAGATCTGGGAGCTTGACTACTCTGGACTGCACAACACGACGATGTTCCGTGTCAGATGGGCAAAGAATGTCGAAAGAAAAAACCGGATTTTCACTACCATGAGTATACCCGATGCCAAGAGCGCTACCGTGAACGCTATCGCAAAAAACGAGCCATGGGTACACGCTAAGCACGTGACACAATGCTTCTTCATAACCGACCCATGCAATCCCAGTCGTGTTGTCGTGAGGAGAGGCAAAAGAAACATCATTGGAATGGATGAAGTCACCAATGAGGAAGACTATGATCAGTACGGCAACCCAATGAGGGAAGATGACGATGATGATGAAGTATACGTCAAAAGAAGAATCAATACTACATTACCTAAGAAAAATCGTACTCCATGGAAAAGGCAAAGTCACAATGAGGGGCTCAATTATTCTTCGACGAACAAGAAGGGAAAGAAGCTGACTCAAAAACAAAAACGTCAGCGGTGAGGAACCGTTTGTTATCGGTCAAATGATGTAATATATATATATATATATAGGACAAATTTTATCTACCACCAGTGGTAGTTACCACCACTTGAGTTTTATATGTAGTATATAGTATCTATCAAATCGGAGAGTATGTACGCGTAGTATGTAGTATATAAGAATGTTTAGGTAGTATATATACTATTTTTTTGGTAGTATGTATCATATTTTGAGTATGCTCTCTTTTATGTACAAATATGTACGTATTTCATAAATATAATAAAAACCATGGGCCAACTTGAATTTTTTTCATGCAACTCACTTTGGAGTATCTTATATATAGTATATGAACATACTTAAAATGATAAAGTAGGATATATACTACCATAAGATAGTATATGAGACATGTGGGGTAACTACCCCCAGGTGGTAGGATATATATATGTTCCTATTTTGTATACACACTTAGCCATTATTATGCATGGGTCCAATGATGTAATATATATTTTCCTATTTTGCATATATATTTAACCGTCAAATGATGCAATATATATCGCCCTCCCTTCGTTCACTGCTCTCGGGAAATAAAGTGGGAGAAAATAAAGGAAAAGAAAACGGAAAACTGGCAGTAGTAGTAGCAGCGCATTTCGTATAAACCGCTACAGCTACTGAAGGTTGTAGTAGCGCATTTCATATAAACCGCTACAACTACTGAAGGTACTAGTAGCGCGTTTTGTCCATACACGCTGCTGCTACGTCCAGTTAACCCAAAATTCTCACTATCCCTGCTTCATCCCGCCTTTTCCCCCCAAATCCCCACTCTCTCTTCCCCCGTCGCTCGCCCCCGACCCAGCGGCGCTTCGCCCCGACCCAGCGCTCGCCCCGACCAGCCCTCGCCCCAACCCGACCCGGCCCTCGCCCCGACCCAGCGCGGCGCTCGCCCCCGACCCAGGCGCTCGCCCCCGACCCGTCGCGCCTCGCCTCTCTCCTCTGCTTCCTCCCCTCCCAACCTCGACCGTCGTCGGGCCTGCCTCCTCGCCCCTGCACCCTCTGTAAACCCCGCTCTCTCTCTCTCTGCTAGGGTTCTTTGGTTAATTTACTTAGGTTTTAGTTAGGGCAGTCTGTTAATTAAGTTATCCATTTAGTTATGAATTTAGCTAGGTTTCAAAATTAGCTGAATTTATATGCAAATTTGAACTGGACATGTGATATGTGGATATGTCATGTTTTGGACATGTCATGTTTGGAAAATGATCCGAGTGGCCTATGTTACACCGGAATGTTGATTCATTTCCGTTCCGGTGAGTTTCAGGCGCTCGATATGTCCATTTTTAGCAAAGGTCATGCCGAAATTTCCCGTGAATAGAGGCATGATTTGTGCTACATAGTTGGCATATCGAGTGCTGGCACATAGATTTCTTTTTATGTTATTTCTCATTTATTCATACTTTTAGAAATAAATGAGGACACTTAATCATAGGAAACATGTCGAACAACGAAGAAACTGGGCCTTGACCAAGATGCGCATTTAGATGGATTATGCGGTTGAACAAGAGTACCTCGACTATTTGACTGCTAAGCAAGGTTTGCAGGCCGGCCTCGATGATGGTACTGACGCCGACATCGACACCGACGGCGTCGGCACCGATGGCGGCGCGGAGACCGGTGGGGAAGGTACCGGCGGGGAAGATACCGGCGGGGATGGTACCGGCCCCGATGCCGCTACCGAAAAGAGGAAGCATAAGAAGCAGAGGATACGAAAACCTAACAAACTAGGGATTGGACGACTTGTGATCACAAAGATGGCACCTGGCAAGTTTGAGCCGTTAGAGCCGGAAGAACCTCGAAGTGCTATGGGAACCAAGTAGGATGCATCCTACGGGAATGTGCGAGCATCAACGACGATGACTTAAGGAGTAAACAACATTTGACGCAGTTGCTCCTAACGAAGTTGCACAAGAGATTCAAGTTCCCTGGCCGGGATGATAACATAGAACAACCGTGGGATGATCCGAAGATGAAAAAGAGATTAACAATCACGCCATGGGCATGTTCAGCAATGATTTGGCCTCCTGGAAAGGGAGGGTGAAACGAGCTATTGAGGCTGATGAACCCCTGTCCAAGATTCTGGAGGAAAATCCGGCACTTACGGAAGAGGAGTTCGAAAAGTTCAAGGACACTTGCGCTAACGAGGCAGCCAAGGCTAAGGCTGTGAAATTCAAGAGCCTTCAGCAAAGGAACACGGGGAAGCATCGCCCCGGAAGCCGTGACTACCTCGGTAAAAGGCCCATATGGGATAAGGAGGACGCGGAACGTGAAGCCGCGGGTCTCCCAGACCCCTTCGCAAAGTTCACCAACCCCTTGGAGCGTGACTTCATCAGGGACCGCTACAAGTGGGACAAGGAGAAAAAGGTTTTTTACACGGACAAGATCACGAGGAAATTGATTAGACTACTGGAGAAGCAACACCAGCTTGCAGCCGAAAGCCCTACTTCTCCGATGAGGCCCAAGTGGGACACCCCTCTCTACCGGGCCTTGAACGAACTTAAGGGACTCCCTTTGGGCCAGCAACCGCAATATGGTCGTGTGCACGGTGCTGGAGACGGCGCCACGTGGAAGGTGTTTTACAACGAGGGCCCGGAGGCCAAGAAGCAGAAAAAGAAGTTTAGTCAGGCGGACATCGACGCGAAGGTGAAGCTTGCGGTCGAGAAAAAAGCAGCTGAGGACGCGAAAAAAGCAGTCGAGGACAAATATGAGTTGCTACAGCAGACAGCCAATGCAGCTGTAACTGCCTGCAGAAATGATTTTGCTACTAACTTGGTTTCAGTTATGATCAACTGGACGAAGGAAAATACAGACAAGACGGTACATGATTTACCGTTGCCCAGTTTCGTCGGGAGCAAATCCATGAACAACAACACCATCGCACCATCACTTGCTCACGCAAACGGGCCTCCTCTCGCAGCCGCTCCCGCTCATAGCAACCCGTCCTCGATCTCGGTGCTAGGTGGGCCTTCGTCTTTGGCTGAGCTCGGCGCTGTCACGGTAATTACATGTCGCACCAACATATATATATATATATATATATATATATATATATATATATATATATAGAGATATATAGATCAGATTCCATGTTGGGTGCCTTTCGGTTGTTTTACGCCACCGACATATGTGTTTGCAGGCGAAAGAAACCCGTGCACCATACTCTACTTGATCAAAGGCCGTAAGGTGGACGTGGGAAAGGGGATGATAATGGACCCCTCGCAAGCCACGTTCCACAACCAGCCGATCTCGCTGGGCACTTCATGGTTAGCTTGACCAGTGTGAAATCGGGGCACGAGGATTTGCCTCCTCCAAAGACAAAGATGTGGGAGCGCCGCGATGAGACCCGCCAGCGGATTGAAGCTGCAAGGGTTGGGTGCTGCTATGGCGAAGAATCTTATTAAATGCAGCCGGCCGACAGCACACCAATAACTACACATCAACAAGCATGTGCGGAGACCACCACCCCGCCTACGCAATTACCAGCTCCTATAGTGCTGGGTGAGAGCGGCGGACGACATGATGAAGGGGGTGCAATAGTAATGGCTGATGTAATTTCTCTTGTAGAACAGAGAATGGATGATGAGACGGAGGTCGACCCTATGGATTTCCTCAATACAAACGCGTATGACTGTGACATAGATATGATGAGTCAACCATATGACGAATCAGGCTATCAGCTTGCTAATGAGGATATGGATGATATGCCCGGGCAGGGTCGTCGCAAGGATTGCAAAAAGTCTCTCTTCATGAAATCCTCACAGGACACAGGCTCAACTAGCCGGGCGCGAGGGTCGTACAGTACTTAGCCTGGGAACACTGGGGCAGGGGTTAAGGAAGGGTCTGGAAGGTGTGCCCAAAAAAAAGGAGAGGAAGAGGGGGAAGATAACTGCCTCCAAACAAGCCAGAGCACATAGCAGCCAGACGATGCATTACGAAGAGCGTGTACCCGTGAAAGGTGCGGTCATGTTCCATCTCACGGGCGAGCCGATGCTACCGCCGAAACCGCTGGAGGCACTATCGAGGATCTCGAGAGACTGCACGACCATGTGCTGTTGACTGAGAAAAGCCTACTAGCCTCAAAGGATCCAGGATATCCGACATACGCGGCTCGTGTGCCTGAGGGGAAGTGCTACGTCGACACATGGCCCGCGGAGGTGTTCTGCCTGCGGTTTGACCATATCTTTGAGATGTTTCTAACAAGGCGGCTCAATTTTACAATCGTCCGCCTTTTTGCGCTACATATGAGCTCCGTCATGAAGAGTGAAGAAGTCTCGCAAATCTGTGTGGCGGATCCATACTACATGCACGAGTCTTTCTTGAGTCTCGGCGACTTTGAGCGTGAAACTGCTAGGGAGTACCTCCAAAACTTCATGGTACAGAATAAGGACCGGGAAATTGTCCTCGTGCCTTATCATCCAAAGTAAGTCAGTTCCGGACAACCCTTTCGTACATTTCAATCATTCCTTCTCTCTCATATGGGGAATAATTTGAGGTGTCTTTTCCCCGCAGCAACGGGCGAACCGTCCTTATTGTTCTTTACCCGCAAGTCTCCAACCCGTGTAATTTTACCCATCCAGAGACTAAGAGAAAAAGACTACACCCACATAATGAATATTCTAGATGATGCTCTACAAGGCTTCAGCTTTAGAGGTGGCCACGTGCAGATCAAGAAACAAAGGAACAAGAAGATGGGTTTCATGATAAAACTAACTTCTCCTGCATCCATGTCCCAAAACCAAGCAAGAAGGATGGATTCTACATCGTCCATCTCATGATTCAGTTCAACACGGATCACCAAAAGCTTCGCATTAACAGCAGAAATGATGATCATATCCACAAGTGGCTAGAATCTCATGGAGAAGCGGATTATAAACTTAGAGATGACTTCTTTCGCATCCAAAGCGACATTGCGACGATCATCATGAAAGAAGTCGTCGATGAGAAGGGGATGTTCCACCACAGCCCTATATCGCAAGCTGACGTCCGAACTCGCATAGGCATGCAACGTCTAGACCTCACGCCGTTCAAGAAACTAGGGTTCATCCTCGATGATATAGAAGGATGGAACTTCTAGTGATTTATGATGCCGATGATGATGATAAGTGTCGGTTCAACTTGTATATTTTTTGTAGCGATGAAACTTTGTGATGTCCACGGTCCCTGCCGAACTTGCGTAACGCTACTTTGTTAGTTTGCGTACGATGACGTGCATACCTCTAGTTAATTAGTTTGCGTACTGTATGTTGCATCTAGTTGCTAACCCTTTCTTTTTCGGTGTTGCTATAGTATATTTTGTTGCATATATATGATTGTACATCCTCTTCATGAACATGCATCTCTAACAGGTACCTAGTTTCTTGATGGCGAGATGGAATTGCTATGTCGTGTACAAAGGGAAGGTTCCGGGGGTGTACAACGAGTGGCATGAGTGTCGGCACAAGTGAATGGGTTCATGGGCGCCAGCCATAAAGGCTTCAAAAGCAGACAAGAAGGAGAAGCTAGTTACTTGAGGTTCACGCTAGCGCAAGAGAGGACTCGTAACCGCCACCTCATGTACTGCATAGTTCCGCTCTCACTCATAGTGATAGCTCTTCTTGCGATACCTTTGTTTAGATGGATGACGTTGTTGTAGTTGCAAGTATTCGAGACTTGCATGTATCGCTATTTTCGAGATGATGACAAGATACCACTGTGTTGGATGATGATTATGATGAGACTATTTGTATGTACATGCTATGATTACATTTGTGGTCTCATGAGCATTTGTATGTGTATCATGATGACATTTCTATGTGCTAAAGATTCTTCTATAAAGCCTGTTCAAATACAAAACAAATATGCCAAAAAAATTAAAAAACTACTTAAATTAGCAGTAGTGAGTGTATAAAAGTTAGCAGCAGCGCCGCGATAGCAGTAGCGCGTCCAGGCAAAGCGCGCTAGAGCTACTAGCAGTAGCGAGCTTCCGCTAACAGCGCCGCTAGCGCCGGTGAGCACGCGCTACTGCTATGTGTTAGCTGTAGTGCCTTATTAGTAGTGCCTATCCCCGCGCTACTGATACATCTAAAACCCGCGCTGCTTCTAGCCTTTTCCCTAGTAGTGTATGATGTATTCGCTTACTTATCTTTTCTTTTTCTCGGTTTGGTAGACATGTCCTTCACATAGGAAACCTGCGCCACATCATTTGCTAGGACGAATGGTTCATTTGTGTACCCAAGATTGTTAAGATCCACTATTGTCATTCCGTATTGTGGGTCTACCTGTACCCGCCTCCTGACAGATTGACCCATTTGCACTGAAACAAAGGGACCTTAAAATCATGTCCATAGTCAAGTTCCCATATGTCCACTATGTAACCATAATATGTGTACTTTCCCCTCTTGGTTGCTGCATCAAAGCGGACACCGCTGTTTTGGTTGGTGCTCTTTTGATCTTGGGCGACCGTGTAAAATGTATTCCCATTTATCTCGTACCCTTTCTAAGTCAATACGGTCGAAGATGGTCCCCTGGCCAACGAGTACAACTCATCAGAATAGTGTTGTCACCCCTGAGACGTGTTTGCAACGAACTGCCGAAATTCCTGATGTGTTACATGTAATCCAGTCTTCACACTGCTCCGGGTGTTTGGAGCGCAGAATGTTCTTGTGTTCATCAACATACGGGGTCACCAAGGTAGAATTTTGTAGAACTGTGTAGTGTGCTTGAGACAAAGAATGCCCGTCCCTACATATTATTGATTCCCCTCCTAGCATGCCTTTTCCAGTCAGTCTCCCCTGATACCGCGACCGAGGGAGACCAATCTTCTTAAGGTCAGGAATGAAGTCAACACAAAACCCAATGACATCCTCTATTTGATGGCCCATGGAGATGCTTCTTTCTGGCCTAGCGCGGTTGGAGACATATTTCTTTAGGACTCCCATCAACCTCTCAAAGGGGAACATATTGTGTAGAAATACAGGGCCCAGAATGACAATCTCATCGATTAGATAAACTAGGACGTGCGTCATGATATTGAAGAAGGATGGTGGGAACACCAGCTCGAAACTAACAATACATTGCGCCACATCACTCCTTAACCTTGGTAGGATTTCTGGATCGATCACCTTCTGAGAGATTGCATTGAGGAATGAACATAGCTTCACAATGGCTAATCGAACGTTTTTCGGTAGAAGCCCCCTCAAAGCAACCGGAAGCAGATGCGTCATAATCAGGTGGCAGTCATGAGACTTTAGATTATGAAACTTTTTCTCTGGCATATTTATTGTTCCCTTTATATTCGACGAGAAGCCAGATGGGACCTTCATACTGAGCAGGCATTCAAAGAAGATTTCCTTCTCTTCTTTGGTAAGAGCGTAGCTGGCAGGACCTTCATACTGCTTTGGAGGCATGCCATCTTTTTCGTGCACACGTTGCTGGTCCTCCTGTGCCTCCGGTGTATCTTTTGTCTTCCCATACATGCCCAAGAAGCCTAGTAGGTTCACGCAAAGATTCTTCGTCACGTGCATCACATTGATTGAAGAGCAGACCTCTAGGTCTTTCCAGTAAGGTAGGTCCCAAAATATAGATTTCTTCTTCCACATGGGTGCGCGTCCTTCAGCGTCATTCGGAACAGATAGTCTGTCGGGGCCGTTTCCAAAGACTACTCGTAAATCATTGACCATAGCAAGTATGTGATCACCGGTACGGACGGCGGGCTTCTTCCGGTGATCGGCCTCACCTTTGAAATGCTTGCCTTTCTTTCGACATTGATGGTTGGTCGGAAGAAATCAACGATGTCCCAGGTACGCATTCTTCCTGCATTTGTCCAGGTATATACTCTCGGTGTCATCTAAACAGTGCGTGCATGCGTGGTATCCCTTGTTTGTCTGTCCTGAAAGGTTACTGAGAGAAGGCCAATCATTGATGATTACAAACAACAATGCTGATACGTCTCCAACGTATCTACTTTTCCGAACACTTTTGCCCTTGTTTTGGACTCTAATTTGCATGATTTGAATGAAACTAACCCGGACTGACGGTGTTTTCAGCAGAACTGCCATGATGTTGTTTTATGTGTAGAAAAGAAAAGTTCTCGGAATGTCCTGGAAATCCACGGAGGCACTTTTTGGAATTAATAAGAATTTTTGGCGAAAGAATTAGTGCCAGGGGGCCCACGGCCTGTCCACGAGACAGGGGGCGCCCCCCCCCCAGGGCACGGCCCCCTATCTTGTGGGCCCCCTGGACCTCCTCCGACCTCAACTCCAACTCCACATATTCCGTCTCGGGAAGAAAAAAATCAGAGAGAAAGTTTCATCGCGTTTTACGACACGGAGCCGCCACCAAGCCCTAATCTCTCTCGGGAGGGCTGATCTGGAGTCCGTTCGGGGCTCCGGAGAGGGGAATTCATCGCCGTCGTCATCATCAACCATCCTCCATCACCAATTTCATGATGCTCACCACCGTGCGTGAGTAATTCCATCGTAGGCTTGCTGGGACGGTGATGGGTTGAATGAGATTTACCATGTAATCAAGTTAGTTTTGTTAGGGTTTGATCCCTAGTATCCACTATGTTACGAGATTGATGTTGCTATGACTTTGCTATGCTTAATGCTTGTCACTAGGGCCCGAAAGTGCCATGATTTCAGATCTGAACCTATTATGTTTTCATGAATATATGTGTGTTCTTGATCCTATCTTGCAAGTCTATAGTCACCTATTATGTGTTATGATCCGACAACCTCGAAGTGACAATAATCGGGACACTTCTCGGTGATGACCGTAGTTTGAGGAGTTCATGTATTCACTATGTGCTAATGCTTTGTTCCGGTTCTCTATTAAAAGGAGGCCTTAATATCCCTTAGTTTCTGTAAGGACCCCGCTTCAACGGGAGGGTAGGACAAAAGATGTCATACAAGTTCTTCTCCATAAGCACGTATGACTATTTACGGAATACATGCCTACATTACATTGATGAATTGGAGCTAGTTCTATATCACCCTATGTTATAACTATTGCATGAGGAATCACATCCGGCATAATTATCCATCACTGATCCATTTCCTACAAGCTTTTCATATATTGTTCTTCGCTTATTTACTTTTCCGTTGCTACTGTTACAACTACTACAAAAACCCAAAAACATTTATCTCTACTTTTGCTACCGCTACTATTATTATCATACCACCTTTTGCTACTAAACACTTTGCTGCAGATACTAAGTTATCCAGGTGTGGTTGAATTGACAACTCAACTGTTAATACTCAAGAATATTCTTTGGCTCCCCTTGTGTCGAATCAATAAATTTGGGTTGAATACTCTACCCTCGAAAGCTGTTGCGATCCCCTATACTTTTGGGTTATCAAGTCTAATTTCCGGCGCTATTGCTGGGGAGCATAGCTCTATTCTCTGAGTCACTTGGGATTTATATCTGTTGATCACTATGAAGAACTTGAAAGACGATCGAACTACTATTTTGCCCTCAACTACGAGGGGAGGTAAGGAACTGCCATCTAGCTCTGCACTAGATTCTCCTTCCGTTATTAGTAGGCTTGCGACACCTAAACCTGCTACTGCTATGAATTCTGATATGTCGCATGTTAGTGATGATGCCACTTCTGCTATGCATGATGAAACTACTTCTGTGCGTGATACTACTTTGCCATTAGGTGAATTTCTTGATGAACAACTTGCTAGATTTAGGGGGAATGAAATTACTGAAGATCCTATTACTGATGATAGTGATGATGAAGGTCCCCCCAATGATTATGTATTACCTATTGTTCCTAAGGGTTATGTTATGAATGAAAAAGCTGCTATGGAAATTCTTGCTTGCAATGATAGAAATGATCTTAAGAAATTATTAGCTAAATGGAAGCAGCAGTCTCTTAACGCTAGAATGAAACCCGGTCCTGCTTTTGCTACTTCACCTATCTGTGTTACTGATAAGGATTATGAATTCTCTGCTGATCCTGATATTATTACTTTAGTTGAATTTGATCCTTTTTATGGCCTTGAATCTGAAACTGTTGTGGCACATCTTACCAAGTTGAATGATATAGCCACCCTGTTTACTAATGATGAGAAGTCTCGCAATTTATATATCCTTAAGATATTTCCGTTCTCATTAAAGGGTGATGCTAAGACTTGGTATAATTCTCTTGCTCCTGGCTATGTGCGTAGTCCCCAGGATATGATTTATTACTTCTCTGCTAAATATTTCCCTGCTCATAAGAAACAAGCTGCCTTGCGGGAAATATATAATTTTGTGCAAATCAAAGAAGAGAGTCTCCCACAAGCTTGGGGGAGGCTTCTCTGGTTACTGAATGCTTTGCCTGATCATCCTCTTAAGAAAAATGAAATACTTGATACCTTTTATAATGGACTAACCGATGCTTCCAAGGACTACTTGGATAGTTGTGCTGGTTGTGTTTTCAGGGAAAGAATAGTCGACGAAGCTGAAATATTATTGAATAATATGTTGACTAACGAAAATAATTGGACTCTTTCCGAGCCAGTTCCTGAAGTAATTCCTGAACCAATTAAACCAACTACTGAGCCTATTCCTAAACCCACTCCGAAGAAGAGAGGTGTTTTATTTCTCAGTCCTGAAGATATGCAAGAGGCAAAGAAATCAATGAAAGAAAAAGGTATTAAAGCTGAAGATGTTAAGAATTTACCTCCTATTGAAGAAATACATGGTCTTAATTTACCGCCTGAAGAACCACATTGTCTTGATAACCCGACACAGGTAGTAAAGGTAAATTCTCTCTATAGATATGATAAAGTTGAAATAGACTCTACTAAATTTCATAGCCCATAGATGAATTTGATGACTTTATGGCTAGACAATAAAGTTTTAATGCTTATGTTGGTAGAGAGTTAAAGAATAATGCTTTCGAGATAGGACGCGTAGGTGATAATCTGGCTAGAGTTAAAGATGAACTTCACCGCGTTAGCAAATATGCTTCTATGGTTGCTACTCAAGCTGAGCAAGTACTTAAAGCTCAAAATGATTTGCTTGATGAATTAAATAATAAAATGATTTTGCTGTTAGAGTGGCTACTAGAACTGGTAGAATGACTCAGGAACCTTTGTATCCTGAAGGCCACCCTAAGAGAATCGAGCAAGATTCTCACAGAAATAATTTAGAGGCACCTAGTTCTTCCAAAAAGAAGAAAAAGAAAAATGATAGAACTTTGCATGCTTCTAGTGAACCTACTGTAGACACACCTGAGAATCCCAATGATATTTCTATTTCTGATGCTGAAACACAATCAGGTGATGAACATGAACCTAGTGATAATGTTAATGATAATGTTCATGTTGATGCTCAACCTAGCAAAGACAATGATGTAGAGATTGAACCTGCTGTCGATCTTGATAACCCACAATCAAAGAATCAACATTATGATAAGAGAGATTTTGTTGCTAGGAAGCACGGTAAAGAAAGAGAACCATGGGTTCAGAAACCCATGCCCTTTCCTCCTAAACCATCCAAGTCAAAGGATGATGAGGATTTTGAGCGCTTTGCTGAAACAATTAGACCTATTTTCTTACACATGTGCTTAACTGATATGCTCAAAGTAAATCCTTATGCTAAATATATGAAGGATATCATTACAAACAAAAGAAAGATACCGGAAGCTGAAATTTCCACCATGCTTGCTAATTACACTTTTAAGGGTGGAATACCAAAGAAACTTGGAGATCCGGGTGTTCCAACTATACCTTGCCCCATTAAAAGAAATTATGTTAGACCTGTTTTATGTGATCTTGGAGCCGGAGTTAGTGTTATGCCTCTCTCTTTATATCGTAGACTTGAATTGAATAAGTTGACACCTACTGAAATATCTTTGCAAATGGCTGATAAATCAACTGCTATACCTGTCGGTATTTGTCAGGATGTGCCTGTTGTGGTTGCAAATGTCACTATCTTAACGGACTTTGTTATTCTTGATATTCCTGAGGACGATAGTATGTCTATTATCCTTGGTAGACCTTTTCTTAATACTGTAGGGGCTGTTATTGATTGCAACAAAGGCAATGTCACTTTCCATGTTAATGTTAATGAGCATACGGTACACTTTCCGAGGAAACAATCTCAAGTTCATAGCATCAATTCCATTGAAAAAGTTCCAACTATCATTTTTGGAGGTTTTGAATTTCCTCTCCCTACTGTCAAGAAAAAGTATGATATTCTTATTGTTGGGGATTTTCATATCCCCGTTGAGGTAACTTAGTGTTATTCGAAATTTCACCGGTTCCGTGCTATTCGGAATGAGTTTGTTAACAAGACTTGATCAACCTTGTTAGTGGATTCATCTTGATGATCACGAGATGGATGAAACTAGAAGGCACAACCTTCTGTACCCTCTTTTTACTTTCTGTTATTTAGAATAAATAAAGCAAAAATAGTATTATCCATCTATTTTCTGAATTATCCGTGCATTAAAAAATAGTCCGACAATAAAAGTGCTCCAAATGCCCTGCAAATTTAGTATGATTTTTTCTGGAATATTTGAGAATTTTAGGCACTGAAAACACTGCAGGAGGGCCAAGCACTAGGCCACGAGAGTGGAGGGCGCCCCCCTGTCTCGTGGGCCCCTGGTGGTTCCCCTCCACTTATGCCAGCACCCACACACTTCATCTTCTACCCAAAAAAATCCCCATCCAGCTCAAGCCCGAGTTCTAGCTCGTTTTGCTGCGATTTTCGATCTCTTAGTTGAAAGCTCCATTTACAAAACTGCTTTGGGAGATTGTTGCTTGGTATGTGACTCCTCCATTGGTCCAATTAGTTTTTTTCTAGTGCTTTATTCATTGCAAATTTGTGCTGCATGGGTGACCATGTTCTTGAGCTTGCATGTTAAATTTTTAAGGTCCCAAGCAATTCCAACGCATGATATAGGCTCTAGGCACTTGTAGGAGTAGTTGCTATCAATCTTGTTTAGTTTTATCCACTTTTATTTTGAAGTTACTAAAATTTCAGAAATTTTCAGAAAAAGAAATATGCTTAGAAGAATGTACCAAGGTGGCTCCTCGGCAAAGAAAGGGCCAAGGATTGCTATACGTGAACAAGATGTTAATTTGCCGAGGGACGCAAATGTACGGGCTTGTGAGTGGCCATCCGATGATTTTATGGTCGAAGCAGGCTTCAAGGAGGAATTTGATGCGTATGTGCGTAATGCCGAGCTGGAGGACTTCTTACAAGATAAGTGTCCTCAATATTATCAATTGACTGATTCCTTTGTGCGGAGGTTCGAATATATTTCTGCGCGTAATTCTTCTAGTGTCATGTTTGATATTTATGATACATCTCATACCATGGATTTAGAGGATTTCACAACTGCTTGCAAACTCCCGCAGTGGGGTAATATTAATGATCCTCGCAAATCTGAACTTAGAGATTTTCTTGCTAGTATTACTGTAGGAGAATCTAGGGATGTAGCACAAGCTACCATAGGGAGCATTCATTTTCCTTCTATACATTATTTTGCTCTCTTTATTGGTAGAAGCATTAACGATCAGGACGAAGTATGTCACATGTGTGCTCCTGATCTCTGTGTCCTCAAGAGTGTTGTGTCAGGTTATAGAGGATATAACTTGGGGGCAATAGTTGCACGTAGGTTGCAGAATAATAGTAGAAGGGGAGATTTCTTTGGAGGAATTTATGCAACCCGTGTGGCTAATTTTCTTAATATAGCTCCACGAGAGGGGGATATGATTGTACCTCCTGTTTATTTGGATAAAGAAGCTATGTTTGATCATAATTTTCTTGAGAGGAATGAACAATTCCTCCATTATCGACTAACCTATGACAGACGCAACGTCGTCCCTGTTACTCTTCCTGCTCCCTACCTTTCTGATTATCAGGCAAAAGGAAGATATGTTGTCACTAGGGAAGAAGCAACTGAATATGAGAGGGGAATGGAGGCAGCTCGCCAACACGCTGCTGCTCAGGAGGCGGTCGCCTCTGCATCTCAGTACTACCCCAGCTACTCTTATGGATATCAGCCAGGCGGTCATTGGTATTAAACCAACTTAGGCCAAAAGCCTAAGCTTGGGGAAGTACGTATTTCTCACCGACTTTACATTCATGTTCACACACTAGTCGTCGGTGCTCATACTCTTTCATTGTATTATCCATGCTAGTTAAATTTCTTTTTCTAGTTTTCTTCTTGTGTGTTTAATAAACCCTGAGAAAAACAAAAAAAATAGTTAGTTTAATTTCCTTGCTTGTAGTAGAAATTAAAATGAAAACCCAAAAAGATTTCTCGTTCTTCTTTTACTTGTTGGGAGCTTTCCAGTGTAAATAGTTTTATTTTCTTTTCTTTCTTTTGGGGGGTCGAGAAGACCTTATTGAAAATGCTTAGTGGCTCTCATATGCATGATTGTTTATTTAACTTAGAGCCCATATTACCCTGTCTTCTCTCTTGAGTTGAATGCTTGCAGATTCCATCTTATTCCAATGCACGTGCACTCTTATTATTATACACATCGTTCAGTTGTGCAAGTGAAAGGCAATAATGACGATATATGATGGACTTATTGGGATGAGAAAAGCTGGTATGAACTCGACCTCTCTTGTTTTTGTAAATATGATGATTCTTCGTTCCTGAGTCAGCTGTTATGAAGTAAACATATTTGCAATGACATTTAGAGATTATACTTGCTTGTGCCATGCTTGATTAGCTATGAGTTATAATGGTTTACCTTGCGTGCCAACATGCTATTAGAATGATTATGATGTGATATGATGGGATGGTATCCTCCTTTGAATATATTAAGTGACTCGACTTGGCACATGTTCACGCATGTAGTTGAATCAAATCAACATAGCCTTCATGATATTTATGTTCATGGTGGATTATATCCTACTCATTCTTGTACTCGGTGTGAATTAATTTTAATGCATGTTTACGACTGTTGTCGCTCTCTCAGTTTGTCGCTTCCCAGTCTTTTGCTAGCCTTCACCTGTACTAAGCGGGAATACTGCTTGTGCATCCAAACTCCTTAAACCCCAAAGTTGTTCCATATGAGTCCACTATACCTACCTATATGCGGTATTTAACTGTCGTTCCAAGTGAATTTGTATGTGCCAAACTCCAAACCTTCAAATGAAATTCTGTTTTGTATGCTCAAGCAGCTCATGTTTCAACTAGGGATGCCTATATCTTCCATGTTAGGTGGGTTATTCTCAAGAGGAGTGGACTCTGCTCCTCATTCACAAGAAAGGGCTGGTAACCGGGATGCCCAATCCCATGATCCAAAACGATCAAAGCAAATCAAAATAATTAAACAAAACTCCCCCAGGGCTGTTGTATGTTGGAGGCACTCGTTGTTTCAAGCAAGCCATGGATTGATGCTTGTTGGTGGTTGGGGGAGTATAAACCTTTACCATTCTATTTGGGAACTGCCTATAATGCATGTAGTATGGAAGATACAACCATCTCATAGTTGTTGCGTTGACAGTGAAAGTATACCGCTCAAAATGTTATTCAATCTCTATTTTAAAATCGAGCTCTGGCACCTCTACAAATCCCTGCTTCCCTCTGCGAAGGGCCTATCTATTTACTTTTATGTTGAGTCATCACCCTTCTTATTAAAAGCACCCGCTGGAGAGCACACTGTCATTTGCATTCATTACTATTGGTTTATATTGGGTATGACTTGACTGGATCTTTTTTACCATGAATTACAATGTTTAGTCAGTCCTTGATCGTTAAAGGTGCTCTGCATTTATGTTTTGCTGTCTCAGGAAGGGCTAGCGAGATACCATTTTGTTATATCATGTCATAATTATTTTGAGAAAGTGTTGTCATCCTAGTTTTATTATTATGGCTCGCTAGCTGATTATGTTATTGATATGAGTAATTGTGAGACCTATGTGTTATTGTGAGTATGGTTAATTCATAATATTTGCTGAAACTTGAATGCTGCCTTTTCATGTTACAACAATAGGAGCAGACAGAGTTTGTAAAAGTTTTTCTTTATCACTTTCAGTTTATCAACTGAATTGCTTGAGGACAAGCAAAGGTTTAAGCTTGGGGGAGTTGATACGTCTCCAACGTATCTACTTTTCCAAACACTTTTGCCCTTGTTTCGGACTCTAATTTGCATGATTTGAATGAAACTAACCCGGACTGACGCTGTTTTCAGCAGAACTTCCATGATGTTGTTTTATGTGTAGAAAAGAAAAGTTCTCGGAATGTCCTGGAAATCCACGGAGGCACTTTTTGGAATTAATAAGAATTTTTGGCGAAAGAATTAGTGCCAGGGGGCCCACGGCCTGTCCACGAGACAGCCCCCCCCTAGGGCGCGGCCCCCTATCTCGTGGGCCCCCAGGACCTCCTCCGACCTCAACTCCAACTCCATATATTCCGTCTCGGGGAGAAAAAAATCAGAGAGAAAGTTTCATCGCGTTTTATGACACGGAGCCGCCGCCAAGCCCTAATCTCTCTCAGGAGGGCTGATCTGGAGTCCGTTCGGGGCTCCGGAGAAGGGGATTCGTCGCCGTCGTCATCATCAACGATCCTCCATCACCAATTTCATGATGCTCACCGCCGTGCGTGAGTAATTCCATCGTAGGCTTGCTGGACGGTGATGGGTTGAATGAGATTTACCATGTAATCAAGTTAGTTTTGTTAGGGTTTGATCCCTAGTATCCACTATGTTCTGAGATTGATGTTGCTATGACTTTGCTATGCTTAATGCTTGTCACTAGGGCCCGAGTGCCATGATTTCAGATCTGAACCTATTATGTTTTCATGAATATATGTGTGTTCTTGATCCTATCTTGCAAGTCTATAGTCACCTATTATGTGTTATGATCCGACAACCCCGAAGTGACAATAATCGGGACACTTCTCGGTGATGACCGTAGTTTGAGGAGTTCATGTATTCACTATGTGCTAATGCTTTGTTCCGATTCTCTATTAAAAGGAGGCCTTAATATCCCTTAGTTTCCGTAAGGACCCCGCTTCAACAGGAGGGTAGGACAAAAGATGTCATACAAGTTCTTTTCCATAAGCACATATGACTATTTACGGAATACATGCCTACATTACATTGATGAATTGAAGCTAGTTCTATATCACCCTATGTTATGACTATTGCATGAGGAATCGCATCCGGCATAATTATCCATCACTAATCCATTGCCTACCAGCTTTTCATATATTGTTCTTCGCTTATTTACTTTTCCGTTGCTACTGTTACAACTACTACAAAAACCCAAAAACATTTATATTTACTTTTGCTACCGCTACTATTATTATCATACCACTTTTTGCTACTAAACACTTTGCAGCAGATACTAAGTTATCCAGGTGTGGTTGAATTGACAACTCAACTGCTAATACTCAAGAATATTCTTTGGCTCCCCTTGTGTCGAATCAATAAATTTGGGTTGAATACTTGTGGGTTATCAAATGCATGTAGGTCAAATTCCTGATGTTCGTGCTCATCCCACACAAGTACGTCGTTGCCATTCCACAGTTGTAAAAGTTCTTCAACTAATGGCCTTAGATACACATCAATGTCGTCGCCGGGTTGCTTAGGGCCTTGGATGAGAACTGGAATCATAATGAACTTCTGCTTCATGCACAACCAAGGAGGAAGGTTATAGATACATAGGGTCACAGGCCAGGTGCTCTGATTGCTGCTCTGCTCCCCAAAAGGATTAATGCCATCCGCGCTTAAACCAAATCATACGTTCCATGCGTCACCTGCAAAGTCCTCCCAATACTTTCTCTTGATTTTTCTCTACTGCGACACGTCAGCGGGTGCTCTCAACTTCCCGTCTTTCTTACGGTCCTCTCTGTGCCATCGCATCAACTTGGCATGCTCTTTGTTTTGAACAGACGTTTCAACCGTGGTATTATAGGAGCATACCACATCACCTTTGGCATGAACCCTCTTCCTGGGGCGCTTGCCGTCAACATCACCAGGGTCATCTCGTCTGATCTTATACCGCAATGCACCACATACCGGGCATGTGTTCAAATCATCGTACGCATCATGGTAGAGGATGTAGTCATTAGGGCATGATGTATCTTCTGCACCTCCAATCCTAGAGGGCATACAACCTTCTTTGTCGCGTACGTACGGTCGGGCAATTTGTTATCCTTTGGAAGCTTCTTCTTCAATATTTTTAGTAGCATATCAAATCCTTTGTCAGGTACACCATTCTCTGCCTTCCACTGCAGCAATTCCAATGTGGTACCGAGCTTTGTGTTGCCATCTTCGCAATTGGGGTACAACCCTATTTTGTGATCCTCTTACATGCGATTGAACTTCAGCTTCTCCTTTACATTTTCGCACTGTCTCTTTGCATCAACAATGACCCGACGAAAATCATCATCGGGGACATCGTCTGGTTCCTCTTGATCTTCAGCTTCCCCCGTTGCAGCATCATCGTATTCAGGGGGCACATAGTTATCATCATCCTCTTCTTCTTTGATGTGTTCCATCATAACCCCTCTTTCTCCATGCTTGGTCCAAACATTATAGTGTGGCATGAAACCCTTATAAAGCATGTGGGTGTGAAGGGTTCTCGAGTCAGAGTAAGACCTCGTATTCCCACATATAGGGCATGGACAACACATAAAACAATTAGGCTTGTTTGCCTCAGCCACTACGAGAAAATTATGGACACCCTTAATATGCTCAGAGGTGCGTCTGTTACCGTACATCCATTGCTAGTTAATCCGCGTGCATTATATATAATTAAGTGTGTCAAAAACCATTACATAACATCATGAACAGATAAGTGACCAAATTAATAGAAGTTCATCATCACATTAAAACTAAAGTACATACATAGTTATCATTGAACAACATATAGCTCTCCAGAGCATCTAATTAATACATACATTGAAACTATGTAAAAAATTTCAATGCAACAACAAATGCGATCATAATCGCAACTAAGGTAACAATTGATCCAACGGCATAATGATACCAAGCCTCAGTATGAAACACATGTTTTTTAATCTTTCTAATCTTCAAGCGCATTGCATCCATCTTGATCTTGTGATCATCAACGACATCCGCAACATGCAACTCCAATATCATCTTCTCCTCCTCAATTTTTTCAATCTTTCCTTCAAGTAATTGTTTTCTTCTTCAACTAAATTTAACCTCTCAACAATAGGGTCGGTAGGAATTTCCGGTTCACATACCTCCTAGATAAAAAAAAATATATGTCATGTTGGTCGGCATAATTGTCATAAACACTAAATGAACCAAATAGTTATAGAAAATAATATGTACCAAATCCGAATCATAGACAGGACGAGAGCCGATGGAGGCAGATACCAAAACCATCGCACTATATAATAACAAACAATAATAAAAGTAAGAAAATTACACAAGTATCTATCTAAATCATACAAGTAAGAACTTTTTTCTTGTGGAAAGACGATAAGATCAAGAGGCTCACCACGGTGGTGCCGGCGACGAGGTCGGTGTGGGCGATCGACGGCGGTGAGGACGAGGACGGGATAGGACGGACCGCCAAACCTAGACAAATCTTGAGGAAAATGGACCTTGGACAAGGAGCTTCGAGAGGAGAAAGATTAAGTGTGGCTCAGGGATTTCATCGAACACCTCATGTGCATAGGAGGTGAGCTAGATTACCACAAAGCTCTCCCACGGGCGGTGAAAAAAAACAAAGCAATCCACTGCTCTGCTCGCGGACAAGGGGGTATATATAGGCATCTCATTAGTCCCGGTTCGTGGCTGGAACCGGGACTAAAGGACCACATTTGGTCCCAATTCCAGCCACGAACTGGCACCAATGGGCCTAGAACCGGGACCAGAGGGGCCAGACGAACTGGGACCAATGCCCCACGAGGCCCGGCCGGCCCCCTGGCCTCACGAACCGGGACAAATGCCCCCATGGGTCCCAGTTCGTGACTGAACCGGGATTATTGGGCTTACCCGTCCTGGACCAAAGCCTTGTTTCCTACTAGTGTCAAGACGTTGCATCTAGGGCACTCGTGTGTACGCGAGGCGAACTTGCAAACTTTGCTGAAAAGTTACGAGAATCTCAGGATGGGAGAAAATGAGACGACAGATGCCTTTGCGGCGAGGGTCGCCACCATGGTAAACGGGATTCACGGACTCGGAGAGAAGCTAGAGGACATCTCTGGGGTTCGGCGTTTTCTACGTGTCGCTCCACCGCGCCATGCCGGTTGTGTCAGAGATCGAGCAATGCGTTGATCTCAAGACTCTCACTTTGGATGATCTGGTTGGTCACTTCAAGGCGCACAACGAGCGGATGAAATTGAGTTACGATGACGCAAAACAGAATGAGTACCTGATGCTTACGCATGCTCAGTGGCAGGCAATGGTTTCCAAGGAGAACAATTTCGACAAGGTGTCCGGTAGCGGCGGAAAGTACTGTCCTGCAAAGGACACCGACGAACAGTCGGAGAAGCCAAAGAAGAAAAGGTTCGACAAGAGGAAGATCCGCTACTACAACTGTAATTTGCTCGGGCACTTCAAGTAAGGTGATGAAAGTGACATGATGTTGATGTGTGAACTCGTGGACAAGGTGGACCCAGTTCTTGAAGTGCCGGCTAAAGAAATTGCCGTTCTCCGTGAACATTAAAATGTTCACTGTCAATCATGGTTCGGAAACTTATGTCGACTGACTCTACAGACATGGTGGGTGATTCCGAAGCTTATGTCAATGTTCCAGCCATAAGTGCTACTTTCATGGGAGCGGATGTAGCAATTGCTACGTGTGCTCGGCCATGAAGAAGCAGTCTTCATGCAAGGCATCCAAAGAAAACAAAGGCGTACGTGGCGCAGCGGGTCCACCAAGAAACCACATACACCAGTACACCTGTTGCTGGTGCAGAAGTGGACAGGTGTGCTGCCACTACTGATGTACCGGAGGAAGCTGCTGCATCGAGTCATGCGGGTAGCTTGAGACACGGGCACACGTGTTCTGAAAGCAAGATCAACTCGATGGTGTTGGATGGCCAGTACGCAACAGCCACTTCACACTGCGCAGGAGCAGGCCTGAGTGAAAACCATGCTGCATGTACACGTGTTGCCCATGGCTGCCCAAGTAAAGGACATAGCCCACCCGTCGGTTTTGAGCGCATGCATGGCTATCATAGCTTCGTTTGGATCAGCAGACAGCTTGGGGTGCAGCCCAATAACAAAAGCAGGCGCGCATGGAAATCTTTCTACACTGGAAGAAGGCCAAGGACCATGCGGTTGTTCCAGAAGCGCAGCAATCGGAGCTTCGCGAAAATTAGTGAGCTAAGAAAACTGCGAGCCGTCACTCTTGAACGTACAAGGAGCCATGCAAGTAATGTCGTCTCCGAAGGCACATGAGACAAGGACAAAGCCACCTCCGCCTGTACTGCTATAACCGGTGTTACACCCATATTCGAAGAATACTCTTCGGACAATTGACCCGGTAGAACTGAAAAGGAGTGGGCGACGGTGTCTAAGCGCCGCGGAACCGGCAGATTTCAAGGACGCAAGTACAAAGGAGTGTTGGCGTCAGGCTATGAAAGAAGAGTTGAGGTTGATCCGCGACAACAATACATGGGAGATTGTGGATCTTCCAACAAGGAAAAAGTCATAAATCTCAAGTGAGAATTTAAGATCAATAAAGATGCCGAAAGGTGTACGAAGCACAAAGCGAGGCTAGTAGTCAAAGAGTACATGCAAGAGAAAAGTGTGGACTTCGAAGAAGTGTTCGTTCCCGTTGCAAGGATGGAGTCGGTGAGACTACTCATAGCTCTTGCGGCTTAGGAATCATGGAAGATATATCACATGGATGTAAAATCCGTGTTTTTGAACGGAGAGTTAGAAGGAGACATTTACATGAACCAATCACTGGGATTCATCAAAGAGGGAGAAGAACACAAGGTACTGAAGTTACACAAAGTCTTGTATGGGCGGCATGGAACATCAAACTTGACCGGACATTGATCTCTACTTCTAATGGACGACTTGGTGAATAGTCTGCACGGTTAATTTTTGCTGGTTTATTTTCGTCATACTCCCACCGCCGGTTTTTTTCGTCATCCTACCACCTCTGCCTTACTCGATCGAGAAAAAACGGTGAAAAAAAACCCATGGGATTGATCCCTCGTTCACACATCTGCTCGATCTCCGCCGCCGCCCGACACACGATCCACCCCTACGCCCCCTCGCAGCCACGGAGGCGCTCGCCCCGACCCCGCCTTCCTCCGCTGCCTCGCCGCGCCGGCTGGCCTCACCGGAGATCACCACCACCGCGACCAGGTCACGTCGCCGCACCTGCCTTCTCCTCCTCCCTCTCCTTCATCCTTCCCTCCCACCATTTTCTCTCCCTCTCATTGCAGCGCCGCCATGGCTGCCCCAAGCTTCGCTAGCAGCCGCGCCCGCCTCCCTCCGGCCACAACTCCGGCGGGATCCGGCCGCCCCTGCCCAGATCCCCATCCTCCGCTCCGCTGCGCCCCGGATCCGGCCACCACCAAGCCTCCCGCGCCGATCCGCCCGTCCGCCGGCCTCCCCCTGCTCGATCCGGGTGGACGGGTGAAGTTTCTGACTTGCCATTGGAGTTGACCTGAAGCTCCGTTGGTGAGGAGCATTGCCGCTGTTGCAGATTACGGAGGAGGGTCGAGGCAGCCACGAATTCCATCCTGCACTACTTCAACACCGGCCTATTCTTGCATGAATCTTCTGCCGTGAGGTATTTTCTTGTGCACTTGGATGCTTGTGCCAATATTTAACGCTTTTCGTTGGTGAAATTGAGCACTAGCTGGTCAAACTATAGGTTTACTTCATGTTTCTTCCCTTGGTAATTTACACATATTTCCTGTATTTGATGATATGGTCCTAAATTTCGTTTGAAATTCAGGGGATGTGATTTTCAGCCCTCAAGCAAAAAAGTGATTGAGGATTCCAGCTATACGACGAAATTAATTTCAGCAATTTAAGTTTTCACTACACTTTTTGCAAACACTGGTTAAATTTCCTTTTGCTAAGAAGACCTCACATTCTTGAGGTTGAGGTTTATTTCCCGTCTTTGAAATTATGATATAAGGATTTTATGCTGCTGTTTAAGTCAGCACTGCCTGCTCTTATTTTTTTTGTGCTTTTAACTTATATGAGTGCAGCTGCATAATTTGCCACTTGTTTGACAGAAATAGAGTTGTTACCGCAAGAGAGGTACAAATCAAGGACCGAGGAGGAATGAGTGTGGATTTGATCTAAGTTGGGTTACTTTCTATGAATAGATGATGTGATTGCTTTGTTATTTCATTTAATTAATAGAAAAATTGATGAGGCAATTGGAAGAATCAAGCAGCAATTTTACTACAGATCTGCGCCATTGATTTGGTCATCTTTGTCACTAGCAAGTTGCATAAGAAAGAGTGTGGCATTGCAGAGGCGTGTACAATTGTGAGTCGCACAATTATAGAGCTTTTCTGCAATGTTGTTTTATTCAGTAAGTGTTCTTTTTCAGTGGCTGTTGTTTGTATTGTTAACTGACTAAAAAACTGATGTTTGTCTTTCTCATGGCTGAAAACGGCTAAGTCTAAATCATGGTTTTTGTTCAGATGTGCTGGCCTTTAGACGTCTGTACCCGTGGGTTGTTTTCACTTAGGCAAATGACAATTAATATCCGATCGAACTCATTTGGAGGCCAAAGAGGTTCGGCTTTGGACTGCCACCAATAACGCTCGAAGACACCGACGTGCAGACTGTAAGTTTCCTCCCTTAATTCAATGAACTATGAGAATTCCTTTTTTTGGTTTTTTTCTTTTCAGTTCTCATAAGTCCTTGATATACTAGCAGAAACTCAATACTTGACCGACTGCGTCACAGTGCTCAGGCAAAGTGGTAGTGGTTGAAAGCGAGCGGAAACGTCAGTGTTTTCTGTGCGTTACGATAGTAGTGATGTAAGAAAATCCAATTCAAATATCTCAACATAAAAGGAAAATCGTTTCACTTTGAAAGGAAAGCTAGCTATATGAGATCGAAATCACTCTATCTACGATATTCATTGCACCATGATTGAAGGACAATGAGGGGCAGGTTATATTCCCTTTCTTCTGATCGATTGAGCTCAAAGGCAAAAGGCACTAAAGATGTTTAAGATGTTTCATCAGAATTGCTATTGACATCGACTCGTCCGAGAGATTAGCAAGCACCTCAGGGTTGTGCGAAATCCATCCCCAAAACCCAGAATTGGATCTATTGTAGGTTGTAGGTTGTAGTAGATGTATTAACGAACTGAAATAGATCAAGTCTGCATTTCTGTGCTGGCTGGAGACCTACTGCTTCTCTATCTTGTTGTATACAATTCAAATGATGCAGAAATTATGAACTTGAGACTGAGACACCATGTAGTAGATTGGATATTGTTTGACATCAAACACATATTGAGTATTTACAACAATCTCTTGTGAGAGGGCCACTAACAGCAATGGGAGAGTAATGCAACATAAGTTCTATGCAAGGAGATTAACATAAATTAATAGAATTATAAAAAGCAACGCAACAAACCTCTTTAGAGAAGGCTAATATTTATTTCTTAACTGAGGTGCTAAAACCACACAAAAACTAATAAATACTAATTCTGAAGAGTGAACAATATGAGATCAGTCTCCCTAGAATTAGTACATACTACACAATGCGTCGACAGTATATGGCAAACAAAGACATGTGCATAATCTAGAAGACAACCATGCTAGCATATTCATGAGGCAGCGAAGACAACATATGAAACCTGAACCTGCATCATTGTACTGTTTAGTCTTTCCTTTCCTTTTTATACCATGTCTTTTGTTCCACATGTTCCTCTGAATTTTCACTTGAACAACTTTCTGTTGAACTAAAAGACAATACCACCAATGTCAATTACCAAGATGACAATAAGAAAAATTGTTAGTAACCTGTGAGAGGTTAGCCAACATATTCAGTAGCTGATGGTCCATCTTCGCATGTAAAAATTCAGAATAGAGGTGTGTCTTTGTCAGCGGCTCGTCTAACCTGCAGAATCATGCATCATTCTATCATTCCCTTGCTTATAGAAGCACTACACACTGGACCACTCAGCAATCACACAATTAAACTGCCCATGTAAGATTTTCCACACAATTTAATTAGCAAGATGAGTGTCCTCAACTGAAAGTGTATATATTGGTTCAAAAGGAAAGTGTCATAACTGAATTAATCAAGTAGATATTGAGGTTAATGTACGTATGTATTCTTACCTGAGCCTCTTGTAGGATTTGGGGCAGCTTCTTGGTGACCACTCGACTAGGAGGTGATGAATCTGCACGCCGGCCTTCTTCCACTCCCATCCCCATCTTCCTGGGTACTCGATTTGGAACGATACCTGTGGAGTGCGAACGTGTCGAAGGGGACCTAGCGAGGTGTGCGTGTAAGAGGACCTGGTGTTCCCGGCTTCCCAGGCGGCGCGGTCCATGATAGGGCAAGACCTGGCGGTGGCCTTCTTCAGCGACTTCTTGGGCTCCGTTGGCCCTGACCCCCGCTTCGTCATCGACGACAGGTACGGCCATGACCCCTCCGCTGTTGACATCACATGGCACCTCAAAACGCATTAAATTCATGTCATCTATTTGTCACCGTTGTACGCAGGGTAAAGCAGATCTGCAGAAGCCGCCGGCCACCAGGATTAGGTACGTGAGCAGCTGCATCCATCCATCTTTCGAGTTAATTAGCATAAATAAATGCCCAACTGATTCCGTTACTTTGCAGATTCTGTAGTGCAGCCTCATGTGTGAAGCAAGAAAGTTATGATCTGGTGACAGAAGTCCTTTGAACGTGGACAAATCAGTACCAAAATTGATTTGGTTCTTCCAATCTGTGTGTACAATGTTTTTTCTGAGGAGCAAGTAGGTGGAGCACATGAGTGACGTGATACCCCAATCTCTCACTAACTCTTAGCATCTCATAATGTGATGTCTATAGGAGATGGAGCAGCGCCTCGTTGATGCATTGAGCCGATGCGGTCTGAATCAAGCCTGTGCGCATCTTAGTGAGAATAGTTGGTCTGGTTTGACCATTATTTTTGGACTGCATTTTGTGGTTGTGTGGGAAATTGTGTGCGGTGTAGGATCTGTACTGTACGTGGATTGCAATTGCAGGACTGATGGTAAGGCTTGATCAATGAACATCGACATAATTTACAATTTGATCTTGATTAAGCACGTGCGATGGCGTAGTCTCTCTGTGTCGCTGAAAGGCACTTGGTGGTGAGGGCGCACGCGGAGATGGGTTTAGTAGGGGCCCGACGGGTGGGTAAGGGCGGGCATGGAGATCACTATTCCTGTGTCAGCGAACATACTGCAAGCATGTGTGACGAGGACGAATTTGGCACATGCAATGGTGGGGAGTGGCGACGATGGTCAGGTGGAGGAGAACACGAGAAACGAAGCCATGCGGCTGCATCAGGCAAGTATAGCTGATCAATGACTATACATATTTTTGACCGAATGGTTTAGATGGTCTTAACTCGAGGTATGTATGTGCTTTCTTTAGATGCATGTATTCTCTTTTGATTATTGGAGAGAAGAGACCTAACTAGGTTTGCAATGGCACAAACGAAATATTTGAGTCTCAGTTTCTCATGTTCATGTAGTTAATAACACAACATATGGATTAAAGTAAAGATCGCCTACATTAATTCGTCACTATGTATTTGCTGTAAGAGGAAATAAGTGAGTACAACGACATTGACTTTCAGAGTACAGTGTTATGTATTGTATTCGTCAGTATATGGTCCTCCGACATGCATGTGCTGCTTTAAATTATTTATTACACAGAACCCTTCAAAATTATCTTATAATCTGCTTATGCAAAACATGATTTCAGTTTGGTGCATTTTCTTGCTTTGTTAGGCTGCGTGGTGTATCAGATTTGGGTCGGTTCAGAGGAAATCTGCGGGAGATTTGCATGAGATAGCAATAGTGTGGCCCATGAAACAGCAAAAAATTATCAACGTGGTGTATCAGATGTACATTGACTTTCAGAGCACCATCAACTAGCTTGATCCGGTGTCCACTCGAATAGAAAAGAAGATGAAGTGCGTGACCATTGTAGCTACTGTTTAATTCAGATATATACATTGATTGTTCATGCAAATTTTTTTCTACCATTTAACCAAATGACGAATGTGTGCATCTGAAGAAGGAGTGAGGGTGAGAAGAACAGTTTGTGCGGCTTGGAGTGGGTGAGAATTTTCTAGAGGGTAATTAGGGATTTCCAGCAAACGCCGCAGAGCAAAATCCATGTGATAAAGGTACCTATGTTTCCTCAATCCTACCAGGAAAGTTTCCAAACTATACTGGTTCCAAGTTGAGATTGTTTGTAGAGAAATCCAGATAGTTGGATATTTAGTACCATACTGGGTTTTATATATTTAACTGGATTGTAAGTTCAGAAAGATTCAAGACGGATGGGTCGGCTCTGTATCAATAGTGTGTGCACGGTCTGTATAAAACGCATGTGGTTTAATTTTTCTTAACCGGCTTCCTGCGTGTTCTCTTATCAGTGCATCAAGTTAAAAATATTGGTTCTAGCTGAAATATCTTCCCCCCCTGCAGTTTACACCAAGTGCAGCATTATGGTTTTCTTAGTGGACCAACTGCGCCAAGATCGATCTGCCCAACAAGTCTGTTGATCTTTCCGCGTTTCGAACGTGTGCCGGAGTCAATTGGTGAGATTTTTTTTAAACCCTTATGCTAATTTAAGTAATTAGTGGACTTGTATTGAGAGTTTTATAGTTTGATTAGTGTCTCAGGGAAAATTTAGTTGGTTAACTAATTAGCTCCAATGTTTCTAATTCTAGCTGACTTCTATGTAACTAAGACCGTTTGTTTTCAGGTTTAATATTACGATGGTAATTCTCCTCGTCATGTGTTTTTTTATATCATGGAGTGATGATAAAGGAGTTTCTTTTTTCTCCGGCTTGTTTCCAGTATATAAAATGTGTACCCCAACAATATGTGGTAACATATGCGCCATAGATTTGATGTGGGAACTGTCTTTGCACAATATAACATCTTTCTTAACACCACGGACTTTTGGATAAATAATCCATATATATTTATGGTCACAAGCTTGTGAGCATAGCTAGCTGTTTGTTGTAGTATTTCGTTCTGTGTATATGTTTCGTTTGCCATACAAATAAATGAACGTTAGTTTTAATTAAGATAACATCTCAATTTGGTTTGTACATCGCAAAGCAAGTCGGAAAATATCTACTAGGGTGCAGCGACCCGACCCAAAATCGGTCAAGTCTCTGTGTAGCTGTACCATCCCAAGATCATGCTGGCACACACAGTACATTGATGAAATAATCAAAGTTCAATCACACCTGAATTTATTACACGATTCTCATATAGAGTCTTTATTACATAGAATAAATTCGGCCGAAGGCCAACTCATGAGAAATAAACTAAATAAGTTGCGGAAGCATAGAAGAATAGCGAGTCCATCCGACTCCATAGGGCAATCGCCAAGCGCGGATCGTAGCCTCACTCCTGATCGGAATACTCCTCTGCAACATAAGACGTTGCAGCCGTGTAGGTCAGCATTTTGAATATGCTGGCAAGTCATGAAGAGAGAATAACAATAAAATATTACTAACACTATATGCAATTTGGCTGTGGGGCTCTAAGTTTCATCATTTTGCGAAAAGCCAGTTTTTCCCTACAATAAGGACTTGTTTGCAATTACTACAAAATTGTTGGTAGTTATTGAGATGGTTCCGCCAACCAATGTCTCATTCCCAATTATTAAATAATAACCCCTCAATTAATTTATTAATTTCAGTGTTGAGATTTCCGAAATACTTCCAAGTTCCAGAGGCTCAAATTGTCCGTAACCGGGGACACGGCTAACCGATTAGATCTTCACTCCGCAGAGGTTTGCGCACTTTACCCGCAAGAATCGTTCCTCCTTTTAAGTCTTCGCACTTCATGGTGTTTGAAGACGGAATGACGAAACAGGGTCTTCCGAAGAGTTCCTCTCGGCCCTTTGCTGTACCCATCCAATCCTACCGTTCTTCTACATCTCGTAGCACCGTCCGGCCAGAGTCACAACTAGGGTTGACCAAGCCAGAGCCCATAATGGCTTGCGGCTACACAGGTAAGCTTCCGGTCAATGGGGTATACATCCGTCTCTTCGTGGCTGGGTGAAGCTTTCCACAAGATGTCATGGCGCTTCTCCATGCATCCCGGCCAACCACTGGGTTCTCCAGGGTGCCCGTCAACCGTCCTCCACCCAGTAGTGAATTTTGAAGTCCATCTTGATCTTGAAGTCATGGGGTTGTCATCATCTTGACTCTCACATCTCCCTTATGAATTCACTCAACCAACCCCGTCTACGAGCATAGCAAAAATAAACTAATTCGTCCCGGGCAATGGTGACAAGGGGAATTGGGTTCATCCTACCTCATGATACTACTCAAGAACATAACTTCAAATTCTCCTACTGCATGCATGGTGGGGAGGTATAATTCTAATGCAATAAAATCATAGGTATAGTAAAAGAAAATATGATCAATGACTTGCCTTGCTGACGATCTTCGAAAGCTAGGGACTCGTGGTAACAAGCTTCGCACTCCGGAAATTCTACCGAGGCAAACAACAATCATAATAAGCATACAACATATGATCACTTAACATAATAGCATGCTAATATGAAACACACAAAACAATCGAATCAAAACCCAAAGAAACTCGAAGAAATTCAATTCAATGTTTTCACCACATCAAACGCAACTAAAGAAATAGTTTTGCATAACAAAATTTTTCTTAACAGAACCTAAGCATGGGTTTTTGCTAACTAACAGAAAAGAATTCATCATGCAACTAGGAGCAAAAAGAATCACCTTAAAAGCTATTATAAAACTCCTATTATGCCTAAAACAATCCTAGCAAAGAAAAATACAATAAAAATTTTATTTATTGTATATAAAAGTTCATACTCTAAAGTTACAGAAACTAATCCAAAATAAACTATCACATAGGAAAAATAAAATTATTTGCTAATTAAAACAATAGGAAAACAGTAGCTAGTTTAATAATTAAGAACCACATGATTTTAATTAAAACTATTTTTTTATTAAATATAAAATACCCAAATAAATTCCTACGGTTAGGTAAGGTCAAAACAAAGTAGTGACAAAAAGAATCACTAAAAAATAATATTCCTAACTCATTTTATAGCAGAATTACTAATCTGTCTAAAACTAAAATAAAGCAATTTTAAATAATTTAAACATGGCCAAACATATTTTCTGCAGAAACTACAATAAATTTGCAAACCAACAAAAAAATCAATTAAAAATACTAAGTAGATTAAAAGATATGAATTTTACAAAACTGAAACTATTCTGTTAAAAACAGAAACGAAAAAATTAACTAAAAGGAAAAACCGGCTAATGGGCCTATCTAACACATCGGGCGTCTAATAACTAAAACGTGCACGCGGAATTAAACCGCTTCGGGCCGGTCTAATAAAAACCGTAACCAAACCGGTTCATTAAACTAAACCCTAAATAAAACCGTACCCCTTCGGGGTCTAATCTAGAGCGTAGGATCTAGATCTAATAGCGGCGGGGTTCTCCGGTGACTTACCGCGGGGTCGACGGCGACGGCGGCTCGGGCGGCGACGGCGCGGCGGCTCCGGTGGTCGGGGACGTCAGGGGACCTCCGGCTGGTCGCGGCGTGGCGAGGAGCTCGGGGGTGGACTCGGGCGACGCCGAGGTGGTCGGTCAGGCGGGCGGTGGCAATGGCGCGGCGGCGGCTTCGGGTCTCCGGCGACAGATTGCGGCGAGGGAAGGGTCGGGCGAGGGGCGAGGTGGGAAGCAGGCGAGGGGGTTTATATAGGGGGCACCCGGCTTGGAGGAGGGTAGATCGAGGCGAGGATCGGAAAGGGATCCGGGATCTCGGGATTCCGTGAGCGCGCGGGTTGGCGTGGGGAGGAAGAAGGGGTGGGGCCGGGTGTCGGTGAGAGAGAGAGTCGGGTGGCGGCGACCGGCGGTAGGGTTTTCGGGCGAGGGCGCCTGGGCTGCTCGGCACTGGGCTGCCTGGCTGCGCCTGACTGCGCTCGGTGGGCCGCCCAGGTGCTGGCTGGGCCAGTCGGCCTGGCTGGCGCCTGGGTCTCTTTTCTTTTTTTTTTTGAAATTTTGAGAGAGAGTAAAACATATAAATATAAATATTTTATATAGGACATATATATATCAAAATGATCAGGGGAATATTCCCTATAATTTGAACATTTTTCCAGGGGCAAAACTCAAACTTTATAAAAAATCATTTTTCTAAAATTCCAAATAAAATTCAGATTTGAATTCAAACTTTTTGGCAGGGTTTTTCATCTGACATATTTGGAGTGTCATGTTTACTCCTCTCATACTTTTTCTCAAGTATTTGTCAGGCATTAATTTGAAATAAATTTTTCAACTGCCAAATTCAAATTCAAACTCAAAAACTTCTGAAACTTCAAATGCCACTCAATTTCAAACAATATGCATAGATGCTTAGCTATAATTGTAAAACATTCCAAATAGGAAATTTGGGATGTTACATAGGGGGAATGTTTTTGGGGAGGATTCTTGTGGTTTCGAATGAGGAGGTAGCACCCTGTTTTGTAATGCTCAAATATATTCTACTTAACCACCTAGATTCCCATTTGTAGAAATTTTACTTCCACACGTGTACAAGGTTACTTTGGTTGTTGTTCAGGTCCAGGCTGTTTATCATGCCATGAGAAGAGATGTGAGGATGAAATAGATCTTATGAATTACGATTACTTATTCCTATATAGTTCCTTCCGTTTTGTAACACCGACTTCCTATTGTACATCACATTGATATGGTTACAATTTGCTAAAATTGTATGCTTTAGAATGAACATTATTGCTTTACTTGCCTACAGGTACAAATCTCAAGATTTGAAAAACAAATGGGTACATATTTAAAAAAACGTGTGAGAAGTGGGGAGGACAACGATTTGGTGGTGCAAGTGTTCGAGGTGGCTAGGAAACACAACATTCATCGCTAAGGATGGGGGAATATATGGGGCTCACATCAGCAATGGTAGGAGGCAATGAGGATAGGCATTAGACGCATGATCAATGTTTATATATATAAGTGTTCAAAAATATGATTCTATATATAAATTAATCTGAACATAGAATAAGATCTGAAATAGTGAACTTCTGATTTTATTTGATCCTCTTAATTTGTAGTTGGGATAGTTGTTTTCCACTTTTTTGTTTTGGAACTTATATAGAATATTAGGACAACTTAGGTGGCACCAGATCAAGCCCGTGGTAGAAAATGATGCCTTTGTTAATTGATTCATTTACCTCCGTTAGGCCCGTAGCAACGCATGGGCGTTTTACTAGTTTCTCTTGGATTTGAGAGCCCCACTACAGCATACAATGTACAAGAGAGGTGAAGGAAGGGATAGTCTACTATTTGGAATCTACGTCGATGACTTGTTGATAACTGGAGTAGATGAAGAGGTCATTGCAAAGTTCAAGCTAGAAATGAAGAAGCTTTTCAAGATGGATGATGCAGGGCTATTGACTTACTACCTCGGGATGGAGAAACGTCAAAAGCCGGAGAGGATAACACAGTGCCAGAAGGCATACGCAACGAAGATACTTGAAAACTGTGGCATGAAATATTGCAATCCAATTGATGTTTCAGTGAAACCTCGTCTTGAGCTGAGTAAGAAGGAGATGGTGAAACTACTCGGCTATGATGGTAGTATCAAGGAAGGGACTGTTGACGACCGTAAGAGTACCTCGGATGTGGCATATTTCCTTGGTGGAAGCATAGTAAGCTATCTATCGCGAAAGCAGGAAGTGGTGACATCGACTTCAAGTGAAGCGGACTCTCAAGGTGTGTGGCAAGGGAGGTTACACGGTGGTCTCATGGATCGAGATCCAGAACCAGTAGTGGTGCTCAACGTTGACATTGAGTCTATGACATTTCTACACGAGGATCCAGTGCGGCGTGATAGGAGCAAGCACATTGATATAATGTATCACTACATAAAGGACCGCGTGGAAGAAAAGAAGATGGAGGTCGGCCACATTCACACTGATGATCAGCTAGCGGACATCCTGACCAAGGCTTTGGATCGAGAGAAGCTCTTGAAAATGCGAAGAAGGATCGGTGTCCGAGCTGTGACATGATGACGTCGTGTTTAGGGGGTGATTGTTTGAGTTAAAAACGCGTACGTGACAAATTCCATGTACAATGACCGAGTAGTACTAAAGTTTGATTCCGCCTAGGTTTAGCCTATGATCTCCTAGCTATTATATATAGCCGGGTAAGCCCCCGTTGTAAACAGTACCGTGAAAGTAATGAGTCAGGAGCGATACGCCCATGTAGGAATCAACATGTCTCGCGTGCGTGCTTTTGTTTCCGGCCGGCTGGCCGTTGTGTATTTTGGCGTTGGTTGCGGCAGCTTCGTGTAGATTGATTGAGAGTGGATCGATTAGCAGGAGGCCCGCTTTGTACTGCGGTGCATCTCGGCGTAAAGTAATTGTCGAGTTAGTCAGGGAGCTTCCTTTATCATCGTCATTGGTCGTCTGCCGTCGTCGGAAGTACTCGACATCGACACTAGGCCAACACTCGTCGCTGCGCCGCCGCTGCCGATGGGGCCTGTTCCTGTGCCTCTTCCCTAGAAGAGGTTGGGGAGAGAATGTCGGAGACGGACGGCGGTGGTTGGGGACGACGGCATGCAGGGGATGCGGGTGAGGAGTCATTGGTGCGGGGCGGCGAGTGTTGGACCGACGGGGGCGCCGCCCTTTCTCTCTGCCCCTCTCTGGTCTTTCTGAAAGAACGATGAAACGGAAGGATCGGCCAGCGTGTGGCAGACGTGGAGGCGGCGAATGCCCTGGTCATGACTCAATGAAGAAGGATAGAGCGGTAAGAGCATCCCTAGTAGAAGATGCAAATACAAAAGGGTCTGTTTATGACATATCTAGTTGTGACATAGTTCTGTCGCATCTAAATGTGACATATTTATGTCACATCTAACCTGATGTTCACTATATTTGTGGTTTATTTTTTTGTTCCTTGTTGCTGCATTATTTATGGGAGCTTAGATGTGTCATCCTTAGAAAACATCTAAATGTGAATTAAGCAAACTGAATAAAAAATAACTAACTTTTATATCTTTAAGGTCTAAAAACCCTTTTGAATAGATAATGTAAATAAAAGAAATGGACAGGGATAACTGGCACATGTGTGCCCGTTAGGAAAATTACCATAGTCACTACACCCAATAGCCAACTCAACCATCTTACCTTGTTATCCATAATACGTAAACAACGGAACTTGAATTCTTCTTCTTTCTACCATGTACACAAAAAGGTTAATTTTAGCCTTGATAACTTTGGCATGAGCAGCATGATAACTATGACATGTGCATCATGATTACTTTAATATTAACACCCTGGTAACCAAAATATTGACATGATAAAGCTGGTAAATATATCATGAGAAGGTTGGTAACTATAGCGTCAGAAGCACGATAGGTATAACATGTGTAGCATGGTAAGTTTGCACAAAGTTTAACCCGGGCGCCCGGGGGGTATGTTTGAACAACTCCCCTTCCCGGGTGAAAGTTATCATGATGGTTTGAGCATAGGTTATTAGGAGTATGATTTTGAGAGGAAGCATGGTGGCACACAAAAAGCGGGTGACAAAAACATGAAGTTTCGACATACTAGGCCCCATATTGCAAAAATTACCGCGGTGTTTACATATACTTATCAAGTTTTCGGTTCGTATATTACCATGCTATTTACACATAAGTGGCCTTTGGGTAATTTTTTTCAACACTTTTTTCCTCCCTAGATCAAAACTTACCGCGGTGTTTGTGCAAAATATCAGGTCTTCTGTTTGTGTATTACCATTCTATTTACACATAAGTTACCGGCGTTATTTTTTCCTCCAACTTTTTCTCCTAAGGTCAAAAGTTACCGCAGTGTTTTTACATAAGTTATCAGGTCTTCGGTTCATATATTACCATGCTATTTGCACACAAGTTACCGAGGGTAAGTTTTTCAACCACTTTTTCTTCTTTGGTCAATGTTACCGAGGTGTTTATACACATGTTACCAGATCTGCACTTTGTATATTATCATGATATTCACAAACACGTTACTGTGTGTATGTTTTTCAACAACATTTCCCCTTCGTAAAAAATGTTACCGCGGTGTTTATACATAAGTTATTATGTATGCGAATTGTATATTACACATAAATTATCAGGGTATGTTTTTGAACAAATTTCTTCCTTGATCAATGTTACCGCCGTGTTTTGTACGTCAGTTATTGGGTATGCGGGACATATATTACCATACCATTTACACATAAGTTAGAGAGAGTATGTTTTTCAACAACTCTTTTTCCGTGTAAAAAAGTTACCATGATGTTTTGCATGTAAATTGTCGGTTATTTGGTGCTTATATTACCACATTATTTACACAAAAATTACTGGGGCCACGTTCTTTATAGCCATCCCCTGGGGATCAAATGTCAATGCCAGCTATGTGGAGAGTATTAGTGCGGCCAGTGTGGGGGTGGTTGTTACGAACTCATCTGGTGAAGTTATTATTTCTTCGTGGGACTTTCTGGGTCAGTGTTGCAGCGTGAATGAAGCTGAGCTACGTGCTTGTCTGGCAGGCCTTTATATAGATATTACTCTTCACCAGTCCATTATTTTGGAGACTGATTGTGCTTTTGTCCGTTCTTCCCTTGCAAATGAGAATCTTGACAGGTCTCCGCTTGTTGATCTGAAGAAAGAAGCCTTGAGTATATTGAGGATGCTCAAGAATTTTAAAATTGCAAAAATTAATCGGCAGGCCAATAAGGTGGCTCACGAAATTGTGAAGTTTAGCTTTCTAAATAAATTTGATGGGATTCTTCTTAATAATGTTCCGCCCTGTGTGGCGAATTTTGTAATGAATGATCGTAATAACATTATTAATTAATTAATATAGGTTTTTTTTAAAAGTTATCGTGATGTTTGTACATACATTATCAAGACCGTGAAATGTAAATTATTATTCTATTTACACATAAGTTAACGGGGTTATGTGTCTTAACAAAAAAATTCCCCGGCCAAAATTACCATGGTGTTTACGCGTAATTTATCAGGTCTGCGGAGCATATATTACAATGATATTTACATAAAATTTATGAGTGTATGTTTTCCCTGGGTCAAAGTCCCCGCGGTGTTTTGCATAAATTATCATGTCTATAATGCATATATTACCATGTTATTTACATAGAAATTAACTGGATTATTTTTCAGCAATAGTATCATGGGTCCAATTTACATGGTGTTTGAATGAAAGTTTATCAGATCTGTGGTGTATAAATTATATTTCTATTTACATAGAAATTACCGAGGATATATTTCTACATCAATTTTGATACGTCAAAGTTAGAATGATGTTTTATGCGCAACTCGTTAGATATTAAAAAGTACCCCCTCCCAAAATAACTGTCACACGCTCAGTATAACTTTGCAGTAGTAGAAATGGTGCACCAGAGAAGTGAAAAACAAGAAAACACTGACTTTTCCTTTGTTTTTGAGCCAAATATTAACTCTTCCTAACTAGGCCTCCCACCAATGGGCCCAGCCCAGCTCCTTTCTCACACTGAAGCCCACCGAAGATGCTGTCTTCAACCTCCAACCAACGAACATGTATCTGAAAACTGAAAACACAAAAGAACTCCCAATTACCCATTATACTTGTTGATTTAGGCTACGAATCACATCGACTTCAACATGAATTTCATAGATCTCTTCATTACGAATCCATTTCAGTTGATTACACAACTTATTGTTCAAAGATGAAGGAGATCGATGCAAGTGTCCTATCTTGACGTCGGCGCCAGCCGGAGCCTATGGCTGTGGGGACGAAGCTCGGGAAGCGGCAGCAGCGGCTGCTATGGCCGAGACGTGTGAAGGACGTGGCCGTGGATGCGCTGCAGGGGAGATAGGAATCACATGGAGATGGTGATGGAGCTCCTGATCCGGCGGGTGTTGGCCGTGGAGGAGCTGCTCGTCGGAGCAGCGGGCAATGGTGGCGACTTGAGGAGGCGCTGGTGCTCGAGGGGGTGAAAGGGAACGACCGGGCCGATCGAAGCTGGTGACGGCGTGCTCGCGGGGCCGTGGCTCGGCCCTCTGGCGTAGGAGTTTGAACGCTCATGGACGGAGGATAGGTAGATCGATCGGTTGCCAACTTTTGCAATCTGGCACACGGTTGCCACATACATATTTCGAAAAGAAATTATATCTCAATCTCCGGAGACGTAAACTACAACAACTCGCAGTGTAAATTTACATCTTCATCAACAGAAAATGTAAAAACGCCAACCTACCGCAAACCCCCAACCTCCAAAACTGAAAGTTCCCGGCTCCCGCCGGACGTCCTGCTGCGCCGCCGCCGGCCGATTCCGGTCAGCTCCGGCGCCTAACCAGGCTGCCGCTCACCGGACGGCTTGCGCTTCGTGCACTGGCGTCCCGTCTGGTAGCAGCCCGCCTCTGCCGCCGCCGAATCGAGCTCCGCCTGGCGCCGGTCGTGGTTGACGGTGGCGTGCCGCTGCCCGTGCTCCGGGACAGAGGCCGACCGGGCTGCCGCCGCTGCTGGCCTCTTGCAGCGCGCCCGTGCGCCTGTGTTGTAGCTCTTGTAGAAGAGTTCGCGCGGGAACCGTGCCGCGCGCCCTTCGATTCGTGTGGTGGCGGCGGCCGGCGGCTCGATTGAGATCGTGTGGTGCTCCTCGTGATAGGGGAAGGGGAAGGGCGAGGAGAAGGGCAGCGCCAGCGGCTCTTGCTACTGCTGCTCATGGAAGGGTGAGGAGAAGGACAGCGCCCGCAGCTCTTGCTGCTGCTGCTCGTTGAGGAAGAAAGGGGAAGAGCTGCTGCTGCTCGTGAAACGCAGTCGTGCCGCTGCTCGTGTTCTTCGCGTCGGCTGCTAGCTAGCTAGCTTGGATTGAATCGATCCAGGAGGTAGCTAGCTAGCTTCCTTTCGAGGCTGTAGATACAGGTTCAGTTAAAAATGCAGTGTCAGTTTAGTGTAGACGTATATTCAGCTAGTGGATGTAGCACTGTTGCCGAGCGGCCGTCGTCCATTTACATCACAAATATCTATGGGAGTTGCTCTTTTACATCTTCAATATACATCATCAATTGGAGTTGCCTCTTTTTTATAAATGTAAAATGCACTTTTTAAAGATGTAAATTTTTACATCTTCAAATTTACATCTTCTACCGGAGATGCTCTAAGGTTGGCGGTGGATAATGTGCCCAGGCTGAGATATTTCAATCGCTTCAGCGGCAAATCTCTAGGGATAGTAAAAAATTCAACCAAAAAACAAGAAAAATCTGGAGGGTCAAAACTGGCAAAACAGTTGTCAATCTATTTTTTCCTGGGTGTAAAATGAGATTTCTATTCATTTATATATTTTTAAAAAATATTAGATCTATTATAAAGATTCACCCGAACTACAAACACCCCAAACATAATAAAAAATGCATCGAGGTTATAAACAACCGAACGACCATTGCCGCTGCCAGAATGAGCCGTCGACGTGCCGCTGTCGCCGCTCCCGTATCGGAGCCGCTGTCTTCGTGCACGTGCTCCTAAGGACTAGCGTTCGGGGCCGTAGTTGTTGCCATTGAATCCTTGAATCGATATGAAGAACCTGACACGGAATCTCACTGTTGCGTATGTACGACGAGAAACCCTAACCTCTCCGCTCTGAGGAGCTGGCCTGAATCTACACTGGAGCTCCATATACTCTGTCCCGACGAACGTTGAGGAGGATCGAAGCCCGAAAGACTTTTTTGACACGGAAAAAATAAAATGCGTGCGTGCCAGGGTACATAGTACACAAGTACAAGATATAGAAAAATATTTATTTTATTAATCTCGCGTCAATAAACAAAATTACCAAGTTCCTATTAAGGATGCGCTCCTTGTCCTGCTAGCGCGGCCAAAGTGACTTCGGCGATGTGAGATTCTGGTTCACGGGGCCTCGAAAAGCTCCCGCTTAATTATGTCCACGAGTCAAGCTCGTGAACCACCTCCGATTAAGCTGCTGCAACGGTCGTCGTCTTCACTTCTCGTCTTCTCCGTGAGGTTGGTGTAGATGGTGGTGACGTGGTGATGAAGGAAGGGGAGAGCGATACAATCATTGCTCTGGCTATGCTTAGCCATATCCCTCCGCCGTGTCAATTTCCGATGATGAAGATGTGGGCGGCCTTCGCTTCGTCGGTGCCCGGCCTGGTGTTGTTCGTCTTGTCGGTGTCGGACTGGATGACTTGACATTGCCTCATCGGCATATCAAGTGGTAGTTTGCTCCATCGAAGAAAGACATGTCGGTGAAGTATAGCTTTGCCTCGCCGCCGCTAGAATGATGATGTGGATGCGCGTCGATGTGGATGTTGGAGTAGACATGGGCGCTATCGCCCACTCAACAAGCGTGTCGGTGTAGCCAGCAGCCTTGTCGAGCTGAGAGTAGGCGCGAACGAAGCCCAGTGATGGGTCATGTCCGCGACAATGCAGATGGTGGTGTAGATGGCTCATCGCCCTGGCCGAGCTCCATGTCGGCGCAAGCATAGACGATGCCCCTCCTTGGGGGCGCTCGATGTGGGCGCAGGTGTAGATGGCGCCCCGCTGATACTCGTCGTCGCAAGTGAAGGGCGTACCGGGGGCTGCGCTCGAGCGGCAGTCCATGCACGTTGTCGCCGGTAGTGAGTCCGGCATGAAGGAATCTCCAGGGGTTGCACACGAGAGGCAACCATGGCGTTGTCGTCTTCAAGGCAGTCCGACACCTGAGTGCGGCCGGCGAAGAGTGCTCCTATGTTGTGCAGCCGTGGCACGTCGTTAGTCTGCCACAGAGGGTACACTGGGGGAGAGTGCACCAGGGGCTACACGGCCCCGACATGTCGTGGTCGTCCTCACAGGATTCGCCCGTGGAGAGTGCACCGGGGCTACGAGGGCCCGGCGCATCCTCACCGTCCTTGCGGGAGTCGCTGGTGGAGAGTGCACCCAGGTCTACATGCCCCGGCGTCGTCATCGTCGTCCTTGAGGGAGTCCCCGGTGGAGAGTGCACCGGGGGCTACTAGGCCCCGGCGCGTCGTCGTCGTCCTCACAGGAGTCACCCGTGGAGAGTGCACCGGGGGCTACTAGGCCCTAGCGCATCATCGTCATCCTCGCGGGAGTCGCGGGTGATGGGTCCGGCGTGAATGATCGCCGTGGGTTGCACAGGAAACGGCAACCCCGGTGCGTCGTCACCGATGATGGGCCGGCGTGAAGGATCGCCGGGGGCTGCACACGAAACGACAACCCATGAGCGTCGTCGCCGGTGATGGGTCCGGCGTTTAGGATCGCCGGGGGCTGCCCAGGAAAAGGCAACCGCGCCGCGTCGTTGTCGGCGATGAGTCCGGCGTGAAGGATCGCCATGGGTTGCACATGAAACGGCAACCCCGACTCGTCGTCACCGGTGATGGGTCCGGCGTGAAGGATCGCCGGGGGCTGCACACGAAACGACAACCCATGAGCGTCGTCGCCGGTGATGGGTCCGGCGTGAAGGATCGCCGGGGGCTGCCCACGAAAGGCAACCGTGTCGCGTCGTTGTGGGTGATGGGTCCGGCGTGAAGGATCGCCATGGGTTGCGCATGAAACGGCAACCCCGGCTAGTCGTCGCCGGTGATGGGTCCGGCTTGAAGGATCGCCGGGGGCTGCACATGAAACGGCAACCCCGTCGCGTCATCATCGGTGATGGGTGTTAGAAATAAACCGTGACGGGTATGCACCCAGAGTACGTGTGTGCGTGTGAGTCACCATGGTGTACGTGCGTGCGCGTGCACTCGTGGCCATAGCGAGTTGGTTAGTTGGTTAGCTAGCTTCATGGCGTGATAGGATAGTCATGCATGTAGTTAGTTAGCTGGACAAGTTGTTAGCCAGCCGGATAGACTCCATGGTTAGTTAGCATGCATCAGAATAGGGGAGGTGGTGTGGGTGCCAGCCTATAAATAGCGGGTTTGCTATTTCACATCTAGATGTGAAATATTATCTCACATCTAACTCGCTCATCTTTGATTATTTTTTTAAGTCTTCCACTCACTCATCCTTGTTTTTTTTTAAAGTCTTCCATGGATTTTAAGAGTGAGGGAGTTAGATGTGAGATAATATCTCACATCTAGATGTGACATAGGCAGACCCTATAAATAGAGGCCGATCTGAGTTGGTTGTATGTACGTGGTATGTGCCATAGTTTGAGCTGAGTAAAAAAAAAGGGCCGTTCGTGCGGCCGAGGCGCCGTTCGTGCGGCGTGGCGCCGTTCGTGCGGCGAGGCGTTTGTCGCCGGAAATTCTTGTGTCAGTGTGCTCCTCTTCTTCTTCCACCTACGTACGTTCGAGTGAGAGAGAGGCTGGGGTTCGTCCAGCGTTCATGTCGCCGGAGCCTACTCGGCGTTCGTCGCCGGACCGGGTTTGTCCCAACAATGGGTCCGGTGTGAGGGATCGCCATGGGTTGCACACAAAACGGCAACCCCAGCTCGTCGTCGTCGGTGATGGGTCCAGTGTGAAGGATGATCGGGGCTTGCACAAGAGAGACAACCTCGGCGTCATCGACTCATCGTCTGCAAGGCCGGCCAGCGCTCACGAAGGAATCTCCGGGGGCTGCACACGAGTGGCAACCCCCGCGACGACGTCGTCGCCGGTGGTGACTCTAGCATGAAGCAGTCGCCGGGGTTTGCACACGAGAGGCAACCCCGGCGTCGTTCAAGGCCGGCCGGCGCTCGTCGCCGGTGATGGTTCCAGTGTGAAGCAATCGCCGGAGCTGGGTGCGACAGGGGTTGCGCATGAACGGCAACCCCGGCATCGTCGTCTTCAAAGCCAGCCGGCACGTGGGTGTAGCCGGCCTTTGGTGCGCCGGGGGCTACGCACAAATGGCAGCCCCTACACACCGTCTTCAGGAGCATCATGGGCCGATGCCGGCAAGACCGCAAAAGGCCTCGTCTCGGGCCGTGCGGGGGTAGCCGCGGCTGCCACCATGGAGATGTAGTAGAGAAAGAGGAGGAAGAGAGCCTCGTCTCCGGCCGTGCGGCGGTAGGCGCGGCTCCTACCATGGAGATGTAGAGAAAGAGGAGGAAGAGAGTTTCAGTCTTGAGCGAAGATGATTGGCATTGTTAGTTGACCTCGCCGCACAGCGTCGTGCGCTCCGAAACACCCTGCTCGTCTTCCCTCTCGGCCGTCTGCACGAGAGGAAAGCCAAGTGCTCACGCAGCTGAGCGCTTTGGTTCCGGCCAGATGAGACCGGCCGCACGCGTGATGAGTACCCTCGAGCGGCAGACGCGAGGTGGCTCCTGCGTCCGCGAGCTCTGCTGGTCCTTTGAGTCCGCGAATTCTCTCGATCAGATGCGATTTGATCAAGCTCCCGCGTACGTCCGTCACCCGGCTCCTCGTGGGTACTTCGTGCCTCGCCTGGCCGTGCGTGAGTTGGCCGTAGGACTAGGCGTGCTTCTGCCTTCTCCTTACGCCCACGCCTAGCGAGCGCTCTGCATGCCATGCCCAGGAGATGCTTCTCCTGGACCTTGTGACGCTTACACGCACTTGCGTACATATTGGCCGGTATTCGGGTACTCGGTTGTATGCGTACGTACATACCGGCGCCACATGTGTTTATTAGAATTACCTACAGCCCGGCCAGTACTTGGGTGGGTGCATGTCACCAGGACCATCCGCGTGACCGCGTGCATGAGCTAGCCGCACCAAGTCTCGAATCTGCGAATCAACCTATGGTTGAGATGGTTAGGTGGACAGTGGTATCCCCAACCCATCAGGGTTTAAATCCTGGTGCTCGCATTATTCCTGGATTTATTTCAGGATTTTCGGCAATGCGCTTTGAGTGGGAGGAGCCGTCGACGACGAGGCGCCTACGGTGGCTTCGTAAATCTCAAGATGATATGCCGGCTCAGTCTCTCAGATATGCTCATAGGGGTAGAGTGTGCGTGTGTGCGTTCATAGGGGTGAGTGTATGCGCGTGTATATGAGCGCTTGTGTCTATACTGATGCTAAAAAAAGTCTGAAATCTGGATTCATGCATAGTACACGGCTTGTGTCATGCATGCATTACCAGCTTGAACGATGCATGGGCCATGCAAGCCCCATGTACGTATGCATGGATGGCCTCTTATGTTTTTTTAACTAGCTAGCAAAGTGGCCCGTCCGCTGTGTGGGCTAGAATTTTTAAAGTTTCAACATGAGAATGCATCATTTTATTTTTGTACAAATAATTAATAGGAAGCAAATGTGATCACATTCAGAAAAATGAGCCTTTTGCAAACATAATTTTGTGTGAGGTAATTTTGGTTTTCATGTATAGTATAAGTCACCAAGCACATAAAAATTACTTACTTACGGTCCTGTTGACTTGTGAACATACTAAGTAGATACACAAAAAAACTGTCGATTCTCTCACTGCGGAAGCACAAACATTATTCGAACTGAAAAAATGATTCCCTGTACATGAAACACAAGGCTGTATGACCAGTACTATACAAAAACACAAAAGAGAATGTACATATAGTAAAATGTTTCCGTATATTCGTGAATAGCCACATACACTATACATGAATCCCCATTTTTGAGAACTGATGTTCCATATACTGCACAAGGAAAAACATGGAGAAAAAGCTGTATATGATCAGTACTCCAAGAAATTTGGACTTGATATTGGAAGTCATTTTCTTCGAAGCAGAAATAAAAAAATAACATCCCCTGACCTAAAAAAAATGAAATTTAGCAATCCTCTAATCTAAACCTGGGAAAATTGATGCCTGACTTGGATCTGTTGGTAAAAAAAGACATTTTTTACCCCTACGAAAACAACGGGCGCAACAATGGCGCAGAAACCAAAAACAAACTACAGCTACATTTCTACATGAACATCAGTATATAATCTACTAGTACTACATTACTAGATGTACATTAGTATACCCGAGGCTGTAGTACAGACCATATCGCTGGATTGCAGAAAAGAATTAATCATAACGGAATTCACCTCCATCACCCCCTCTCCCTCCTACTAAAATCGAATCTAACACACAAATCTACAACTACATTTCTAGATGATCTTCACTGAACACAAACCCTAGATGTGGTCAAACATGAAAAAAAAAAAAAGAGAACAAGCAGATTGACCCTGGCTGCCTTCTCCTTCGTGCTCCCGTCCATTTCTTCTCCCAGATCGACCTGGCTGCCTTCTCCTTTTTGCTCTCCTGTACTCACCTCGTCTCCTCTGCTGTACTCACCTCATCCCACTGCCCTTCAATCTCTTCTTCCAGATCGACCTGGCTGCCTTCTCCTTCATGCCCCCGTCGCTCGCAGATTTTTTTTTTTTTGAGGGGTAAAAACCAACTTTATTCATCAAAATCCACATGGTGTGGGATACGATTCTGGTCATATGGAACACCGAACCAGACTTGGCGTCCCGTCGCTCGCAGATGGATGAGAGAAAGAGGAATGGAGTGAGAAGAGGAACTGGCTGAAGAACGCCCTGCCTCTCCTTTGGGGAAACAACTCAGGACAAACAAGCAGAAACGGGCCCAAGGCCGAAGTATAACAACGGGCCACAACAAAAAAACGTGAAACAACGACGACAAACGGGCCGATGCGAGCCACACCAGCGCGGGGTGCGAGCGCTGGACGGGGATCAGAAACTCGCACAAAAAATCAAGCAGAAACACATCGAACGGTACTGCACTTAGATGTGAGATAAGTATATTACATCTAGATGTGAAATAGCAATTATGTTTTAATATACTCAGTTAATTAATTTTGATCTAGCATATTTTCTAACAGAACAATATTTATGTTGCATGGAGTACAACATGGAATTCTCAAACAAGGGAAACGGGGGAGAAAAGAGGGAAGGAAGAAAAAGGCAAAGTGTATGTTTCGGCAACCAAAAAATGCAAAGAATAATTGCAAAATAAGTTCATAGCAAATTGTTTATTGTCTGGATCTTATTCATTTTTCTTCCAGCTCATGACAAGAATCCGTTTTCATGGAAGTACAGAGGAAGAGGAGGGAGGTAAATATGCACACTTGGCTCTACACTCGTCCATTGTTTTGTAGCATTGCCAATTGCCTACACAACAATAGCATCTATATTTATCCGGGTTGCAGATTGGTATAGTTGCACTCTTTGTGCACCATGGAGGAATACGCTCGCCATTGACACCGATGACTTCAACTATAAAAGTTTACGACAAATAAACCATCAATATTCAAAACTAATAAAAGAAATTAAACGAAAGAAGAGTTAAATAATCGATCGATAGGGAAATATGAGTGCCACTTACACTGCCCATGAATAGCGAAGCATACGAGAAGAAGTAGCAACAGTGCGTTAACGCGCTTAGTGCAGTCTCCCATGATGCAGCCAATCGATCACGGTCGCAATTTTGATCTGATCCTAGAATGATAGGATGTGTCTTCGGTTGACCTGCAGTCTTCTGATCCAGGGTTCATATATATAGAAACAAATCTTTCTCTTTTTATTACCATATATCTTTGGTAATTAATGCATGACACCCTTACATTTTTCTTTATGGTATGCATGACATCCTTCTAGTATTGTACACACTTATTAATGAAAAAAGATATACATACAAGATATACTATTTACGGCAAATTAATAGCCCCAAATTAAGTTGAGTATAAAATATGTACTAATTACAAATTGGATCGCCCTCTTCATAATCTCAAATTAATTATATACTAAATAATTGCCCGGGCGTTGCTACGGGGACATGGACATTCTAGCATATTAGCATGTGACTGCATCCTATTATTATGTTGGTGTTAGCAAGTTTTTATACATACATTTACCTGTCATCTTATTGGTAACCATTTTGGTAAAAACTTATTAAAAGTTACATGAGTCATTTTGGAGCCTTAAGACCATACGAGGCTTACTAAGAAGTAAGTCGATCTATTATTTTCCACGCATCATCAGAAAGCCTCTTCCGTTTAAGCTAAAAAAAAGCCTGTTACTATTCTAGAGTTCTGTGCTAATGTGCCGAACTAACATCCGTGGACCTAACTAAGGACTTGCACGGGCAGACTTGATCTAAACATATGGATTAAGTGCTCAGCCCAACGACAGAGTACGCCATGATCGTGCTTCATGGTCCAGGCTGGGTTCGGTAGTTAAGGGCTGGGTTCTGTAATCTAGTGTAGCAAACACTAATGTCTGGAAATGCAAGGCTTCCAGGCTGCTACATAATCTGGAAGAGCATCTTTGCACATAGCCAAACAATAAAAGAGAAAGAGTAAAGAAGAACGGGCCAATGCAAAGAACCATCAGTTCATCCCCAAAAAGAAACATGAGACTATGAGACGCCACCTTGATTCAGCGACTGTATGTTATGAGGCAGGTAACGAGAGCTGGCGATGATGGCGGAGATCACCGCTGCCGATCCAATTCGAGAGGGGGAGCACAAAAGGAGAGGAGAAGATAGATGGTTCAGTCATGAGTAAGGGGATTGGAAATTGAAATAAGTATATGAGATGAGATAGAGCGAGGGAGAGAGCAACTCACGGTCGACCGACGATGGATTCCTGCTGGCTACTGCTTCGGGGTTGCTGGCTGCAGAGATGAGAGAGGAGCAGCTTGGGAAGGCCACCTATGGTTCACACCGTCACGAGCAGGAGAAAAGCTAGCGAGCAGAGTTATAAAGACGACGATCGAGGAACGGCTAAATCGTTGGACTCTATTATTTTTCACTATGGACGGTCAGAGGAACCCCGTCTTTTCCCTCCACTTGGGGCTTCTCCTCCTCTTCGGGTGTTCAGGCTTTAACGCAATGCAGGCGCGGACAAGGCCAACTAATTTTTCCATTGTAGAAACCACGAGAAAGCATGTGTTCCATTCTATCAATCTGTACTGTTTGAAGCTGTGGGAGCATTCTAGCCAGTATTAAGCATGTCAATGGATTACTAAAGATTGAGATGCCGAATCCGTCCAGTGAATAGAACAATGCAATTTTACTCCTCTGGACTTATAGGGGAGAGGTGTTCCCGCTAGATATTGAGTTTGAGGACACCGACTTATTTGATGACGCAGTTAATGGTAATGATGTTGACATGCACGACCGGGAGGGTGATGCGGGGGCTAAGGGGGCACCGTCAGATGAGCCCATGCGAGAGGGATCTAACGGTTCTCACGCTCAGTCGGCCGGGAATGGATCGGAGGCCGAGCCCACAGTCTCACCGGCGGTACCCATGACTACTCTGCGTTTTGGGTCTTTCGAGCCAGCCTCGGCACCTCCCAGGCTTTGGAGTGACAGGGTGGAGTCTGGTGATGATCTTGAGCACACGCTTCCTTCGTTGGAGTTCGAGAGGGAGCCTGGTTTGTCTGCTGATCGTCAGGCGAGTTCTTTGGGAGGTGATTCGGAGAGGAGGCCGGTGGATGGTTCGCTTGGTCTGCCGACTACCGCGGGCGCGACTTCAGTGTCAGCGATCGCGGGAGCGATGGGGTGTGGGGGAGGGGGTTCGGGACATGGAGTCCTCTCTTCCCCCGTTCCGATTCCGATGCCGGTGTCGTCGGTGGCGTCGGCCCCGAGGGGGTCGGCTCCGGCTGCGAGAGGGAGCCCGAGGCAGGCGGCCTCGACTCCTTCGGCGACGGTGGTGACAACCACTATGGCAGCTGCTGCGTTTGGGGGGACGCCAGGGCAGGAGGCCCTGTCTCCTCCCTCTACACCGATGGTCAGGAGGACCACCTCGCCGATGGCTTCCCCGCCTGAGTTGGCGGCTGGGGCGGGAGGAGGCCACGGGCAGGAGGCCCCTGTCCTACACTCTTCCCCACTGCCAGGTGTGGGGCACTCGTCCAAGGGGATCGGGAGCCCGCAGACGCCTTCTCTAGTAACCTCGGCACCACCTTTCAGAGTTTCGGTGCCAGGTTATACTAGGGAGGAGGTGATCGCGTTTGGTGGGATCCCGGACCCTATCTCCGAGGGGAGACGGATGAGTGCTCGCATCCTCGACGTCCCTGAGGTGGACGATATGCAGCAGCGGTGCGCTATGAGGGCGGCCAAGCTCCAGGAGGCTGCTTTTTCGTCTGGTATGTCCGTCAACTTGTCTAATTCCCTATTGCATCTTTCTAATGAGGACATTATAAATAATGCAAACCAATTAGGAGTTTCACTAGGTGCTGCGGAGAGTGAAATTACCAATTCGGTGAATGATATTTTAGACCTGGAGGCGGAACATGCTTTAGAGACTATTCGTAATCTTGCAGCAGTTAAACCAATGAATGATGATGAGATAAATGCGTTAGGGGTCAGAGTGCTTGATAACCTGTGTGCGGATCTAGCACCCACCAACCATGACGCTGAGGAAGATGGTATATCCCTAGAGAATGATGCTAGCAATATTTGTGAACCCGGTCATGAGGACCGGGTGGTAAAGCTTAGTAAACCTAAGCGTAAGTGGAAACGGAAGATCTATCCCGATTCCGCAGTTCGTAGGAGTGCTAGGATTCGAACCACCAAAAAATTCCATGATGAACTATGAGAGGAATATTTTGGAATAGCAGAGGTCTAAAGGACTTGGCTGAAAGAAGATTCCTGGCTGAGACAGCTCTAGAGCAGAAGCTAGATTTTGTTGCTCTTTCAGAAACGGGTAGAGATAATTTTGCACCACAGTTTCTCTCCTCTCTAGTTGGTGGTATTGATTTCGATTGGCATTGCCTCCCTCCGCGAGGAAGATCGGGTGGTATCTTACTAGGTGTGAGATGCGATTCGCTTGAAGTCCGTAGTGTAGTGATGGGCGACTTCGCGGTAAAGTTTCGAGTTAGGTCTAGGACGGATGGCTTTAACTGGGCTTTGGTGGCGGTATATGGTGCCGCGCAGCCCGAGCTTAAAGCGGAGTTTCTGGCAGACCTTGTTCGAATTTGTGGGTCAGAGCAACTGCCGATTTTAGTTGGAGGTGATTTCAATATCATCCGGAGGAGAGAGGAGAAGAACAATGATAACTTTGACGGCAGATGGTCCTTCATGTTCAATACCATTATTGAAAGCTTGGATCTGAGAGAGATAGAGCTCTCGGGTCGAAAGTTTACATGGGCTAACGCTCTGCCTAACCCAACCTACGAAAAACTTGATCGAGTTCTTGCAAGCGTGGAGTGGGAACAAAAATTCCCCCTGGTTACGGTGCAAGCTCATTCGAGGGGAATATCTGATCATACCCCATTGTTCGTGGACTAGGGGAGCCGAACCACGTGGGTAACAAGAACAGCTTCTCCTTTGAGACGTCATGGTTTGAACGTGAGGGGTTCTTAGATTTGATAGCCAGGGAATGGGTTAAAGATGTTCGAGGCAAAACTCCTATTGAGCGGTGGCAGAATAAGATTAGGAACTTGAGAAGTTTCTTACGGGGTTGGGCTAAGCACCTTAGCGGGGTGTATAAGATTGAAAAGGATAGACTCCTTTCTCTTATACATGACCTGGACATAAAAGCGAATCCAATATTTTGTTACCTGCAGAGCTTCAGGTTAAAAATGAGGCGGAGAAGAGGTTAAAAGAACTACTCCGTGAAGAAGAACTGAAGTGGGCTTTACGTGCTAAAGTACGCAGAGTGGTCCAGGGGGACGCGAATACTCAGTTCTTCCATTTAATTGCTAATGGCAAACACAGAAAGAAGCGAATCTTTCAGCTTGAGCAGGACGAGGGTACTATTTTAGGTCAGGATAACCTAAAACATACATTACCGACTATTATAAGCAGCTATTTGGTCCACCAGAGGATAATACGGTGTCCCTCGATGAGTCCAGAACTGAGGATATACCTCAGCTTTCGGCTGCTGATAATGAGCTTCTGGTTGCCCCGTTCTCGGAGAAGGAGGTTTTTGATGCTATTGCACAGATGAAAAATAATAAGGCTCCCGGACCGGATGGTTTCCCGGCCGAGTTCTATAAGAAGTGCTGGCACATTATTAAGGGGGATTTACTACCTATGTTTCATGGTCTATTCTATAGACAGCTTCAATTATTCCACTTGAATTTTGGAACTATCACACTACTTCCTAAGAAGACGGATGCGGTCAGAATTGAGCAATTCAGGCCGATCTGTCTCCTTAATGTTAGTTTCAAAATTTTCACCAAGGTCGGGACCAACAGGCTCACACAGATTGCACATTCTGTGGTGCAACAGTCCCAAACCGCGTTCATGCCAGACAGAAATATCCTAGAAGGGGTGGTAGTCCTGCATGAAACGCTCCATGAAATCCACTCCAAAAATTAGATGGAGTGATTTTTAAAGTGGATTCGAGAAAGCGTATGATAAGGTCAAGTGGCCATTTCTCCAACAATCTCTGCGTATGAAAGGTTTTGATGATGCACAGCGCAGACAGGTTCAATCATTTACGCAAAAAGGTAGTGTGGGAATTCGAGTTAATGATGACATAGGTCACTATTTCCAGACACATAAAGGCCTACGACAAGGAGACCCGATGTCCCCTATCTTGTTTAACATTGTGGTAGATATGTTGGCAGTTTTGATAGGAAGGGCTAAGGAAAATGGTCAAGTAGGTGGATTGGTGCCTCATCTTGTTGATGGAGGTGTCTCTATCCTACAATACGCTGATGATACAATCATCTTTATGGAGCATGACTTGGCTAAGGCAAGAAATATGAAGCTGGTGTTATGCCTATTTGAACAATTGACCGGGTTAAAGATAAACTTTCATAAGAACGAGCTTTTCTGTTTTGGTAGGGCCAAAGATGAACAGGATGCTTATAGGCAATTGTTTGGATGTGAGTTGGGAGAGCTACCATTCTCATACTTGAGGATTCCTATCCACCATCGTAGGCTAACAAACAGAGAATGGAAGTGCATCGAGGACCGATTTGAGAAGAAAATGAGATGCTGGAAGGGCAAGCTCATGTCATATGGAGGCCGATTAATCCTAATTAATTCGGTACTCACGAGTATGCCGATGTTTCTTCTTTCGTTCTTTGAGGTACCAGTTGGTGTTAGGAAGAGACTGGACTTCTATAGATCGAGGTTCTTCTGGCAAGGTGATGAGCTTAAAAGAAAATATAGGCTTGCTAAGTGGGATATCATCTGTAGACCGAAAGACCAAGGGGGTCTAGGTATTGAGAATCTTGAAATTAAGAATAAATGCCTTCTTAGCAAGTGGCTGTGGAAGCTTTCGTCGGAGACTGATGCTATGTGGGCACAGATCCTTCGCGGCAAGTACCTCCAGTCAAAAACTTTGTCACAGGTCTCTGTAAGGCCTACCGACTCGCCATTCTGGAAGGGTCTCATGAAGGTCAAGCAGGCATTGTTTAATAGGACAAAGTTTGTTGTTGGAAGCAGCACGAGTACACGTTTCTGGGAGGATACTTGGCTCGGTGACACACCCTTGGCCATCCAATATCCCTCTTTGTACCGCATTGTTCAACGAAGGGAGGTGTTCGTTGCTTCGGTCTTCCAATCTACCCCCCTTAATATTCAGTTCAGACGAGTGCTAGCGGGCAATCGTTGGGAAGAATGGCTCCGTCTAGTTAGGAGACTGATGGACGTCCAGCTTTCTCAACAACCCGATGAATTACGCTGGAAGTTGACTAAGTCTGGAGCATTCACGGTTAAATCAATGTATATTGATGTTATTAATTCGAACTCCATTCCTACATCCAAACATGTTTGGGATGTCAAAGTTCCTTTGAAAATAAAAGTGTTTATGTGGTTTGTCCATAAACAAGTAATTTTAACTAAGGATAATTTGATGAAGCGTAATTGGACATGACCTACTAGGTGTAGTTTCTGCGATCGGGATGAGACTATTAAACACCTCTTTTTTGATTGCCCGCTGGCCAAGGTACTTTGGCAGACGGTCCACATTGCTTTCAGTATCAAACCCCCGAATTCTGTTAATGTGTTATTTGGGACATGGCTTAATGGGATGAGCCTAACTTAGCGAGACATATTCGGTTTGGGGTTTGTGCTTTGCTGTGGACTATCTGGAATTGCAGAAACGATTTGGTCTTTAACAGAATATCATGTATACATTTTTTGCAGGTTATATTCCGTACTACGGCACTGATCCGTTCGTGGTCGCTACTCACCCAGACGGAGGCCAGGGAGCATTTGGTTACTGGGTCTGTCCGCTGGGAGATGGTAGCTCGGGATATCTTCAACCGGTTTGGATGGCGGTCATGTAATAGGATAGGCATTTAGTATTCCTATCTAGTTTACCCAGCCGGTTGTGGCATCTTGATGTGGCTAGTTGATGTTTCTAGCCTTTTTTGGCTCTGTTTGAGCTTTTTCTGCTTTTTTAAGATTTATGAGGACCTTTGGAACCATGTTGGCACTACTTTATTTTGTTAATAAGAGGACCGTATGCATCGTACTGATGCAGAAGCCGGGGTTTTTCCCCTTTTCGAAAAAACTCCTCAGAAGTAATCTATCTGGGGCAGCGAGGAGATTAAGAAGAATTAGAAATCTATCTATCTAGCTCACATGTGCTTGAAAAAATTAGCGCAGTGAGCCTTCAAGTAATGATGGTACTTTTTTTCGATAAAGGGTGATTTTATTAACTCAAAATATAGCATCAAGCTAATACAAATCATAATGAGTAACACCTGGCCTCTGCACAGCTAAGATGCACACTGCCAATCTCAGACAGTCTGACATAAGAAAAAAAAGACATATTGGCACCTAGCTAGTGTTGCTTAGCGCCTTCACAAAACTAGATGCATATGCTGCTTGTACAGCTACCATCTCACATAGATCGGCACTGATGCATATGCTGCTTGTACAGCTACCATCTCACATAGATCGGCACAACCACTATGGAGTACCAGGAATCCACACGGTTTTTAGTGTCTACCGATGTAGATAGAACAGAAATGAAGGGCATTTTTCTATCTTTTTTGAGACTCCACTCCACTGTAAAAAGAGCTCTAGTTGTTTCCCCCTCAGTTTAAGAGACTACCCAAAATGCAAATACAACTGTACTCCATGCATGAGAAGATAGGATGAAACTTCAGTCCAGATTCTTCCATGATTAGTCCTGGAAAAACAGAGACGTTCGGTTTCACATGTACATGAACAAAAGAAAGAAAAGAAGATAGAGAAGCCAGTAACAAAAACTGATTAGGCTCATCTTTGAAAGAAAGCTGCCATGTTTCTTTCACATGTACATGAACATGAACAATAGGGGAAAAAGAGAGGATGTAGATGCTCAGTAACACAAAGTTGATCGTTGTCCTTGGGGGTGTTTTTGTGTTTACCAAAAAGTTATCTTACAATTGTATGTATTGCTGTTTTCGCCATCTACTGGAAACCGCAGTTGAAAGAAAAGGAGGGAACAAAAAAAGGAGAAAAATGATGTTTATGTTTGCTTTTCAGGCATGGACCTGAAGTGCCTTCCTGGTGCTTTGGATCTCAATTAATTGTCCTGCTACAGGTGATGAAGTTATCAATGGTGAAGGTGATGATGCCGTACAACATTATTTGACTCGGTTCTTGGCATGGCCATCTAATCCATTATGCTCAACTTACAGACTACTAACTCTCTCGAAATCATGTGCACACATCTTTAGGAATCATGTCAACTAGTGGTAGCATCCAATTCAATTAAATTTTGGTGGCACACATGCGATGCGGAAAGTTGCAGATCTCCGAAAGAGAACAAAGGATAAGAACATGAAAAAAATGGAGATAATGCAAGTAGCATGTAAGTTGTGACTGTTTCAAAAGGAAACAATACGTGCTACTCTACTTGCAAAACATGACATAAGCGATGGCACATGGAAGAGAGTGTGCTGCTCGTGTGAGATTCATCATGCATCCCAGGTGGGTGTACTGGCAACATCTCTTTTGCAAATAGTGCGTCCGTTTGATTGATCTTGTTACCAAATTTACCGATGAAATAAACGAGGAACTAGCTAGTGATACAAAGTGATTTTATGTGTGTGCCTTGATGCGCTGGCATGCACCGCTCAGATTCCCGCCGTACGTCTAGCTAGCTAGTGGAAGCAAGCAACCACGCCAGACGCTAGCTAGCTTTTTCCCATCATTTCAGGCGCTAGCTAGCTAGTGGATTCATTTCACTGTAACAACCACGAGAGAGACGTCTCACCGTTGTGCGATCGACAAAGTGGCATCCATGGAATCCTTTTTGTACGTGGCCACGTGATAATGCGTTCATGCCTGCATTCCTGCCACCGGCGCTTCCATTGGCCGCTGCCTAGCGTGCCCCAGCTACCATTGCCCCCGTGCGGACATGAAGATCCTTTTGCTCGGAATCCTCTCAACATCACTCAGCTGCTCACCGCCTCTGCCTCTACACTTTCAACATATAGAGTTATCAAATGGTACGTCTATTAAAGGAGGATGATCGCACTCTTGGGTCGCTCTGGACTAGTCGACTATCTTTTTCTTGATTCCGCATACGGATGTTTTGTTACATTGTTCTACAAATAAGGAGGATCATAATCCATTTTGCAGCAATTCCATTTTTCATGTGATGGTTTCTTGATGTTCTGTACTGCTCATTGCAAAGGTGACATACTCGTCGTCGCGGCCCTTGGAGGCTGATGGAGGAGAGGTGCACCCGTCGAGGCAACCGTTGGGCATGCCCGATTCAACCGAGCCGCTGGTGTCTTTTCCTCGTATCGCACGCCTCCTCTTGGCAGGCCCCTGCGCCGGATAGAGCGGGGCCGGCGATGTTGATGAGAGACGAGCACATGTGCGGCAGTGGGCAGAAGATCATTGAGAAACGAGGCAGGCGAACCAACGCACTCAAACCCAACAGCAATGCACGCAACACCACAGAATTCTGGGAAAGAAGAACGGGACCTCTTACTTATTTTGCACATTGGACAGTGGACAACGAGCAAATGCACAGGCAGGTGCACGGTATTGGGCAGGCCCACTTACCCGGTTGTTGTATTTTCGTACTACAAAACTAGTTTTTTTATTTCATGAAAAATACTTCACTGGTTTTGAATCGGTTTTTACTAAAAAAACGCTACTATACAAATTGATAAAAAAGTAGAAAAATATTCATGAATTCAAAAAAAAGGTAAAAAAATTCAAACAAATGCTCATGAATTTAAAAAATTCGAAAATTTGAATAACGTCCATGAATTCAAAAAATTCATGAATTTTCAAAAGATATACATGAAATCAAAACATATTCACTAGTATTCCTGAATTTCAAATATTGTTCTGGAAATTTGAAAAATGTTCACGAATTCAAAATATCTTTATGGATTCATTTTTTTGGTAATTTAAGAAATGGTTTCTTAAAATCAAAAAAATCGTGAATTCGGAAAATGTGGTCACGAGGTTAAAAACAGATACCTATTACCAAAAATGATCCAAATTTTAAAATTTAAAAAATGGAAACCAAAAGAGAAAATTAAAAATTACAAAATAAAAAATAAAAAGGAAAAGAAAGAATGAAAAATGAAAAAAAGAGCAGAAAATGGACGTTCGCAGTGGAGCTAGCTGGAGACAGGCGCTGGTAGGGAGGCCGGCCAACGCAGAGCAAGCCGCGACGCCACCCATGGAGGCTCAGGCTCTGATCACCAAGCTGAATACTATTGTTCACATTATGCGAGGATGTTACAGTGTTGTACAAATAAGGAGGTGTGGCCTAACCATCTCTGTGATGGGAGGCATGCACAAGCCGCATGCTCAGATTCTGTAATCTAGTAGAGGGAGGACAGGCACAACACAATACATAGCACATGAACACAATTTGCTTAACAATTTATTGTCTTATTCATCCATCTTGCCAATTGGCTACAAGAATCTAGTTCTATGGATGTACAGAGGAGGAAGAGGGGGGAGGATGGCAAGCAGGTCCGCATTCCGCAAACGACTTGTTTTTGTCAGGGTTGCACGGTGGGAAAGTGCTACTCCTGTAGCACCCAGGATGATCACCTGTAATATTATTGATATATACCATTAATATTCAAGACTATGTGGCAGTGAGAAAAACACACATGAAGAACCAAAGGAAGGAAGGACACGAGAAGAAAACGCTGGCATTTTCGTTAAATGTTCTGATTTTATAAAACAATTGTTCACGTTCCAAATATATTTTTTATAAAAATGTTTATCTATTTTTTCTAAAAATTTCTCGGGATTTGATTAATTGTTTGAATTTTCAAGATTATTTTTCCTTTTCATATGAGAATAAAATACAAAAAATGTTTGGGTTTTCCAAAAACCTTCATGTTTTCAAAAAATTGCTGAATTTTAAAAATACTCTGAAATTCCAAAGATTGTTTGTGTTTCGAGAAAGTATTCACGTTTACAAAAAAAATATTCTCAAAATGTTAAAAACATAGTCATTTTTTAAAAAATGCTCACTTTTTTAAACAAATATTGTTTTCCTGTGTTTTCTAGAAAACCGAATGAAAAAACTGTAGTGAGCTAAAAAATGTTAGTGGAAGAAAAATATATTCACTAGCTATTCACCAATCTACTACTCCCTCCATCCCAAAATCTTGGGCGTATTAGCTTTTGCAAGCAATCCCATAATATTGGGCGCACGTGACTTTCTCTCTGGTGTAGTTACAACCAAGCTAAGGACCCCTATTTTTCTGGAAACTAAACAGATTGCCCGATGGATCTATTGTGTAGTTAGCTCTCAGTTCCCATACGTCCCTCTCTCTCCCTCACAAGATTGACCTGCGTTAATTTCCGTGCAGAAAACTAATACGCCTTGAAATATGGGAAGGAGGGAGTACAGCTTAGCATTAATGGGCCAACCTGTTTCCTCGCTCGTATGCGGGAGGTCAACAATTTGACGCAACCCGCGTCAAATAGGATCACCCGGAGGCATTCTCCATTCGACACTCATTGTGTCAAAATGACACCCAAACGCGCATAGGCATGCGGCTTGGGCAAGCCCAGTAGAAGGAGAGAAGCAGGAGTGAATTTTTATCTAAGCCATTTGATGTGCTAAAAAAATCTAAGCCATTTGATGTGCTAAAAAATCTAAGCCATTTGTTTGTGATGGTTGGTAGTGGGTTTAAATCTAAGCCATTTGAATTTTTTGGAATGATGGAATAAAACTGGATGTTTTTGGTTACTCTGAGTATCATGTGGAATGCGAAAGTGCTGATCCCTAACCACGATGAGTGGAGACTCACGTGCGTATATGGCGAAGCACAGACCGGAGAGAGGTATAGAACATGGGATGTGCTTAAATCTCTAGCCAGTCTCAATCCCTTTCCATGGTTATGTATTGGCGATTTCAACGAAGTCCTACATTTGCACGAGCATGTTGGGACAGGGCAAAGACGAGGGGCACAGATCCAGGGCGTGAGGGATGCTATGGACGTTTGCGTGTTAAATGATCTTGGGTACCGTGGGAAACCTTGGACTTATGAGAAAAAGACATACGGTGGAGGATACTACCGAGTGCGCCTAGACAAGGCTCTAGCCAGTTCAGATTGGAGCACACTCTTTCCCCATGCAAATATGATCCATGAAACAGGAGCCTCATCCGATCACTGTCCTATAAGACTACAGCTTGAGCCAGTGCAGGCTTCAAATAAGGTGCAGAAGATCTTCAAATATGAATGCTATTGGGAGCGCCATGACACGTTTGGTGATTCGCTCGAGGCCATGTGGAGCGGGAGCCCAGGTAGCCAGTCTGCTATGCAACTCTCCAAGAAGCTTGAGGACTTGTCGGCGTCCTTGCAGCAGTGGAGTGGGGCCAATATAGGTTGTGTATCCAGAAGGATTAAGATGCTGAAGAAGGAGCTGGCAGTTTTGCAGAATGACCCCCAACGACTATGACCATCATATGCAGAGGCAAAAATTAATGATCAGCTCGTGGAATTGTACCACATGGAAGAGATTATGCAACGACAACGATCTAGGGTTGGATTGGAAGGTGATAAGAAAACGAAATTTTTTCAGAGAAGAGCTAGCATGCGCCGAAGGAAAAACCTGATTAAAAGCCTTAAAAACCGGATAGATCTGTAACGCAAGATCCTGCGGAGATGGCGGCCTTCACAAATGAATTCTACAAGGATCTGTTCCACTCTGAAGGTACAACGGGTATGGATACTATTTTGGATGCAGTTCCGGTTAAGTGATGGCGGAGATGAACAGAGACTTGACTAAACCGTTCACCCAGGAGGAAGTCAAAATGGCTCTTTTCCAGATGTACCCCATGAAAGCTCCTGGTCCTGACGGATATCCAACACATTTTTTTCAAAGGCATTGGGAGCTGTGTGGGGGAGAGGTAACAAATGTGGTCCTTCGAATCCTGAGAGGGGCGGAGATTGAAACAGATCTTGCCTGATATTATTTCATAGGAGAAATCCGCTTTTGTCCCGGGGCGTTTGATCACAGACAACATCATAACAGCCTATGAGTGCCTGCATTTCATGAAGAGAAATAAAGCAAAGAGGAATAGGTTTTGTGCTGTGAAACTTGACATGATGAAAGCCTATGATCGTGTAGAATGGAGTTATCTTGAGGCTATTATGATCAAGCTTGGATTTGCACCATCTTGGGTGGCCTTGGTAATGAGGATGGCAAGCTCAGTTAAATTCTCAGTTTTAGTTAATGGTGCCAAGTTGGATGAGTTTACACCAACGAGAGGGATCCGTCAGGGGGACCCAATTTCTCCATACCTGTTTTTGCTTGCAGCGGAGGGCCTTACGTGCCTCTTAAAAACACAAGATGAATCATCGCACCTCAGTGGAATACGAGTTGCTCCATCGGCTCCGCCGGTAAGCCACTTGCTCTTCGTAAATGATAGCCTGCTGTTTGTCAAAGCCAGTTCTAATGGAGCTAATGAGTTGTCCTCCTTGATGGAGATTTACTGTCAAGCTTCGGGCCAAAGAATTAACTTGGCAAAATCATCAGTTTTCTTTAGCAGGGGATGCCCTAATACCTTGCGGGTAGAGGTGATGAACTCTCTTAACATTGCAAATGAATCACTCTCGGATAGATATCTTGGGATGCCCACTGATGTGGGTAATAGCAAGAATGGTGCCTTCAAGTTCCTAAAAGACAGAGTGTGGAGCAAGATAAAAGGATGGATGGAAAAACTCCTATCTTCAGGAGGCAAGGAGGTGCTCATTAAATCAGTAGCACATGCTGTCCCGGTATATTCTATGTCTTGCTTCAAGCTCCCACGGGGATTATGTGAACACATAAATAAATTGATATGGAAATTTTGGTGGGGGAGTAAGGAAGGACAAAGGAAACCGAGTTGGGTTTCTTGGAGCACAATGACAAAGCCTAAGTTTTGTGGAGGGCTTGGGTTCCGGGACATTGAACTTTTCAATCATGCCTTACTTGCTAGACAGGCTTGGCGAGTGCTCATGGAACCTAGCTCCCTAAGTGCTCGGGTCTTGAAGGCCAAGTATTTTAGCAATACTGATTTTCTATCAGCTGAGTTGGGTGCGGCTCCTTCACAGATCTGGAGAGCCATTTTGGAGGGACGTGATGTTCTTGTTCAAGGACTTATACGAAGAATTGGTGATGGGAATTCGACCAATGTTTGGAGGCACAACTGGCTCCCACGCCCCACAACATGAGGTCGATTGTATGCAGAATACAACACCAACCATCAGTAGTGGCCGAGCTGATGCTGCCGGGTGCAGAGTGGAACAGACTATTGATCAATGAGATATTTCTGCCCTCGGATGCAAGAGCTATATTGGAGATTCCGCTCTGCACATTACATATGGAGGATTTTTGGAGCTGGGTTCATGAGAAAAATGGAGTTTTCTCGGTTCGGTCGGCTTATCGCATGCTTATAGATACAAAAATGAGGAGGGAAGCCTGGCTTGAGGGCCGGTCCGACTCCTCTAATACCGAGGGAGAGCAGCAAGCTTGGTCTAAGCTTTGGAAGGTGGATGTCCCAGCAAAGGTCAAAATCTTCTTGTGGCGCCTGGCGTAGAACTCCATGCCAACGGCGGACATTCTACACAACTCTTGTTCACTCAATTTGGCTTGCAACGACACCATTGATCAGTGCACAGCCAACTGCTCAATTTCACTTTCGTATGCAACCGTCTCCTCATCCACCTCCTCTTCCGTGCTTCCATGAAACCAGGTTATCATTACCACTTGGCAAGAAAGAAGAATGAATAAGAGATAATAGATTACTGTGAATTTACTTCCGCAAAAACAAGCAGAAGCAACGCAAGAACAAGCTATCCTCCCTATGGGAGAGCCCCTACGTCATCCATTAGGTCCTCAACAACGAGGTCTACTACCTCCGCAACAGGTTTTAAATCAAGTCAATCACATTGCGATCGGTGATTACTAGGGATTCCTGATCCATGCGGGCAAGTTGCAGCCTGTAATCTGAACTGAGGACCGGTTTGTGGATTTATCCCACCCACGCGAGATCGCGACCCGTTATGTCACCCATTGTATCACGTGTGTAGCCTGCGGCATAAGGGGAATGATGACTAGGACTCATCCTCGCCTTCCTCCGGCCTAACACCAGCGGTCTGTTCAGGGTTTCAAACTCATAGTGGCAACTAAACACGAGGGTTGTGCTCGTTGTGAGACTAAACACAACACTTTACGGTGCGAGCTGACAACAGCCATGCACCACATGTGCCCTCATTCCCGAGGGCACCCCTCTCTTGAGGATTGCTGGCATGTCAAGGGTAAGGTGGTTTGCTTTGCATCGAATTAAGCCACATGCGGTGTCGGATATAGGAATTCAACATTGGGTGTTCAATTTTTTTTCGAACCCTAATAGAAGAGCTCATTGGTTCATGGCAATGGAAATACAAAATACAAAATGTTCGGTAACTTGTTTTCCCCAAAAAGTCATCAGAGAGAATACTTTCTCCACTCTAGTTGTTGCTACGGGTAGGATTAGAACCAATTTGAGAAGTTTGTATTCAAGGTTATATATGATACTCCTATTTGTCTCACTAGTATATCAAAGAAAGGAGACGAGGGAGAGCATTGCTACAGACCATGGTAAGGCTGTTACAGTGCAAAATGTCCTAGATACATGCATGCGTACATGCAGCAGACCTATATATCACTATTTTGCAAAAGTATTTGGGTGTGTATGTACACCCATGCCTGATGGTGGATCCGCCCCTGGCCACATGCTACATCGCTTGTATGACAATGGTAGGGGTCTTGGCATGCAGCGATTGCCGAAATGGTCGCTAGGACCCACACAATTATGATGGTAACCAAGAAGCCAAGCCGCACATTGCAGTCTCTTGGCATCAAGGCATGCCGTGCTTGCAACGGGATCGGCCCTGAAACCACAGCAGCAACAAAAGAATGCAATAATTTTAGTCCGCGGATTTCTGAGCCAAGGTGGTTTTTTCTCAATCAATGGGGGCCTTCCTGCAAGGCAGTAGAAATGTACCCCTACTACCGTAACAAAAGCCTTCCGGGCCACTCAATTGAATACGTGTATAGCAAGTGGACTAGTAGTACGAGCTAGTAGGTCCTACACACGTACTTTGGGCTAACTTTACGTCATTTTCACATCGCGCGGTCTCAGTGGCCAAGCTTGATTACGATTGTTGAGGGGGCTAATCAGAGTTGAGTGGCGGAGAAGATAAATTATGCATGAACTCTGAAAAATTATTGTATTCAAGCCTAATAGTATTAAAAGTACACATAAGAGTTTTCCTAAGGGGAGGGGAGGGGGCAATGGCCCCCTTTGGCCCATGAAGCTCCGCTACTGCGCGATCCTATTTGTAGCCACGTATGCAACTAATTAATTTAGTGTTTACATGATTTTATATTTCTTGTATGTGTTTAATTTCTGTTAGTCAAGCCAGGTCAGACGACCTCATTGACCAACGCAACTACTACCTGCTGGTCTCGAGGGCACTTTGCACCCTGTTGGCGGTTGAGTCCTTCATCTGGGAGCCACACCCTCCAAACACTTACGTCGCGGAGGTCTTCATGTAAGATAGCTTGGATTATGATTGGATTCGTTGCAATGCAGACTAAATATTCAGGTGGATGGATAGGAACTAACAACATACTACTACATAACAACGTGCTGGTCTATGAAGGTGTTGAAGGAAATATGCCCTAGAGGCAATAATAAAGTTATTATTTATTTCCTTATTTCATGATAAATGTTTATTATTCATGCTAGAATTGTATTAACCGGAAACATAATACATGTGTGAATACATAGACAAACAGATAGTCACTAGTATGCCTCTACTAGACTAGCTCATTAATCGAAGATGGTTATGTTTCCTAACCATAGACATGTGTTGTCATTTGATTAATGGGATCACATCATTAGGAGAATGATGTGATTGACATGACCCATTCCGTTAGCTTAACACTTGATCGTTTAGTATGTTGTTAATGCTTTCTTCATGACCCATACATGTTCCTGTACTATGAGATTATGCAACTCCCGTTTACCAGAGGAACACTTTGGGTACTACCAAAGCGTCTAACGTAACTGGGTGATTATAAAGGAGTACTACAGGTGTCTCCAAAGGTACTTGTTGGGTTGGCGTATTTCGAGATTAGGTTTTGTCACTCCGATTGTCGGAGAGGTATCTCTAGGCCTTCTCGGTAATACACATCACATAAGCCTTGCAAGCATTACAACTAATGAGTTAGTTGTGAGATGATGTATTACAGAACGAGTAAAGAGACTTGCCGGTGACGAGATTGAACTAGGTATTGGATACCGACGATCGAATCTCGGGCAAGTAACATACCGATGACAAAGGGAACAAAGTATGTTGTTATGCGGTTTGACCGATAAAGATCTTGAAGAATATGTAGGAGCCAATATGGGCATCCAGGTTCCGCTATTGGTTATTGACCGAGAATAGTTCTAGGTCATGTCTACATAGTTCTCGAACCCGTAGGGTCCGCACGCTTAAGGTTTCGATGACAGTTATATTATGAGTTTATGAGTTTTGATATACCGAAGGAGTTCGGAGTCCCGGATGAGATCGGGGACATGACGAGGAGTCTCGAAATGGTCGAGACGTAAAGATCGATATATTGGACGACTATATTCGGAGTTCAGAAAGGTTCGAATGATTCGGGTATTTTTCGGAGTACCGGAGAGTTACGGAATTCGCCGGGAGAAGTAATGGGCCTTATTGGGCCCTGCGGGAAAGAGAGAGGGGCTGCCTAGGGCAGGCGCGCCCAAGGCCTAGTCCGAATTGGACTAGGGAGGGGCCGCACCCTTCTTCTCTTCCCTTCCTTCTCTCCTACTCCTACTAGGAAAGGAGGAGTCCTACTCCCGGTGGGAGTAGGACTCCACCCTGGTGCGCCTCCTCCTGGCCGGCCACCTCCTCCTTGCTCCTTTATATCTCACAGGCAGGGGCACCCCATGACACACAAGTTGATCTACGGATCGTTCCTTAGCCGTGTGGTGCCCCCTCCACCATATTCCACTTGGTCATATCGTCGGAGCTTAAGCGAAGCCTGCGCCGGAGAAGTCATATCGTCAGCGGAGCTTAGGCGAAGCCCTGCGTCGGTGGAGCATCAACATCGTCCTGCCTTGCGTCGTCTTGTGGAACTCATCCCGACACTTTGCCGGATCGGAGTCCGGGATCGTCATCGAGCTGAGCGTGTGCGAGAACTTCGGAGGTGCCGTGACGTTCGGTACTTGGATCGGTCGGATCGTGAAGGCGTCTGACTACATCAACAGCGTTGTTATAACGCTTCCGCTTTCGGTCTCACGAGTGCGTGGACGGACACTCTCCTCTCGTTGCTATGCCATCACCATGGTCTTGTGTGATCGTAGGAATTTTTTGAAATTACTACGTTCCCCAACAAAGGGTATCGAGCCAGGTTTTATGCGTTGATGTCATGTGCACGAGTAGAACACAAGTGAGTTGTGGACGATACAAGTCATACTGCCTACCAGCATGTCATACTTTGGTTCAGCGGTATTGTGAGATGAAGCGGCCCGGACCGACATTACGCCAGACGCTTACGCTGAGACTGGTTTCACCGCTCCGAGCACTCGTTGCTTAAAGGTGACCGGGCGGTGTCTGTCTCTCTCACTTTAGTTGAATCGAGTGTGGCTCGCCCGGTCCTTGAGAAGGTTAAAGCGGAGTCTATTTGACGAAGTGTCGTTGTGGTTTTGATGCGTAGGTAAGAACGGTTCTTGCTCAGCCCGTAGCAGCCACGTAAAACTTGCAACAACAAAGTAGAGGACGTCTAACTTGTTTTTGCAGGGCATGTTGTGATGTGATATGGTCAAGACGTGATGCTATATTTTATTGTATGAGATGATCATGTTTTGTAACCGAGTTATCGGCAATCGGCGAGAGCCATATGGTTGTCGCTTTATTGTATGAAATGCAAGCGCCATGTAATTGCTTTACTTTATCACTAAGGAGTAGCGATAGTCGTAGAAGCAATAGTTGGCGAGACGACAACGATGCTACGATGGAGATCAAGGTGTCGCGCCGGTGGCGATGGTGATCATGGCGTTGCTTGGCGATGGAGATCACAAGCACAAGATGATGATGACCATATCATATCACTTATATTGATTGCATGTGATGTTTATCCTTTATGCATCTTATCTTGCTTTGATTGACGGTAGCATTATAAGATGATCTCTCACCAAAATTATCAAGAAGTGTTCTCCCCGAGTATGCACCGTTGCGAAAGTTCTTCGTCTTTGAGACACCACGTGATGATCGGGTGTGATAGGCTCTACGTTCAAATACAACGGGTGCAAAACAGTTGCGCACGCGAATACTCAGGTTAAACTTGGCGAGCCTAGCATATAACAGATATGGCCTCGGAACACGGAGACCGAAGGTCGGCGTGAATCATATAGTAGATATGATCAACATAGTGATGTTCACCATTGAAACTACTCCATCTCACGTGATGATCGGACATGGTTTAGTTGATTTGGATCACGCAATCACTTAGATGACTAGAGAGATGTCTATCTAAGTGGGAGTTCTTAAGTAATATGATTAATTGAACTTTAATTTATCATGAACTTAGTCCTGGTAGTATTTTGCAAATTATGTTGTAGATCAATAGCTCGCGTTGTTGCTTCCCTATGTTTTTATATGTGTTCCTAGAGAAAATTGTATTGAAAGATGTTAATAGCAATGATGCGGATTGGATCCGTGATCTGAGGTTTATCCTCATTGCTGCCTTGTAAGAATTATGTCCTTGATGCACCGCTAGGTGACAGACCTATTGCAGGAGCGGATGCAGGCGTTATGAGCGTTTGGCTAGCTCAATATGATGACTACTTGATAGTTTAGTGCACCATGCTTAAAGCGGCTTAGAATCGGGACTTCAAAGACGTTTTGAGCGTCATGGACCATATGAGATGTTCCAGGAGTTGAAGTTAATATTTCAAGCAAATACCTGAGTTGAGAGATATGAAGTCCGCAACAAGTTCTATAGCTAAAAGATGGAGGAGAATCGCTCAACTAGTGAGCATGTGCTCAGATTATGCAGGTGCTTCAATCGCTTGAATCAAGTGGGAGTTAATCTTCCAGATAAGATAGTGATTGACAGAATTCTCTAGTCACCATCACTAAGTTACTAGAACTTCGTGATGAACTAAAATATGCAAGGGATGACGAAAACGATTCCCAAGCTCTTCGTGATGCTGAAATCAACGAAGGTAGAAATCAAGAAAAGAGCATCAAGTGTTGATGATTGACAAGACCACTAGTCTCAAGGAAAAGGGCAAAGGGAAGAAGGGGAACTTCAAGAAGAACGGCAAGCAAGTTGCTGCTCGAGTGAAGAAGCCCAAGTCTGGACCTAAGCACGAGACTAAGTGCTTTTGCTGCAATGGAACTGGTCACTGGAAGCGGAACTACCCCAAGTATTTGGCGGATAAGAAGGATGGCAAAGTGAACAAAGGTATATTTGATATACAGATTATTGATGTGTATTACTAGTGTTCGTAGCAACCCCTCGGTATTTGATACTGGTTCAGTTGCTAAGAGTAAGTAACTCGAAACAGGAGTTGCAGAATGAACAGAAACTAGTTGAAGGGGAAGTGACGATGAGTGTTGGAAATAGTTCCAAGATTGATATGATCATCATCACACACTCCCTATATTTTCGAGATTAGTGTTAAAAGCCAAATAAATGTTATTTAGCGTTTGCGTTGAGCATGAATATGATTTGATCATGTTTATTGCGATACGGTTATTCATTTAAGTAAGAGAATAAATTGTTGTTCTGTTTACATGAATAAAACCTTATATGGTTACACACCCAATGAAAATGGTTCATTGGATCTCGATCATAGTGATACACATATTCATAATATTGAAACCAAAAGATGCAAAGTTAATAATGATAGTGCAACTTATTTGTGGCACTGCCGTTTAGGTCATATTGGTGTAAAGCGCATGAAGAAAACTCCATGCTGATGGACTTTTGGAATCACTTGATTATGAATCATTTGATGCTTGCGAACCGTGCCTTTTGGGCAAGATGACTAAAACTCCGTTCTCCGGAACAATGGAGCGAGCAACTGACTTATTGGAAATAATACATACTGATGTATGCGGTCCGATGAGTGTTAAAGCTCACGGCAAGTATCGTTATTTTCTGACCTTCACAGATGATTTGAGCAGATATGGGTATATCTACTTGATGAAACATAAGTCTGAAACATTTTCAGAGTGAAGTGGAGAATCATCGTAACAACAAAATAAAAGTTTCTACGATATGATCGCAGAGGTAAAATATTTGAGTTACGAGTTTGGTCTTCAATAAAGTAGGAATAGTTTGACAGCTCACGCCACCTGGAACACCACAACGTTATGGTGTGTCCGAACGTCGTAACCGCACTTTATTGGATATGGTGCGATCTATGATGTATCTTACCGATTTACCACTATCGTTTTGGGGTTATGCATTAGAGACAGCTGCATTCACGTTTAATAGGGCACCATCTAAATCCGTTGAGATGACACCGTATGAACTATGGTTTAGCAGTAAACCTAAGTTGTCGTTTCTTAAAGTTTGGAGTTGTGATGCTTATGTGAAAAAGTTTTCACCTGATAAGCTCGAACCCAAATCGATAAGTGCGTCTTCATAGAATACCCAAAGGTAACTATTGGGTACACCTTCTATCACAGATCCGAAAGCAAGATATTTGTTGCTAAGATGGATCCTTTCTAGAGAAGAAGTTTCTCTCGAAAGAAGTGAGTGGGAGGAAAGTAGAACTTGATGAGGTAATTGTACCTTCTCCCTTATTGGAAAGTAGTTCATCACAGAAATCAGTTCCGGTGATTCCTACACCAATTAGTAAGGAAGTTAATGATGATGATTATGAAACTTCAGATCAAGTTGCTACCAAACCTCGTAGGTCTTCCAGAGTAAGATCCGCACTGAGTGGTACGGTAATCCTATTCTAGAAGTCATGTTACTAGACCATGATGAACCTACGAACTATGAGGAAGCGATGATGAGCCCAGATTCCAGCGAAATGGTTTGAGACCATGAAATCTGAGATGGGATCCATATATGAGAACAAAGTGTGGACTTTGATGGAGTTGCACGATGATCGGCAAGCCATATTATATAAATGGATCTTCAAGAGGAAGACAGATACTGATAGTAGTGTTACTATCTACAAAGTTCGACTTGTTGCAAAAGGTTTTCGACAAGTTCAAGGTGTTGAATACGATGAGATTTTCTCACTCGTAACGATGCTTAAGTCTATCCGAATCATGTTAGCAATTGCCACATTTTATGAAATTTGGCAAATGGATGTCAAAACTACATTCTTTAATGGATTTATTAAAGAAGAGTTGTATATGATGCAACCAGAAGTTTTGTCAATCCTAAAGGACCTAACAAAATGTGCAAGCTCCAGCGATCCATCTATGGACTGGTGCAAGCATCTCGGAGTTGGAATATACGCTTTGATGAGTTGATCAAAGCATATAGTTTTATACAGACTTGCGGTGAAGCCTGTATTTACAAGAAAGTGAGTGGGAGCACTACAGCATTTCTGATAAGTATATGTGAATGACATATTGTTGATCGGAAATAATGTAGAATTATTCTGCAAAGCATAAAGGAGTATTTGAAAAGAGTTTTTTAAAGAAAGACCTCGGTGAAGCTGCTTACATATTGAGCATCAAGATCTATAGAGATAGATCAAGGCGGCTTGATAAGTTTTTCAATGAATACATACCTTGACAAGATTTTGAAGTAGTTCAAAATGGAACAGTCAAAGAAAGAGTTCTTGCCTGTGTTACAAGGTGTGAGATTGAGTAAGACTCAAAACCCGACCACGGCAGAAGATAGAAAGAGAATGAAAGTCATTCCCTATGCATCAGCCATAGGTTCTATAAAGTATGTCATGCTGTGTACCATATCTATTGCATACCCTACCACTAAGATTGGCAAGGGAGTGCAATAGAGATCTAGGAGTAGATCAATGGACAGCGGTCAAAATTATCCTTAGTAGAATAAGGATATGTTTCTCGATTATGGAAGAAAAAAAGGTTCGTCGTAAAAGGTTACGTCGATGCAAGTTTTAACACTAATCTAGATGACTCTGAGTCTCAATCTGGATACATATTGAAAGTGGGAGCAATTAGCTAGAGTAGCTCCGTGCAGAGCATTGTAGACATAGAAATTTGCAAAATACTTACGGCTCTGAATGTGACAGACCGTTGACTAAAATTATCTCACAAGCAAAACATGATCACACCTTAGTACTCTTTGGGTGTTAATCACATAGCGATGTGAACTAGATTACTGACTCTAGTAAACCCTTTGGGTGTTGGTCACATGTCGATGTGAACTATGGGTGTTAACCACATATAGATGTGAACTATTGATGTTAAATCACATGGCGATGTGAACTAGATTATTGACTCTAGTGCAAGTGGGAGACTGAAGGAAATATGCCCTAGAGGCAATAATAAAGTTATTATTTATTTCCTTATTTCATGATAAATGTTTATTATTCATGCTAGAATTGTATTAACCGGAAACATAATACATGTGTGAATACATAGACAAACAGATAGTCACTAGTATGCCTCTACTAGACTAGCTCATTAATCGAAGATGGTTATGTTTCCTAACCATAGACATGTGTTGTCATTTGATTAATGGGATCACATCATTAGGAGAATGATGTGATTGACATGACCCATTCCGTTAGCTTAACACTTGATCGTTTAGTATGTTGTTAATGCTTTCTTCATGACCCATACATGTTCCTGTAACTATGAGATTATGCAACTCCGTTTACGGAGGAACACTTTGGGTACTACCAAACGTCACAACGTAACTGGGTGATTATAAAGGAGTACTACAGGTGTCTCCAAAGGTACTTGTTGGGTTGGCGTATTTCGAGATTAGGTTTTGTCACTCCGATTGTCGGAGAGGTATCTCTAGGCCTTCTCGGTAATACACATCACATAAGCCTTGCAAGCATTACAACTAATGAGTTAGTTGTGAGATGATGTATTACAGAACGAGTAAAGAGACTTGCGGTGGCGAGATTGAACTAGGTATTGGATACCGACGATCGAATCTCGGGCAAGTAACATACCGATGACAAAGGGAACAAAGTATGTTGTTATGCGGTTTGACCGATAAAGATCTTCGAAGAATATGTAGGAGCCAATATGGGCATCCAGGTTCCGCTATTGGTTATTGACCGAGAATAGTTCTAGGTCATGTCTACATAGTTCTCGAACCCGTAGGGTCCGCACGCAACAAGGTTTCGATGGCGGTTATATTATGAGTTTATGAGTTTTGATGTACCGAAGGAGTTGAGTCCCGGATGAGATCGGGGACATGACGAGGAGTCTCGAAATGGTCGAGACGTAAAGATCGATATATTGGACGACTATATTCGAGTTCGGAAAGGTTCGAATGATTCGGTATTTTTAGAATGCGGAGAGTTACGGGAATTCGCCGGGAGAAGTAATGGGCCTTATTGGGCCCTGCGGGAAGAGAGAGGGGCTGCCTAGGGCAGGCGCGCGCCCAAGGCCTAGTCCGGGTGGACTAGGGAGGGCCGCACCTTCTTCTCTTCCCTTCCTTCTCTCCTACTCCTACTAGGAAAGGAGGAGTCCTACTCCCGGTGGGAGTAGGACTCCCCCTTAATGCGCCTCCTCCTGGCGGCCACCTCCTCCTTGCTCCTTTATATCACGGCAGGGGCACCCCATGACACACAAGTTGATCTACGGATCGTTCCTTAGCCGTGTCGGTGCCCCCTCCACCATATTCCACTTCGGTCATATCGTCGCGGAGCTTAAGCGAAGCCCTGCGCCGGAGAAGTCATATCGTCAGCGGAGCTTAAGCGAAGCCCTCGTCGGTGGAGCATCAACATCGTCCTGCACGCCGTCGTGCTGTGGAACTCATCCCGACACTTTGCTGGATCGGAGTCCGGGATCGTCATCGAGCTGAGCGTGTGCAGAACTTCGGAGGTGCCGTGACGTTCGGTACTTGGATCGGTCGGATCGTGAAGGCGTCTGACTACATCAACAGCGTTGTTATAACGCTTCCGCTTTCGGTCTCACGAGTGCGTGGACGGACACTCTCCCCTCTCGTTGCTATGCCATCACCATGGTCTTGTGTGATCGTAGGAAATTTTTTGAAATTACTACGTTCCCCAACAGGTGTCAATACTCCTCGCGGTGATCGCCTGACCGATGTTCCTGCTCCACCACGCCGGTTGCCTCTGCCACTGGGACTGGGCGGTGGATGGGCCGCAGGGGCACTACTGCTATGCGGTGGCCATCACGGAGGTGGTATACATACTTACTATTCGGTGGAAAGTATTATCTATCTATTTATTTACTAATAAGAAAAAAAACTGATAATACGTGCAGCTCATGTGGCCAGTGTACTGGGGGGCAGTTACGGCGGTGCTGGGTGTCCTCACTGAGCCCACCTTCACGATGTTGTGCGTCCGCAAGTACGCAACCACCTACCGGAGGTATGAGGTGGCCTGCGTCCTGGCGCTGGACACGGGGGCGTTCTGCTGCTCCAATGTGTTGCTGCTTCTCTCGAACCGGATGAGATACGGGGCGCGCCTGCTTGCTGTTCTTGGGGTCGGCCCAGCACCAGCAACACAGTGACTGACCGATCAGAGTGCTTGTATGATCGAGATCGAGCGAGATACATATTAACCTGATGATACTCGTATAGATTGTGGTTGTGGGTGTGGTGTCCTAGTGTATTGCATGATATACTCGTATAGATTGTGGCAGTGGCTGTGGTGTGCTAGCGTATTGTATGATATACTTGTATAGATTGTGGTTGTGGTGTGCTAGCGTACTGTATTTAGGAGGAGGACTTCGGCATTGTTAGTCATTCGGTAGCTCAAGGCATGAGCCAAGTCACATTATACATTCACCTGCAACATCACTATTCCAGCTGTTTACAACACCACAAAGGATCATCCATCATCCAATAGTCTAGACAACATTGAGAGAATGCACATGTCTTTGAGAAAGTAAGTGTAGGGACCATGAGAATTCCTTCAGATTGCTTGCTAGATAGTCCAAAGTCAGCAACGGAAACTATCATTGTATTCAAGCCTTATAGTATTAGAAGTACACTTAAGAGTTTTCCGAGGGCAAGGCTCCCCTTTGGCCCATGAAGCTTAAATGATGATAGTTACCGTGTGTATCACAAGAAAGATGAAGGCTTCATGTCAACAGGGTACTATGCGATTGGAGCTGTCCGTCCCCCATGTGGATATTCCCTCCAAATATCTAGAAGATCAGGAGTAGACCAATATATTATACCGTCATACATTACTCTGTTTGTTTAGGTATTATAAAGGTTGTTTTTCATGTATTAGTTCGACAATTCACTATGTAGCATGAAATTGGTCACTAGATTCATTGTTAATAGCACTTTCTAATCATTTTGTGGTTTCACGGTTACAAAGAAAACATTGTGCATTACTGTTATGATCAGAGTGTTCGCCTGCATGAAGAAAGTAAAAAGTACCGTCTAATTTTCTTGAAATGCACAAGGAAATCAAAAATAAAATTATAGTGTTTCTATCTGATCTTCTTGTTCATGTTGCGGCGAGCTGCCTCATCTGGAACTTTTAGATGGCGAGAGCAGCGCCGACAAAGACCAATACCGGCTCCCTAAGGACTCCTCGCCATCCTCTGACTCCTTTGATGCAGCTGCTTTTGGTGTTCCTACCAATCGTGTGTAAGTTCTCTTTTACTTTTTCTTTACGATCACATACATGTCACTTTATGGAGATGTTCACAGTTGAACAAGACAGGTGAACTTGTGTTGGCACATCTCCTGTGTCTTCCAGAACAACAGATCCAAGTGTTCGGCTTGCCAAAGTTCAGAGAAACAATGGCAACGACGGCTTGGTATCTGTGGTATGGAAGGCGAAAATTAACACACGACGAAGAAACTCAAAGCGCATGTCAAATTAGCATGTCAGTGAGAGGCTTAGTAGCAAATTATACTATCTCTTATAGCCGAAAGGCCCGCGCCCGATCAGATTCTTGGCTGAAACCAAAGTAAGTTTACATGAAATTAAACGTGGAAATGGGATTTGATAGTGACACACTCACAACAACATTTGGAGCGGTTATCCGGGACCATAGGGGGAAATAATAAAAAGATGGACCTTTGCTTAGACTCGTTCACAGCGAAAGCGATTACAGTGAGGTTTGGTTTGAATCTTGCTAATACCGTTGGATTTAGTAAAATTGAAGTGAATTCGGATAACGTGGAGGTGGTGGAGGCAAGGCCACTCTTCTTCAGTCGCTTCATCCATTATAGATGACTGTTATTTTGTCATTAAATTTTTCCCATGTCACTTATGATCATTGTAATAGAGAGCGTAATAGAGTAGCTCATGAACTAGTAAGGTTAGCTAGGTTTTCTCCTCCGAGTGTTTGGATGGATAATATGAGGTTATCCCTCTACTTGTAAATGATGCTACATTACTTGTGAATGAATAAAGGAGGAGAAGTTTATAAAAAAAAAAGTGCATGCTTCAATCCACGTCTCAAAAAAAAGTGCATGTGTCAGACCACAAGTCCATGGATGGTACCTGGCCGCCAAACCTTGCGAGATACCTGGATCTGCCCCTTCATGTGCGCAGGTAGGCGAGTACTACGGTGAACGGATGAAGCGGACAAGCGGTCGTGGCTGTTTATGGCCAACAAAATTAACCAAGTCCATCGTCAGGTTCCTTGGCGCCTACTTGTTTGATTCTGCTTTCGCGCGTGGTAGAGACGTGATCGGATACGTTGATACGCACTTGCATCATGAAACCGGATCTCTGAATCACCATCGACCGATCCACTTTCCCTCTTGTAGTTGTAGATAGACTCGGATCGATCCGCGGGTGCCAACCAGATCAACGCAAAGATCGATGGCGTCCACGGACGGCCACGGCGATGGCGGCGCCCAAGGGGACTCATCGGCGGCGGTGCAGGTGCAGTGGTCCAGCCTCCCCGACAATCTCCTCACCATGAGCTACCTCAGCCTCACCGCCCCAATAGACCGCGTCCGCTTCGCCGCCGTGTGCACGGCATGGCGCGCCATCGCGTCGCCGCACCTGCCACGCAGCGTCCTACCGTGGCTGATCCTTGACCCGAGCGGCGGCCACGAGACGGATCGGCGCGTGTACTGTCCCGAGGAAAGTGTGGCCCTGCCGCCGCTCTCTCTCCCCGGCGAGGCCCTCCGCAGGTGCTTCGTGGGCAGCCACGATGAAGGCTGGGTCGCCACGTCCAAGGCACCCTTTAAGGCCATTAACTTCTTCTCCGGCGCAGAGGTGGCGCTTCCGTCAAAGACTAAGTTCCACACAAGCCAGCGCAGGGGTGACCCGCTGGTCTTGCGAAAGGTCGTCTTCTCTCAGCTTCCCACTTTGAGTAGTTGTATGGTCGCTGCCATTACCAATGCGCATGAGCTCGCATTCTGCAAGGTAGGCTGCCCGGAGATTGGCTGGATGATACGAGGACTTTTGCGCTCGGATCATCTTATGGATATCGCCTTTTGCAATGGCGAGCTCTATGGCATCACGCGAGACACCAAGATGCTCATCAAGTTCAAGTTTGGTGGTCTAAACGAAAATTTAGAGCTCGATGTTAATATCTACTCATTGTGCGGCCTAAACGACTACCGGCGGGGCCCTGACGAGCGCATCAGGTACATTGTTGAGCTACGTGGCAACCTTGTAATGGTGGTGAGTAATTATAGGTTGCGCAACAGCTTCACGGCTACCGGGGAAAACAGCTTCACGGTTTTCGAGCTAGTCCACAACGGCAACAACAGGTACAGCTGGGCAAAGGTGAATAGCTTAAGAGACTACGCGCTATTTGTGGGGCCAACAGGCTCTAAAGCAATGTGCATGCCGGCGGGTGGGTGGGGTGACATGCAGGAAAACCACATCTACATCTCCCATCATCGTTGCTTAAGGCGAAACGATAAGATCCCTGATGGCGTCAAGGTATTCTGGACAAGCTTAAATGATGATGGTTACCGCATGTATTACAAGCAAGATGAAATTATCGCCGATGGTGTGAAAGGCATCATGTCAACAGGGTACTACGCAATGGGCGGTGTCCATCCCCCCTTGTGGCTTTTCCCTCAGAGAAATATAGAGGGTTAGGGTTCGGCTAGTGTATTATACCACCATAAATTACTCTTATCTTTTTTCTTCAGATATTTAATGTTCTTTTCCATGTATTAGTTTGACAATTCACGGGTTATATGACATGAGATATGTAGAGGATTAGGGTTCGGCTAGTGTATTATATCACCATAAATTACTCTGACTTTTACTTCAGATGTTTAATGTTGTTTTCCATGCATTAGTTCGACAATTCACAAGTTGTGCTATATGAAAATGATCACCAGATATGTACTCAAGAGCACTACTTACAGTCATGTAACTACAAGGAAAACATTGTGAATCATATTCATCATCATAGTGAAGCTGCATGATCAGAGCATCAATTACATTTTTCAAAGGAGGGAGCAATTCTATAATCATGTTCTTTTTGCATGAATTATATACCTGTCACACACATTAGACTAATCGACAAATGCTAAGATCTGACCCACTACCCATTATGTATGTTTATCTTTCTTGGCAGTATCATTTTCCCATGTTCCAAATTTGAATGCGTGCATTCCAATATTTCGGAAGCTATTCGCATGGATTCTAGTATGTGGGTTTGATCATAGCAATGAATGCATCCTTTTACTTCTAATTATGCCACAATCTATACATGTGCCTATGTATATAATACTCCCTCCGTCCCATTTTGTACTAAATCTACGACACTTATTTTGGGACGGAGGGAGTAATTAATAATTAATAATAAATCAGGAAGCATTTGTCTGGTTATTTCATTTGTCATTTGATTGACCCCTGACATTCACGTACATTACTCCCATTGCCACCGACAAGTGAAAATTGATCCATATGTTTCTTCGCCCTCGCCAAATTTACCCACCAAACAACCGCCCTCCTCATCCAAGCCACCGCTCCTGTTCAACGACCACCCCGACCCCGATAACCCTTCTCTCCCGCGACCACCCAACCCCAGCGGCTCCTCTCTCCTGCGACCACCACGGCACACTCCCTCTCTCAGTCAATCTCTCCAGTGCCTTTCTCGAGCCTCCATCTCCCAGCAACCTTCCATCTTGCCCTCCAAGTTCAGGCAAGTGATGGCTCGATATTTTGTCACTTTGACAAAAGGGTTTTAATGTGGTTTTCACCGACTTTTTGATATTTGCACCTCCTGTTATCTTGACGTGCGTCGGAAGGGAAGAAGAGATGCGCGCTAGGGCTTCAGTCCTCTATCTCGAAACAAGCTTTCACCCCTCTTTATATATAAAGCAATAACTAAACAAAGTACACAGCCGAATGATACAATATAGTGGGGGGACCCCCTTACAAGGAAGATCAAAAGATAAGCATGAACCTAGAACAAGCCTATCACCAAGCCGAGGCCCGACCGAAGACTCCTGAGAACTACGACAACGCCCCCAAGAGGGTGACAGCGCGAAGCGTCGCTGCTGCCGAATCCAAATAACAGACTAGAGTTTTCATCTAGAGCTCTGGCACAAGGAAGAGTCCCACGACGACGTCTTCAGGAAGCAAGCGGCACCCACGGGCGCTGTCGTCACCGGTGCCAGAAACCCAAAGCTTTAGCTCGGTAACTCGCGTACACCACCGGAGGGTCAGCCCATCCACACCAAATCTGACCCCAGTCAGAGTAGACCAGAGCCTCCCACCACTATAACCATCGCCATCCCTAAAAAGACTACAACCATTGCCGCCCACATAACCAAGATGTGAAGCCACCACTGCCACCATGCAACATGCCAGAAAGCTAATAATGGAGTCCCCCATCCAGGACCGCCGCCCCAGCACCCATGCCTCTAGGCAACCATCCACATCACGACCACCCAACCATGGTAGTAGAAGTGAAAGGTGTATCCTTTCACTCCTAACTCGGCATCAGCCATCGAGCATGGGTCGACGCCCCCACCATAGAAGGTGCCCACGCCCGCGTCCCCAGCCGGTCCCGATGGACTGGGGGATACAACCCAATGACTACCGACGACCACCGCCAAGAACGCTTGAGCGCCACCAAATCCATGGTCCTCGGTGCCGACCCGTATGACACAGTAGCACCTAGAGGGTGCAACTCGGGCCGACGCCGTGATTAGGTAGAAAGCAAGTGGACCATAACACGAAGGCTTGCCCTGGCAAGGACCAAGTCATCCCCCAATACCTGTGCAGCGCCAAACATCGTCCACCACCAAGGACCAATAACCCCGCCGCCACCCCCAACAACCCACAAACCCTCGCTCGACATTGTCAGAGATGGCCAAGGGTCAGGTAGCGCCGCCGGACAACTGCAGGATGATGCCACCAAGAGGAGCAAATACCTACCCATCAAACCTGATGGTTCAAATCCAAATGGGGACGCTCAAGGTAGCCAGCAACTCCGACCATCTGGACGGCCGTGTCTTCGGAACCACAATGAGGGTCAGCCCATCCAGACCAAATCTAGGCCCAGACAAAGCAGACCAGAGCCTCCCGCCACTACAACCATTGCCATCCCTAAAAAAAAACTACAACCATTGCCTCCCACACGACCAAGAGGTGAAACCACCACCGCCACCATGCAACATGCCAGAAAGGTAAACGTGGAGTCCGCTATCCAGGATTGCTGCCCCGACACCCATGCCCCTAGGCACCGTGAACCATCCACATCACAACCACCCAACCATGGTAGTAGAAGCGAAAGAAGTCTCCTTTGACTCATAACCTGGCATTAGCCACCGGGCCTAGGTCGACGCCCCCACCGTAGGAGGCGCCCACACCCATGTCCCAAGCCGGTCCCAGTGGACCGGGGGATGCAACCCAATGACTACCCAAGGGCCGCCGCCAAGAAAGCTTGAGCGCCGCCAAATCCATGGTCCTCGGTGCCGATCCGTCCAATGACACAATAGCGCCCAGAGAGCGCAACTCGGACCGACGCCATGATAGTAGCAAGCAAGTGGACCATAATGTGAAGGCTTGCCCTAGCGCGGACCAAGTCAGCCTCCAATACCTGTGCAGCGCCAAACATCGTCCACCACCACGGACCAGTAATCCTGCCGCCACCCCCCAACAACCCACAAACCCGGGCTCGACATTGTCGGAGATGGCCAAGGGTCAGGTGGCGCCGCTGACCAACGGCGGGACGCCGCCACCAAGAGGAGCGAAGACCGCCCCATCGAACCTAATGATTCGAATCCAAATGGGGACGCCGAAGGCAGCCAGCAACTCCGACCGTCGAAGCGGCCGTGTCTTGGGATACTGTATGTTACTAGTTACTAGTAAATATGCCTGTGCGTTGCAATGGGAGAAAAATAATATCTCAGCATTCGACATATCCCCACACACCTCTTCCCCGTCCTCTATGTGAACACAATGCCCGATCTATATTGTCGTGTATCCTCCTTCCTGCCATCGTCGGCTCACTAGTAGAAAACAGGGCTTTCGTCCAGGCCAGTTTAGCCCATTAGTCGGTTCAATCAGAACCGGGACCAATGGAGCTATTTGCCCAGTTACGTGAGCCCGAGGGGGCCGACCCACGTGGGCCATTGGTCCCGGTTCGTCCGGACCTTTTGGTCCCGGTTGGTGGGACGAACCGGGACCAATGGTCCTGGCTCCTGGCCCACCACCATTGGTCCCGGTTGGTGGCATGAACCGGGACCAAAGGCTTACCTTTAGCCCCGGTTCGTGCCACCAACCGGGGCTAATGGTGGTGGCTATATATAGCCCCTCGCGCAAGAAGCGAGCACACTGCTCTGTTTTTTCCGGCCGAGGGGAGAGGGCTTGGTGGTGCTCTAGCTCACCTCCTATGCACACAAGGTGTTCGATGGAATGCCCGAGCCACACTACTTAAGGTTTCTCCTCTCCAAGCTCGACCGCCAAGCTCCATTTTCCTCAATATTTATCTAGGTTTAGCGGTCCGTCACGCCCGTCCCGTCGATCACCAGCGCCCGATCTCATTGCGGCACCACCGTGGTGAGCCTCTTGTTCTTATCTTCTTTCTGAAAGGAAAAATATTATTACTTGTTTGTTTAGATAGATACTTGTATTATTTTCTTACTTTTATTATTGCATCTTATATAGTGCGATGGTTTTGGTATCCGCCCCCGTCGGCCCTCGTCCTGTTTATGATTCGGATGTGGTATATATTATCTTTTCATAAATATTGATTCATTTATTGTTTATGAAAATTATGCCGACCAACGTGACATAGATTTTATTTATCTAGGAGGTTGTTGAACCGGAAATTCCAACCGACCCTATTGTCGAGAGGTTAAATTTAGTTGAAGAAGAAAACATTTTCTTGAATGAATAAATAAATAAACTTGAGGAGGAGAAGATGATATTGGAGTTGCATGTTGCGGATGTCGTTGATGATCACAAGATCAAGATGGATGCAATGCGCTTGAAGATGAGAAAGATTAGAAAATATGCCATCCATACCGAGGCTTGGTATCATTATGCCATTGGATCAGTTGTTACCTTGGTTGCGATTATGATCGTATTTGTTTCGCATTGAAATGTTTTACATAGTTTCAATGTATGGTTTAATTAATTTAGATGCTCTGCAGAGCTTTATGTTGTTAGATGAGAACTATGTATGTACTTTGGTTTTTATGTGATGATGAACTTCTATTAATTTAGTCACTTAATTATCTATTCATGATGTTATGTAATGATTTTGACACATAATTATATATAATGCACGCAGATGAACCGGCAATGGATGTACGGTGTGAGACACACCTCCGAGTACATTAAGAGGCGTGCATGATTTTCTCGAAGTGGCTGAGGCAAACAAGCAGAATGGTTTTATCGTTGTCCATGCCCTATATGTGGGAATCTGAAGTCTTACTCTGACCGGAAAATCCTTCACACCCACCTGCTTTACAAGGGTTTCATGTCACACTATAATGTTTGGACGAGGCACGGAGAAATAGGGGTTATGATGGAAGGCGGCGAGGAAGAAGAATGCGATGACAACTATGTGCCCCCTGAATACGGTGATGCTCTTGAACATCAAGATGCACTGCACGATGTGCACGATGGTGCCGGAGCAGCGAAGCTGCTGAAGATCAAGAGGAACCAGACGATGTGCCCGATGATGATGATCTCCGCCGGGTCATTGTCGATGCAAGGAGACAATGCGAAAGTCAAAAGGAGAAGCTGAAGTTCGATCGCATGTTAGAGGATCACAAAAAAGGGTTGTACCCCAATTGCGAAGATGGCAACACAAAGCTCGGTACCGTACTCGAATTGCTGCGATTGGAAGGCAGAGAATGTTGTGCTGATAAAGGATTTGAGAAGCTACTGAAAATAATGAAGAAGAAGCTTCCAAAGGATAACGAATTGCCCGACAGTACATACGCAGCAAAGAAGGTCGTATGCCCTCTAGGATTGGAGGTGGAGAAGATACATGCATGCCCTAATGACTGCATCCTCTACCTTGGTGCCTACAAGGATCTGAACGCATGCCGGTATGCGGTGCATTGCGGTATAAGATCGACGAGATGACCACAGTGATGTTGACGGCGAGCCCCCGGGAAGAGGGTTCTGCGAAGGTGATGTGGTATGCTCCTATAATACCACGGTTGAAACGTCTGTTCAGAAGCGGAGAGCATGCCAAGTTGATGCGATGGCACGGTGAGGACCGTAAGAAAGGCGGGAAGTTGAGAGCACCGGCGGGTCGCATGATGGAGAAAAATCGAGAGAAAGTACTGGGATGAGTTTGCAAAGGACCCAAGGAACGTATGGTTTGCTTTAAGCATGGATGGCATTAATCCTTTCGGGGAGCAGAGCAGCAATCACAGCACCTGGCCCGTGACTCTATGTATGTATAACCTTCCTCCTTGGATGTGCATGAAGCGGAAGTTCATTATGATGCCAGTTATCATCCTAGGCCCTAAGCAGACCGGCAACGACATTGATGTGTACCTAAGGCCATTAGTTGAAGAACTTTTACAGCTGTGGAATGGAAGCGGTGTGCGTCGTGGGATGAGCACAAAAGGAGGAATTTGACCTAAAGGCATTGCTGTTCGTGACCATCAACGATTGGCCCGCTCTCGATAACCTTCGGGACAGACAAACAAGGGATACCACGCATGCACGCACTGTTTACTTGACACCGATAGTATATACAGGAAGCTGCGGGAAGAATGTGTACAGGCCATCGTCGTTTTCTTCCGACCAACCATCAATGTCGAAAGAAAGGCAAGCATTTCAAAGGCGAGGCAGATCACCGGAAGAAGCCCGCCATGCGTACCGGTGATCACATACTTGCTATGGTCAATGATTTACACGTAATATTTGGAAAGGGTCCTGGCGGACTAGCTGTTCCGAATGACGCTGAGAATCACGCACCCATGTGGAAGAAGAAATCTATATTTTGGGACCTACCCTCTTTGGAAAGACCTAGAGGTCCGCTCTTCGATCGACGTGATGCACGTGACGAAGAACCTTTGCGTGAACCTGCTAAGCTTCTTGGCGTGTATGGGAAGACAAAAGATACACGAGGCACGAGAGGACCTGCAACGCTTACCGCGAAAAGAGGGCATGCCTCCGAAGCGATATGAAGGTCCTGCCAGCTACGCTCTTACGAAAGAAGAGAAAGAAATATTCTTTCAATGCACCTTTCAGTATGAAGGTCCCGACTGGCTTCTTGTCGAATATAAAGGGAATAATAAATATGCCAGAGAAAAAGTTCCAGAACCTAAAGTCTCATGACTGCCACGTGATTATGACGCAACTGCTTCCGGTTGCATTGAGGGGGCTTCTACCGAAAAACGTCCGATTAGCCATTGTGAAGCTATGTGCATTCCTCAATGCAATATCTCAGAAGGTGATCGATCCAGAAATTGTACCAACGCTAAGGAGTGATGTGGCGCAATGTCTTGTCGGGTTTGAGCTGGCGTTCCCACCATCCTTCTTCAATATCATGACGCACGTCCTAGTTCATCTAGTCGACGAGATTGTCCTTTCGGGGCCCGTATTTCTACACAATATGTACCCCTTTGAGAGGTTCATGGGAGTCCTAAAGAAATATGTTCGTAACCGCGCTAGGCCAGAAGGAAGCATCTCCATGGGCCATCAAACAGAGGATGTCATCGGGTTTTGTGTTGACTTCATTCCTGGCCTTAAGAAGATAGGTATCACGCCCAATATGCGACCCTATCCAAAAGGAACTCGACGGTCCCACCAAGGATAGCCCCGCATATTGAGACGCTTTTGCAAGGTGGATATCATTACATCAACATTACATAATACATAGGGATACATACATAAGGCACGAATGCCACCAGAATACATTCAACAACATACAACATATACAAGAGATCAACATCCGGCTACGGATGAAACATAAACAGAAGCTCAAACGACATCCACCCTGCTAGCCCAGGCTGCCGACCTGGAACATATCCCCTGATCGAAGAAGAAGCAGAAGAAGAACTCCAAAACAAGTAACATCGCTCTCACGTAATGATCATCGCAAACCTGTACCTGCAACTGGTGGTGTAGTAATCTGTGAGCCACGAGGACTCAGCAATCCCATTACCATGGGTATCAAGACTAGCAAAGCTTAAAGGGGAAGGAAGGGGTAAAGTGGTGAGGTTGCAGCAGCGACTAAGCATGATATGGTGGCTATCCAACGCAAATGAGAGCGAGAAGAGAAACAAAGGAACGGTCGTCAACTAGTAATGATCAAGAAGTGATCCTGAACTCCTACTTACGTCAAACATAACCCAGAAACCGTGTTCTCCTCTCGATCAACCCCGAAAAGAGACACTCACGGTTACACACACGGTTGGTGTATTTTAATTAAGATCAACCGGGTTTTCTACAACCGGACATTAACAAATTCCCATCTGCCACATAACCGCAGCACGGCTTTCGAAAGTTCAAACCCTGCAGGGGTGTCCCAACTTAACCCATGATAAGCTCTCGCGATCAACGAAGGAATAGACCTTCTCCCCGGGAAGCCCGATCAGTCTCGGAATCCCGGCTACAAGACATTTCACAGCAATAAAACAAGTCCAGCAAAACCGCCCGATCATGACAATCCCGATAGGAGCTGCACATATCTCGTTCTCAGGGCAACACCGGATGAGACTAGCTACGAGTAAAACCAACCCTCAAGTTGCCCCAAGGTGGCCCCGCAGGCAGCTCGGTTCGGGCCAGCACTTAGAGAAGCACTGGTCCGGGGGGGGGCTAAATAAAGATGACCCTTGGGTTAATTACTCCCAAGGGAAATATAGGTGGTGGTGAGGCAAATGGTAAAATCAATGTTGGGCCTTCTTTGGAAAAGTCTTATTCAAAGCGAACTGTCAAGGGGTCCCATAAATCACCCGACCGCGTTAGGGGCGCAAAATCCGGGAACATAATACCGATATGACGGAAACTAGAGGCGGCAAGAGTGGAACAAAACACCAGGCATAAGGCCGAGCCTTCCACCCTTTGCCAAGTATATAGATGCATTAATTAAATAAGATATATTGTGATATCCCAACAAGTAAACATGTTCCAACAAGGAACAACATCTCCATGTTCCAACAAGGAACAAACTTCATCTTCACCTGCAACTAACAACGCTATAAGAGGGGCTGAGCAAAGCGGTAACATAGCCAAACAACGGTTTGCTAGGAAGGGTGCAAAAGGTTAGAGGCTGACATGGCAATTGGGATGGCTTGATAAACAGGTAATAGGTAGCGCAGCATAGCGAAAGAACGAAGCAACTAGCATAGCAAAGATAGTAGTGAGATCCAGGGTAGCGGTCATCTTGCCTGAAATCCCGCAAGGAAGAAGAACGAGTCCATGAAGAAGATGAACGAGTCCATGAAGAAGACGAACGGAAGAAGCCGAACCAAGCGTGAGCGAGCGAATCCTCACGATCATAGCAAACAGGAACTAACAAGAAGAAGCACACAACATAGTAAACACTCCACACATGAACAAGACATGATGCACAACCAAGCATGATGCATGACAAAGCTACATGAAGCTACTCATGGCAAGGGATGATGCAAACAAGAACAACACATCAAGGCAAGTTTAAATGAGGCCGGGAACAACATAGAACAATTCCGGTAAGTCCTCATATGCAAATTTCGAAATTGGTCCAGATCTGGATAAACCTTATGTTCAAGTTGTTAAACAGCAATTTAAAATGCACCACGATGATCTACGAAATTCTAGTCAAGTTACATATAAAGTTCATTAGATTCGGAGCTACGGCCTAGAAGATATGAGCAAAACAAGTTAAGCATGGCATTGATGCAAAATGCATACAAACATCAATCAAACACTCTCAAAACAAGGATCCAACATGATAATATGAAACTACATGCAAAATCAAGCAAGTTTCATATAGAGCACACTCAAATCGGAGCAACGGTTCAACACATACACCCTATACAAGTTTAAAGGACAAGCTGTCCAAAACAGCAACTAGGCATATTGCAAGCATGAAAACAATATGCTACAGCACCTCAATATGCAAACAAAAGGCATGGGCATGATGTACAGGTAAAGCATTACAAAACATGAGAACTGAGCTACCTCCAGAAATGACTAGAACATGCTCAAAATGACATGGCAAGATTGCAAGTAATAACAGTTTCAGACTTAGCAGAAATTAACATCAGGTTGCAATGTTTAGAGCTATGAAACAACATGTTACAGGAACTTATCATGGCAAACAAAGGCATGGCATGAATCTACTCAAAGCATATAACAAAAAGTCCTTTAGTGACCATAAGCCAAAAAGGATCAGAAAATATGATGGCACCCATGTCAATATCGAAAGTCTCGTTAACAGATTCAGCAACATGGCATGTCAAAAACTGATAACAAGAAGGCATGTTTACAAGCTCAATGCACTCACTACAGAGCCTTAAATGATAAACTAAGCATACATACATCAAGAAGACATGGCATAGAAGACATACATGGCAAGAACAATAACATAGAATACATGGATCAACCACAACAACCTAGGCAAAATTGAATAACATGTATACAATCTGCCAGGAAACATTTGATAGAAAAAGTAGAGCTCGATTGACTCAAGCTATAGCACTCCATAATTGCAAACAAGGGCATGAATGGATATAGCAAGACATGTTTTACAAAACATCCTTACTGAAGTATCTCAAAATATGCATAGAACTCTCTGTAGCATCAAGTTAACATGGCATCAAAATAACAGCAAACAGGGCTGAAATCAGCAACAACAAGACACCTAGTTTGCATGCTTGTGCTAGTCACCACATAGATCACAAAAATACATAGCAAGCACCACTGGAAAGAAGACATGGCATATTTCAAAACACATGTAGGGCTCAAGTCCATAGGATGCACACATCAATCATGGCAAAAATGACAAAAGTGCAAGTCCTGATAAAATCAGAAACTAACATCACATAGCACTCTTCCAACAGCATTTCGGGCATCAAGATGAGCTCAAATGAAAATGATGCAATGGAATGAAATGATCTACTCTTCGAGGCGAACATTTTGACATATTACACGCGCAAAACGGAGCTAAGATGACAGAGATATGATGCAACGAAAATGGCACAAAAATTACAAAAATGCTCGGGACTTGGTGAGAAAAAAAAAAGGGGGGGAAGAGGTCAACCGAGGCAGATCCGATCCGGGGCGGCTCGGACTTCGAGGCGGCCGGAGTGTGCTCGCCGGAGCTGCGGGGAAGGAGGAGGAGGCCGGAGAGGAGCTCGCCGGGGCGGCGCACCGGCCGACGGGCGGCGCGGCGAGGCCGTGAAGCGCGCCACGGCCGAGGAGTTTCTCAGGCGGCCGGCGATGGGGCGCGCCTCATGGAGGAAGACGCCAGCGAGGGCCGGGCCGGGCGGCGGTCGCCGGGCGGGCGGGCGGAGGCGCGAGGCCGAGCCTCAGGCGGCGGGCGGAGGAGCCAGCCGGAGGCGCGATGGCGAACTGCCGGGCGGGCGGGCCCTCAAGCCGGAGGCGGGCGCGGAGGAGAGAGGAGGAGGGCGCTGAGGTGGCGGCGGCCGGTTGGCCGGGAGCGGCGGCGGAGGCGACGTGGCGCATTGCCATTGGTCGGGGTGAGGTGGCGGCTGGACGCGTCCGGCGCCGGGCGGACGTGTCCGGCGCGCGGAGGAAGAAGGGCTAGGGTTAGGGTAGGTTTTGACCGCGAATTTCGGATGGGGAGGTGTTTATATAGGTAGAGGGAGCTAGGAGAGTCCAAATGAGGTGCGGTTTTCGGCCACGCGATCGTGATCGAACGACGGAGAGTATGGAGGGGAGTTTGGTGGGTTTTGGGCCAGTTAGAAAGGGGTGTTGGGCTGCAAACAAAAGAGGGCTCTGCGGTTACCCGGTTAACTGCTGGAGTACCAAACGACCTCAATTGATCCGAAACTTGACAGGCGGTCTACCGGTGCTATACCAAGGCCGCTTGACAAACCTCGGGGCATTCCGAGACCGTTTAATACCCACACACGAAAAGAGGTAAAAGAGGGCGCCGGGAGACATAGGAGTGCCGGATTGCAAAACGGACAACGGGGAAAATGCTCAGATGCATGAGACGAACACGTATGCAAAATGAAATGCACATGATGACATGATATGAAATGCAGATGATGACATGGCAAAGTGCAACACGCAAGCAAATGACATGGCTAAGACAGCGAATAACTGGCGGACACCTGGCGCATCGAATCTGGGGCGTTACAACACTCCTCCACTAACAAGAGATCTCGTCCCGAGATCTTAGGACGGAGACGGAAGAGAAAAGGGAAGAGGTGAAACAAGAAACTGAAGAGAAGAAGCAAAGAATCGAGAGCACTCGAGAAGAAGAGAGGAACAACGAGAATGACGAGAATCGAAAGCTCACTGAATCAGATAGACTATGAAACCACTCGTTCTAACCGGAGTGGTTAGAATGAGAAAAGAAACGAATAAGACTGAAAGGATTTAGGCAGCACACCGGTTGAACAAGGAAAGAATAGAACACGAACTTCAGAAGATGGTATGGCACTTTTCGAGATAAACAACGCAAAGCCTCCGGAAAGAGGATTGAATGAAAATAACTTAGAAGGAATGATTGACTGGAGTTGTTGAGAAAATCAACAACGAAAGAATAAGCTTGATGTGGACTTATGGATAACATCTCGAGATCAAGAGGTGATAACCGGCCACAAGTGGAAAAGATTAAATAGCTGAGAAGAACGAAGAAATGCAAAACTCCACTTCAAAAGAATACGGAGAATTAATTGCACTTCGAGACGTGAGAAGAAAGAAGCTTGAATTCCACCAACAAGAATCTTGATGAACACTTGAGAAATGAATTAAATCATGATGATCCACCGTGAAGAACTCCGGTAACAAAAGGATGACGAGATAAAATGAAGGATGAAAGAATAAGATGAGCCTTGCGATGATTTAGATGGAGGTTCCGACGAAATGGCCGAGAAAATAATTGAACTCCGGAAAAGAAAAGATGAGAACACTTGGAACTAGAATTTATTCATTACGAACAAACTCCGAAGGAAGGGATTACTCACTAGGATGAAATAAGAATAAGATTTATTGTATGCTTAACCTTCATCAAATTAAATTGATGACCAATGGATTTGGCATACTACTTATTCTTCTTGAAAAAGGATTGAGAAGTGCCATGTCACAAACTTGAGAAGGTCTTCATGAACCACCGGTAGGATTGAAAGAACGGATGAATTAATATGATAATCAAAGAAAAGAATCTGAAAGAACCACCGTTAGAATTCGGAAATGACTGACGAAAGAGAATGAATCACCGGGAAGAATTAGAAAAGCACAAAGATACTTGAGGGAATTAAAATGCAAGAGAACGAAGAGATTGCGAACTGATAGAAGAATACTTGAACGAAGCACCGGAAGAATATTGAGACGAACGAAAGGGCACGGATATAGAATAATTGAGAGAACGAAGCTGAAAACTTGGAGCGAAGAAATCTTCCGAAAAGATGGCCTCCGGATGAAAAGAAATAGAAATCAACTTCTGAAATACTCCGGATGGATGAAAAGAATTGCACAACTGGAAACAATTAGATAGGATAACATCGAGCTAGCACCATGAATCTCCGGGGAACGGACAAGATTTAAGAGAAAAATCTACGACGGTTTTCAACTGGCGACGAGAAACACCACCAAAATTAATGAGATACTCCGGAAGAAAGAAAAACAGAGAGGTTGAGCCAACACTGAATTGATTTGAAATCGATCTTGAAAAAGTCATCTGACTGATGAAATTCATACTTACGTCAAACTCCGAAAAGAATTGAGAATACCTCCGGGGAAATTAGAAGAGTCAGGTAAGATCCTGGGAAAAGACCTGTGGGTTAGGGCCCACTAAAAGAGATAACACCGTTGAAAAGGATTGTTGAACAGATAGATGATGCACCAGAAGAACTGAAATATTTGACTGAGGTGACAACCTCGAATTAATTAGAACAAAGACGAATCTCCTGATATGTCTTCCGAACTCCGGAATAATAAACTGGCAAGAGGAGAACGAGCAGGAAAAACACTTCGAGGAAAAGAATATGATCGACAGCGAAAAACTTGAATTGAGTCCACCGGAAAAGAAAAGAGATGAAGAATGACGAACTAGACGAGAATTCACCGTTTGAAATTATTGAGGGAAGACTGAAGAGGCTCCACACGAATGAAATTGATGGACAAAAGAAACTCGAACTCCGGGAATGATAGGGTGGGAGGGCGGGAAAATAAAGACAACTTGGAAGGGAAAAACCGACGAATATCTAGAAGAGGAAACACCGGTTGAAATCATGGAGGAAAGAAGGCAAAGACTTCACACGAGTAGGATGGATACTCGATTACGGACTCCGGTTCCGAGATGAAAAGGGGAGGGCGGGTGGGAAAAACAAGGACAACTTCGGACAAGGAAAACAACGACGTCAGAGGAAGAACTGAGGATTGAACTTGCAAAACAAAGAGGGTCGAATCACCATGACGAGAAATGCACCGGATAAAAAGAGCTGAGGAACAACTACCGAAAAAAACAACTGCGTGATCCTAAAGAAAAAATTTGAAGGGGAAGAGAAGTAGTTCAAAACACCTACGTCAAGATTCCTCACCAGAGCGACGAAGGGGCTGAGGAGTAAAAAGAATTCCTACTCTCCGATATAACTAGACTCCGAAAATAGTTTTCTTCTAGACTCAACAACGGCCAAACTACACGATCAATCAAGGGGGCTCCTAGGGTCGGTCGAGGCTCTGATACCAACTTATCACGCCCAATATGCGACCCTATCCAAAAGGAACTCGACGGTCCCACCAAGGATAGCCCCGCATATTGAGACGCTTTTGCAAGGTGGATATCATTACATCAACATTACATAATACATAGGGATACATACATAAGGCACGAATGCCACCAGAATACATTCAACAACATACAACATATACAAGAGATCAACATCCGGCTACGGATGAAACATAAACAGAAGCTCAAACGACATCCACCCTGCTAGCCCAGGCTGCCGACAGAACCTATCCCTGATCGAAGAAGAAGCGTAAGAAGAACTCCAAAACAAGTAACATCGCTCTCACGTAATGATCATCGCAAACCTGTACACTGCAACTGGTGGTGTAGTAATCTGTGAGCCACGAGGACTCAAAGAATCCCATTACCATGGGTATCAAGACTAGCAAAGCTTAAAGGGAAGGAAGGGGTAAAGTGGTGAGGTTGCAGCAGCGACTAAGCATGATATGGTGGCTATCCAAGCATAAATGAGAGCGAGAAGAGAAACAAAGGCAGTCGTCAACTAGTAATGATCAAGAAGTGATCCTGAACTCCTACTTACGTCAAACATAACCCGAAACCGTGTTCTCCTCTCGATCAACCCCGAAAAGAGACACTCACGGTTACACACACGGTTGGTGTATTTTAATTAAGATCAACTTCAGGTTTTCTACAACCGAACATTAACAAATTCCCATCTGCCACATAACGCGGGCACGGCTTTCGAAAGTTCAAACCCTGCAGGGTGTCCCAACTTAGCCCATGATAAGCTCTCGCGATCAACGAAGGAATAGACCTTCTCCCGGGAAGCCCGATCAGTCTCGGAATCCCGGCTACAAGACATTTCACAGCAATAAAACAAGACCAGCAAAGCCGCCCGATCTTGACAATCCCGATAGGAGCTGCACATATCTCGTTCTCGTGGCAACACCGGATGAGACTAGCTACGAGTAAAACCAACCCTCAAGTTTCCCCAAGGTGGCCCAAGCAGTAGTTCGGGCCAAGACTTAGAGAAGCACTGGTCCGGGGCTAAATAAAGATGACCCTTGGGTTAATTACTCCCAAGGGAAATATAGGTGGTGGTGAGGCAAATGGTAAAATCAATGTTGGGCCTTCTTTGGAAAAGTCTTATTCAAAGCGAACTGTCAAGGGGTCCCATAAATCACCCGACCGCGTTAGGGACGCAAAATCCGGGAACATAATACCGATATGACGGAAACTAGGGCGGCAAGAGTGGAACAAAACACCAGGCATAAGGCCGAGCCTTCCACCCTTTGCCAAGTATATAGATGCATTAATTAAATAAGATATATTGTGATATCCCAACAAGTAAACATGTTCCAACAAGGAACAACATCTCCATGTTCCAACAAGGAACAAACTTCATCTTCACCTGCAACTAACAACGCTATAAGAGGGGCTGAGCAAAGCGGTAACATAGCCAAACAACGGTTTGCTAGGAAGGGTGCAAAAGGTTAGAGGCTGACATGGCAATTGGGATGGCTTGATAAGCAGGTAATAGGTAGCGCAGCATAGCGAAAGAACGAAGCAACTAGCATAGCAATGATAGTAGTGAGATCCAGGGTAGCGGTCATCTTGCCTGAAATCCCGCAAGGAAGAAGAACGAGTCCATGAAGAAGATGAACGAGTCCATGAAGAAGACGAAGCGGAAGAAGCCGAACCAAGCGTGAGCGAGCGAATCCTCACGATCGCAACGAAACAGGAACTAACAAGAAGAAGCACACAACATAGTAAACACTCCACACATGAACAAGACATGATGCACAACCAAGCATGATGCATGATAAAGCTACATGAAGCTACTCATGGCAAGGGATGATGCAAACAAGAACAACACATCAAGGCAAGTTTAAATGAGGCCGGGAACAACATAGAACAATTCCGGTAAGTCCTCATATGCAAATTTCGAAATTGGTCCAGATCTGGATAAACCTTATGTTCAAGTTGTTAAACAGCAATTTAAAATGCACCACGATGATCTACACGAAATTCTAGTCAAGTTACATATAAAGTTCATTAGATTCGGAGCTACGGCCTAGAAGATATGAGCAAAACAAGTTAAGCATGGCATTGATGCAAAATGCATACAAACATCAATCAAACACTCTCAAAACAAGGATCCAACATGATAATATGAAACTACATGCAAAATCAAGCAAGTTTCATATAGAGCACACTCAAATCGAACAGCGGTTCAACACATACACCCTATACAAGTTTAAAGGACAAGCTGTCCAAAACAGCAACTAGGCATATTGCAAGCATGAAAACAATATGCTACAGCACCTCAATATGCAAACAAAAGGCATGGGCATGATGTACAGGTAAAGCATTACAAAACATGAGAACTGAGCTACCTCCAGAAATGACTAGAACATGCTCAAAATGACATGGCAAGATTGCAAGTAATAACAGTTTCAGACTTAGCAGAAATTAACATCAGGTTGCAATGTTTAGAGCTATGAAACAACATGTTACAGGAACTTATCATGGCAAACAAAGGCATGGCATGAATCTACTCAAAGCATATAACAAAAGTCCTTTAGTGACCATAAGCCAAAAAGGATCAGAAAATATGATGGCACCCATGTCAATATCGAAAGTCTCGTTAACAGATTCAGCAACATGGCATGTCAAAAACTGATAACAAGAAGGCATGTTTACAAGCTCAATGCACTCACTACAGAGCCTTAAATGATAAACTAAGCATACATACATCAAGAAGACATGGCATAGAAGACATACATGGCAAGAACAATAACATAGCATACATGGATCAACCACAACAACCTAGGCAAAATTGAATAACATGAATACAATCTGCCAGGAAACATTTGATAGCAAAAGTAGAGCTCGATTGACTCAAGCTATAGCACTCCATAATTGCAAAAAAGGGCATGAATGGATAGAGCAAGACATGTTTTACAAAACATCCTTACTGAAGTATCTCAAAATATGCATAGAACTCTCTGTAGCATCAAGTTAACATGGCATCAAAATAACAGCAAACAGGGCTGAAATCAGCAACAACAAGACACCTAGTTTGCATGCTTGTGCTAGTCACCACATAGATCACAAAAATACATAGCAAGCACCACTGGAAAGAAGACATGGCATATTTCAAAACACATGTAGGGCTCAAGTCCATAGGATGCACACATCAATCATGGCAAAAATGACAAAAGTGCAAGTCCTGATAAAATCAGAAACTAACATCACATAGCACTCTTCCAACAGCATTTCGGGCATCAAGATGAGCTCAAATGAAAATGATGCAATGGAATGAAATGATCTACTCTTCGAGGCGAACATTTTGACATATTACACGCGCAAAACGGAGCTAAGATGACAGAGATATGATGCAACGAAAATGGCACAAAATTACAAAATGCTCAGGACTTAGTGAGAAAAAAAAGGGGAAGAGGTCAACTGAGGCAGATCCGATCCGGGCGGCTCGGACTTGAGGCGGCCGAGTGTGCTCGCCGGAGCTGCGGGAAGGAGGAGGAGGCCGAGAGGAGCTCGCTGGGCGGCGACCTACGGGCGGCGCGGCGAGGCCGGCTGGGAGCGGCCGGCTCAGAGGAGCTCAGGCTTCAGGGCAGCGATGGGGCCGCCTCATGGAGGAAGACGCCAGCGAGGGCCGGGCCGGGGCGACGGGCGGAGGGCGCGAGGCGCCGAGCCTCGGGCGGCGGCGGCGGAGGAGCGCCAGCTCAGGCGCGGGCGAACCGGGCCGGGCGGGCCTCGAGCCCCGGGCAATGGCGCGAGGAGAGAGGAGGAGGCGCTGAGGTGGCGCGCCCTTGGCCGAGCGGCGGGCGGAGGCGACGTGGCGCATTGCCATTGGTCGGGGTGAGGTGGCGGTGGACGCGTCCGGCCCGGCGACGATGTCCCATGGAGGAAGAAGGGCTAGGGTTAGGGTAGGTTTTGACCGCGAATTTCGGATGGGGAGGTGTTTATATAGGTAGAGGGAGCTAGGAGAGTCCAAATGAGGTGCGGTTTTCGGCCACGCGATCGTGATCGAACGACGGAGAGCATGGAGGGGAGTTTGGTGGGTTTTGGGCCAGTTAGAAAGGGGTGTTGGGCTGCAAACAAAAGAGGGCTCTGCGGTTACCCGGTTAACCGTTGGAGTACCAAACGACCTCCAATTGATCCGAAACTTGACAGGCGGTCTACCGGTGCTATACCAAGGCCGCTTGACAAACCTCGGGGCATTCCGAGACCGTTTAATACCCACACACGAAAAGAGGTAAAAGAGGGCGCCGGGAGACATAGGAGTGCGGATTGCAAAAGCGGACAACGGGGAAAATGCTCGAGATGCATGAGGCGAACACGTATGCAAAATGATATGCACATGATGACATGATATGAAATGCAGATGATGACATGGCAAAGTGCAACACGCAAGCAAATGACATGGCTAAGACAGCGAATAACTGGCGGACACCTGGCGCATCGAATCTGGGGCGTTACAATAGGTCTCCCTAAATCGCAGTATGAGGGGAGACTGACTGGAAAAGGCACGCTTGGAAGAGACTCAATAATATGCAGGGACGGATATTCTTGGTCTCAAGCACACTACACAGTTCTACAGAACTCTATCTTGGTGACCCCATATGTCGATGAACACAAGAACAGTCTGCGCTCCAAACACCCGGAGCAGTGCGACGACTGGATTACTGTTGGGGAACGTTGCAGAAAATTAAAATTTTTCCTACGGTTTCACCAAGATCCATCTATGAGTTCATCTAAGCAACGAGTCATGGGAGATGCATCTACATACCACTTTGTAGATCGTGAGCGGAAGCGTTCAAAAGAACGGGGTTGAGGTAGTTGTACACGTCGTGATCCAATCACCGGAGATCCTAGCGCCCGAGCAGACGGCACCTCCGCGTTCAACACACGTACGGTCAGCGTGACGTCTCCTCCTTCTTGATCCAGCAAGGGGGAAGGAGAGGTTGATGAAGATCCAGCAGCATGACGGCGTGGTGGTGGATGCAGCAGGGATCCGGCAGGGCTTCGCCAAGCGTCTGCGGGAGGAAGAGGTGTAGCAAGGGGAAGGGAGGTGCCAAGATGCGGGTCTTGCTGCCCTTCCTCCCTCCACTATATATAGGGGCTAGGCGCATGCCCTTGGAGATCCCATCTAGATGGGGGCGGCGGCCCAGGCAACAGCCCCTTAGGGTTTCAACCAGGGGGCGCATGCCCCTCGGGGGCAACGGCCCTTAGGGTTTCAACTGTGGGGCATATGCCCCTCGAGAACAACGGTCCCCTAGGGTTTCCAACCCTAGGCGCCTTGGGCCCTTGGATGGGGCGCACCAGCCCACCAGGGGCTGGTTCCCACGCCACTTCAGCCCATGGGGCCCTCCGGGATAGGTGGCCCCACCCGATGGACCCCGGGACCCTTCCGATGGTCCCGGTATAATACCGGTGACCCCCAAAACTTTCCCGGTGGCCGAAACTGGACTTCCTATATATAAATCTTTACCTCCGGACCATTCCGGAACTCCTCCTGACGTCCGGGATCTCATCCGGGACTCCTAACAACTTTCGGGTTACTGCATACTAATATCTCTACAACCCTAGCGTCACCGAACCTTAAGTGTGTAGACCCTACGGGTTCGGGAGATATCTGAACATGACCGAGATGCCTCTCCGGTCAATAACCAACAGCGGGATCTGGATACCCATGTTGGCTCCCACATACTCCTCGATGATCTCATCGGATGAACCACGATGTCGAGGATTCAATCAAACCCGTATACAATTCCTGTCAATCGGTACATTACTTGCAGAGACTCGATCGTCGATATCCCAATACCTTGTTCAGTCTCGTTCTGCGGCAAGTCACTTTACTCGATCAGTAATGCATGATCCCGTGACTAACCACTTAGTCACTTTGAGCTCATTCTGATGATGCATTACCGAGTGGGCCCAGAGATACCTTTCCGTCATACGGAGTGACAAATCCCAGTCTCAATCCGTGTCAACCCAACAGACACTTTCGGAGATACCTGTAGTGCACCTTTATAGTCACCCAGTTACGTTGTCACGTTTGGTACACCCAAAGCACTCTTACGGTATCCGGGAGTTACACGATCTCATGGTCTAAGGAAGAGATACTTGACATTGGAAAAGCTCTAGCAAAACGAACTACACGATCTTGTGCTATGCTTAGGATTGGGTCTTGTCCATCACATCATTCTCCTAATGATGTGATCCCGTTATCAATGACATCCAATGTCCATAGTCAAAACCATGACTATCTGTTGACCAACGAGCTAGTCAACTAGAGGCTCACTAGGGACATGTTATGGTCTATGTATTCACACGTGTATCACGATTTCCGGATAATACAGCTTATAGCATGAATAAAAGACAATCATCATGAACAAAGAAATATAATAATAACACTTTTATTATTGCCTCTAGGGCATATTTCCAACAGTCTCCCACTTGCACTAGAGTCAATAATCTAGTTCCATTGTGATGAATCGAACACCCATAGAGGTCCGGTGTTGATCATGTTTTGCTCATGAGAGAGGTTTAGTCAGCGGATCTGCGACATTCAGATCCGTATGTACTTTGCAAATTTCTATGTCTCCATCCTGAGCGTTTTCACGGATGGAGTTGAAGCGACGCTTGATGTGCCTGGTCTTCTTGTGAAACCTGGGCTCCTTGGCAAGTGCAATAGCTCCGGTGTTGTCACGAGAAGAGTTTGATCGGCCCCGACGCATTGGGTATGACTCCTAGGTCGGTGATGAACTCCTTCACCCAAATTGCTTCATCGCTGCCTCCGAGGCTGCCATGTACTCCGCTTCACATGTAGATCCCGCCACGACGCCTTCGCTTGCAGCTGCACCAGCTTCTTGCTCCACCATTCAACATATACACGTATCCGGTTTGTGACTTAGAGTCATCCAGATCTGTGTCGAAGCTAGCATCGGCGTAACCCGTTCTGACGAGCTCTTCATCACCTCCATAAACGAGAAACATGTCCTTTGTCCTTTTCGTTGCTTCAGGATATTCTTGACCGCTGTCCGGTGTTCCTTGCGGGATTACTTTGGTACCTTCCTACCAAACTTACGGCAAGGTTTACATCAGGTCCGTACACAGCATGGCATACATAATAGATCCTATGGCTGAGGCATAGGGGATGACACTCATCTCTTCTTTATCTTTTGTCGTGGTCGGGCATTGAGCTGAGCTCAATCTCACACCTTGCAATACTGAGCAAGAACCCCTTCTTGGACTGATCCATTTTGAACTTCTTCAAAATCTTATCAAGGTATGTGCTTTGTGAAAGACCTATGAGGCGTCTAGATCTATCTCTATAGATCTTGATGCCTAATATATAAGCAGCTTCTCCAAGGTCCTTCATTGAAAAACACTTATTCAAGTAGGCCTTAATGCTGTCCAAGAATTCTATATCATTTCCCATCAGAAGTATGTCATCTACATATAATATGAGAAATGCTACAGAGCTCCCACTCACTTTCTTGTAAACGCAGGCTTCTCCATAAGTCTGCATAAACCCAAACGCTTTGATCATCTCATCAAAGCGAATGTTCCAACTCCGAGATGCTTGCACCAGCCCATAAATGGATCGTTGGAGCTTGCATACTTTGTTAGCGTTCTTAGGATCGACAAAACCCTCCGGCTGCATCATATACAGCTCTTCCTTAAGATATCCGTTAAGGAGCGTTGTTTTGGCGTCCATCTGCCATATCTCATAATCATATTATGCGGCAATTGCTAACATGATTCGGACAGACTTCAGCTTCGCTACGGGAGAGAAAGTCTCATCGTAGTCAATCCCTTGAACTTGCCGATAACCCTTAGCGACAAGTCGAGCTTTATAGATGGTGACATTACCATCCGCGTCCGTCTTCCTCTTAAAGATCCATTTGTTTTCTATCGCTACCGATCATCGGGCAAGTCGGTCAAAGTCCACACTTTGTTTTCATACATGGATTCTATCTCGGACTTCATGGCTTCTAGCCATTTGTTGGAATCTGGGCCGCCATCGCTTCTTCATAGTTTGAAGGTTCATTGTTGTCTAACAACATGATTTCCAAGACAGGGTTGCCGTACCACTGCAGTGCGGAACGTGTCCTAGTGGACCCTCTGAAGTTCGGTAGCAACTTGATCCGAAGTACCTTGATCATCATCATGAATTTCCTCTTGAGTTGGTGTAGGCATCACAGGAACATTTTCTGAGCTGCACTACTATCCTGTTCAAGAGGTAGTACTTCATCGAGTTCTACTTTCCTCCCACTTACTTCTTTCGAGAGAAACTCTTTTCCGAAAGGATCCGTTCTTGGCAACAAAGATCTTGCCCTCGGATCTTAAGTAGAAGGTATACCCTACGGTTTCCTTAGGGTATCCTATGAAGACGCATTTTTCCGACTTGGGTTCGAGCTTTTCAGGTTGAAGTTTCTTGACATAAGCATCGCATCCCCAAACTTTTAGAAAGCGATAGCTTAGGTTTCTTCCCAAACCATAATTCATACGTGTCGTCTCAGCGGACTTAGGCGGTGCCCTATTTAAAGTGAATGTAGCTGTCTCTAGAGCGTATCCCCAAAATGATAGCGGTAAATCAGTAAGAGACATCATAGACCGCACCATATCCAATAGAGTGCGATTACGACGTTCGGACACACCGTTCTGTTGAGGCGTTCAGCGGCGTTAGTTGTGAAAGCGATTCCACATTTTCTTAAGTGTGTACCAAATTCGTGACTTAAATATTCTCCTCCACGATCCGATCGTAAGAATTTTATCTTTCGGTCACGTTGATTCTCTACTTCATTCTGAAATTCCTTGAACTTTTCAAAGGTCTCAGACTTGTGTTTCATCAAGTAGACATACCCATATCTACTCAAGTCATCTGTGAGAGTGAGAACATAACTTGATATCCTCCATGAGCCTCAACGCTCATTGGACCGCACACATCGGTATGTATGATTTCCAACAAGTTGGTTGCTCGCTCCATTGTTCCAGAGAATGGAGTCTTGGTCATCTTGCCCATGAGGCATGGTTCGCATGTGTCAAATGATTCATAATCAAGAGACTCCAAAAGTCCATCAGCATGGAGCTTCTTCATGCGCTTGACACCAATGTGACCAAAGGCGGCGATTGCCACAAGTATGTGGGACTATCGTTATCAACTTTACATCTTTTGGTATTCACGCTATGAACATGTGTAATACTACGCTCGAGATTCATTAAGAATAAACCATTGACCATCGGAGCATGACCATAAAACATATCTCTCATATAAATAGAACAACCATTATTCTCGGATTTAAATGAGTAGCCATCTCGCATTAAACGAGATCCGGATACAATATTCATGCTCAAACTTGGCACCAAATAACAATTATTAAGGTTTATAACTAATCCCGTGGGTAAATGAAGAGGTAGCGTGCGACGGCGATCACATCGACTCTGGAACCATTCAAGGCGCGCATCGTCACCTCGTCCTTCGCCGATCTCCGCTTATTCCGCAGCTCCTGCTGTGAGTTACAAATATGAGCAACGGCTCCGTGATCAAATACCCAGGAGTTACTACGATTACTGGTAAGGTACACATCAATTACATGTATATCAAATATACCTTTGGTGTTGCCGGCCTTCTTATCCGCTAAGTACTTGGGGCAGTTCCGCTTCCAGTGACCCTTCCCCTTGCAATAAAAGCACTTATTTTCAGGCTTGGGTCCATTCTTTGACTTCTTCCCGGTAACTTGCTTACCGGGCGCGGCAACCTCCTCGCCGTCCTTCTTGAAGTTCTTTTTACCCTTGCCCTTCTTGAACTTAGTGGTCTTATTGACCATCAACACTTGATGTTCTTTCTTGATTTCAACCTCGGCTGACTTGAGCATAGAGAATACTTCAGGAATGGTCTTTACCATCCCCTGCATATTGTAGTTCATCACAAAGCTCTTGTAGCTTGGTGGGAGCGACTGGAGGATTCTGTCAATGACCGCCTCATCAGGGAGGTTAATATTCAGCTGGGTCATACGGTTGTGCAACCCAGACATCTTGAGAATGTGCTCACTGACAGAACTATTTTCCTCCATCTTACAACTATAGAACTTGTCGGAGATGTCATATCTCTCGACCAGGCGTGAGCTTGGAAAACCAGTTTCAGCTCTTGAACATCTCATATGCTCTGTGATGCTCAAAAGCGCTTTTGGAGCCCGGTTCTAAGTCAGTAAAGCATGCCGCCTTGAGCGAGGGAGTAATCATCAAGACGAGACTGCCAAGCATTCATAATGTCTTGGTTCTGCAGAGACGGAGGCGTCACCTAAGCGGTCCTTCTAGGACATATTGTTTCCTGGCAGCTATGAGGATGATCCTCAAGTTCCGGACCCAGTCCGTATAGTTGCTGCCGTCATCTTTCAGCTTGGTTTTCTCTAGGAGCAGCGTTGAAGTTCAAGTTGACATGAGCGTTGGCCATTTGATCTACAAGACATATCATTCAAAAGTTTTAGACTAAGTTCATGATAATTAAGTTCATCTAATCAAAATTATTTCAATGAACTCCCACTCAGATTAGACATCCTCTAGTCATCCAAGTGATACACGATCCGAGTCGACTAGGCCGTGTCCGATCATCACGTGAGACGGACTAGTCATCGTCGGTGAACATTCTCATGTTGATCGTATCTTCTATACGACTCGTGTTCGACCTTTCGGTCTCCGTGTTCCGAGGCCATGTCTGCACATGCTAGGCTCGTCAAGTTAACCCTAAGTGTTTTTGCGTGTGTAAATCTGTCTTACACCCGTTGTATGTGAACGTAAGAATCCATCACACCCGATCATCACGTGGTGTTTAGAAGCTTACGAACTTTAGCAACGGTGCACAGTTAGGGGAGAACACTTCTTGAAATTGTTGTAAGGGATCATCTTATTTACTACCGTCGTTCTAAGTAAACAAGATGTATAAACATAATAAACATCACATGCAATTATATAGTAGTGACATGATATGGCCAATATCATAAAACTCCATTGATCTCCATCTTCGGGGCTCCATGATCATCTTGTCACCGGCATGACACCATGATTTCCATCATCATGATCTCCATCATAGTGCCTCCATGAAGTTGTCACGCCAACGACTACTTCTACTTCTATGGCTAACGCGTTTAGCAATAAAGTAAAGTAAATTACACGGCGTTCTTCAATGACACGCAGGTCATACAAAAATAAAGACAACTCCTAAGGCTCCTGCCGGTTGTCATACTCATCGACATGCAAGTCGTGATTCCTATTACAAGAACATGATCTCATACATCACAATATGTCATTCATCATTCATCACAACTTGGCCATATCACATCACATGTCAATTGCTGCAAAAACAAGTTAGACGTCCTCTAATTGTTGTTGCATCTTTTACATGGCTGCAATTGGGTTCTAGCAAGAACGTTTTCTTACCTACGAATAACCACAACGTGATCTTGTCAACTTCTATTTACCCTTCATAAGGACCCTTTTCATCGAATCCGCTCCAACTAAAGTAGGAGAGACAGACACCCGCCAGCCACCTTATGCAACTAGTGCATGTTAGTCGGTGGAACCGGTCTCACGTAAGCGTCGTGTAAGGTTGGTCCGGGCCGCTTCATCCCACAATACCGCGGAAGCAAGATAAGACTAGTAGCGGCAAGTAAATTGACAAGATCCACGCCCACAACTAAATTGTGTTCTACTCGTGCAATAGAGAACTACGCATAGACCTAGCTCATGATGCCACTGTTGGGGAGCGTTGCGAGAAAATTAAAATTTTTCCTACGGTTTCACCAAGATCCATCTATGAGTTCATCTAAGCAACGAGTCATGGGAGATGCATCTACATACCACTTTGTAGATCGTGGCCGGAAGCGTTCAAAAGAACGGGGTTGAGGTAGTTGTACACGTCGTGATCCAATCACCGGAGATCCTAGCGCCGAGCAGACGGCACCTCCGCGTTCAACACACGTCACGGTCGGTGTGACGTCTCCTCCTTCTTGATCCAGCAAGGGGGAAGGAGAGGTTGATGAAGATCCAGCAGCACGACGGCGTGGTGGTGGATGCAGCAGGGATCCGGCAGGGCTTCGCCAAGTGTCTGCGGGAGGAGGAGGTGTAGCAAGGGGGAAGGGAGGTGCCAAGATGCGGGTCTTGCCCTTCCTCCCTCCACTATATATAGGGGCTAGGCGCATGCCCTTGGAGATCCCATCTAGATGGGGGCGGCGGCCCCGGCAACGGCCCCCTTAGGGTTTCAACCAGGGGCGCATGCCCCTCGAGGGGCAACGGCCCCTTAGGGTTTCCAACCAGGCGCATGCCCCTCGGGCAACGGCCCCCTAGGGTTTCCAACCCTAGGCGCCTTGGGCCCTTGGATGGGGCGCACCAGCCCACCAGGGGCTGGTTCCCACGCCACTTCAGCCCATGGGGCCCTCCGGGATAGGTGGCCCCACCCGGTGGACCCCCGGGACCCTTCCGGTGGTCCCGGTACAATACTGGTGACCCCCGAAACTTTCCCGGTGGCCGAAACTGGACTTCCTATATATAAATCTTTACCTCCGGACCATTCCGGAACTCCTCGTGACGTCCGGGATCTCATCCGGGACTCCGAACAACTTTCGGGTTACTGCATACTAATATCTCTACAACCCTAGTGTCACCGAACCTTAAGTGTGTAGACCCTACGGGTTCGGGAGATATGCAGACATGACCGAGATGCCTCTCCGGTCAATAACCAACAACGGGATCTGGATACCCATGTTGGCTCCCACATACTCCTCGATGATCTCATCGGATGAACCACGATGTCGAGGATTCAATCAAACCCCGTATACAATTCCCTTTGTCAATCGATGCGTTACTTGCCCGAGACTTCGATCGTCGGTATCCCAATACCTTGTTCAGTCTAAATTACCGGCAAGTCACTTTACTCGTCATCGTAATGCATGATCCCGTGACAAACCACTTAGTCACTTTGAGCTCATTATGATGATGCATTACCGAGTGGGCCCGAAGATACCTCTCCGTCATGCGGAGTGACAAATCCAGTCTCAATCCGTGTCAACCCAATGAGACACTTTCGGAGATACCTGTAGTGCACCTTTATAGTCACCCAGATTACGTTGTGACGTTTGGTACACCAAAGCACTCTTACGGTATCCGGGAGTTATACGATCTCATGGTCTAAGGAAGAGATACTTGACATTGGAAAAGCTCTAGCAAAACGAACTACACGATCTTGTGCTATGCTTAGGATTGGGTCTTGTCCATCACATCATTCTCCTAATGATGTGATCCCGTTATCAATGACATCCAATGTCCATAGTCGAGGAAACCATGACTATCTGTTGACCAACGAGCTAGTCAACTAGAGGCTCACTAGGGACATGTTATGGTCTATGTATTCACACGTGTATCACGATTTCCGGATAATACAGTTATAGCATGAATAAAAGACAATCATCATGAACAAAGAAATATAATAATAACACTTTTATTATTGCCTCTAGGGCATATTTCCAACAATTACATGTGAACACATCAGGACTTTCAGCAGTTGGTTGGAAACACGTCTCAGAGGTGACATCACTGTTTGTGATGAGCTGTACTTGTTGTCCAGGGGACCATCTTCGACTGTAATGATTTGGAAAGGATATGAGATAAATGGGAATACATTTTACACGATTGACCAAGATGAAAAGAGCACCAACCAAAACAGCGGTGTCCACTTTGATGCAGCAACCGACAAGGGAAATGACACATATTATGGTTACATAGTAGACATATGGGAACTTGACTACGGAGTAGATTTTAAGGTCCCTTTGTTTAAGTGCAAGTGGGTCAATCTGTCAGAGGCGAGAGTGCAGGTAGACCCACGATGCGGAATGACAACAGTGGATCTGAAAAATCTTGGGTACACTGACGAACCGTTCGTCCTGGCCAATGATGTGGCACAAGTTATCTATGTGAAGGACATGTCTACCATACCGAGGAAAAGATAAGATAAGGAAGAGAATACATCATACAATGAGCCAAAGCGCCACATAGTTCTTTCGGGAAAAGGGACATCCACAGGAGTGGAGGGCAAGATGACATGTCTCAAGAGTATGAAAAGTTTCATGAAATTCCCCCTTCAAAGTCAAGGCTGACCCAAGCATCCTAATAAGCGATGAAGATTATCCATGGTTACGGTAGCAATAAGCAAGCGACACAAGCGAAGAAAAAGTGAATACTTTCTCCGCAACTATTATGATGATACCATGCCAACTTTGTAATGCAGACGAGTATGATACCATTGTCCGTTTTGTACTCACACGGTTTATAAGCCCGTCCCTCTACACGCCTTGTTGAGCTCACAAACTTGTGATTCACACAAATTTCAAAGAAAACTAATGGCACAAACAGAAAGTTTATAATTTTGCTGACCTAAAAGCAAAAAGAATTAAAAATAAAGCAAAAAACCAAAAGAAAATAAATAATGCAGAAAACAAAACAAATGGCACTAACAGAAAAAAATAAAAATAGCAACAATAAGTATTTTGTTGTAAGTAGAAACAAAATAAAATAAATAAATAAAGCAAAAAAGTGTTTTCAAATAATAAAAATAGCAACAATAAGTATTTTGTTGTAAGTACAAACAAAATAAAAGATATAAAGCAACAAAGAAAACAAAAAAGTGTTTTAAAATTTGAAAACTAATGGCACTAACAGAAAGTTTATAATTTTTCTAAAACTAAAAGCAAAAAGAATTAAAAAATAAAGCAAAAAACAAAAAAAATGCAGAAAGCAAAACAAAAAAACTGGAAAAAAATAAAAATAGCAACAAGAAGTATTTTTTTGTAAGTAGAAACAAAATAAAATAAATAAAGCAACAAAGAAAACAAAAAAACAAAAAAAAGTGCCACCTACTGGGCCCCCACGGCCTGAATACGACTAGAAACCCTACGATGGGCCGAGATTCAGGCCGAGGGAGGCCCAGTGAAACCTGGCTGCACGGATTGCACGGTTAGGCCCGAAAGCCTGCAGTTGAGAGGAGCTCGAGAGGGTGGGCGCAGCAGCGCTTATAAACCACTCTCGAGCTCTCTCAACTAGCGAGGTGGGACTAAACTTTTCGGCGCGATGCAGCACAAGGCCTTTGGTCCCGGTTGGTGGCACCAACCGGGACTAAAGGGGGCATTGGTCCCGGTTCGTGGCACCAACCGGGACCAATGCCCCCCTTTAGTCCCGGTTGGTGCCACCAACCGGGACCAAAGGCCGCCGCTTCCCGCCCTTTGGGCTGCTGAAAATTTGCCTTTGGTCCCGGTTGGTGGCATCAACCAAGACTAAAGGGGGCATTAGTCCCGGTTGGTGCCACGAACCGGGACTAATGCCCTTGCTATATAAGCAAACACTTAGAGTTTTTCACTTCATCGTCTCTGCAGTTGCCCGTGCCGGCCTTGCTGCCCGATTCACACCCGCCCGGCCTTACGTCGCCGCGCCCAGCGCCCAGCGCCGTCACCACCAGCGCCGCCCAGCCGTCGCGCCACGCCACCCACCGTCGCGGTCATCTCCCAACGCCACCCAGCCGTCGCCGCCCCATCGCGCCCAGCGCCGTCGCCGCCACTCCCGCACCCTGCTCGCCCAGCGCCGTCCGCCTCGCCCTGCCTGCCCAGCAGCGCCCTTGTGAGCACCAGCGCCCTGGCCCGGCCTCCGCCGCCGTTTTTTTTATCTATGTATTTTTTCAGATATATGTATTTTCTTATGTATATATGCATTTTTCTAGATATATGTATTTGTTATGTATGTTCATATATGTATTTATGTATTTTTTACATGTTTTTGTATGAATGTATGTATTTTAGGTTAGTTTCATTGTTAGAAAAGTTTTATATATTTAGGAAGAAGGAAGAGAAGGAAGAAGGAAGAAGAAGAAAAAGTTTTCTATATGCAAAAGTTACATTTTTAGAAAAGTTTTATATATCTAGCTAGAAAGAAGGAAGAAGAAGAAAATGAAGGAAAGGAAATACGAAAATAAGAAGAGTAAGAAAGGAGTATAAGAGGAGAGTAAGAATAGTAGAAATAAATAAGAAGAGGAAAAAATAAGAAAAAGATGAGGATAATAAGAAAGATATAGAGGAGAAGAAGAAATAATAGAAAGAAAATATTCTATTTTTCTTCTTCTCCTCTATTCCTTTCTTCTTCTCCTCTTTTTTTTCTTCTTTTTTCACGATCTTCCTCTGTCATCGCCGATATACCCCTCCCGATAACTTTAACACGAGGGGGTCCATATACCCTCCCGATAACTTCAATACATTGGGGGCGTCGATATACCCCTCCCGATAACATTAATTTCCTTGTATGTATCTAAATGGTTGTCGATATTACCCCCTTGAAGCGTTGTCGAGGATCGAGGGTTCTAGGGTCGAGGGATCGAAGGTTCCAGGGTCGTCTAGGGGTCGAGGGTTCCAGGGTCGTCGATCCTCGACCCCTCGGCGATCCTCGACTCCTTGACCCTCGACTGCTCAGCAATCCACGACCCTCTACCCTACCGCGGACGTCGATGCCCACGTCACTTGTGGGACATAGATGTAGTGTTCAACGCCGACCCCCTCCCGATAGCTTCAACACGTGGGGGGGGGGGGTCGATATTACCCCCTCCTTGAAGCGTTCTCGAGGCCACCCCTAACCCTTGAAGCGTTGTCGAGGCCACCCGTAACCCTAGAGAAGCAGTGTCGAGGCCACTAATTAATATGATTCCTTACTGTGATTAGCTAGCTAGTTCTACGTTTGCCACTAATATATCCATATCTATCATGTTTGAATAATAATTGCCATGTTGTAAATATTTGTAGAAACTATGGACACCCCGAGACGAAGCACAAGAAGCGTTGTTGAGGGACATAATCGCACAAGGAAGTGATGCCGTCTGCTCGTTGATGTTTCTCAACGACAACGATGGTCTGGAAGGAGAGGGTGAAGAAGCAGGTGGCTATGATTTACATGGCTCCGATGACCCAATGCCGGTGCAAGAAGGAGAGGGTGAAGAAGTAGACCGTGAGGACGGCTCGGTGATCACCAAACCGAGTCCGGCCAGGTATATATATTAGTTAAGCTGTCTTGACTAGCTCTCGTCTTTGTTTTGGTATGTACACATATTAATTAACTCTCGTCTTTGTTCTTTTTCTAGCCCTCCGGATCGAGCACAACTTTGGTAAAGAGGCGAGGCCCGAAGAAAAAGTTGAGCTCGGATGAAAAGTTTGAGATCATACAAATCGCATGACGGCCAACCGATTGAACCCTACCGGACGGAGAAGGCATTTGTTGCTCGGTCTTGAGGTTCTGGTTAGGGACAAGATCCCGATCAGCATCCACCAATGGTATAAGCCTAAGAACGAAGACCACGAGGTGTCTTGTGTCAATGATATGCAGAAAAATGATCTTTGGGTGAGAAGAAGTCAAATTTTACCCTACCACTAGAGGATGATCCGGAGAAGCCGATAATAGAGCCATTAATCAAGTCTTTTGCTCTTAAGAAGATGATGAGAACTATTCAGGAATTGGAAGAAAGAACTCAATACGTATGTCGAAAAAATGAGACACCAGAATTCAAGGGCAAATATGAGAAGATCGAGATGACTGGCCCGCATTTGTGGCCTACAAGACATCGGAAAAGAGTAAAAAGATGTCGGCGACAAACAAGAGAAATGCTGCGAAGAAGAAGCTTCACCATCGCGGGGTCGGTGGCTACCTCGTAGCCCGGCCTAAGTGGGCCAAGGCTGAGAATGATCTGCTTGATAAAGGGATCGAACCGTAGACAATGAACTGGCGGACCGTTGCGGACTTGGTTCTTGAGGCGGCGGATCCTTGGACCCTATAACAGGAAGTGCATTTGGGCGGACGAACAACTGGACATACCGGTCAAGAGGCTTCAGACATTATATCGAAGCAAGCAGCAAGGGAAGTTCGTTCGAGACGAGGAGAAGGACGAGCTCACAATGGCCCTCGGGAATCCACAGGCACCACAGGCGGACACGAGGCACGCCAGCTCCGTTTCGTGGAAGGCTGGATTTCGGACGCGAGGGTTAAAAACCCATGAGAGGAGGAAGAAAGCTGGAGCAGAGCCTAATGCAGCGCTGCACGAAAGGGTAATGGGGCTAGAGGAACGAGAAGAGGAGCGAAGCGGCGGATCACAACAAAGCGACCTGCGAAGCTTCCCCGGCTACCCCGCCATCTCAGCGGAGAAGCAGCGTGGCTTCCACCGAGCTGCTTCAGCCAGAGCAGCATGCCTTGACGGCTCCTGCCAGCTATCCCGTGGATGCTATCACGAATGTTGAACATTGCCACCTTATGGCGCAATGGAGCCATTTGAAGGTCAAGGCGGCTGTTGGCTTTGTTTATCCTACTAAACCCGACTCAACTTTTCACTGCCGGCCGATTCCAGAAGGATATGCTAAGGTGATGGTCGATGAAATAACGGAGGGATTTGAGGACCTCCGGCTTGACCACCCTACCGGTGAAGGGGAGTATCGGCTGGGTTACGCTCAAGACTCCATGCCTATGGCGGAAGGATCTCATCAACCTTCCGAACTGGGCGCCTCCGCCTCCTCCTCCTCCTCCGTGAGTCAGGGCACTCCGCCTCCTCCACCGCCTCCTCCTCCCGTGAGTGGCGATCGGGGCACTCGGCGGCTCCTTCTCCGACGCGTGGCGGCACTCCGTCTCCTTCTCTGCTGCACCGGCGCGCCCGAGCAGCCAGCCTCCTCCTTCTCCGCCTCGTCGGCAAGGGCGGAAGAGACCGCCGCCCGCTCCGGCTGCTCGTAGCGTCGCAGTCCTTCTCCTCTGCCTCGTAAGCAAGGAAAGAAGACATCCGCTCCGTCTGCTCTGCGGTGTCTAGCAGTACAGCCAAAGCGGGAGGAGATCTGATTCGGTCCTTCTCTGAAGACTCCGGAGAAGTTACCGTCTGAGAGGAAGCGAGGAGGAAAATCACGAAGATCGCGCAACCCGAAGTGGATGACTGGTTTCAAGGGTTGAAAGCAAAGAGACATCCACCTCCGGAGGAGAAGGTAGATCCGGTCAAAGCGAAGCGCACTCGCTGCCCGACAAAACCACCCAAGTCTCCGCCGAAAGGCAACTATGAGCGCATTATTGGAAAGGCATTTGCGAAGCGGAGAGGTCGGGAAGTACTGTCGGTGATCAAAGGATGAAAGAACGACGAGCTGGGAAACAAATTGCCCAGCTCGGCGAACAAGCGAAGCAATCGTGCCCCCGCTCAAGGTGCACGCTAGCGACATCGTCGATCCGAGGATGGTGCCCGGTTATGGCAATCCTGCAGATTACCTGCCCGACGATGTACATTATGATTTCTTGGAGGTGCAGATACAAAGATCACGATCTGGAAGCCTCTCGTCAAAGATGAAAGCTCTCTATCAACGATGATGCGAAGATTGCATGATTGGTACATGAAAACCTGCAAAGAGTCTGAGGGAGGAGTACTTTGTATTTGAGAGTTAAAGGAGCATGACCTCCTTGGAATTGAACTGTTGCCTATTCCATTTGAGGAGTTCTATCAGTTTTCAATCAATTGGCCCTCGATAAAACAACGGTCACCTGCTACATGCGTAAGTAGTACTACTTCTGTCATTAAGTATCTCTATATAACTCAGCCCTTTCATTGCATGTATTTATAAATATCCTCACTATATTATGCAGATTGAAGATTGCGAATTGAAGAAAAGACAAGTGGGTGATATTGGGTTCATTAACACATATCTCATAGATGCAACTGAGGTTAAATTTCGTGCCAAAGATACCGAGGCCAACTTGCTACAATCGTTGGTAATAAATGAACACAAAGATATAATACTCTTTCCTTACAACTTCAAGTGAGTGTTACTGTCTTGTGGCATATTCGGTTTCCTTATTAGTCCAGGTTATAGTAATGTAATATTGATGAGTTATGCATGTGTGCGCAGCTACCACTATATTCTCCTAGAGATTAAGCTTGAGAAGGGAGTAGTAACTGTCTTTGACTCCAAGCGAAAAGATCCCAAGGAGTATCACGGACATGACTGAAATGCTCGAGAAGTAAGTTAAATCGATCATTATCCACCATATCATCAACTTTGTTCATTTCTGATATCAAGTAATTGTTTTCTTTGTATGGCAGGGCTTGGGGAAAATTCACCAAAAAAGCTCCGGGACTACCGAAGAAGCTGCAATTTAGACACCCGAAAGTAAGTAATATATAGTAGCATATTCCACGCGCATCTCCTAGTGATTCAAGCACTAGTTTCATCAATACCATTTAGCATGCTTGCTAATTATCAGTTTGATTGACCTCTGTTTCTTGTAAAGTGGTTGTGACAGGAACAAGGGAATGATTTCTCTGGATACTACGTTTGCGAGTCCATCCGCCACACGACCTGTGAGAGGCGCTACTCCGACAAACAATATGAAGTGCGTAAATAAAAATATTCACAATTTTATTTTATTACCATCATTTGTGTTGAGTTTCATTCATATATATTTATATATATATATATATATATATATATATATATATATATATATATATATATATATATGTGTGTGTGTGTGTGTGTGTGTGTGTGTGTGTGTGTGTGTGTGTGTGTGTGTGTGTGACCCTTTTTAAAATTAGTTGTTTCGAAAGCGGGATGAACTCCTAGCACCAGATCGCATGCGAGCAATTCAAGAGGAATTGGCGGCATTCTTTCTTGACTCCGTGATCGCTGAAGACGGAGAATACTATGTGGACCACGCGTCCGTATTGTAAAAGATAACTATTGTATATATGTAGCGGTAGTGTCGGATAGATATACGAGAACTTGTTCTTGACCAATCTCTCGGAGAAGGAGAGGTGGTCGATATCACTTCTCTCTGTATGCATATATGTTCATGACGATCTTCTGTTTGCTTAATTACTAGCTAGCTAGCGTGTCTAGCTAGTCCTCTCTATACGTATGTATAGTACATAGTGTCGACCAAGCACGGACAAAAGAGAGGACACTTTTCTCTATTAATTAGCTAGCTATAGCACAATATATGAAACACCTAAATTAACCCCCCAAAACTATTGTTGGTGTTGCAAATATAAATGCAAGTAAGTCTGCTACAAAAATTATAGACCTAGGGATGATTCTAAAATAGTCATATCCATTGTTTCTGACCGCTTGTTTTTTGACGAATTGCCGGAAAAATAAATCCATCGAAAAATAAAGGTCAGACTTCAAAGAGCTACATAAATTAAATCATATAGCACATATGCCCATGCGTTACAACAGGGGGATAATTTTTGCAAGAAGCAGCGGGAGAGATAATTGATATGTCCACCAAAAACAATATCCACGGCGGTGGGCGACAGAGCGAGTCCAGGAGATCTTGATAGTGGTGAGGTTGGTCGGCGTGGTGGCGACCACCCAACTGGTGCCTTTTTTCCTCCGGGTCCGCCTCCGTCTCGGAGTTGTGGTTGTGTCCTCATTTGGTTGCTACACAGCAACCTTCGAGGCAGGGTTGCTTCGACCATTCTCTCCTACGACAATGTAACCGGATAGATTACTAATTGCAGCGCATAAATTTTGTTTGATTGGTATAATTAGCACATAACCAGGCATGAATGTCCCTTCTTATCGGGGTTTATTCTCTTCGACTATTTTTGCGCTCACGTGCCCACAATTTTTATTAACTAGATGATTCCCCGCTTGTTGCTGCGGGATTGTATGGTGGGAAAATAACATTGATTATTACGTCAAATGGTAGTTTTGATGATCAAAGCACTCTTTCGCTTAAATGAAATAATATTATGATTTCAGGGGGAGGAAAATTATTTTTCACTCTCATCTATTCAGTTCTATGTAATACATGGTAACAATAGAAACTTACTGGCTGGAATTACTATATCAAAGACTGTTGCATTATATACTTTCCAAATGCACCGGGTCTCAAAATAGGAATTTCCATCGCAAATAGTTTATTTATCTCCTATTTAACATTCTCCATTCCTCCAATAATTTAGATGCCTTTTCTTGATGAAGGCGATAGAAAGTGTCAAAATTGCAGGGAAAATAAAAACTCCAAGAAAAGTAAAGATATATTCCTCAACCTGAACATGACATAAGAAACAACATTGAAATACGCGTTCAAGATTGTTTTTCTAAAGATTATCTAAAGCACCACCATGCTGAATAACAAATCATAGGAAAGAGAAGATACTAACAAAATGCTCACAGCTACAAATATAAAAACAGTGTGGGAACTGTGAAGTTTTCTCAGGAAAACAACAGATATTTGTGTTAATAAGGGGTTATCTTATCCTTTTCATATCTCTGTCATGATCAGCAGGTATTGATTAAAATCCATGGAGGAGTCAAGATATTTATGTAACTTGCCGTTGTGGCCAAATGTCAAATACAACCTCCGACGGAGGGAGTAGGTAAAAATGACCGAGATTTGTGTTAATAAATGGAATATATTTTTACCTGACTGTATTAGATATACAGATAGGTAAAACCTCGATTACACCATCAACTACACCACACAACTGAAGTAATTTCCAGCAGAAAGCACATTTTCTGTCAATGACATAATCGACATGGTGTGACATATGTAATCCATGTCTCAAAATATAGACTCAAGGTTTGTAGGTACAGTGCCGAAACATGAGTGATATGACACCAGATCCACTCATTTCTATCGTTGATACATCCAATGAAACTTTGCCATGGGGAAAGTCCCCAACAACTTCAGGACAAAAGAGAACATATCTGCAACAATAGTGAAATAATCATAATGGTACGAATCAGTAATTATATCTATACAACACATGTGCTTTTGAGTCAATAATGCAAGAGGGAATGCCGAACTTTTTAACTTTATAAAAGAAAATAGGTTGCAAAAAGTCGGTGCTTCTGCGAACCTCTACAGCCTCAAAATGATTTGTTATTCAGCGTGGCGGTGCTTTAGTTGCACTGGCGCCTCAAAATGCCACATCTGCAGCCTCAAAATGGAATAATGCCATAGTTGCACTGGCGCCACCTACATTACACCTGATTTCTATGCTCAAGGCAATTCAGTGAGGAAGTTCAGAAAATACTATGACTGCGAACTGCCTTTTGTGGATTAAACACAATATCCAATAAACATTAATTATTCAGTTGTAGTCAAATAAAAGGGAAACATATGAGAAATTAACGATAGGATTAATATTCTGAACTCTACTGAATTTATATCCCTAAAATTTGTTGAGCAAAGATTATGTTCAGTGTAGTAGTGTTATGATTTTCCAAAAGAAAATGCGCGGTACAACCACTTGCATAACATAACTAAGATATAGTATCTAATTTCTATTATCTCAGTCAAGAGATCATAAATATTTGATTGTTAGCAGCAGCACCTCATCGATCTGCACAAAAATTCAGTTTAAGGTAAAACAAAAGGGTATCAATTGCAGGCGCATGGTGAAAGAATATGAGAGAAAGTTAGGGGATAAGATCAGTAATAGATCAGAACACGACATAACTAAAACAACAAAAATTATAGTATGTTCGAGACAAATCAACATTTGTGTACAGATTCTGTTTCAGATGAATCGACGTGTGTGGATAGATCACCCAACAAACAAACATACATATGGGCAACCTGACACGAGGCGCCCAAATATGGTGGATGTGATCGTGACTGCCGGGGCTGGGCCGCTGGGGTAGGAGAACTGCTATGGCGGTGAAGACGGACGGAGTGTGCATGCCTAGCACATCAACATGCTTCACCATCAACCAACAGATCTGCCTGTGTGAAAATGACATGCCTACTCGCGTGTGTGCCCACCAGACCAAGAATGGAGGTATCGGCAACGCTTGATGGCATTGCCAGTATGCTCCCCGGTGATCGGGGCCGCGAGAGATTGGACATGGAGGCAGTGGCCATTCTTGTCTATTTTAAGGGGGAAAAGACATGATGGAGAAAGGAATTGGAAGGGGGGGATTACTGTGCATTATCTGGGCAGCATGACATGATTTCGGAGCAAAGGCGCGGACAGCAACCCGATGTTGGAGACGAGTGAGCGATGCCGCTCCAGGGGGGGTAATTACCATGGCCACCACCGAGCGATATGATAAACCTTGTCGGCCGGAGGCGGTGGCGGTCCTGCACCGGATGTGGTGTGGGTTGCGGCCGGGGTGGTGGTTGACGGCGTCGCGCCGCCCTGTTTGCTGCGATGATACAGGGAAGATCGGAGGAGTAAGAGATGCCAAGAGATTTTTATTGGGTGGGTTGGGTGGGGGGATGCGAAGAGACGGAGCGATGGGCTTCTGTCGGGCTTCTTTTTATCAGTCAAGTACACCGACTCTTCGTTCACGGAAGACCAAAGAGGCAATGCTGATGTGGTGACATACTGAGATGCATGACCAAAATAAATAAGAGAAACTGATGATGTGGCTGCATGTCAAGAGAAATATGTTAGTGGGGATGAACTATTTAGGTATTATAGATTAGAGCAAAACAAGTATATTCTCTTTTGTTAGCACATGCTCAAAACTTTTTCAATTGTAGGCTATAGCCAACGAGCATATTGTCTTTTATTGGCACATGCAAGTTACCTCCGGCAATTTAATTTATGAAGTACCGAGCTGTGCACATGATTCTCGAGACAACTTACGTATTCTCACATAGCCTTCTTATTTCCAGAAAACTTAGGGACATATAAAATATGGTGTGATTTAATATAAAATTCCAAGGTGGGACTATTCCTATCATAATTGGAAGCAAGCTAAGTTGGCTTTGTCCGTCGGCACAATAGGGAAGGTTCATAGTTCAATCCCCTCGCGCCCTTCATTTTTTACTGCTTGTCAGTAACAGAAAAATAAATGTGTGGTAGGCCCTGTTCGGCCCATTTGGGGGATAAACGGAAAAAATGGGGAACTATGTGTGGAATGGCCAGAACAAAATCTATACGTATATTTTTGCTTTTGTTGAGGCAGCTGGGTGCTATTATATGACGCTAGTTGCATCAAATAGCGCGTGGAAAAGTGAACATGTTTTGAAATTGCGAGCAATGTTTTTAATATTCCAACCATTTTGGAAAACAAAACATGAACAAAATTTGAAACGGCATCATTTTCTGAAGACATGAACTTTTTATGAAAACACAAACATTTTTTGCAGTTGTGACCGATTTTTGAAAATGGACCATGTTTTGAACATTCACAACAATTTTATAAAATGAGTTTTTAAACAAGGACATTATTTTGAATTTGTGAACATTTTACTAAACAAGAATATTTTTTGAATTTTGAATATTAAAAAAATGCATTTTTCAAAAAATCCCAAACAATTTTGGAAAACACAAACAGTTTTTGGAAAAAAAATGAATATGTCCTGAATTTGGAAAAACATCAGAACGAGAAAAATATATATTTTTCCAAACATTTTAAAAAACTGGAACACAATATTGTAATTCTGAACAATTGTCGAAAATTTGAGAAAAAAACAAATTCTGAACTTTTTTTTGAAAAGTTCTAGTTACGAAATAAGGTAAAAATAAAAATAAATTTGGAAGGAAAAATGAAACGGGCTGGGTCAGTTTTGGGCGCCCGTGCGAGGCTCTGCCTATCTTCCGCTTAAGGTGACAAATAGAGTTTATGAAGTTCCATGAGCCTGTGCAAAGCTCTAACTATCTGACTAGTTTTACAAGAATCTTAGGGCATGTATAATGATGCTATCTTAGGAGTGCCATGTAGGATAAATGATGAGGTGAAGGAGAGAGAACTCATAAGAAAAGGCTCGTTTTCTCTTATTTAAGAGAAGACAAGAGATGATCTATTAGCACAATATGTCTCACCACGTTTTTAGAAGTAGCTAAGATAAGGCTAAGAGATGACTCATTGTAGACACTTTTTTTTTTGTCATCTCTAAATTACATGCAAGACTTAAGATAAGACTATCTTATCAACCATTGTACATGCCCTTACACGTCGGAATAGCACTTTTGGTTCATCGGATTCATAGATATATTCGAGGTACCTTTTTCAAACCACCTTTTGATGCCGAGCACTTTTGGTTCATCCGATTCATAGATATATTCGAGGTACCTTTTTCGAGCCATCTTTTGATGCCGATTGAGCATTCAGATAGGTGCTTACTACAACATTATCTATATTATGGGGAGACTATCTATGTTTCCCAACTGTCAATACTTCTATCGTCTCTAAGCAATGCTAAATTGATAATCTCAAGCTTGATAGAACAGGCACAACTGCGAGAGATTTTTCATTCAAACGTGGAACACAGCCGCCAGGTTGAATGCTTAATGTGGAACACGACTTACAGTAAGCAGGTACACGTAGGCAGTACACTATACGGTATACGAGTAGTATACATTGCTATGTCAAGAACACTAGAACGAAGAGTATGATGAAGAGGACCACCAGGAAGAGGATGAGCATGATCTGCCCCTTGATGCCGGCCTTCTTCATCACCATCGACACTCGTTTCTGCACAAAGTCGAGCCTGTTGGAAGTAGTTTCCATCTCCAGGCTTAGGTTGTTCAGGATCCTTTCCTGTAAAAACAGTAGCATGTACTCCAGTTACTTCCTCTGCCAGTAACATGCTAACATGCGCATTTTTTATGCCGCTACACTCATAACGGAAAAACAACTGCACGCCCATGCAGCAACCTAGAAGCCTGCTTGCCAGTCAGTAGCAACTACCTGTCCAGATAGTTCTTCGTGTATGGTAAGCCCTACACCTCCAATCCTCTGAACGCTCGCACTGAGCTCATCGAGTTCATCATCCTGCTGCCTAAAAGAAATTCGGTAAAATGAGTTAGTTAACGATAACCAAGAGCATACTCATATAGGCTCTCAAGGGCGGCATGAGAATGGCACGTACAGATAAGATGATTCAGTTCATGAAAAGGCTGTATTATCCAAGAGGAGCAACAAACACACTAAATAGAATGTAAACATGATATTTCTACTAATTATGGTGTGTCAAAAGAAAAAACCTTAGTAAAAATGGTGAGGATGCTCATGCTGGACTAAAACCATGGAATAAAAAAGGCAGAGGTAACAGTTTTTTTTGGCGGTAACAGAGTTTCTTAGCAATGCATAGAACACCATAACTTTAAATTAAACACCGCCTACCATACAAGGGGAATCTTGAGTAATCCTACTCGTATTGAACAGATAATAAGTTTCTTTTTTTAGAGCACATGTTTCTAACCAACATATTTGTACAGTATATGAGCAGTAAAAGTAAGAGTGAGCAAACTCACCTCATGAGTAGAAGCTGTCTATCTGATTCTGAAGCAATATAGTCATCATTGTCTTGGGAAGAATAGTAGTTAGTTCTGCTTGTGCCATTGTCCTGATGTCTTGCCATTGCAGGATTGCTCTTCCCCTTTTCAACAGCCCTTTTGACAGTACCGATCTGGTGGTTGTCCAAAGATACGAATCCAAAATAAATAGACTTCACTTTGCCAATCGTAAAGATAAAAGCACACAACATAAATGTCATTCCATCTGTCTCCTCTTTTACAGGCTAAAGGATATCATCATATTCAGCTGTAATAGTGCCGTCCATGCATGCTCAAGAGTACCACATTTTTGTTCTAAAAAGGGAGAGAATACATGTGCCTCATTGGTAATCCTATGATATAGCTAGAAGAAAAACAATGAAGGAAATCTGTAGTATAACTTGTTCAGGAACAATCCTCAAGCCAGTCCAGTTATTATAATAAAGGCAGAGGAAGTATGTAAATGAATGATGGAACACATGAAGAAATACCTGATTACGAGCAGAGCCGGTCCAGTTCCGTCGTCTGGAGAGTTCAACTTCATCGAGTCCATAATACGCTGGATCCCTTGATGCAACAGAAATTGTCTTTTCCAACTCATCCACCTTAAACATAAGCAAAAACTAGTCAGGCCCGAATAAATATATGGCAATAAAAAGTTTAGACTCGATAAATCAGATGCATATCCTGCGTATAGATTAGTACCGAATGGAGATCAAAGTGACTATTGGTGCTGTTTTGCTGAGTTGTTGTACCTGCCACTCAATGCTTTCACAGCTGGTGAGAAGCTCTTTTGTCAGATGAACATATTCTCCAGTGTTTGAAGAAACTTGCTCCCACCGATGGAAAGTAGTCTGCAGCTTACCAATCTGCGAAACAAAGATGATCTTTATCCTCAGGACCACAAGAAGAACACAGATAGATGCAGTTTGATGATGTAATATGTTTCTAAGGCTATGGGAGAGTTAAGCAACATATAGATATGAGTTTTATCTTCAGGATTAACAGAACAGGACGGATAAATTCATGTGTTCCTGAAACTATAAGAGACTTAGCAGCACACGTACTGTAACTATTCAACTTTTCAACTATAAGAGGCCATAGATTGTCAGGATAAAGAATACCAGTTTGAGAGCTCTGTATCAAGTGTGCAAGAAGCATCCTACAAAATCACATGGACATACCTATACATATTTCCCGTACTACATAAGTATACTATAAACAAACAAACAAACAACGGCTCACTTGAAAACCTTGCGTGCACATGATATTAGCTCTTCCCTCATGTAAGAAAAAAAGCATTCACCAAGTAACATCAGACTGCTGTTCTCATACCATGAGAGAACCTCCCATTCTTTTAACCCAGGACCAAAAGAAGAATACAGATGATACATGCAGGCTGATGATGCAATATGTTTGTGAAACTATGGGAGAGTTTTAAGAAATACAGAGGAGCTTTATCCTCAGGAAAAACAGAGCATGACAGATAAATGCGTGTGTTTCTGAAACCATATGAGACTTAGCAACACATTTACCGCAGCGACTCATCTTTTCAAGCATCCAATCAAATGGCCATATAATACCAGGCAACGAGGGGGCAGTTACAGAGGTATGCACTCATCAGATATACAGAAACCATGCTTAAAAATCCAATATACATATCCCCATAGAACAGAGCTACTAAGCAAACTAGCAATCAATCACCTGAAACCTGCCCTGCACACCCTTGCTCCCTCAAGTAACTCCAATTCCACAAGCACGGCAGGTGTGCGGTGTTTAAATTGGATACAATTTTTTCCTCGGAAGCATGCTTGGAACCCACATGTTACATATCTATATGCATATATCCCCATACAGCAACAGAACCAATATTACATCATCTAAGCCTATAAATTGTTTGCTCCCTGACCAGCCAGCATCATGAATCTTCTCAGCTAGTACTACCTACCAAGCTGGCGACTGCCTCAGCCATACAGTACTGGAGCGGAGACGCCCTTATATGCTACTCCATACAGTACTGGAGTACAGAAGCAGTTTTCAGCCGCCCGTACGCCACGGCGCAGCCAAATAAACAGCCGCAGCAGCAGCAGCATACGAAAATTCGCAACTAGACGAAAAATAAGCGGCGCACGGGAGGGAGGGCGAGAGGGGATGAGGGGGATTACCGAGCCCTGGATCTCCTCCCGGACGATGTAGAAGGGGTCCTGCGCGGAGCTCATGGCGGAGGCCGGATCCGCGGGCGGGGCGGGGTGGGGTGGGGTGGGGTGGGGGAGGCTGGGATTCGACCGGCCGGCCGTCCGTCCTCTCCCGGCGGCGAACGAACCCTACCTAGGATTCGTTGGGCGCGGTGCGGCGGAGATGGAGATCCATGTCGTTGGTGTTGGTGTTCGCTCGCTCCTCCGGTTCGGCGGTTGGTCGCGTGGACTGCTGCTTCGCTCTGCTGCTGGCTGGCCCACCGGGTGTGGTGGGGCGCTCGACCGTGGGTCCGCACCGTAGGCCAGGTCCACGGAGAGCCAACGGCTGCGTAGAATTGGTCCCCGTGCTTTTCTGATAATCGTGCGTACGGATTTGCGTTCTGATTCTTTCTCAAGTTTAGGGGAGGGCGTCTTGGCACATTCATATAAGATTTGTCTTTTTTTTTTGCGGGTATATAAGATTTGTCTGAATTCAGATTTTAAATTTCACGCGATTTGTCTGAAGTGAGACTTCATAAAGTTTGGCCATGTTCACAGGAAAAAGTTATCAACTTTCGCAATACCAAGTTAATATCATTAGCTAAATGCGTCATCATGGAATTAATTTTTCTATTATATAATTTTAATTTTGTAAATCAGCATTCACAATACCAAATTGATATTATTAGATGCATCATGGAATTAACTTTCCTATTATATAACTTTAATTTTGTAATTGTTGATATATTTTTAGTACAAATCTCGTCAGAGTATTTTTTTGAACGTTCACGCAGCGAGAATCCCCACCTAAATATATTGCTCAAAAAGCCGCCAAGGAGGGGAAAAGCTTATCTTCAACCGGTCGATCGTGCGGTCCGTCCGTCGGCTCCATGTCCGCTAGATTGTCAGCTGATCAAACGGACGAGAGCAACCCCACCCCCACCTCTGTGTACACACCGTTCCTGCAGCTAAGCAGTTGTTTAGGAAGGGAGAATTTACAAATTCCTGGCCCTTTTTTGCAGCGGCTTCTTGCGGCTGGAGAGCAATGGAGGCGAGGAATCTCACCGGATCCGACGAGGATGGGGTGCGGGCAAGAGGCGGGGACATCCGGGAGCCGCGTGGGGCGGCGGCTCGTGCGGCTAGGAGGGTGACGACGGCGAGGATTCCAGCCGGATCTCTCCGTATTCGACGAGGATGACCCGCGGGCAGGAGGTGGGGACGTCTGGGAGCGGCGGGAGCTCGTCTCCGCGAGGTCCGGTGGGGTTGACGCGAGCGTCATAGCAAGGACCTGCGATGGCAGCGGCTCACGGTGCTCCTTCAGCGGAGCATGTTTTCTGAAAAAAGCTCTTGTTGCAATAGTAAGCTGTGTTTCTGAAACAATGCTCTTGTTGCAAAGAGAAACCATAAGCAGTGATGCTTTTGACAACGTCATCAATGTTTCTGAAACAAAGCTTGTTTTTTGCAATAGTCACTGATATTTCTGAAGCAAAGCTCTTTGTTGGAATAGTCACTATTGTTTCTGAAACAACACTTCTGTTACGAAATGGGATAGTATGTTGACCAACTTATATCGGACGGCTCGCGAGGTGGCGGGGCGGATCTTTTAAAAAGATCCGCCGACCGACGCGTAGTACTCCCCAAAAAGGAGTGGAGGGAGTAGTTCTACAGTTTTATTATTACAACCCATCCAAGTCGATAGATGGTGTCTTTTTTATTTTTGCCTCTATATGACATCTAAAAAATCCTATACAATCGGTCCAAAAAATGCTATACAGTCGGTCAATCGACCACAGGGACTGGATATGTTTTTTCCCTTCACTTTTTATATGTTTTTTTGCAAGAAACTTTTTATATGTTTGTGACTACACCTTCTTTCGAACATGTGTTTGGTATTATATAAACTAGGTCAGTGCATTATTACAAAAAAGGGACGGAAATCTGTTTAATAAATGATAGGATATTCGGATCATGAATATTGCAAGCATAATACTTTGAAACAAGAAGAAAAAGAACCAATGGAGCACTTAGAACTGTCAAAGCATCTTACATTTAAAAACGGAGGGTGTATACTTTGGAGCAAGTTAAGATAAACATCGACAAAACCAAAAAACAGCAGCACAAACTTACAAGCAATGGCAGAGGCTGGATTCACCATTTCTCCACACCTTCGTGCACACATCAAACTTGTACACATTACAGACTCTCTCACGGTATGAACGCGAGTGCGTGTGCGTACTCATTACAGTACTTTTTTGTACTCGATTTACATAATATGCATCAGCTCGTGGCGACCTCATCGTCGCCGTCGGGGGTATTATCATCAAAGACCGGGCGAAGCATCTCGATCGCCCGTCATAGGAGAGGGCATCTTGGCACATTTACATAAGATTTGTCTGAAGTCAAATTTCAAATTTCACACGATTTGCCTGAAGTGAGACTTTATAAAGTTTGGCCATGTTCATAGGAAAAAGTTATCAACATTTGCAATACCAAGTTAATATTATTAGCTAAATGCGTCATCATGGAATTAATTTTACTATTGTGTAATTTCAATTTTGTAAATCAGCATTCACAATACCAAATTAATATTTGTTAAATGCACTATGGAATTAACTTTCCTATTATATAACTTTAATTTTGTAATTGTTGATATATTTTTAGTATAAGGTTTATCAAATTTAACTTCAAACAAATCTTATGCGCAGAGAAAAAAGGAGTGGGAGGAGTAGTTCTACATGTTTATTTATCATTACAACCCATCTTAAGTTGATCGATGGTGTCTATTTGTTTTTTTTTTTTTGGGCCTATATATAACATCTAAAAAAAACCTATACAATCAGTCCAAAAAATCCTATACAGTCGGTTAATCGACCACAGGGACCGGATATGTTTTTTCATTTCACTTTTTATATTTTTGTGACTACACCTTCTTTCAAACATGTGTTTTGTATTATATAAATCTGGTCGGCGCATTATTACAAAAAAGGGACGAAAATCTGTTTCAATAATTGATAGGTTATTCAGATCACGAATATTGCAAGCATAATACCCTTTTTTTTTTTTGCGAGTGCAAGCAAGCATTACTTTGAAACAAGAAAAAAGAAAGAACCGATGATGCACTTGAATTATCGAAACGTCTTGCATTTAAAAAACGGAGGGTGCACTGAGCAAGTTAACGTAAACATCAACAAAACCAAAAGCAAGCAGCACGAACTTACAAGCAATGACCGAGGCTGGATTCACCATTTCTCCACACCTTCATGCACATCAAACATGGTACACGTTACAGATTCTCTCACGGTACAAGCTTACACCCGCTCTAAAGTATGAACGCGAGTGCGTGTGCATACTTATTACTCCCTCCGTCCCATAATATAAGACGTTTTTTAACACTACACTAGTGTTAAAAAATGTCTTACATTATGGGACGGAGGGAGTACATTTTTGGTACTCGGTGTACATGATATGCATCAGCTCGTGGCGTGGCGACCTCATCGTCGCTATCGGGGGTATTATCGTCAGAGACCAGGCGAAGCAATCTCGATCGCCCTTACGGAGGTAGAAGACGATGACGGTGGCGGGTTGACAACGCTACAATTGAGGCGGATCTCTCCCTGGGCGACGGTCTTCGGCTCGATGTTGCCCATCTTGATCATGGCAGCAATGAACTTCTCCTTCCAGAGCGTCTGATTGGCGGTGAAGGCATCCACGGAGGCCTTGAGCATGGCGTTGCGGACGAGCTGGTCGTCGGAGAAGTGCAGGCCGAGGTTGAGCTGCAAGAGCTTGTAGTAGCTGTTGTCCAGCACCGTCGACGTGCTAAGGTCGATCATTGTTGTCACGTTCGATACCTGGACCGTGTTCGTCGGGCACAGCGCCTCCAGCAGCGCTTGGTATGTCGGGCTAATGGTGTCGCTTGCCAGCCTCTCGCGGTTCCTGAAGATGAATGAGTCACAGTGCGAGCGGCCCAATGTGTGGGCCCCGGATAGTATCACCATCTCTTCAGCAGTCAGGCTCTTGTTTTCGAAACTTTGTATGAGCCCATCCGCTGTCAAGTTTGGACTAGGGAGGCCAAACGCGCTATCATTAGTCGAGATGCTCCCGTCGCGGCGGCCCACGGGGACTTGGTAGAATGCATTGCCTCCGATGAGGTTGATGCTGTCCCGGGCGGCGAAGGCCGGGATGTCGGCACATCACACGGTGCGCGGGTAGCTCTTTTCTATTGCGGCCCTGGCTGCATCGATGACCTCAAAGCCATGTAGGCTAGGGTTGTTCTGTGGTGCATCTCGCTCCGTCCGACCACTGCCGGGGTTGATAGACAGGAGCACCGACGCATCACAACCCTGGTAAAAGAGAGAGTTGAGCATGTTAGGGCAGTTGTCATGTAAAAAGAAAGAGTTGCCATCTGCTTACGTGCACGCTAGGGCAGTTTGCCATGTACCATGTAAAACATATGGCAACTGACATGTTCGGGTAAAAAAAAAGAAAGAGAGTTGCCATCTGCTTGCAATCACACTAGGGGCAGTTGTCATGTACACTGCAAAACGCATGGCAACTGGCAGCTTGGGTGTGGGAGAGGAGGCGGACGTGTGGGCGGGATGGCAAACGCGCACACACCAGCCCTTGTGCGTGACTGAAAACTGGTGTGTGGGTGAACTGCTAAACGCCCACACACCGGCCCCTCCGTGTGGTAAAACAGATGTGTGGGCTAACTATGTCACACACCACACACACGCCTTGTCCTACATGGCACAGAAAATCGGCCAGATTGTGTCAGATTCGTGCATATAGTACTGGACGGTGATGGATGCGTGTGGTCAAGATGGTCAACACCCACACGTGTGGGCGTTAACATTTCCATACCTTTTTCTCTCACGTACATGTCTCCCTCGAGCTAGACCAAAATAACGTGTATTTTTTGTATTTGATTTACATATTAGGCCTTGAATTCAAAACCTATTGGCTCTGCTAGTGTCATGTATAAGTACATGCGCTAGTGGGTTTACATAGAACTGGTGTAGAATGTTGAGGCTCCTATACTTCAAAGTTCAAACAATAGTGACAAACTGACAAATCGGACATTATTACTCCCTATGTACGAAAAGGAGTTAACTACAGTATCATGTGTGAACCATCTTTTTTTGGATGGTTAGGAGTACAGTGATATCTCTGCCCATCAGAGTTCAAGTCTCAGATTTGACAGTGGTGCTTGCATTTTTCTGAATTTATTCTAGGTCTTTCGATGATGTGCTTGTTAGTGGGAGATTGAGAGAAAATCTTTTCTTGACTACGTAGACGTCTAACAACTACAGTATCATGCATGCGACTCAGAAAGTCCAACTTGTTATCTTCCGAGACTAATGTTAATTTACTTGCTTAGCATGAACCCATGCGGAAGCACAAACGCAGACAGGTACGTGTATAGCTGCAGCTGCTCTTGATCCCACGCGACACGTACATACCTCGACGAAGCAGTCGTGGAAGTGGAGCCGGATGAGCCCGGCGGCGACGCCGGGGTCGGTCGCAAAGGCCGCCGTGACGGCCTGTCGGACGATGGCCTCGGCGTTGGGGCAGGTGGTGCTGTAAAAACCCACCTGCAGCTGCCCCTGCGCGCGGCTCATCGTCAGGAACAGCACGGCGGTGACCAGTGGCGGAGCCAGAACTCCTGGGCAAGTTAAGCCTAAGTGTCCAATCTAGAAAATCATAATTCGAGTATTCGAATACACATCATATAAGATAGCACCAAACTTCTGAACCACAAAACCACATTAATAATGAAGTGAAAACATGAATGTAATAGTCACAAAAAAATGTAATTTTAAAATTTACTAATATATAATATATAAATATCCGTTTCATAGACCAAATAAAGTTGAGACTTGACAAGAAAAGATTTATAACCAGCCTTGCATAAAGACAAACTCGGCATGTTGCCAACAAAAAATAAGCTATCCATACCAGATGTCATTGTGCAATTTCTTCCACCACGAAAGCATCGGACGAGACTTGCCTGCTCCCCGCGCGTGTGCCCATTCGTGCTCCTGCATACGTGGCTTGATTTAATTGGAACAAAATAAGGCCCGGCCCCACCCCCTTAAAATCAGGGGGGAGATGATTATATTAGAAAGGCAAAAGGAAAAAAGACAACCGTAGGATGAGGTGGTAGCACAGATGGGAGCATGGGGAGGGAGCAGGCAAGCCGGATATCGAAAGCATCTCCCACTTGTTGATTTTTGCCAAAAGAAAGACATATATCCAGCCTTGTATAGAGCCAACCTCGCCATGTTGCCAAAGTCCTAGAAGGCACTACAAGATTAAAAATGGATTTGTAGTTAAAATAAATTTAGTTGTGAGATGTGAATATACTCAAAATAGAAAGCTTGCAAGAATATGGATGGTTAGATGGAACATACCAACAGTGTGCTAAAGAAAATTGCAAGGCAAAAGCCCTTTCTGAGACTTCATTGCCCGCTCGGTGTAAAATATCGTCAAGTCAATGAATCATTCATTATTGATCTTGATAAGCAGTTTAATCTTGATAATCTTCATTGCTGAAAGAGCTCTCTCAACAGATGCCGTTGACACAACCAATATAGAATTTGAAGTTAGTTGTTACACAAGTAAAAAAAGAAAAATGAGGTACAATAAGTAATAAGTTCATAGTAAGGAACTACTTGCACCAACTATGTATTATCAAATATTTAGTTTGTGATTAACCAAACTTAAAATGGTGAAATGTTTCTTTCCCTTTACCAGCAGAAAGACCACAAACTACACATAAAGGAATATGCATTCTATCAGTACGAAGGAACCAAAAGGTTAAAAAAATGTTACATGAATACCATGACCTGCAAAATGAATATGCTAGTTCTACTACATATTAATTGACCTGAAAATAAATACTTATCCATGAGAAAAATCATATGACGATCCAAACTTCCAGAGGCCATGCCCTGGCGAGTGATCACCACAGATAAATCTGTTTTCTCTTCCCTGCTTCTTCAAGATAAACAGATAGTCAATGATGTGAGCTGCCTTCCAATTAATTCTGCAAGAACAATTCATTCCCTAGCCCAGACCAATTATTCTGAGATGAGAGACCCCTAGCTGGCTAGCCCTAATTGACGGACGATTCTTCGTTTTTGATCGATCGAGGCAAGCAGAAGCCGAATGAGAAGGAGGTGTTCGGGGATGAGAGTAAACTGCCTGGGCGCCTGGTAGTGTCCGCTCGCCGCCGGCCGTGCGTCTAGGTTTTTTTTTTTGGAGGGCTAGCCGCCTAGGGTTAGGCCAGCCGGTGCGCTTGCCGCCTGTGAGAAACTAATAGAAAAGGAGTCAGCGAGTTCGAGCGATCGATATAGGAGTTGTTTCGGGCAGGGCAGCTGGGCTGCAGACTATTGTTGGGCCGTGCACTGCGTACACCTGTGAGAAACGAAAGGCCCAATTGTTTTTTGCCCGGGGTAAACCAAGCTAACCGTACCGTTTAGCCCTTTATTGCCCAGGGTCGCTGGTCGCTGGGCGGTGGCTCCGCCACTAGCGGTGACCAACACCGCCATGCCCGCCATGCTGCTCCTGCTCGCCATGATCGTACGTCCTGGCTGGTCACGCTTTAGCAGTAGAGTATTTATAGAGCGAGCCAGCCAGGGGTTCGAGTGCTGATTGATCGCATTTGTTTGACAAGACGTGGAGTGCTACACACGGTGCGTCGAGCGAGGCGAGATCGAAAAGGAATAGTACCTAGCTGAGGCGACACGAGGTCGTCCGGACCCCGCCATGGCCGCTGAGGTCAAGGTGAGGAGAGGTACTTTAGGGACCCGGCCGGATGGATCATGTGCTGTAGGTGCCAGCGACTCCACTGGATGTTTGGTTGCGCGGTGACAGGGAGACCAGCCTCCTCGTATGAAAATGAAAGTAACGCACCAACTTTTGCTTTGGAACGGCGATGCGCCTAGCTAGATGGAGACGACGAGGCCACCTCGCAACCAAAGTTAATTGCTTCGGTCGGAACTCTCGTAGCTGAAGGTCAGCTATCGACCGGCTGGTCCAGCTTGGGACCAGTGGCATGAACTCCGTCACCCTGGCTTGGCCACCGGACTTGCAATGCCTCGGACGCAAGCCAGCAAGGTCAGCACTCGCATTCCGCTCGTCGCTTGAGAGGGTGAGGCGGAGGCGGGAGGATGAAGACGAAGAGCAAAAGGAAAAAAAAAACAAAACAGGGCCACGGTCTGACTAGTCTTTGCCTGCTCGGTTTCATTTGTCTCAACTCTCAAGCCTCAGATCCATTCGCCCGGCCGGTCGTTTGCTTGTGCCACCAAGCAAGCCTACCTACTCCGCCTGTCTCCCTGTACGAGGATGGTGTCATCAATGGGTCGGAGGTGCAACACCGCCGCAGATTTGACAAAATTCTTGATCCATACGATGGATTTTCCATGATTTGTAGTGTGCCTCCAAAGCGGCTCACCAAACGGACTTCATAAAATATCTGTGGACATGTCCGGATGTGTGTGCAGAGATCCTAATAGACGATAAACATCCAATCCAATCCCTCAAATAAGCGGACATCGATCTCCCCATAAAATTTTAGATTAGTTTTTACAATGCAAAAGATCTCTGAAAACAACTTAAAAAAAATACTACTCTACTCCTCCCGGTCGGAGGTGAGGTTGATGACCCCCGCACAGGAGCCATCGGCCTCGTTGTCGTTGGCGGTCGGAGCCATATGCCTCTTTCGCATCGTTGTCGTGCTAATGCGGCGCCTCATCATCCTTAGCCTTGAGCTTCAAGAAAAGTTACTCCCATAGCGCGTCGTTGATGCGGAGCTGGCAGCGCTCGTGGTCAATCATACGGGTGCTCTAAACGGACACGAACACAACCGTGTTCTTGTCGACGACATCCGGGTTCACAAGGAGCTTCGCTACGGCTGCATGATCCGCGTGCTCCGCATGCAGTTGAGACACCGTAGAGTGGAGCTCTTACAAGAGCGTCCACTTGAAATGCTCCTCCGCCTGTTGCATGGTGAAGATGTCGTACACCGCGCCACCCGCGACATCAACGACCATCATCTCCTCCTTCGCCACGGGTGCCTCCTCCTCCCGCGACCTCCACCATGGCCATGGGATCGCCTTCCTCCTCTTCCTCCTCCATCTCTTCCTCCTCCGATCTCTACTCCGGAGAGCTCGAAGGTTGGCCCGCATCAATGTGGGCCTGACGTCGGGCTTCTACAACATGGATCTCCGTTGTGATTTCAGCGCGGCGCTCCTCCAGAGTCAACATCTTGTACCATGTGATCTTGTATGAACCATGGCAATGGTAGATGCGAACTAGGGGGGGCTCGAACGATGGCGGAGGGGTGGGGACATGGGCTCCTAGGTTGGGTTTTGGTGGGTGACTGACCGAGTTTTCAATAAATGGGGCAGGCGAAGTGGCGAAGGTTCAATGTGGGCAACTGAGGTAGGCTTTTTGGGTGGCGTGCCGACATGACTGTAGATAGGCGGGCGTCCGATGAAGACGGTGTGAATGCGGGGGGTTCTATAGCCGGAGACGCCTTTTGGGGTGGGTCCAATGTGTCAGAGTCCGACATGGCTCACGTCTGGACTCCCTGATTTCCCGCTGAATTGGGGCCAGGCTAGAAAATTCAAATGTTCGAACAGATCCTGATCAATTTGGTGATCCGCGTTGAACGGCTCAAAGTGTCAGAACTGTCTGATTCGAACATTTGAGACTTATTTGAAGATCCTCATTGGACATGACCTTATTCGGCAAACGGGTATTTTGTCCTCTAACAGGTTGGGTCTACGTGCAATGTCAATTCTGCTCCTCAAATATAGTTGACCTGAACCGGCCCCTAGTTCCCCCTTATGGTGGGGCAACCTCTTCATGGCAGTCATTCATCGCTCTTTTACTTTCACGTATTTGGCGTGCTTTCTCTTTCCTCTCTCATATTCAGCTTGGTCACATCGTTGATGGCTATGACATGCATGAGAACAGTGCCCATGGAGGTTGGGTCTTCCCTCAAGCAACTCAAAAGGGTCACAGTATCAAGTCGATCGTCATAATAACCACCAATATGGTGATCTGGGCCCAAAACGACACTCTAACAGAGTCGCCATATGCATCTCAATCTGACATAAGTTTTGGAGCTGATGCCATATGTAGCCCACGAGCCTCCATATTTGGAGGTTGTGTGTGTTGGTTTGGAGCACGGGAAAGGGAAGTTTCAATCCAACATGTACCTCCCGCGCACACCCAAGTCAATGGCACTCCATTCATACGGGTGCCACTTTCACCATGCCAATGTCATAGCTGCTTATCCACCAGGAATACCGCTAATTAATGACTACTGCCACGTTTCACACTGGTTTCCCACCCCACATGCGACAACCCCATGTTTTCTGACAGGAGTGCGTCCATTCGTGAATATATAAACCCCCATAGAAGCATAACTGTGCTTTCCATTTCTCGAGAAGCACAACTTGTGCTTCACGTGGAAAAACTGTGCTTTTTCATGTTTCGAGAAGCACAATTTTTTCGCATGATACACAACTGTGTTTTTCAATTTTTGGGATGCATAGTTTCTTTCACATGGTGTGCTTCATCCGATGAAAACTAGAAAAATTTAAAAAAATCATTTTCCTGAAAAACATAGGCAAAAGCAAGTGAAATCCGAAACCCAAAAAACAGTGAAAATAAATCCTTGGCAAAACCGTGCAGGAAAAAAACTGGGTCCCGAGGTGTCCCCGACACGCAATACGTTACGGCTGAAGCGCACGCGCGCGTCCGGTAGGAAGCCCCCGAGGGGGTATCCTTGGACTAGTTAGTCCCTGTTTTGGCAACCAAGCAAATATTAGCCAAAATATTGGCATTCAACCAAAGCAGGGCCATTTGTATTGGGAGCTCCTATATGATGTTCATTGTGCAAACAGTCGGCCTTCCGCACACGTAGTGCTCTCTGATTGAGCCGGCCCATATAGCTACTGTGGCGGTTAGTTTTTTCAGTTTGGCTTAAAAAAGCAGGGGTTCTTTTTAGAAAAAGTGCACACCGTTTTTTAAACCACATACGAGAAATTTGGAATATTTTTGAATTAATTTTTAAATCTGGGAACATTTGTTTTAAAAAAGCACCTTTTTTGAATTACTAAACAGTTTTGAAAATGGGAACAATTTTCGGAATTCCGAAGCAAATTTTAAAGCATGAAATTTTTTGAAATTCCTATTTAGTTGAATATGTGAACAATTTTTTAAAACATAAACTTTTGTTGTAACTCCGAACAAAATTTGTAAAAGAATACATTTTGAAATCTCCAACATTTTCTTGAATTTATGAAAATTGAAAAACAAAAATAAATAAATAGAAAAACAAAAAAGGAATTTGAACAAAAAGCCCAGTGCTAATGTTTAGCACGTGCCAACCCGGGGGATGCAGTTGCGCTATTTTTGTCTTACGACTGTGCCCTCATAGGGGATCTTTTCACTGCATTTGTTTTGGTCCGTGCGCACTTATCGGTGCTGGGTCACGGATGGGCTTGGAGGCCATCTTTTCGTCCGTGTGCACCTCTTGATGCTGGGTCACGGGTTGGGCTCAGCGGCCTCTTTTATTTGTGCGCTTTGGCATCTTTCGCAGTTAGACAGCCGTGCATGATCTCCGTGTTGGCGATGCACTAGGCAGAATTCGGCCTTATAAACTGATCGCGTCCTGATTGAACTTCCGGTACGGTACTATTCGCCCGGTGGATTTCTCGTCCCGCTAATGGGCCGGCCCATTTACTTCGTCCCTGTGCGTTGCCTCCTCTCTCCTTCCCGAGCCCCGACGACGCCTTCGGCCTTCCCACTCGCCGCCGGCGCCTTCGGCCTTCCCACTCGCCGCCGGCGCCGCCACCGGGGTTGGCGCTGCCGGCCACTCCTATGCTCCCTTCAGTCTCGGATTCTTTGACTGCCGGCTGACTCTGCTCATCCCCTCACTGGAGCTGGTGACCGTGACGGCGTCGCGTGCGCCCGCGGCGGCTCTCTCGTCGCCGCCGCCGTCGCCGGGACCCCGCGTCTCGAGATCCCCGTCCTTCAACAGGACGCCGGAGCTGACCGCCGCCGTCTCCGTCGTTCAAGCAGGTGAGGCTCGGTCCAACCCTGACGTCAAACCGTACCTGCTTCGATCTAGTTTTTCGGATGATTTATGGTGAATTTGCTCTTGAATTGCATGCCCTGTTCTAGCATACTTTGCTCATTTATGCGAGATGGGTAGCGAGATGTGGTGCTAAACACACAACAAATTTCAACATTAACAAGGAAAGCGCGGCAGATAGATATTAGGATTTAGGAGTAGGGTATGCATCATAATGTGATTGTTCAATGTGCAAGTGTCGCATCGATGTTCGTAGTCAATGCGATAAACAACGAACCGCATGATCGCAACCAGGTTCCTGTAGAACTATGTGGAGAATCTGGTAGTATTGCATACCTGGTCAATTTAGATGCTCCTGTGTTTAGTACTCTCTTTCTAGACATTGCTATTAATTTAGAATAACGTGTTAGTGAAGCCGAAAGTACTATATTCTAGAGAGTAGAGATGAATTAATTTTGTTAATAATGTACTTGCTCTTGCAAACACCTTAGCTCTGTGAATTGGTCAGTTTGTTTGGTTCTGGTTCCTAACTATATAAAATACATCTTTTCATTTATTTTGTTAATTCCGCAGTTTATGCCCAACCTGGCTAGTTGGAGAGGAAAAACTAGAATATAAATCAGTTATGTATAATGATACTCTCTCCGGTATTATCTATAAAGGCCAGTTTTCTACGCAACTCAGGAAAAATTCAGGGGTGCTCATCCTCTGTTTATGTTTATCAATCATGGTTAGAAACCTCATAACAATCATAGCATTGAAACTATTCTGCATATCTTGTGTCAGAGAATGAAACTACTCGGTATATCTTTGTTTATCCTAAAGGTGGATTTATCCAGCAACACATAGCTGTTACTCCCTCCGTCCGGAAATACTTGTCATCAAAATGAATAAAAAGGGATGTATCTAGATGTATTTTAGTTCTAGATACACTCTTTTTTGTCCATTTTGATGACAAGTTTTTTCGGACGGAGGGAGTACTTCTGCTTGTCATACATGTATGATCAACAGAGATTTTGTGGTAATTAGTTTCTTCATTCTTGTCTTGATTTTGCAGTCTTCCTTTCTAATACGTGTTAATGATGTGTGCAAGAGTGAACTAATTCAGCTGCATTCTACAATTTCAGATGCATTAGAAGCCATTAATTCTAGATTCGGAAAACCATCCAAGTCATGATGGAGTATTTGGCAGCTTCTGAAGCTTATTTCGCAAGATTACTTTGTTGAAAAGTTTCCTCCCATATCCACTGATTTTTAAGTAGGTAAACTGAGCTTCCATTGTTCTGTATTTGACTGCGCAAGTACTTTACAGTAGATTGAAAATTTCTGTGGTTGAGTTCTCTGCCGGATGACTTGCGTTTCTGTATTTCTCTGTTGCACGTGCTTCCTAATGGACTTTAATTCAATAGTATTTGCTGATCCTGTTTGTGTTATATGCCACGAGTCACATGTTTCCTAATTGATTTAGTGGATGTTTACCTATATTTCTTCAGCTTTCTTTTGTAATAAGTAGTGCCAAGTAAACAACGAAAATATTTACTCAGAGTTTACCAAGTTTCGCATTCTATCTGTGATATGGTATGACACAGGGCTAAGGGTTATCTGCTCAGATCTTATAAATTTTACATTCTGCTATGAGCAATGCTTGTACACTACTTTCTCTTGTTCATATTCTTATGTGAGCAATACAAGTGTTAAGTGTGAGCAATGCGTATCCCTTGTATTATGGGAGTAATATATCTCTGAACTTATTGTTGCATGTGCAGTAAGAGGAGGTTATAGGTCTTGAAATATTGATATAATCAGTTGGAATTTGACTCTACATGCACCGGCTAGAATGGAGTAGGATTAGTAAATGAAGCAACTGCTCTCCTGTTTTGACCAAGGTAAAGATCACTACTTCTTTGCCGTCATGGTGAAATGCAATGAATATTGCCAGGTTTCTTATCCATGTGTTGTGCATATACAATCGAACTAGTAAGCAAAAAGGATAATGTTGGTTCTCTGATTATGATAATTTGGACATGACTAAGACTCTTACAGAGATCTGGTTATGACTATCCTAAAAAATATATTTCTGCTAGTTGAAGATTCTTAAAAAATATGCTGAGTTGATATATGATGCTGTTTTAGTTGATAGCTGTGCAAATATGGAAGCTATATACGACGCTGTCTTGCTTGATAGCTGTGCAAATATCCATGTCATTTTATCAGTACATGTTGATACAGGTAAATAGTATAAGCAGCCGATTTTAGGCTATGAATACCTGATAATTATTTTCTGTTTTAGCTTTTAATAGCTAGAGAAGAATAGGAATGTGCTGTGCAGTTGGATAATCTGTGTTATTTTCTCACTGCAGGCCGATAATTTTCACAAGGATATCCTTCATATTCAACCGTCATGTAAGTTCTGTCTTGCTTAATGGACATGAGGATGTCTTGATTGTTGTCTGTATGGAAGCACATCCACATATGCAACTCACTCACTTGGAATAAATATACATTGTGTGGAAATCTGATAAATGTATGCGTGTTGATGGATTTTTGTTAGTCGGTACAGTGCTGCTGCATCACTCATTTTTTGTTAATATACTGTGGTTGTCATAGTAAGGAAATTTCAGTTTTATCTCCACTTAAATGAGTGACATGGAAGTGAATGTAAGGCATTAGTGATGCTCCTAGTTGGCGACAGGTAGAGCTAGCTGTATGCTCACTGTTTACATTACTTCTAACTTCTGTAGTATGCTCACTGTTTATATTTTCTGAAAATGGTGATCCTTGTCTTGACATTTTCTCATGTTCTGCCAAGTTGTTACTGATGGCCTGGTAATTCTGTTGTTACGATTTGAAGTCCATGTACTGTAGTAAATGTTTAATCTTCTTGAGGCTTCGTTTGCTACATTTTCTCAACAAGCAGTGGACTTTATTTTAGGCAAGTTAAAATTCTGCTACCATACTATTACTTAAGCTGACCATTGATCTAATCTGGCTATGTGCAACTGAATGAGCTCTTCAGAAAATTTGCCTAGTAACTTGTTAACATGTCTGATTTCGAATATTGCTTTACTTATCATGTGTGAACACAATTTTTTTTTTTAAAATCTTTGCAAGGCTCAGTTGTGATTACTAAAGTCCACATTTAATATTCCCTGATATGTTTGATTGCCTTTTCATTTTTCTTAAGAATGAAGGGGTTAGTCTTGGATGCCATTCAGTGATGTAACTTTGTGATCTAGCGTTATCCTTCCTGTACCAAGGTAAGTCATTGTGGCTTCTTGGATGCCATTTCCTGCTCTCCTTTTTGTAGATGGCCTTGTCAATTAAGCCATTGTTACATCTGCAGTTGTGCCCATGCTGTAACCTTACTAGATCGTCGTGTCATTTTTTTTAAATATATGTAAGATGGCTCCTGCTTTGTAACCATAGTTGCCATTCGGTAGTTTGTAATGCTGCAGTTGTGTGAAATATAATTCAGAGCTGGTTCCCTTTTTAACTTTTATTTGCAGCAATTTTCTGTTCTAGTGGCTAGCATTTAATCATGATGTGATCTATTTTTGTGTGTGTTTGTAGTTTATAATCCTTAGGATAGCCATGACGTAGACTTAGAATTTTTTCTCGGTATCCCTACTTCTCTAAAGTTGAAAAGAATTGGAGTTACACTAATTGAAGTCTAGATTGAGTACTAATCAAACAGGAAAAAGGGCATGGCTAGCATTTAAATGCTAGTTTTTTTAATCCTTAAAATCAACAAAGTCATTAGTTTCAGTGGGAACATATGGCTTTGTAATCATCGGTTGGCTATAGGAGTTGAGACCTGATGCTGATGCTGTTTCTGTACTGGTGAACAAATATATACTATTCTGCTGTAACACCGTGAACTTCTTTTTTTGCTTACATGTAATGTTATTACAGCGTAGACTGTTCTAGGCCTTCTTTTTCAGAGGAAAATATAGTTTGAAGCATGGGTTGGGGAACTGCTGATGCATTTATCTGTTTTAATCAGTTTACCTTAATATATCTTCTAAGTTTTTTAGGTAACAATCATCTACATTGTTGACTGTTCTAGGCCTTCTTTTTGGAAGAGGTTTGCTTTATGCCCCGTTTTGTTGTGGAATAGTATTGCTTTTTGTAGGCAGTTAGATACTACTTGTTTAGGTGAACCACAAACCAGAAATCAGACGAGAGGAAAACATCCTTTTTGCAAACTGTTCGCACACGAGTACCCAAGAAATTTGTTGTATGAAGTAGTAGTATTGTCTCATGCCAAAAACAAGGTAGTTTACTCTGTGACCTTGTTGCCCATAAGTTTTATTTTTTATTTTTTGCTGCTTGTAGGATTTCATAAATTGTGACCTTTGTGGAGTGCCCTGCCTCAGTAATAATTTTGGTCTCATTGTGTCAAATGGACTTCCTATGAACTTAAGCTTTGTGATAATTATGAGCATGTGAGCAAGTATTCATCCCCAGCTTTTTTTGTGTGTGCAAGAATCCTGAATATAGTTTTCAGCTTCTGTTTTCCTCTGAATCCTAGAGAGATATAATATATTTCCTGTTTTCTTTACCTGATCACATTTTAGTATTTCAGCTAGGTAATCTGATTGGAATTTCAGCAACTACATGATCAGTTTGTTTTATGGTTATCCATTTCCAGTTGTCTTATGTTTTAAAATGGGTGTCATCCACTGCATGCCCTAACTACGCTGAAATCCATGATGGTTGATGCAGCTGAAGAGGTGATCCTTTCAATCTCCTCAGCTTCCATGCCCCGATCACACTGAAGTCCACAATGGACGACAAGGTGGAGGAGGAGGTGCATCGACAATACTTTGAATCAGATAGGGCAGCCGCCATAGTTGGTCGGCTGTGGAGTGGAGGAACTATGTCAGATGGCATTACATTTGACTTCCCCTAGACTGTTGTGAACTGCACTAGACTGATGGTACCGCGATTCACCCTCCATATATGGTTGGAATTTATTGCCTAACACGTATTACCAGGCAAATAACTCATTATTCTCAAATCCCTGCACCATTCTCCAGTCCAAATTCAATTAAAGCAAATGAATTGGATTAATGTCTGATCAAGAAAAATGTGCATTGTAGTTGTCCAAACTGTGCCATCATACGGACTAGAGAAGAACCAACAGGGGTGGTCTGCATCATCTCTAGCCGCAGTATGCAATCCTTGATCTAGGCGTTCTACATGAACAAATCAAACACCGGCAAGTCGGTTCACCTTTTGGCTTATATATAACTATACAAGAGGTTTGGCCAACACAAGTAGTCCATGTTTTGTATGGAATTTAGAGCTCTTCTATTGCTTGTTAATACAGGCTAAATCACTAATTATGTTCATGATATATCTAGTCATTCTGCCTTCCAACATCAAGCAAAGTTATTAGGCCTAGGCGTCGAACATTGAATTGATAGTCTCTCTACGAGTTTCTAGATCATTGAATTTCTATTCATGTTCCCGCATGAGCATATAATTATTCCTCGTACATATGGGGTAGTCATTGTGCTTAAGGACAAGTGCGAAACCAAAGTGTATTTTTCAGAGGAGTATTTATGAGATTGATTTGCGGCATGATTTCTCTGTATAATTTTCTTATAGGATCTGGCTAGCTAAAGTTTGCTACTGACCTGACTTTGGTAGGCAATTCTCTTGAATGGAAGGTTTAATCGAGGATTGAATTGACCACAAACTATAGCAGATGCAAGGCATCAATCGGCTCAGAAGAAATGCCAAATGAACCTAATTGGTTTCTCATTGGTCACTGACAATGACGAGTTTGCTCTATTTCTGACCTGCAGGCTGTAGCCCGAGTAAAAACTAACCAATGTATTATTATCTACTTTGCCAATTATTGCTGATGTATATTAGCAACACATGGGCATGTTTACTAGTTACCCTCAAAAAACGATCAGCTTTATTTTCTTGTCATAGTCTATGACTCTAGGTCGTTACAAGCCAGCTTTGTTTTCTGTCTGACGATCAGCTTTGTTTTCTACCGTGTCAAGGAATATTATATTTGCGTGTCGTTGTGTTCATCACCGAGATTAGCGATTAAGTTTAGAACATCTGTAGTGATCACTGTCTCTGGCACGTCGAGCTGAACCATAATAAAAGAAGTGAAGACCTTATGAGATCCCATCGAACTGTTAGCATCTTCATGTCCTAACTGATCCTTATGAGATTAAGTTCAGGACTTGCTTATTTATAACTAGTCTCCTCAAGGTCCTTCTAATTTACTGCAAACAAACTGTTTAGCATCTTGATGCGATCTGATCCTTGACACCAAAATCGAATCAGCACATTAATTGGATCCACATCCCGAAGTTAAGTTGACGAGTAGTACAATAGATGCATGTGACATGCCAAGTTGCAAACTTTAGTAAAAGAATGGAAGACTCGATTAGATCCCATCGAGGACTTGCTTATTTATAGTTAGTCTCTCCAAGGTCCTTTTAATTTAGTGCAATCGAACTATTAGCATGTTGGTGCGAGCCTATCCTTCAGATGCGAGATGGCAACTTCCAGCACTTATAAATTGCTAGTACTAAAAGTCTTGCTGAAATTGAAATGTTTTGCTACTGATAAATTCTTCTGCTATAAATTCAATCTGTTGCAGTTGTGGTTGAATTGACGTTTGTTAGAGCCTTAGAGGTTGCAGTTGCAGCTGCTATAAATTCCTACAATCCCTTCGATGTGTGTGCATAACAGATTTCTTGGTGCGGTTGCTTGGGAAACATAGTGTTTGTGGTGACAAATTTACTTTAGGTAAGTGTTTTGCTATCGAAAATGGTTCTTAAAGATGGCGAGTTGGTGACATTGTGGTGGGGATACATAATTCTACTTACCTTGGATACCCGTGCATGCCCCACAATAGTGCGTGGGAGTATGGACATAGATAGATTCTTTGTCTATGTTTAGGCCTTATCATGGCAAAAAATATGTGGAATTCCAAACATCAAGGTGCCAAGACTTGACCCCAAACATGGAGATGATTGTTTTTTTAATTATGAAAACTCAAACCAAGTCCAGAAAACATAAAATTTTGCAGGGTGTCTAATTTTGTGGTGTTCCACAGAGGGTGTGATCAAATGGGGCGAACAACGCAAAATTGTTTCCAAATTTTACTCCTCTCTTCTTTCCTCTTCGTTTTTAGCAAAATCATTGTCATCATGAATCAAAATTTAGAAAACCAGAACAATGTTAGCGCTGAATTTACATCATCTACTTCTTAGCAGCGCATCACCGGATGGTGGCATCCTTAGGCTTTCTTCATGCTCCTAAACAAGTACAGTAAATTTGCATTGCATGTGATGTGATACCTTCAAGTTCCAACTAGATCAACATGCAGTTAAATATCCTTGTAGTCTTCTCACACCATCCAATAGCTAGGACCTGGGATCAATGTGTGATCTGCATGTGGACTTGGATAACTCGGGATACACTACTGGAATCGAGTTGTTTGCCTAGTAACATAGACACTGGAAAAGGGCCGAAAACCACTCGGTAAAGGCTTCGCCCAGTGTTACACTCAACATAGAGCGATGCCATTCTTACATACGATTTTTACGTAAATCCTACATACTTAGTTCACTTTTGTGACAGTTGTTTTACTCAAGCAGAGCTGACTTCGCCGAGTTCCTTTTGTCGCACACTCGGCAGACCCTTTACCGAGTGTTGAAACCCGGCACTCGGCAAACAAACAGCAAGATTGAACATAGCGAACGGAGCAGATGGTGGCACGTGGCGCAGATGATTTGGAAGTACATGCAGTTGCCAAAAGATTTAACAAAATTGAAGGGAAAAAAACGCCGGCGGCGTTGCTACTGCTCGGAGCTCGGAGCGCTCGCGGTAGGGTAGAGATCAGGACGACAAAGGCAGCTACCTGCCATTGGCGAGCTGCTCATCGGCACTATACACGCACACATAGACCGACTTCATGCAAAGAGCGCACACACGCATCACACCGGCGAGACACAACGCACGCACACCCACGCCGGACAACACATACATCACGTCGGCGAGCCGCATGGAAGGTTGAGTCGTCGACCACCGAGATGTCGATGGCTCGCAAGGACGAACTCAGACAGCGTCGTGGGCGGCTTACTGGACAGGACGCAGCTCAGGGCGTCATCCCAGATGCTAGTCCTCTTCTACTCTTCTCCGGTGGATGGCGACGAATCTTTTAGTGAGGCATGTGTGGTCCTCTCTCCCAATGCCTAGAAATACATTTAGTGGCTTAAATAGAGCAAATCAACCCCAAAAAATGCCTAATTTTGACATGGGACATGTAATGGTGTATGTAGAGCGTAGGAAAAATTTAAAGGCCAACCGATGAAGCAATCATGACTTCACCTTCAAACCTAATCCGTTCTATTTTGAAACCTAGATTCTTTCTGAGAGATGGTCCGGTTTCTAAGCAGTGTATACATCATAACTTTAGCCAAACCTCCTCAGATTTTTAGCACAATATCTGGGGATTATATACACTATTAAGATGTACCACCCCAATAACTAATAATTAATTCGTAATAGCTAAATATCAGTCGATTGACTTTAGCTATTGTGGTCAGTTGATTTTGAAAAAAGGAAGGAGAAGGAAGGCTAAAAAAATCGACTCACCTAATTTTTTTCTTGAGGCAACTGACAATCTGACATATAGCCACACTCTAATTAATTAACGAATTTGCTATTTCACGTCTAGATGTAAAATATTATCTCACATCTAACTCACTCATCTTTGATTTTTTTAAAGTCTTCCACTCACTCACTCTTGATTTTTTTTAAAGTCTCCCATGCATTTTAAGAGTGAGGGAGTTAGATATGAGATAATATCTCACATCTAAATGTGACATAGGCAGACTCATTAATTACGGGAGATGCCGAAGCAGCCATGGATCTATAAATCCGGCAGGCATCCGAGCAAGGAGAGCACCAAAACACAAACACAAACACAAACCCCAAGAAATATCCATCATGAGAGACCACAAACACAAAAACAAACACAAGCACAAGCACACAACCCACCGGCGCGAAGGTGAGGAGCATGGAGGAGCTCCGGGCACAATGGCGGAGAGCCGCAGCACCATCGCCTTCTTCGGGACCTCCAGGCCACCGGTGGCGCTGGACCTCTTCTCGTGCCCAGCGAACCCGCCGCCATCGTCTGCGCGGGACGAGCAGCGCCTCACCGACGGCGTCTCGTACAACCACAACGGCCGGGCCATCCCGGCGCCGGCGCTCAAGGAGCTCATGACCTTCCTGGCCGAGAAGAAGGACCCCGCGCTGGCCCTGGCCGGCGGCGCCACTCCGGAGGACGTGGACAAGGGCGCTGTCACCGGCCTCGTCTTCGTCTCCGGGAGGGACAACGGCCTGGAGACGCTCCATGTGGCCCTGCGCGCCGCAGGCGACAAGACCACGGTGCTGTCGCTGGCCGACGTCTACGGCGCCGACACCTTCGGCGGGGTCCGAATGGAGGACAGCGGCTGCCTGGCCGGCGGCTTCGAGGCGGGCGGCCTCACCGTCGGGCACTCGCTGGTGTACGTGTCCACCAAGGGGCCGGCGGCGGCACGGCGCACTCCGTGTCCGTGGACCGTCGTGTACAAGACCAACCTTGCCGACGGCACCACGGAGCGCCTCACTCCGCCGGGTAACCATCAGATCTGATCTGCTCTCCCATTATCATATATTCATATCATGGCGAGTGACTGATGTGATGCGTCTGCGCGCGTGCAGATCAATACGACTTGAACCCGGCCGTGTCGCCGTCCGGGCAGAGGGTGGCGGTGGCCAACTTCCGGTCCGGCGAGGTCGGCCGCCTCAAGACCGACATTGTGGTGATGAACGTGGACCGGGAGGCGCAGGGCGGGCTTGGGCGCACCATCCTCATCAAGGACGGCGGGTGGCCGACGTGGGGCAGCGACAACGTCATCTTCTTCCACCGAGGGGTCGACACCAAGGATAACACCCACTGGGGCGTGTACCGGTACGACCTCACCACCAAGGACACCGTCAAGGTGACCCCCGACAGCATCCAGGCCATGACTCCGGCGGCCATCGACGAGACCACGGTGGCCGTGGCCGTCGCCCGGGAGACCTCCGTGGACCGCACAAGGAAGGAGCAGTACCGCCACATCGAGATCTTTGAGGTCGGCAAGCCTGCCAGCCCGGTGGTGATCACCCATGGCACGACGCCGTTGGCAGACCACTACAGCCCGTTCGTGCTCGACGGCGGCAGCCGCGTGGGTTTCCACCGCTGCAGAACCGACGACGACAAGGTGAGTACTACCGCTGATCCCAAGAAGAAGCTGAGTAGCCCGGCGACGCACAAGGACGGCGGGCTGGCCGGCGTGTTCCCAAGCATCAGCAATGACGGCTCCAAGATCTGCTACGTGGACAACGAGTTCAGATCCGTGTGGGTCGCCGACGAAAAGGGGCCGCGACCAGTCCATTCGGTACGTCGTCAAATACACTTATATATTCTCTTGTCTTCTTGTTGGTTCATCCATCAAATATATCTACAACAATCGGTGTGTATGATATGAGCAGGTGAGGAACAAGATCAGAGTCTTGTCCACTACATGGAACCAAGACATGAGCAAGGACACCGTCTACTTCTGCGAGGGCACGGCCGACCACCTGCAGATCTGTGCCCTCGAAGGCGCCTCCGAGCTCCGGCCCAATGACCGGAACATGAGGCGCCTCACCAAGGGCAAGTTCAACGACGCCTTCCCCTCGAGCAACCCGGCCGGGACCAAGTTTGTGTTCCGGTCGACGCGCGACAGATCCGGTAGGCCGGAGGACGCCAAGTACAACAACCTCTACATCATGGAGGATGCGGAGGAAGGGGAGTGGGGTGAAGGCACGGTGACGCAACTCACCGATGGCCCCTGGACTGACAGCCACTGCAGCTGGTCGCCCAGGGGTGACTGGATCGTCTTCTCCTCCTCCCGCGACAGGGACACCCTCGACCCCACCGGCTGCTTCTCCATCTTCCTCGTCCTAGCCACTGACCCCAAGGTGCTGGTGCGGGTCATGTCCCTGCCTGGCCACGTCTGCCACCCCATCTTCAACCCGGACATGGACAACCTCGTGGTCACTTCCGACATCGCCGTAGTCTCCGCCGACCCGGTGTCTCTGCCTATCTTCATTGCCTCTGGCAGGCCCTATGGTGACATGTTCTCCATCAAACTCCGTGACACAACGGACATCAACAAGAACAAGGACATTGTGGAGTTCCACCGCATCACACACACACGCTACGAGTACTCAAAGCCCACATGGACCATTTATTTCGGTGATGACCCCAACGACAAGTGGCCAACCAATAGCGGTGTGGCTACGGCCCCGTACGCACCGCCTCTTTCAATGCATTGGTGCTTAGGTGAGGTGCTAAGTGCACTAACCATCTTAGCAACTAATCTCCCCAATGCATAGGCAGCTAAGCTGCTTTCATTTTGTTTAGCAACTAGACTCTTTATGCATTGGTTGATAGGCATTTTACGTAGGTCCACACGCTTGACATTGTTTCTTCTTCGGATCACCAAAGTGCTCTCATCGCTTCTTAGCACCTATACATGGTGAAGCACTGAAGGGCACTCTCCATGTTACCCCATATACAGGAGTACTACCACTACTGTCCTTTTCTGTTTTCCATAAATAAAGGGGTGTTATTTCAATATTTTTTTAACGGAGGGTTTTAATTCAGTGTTGACCAACAACAAACATATATGAGTCATACCTATTAGGAAACACCTGTTAGGAAACCAACTCCACCTATGGGGGGTTGAGCCGGCTCTTTAGCCTAATATAAGAAGGTACGCAACGTTTCACACCGGCGGACCGGTGGAAGCTTCGGCCGGTCCAATCCACGCGCGCACGCGCGACCCACCCGCGAGCAACCACGTGGCGTGATGGCCCGCTCTTATCCCCTTCTCTCGTATTTTTTTTCTTCGAGCTCGCGCGCCTCCGCCTGCACATCCTCCTCACCATGGCCAGCCTCTATTCTTCTTCCTCACAGCGTCCCTCCACGCCATGGCCATGCGCCAGCTACCCCCTCGTCCTCATGGCGCACTCCTAGGTCCCCAACTCCCTGGCCGTGCTACTATGGTCATTGGCGCGTGCGGTCCCCAACTCCCTGGCCGTGCTACTATGGTCATTGGCGCGTGCGGTCCCCAACTCCCTGGCCGTGCTACTATGGTCATTGGCGCATGCTACAACCGGCAGCGGAAAAAGCTACAACCGTTTGATTCAAAAGCTTCAACCCGCGGTATATCAAGCTGCAACCGGATACCACGCACAGAAAAAAGCTACAATCGTTCATACAAAAGCTTCAACTGTAGTTTGAAAAAGCTTCAACCAGCGACGGCTGGAGGTGGAAGAAGATGACAACACGCTGCAGTTTTGCTACATGCTTCAACTGGCATAGATTTTGCTACAACCGGCATATCATTTTGCTACAGCTAGGGTCACGTTTTGCTACAACACACAGCCGGCATCGTGGTTTTGCTACAACTAGCATCGCTTTTTGCTACAACCGGCATAATGTTTTGCTACATCCAGCACGGCCGAGTTGCGACCCGCGACGGCGACGACAACTTTTTTGTTGCAACTGTCGTAGGTATTTGCTACATCCGACAATGGGTTTTGTTACATCCGTTCATTGATGAAAATGTTCCTACCTGCAACGGCGAGCTACAACCAGCGAAAACGGTGACGTTTCTTTTTTGCTGCAACCATGTCTCCATTTTGCTACGACAAACAACGAAAAATGCTACAACGGGCAATTCTATTTGTTGGAACCAGTCAATCGCCAACGAGGCGGAGCTGCATCCATGGCATGCGCGGGCGGCGAGGGCGGGATCCATCCATGGCGAGCGTGGGCGGCGAAGCTGCATCCATGGTGAGCGTAGATCTCTGATGAGCGCGGGCGGCGGAGCTGCATCCGTGGCGAGCGCGGATCTGGGACAAGCGCGGACGGCCGGCGAGGACGCCCACCGGCGACGAGGAACGCCGCGGTGGTGCTTCAAGCTTGGTTGTTTTCTCGCGAGGATATGGCGTGGTGTCGCCGGTGCTCGGGCCGTTGCAATTTTTTTTTTTGAAAAATTGACTCAGGAGGAGGACAAAGCGAGGGACAGATCTGACGGTCTAATCGCTGCATCAGGCGGCCAGGGCTGGACCGGCCCAACTGTTGGGCCGGTGCGCCGGCGCCTAGCGTCGCCCATTGTCTTAATCCCAAGAAAATCATCTCTATACTCACATACACTCACCTCTATGAACTTAAAAAAAAAAGAGAAGATCATCTCTATAAATAGAGCACCACCCTAGCTGCATACGTATATCATGTATCTTGTCTCCTTTACTTTTGTGCATTTTGTGTGTTGATCATCTTGGGCAGCACGACTTCCTACCGGTTACTCAACAATATGAAATTAGTATACACCGAAACTGGAAATTTTCAGAAAATACTTATACTAACTAGGGTGTCCTACACCAATGCATACCCCACTAGGAGGTGGTATATAAATTGGATGTAAATTTGGATGTATATTACAGAAAGTTCATCATGCATTGAATTTTTTTCACTGTATACAAAAAATGTTCACAATATATTAAAAATATGTGTAGTGAGTATTTTGAAAAATGTTCACCGTATAAAGAAAAAATGTTCATAGTAAAAAACTAAAAAAAAGGAAGAGTGAAAAAAAAACAAACCTTAAAGGAAAAAAATAAAAACAAAAGAGAAAACCAATAACACGAACCAAAAACCGCAACAGAAAAGAAAACAAGAAAAATGTAGTGAGCGAACGAAAGCAATGCGCGCGCAAAGAACCAGCCCACTCAACTTGCTCGCCAAAACCCAAAACCCTACCCGCTCGCTCGCCTAAATGGCGTAGCCTCCGATGCCTTGAGACATCAACTAGAAATTACAAGAAGGTTTTGCCAACCCTATTTGGGCAGCGGCCCAATTGCTAAACGCACGAGCTACTCTGCGGCTTGGCTCCTGAAGTTCCAAATAGGCACAACAAATCCTATTCCTACCATAGGTTGGGGAATAGCAATCAAACGCGTACCCTCCCGCGCGCCTCGTCCCCTTTATGGATAGGCCCATTTTGTTTTACCCACAGGAGCGGTTTTTCTTTTCTTTTTTTTTCCTCTCTTTTTTCTTCTGGTTTTTTTTCTTTCTCTTGTTTTACTTTATTCTATTATATGTTTTCCTTTCTTCTTTACTACATATTTTCTTTGCTTATTCTGTTTCTTTCCTAAAATCAGTGAACTCGTGAAGTTTTTTCAAATTCGTGATTTGTTGTGACTATCATGCACATTGATTGAAATCTGCAAACAATTTTATGTTTCATCAATTGTTTTAAATACGTGACAATGTTTTCCGAATTTGAGTTTTTTAAAAAAATTCATGAACATTTTTTGAATTTATGACCAATTTTGACATCATGTTTTCAAAATCACAAACAAATTGAAATTATTAACTTTTTTCCAAAATTGCGAGTTTTTCATATTCACAAATAATTTTTTGAATTGATGAACATTTTTTTATTCGTGAAGAATTCTTAAATTCACCAAAAAATGTATTGTAGAGCATATATTTGAATCCGGTACATTTGTTTTTGAATATGGGATTCATGAACATTTTTAGAAGTAAAAAAAGTAAGAAGAAACGAATAAAACAAGGCGCTCCGCACCGCAGTTAGGGCGGCCCAAAGCATGCGCACGGAAGGGGGGGGGGGGGGTGCATGATTCCTCGCTTTCCACTGCTCGAAGCCAGGAGTAGGAGCTTCCAATAAGCATTCCATTGCAACCATCCTCCTAACCTAGTGCCAAGACGAAGTAGGAAAATTGTTCAAGAGGTGGCCTATGAAGAGAAGCAAACATTACAAGCTATCTGGTGCAAGAAGTTTTGGCCAACGACTTGGGGCATCTCTAACGCAGGTTACCATGAGAAGGGTGGAGACTATCCAACAAGAGTCACCAATTAAAAGTGGACATAAAAATTTCAGAATAAATTGAAAATAGAAAAAGAACCCTAAAAGCAACTAAATATCCTACTCTACTCCCCCATCGAAGGCGAGTTCGATGGACCCCGTGATGGACATTCCGGCCTCGTTGTTGTTGACGGCCAATGAGAACGAGGTGGAGCTAGCGACAGGTTCCTCTTTGGCATTGTCGTCGTGCTGCTCCGACATTTCGTCATCAGTCTCCAGCCCCTCAAAGAGGCTGTTGCGCTCAATCTTGTTGATGCGAAATTGCCAACGCTCATGGCAAATGGTGCGGGCGCTATGCGTGGACGCAAAGACCACCCAATAGACGTCGACGATGCTCAAGTCCACCGGAGCCATTGTCATGACGGTAGTGTCGGACGTGCGTTCCACCTCCTCTGCCTGCAGTAGTCTGACCCCGGATAGCCGTCGAGCATGGAGGGCCACACCATCTCCGCGAGTGCTCCTTCCTTCAACTTCGGCGCGTCCTTGTCTGTGACCTCTACCGTAGCCATGGGGACGCCCTCCGCCTCTCCTCCATCTCCTCCTCTTCTAAGCTCAGCTCCGGAGAGCTTGGAGTTGGGCCACCTCAATGCGGCTCTGGCGCCGGGTGTCCGCGGCGTGAACCTCGACCACGATTTCAGCGCATAGCCCCGGCGAGAGCTGCTTTTCCAGCATGAATGAGCGGTTCTTGCCATTGCTACGGTGGACAACGGACGAGGATGTGAAGGGTGCTTGGATGGTGGATCGGACGGTGGAAGAAGGTGTTCGGATGTGTAGGATTTTGGGGCATGGCCGGCCGGCTTTAAATACTCCAGGCCCGCGTAGCGGCGATGGTTGAATGCCGGCAACTCGAAGGTAGGCATCATGGGCTTTCTGCTAGTGTGAATGCAGAGTAGGTGGACGACCGATAAGCCGAGAGTCACGTTCGCTGAATGCGTGGAGAATTTTAGAATGGACACCGTGGGAGAGGGTTTTTGGGTGGGTCCGTGTTGACGGAGTTGACATGGCGGACGTTCGGACTCCCCCAAAAGCTCCCCTGGTTTGATGCCGGATTATGGGATTTCGTATTTTCGCACCATCCAAGGACACTTTTGGTGAGCTACATTGGATGGCTAAAGTGTCCGGACCGTCTGGCCCGAACATTTGCGGGAGAATAGATGATGCCTTTGGAGCCTTGCTCCTTGTTCATTTGTAAATCTGAACTGAACCGAATATCGTTACAAAAATCAATTGGCGAATCAAGAAACCCAATATAACAGACTCATAAATCATAACCCAATAGCAACCTAATTAAGAGATACTCGCCCTCAAGGAAGATTGTAGGTCATTTAATTTCGCTGATCAAGGAAGCGCTTGATCACGGTGAGCAGTTGGTCTGACGCCGGAGAGAAGGGTTTGGTTGCAAAGAAGGCGTGCTCCTGCCCAGGGAACACGGCCAGCTCTACGTCCTTCCCCATCGCCTTGAGCCGGTCGGCGTACTCGATGTCCTTGTCCCTCACCATGTCGCGCTCCGCGGCCACCACGAGCATGCGCCCGACGTCGGCCGTCTCCAAGCTCGGGCTGGCCGGGCCGAACGGGTTAACCAGCGGGTCGTCCTTGTTCGACCCCACCGGCATCATGAGGCGGAAATACTTGTCGGACAGCTTGAGGCTGAGGAAGGCGGTGTCCGGCGTCTCCAGCTCCGACTGGGTTGCCGTCTCCGACAAGAAGGGCGGCATAAGCAGGATGCAGCCGGCGATCTTTACCATGGGGTGTGGGCGGAGTAGCAGGTGGTGCACCAGGGTGGCGCCGGAGGACTGGCCGCCGAGGAAGATGCAGGCGTCCTCGGCCAGCCACGGGTCGGACCGAGAGGAGATGCGGGTGGCGAGCCAACGGAGCGCGGTGGCCGAGTCCTCCACGGCGGCGGGGAGAGGGTGCTCGGGGGCGAGGCGGTAGTCGAAGGAGAGCACGACGGCGGGCAGCTCGCAGGCGAGGCGGAGGCAGCAGGCGTGGTTCTTTGGCCAGGAGTAGGAGCCGAAGACGAAGCCCCCGCCGTGGAAGTAGACGAGAACCGGCAACTTGGTGTTGGCTTCGCCGAGTTGTGGCCTGTAGATGCGCACGCCGAGGTTGTATTCGGCGTCGTACACGGCGTCCTTCCACTCGACGCGGCCGTCGTCGTAGTCGTCCCCGGCCGGGAACGGCGGCGGCGCGGAGCGGATCACGGTGCCGTCGCTGAGCAGCTTCATGACGCCAAGGCAGTCCTCGACCACGTAGGGGATGGCCTTGCCCTTGGCCTTCCCATTGGCGGTGTCGCCTACTGGTTCAGGTTCACGGGAGAGGACGGTGGTGGACGGCATGGCCAACGGAGAGGTGATCGACGGACTTGGCTGTGGCTGTGGCTTTGCTTGCTTCTTCAACAGGTGAACGCATTCTTCTTTTATGGGTGCATCGAATGCAGCAACATGTGATCATCAATAATATGTACAGTAGTAATCACCAACAGGGATAGCACATGACGTTTCTGCCCCGCGGGTCAACCGTAACCAAGGGCCATTTTGGTCATTTTTGTTATTTTGACCTGGACTTGTTTTTTTGACCAAGCTACATAGCCGGAGGTCCTGATATTTATGCTAAAAATAACATGTCCAACTGCATTATTGTGCACTAACTCCAGTTGGCCGATCGAGTTGCTAAACAAATAAAAATGAGAATCACTTACTGCTGGCCATAGTGGGGTAACATAAGTAGTATCATGTACTTGAAACTCACAAACATGCTTATGTAGCAGACAATTAAATAAGAGAGATGGTTAGGTAGATACCGTAACATAATAAATGTGATGCTACTATGTGTCATCCATGTCAATAAATAAGACCACCTATGATACTAATCTATGATACTATGCACTATAGAGGTAGTAACATAGACTAGTAACATATGCATGTTATTAGTCTAAGTTACTCCTCACTATGACCAGTCTGATACTATGCACTATGGATATAGTATCATACGCTAGTATCATATGCATGATACAGTTATATGATACTCCCCATTATAGCTAGCTTTAGATACTATTATTTCGGGGTTGTTTCTTAAAATGCTTTATTTGAGAATTGAGATCATTTTGAACAAAAAACCCGCACTATTTCGAATGTTCCTAAGGGCATCTTCAAAGCGGATCCGTAAACCTCCTGCAACCGTACGGACTCGCTATCCGGACCGTGGAAGCCATCCAACGCGGCCTTGTATTGGTCTGCGGAGCGGTCTAGACGCGATTTTCCGCAAACCGGAGACAAAAGTGGGGTAGGTTCGCGGGAGTCCGGACCGATCCCAAGCCCTCTTTTGAACGCTCTGGCTCATAAAAGAAACATCCGCCTGTCCCGCACTTTCCATCCCACGCCTCGCGCCGCTTGCCGCGCCGCATCCATGCTGCCCCAGAGCATGCAGCGATCGACATTGATACCGTGATTTGACTGGACGGGAAGGCAGCGCAGACGGAAGCGACCTCCCGAGCGTCGCTGCCACTTCAATGCAGACACAGCGTCCCGAGAAACCAACTTCGGTCGCCGCCGCATTGAATCTGGCGTTGACCGCCCCTCCGCCTGCCCTGGCCATGGCTATTTAAGCCACACTCCTGCATCGTCCAGATCCGCACCCTCCAAAGCACCGCACCGTCCTCCTTCCCCTTCTCGAGCCAACGACAATGCTGAAGTCCTGGTTCTCCGTGCCGGCAGGCGGCACCAGTGGAAGTTCGTCGTCAGGTGGATCATGGTGGCGGCGCCCTCGCTCACCTGGACCATCCGCATCCACGGCAGCGGGCTCCTCTGAAGACGAATTTCTTTGAGAATCTCAAAATCAACTGACCCAATTGCTAAAGTCAGTTGATTAACATTTAGCTAATGTGAACAGATAAAATGAACCTTTCCTGTCCAGCACTCGTACGATAAGAGACTTACATAGATAATTCAGTTTATGGGCAATATTACTTGTCGCTCAATGCTCTAGTGTGCTGATCTTTGGGGCCTTAACACGATGACTTCTTGACTGTCTAATACAATATGGTTTGCCCGCCTCTGGTGAGGGAGGCGCGATAACGACAGCGCGCCTTCGACTTGCTCCAGTGCTGGTAGTCTTCGCTAGATGGTCCATAGATCTGGTTGTAATTTTTATTATCTACTACCTCCGTCCAGGTTTATTGATCCTCCTAGTATTTTTTTTGCCAAATTTTGACAATATAATTAACTAAAATAATAATAATGCATGACACGAAAAACTATATCGTTGGATTCATCTTTGAGTATACTTTTTTAGTGATATTATTTCTGGTTACATGCATTAACATTTTGTTAGTTAAATCTAAGGTCAAAATTTAGCACAAAATATGAAGGGGGCTAATAAACCGGGACAGAGATAGTATTGTGTTCTTTGTACTGTCATGATTGATGAATAGATTAGTTGAAGGCAGTTTCTAGCATATTTGTAAATCACAGTTTTACTTCTAAAACTATTTGTTCTTACACTGCTTGCTCTATTTACAACTTTTTGCCACGAATTGCCCCCTAATTTTAATACGCTAGGGTATTTTGTTACTCCCTCTAATCCTAATTAATTGACGCAACCCCTACAGAATGAGATTGTATAGAGGCTGCATCAATTAATTTGAATCGGTGGGCGTTTTTTTATTGCTGTCTTTTTCATACTTAATGATTGAATCTGAACAAGTACATGGTGCGACAGCTCAAATTACTGTTGATCGATTCATTGCTGGTATAATAGTAACTCGTATGCTTGTTCCAAATTTATTGATGTCCATTGGGGTAAACGGTCCCCAGGGGTTACCAAGGAGAGAGGTGCGTCAACCCTGGAGTGGCGAGCACGAGGACTCTGAACATAGTTCAGTGGGGTACTAGAAAAAACATATGGTTCAGTGGGCACACGGCAGTTGCGTCTTTCAATCTGTGCTAAACCTTACTTCAAATTTATACATATGAATAACGGATGTAAGATGTCTGCTGCAAAGTTGCCAAGAAAGGATGTGTGCTGCAAAAAAAGGCCTTCTTGCATGATTTTTTTTTTCTTGCATGACTTGGTAACGCCAACTTTCCACATCTTCAAATAAACTGACTTGGTCGTTCAAACTTGCACTTGTAGAAAACAGGCTTCGGTTGAGGCCAGGATAAAGGCATTAATCCCGGTTCACTCACGAACCGGGACCAAAGGATGCATCGGTCCGGGTTCGTGAGGCCAGGGCGCCGGCCGGGCCTCGGGGTCCATTGGTCCCGATGCATCTGACCACTTTGGTCCTGGTTGCAGACATGGACCGGGACCAATGGACCTCGCTCCTGGCCCAGCACCTTTAGTCTCGGTTGATGGCTGGAACCGGGACCAAAGACTGCCACGAGGGACGATGACGACGACGACGACGACACCGACGCAGACGGCGGTGCGGCAGGGCAGGGCGGCCACGTGTACGAGGTGGTTGTCCGGTAAATGGTTTAGTTTTTTTAGTTAAACGGTCGAAATATTGATCTTTTATGTAAATTATATCCAAACTTGAATGAAAACTATCCGGTTTTGCAGGAATTACATCCGGTTGGTTTGAGTTGTTGTGAAAAAAAAATATGCGGGTAGCGTTGGATACTGTCACCCGCATCCGTGTCCATGGACTGGCCCCCTTTGTCCGCGGACGGATGTGTAAGCTTTTTTGCGGGTTGTCGTTGGAGATGCCCTAAGAGTCTGTCTTCATAAATTATGCAGTTTCTTTTTTAGGGAAAATTATGCATTTTCTATGACTTCCAGAATGTATATTGCATGTACTGGTTATGTGGTTCTTTCCAATAAAAGTATTGTGATTTTGATCGAACATATTCAGTAGTACTACATACCAAATGGATCATCAGTGGTCCACACATCGAGCATACAGGGTGAAGAGGAAGTATCCATTGCCACAAGAATTTAAGTGCAACCATGGTTTTTTTTTTGCAATCACGTTAGCTATTAATGTTACCCATGCTTTAGAACCATACAAATTGTCATTGAACATTCCATATGACGTGAACATCCACTTAGGGATAGATGCCGCCCTCAGGTATTGGTGACCTATGATTGTCCTCTATGAAATTAAGAAGAGACCGACTTCAGGTGAGGGCAAATAAGCTTTGTTTTCTCTTTGATATGATGGTGGCAGAATATTACTCGTCATTTTTTATGGCCTACACGAGTACAAAAAAAGGCAACTTAATAGTATGGATTTCGAGGAACAAATACCAGTTAGCGTGAGCGCGTAAACAAACCATTTCAAATAAGAAAATGCATTAATCCCAAGGCCAACCACTTTGCTGTGACAATATTGGGATGCCAATGATAATGCTATACCAATTGGCAAGCCAGAAATGCTAAGAATCGGTTGGACCTAGATTTTGTTTCCATTCTTAGAGAATATAATGATTCAATCTGAACTAGTACATGGCGCGACAGTTCACACACGTCGTCAGTATTGACAAATTATTGTTGATCGGTTCGTTGTTGGTATATATAAGTCGTATGCTTGTTGCAAATTTGATGACCGATGACCGTCATTGCCTCATTGGTGTAAACGCCCCCCATGCATGTGCGTTAACCCTGGAGTGGCGAGTGCGAGGACTTTGAACCAAGTTCAGTGGGCACACGGCAGTTGAGTCTTTCAATCTGGGCTAAACCTTGCTTCAAATTTATACACATATGAATAATGGATGTAAGATGTCTGCTTCAAAGTCACCAAGAAAGGATGTTAGCTTGTATCATGGCTTGCATACCAGATTGTATTTAAACGATGAGGAGAGCGTTGCAGAATGCATGAAGGGATTTCATGATCCGAGAGGATCTTATTGCTGATGAATTTATCTCTGCTGGAAGGGTGGTTCCTTGCGTTGAGGGAAGCACTGATGAAAGGCACGCACATCAATAAGCCGACGACAACAAAGGCAAGCAAGCAAGCAGTGGCAAAGTGCAGACTACGGAGAAATAGGAACCAATAAATCAGGACGGAGGTAGTAATCACCGATAGGATAGCACGTGACATTTCTGCCCTGCTGGTCAACCGCAACCAAGGGCCATTTTGGTCATTTTGTTGTGTTTGACGTGGACTTGTTTTTATGACCAAGCTAGACAGGCTGAGGTCCTGATATTTATGCTAAACATAACGTGTCCAACTGCATTATTGTGTAAGTTCCAGTTGGCTGAGTTAGCTGCCGCTAAACAAATACAAAAATGTATATTAACATATTATGCACAGATAGGTCGTCGATTGCACATCTGGGACCGCGTCGACTATATTTTCATAAATTAACCGGTTACTGATGTTAAATTTTCACATGGTAAAAACCAGTGGCTATAGCATGTCTATTGGAAATCCGAACACCCTAGACTTGATGGAAGCTCTTTTTAGATATTTCTGAGTTATTTCTTAAATGCTTTATTTGAGACCACGTGGACAGAAACGGCTGCCATTTTTCAAATGTTCCTAAAAGCCTGCCTTCATACATTATGTTCTACGACTTACACAGTGCATATTCTGTTGGACAGTGGTTAAGTGCTTCTTTCCAATAACAATATCGTGATTTGATCGCACATATTCAGTAGTAACATACCAGTGGCTCATCAATGGTCTATACATGGAGCATACAGGGCGAAGAGGAAGTATCCATTGCCACAAGAATTTAAGTGCAACCAAATATTTTTTTTCCAACCACGTTAGCCATACAAATTGCCACTGAACATTCCATATGATGGTGGCAGAATATTACTCGTCATTTTTTTATCAAGTCATCGAATTCGTTGTCTTAGTATCTCATTTACCAAGTTATAACTAGTATTTGTCCTTTTCACAATATGTTCAAAGCAAACCGTTCATCTTCTGTAGCTGTCTAGTCCGTCACATGTATGGTGAGAAAAAGCAGATTCGTGCACGCACATGCCCAATTGGGGTGGACGGGACTTCGATGGAGAGTTTTGAATCGCGCGTGCCGTTGGGGACGTCCCTGGGCGACGCGGGCGGCGGCTTCGTTCTCCCCAGCGATCTCGCCGCGGCTGAAGCGTGGGTGCAGGTGCGGCGGGGCCCCAGCGGCGCCCCGGCGACCCCTGCTCTGGTGTGCCCCTCGGGGTCGGGGTGGGCGGCATGTGGTGGCCGTTTCTGGGCACTGGCGGAGGACGAGTCCGACGAGGAGGACGGGTCCTCTTCGCCGCGGTTGGCTCCCCCTCCGGCGGGGGCGACGCTTGGCAATTTCGTGCAGGTGGCGGTGGCGGCCGGCGTCGATCGGAGAGACCGTCGCAGCCGCTTCGCTCCGGGTGGCAGTGGCTCGCGTGCTACGACGGTGCGGTGCTGGTGTCCGCCCGCGCCCTCGGAGCCACGCCCGCGGGTGGCATGCGCTCCCTCGCCGTCCACAGCCTGGGCGGCCACGACGACGGCAACGGCGAGGTGGCCTCCGCTCCACTCGTGCCCGCTCCGGCGTCGGTGGCGGGCGGCGGCACGGGTGGCGGAGGCGGCCGACGCGCTAGGGTTGCCGCTGTCGTGTGCTGCGCCTGCCCTGGGCCTGGTTGCGCTTGTTGGGCCTGGGCCGGCCTCGGGCTGTCTTGGGGCCCAATCGCTTCCTGGGGTGGGGCCCTCTGTGGCTGTGGAGGGGCAATTGGGCGCTGGTGCTGGGCCTGGCCCAGCCGTGCCCGGTGCCACTCGGCCTGGCCAGGGAGGGGCCCGTGAGCCTGGGCCGCGATGCTATATATGGCTGCGCAGGGGCGTGCGTGACCCCTCGCTAGGGTTTCCGGCTTGCCCCAGTGAGGTGCGGCGCTTTGGTCGTTTTGCCAGATTTCTTTCCCCCCTTCCTCCTCCTCCACCTCTCACCCGCTCCTTCGCCACGGTGACAACCATGGGAGACAGGCGTGCGGTGAAGAGGCCGCTGGATCCTCCGATCCCCGGCGAGGAGCGGCGGCGTGAGAAGGCGTTGCGGGAGCAGGCGAAGCGTGATTAGCGGGCTAGGGCGACGGGCCGGGAAGATTGTGGCGGTGGTTTTGACCAAGGTCAAGGTGGTGGCTATGGCCAGGGCTATGGAGGTAGCCATGGCCAAAGCTTCACATCTGGATCCCACGGGCGCGAGGGGGATTGGGGTCCTCCTCCCCCTTGGTGGGGTCAGCAAGAGCGGAAGAAGAAGCGCAAGCATTGGTCGCGGTGGCGCGAACTGGAGCGCAAGCCACAGGAGCACCCCCTTTGCGGTGGGGGCCATGGGGATCCGTCGGCCAAGAAGTCGCGATCGTTGGCTGTTCCGCTGGCGGTGGTGCTGCCGGAGGCGCCGCGCCCATCCCGGTCGAAGAAGAGGGTGGGGAATGCTTCAAGTGCGGCCGGACTGGGCATTTCCAGGCCAAGTGCACCTCCCCCCCCCCTCTGCGTGATCTATAAGCAGGAGGGTCACGCCTCGGCCTTCTGCTCCTCGAGGGGCAAGCATCTGCACCTCCAGATCATGGGTAGTGCCATCCCCGGCAAAGGCTTCTTCTGCTTGGAGTTCGAGGAAGAAGAGGAGGTGGAGGGTGCCGATCTTGAGGCTGCTAATGGTGCTATCTTGTCGGCGGAGCCAGGGAGGCTCTCGCTGCGCGTGCTCAAGCAGGAACTGAAGCACATGGTGGCTGGTGAATGGGACTGGCAGATTTCTCAAGTGGGTGATGATGATTTTGCGGTGGTTTTTCCTTCTGCGGATCTGCTGCACATGGCCAAATCCAGTGGAAAGCTCTTCCCCTCCATCAATGACATTACAGTGCAGGTGCGTGACGCTATCCAGGAAACATTTGTGCCTCTTGCCATGCCGGAGGTGTGGCTCCGCCTCCATGGCATCCCTAAGAAGCACCGTCGTGTTGACAGTATGATGGAAGGGCTCAAGATGCTGGGCAGGCCTATTGTGGTGGACGAGCTATCCCTAATCCGGATGGGACCGGTGAGGATGAAGTTTGGTTGCAAAGCCCCGGACAAGCTGAATGGTTTCTTGCAAGTATGGTTTAACCATGAGGGCTATGACATCAAGGTTGAGGTGGAAAGACTCCCGAAGCGCACTGGAGACAGGCCGATTGCACCAGGTTCTGACAAGGCTCCACCCTGTCCTAGCGACAAGCATGCTGGCCAGCCTGGTTCGAGGACCGGGGGGGGGGGGGGGCGACGGGCCAACAGCAGGCTGCCTCCGAGGCTCAAGGAGGGCAGGGCGTCGCCAATGGTGGCCAACCTAAGGATGTGGAGATGGCCTGCCGTGAGGAGGAGCATGAGGATAGTATGCCAGATACGTCGATCAACACGGAGACATGGAATCAGCTGGGCCTCAAAGATCTCGCTCTTGATGAGGACAAAGAAGATGTGGAGCCTGGGGCGCTTGCGATTGCAGACACGGCTAGGAGTAGTCCGACACCGTCCCGCGCTCTGATGGGGGCCTTCAACCAGGTTGGTCCTAAGGCGTTGGCTGGCGTTGGCTGTATGCCTTTGGGCGCCCCGGCCTCCCCCAGCATGTTTGGCTCTGACACGGGTGTGGTGCTCAACGAGCCTACCATGCACACCCTGCTGTCAAGTCGCCGCAGCTCGGGGGGCTCTGGGCGTGCCTCCAAGAAGATGGCTAGGCGGAAGCCTACGGACAACCACACAGTTCTATCCCTTCCCTCGCCTAACGCGTCGGTGTGCGTGGACTTGCAGGCCGCTCTGGGTTCTACGGGCACGTCAGCCAAGGCACGACGCTCTCGGGCATCCCCGCTCTCCCAGCGTGCCCCTAGTGCCTGTGCCAAGGCCAAGTTGGGCGATCTGTCTTCCATGGAGAGCGCGCAACTACGTCTAGCGGAGAAGAATATTGAGACCTCAGGTAATCCCCCCTCCTTTAAGATTCTGAATGCCTTTACAGACCCTGAACTTGTCTCGATTCTAGACGACAGCGGTTTTAAAGTAGGTGCGGAGAGTGGTGAGCTTGTTTCTCTTAGTCGTGCTCGCTAGGATGCCCAAGCGGCTCTAGCTGAGGCAGCTGCGTTGGCAACGGCCAGGGAGGCCTCCGCCACGGCACTGTCTGTGCCCGGCCATGTTGGGACTGTTGTGGTGTCGGACAGGGTTGTTGAAACCAGGGAGGTTGAGGCAACCCCCTCGACGAGCCGTTCCCCGTATAAAAAACGTATGGCAAAACCAGTGACATCCAGAGGGGTGCGCCTTCGCAATCGTATTATTTGATGCGCTATCTTTCTAGTACATTAGGGGCTGCGGCCATTCGGGTCGTCGCACCCAGTTAAAAGAATACATCGCCCGAGAACGTATTCACGTCATCGCGTTGCAAAAAATGATTAAAGCCGATTTTACTTATAGCGACCTGGCGGCCTACGATCCTCTTCACCGTTTTGTGTGGGGCCAGGTTCCCTCTTGTGGCCACTCGGGCGGTCTTCTTCTGGGATGTAACATTGATGTATATGATGTTGTAAGCTGGGACGCGGGCTCGTTTTTCATTTCTGTCACGATCAAACACATATTTTCCTTTGCTTCCTGGGCGATTGTGTGTGTCTACGTCCTGGCTCATCACTCTCGCGCGGCTGATTTCTTGGGTGAAATCCAATGCTTGGTTGGGGCCAAGCAAGCTGCCAACATTCCCATTGTCCTTGGGGGCGATTTTAAGCTTATTCACTCGGGAGCGGATAAGAACAACCACAATATCGACTGGCCTAGAGTTACCATGTTCAATAAGACCATTGCGGCCTGTGCATTGTGGGAGATTGCTAGGACTGGCGCTAAATTTACGTGGACCAACAAGCAACTCTCCCTGGTGCATAGCGTTGTTGATCGTGTCTTTATGACTTTCGATTGGGAAGTGCTCTTTCCCAAGTGTACGTTGGTGGCGGAAACGCGCATTGGGTCGGATCATGTGCCGCTGATCCTGACCACTGGGGAGGACCGGATCAAGCGTAGCCCTCCTTTCTACTTTGAAACAGGGTGGTTCGAGGTTGAAGGCTTCGGACCCATGCTCATTGCACGCTGGGAGCTAGCAAGGGCTGCGGTCGGCCGCTCCAGGGGTCCGCTTGACACTTGGATTTCGGCGGCCGGTACCCTCCATGGTTTCCTCAGTGGGTGGGGTACAAACCATGGGAGTGAAGCTAAACGAGCTAGGGAAGCTATTATCGAAGAAATTAAATCCCTAGATGCCCAGGCTGATGCAAGGCCCTTCTCGGAAGCTGAATGGGCTAATCGTTATGCCCCCGATAACCAAGTGCTTGCTATCCTTAGGGAAGAGGAGGAATATTGGCGCCGTAGGGGCGGCGTCAAGTGGATTACCAAGGGCAACGCGAATACGAGATATTTCCTCGCCTTTGCCAACGGCCGTAAACGGAAGTGCACGATCCCGAGACTTCAATCCGAGCACGGGATGTTGGTTAGTCAGGCCAAGATTCCGGCTCACATCTATGGTTTCTTCCTTAACTTGTTGGGAACAGCGGAGGAGAAGCCCTTGCAACTTCGTGGTGATTTTTGGGGAGAAGATGCCCGAGTGTCGCAAGCCGAGATCGATTCCTTGGCCCTGTCTTTCTCCACGGAGGAGATTGACAAAGCGGTCGGAGCAATGAAGATAGACATAGTGCCTGGCCCGTATGGTTGGCCGGTCGCTTTCTTTCGCCGCTTCTGGCCTGCGCTTAAAGATATTTTTTACGAGATTATTAATGGCTTCGCGTTAGGTATGGTAGACGTCTCGCGCCTCAACTTCGATGTCATGGGCCTCATTCCCAAAGTTAAAGGGGCCGACACTATTAAGCTGTACCGTTCCATCACCCTTATTAACGTGTCTTTCAAGATTTATTCAAAGGCTTATGCGACTAGACTTGCCCTGGTAGTGCAGCGCGTTATCGACCGTAGTCAGTTTGGCTTCCTCAAAGGCTGCAACATTCTCAAAGGGCCGGTAGTGCTGCAGGAGATTGTCCACGAGCTTAAACGCACTCGGAAGCCGGCCATGCTACTTAAGCTCGACTTTGAGAAAGCTTACGATCGCGTGAACTGGGAGTTCATTCGCGAGGTCCTCATTCGGAAGGGATTCGAATCAGATTTTGTTCACCGTATCATGCATCTGGTCTCAGGAGGCCAGACTTCTGTGTCAATCAACGGAGAGGTTGGGAACTTCTTTCGCAACAAACAAGGCCTCAGGCAGGGAGATCCTTCCTCACCTCTGATCTTTAACTTTGTTGCGGACGCCCTTTCAGCCATGGTTCACAAGGCTAAGGACGCCTGTCACATCCACGGAGTTGTTCCCCACCTAATCCCGGGTGGGCTCACACATCTTCAATATGCGGACGACACCTTGCTGCTCTTCGAGCCTGACGACCATAGTGTAGCGTCGATCAAACTTATTCTCCTTGCGTTCAAGATCATCTCAGGTCTTAAGATAAATTTCCTCAAGAGCGAGGTGATTGCCATTGGGATGGACCCTCTCCTCGCTGTCCGTATCGCCAACCTGCTTAATTTCAAGCTAGGGAGCTTCCCAATTAAGTACTTGGGCCTCCCTATCTCGGATAAGCATATTTATATCCTTGAATGGGAACCTTTGTACGGCAAGGTGGCGAACCAGGATAGCCCTTGGCGCGGCCATTTCCTTTCCTCGGCGGCCAGGTTGATCCTGACTAACTCTATCCTGTCTTCTCTTCCTCTATTCACAATGGGCATGTTCTTGCTGGCTGATGGGGTTCACGCCAAGCATGACACTCCCTGGTCCAAGTTCTTTTGGGAAGGAACTGGGATAAAAAAGAAGTACCTCTTGATCAAAAGGGCTGCGCTATGCCGTCCAAAGAAATTTGGTGGCCTTGGGATTCTTAACTACAAACTCATGAACGTTGCGCTCCTCACCAAGTGGATTTGGAAACTCTCTCAAAATGAGCAAGGGCTTTGGGCGGACATTCTTCGCGCCAAATACTTCCCTGATGGGAATTTCCTCACCTCCAAAGCAAAAGGGTCACCTTTCTGGAATGGGACCCAGAAAGTTATGCCAGCCTTCACGTTAGGTGCCAAGTTCAGCGTTAATAACAGCACCTCTACGCGTTTTTGGCTCGACCATTGGCTTGGTTCGGAACCTCTGTGGAGGAGCCATTTCGCTGCCTACCAATTAGCCACTAACGTTGTTATTCTCGTGGCTGACGCACTTAGTTCCAGCCCGCCCGCCGTCTCCTTTAAAAGACCTCTCCTCGCTCACGAACGGGCCTATTGGGACGGGCTAGTAGCTGCTTTGGATGGAGTGGTGCTTCGTCCTGAGGCCGACACGGTCTCTTGGTCCCTCTCGAGCTCCAGGAAGTTTTCTGTCCAATCCCTTTACAACAAGTTGACTGAGGGACCGACCCTGGACATAGCTAAGGGGATATGGAAAGCGTCTATTCCCATGAAGATCAAAATTTTCCTATGGGAAATGTTTCGCGACCGCCTGCCCTCCTATAACAACATTGCTATTAGGAACGGGCATACTGGTGGCTCTTGCACGCTCTGTGGAGAGCACGAAGATGCCAACCACATCTTCTTCAAATGCCACCTTGCCCGCTTTAATTGGAGTGTTGTGCGGGAGGCGTTTGATCAGAATTGGAACCTGCTCTCGGCTTCAGATCTTCGTGGGATTCTTGTCGCTCATAGGGGTGGTTTTGGTCGTGTGCTTTGGAGATGCGCGGGTGCTTTGCTTTGGTCCCTTTGGAACACTCGCAACAAGATGACTATTGAGAACAAATTTTCTTCTCACCCCGCTGACATTATTTTCAAATGCCACATGTTCCTTCAGGCATGGACACCGTTGGGGAAACGGCGTGACGCAGACCGGATGACAGAGGCTATGGAGCGGATTCGTTTGATCCAGATTGGCGCCCGCCACTAGCGTGGAGCTGGATGTTGTCTGTTGGACTGGTCGTTTGCGAACCGCGGCTTATTTTCCTTTTCTTGCAGGCTTCGGCCGGTTGCATGTAACATCCCTTGGTTGTGGCCTCTTTCTTTCCTGTTGTTTCGTGATTGAACCTGTTGGATGCTGCCTGTTGCTGGGCTTTATTAATTTAAAGCCGGACGCTCCCCGCGTCTTCATTCTAAAAAAAAAAGAAAAAGCTTATAGTTGAAGGCAGTGTCTAGCATATGAGTAATTCACAGTTTTACCTCTAAAATATTTGGTGCACCACTGCTTACCCTATTTACAACTTTTTGTCACGAATTACCCCCTAATTTTAACAGGCTAGGATATTTTGTTATGTTTTTTATTGCTATCTTTTTATACTCTAGCCTTGGAAGTCCTTTTTTTTCCCTTAAGTTCCTTCCTTTTCTGTATGGATTTTGAGTAACAAATACCAGTTAGCGTAAGCACATAACCAAACCATTTCGAATAAAAAATGCGTTAATCCCAAGGCCAACCACTTTGCAATGACAATATTGGGATGCCAATATGGATGCTATACCAATTGAGAAACCATAAATGCTAAGAAGAATCGGTTGGACATAGAATTTGTTACCATTCTTAGAGAATATAATGATTCAATCTGAACTAGTACATGGTGCGACAGTTCACACACGTTGTGAGTACTGACAAATTATTGTTGATCGATTCGTTGTTGGTATATATAAGTCGTATGCTTGTTGCAAATTTGATGATGGTCATTGCCTCATTGGTGCAAACGGTCCCCCATGCATGTGCGTTAACCCTGGAGTGGCGAGTGCGAGGACTTTGAACCAAGTTCAGTGGGCACACGGCAGTTGAGTCTTTCAATCTGGGCTAAACCTTGCTTCAAATTTATACATATGAATAACGGATGTAAGATGTCTGCTTCAAAGTCACCGAGAAAGGATGTGAGCTTGCATACAAGATTGTATTTAAACGATGAGGAGAGCGTTGCAGAATGCATGAAGGGATTTCATGATCCGAGAGGATCTTATTGCTGATGAATTTATCTCTGCTGGAAGGGTGGTTCCTTGCGTTGAGGGAAGCACTGATGAAAGACACACACAACAATAAGCCGACGACAACAAAGGCAATCAAGTAGTGGCAAAGTGCAGACTCAGAAGAATTTAGCATGAAGTGACAATGCAAATCCTAAACACTAAACCCTAAATCCATGGCATTTTGGAATGAGGATCATGGCTCGACACGAGGAAATTCATTTTCGTATAGAGATATAAAGTAGTCTTAATTATCTTGCCAAGGATAAAAGGTTCAGAAAAATATCATTAAAAGTCATTAAGTGTTATGGCGCTGCTAGAAGGAGGGCGGGAGAGGGCCGGCCGGGGGCCTTTTTGCCCACGGCCGAGCAAGAGGGAAGGGATTTCCTTCTTAATTCTTGCTTGATTAGATTGATACATCTCCTCTCTTTATATAGAGAGGTTTACTTGACTCCCAAGCAAGGCTTACTTGACCCCTAAGCAAGCGACCCTTATCTCTAATTAACCCTAAGACTAATGGGCCCATTAGGCCCATTACATACTCTAACACTACACCCCACCTGGACATGCAGCTTGTCCTCGAGCTGCAGCCTAACCAACTTATAACCATGACTCGACGCAACACAAACCTAACACCTAAAAACAAGCCTTTTACATCTCGGCTTGTTTTATTACTCTCAACCTGAAATAGACTGGGACGCTTTATTTTGGACTCCTTAACAAAAAGTGGACACCCTCCACACATCGGACGTGCACGTGTACAACCACCTGGATCCCATGGACACCATCTGGACGAAAGCAGTGCATGTGTATGGCCACCTGGAAGTGGTCGCAAGAGCGACCAGCGGAGGCGCCCTCGCAGCGGCCGGCGGCAGAATGCAGTGGTGTTACGCGGTCCGCTCCTGTCGAGGAGGGGTGCGCCCCCCCAACCGCCAATGTCGCAGACTTTGAGGTCACTGCCCGCGAGGAAAACAGCATGCCCGTTTGTGGGGGAAACCGCATGCCCAAGATCCCCGACGCAGCGGACGAGATCGAGGTCTGTCGCACAGCGAAGGGCAACTTGGAGGAGCGGCAGCTGCAGACCATGCAGTGTTGAGGAGGGTTGCGCAAGGAGGCCGCACGCAGCAGCCGGCAGCCTCACCGTCGCCTCGGACATGTCGCTGGACGGTTGCTTCGTAAGGGATTTCTGTTGTCGGATGGCGGCCGCCGCTTCTGGCATGGCAACACCTGGAGGCTGAGGGGGCACCCACTGGTGCTGAGGCGGCAGCGGCCTTTCCACAACGCCGCTGCTGTATGCCAGCGGCCTCGGCTCCTCGGCGTGGAAATCAGGGGCCTTCCCGTTCTGGTGGTACGAGGGGGCATAGTTGTCCGAGCACGAGAGTATGACCCATCCTCGCTCAAGTAGGCGTTGGATCCATAACCCTGCTTTTGCTGTGCATGTTGCAGCATCTCCAATGCCTGCTTGCTCCCAGAAGGTCTATTATCCCCTCGCTGTACTATCTGCTCAACATAAGATCTTGAATATGATCCAGATGTAAGTTCAGTCGGTGCTGGCGGCTGTAGCGGGCCGAAGGGCATGGCGGAGGCCGCCAGGAGCGGCGGCTGCCTCGGCAGCCAGGGCTGCTGCTGCAGCGGGCCGGCGACCGCGGCGGAGTCCGGCAAAAGTGGCGGCTGCCATGGCAGCAAGGGCGGCCCGGTGGTGGCGGGTGGCGGCGAAATCGCAGCTGGGGCTGCAGCAACCCGGCGAACGCGGCGGAGGCCGCCAGGGCCGGCGGCTGCCACGGCAGCCATGACGGCCCGGTGGTGGCGGCGGCCGGCGGCAGCCCGTAGGATCCGGTCAAGTAGAGCTGGATGTCCTGGACCACCAGGGTTAGGTCACACAGCACCCCGGTCATCTCCTCCAGTGTGAGGACAGGGGGCGACGTGGCGATCGGCGGCGGAAGTGTTGAGGAGGGCGGCGGCGAAGACATGATCGAACGAAGCTAGCTGATACCAAATTGTTATGGCACTGCTAGAAGGAGGGCGGGAGAGGGCCGGCCGGGGGCCTTTTTGCCCACGGCCGAGCAAGAGGGAAGGGATTTCCTTCTTAATTCTTGCTTGATTAGATTGATACATCTCCTCTCTTTATATAGAGAGGTTTACTTGACTCCCAAGCAAGGCTTACTTGACCCCTAAGCAAGCGACCCTTATCTCTAATTAACCCTAAGACTAATGGGCCCATTAGGCCCATTACATACTCTAACATTAAGCAACACTGTAAAATATATAGTTGGTAAGTTAATCTGTGGTCATGCTAATTTTGTAACGATATGAAGGTATTGTTTTCATCACAGCAAGACCTGAATAGTGCTTTGGTTCATCTGGACGTATAGGCTGTAGCTTCAAAAAGAAAATAAAAAAGGAATCAGCTTCATTTTCTTGTCATAGTCTCGAATTCTAGGTCGTTACAAGCAAGCATTGTTTTCTGTTTGACGCCAGCATAATTTATGTATGCACGTCGTTGTGTTCGCACCTAGATTAAATTGTGGACATCTGTAATGATCACAGTCACGTCTCTGACGAATATGCTTGTGTCACGTCGAGCTCGACCAGGCTGTACATGGTGTGGTTAACTCGGCGGTCAACTCTTGACCGAAGGGGCAAAACGAAACTTGTAGCATGTGCAACGGGAATCTCACGGCAATAATCCTACACTTACGGGGCATATGGCACGGGAGAGAGGCTACGGACTAACATGTCGGCTCCGCTTGCATCCTGACGAAGTTTCATGTCCATCCTCAACAAGCAACTTGCCCCCAACCTGACTCAGTTGCATGTTCACTTTCTCGACACGATGAATATTTCACAAATATAGGGTTGCATTTTTAAATACATGTTAATTGTTTTTTAAATATGTGATGAATTTTTTTGGAATGATGTTAAACAAATTTTAATGGACGATTAACATTGTAAAATTTGTGATAAACATTTTTTAAAATAACACAAAAATACTTGATGAATATTAAAATTCTAAAATAACAATACAAAACTGAACTCTATGTGAGGGGCCAGGGGTGTTGTGCTGGGTGGCCCTGACATGTTCTCTGTCGGTGGATCACATGGTAAACAATTTCCAAATAATGTTGATTATTTTTCAAAATGCACAATGAACTTTTATTGAAATACATGATGAACATTAAATTTGAGCTTTTTTCAGTTCCGTGGACATTTTTAGGCTTCACAAATATTTTTGAAATTTCCAAACATTTTAAATTTTGAAAATATGTTTCTAATTTCTTGTGATTTTTTTAAAAATACTAACATTTTTGGTCATGCGCGCGCACACACATGTGTTTGGTGCGTTATTTTATAGAACAACTGCCTCTGGTGTCCCATTCAGTTTTTCCTTGAATAAACCCGTGGTGTCCTTGACTATCAAATGCAAACCAATGCGATACAACCTTTTTTTTCTTGTTCGTGTGTATTGTGCAGGGGATTTTTAATAATGTTTTCTAAGCCCGGATCTGGTCAATGTGACTTCCCTTTGTCTGGATCTCTTTTTTGACTTTTTTGTCAAAATATGCACAAACGTCCAGCCAAATCGTGGACGAAACATGCCCAAAAGTTGTCTATCATTGGTTTGCATTTGACTGGAAACCGTAATACATGTGTGAATACATAGACCACAACATGTCCGTAGTGAGCCTCTAGCTGACTAGCTCGTTGATCAATAGATGGTTATGGTTTTCTGACCATGGACATTGGATGTCATTGATAACGGGATCACATCATTAGGAGAATGATGTGATGGACAAGACCCAATCCTAAGCATAGCACAAGATCGTGTAGTTCGTTTGCTAAAATCTTTTCTAATGTCAAGTATCATTTCCTTGGACCATGAGATTGTGCAACTCCCGGATACCGTAGGAATGCTTTGGGTGTGCCAAATGTCCCAACGTAACTGGATGGCTATAAAGGTGCACTACGGGTATCTCCGAAAGTGTCTGTTGGGTTGGCACAAATCGAGACTGGGATTTGTCACTCCGTGTGACGGAGAGGTATCTCTGGGCCCACTCGGTAATGCATCATCATAATGAGCTCAATGTGACTAAGTAGTTAGTCACGGGATCATGCATTACGGAACGAGTAAATTGACTTGCCGGTAACGAGATTGAACGAGGTATTGGGATACCGACGATCGAATCTCGGGCAAGTAACATACCGATTGACAAAGGGAATTGTATACGGGATTGCTTGAATCCTTGACATCGTGGTTCATCCGATGAGATCATCGTGGAACATGTGGGATGGGTATCCAGATCCCGCGGTGGTTATTGGCCAGAGAGCTGTCTCGGTCATGTCTGCATGTTTCCCGAACCCGTAGGGTCTACACACTTAAGGTTCGGTGACGCTAGAGTTGTTATGGGAATTAGTGTGCAGTTACCGAATGTTGTTGGGAGTCCCGGATGCCCGGACGTCACGAGGAGTTCCGGAATGGTCCGGAGGTGAAGATTTATATATGGGAAGTCCTATTTTGGCCACCGGAAAATGTTCGGGATTTTTCGGTATTGTACCGGAAAGGTTCTAGAATGTACCGGAGTGGGGCCCACCTGCATGGGGACCCACATGAACGTGGGTAGTGGGGCAAGGCCCCACACCCCTGGTCAAGCGCACCAAGATCCCCCTTAGAAGGAATAAGATCATATCCCGAAGGGATAAGATCAAGATCCCTAAAAGGGGGATAACAATCGGTGGCGAAGGAAATGATGGTATTTCTTTCCTCCCACCTTTGCCAACGCCCCAATGGACTTGGAGGGCAAGAAATCAGCACCCTCCACCCCTATATATAGTGGGGAGGCGCATGGGAGCTTCACCCCTTGCCCCTGGCGCAGCCCTCCCCCTCTCCAACTCCACCTCCTCCTCAGTAGTGCTTGGCGAAGCCCTGCCGGAGAACTGCAAGCTGCACCACCACGCCGTCGTGCTGCCGGAGATCTCCCTCAACTTCTCCTCTCCCCTTGCTGGATCAAGAAGGAGGAGACGTCCCCGGGCTGTACGTGTGTTGAACGTGGAGGCGTCGTCCGTTTGGCGTTAGATCGGATCTTCCGCGATTTGAATCGCCGTGAGTACGACTCCCCCATCCGTGTTCTAGTGACGCTTCCGCTTAGCGATCTTCAAAGGTATGAAGATGCTCATAGTCTCCCTCTCTTGTTGCTAGAATCTCCATAGATTGATCTTGGTGATGCGTAGAAATTTTTAAATTTCTGCAACGATCCACAACAGTGGCATCATGAGCTAGGTCTATGCGTAGTTTCTATGCACGAGTAGAAAACAAGTTGTTGTGGGCGTCGATTTTGTCAATTTACTTGCCACTACTAGTCTTATCTTGATTCGGCGGCATCGTGGGATGAAGCGGCCCGGACCGACCTTACACGTACGCTTACGTGAGACAGGTTCCACCGACTGACATGCACTAGTTGCATAAGGTGGCTAGCGGGTGTCTGTCTCTCCCACTTTAGTCGGATTGGATTCGATGAAAAGGGTCCTTATGAGGGGTAAATAGCAATTGGCATATCACGTTGTGGTTTTGGCGTAGGTAAGAAACGTTCTTGCTAGAAACCTATAGCAGCCACGTAAAACATGCAACAACAATTAGAGGACGTCTAACTTGTTTTTGCAGGGTATGCTATGTGATGTGATATGGCCAAAAGAATGTGATGAATGATATGTGATGCATGAGATTTATCATGTTCTTGTAATAGGAATCACGACTTGCATGTCGATGAGTATGACAGCCGGCAGGAGCCATAGAAGTTGTCTTAATTTATTGTATGACCTGCGTGTCATTGAAAACGCCATGTAATTACTTTACTTTATTGCTAACCTTAGCCATAGTAGTAGAAGTAATAGTTGGCGAGACAACTTCATGAAGACACGATGATGGAGATCATGGTGTCATGCGGTGTGAAGGTGATCATGCCGTGCCTCAAAGATGGAGATCAAAGGCACAAGATGATATTGGCCATATCATGTCACTTTATGATTTGCATGTGATGTTTATCATGTTTACATCTTATTTTCTTAGAAGGAGGGTAGCATAAATAAGATGATCCCTCACTAAAATTTCAAGAAAGTGTTCCCCCTAACTGTGGACCGTTGTGAAAGTTCATTGTTTCGAAGCACCACATGATGATCGGGTGTGATAGATTCTAACGTTCGCATACAACGGGTGTAAGCCAGATTTACACACGTGAAACACTTAGGCTGACTTGACGAGCCTAGCATGTACAGACATGGCATCGGAACACAAGAGACAGAAAGGTCGAACATGAGTCATATAGTAGATACGATCAACATGAAGATGTTCACCGGTGATGACTAGTCCGTCTCACGTGATGATCGGACACGGCCTAGTTGACTCGGATCATGTATCACTTAGATGACTAGAGGGATGTCTATCTAAGTGGGAGTTCATTAAATAATTTGATTAGATGAACTTAATTATCATGAACATAGTCAAAAGGTCTTTGCAAATTATGTCGTAGCTCACGTTTTGGTTCTACTGTTTAGATATGTTTCAAGAGAAAATTTAGTTGAGAGTTGATAGTAGCAAATTGTGCGGACTAGGTCCGTAAACTGAGGATTGACCTCATTGCTGCACAGAAGGCTTATGTCCTTAATGCACCGCCCAGTGTGTTGTACCTCGAGCGTCGTCTGTGGATGTTGCGAACATCTGACATACACGTTTTGATGACTACGTGATAGCTCAGTGCGTAATATTAAACGGTTTAGAATTGAGGCACCGAAGACATTTTTGAAATGTCGCAGAACATATGAGATGTTCCAAGAGCTGAAATTGGGAAAAGTGGGATTTCAGGCTCGTGCCCACGTCAAGAGGTATGAGACCTCTGACAAGTTTCTTAAGCCTGCAAACTAAGGGAGAAAAGCTCAATCGTTGAGCATGTGCTCAGATTGTCTGAGTACTACAATCGCTTGAATCGAGTGGGAGCTATCTTCTAGATGAGATAGTGATGGTTCTCCAAAGTCACTGCCACCAAGCTACCAGAGCTTCGTGATGAACTCTAACATATCAGGGATAGATATGATGATCCTTGAGCTATTCGCGACGTTTAACACCGCGAAAGTAGAAATCAAATAGGAGCATCAATTGTTGATGGTTAGTAATACCACTAGTTTCAAGAAGGGCAAGGGCAAGAAGATACTTCATGAAATGGAAAATCAGTTGCTGCTCTAGTGAAGAAACCCAAGGTTGAACCCAAACCCGAGACTAAGTGCTTCTATAATGAGGGGAACGGTCACTGAAGCAGAACTACCCTAGATACTTGGTAGGTGAGAAGGCTGGCAAGGTCGACAGAAGTATATTGGATATACATTATATTAATGTGTACTTTACTAGTACTCCTACACTAGTAGAAAAAGGGCCTATAGTCCCGGTTCATGAACCGGGACTAAAGGGTCGGTACTAATGCCCTGACCCTTTAATCCCGGTTCAATCCAGAACCGGGACAGATGGGCCTCCACGTGGCCTGTCCGCTGAGCCCAGGCAGGAGGGCCTTTGGTCCCGGTTGGTGGCACCAACCGGGACCAATAGGCATCCACGCGTCAACATTTCTTTGGCTCTGGTTTTTGTTTTTTTCTTCAAAGGGGGGGGGGTTTGGGGGGTTTTGGGGGGTTAATTTAGGTGTTTCATATATTGTGCTATAGCTAGCTAATTAATAGAGAAAAGTGTCCTTTCTTTTGTCCGTGCTTGGTCGACGCTACGTACTATACATACGTATAGAGAGGACTAACTAGACATGCTAGCTAGCTAGTAATTAAGCAAATGTAAGATCGTCATGAACATATATGCATACAGAGAAGTGATATCGACCACCTCTCCTTCTCCGAGAGATTGGTCGAACAACAAGTTCTCGTATATCTATCCGACACTACCGGCTACATATATACAATAATTATCTTTTACAATACGAACGCGTGGTCCACATAGTATTCCCCGTCTTCAGCGAACACATGGTCAAGAAAGAATGCCGCTAATTCCTCTTGAATTGCTCGCATGCGATCTGGTGCTAGGAGTTCATCCCGCTTCCGAAACATCTAATTTTAAGAAAGGGTCAATACACACACACACACACACACACACACACACACACACACACACACAGATAAATATATTATATATAAATCTTTATATATATATATATATATATATATATATATATATATATATATATATATATATGAATGAATGAAACTCAACACAAATGATGGTAATAAAATAAAATTGTGAATATTTTTATTTACGCACTTCAAATTGTTTGTCGGAGTAGCCCCTCTCACAGGTCGTGTGGCGGATGGACTCGCAAACGTAGTATCCACAGAAATCATTCCCTTGTTCCTGCCACAACCACTTTACAAGAAACAGAGGCCAATCAAACTGATAATTAGCAAGCATATGCTAAATGGTATTGATGAAACTAGCGCTTGAATCACTAGGAGATGCGCGTGGAATATGCTACTATATAGTACTTACTTTGGTGTCTAAATTGCAGCTTCTTCGGTAGTCCCGGAGCTTTTTTGGTGAATTTTCCCCAAGCCCTACCATACAAAGAAAACAATTACTTGAGATCAGAAATGAACAAAGTTGCTGATATGGTGGATAATGATCGATTTAACTTACTTCTCGAGCATTTCAGTCATGTCCGCATACTCCTTGGGATCTTTTTCGTCTCAAGTCTAAGACAATTACTACTCCCTGCTCAAGTTTAATCTCTAGGAGAATATAGTGGAACCTGCGCGCGCATGCATAACTCATCAATATTACATTACTATAACCTGGACTAAATAAGGAAACCGAATATGCCACAAGACAGTAACACTCACTTGTAGTTGTAAGGAAAGAGTATTATATTTTTGTGTTCATTTATTTCCAACGATCGTAGTAAGTTGGCCTTGGTTTCAATGACACGATATTTAACCTCATTTGCATCTATGAGATATGTGTTAATGAACCCAATATCACCCACTTGTTTTTTCTTCATTTCTGCGATCTTCAATCTGCATAATATGTGAGGATATTTATAAATACATGCAATGAAAGAGCTGAGTTATATAGAGATACTTAATGACAGAAGTAGTACTACTTACAGACAGTAGCAGGTGACCGTTGCTTTATCGAGGGCCAATTGATTGAAAAACTGATAGAACTCCTCAAATGGAATAGGCAACAGTTCAATTCCAAGGAGGTCATGCTCCTTTTAACTCTCACATACAAAGTATTCCTCCCCTCGGACTCTTTGCAGGTTTTCATGTACCAATCATGCAATCTTCGCATCATCGTTGTTAGAGAGCTTTCATCTTTGACGAGAGGCTTCCCGTACTCGTATCTTTGTATCTGCACCTCCAAGAAATCATAATGTACATCGTCGGGCAGGTAATCTGCAGGATTGCCATAACCGGGCACCATCCTCGGATCGACGATGTCGCTAGCAGGCACCGTGAGCGGGGGCACGATTGCTTGCTTGTTCGCCGAGCTGGGCAATTTGTTTCAGCTCGTCGTTCTTTCATCCTTTGATCACCGACAGTACTTCCTGATCTCTCCGCTTCGCAAATGCCTTTCCAATAATGCGCTCATAGTTGCCTTTCGGCGGAGACTTGGGTGGTTTTGTCGGGGCAGCGAAGTGCGCTTCGCTTTGACCGGATCTACCTTCTCCTCCGGAGGTGGATGTCTCTTTGCTTTCAACCCTTGAAACCAGTCATCCACTTGGTCTGCGTGATCTTCACGTTTTCCTCCTCGCTCCTCTCGTGCGGTAACTTCTCCGGAGTCTTCCGAGAAGGACCGAATCAGTATCTCCTCCCGCCTTTGGCTGTCTTGCTAGACGCCGGCAGAAGCGAGACGGAGCGGATGTCTTCTTTCCTTGCTTACGAGGCGGATGAGAAGGACTACGACGCTACTGGAGCAGCCGGAGCGGTGGCGGGTCTCTTCCGCCCTTGCCGACGAGGCGGAGAAGGAGGAGGCTGGCTGCCGGACGCGCCCGGTGCAAAGCGGAGAAGGAGGCGGAGTGCCGCCACGCGCCGGAGAAGGAGCCGGCCGAGTGCCCTGATCGTCACTCGCCGGAGGAGGAGGCGGAGTGCCCTGACTCACCGGAGGAGGAGGAGGAGGCGGAGGCGTCCAGTTCGGAAGGTTGATGAGATCCTTCCGCCATAGACATGGAGTCTTCAGAGCAGAACCCAGCCGATACTCCCCTTCACCGGTAGGGTGGTCAAGCCGAGGTCCTCAAATCCTCCGTTATTTCATCGACCATCACCTTAGCATATCCTTCCGAATCGGCCGGCGTTGAAAAGTTGAGTCGGGTTTAGTAGGATAAACAGAGCCAACAGCCGCCTTGACCTTCAAATTACTCCATTGCACCATAAGGTGGCAATTTTCAGCATCCGTGATAGCATCCACGGGATAGCTGGCAGGAGCCGTCAAGGCATGCTGCTCTGGCTGAAGCAGCTCGGTTGAAGCCACGCTACTTCTCCGCTGAGATGGCGGGGTAGCTTCGGGGGAAGCTTCGGCAGGTCGTTTGTTGTGATCTGCTGCTTCTCGTTCCTCTTCTCGTTCCTCTTCTCGTTCCTCTAGCCCCATTACCCTTTTCGTGCAGCGCTGCATTAGGCTCTGCTCCGGTTTCTTCCTCCTCTCATGGGTTTTGTAACCCCTGCGTCTGAAATCCAGCCTTCCACGAAACGGAGCTGGCGTGCCTCGTGTCCGTCCGGGGTGCCTGTGGATTCCCGAGGGCCATTGTGAGCTCGTCCTTCTCCCCGCCTGAATGAACTTCCCTTGCTGCGCTGCTTCGATATAATGCTGAAGCCTCTTGACTGGTATGTCCAATTGTTCGTCCGTCCAAATGCACTTCCCGTTATAGGGTCCAAGGATCCGCCGCCCGAAGAACCAAGTCCGCAACGGTCTGCCAGTTCATTGTCTCGGGTTCGATCCCTTTATCAAGCAGATCATTCTCAGCCTTGGCCCACTTAGGCCGGGCTACGAGGTAGCCACCCGACCCCGTGCGATGGTGAAGCTTCTTCTTCGCAGCATTTCTCTTGTTTGTCGCTGACATCTTTTTACTCTTTTCCGATGTCTTGTAGGCCACAAATGCGGGCCACCATCTCTCGATCTTCTCATATTTGCCCTTGAATTCTGGTGTCTCATTTTTTTCGACATACGTATTGAGTTCTTTCTTCCAATTCCTGAATAGTTCTGCCATCTTCTTAAGAGCAAAAGACTTGATTAATGGCTCTATTACTGGCTTCTCCGGATCATCCTCTAGCGGTAGGGTAAAATTTGACTCCAGCTCGGTCCAAAGATCATTTTTCGCATATCATTGACACAAGACACCTCGTGGTCTTCGTTCTTAGGCTTATACCATTGGTGGATGCTGATCGGGATCTTGTCCCTAACCAGAACCCCCGCATCGAGCAACAAATGCCTTCTTTGTCCGGTAGGGTTCAATCGGTTGGCCGTCGTAGCGCGATTTGTATGATCTCAAACTTTTCATCCGAGCTCAACTTTTTCTTGGGCCTCGTCTCTTTACCGAAGTTGTGCTCGATCCGGAGGGCTAGAAAAAGAAAAAAGACGAGAGTTAATTAATATGTGTACATATATACCAAAACAAAGACGAGAGCTAGTCGGCACAGGCTTAACTAATATATATACCTGGCGGACTCGGTTTGGTGATCACCGGAGCCGTCCTCACGGTCTACTTCTTCACCCTCTCCTTCTTGCACCAGCATTGGGTCATCGGAGCCATGTAAATCATAGCCAGCTGTTTCTTCACCCTCTCCTTCCAGACCATCGTTGTCGTTGAGAAACATCAACGAGCAGACGGCATCACTTCCTTGTGCGATTATGTCCCTCAACAACGCTTCTTGTGCTTCGTCTCGGGGGTGTCCATAGTTTCTACAAATATTTACAACATGGCAATTATTATTCAAACATGACAGATATGGATATATTAGTGCCAACGTAGAACTAGCTAGCTAATCACAATAAGGAATCATATTAGTGGCCTCGGCTGCTTCTCTAGGGTTTGGGGTGGCCTCGACAACGCTTCAAGGGTTAGGGGTGGCCTCGAGAACGCTTCAAGCTAGGAGGGTAATATCGACCCCCACGTGTTGAAGCTATCGGGGTCGGCGTTGAACAGTACATCTATGTCCCACAAGTGGCGTGGGCATCGACGCCTTGATAGGGTAGAGGGTCGTGGATCGCCGAGCGGTCGAGGTCATGGGGTCGAAGATCGCCGAGGGTCGGGAGGTTGCCTAGTGTCAAGCGATTCAACAAAACCATGTCTTCATCATTAGGCGAAAGTATCAGGTGCATGATGGTGAAGCTCTCCAAAGTTGTTTTGGAGCGGAGTCCCGAGATAGGATAATTCGCTTTTGGTACAAAGTTCAGCAAAAGGCAAATTATCCTATCCGACTCCATTCCGTAACAACTTTGGAGGACTTCGCCATCATGCCATGGTTACTTCCGCTAATGATGAAGCCATGGATTTCTTCAATACTTTGACACTATAGGAACCCTCGACCTGAAACCTTCGACCCTTGACCCCTTAACGACCCTCGACCCTCTACCCTAGTTCCCGACCTCGACCCTCGGCGATCCTCGACACCCTCATTATATCGACAACCACGCAACATACATATACATGGGAAGATAATGTTATCGGGGAGGGGTATCGGTACCCCCTCGTGTCAAAGTTTCTTCTTTCTCCTCTATTCCTTTCTTTCTTCTTCTCCTCTTCTTTTTCTTCTTATCCCTCGAGAAAGGAAAATAAGGAAAAGGAAGAAAAGAGGAAGAAGGAAGAAGGAAGAAGAAGAAAAAAAAAAGAAAAAAAAGAGGAGAAGAAGAAAAGAATAGAGGAGAAGAAGAAAAAATAGAAAAAAAATCTATTTTTTCTTCTTCTCCTCTATTCCTTTCTTCTTCTCCTTCTTTTCTTCTTTTCCTCTCATTCTTTTCTTCTTCTTCTTCCTTCTTCCTTCTTCCTCTTTTCTTCCTTTTCCTTATTTTACTTTTCCTCTACACTAACCTAATTAAAATGCACTAACCTTTTCCTGCACTAACCTAATTAAAATTGTAACTTTCTATATATGAACAAAAACTAAACTAATAAAAATAAAAACATATACATTATAGCCACATACACATATACATCACATATGAACAAAAAATAAACTAATAAAAATAAAAAACACATTGCAACATATGAGCAGAGGCTCGACGGCGGCGGCTCTAACGGGGCGGTTGGCGAGGGCGTCGGCGGACGACGGCAACAGGCTCGGGCGGCGGGCAGGCTACGACGGGCTCGGGCGGCAAGCGGGGGCGACGAGGACGGCGGGCTCGGGCAGGCGACGACTCGGGCGGTGCGGGGGCGACGAGGACGGCGGGCTCGGGGCAGGGCGACGACGGGCTCGGGCGGCGCGGGCAAGCGACGAGACGGCGGGCTCGGGCGGCGACGGGACGGCGGGCTCGGGCGGCGACGGGACGACAGGCTCGGGCGGCAAGCAGGGGCGAAGCGGCGGCGATGACGCGTCGAGGCGGCGCGGCGACGACGAAGCGGCGAGCGCGACAGCGGCGACGACGTCTTGTGAGCGGCGACGACGACGAGGAGCGTCGAAGGCGAAGGGCTGCGTCTGCGGCGGATGAGGAACTGAATGAAATTTTCGCAAAGTCCTCAGTATATATAGAAAGTGCATTGGTCCCGGTTCGTGGCACAAACCGACTAATGTTACCTTTTAGTCCCGGTTGGTGCCACCAACCGGACCAAAGGCCTTGTTCCATGAACCCACCAATGTCCTTTAGTCCCGGTTGGTGCCACCAACCGGGACCAAAGGCCATGTGCTGCCCCGCGCCAAATGTTTAGTCCCACCTCGCTAGTTGAGAGGGAGTCGCACCCGTTTATAAGGTGCGGTGCGGCTCCCCTCTCGAGCTCCTCTCTAAAGCAGGCTTTCGAGCCTAACTCTACCATCTGTGCCTGTGGGCCTGCTGGGCCTTCCGCGGGCCTGAATCCTGGCCCATAGGGTTTCTAGTGGTATTCAGGCCGTGGGGGCCCAGTAGGTGGCACTTTTTTTTGCTTTATATTTTTTCTTTTTGCTTTTAGTTTTAGAAAAAATATAAACTTTCTATTAGTGCCATTAGTTTTAAAATTTGAAAACACTTTTTTTGTTTTCTTTGTTGCTTTATTTATTTTATTTTGTTTCTACTTACAACAAAATACTTATTGTTGCTATTTTTATTTATTTCAAGTTCTTTTGTTATGTTGTATGCATTATTTATTTTCTTTTTTTTTTGCTTTATTTTTAAGTTATATTTGATTTTAGGTAAGCAAAATTATAAACTTTCTGTTAGTGCTTTTAGTTTTAGAAAAATATAAACTTTCTGTTTGTGCCATTAGTTTTAAAATTCGAAAACATTTTTTTTGTTTTCTTTGTTGCTTTATTTATTTTATTTTGTTTCTACTTACAACAAAATGCTTATTGTTGTTATTTTTATTTATTTTTCAAGTTTTTTTGTTTTGTTTTCTGCATTATTTATTTTCTTTTGGTTTTTTGCTTTATTTTTTAATTCTTTTTGCTTTTAGGTCAGCAAAATTATAAACTTTCTGTTAGTGCCATTTGTTTTAGAACAATTATAAACTTTCTGTTTGTGCCATTAGTTTTATAAAATTTGAATTCTTTGAAATTTGTGTGAATCACAAGTTTGTGAGCTCAACAAAGGCGTAGAGGGACGGGCTTATAAACCGGTGTGAGCGCCCTTCGTTAGCTTAGGTTTTCAAATTCATAGTTTTCAAATGAACTCTGAAAAAGTTTGCATAGCATGTTCATGAACAAAACGGACAATGGTATCATACTGTGTGTTACAAAGTTGGCATGGTATCATCATAATAGTTATGGAGAAAGTCTTCACTTTTTCTTCGCTTGTGTCGCTTGCTTATTGCGCCAGTAACCATGGATAATCTTCATCGTTTATCAAGATGCTTGGGTCAGCCTTGACTTTGAAGGGAATTTCATGAAACTTTTCATACTCTTGAGACATGTCTGTCTTGCCCTCCACTCCTGTGGATGTCCCTTTTTCCCGAAAAGAACTATGTGGCGCTTTGGCTCATTGTATGATGTATTCGCTTCCTTATCTTTTCTTTTCCTTGGTCTGGTAGACATGTCCTTCACATAGATAACCTGTGCCACATCATTGGCTAGGACGAACGGTTCATTAGTGTACCCAAGATTTTTCAGATCCACTGTTGTCATTCCGTCTTTGTGGGTCTACCTGCACTCGCCTCCTCGACAGATTGACCCACTTGCACTTAAACAAAGGGACCTTAAAATCTACTCAGTAGTCAAGTTCCCATATGTCTACTATGTAACCATAATATGTGTCATTTCCTTGTCGGTTGCTGCATCAAAGCGGACACCGCTGCTTTGGTTGGTGCTCTTTTCATCTTGGTCAATCGTGTAAAATGTATTCCCATTTATCTCAGATCCTTTCCAAATCATTACAGTCGAAGATGGTCCCCTGGACAACAAGTACAGCTCATCACAAACAGTGCTGTCACCTTTGAGACGTGTTTCCAACCAACTGCTGAAAGTCCTGATGTGTTCACATGTAATCCAGTCGTCGCACTGCTCCGGGTGTTTGGAGCGCAGACTGTTCTTGTGTTCATCGACATACGGGGTCACCAAGGTAGAGTTCTCAGAGAATCGTAGTGTGCTTGAGACCAAGAATATCCGTCCCTGCATATTATTGAGTCTCTTCCAAGCGTGTTTTTCGGTCAGTCTCCCCTCATACCGCGATTTAGGGAGACCTATCTTATTAAGGCCAGGAATGAAGTCAACACAAAACCCGATGACATCCTCTGTTTGATGGCCCATGGAGATGCTTCCTTCTGGCCTAGCACGGTTACGAACATATTTCTTTAGAACTCCCATGAACCTCTCAAAGGGGTACATATTGTGTAGAAATACGGGCCCCAGAATGACAATCTCCTTAGCATATCCTTCTGGAATCGGCCGGCAGTGAAAAGTTGAGTCGGGTTTAGTAGGATAAACAGAGCCAACAGCCGCCTTGACCTTCAAATTGCTCCATTGCACCATAAGGTGGCAATTTTCAGCATCCGTGATAGCATCCACGGGATAGCTGGCGAGGAGCCGTCAAGGCATGTTGCTCTGGTGAAGCAGCTCGGTGGAAGCCACGCCGCTTCTCCGCCGAGATGGCGGGGTAGCTTCGGGAAGCTTTGGCAGGTCGTTTGTTGTGATCTGCTGCTTCTCGTTCCTCTTCTCGTTCCTCTAGCCCCATTACCCTTTCGTGCAGCGCCTGCATTAGGCTCTGCTCAGCTTTCTTCCTCCTCTCATGGGTTTTGTAACCCCCTGCGTCGAAATCCAGCCTTCCACGAACGGAGCTCTGGCGTGCCTCGTGTCCGTCCGTGGTGCTCAGATTCCCGAGGGCCATTGTGAGCTCGTCCTTCTCCCCTGCGAACGAACTTCCCTTGCTGCCGCTGCTTCGATATAATGCTGAAGCCTCTTGACCGGTATGTCCAATTGTTCGTCTGGCCCAAATGCACTTCCCGTTATAGGGTCCAAGGATCCGCCGCCCTCAAGAACCAAGTCCGCAACGGTCTGCCAGTTCATTGTCTCGGTTCGATCCCTTTATCAAGCAGATCATTCTCAGCCTTGGCCCACTTAGGCCGGGCTACGAGGTAGCCACGACCCGTGCGATGGTGAAGCTTCTTCTTCGCAGCATTTCTCTTGTTTGTCGCCGACATCTTTTTACTCTTTTCGATGTCTTGTTGGCCACAAATGCGGGCCATCATCTATGATCTTCTAATATTTGCCCTTGAATTCTGGTGTCTCATTTTTTTCGACATACGTATTGAGTTCTTTCTTCCAATTCCTGAATAGTTCTGCCATCTTCATAAGAGCAAAAGACTTGATTAATGGCTCTATTACTGGCTTCTCCGGATCATCCTCTAGCGGTAGGGTAAAATTTGACTTCAGCTTAGTCCAAAGATCATTTTACGCATATCATTGACACAAGACTCCTCGGGGTCTTCGTTCTTAGGCTTATACCATTGGTGGATGCTGATCGGGATCTTGTCCCTAACCGTAACCCATGACCGAGCAACAAATGCCTTCTTTGTCCGGTAGGGTTCAATCGGTTGGCCGTCATACGATTTGTATGATCTCAAACTTTTCATCCGAGCTCAACTTTTTCTTCGGGCCTCGTCTCTTTACCGAAGTTGTGCTCGATCCGGAGGTCTAGAAAAAGAAAAAGACGAGAGTTAATTAATATGTGTACATATATACCAAAACAAAGACGAGAGCTAGTCAAGAAAGCTTAACTAATATATATACCTGGCCGGACTCGGTTTGGTGATCACCGGAGCCGTCCTCACGGTCTACTTCTTCACCCTCTCCTTCTTGCACCGGCATTGCGTCATCGGAGCCTAGTAAATCATAGCCAGCTGTTTCTTCACCCTCTCCTTCCAGACCATCGTTGTCGTTGAGAAACATCAACGAGCAGACGACATCACTTCCTTGTGCGATTATGTCCCACAACAACGCTTCTTGTGCTTCGTCTCGGGGGGTGTCCATAGTTTCTACAAATATTTACAACATGGCAATTATTATTCAAACATGACAGATATGGATATATTAGTGCCAACGTAGAACTAGCTAGCTAATCACAATAAGGAATCATATTAGTGGCCTCGACGCTGCTTCTCTAGGGTTTGGGGTGGCCTCGACAACGCTTCAAGGGTTAGGGGTGGCCTCGAGAACGCTTCAAGCTAGGAGGGGTAATATCGACCCCCCACGTGTTGAAGCTATCGGGAGGGTCGGCGTTGAACAGTACATCTATGTCCCACAAGTGACGTGGGCATCGACGCCCATGATAGGGTAGAGGGTCGTGGATCGCCGAGCGGTCGAGGGTCATGGGGTCGAAGATCGCCGAGGGGTCGGGAGGTTGCCTATTGTCAAAGGATTCAACAAAACCATGTCTTCATCATTAGGCGAAAGTAACAGGTGCATGATGGTACGAAGCTCTCCAAAGTTATTTTGGAGCGGAGTCCCAGATAGGATAATTCGCTTTTTGGTACAAAGTTCAGCAAAAGGCAAATTATCCTATCCGGACTCCATTCCGTAACAACTTTGGAGGACTTCACCATCATGCCATGGTTACTTCCGGCTAATGATGAAGCCATGGATTTCTTCAATATTTTGACACTATAGGAACCCTCGACCCTGAAACCTTCGACCCTTGACCCCTTAACGACCCTCGACCCTCTACCCTAGTTCCCGACCCTCGACCCCTCGGCGATCCTCGACACCCTCATTATATCGACAACGACGCAAAATACATATACATGGGAAAATAATGTTATCGGGGAGGTATCGGTACCCCCTCGTGTCAAAGTTTCTTCTTTCTCCTCTATTCCTTTCTTTCTTCTTCTCCTCTTCTTTTTCTTCGTATCCCTCGAGAAAGGAAAATAAGGAGAAGGAAGAAAAGAGGAAGAAGGAAGAAGGAAGAAGAAGAAGAAAAAGAATGAGAGGAAAAAGAAGAAGAAAAAGAAAAAAAAAGAAGAAAAAAAAAGAGGAGAAGAAGAAAAGAATAGAGGAGAAGAAGAAAAAATAGAAAAAAAATTCTATTTTTTCTTGTTCTCCTCTATTCCTTTCTTCTTCTCCTCTTCTTTTTCTTCTTTTTCCTCTCATTCTTTTTCTTCTTCTTCTTCCTTCTTCCTTCTTCCTCTTTTCTTCCTTTTCCTTATTTTACTTTTTCCTCTACACTAACCTAATTAAAATGCACTAACCTTTTCCTGCACTAACCTAATTAAAATTGTAACTTTCTATATATGAACAAAAACTAAACTAATAAAATAAAAAACATATATATTATAGCCACATACACATATACATCACATATGAACAAAAAAATAAACTAATAAAAATAAAAAACATATTGCAACATATGAGCAGAGGCTCGACGCGGCGCTCACAACGGCGGCCGGGCGAGGGCGACGGCGGCAGCAGGGAAGGGGCGACGGGCGACGACGGGCTCGGGCGGCAAGCAGGGGCGACGACGGGCTCGGGCGGCGCAAGGGGGCGACGAGACGGCGGGCTCGAGGCAGGCGCGACGACGGGCTCGGGCAGGGGGCGACGAGGACGGCGGGCTCGGGTGGCGACGGGACGGCGGGCTCGGGCGGCGACGGGACGACGGCTCGGGCGGCAAGCAGGGGGCGACAATGGGCGGCGACGCTGTAGCGCTGGCGACGACGGGCGGCAGACGATGAGGAGCAGGGCGTCGGGGCAGAGGGCTGCGTCTGCGGCGGAATGAGGAACTGAATGAAATTTTCGCAAAGTCCTGTATATATAGAAAGTGCATTGGTCCCGGTTCGTGGCACAAACCGGGACTAATGCCACCCTTTAGTCCCGGTTGGTGCCACCAACCGGGACCAAAGGCCTTGTTCCATGAACCGGGACCAATGCCCCCTTTAGTCCCGGTTGGTGCCACCAACCGGGACCAAAGGCCATGTGCTGCCCCGCGCCAAATGTTTAGTCCCACCTCGCTAGTTGAGAGGGAGCCGCACCCGTTTATAAGGTGCGGTGCGGCTCCCCTCTCGAGCTCCTCTCTAAAGTAGGCTTTCGAGCCTAACTCTGCCATCTGTGCTCAGGCCCATTTGGGCCTTCCTGCTGGCCTGAATCCTGGCCCATAGGGTTTCTAGTCGTATTCAGGCCGTGGGGGCCCGATGGGTGGCACTTTTTTTTGCTTTATATTTTATTTCTTTTTGCTTTTAGTTTTAGAAAAAATATAAACTTTCTATTAGTGCCATTAGTTTTAAAATTTGAAAACACTTTTTTGTTTTCTTTGTTGCTTTATTTATTTTATTTTGTTTCTACTTACAACAAAATACTTATTGTTGCTATTTTTATTTTTTCAAGTTTTTTGTTTTGTTTTCTGCATTATTTATTTTCTTTTGGTTTTTGCTTTATTTTTTAATTCTTTTTGCTTTTAGGTCAGCAAAATTATAAACTTTCTGTTAGTGCTTTTAGTTTTAGAAAAAATATAAACTTTCTGTTTGTGCCATTAGTTTTAAAATTGAAAACATTTTTTTGTTTTCTTTGTTGCTTTATTTATTTTATTTTGTTTCTACTTACAACAAAATGCTTATTGTTGTTATTTTATTTATTTTTCAAGTTTTTTATTTTGTTTTCTGCATTATTTATTTTCTTTTGGTTTTTTGCTTTATTTTTTAATTCTTTTTTGCTTTTAGGTCAGCAAAATTATAAACTTTCTGTTAGTGCCATTTGTTTTAGAACAATTATAAACTTTCTGTTTGTGCCATTAGTTTTATAAAATTTGAATTCTTTGAAATTTGTGTGAATCACAAGTTTGTGAGCTCAACAAGGCGTAGAGGGACGGGCTTATAAACCGGTGTGAGCGCCCTTCGGTTAGCGAGGTTTTCAAATTCATAGTTTTCAAATGAACTCTGAAAAAGTTTGCATAGCATGTTCATGAACAAAACGGACAATGGTATCATACTCGTGTGTTACAAAGTTGGCATGGTATCATCATAATAGTTGCGGGAGAAAGTCTTCACTTTTTCTTCGCTTGTGTCGTTTGCTTATTGCGCCAGTAACCATGGATAATCTTCATCGTTTATCGGGATGCTTGGGTCAGCCTTGACTTTGAAGGGGGAATTTCATGAAACTTTTCATACTCTTCGAGACATGTCTGTCTTGCCCTCCACTTCCGGGATGTCCCTTTTTCCCTGAAAGAACTATGTGGCGCTTTGGCTCATTGTATGATGTATTCGCTTCCTTATCTTTTCTTTTCCTTGGTCTGGTAGACATGTCCTTCACATAGATAACCTGTGCCACATCATTGGCTAGGACGAACGGTTCATTCGTGTACCCAAGATTTTTCAGATCCACTGTTGTCATTCCGTACTGTGGGTCTACACTGCACCCGCCTCTGACAGATTGACCCACTTGCACTTAAACAAAGGGACCTTAAAATCTACTCCGTAGTCAAGTTCCCATATGTCTACTATGTAACCATAATATGTGTCATTTCCCTTGTCGGTTGCTGCATCAAAACGGACACCGCTGCTTTGGTTGGTGCTCTTTTCATCTTGGTCAATCGTGTAAAATGTATTCCCATTTATCTCAGATCCTTTCCAAATCATTACAATCGAAGATGGTCCCTGGACAACAAGTACAGCTCATCACAAACAGTGTTGTCACCTTTGAGACGTGTTTCCAACCAACTGCTGAAAGTCCTGATGTGTTCACATGTAATCCGATCGCCGACCGCCTCCGGTGTTTGGAGCGCAGATCGTTCTTGTGTTCATCGACATACGGGGTCACCAAGGTAGAGTTCAGAGAACTGTGTAGTGTGCTTGAGACCAAGAATATCCGTCCCTGCATATTATTGAGTCTCTTCCAAGCGTGCCTTTTCCGATCAGTCTCCCCTCATACCGCGATTTAGGGAGACCTATCTTATTAAGGCCAGGAATGAAGTCAACACAAAACCCGATGACATCCTCTGTTTGATGGCCCATGGAGATGCTTCCTTCGCCTAGCACGGTTACTGAACATATTTCTTTAGAACTCCCATGAACCTCTCAAAGGGGTACATATTGTGTAGAAATACGGGCCCCGTAATGACAATCTCGTCGACTAGATGAACTAGGGCGTGTGTCATGATATTGAAGAAGGATGGTGGGAACACCAGCTCGAAATTGACAAGACATTGCGCCACATCACTCCTTAGCGTTGGTACGATTTCTGGATCGATCACCTTCTGAGATATTGCATTGAGGAATGCACATAGCTTCACAATGGCTAATCGAACGTTTTCCGGTAGAAACCCCTCAATGCAACCGGAAGCAGTTGCTCATAATCACGTGGCAGTCATGAGACTTCAGGTTCTGGAACTTTTTCTCTGGCATATTTATTATTCCCTTTATATTCGACGAGAAGCCAGTCGGGACCTTCATACTGAGCTGGCATTGAAAGAATATTTCTTTCTCTTCTTTCGTAGAGCGTAGCTGGCGGGACCTTCATCGCTTCGGAGGCATGCCCTCTTTTTCGCAAGCGTTGCAGGTCCTCTCATGCCTCGTGTGTATCCTTTGTCTTCCCATACACGCCCAAGAAGCCTAGCAGGTTCACGCAAAGGTTCTTCGTCACGTGCATCACGTCGATCTAAGAGCGGACCTCTAGGTCTTTCCAAAGAGGGTAGGTCCCAAAATATAGATTTCTTCTTCCACATGGGTGCGTGATTCTCGCGTCATTCGGAACAGCTAGTCCGCCAGACCTTTCCAAAGATTACGTGTAAATCATTGACCATAGCAAGTACGTGATCACCGATGCGCATGGCGGGCTTCTTCCGTGATCTGCCTCGCTTTTGAAATGCTTGCCTTTCTTTTGACATTGATGGTTGGTCGGAAGAAATCGACGATGGCCTGTGTACACATTCTTCCTGCAGCTTCCTAGGTATATACTATCGGTGTCAAGTAAACAGTGCGTGCATGCGTGGTATCCCTTGTTTGTCTGTCCCGAAGGTTACCGAGAGCGGGCCAATCGTTGATGGTCACGAACAGCAACGCCTTTAGGTCAAATTCCTCCTTTTGTGCTCATCCCACGTCACGCACACCGCTTCCATTCCACAGCTGTAAAAGTTCTTCAACTAATGGCCTTAGGTACACATCAATGTCGTTGCCGGGTTGCTTAGGGCCTTGGATGAGAACCGCATCATAATGAACTTCGCTTCATGCACATCCAAGGAGGAAGGTTATACATACATAGAGTCACGGGACAGGTGTTGTGATTGCTGCTCTGCTCCCCGAAAGGATTAATGCCATCCGCTCTTAAAGCAAACCATACGTTCCTTGGGTCCTTTGCAAACTCATCCCAGTACTTTCTCTCGATTTTTCTCCATCATGACCCGTCGTGGGTGCTCTCAACTTCCGTCTTTCTTACGGTCCTCATCGTGCCATCGCATCAACTTGGCATGCTCTCCGCTTCTAAACAGACGTTTCAACCGTGGTATTATAGGAGCATACCACATCACCTTCGCAGGAACCCTCTTCTGGGAGGCTCGCCACAACATCACCAGGTCATCTCGTCTGATCTTATATCAGCAATGCACCGCATACCGGGCATGCGTTCAGATCCTTGTAGGCACCACGGTAGAGGATGCAGTCATTAGGGCATGCATGTATCTTCTCCACCTCCAATCCTAGAGGGCATACGACCTTCTTTGCTGCGTATGTACTGTCGGGCAATTCGTTATCCTTTGGAAGCTTCTTCTTCATTATTTTCAATAGCTTCTCAAATCCTTTATCAGGCACAACATTCTCTGCCTTCCACTGCAGCAATTCGAGTACGGTACCGAGCTTTGTGTTGCCATCTTCGCAAATGGGGTACAACCCTTTTTTGTAATCCTCTAACATGCGATCGAACTTCAGCTTCTCCTTTTGACTTTCGCATTGTGTCCTTGCATCGACAATGACCCGGCGGAGATCATCATCATGGGGCACATCATCTGGTTCCTCTTGATCTTCAGCAGCTTCGCCCGTTGCAGCACCATCGTGCACATCGTCAGTGCATCTTGATGTTCAGTAGCATCACCGTATTCAGGGGCACATAGTTGTCATCGTACTCTTCTTCCTCGCCGTCTTCCATCATAACCCCTATTTCTCCGTGCCTCGTCCAAACATTATAGTGTGGCATGAAACCCTTGTAAAGCAGGTGGGTGTGAAGGATTTTCCGGTCAGAGTAAGACTTCATATTCCCACATATAGGGCATGGACAACACATAAAACCATTCTGCTTGTTTGCCTCAGCCACTTCGAGAAAAGCATGCACGCCCTTAATGTACTCGGAGGTGTGTCTGTCACCGTACATCCATTGCCGGTTCATCTGCGTGCATTATATATAATTAAGTGTGTCAAAAATCATTACAGGACATCATGAATAGATAATTAAGTGACCAAATTAATAGAAGTTCATCATCACATAAAAACCAAAGTACATACATAGTTCTCATCTAACAACATAAAGCTCTGCAGAGCATCTAAATTAATTAAACCATACATTTCAACTATGTAAAACATTTCAATGTGAAAACAAATACGATCATAATCGCAACCAAGGTAACAACTGATCCAACGGCATAATGATACCAAGCCTCGGTATGAATGGCATATTTTCTAATCTTTCTCATCTTCAAGCGCATTGCATACTGTTGGGGAACGTTGCACAAAATTAAAATTTTTCCTACGGTTTCACCAAGATCCATCTATGAGTTCATCTAAGCAACGAGTTATGGGAGTGAGTTTGCATCTACATACCACTTGTAGATCGCGTGCGGAAGCTTTCGAGGGGATGGTGATGATGGAGTCGTACTCGGATCACCGATGACCAAAGCGCTGAACGGACAGCACCTCCGCGTTCAACACACGTACGGTACGGGCAACGTCTCCTCCGTCTTGATCCAGCAAGGAGGAAGGAGAGGTTGAGGAAGATGGCTCCAACAGCAGCACGACGGCGTGATGATGAAGGAGTGACAATTCTCCGGCAGGGCTTCGCCAAGCGCACACGGAGAAGGAGAGGTGTTGGGGAGGGGAGGGGCTGCGCCTTTAATTGTGTATTGCAGCCCTCCCCTCACCCCTCTATTTATAGGGGAAGGGAGGAGGGGGCCGGCCCCCTCTAGATGCATCTAGAGGGGGGGCGGCCAAGGGGAGGGGGGCTTGCCCCCTAAGCAAGGGGGGCGCCCCCCTTAGGGTTCCCCCTCAACCCTAGGCGCATGGCCCAAGGGGAGGGGGTGCGCCCAGCCCACTAGGGGCTGGCTGCCTCCCACGCAGCCCAAGTGGCCCCCCGAAAGGGGTGGCCCCTCCCGGTGGTCCTTCGGAACCTTTCTGGTGGCCCCTCCATAACGATATGACCCGAAACTTTTCCGGTGTCCGTTTGACAACTTCCCATATATAAATATTTACCTCCGGACCATTCTGGAACTCCTCGTGACGTTTGGGATCTCATCCGGGACTCCGAACAACATTCGGTAATCACATACAAGTCTTCCTATTAACCCTAGCGTCACCGAACGTTAAGTGTGTAGACCCTACGGGTTCGGGAGACATGCAGACATGACCGGGACGCTCTCAGGTCAATAACCAACAGCGGGATCTGGATACCCATGTTGGCTCCACATGCTCCTCGATGATGTCATCGGATGAACCACGATGTCGAGGATTCAAGCAACCCCGTATACTATTCCCTTTGTCAGACGGTATGTTACTTGCCCGAGACTCGATCGTCGGTATCCCAATACCTCGTTCAGTCTCGTTACCGGTAAGTCACTTTACTCAGACCGAATGCATGATCCCGTGACCGGACACTTGATCACTTTGAGCTCATTATGATGATGCATTACCGAGTGGGCCCAGTGATACCTCTCCGTCATACGGAGTGACAAATCCTGTCTCGATCCGTGTCAACCCAACAGACACTTTCGGAGATACCTGTAATGCACCTTTATAGTCACCCAGTTACGTTGTGACGTTTGGTACACCCAAAGCATTTCTACGGTATCCGGGAGTTACACGATCTCAAGGTCTAAGGAAGAGATACTTGACATTGAAAAAAGCTTCTAGCAAAACGAACTACACGATCTTGTGCTATGCTTAGGATTGGGTCTTGTCCATCACGTCATTCTCCTAATGACGTGATCCCGTTGGCAATGACATCGATGTCCATAGTCGTGAAACCATGACTATCTCGTCGACCAACGAGCTAGTCAACTAGAGGCTCACTAGGGACGTATTGTGGTCTATCTATTCACACGTGTATCACGATTTCCGGATGATACAGTTATAGCATGAATAAAAGACAATTATCATGAACAAGGAAATATAATAATAATGCTTTTATTATTGTCTCTAGGGCATATTTCCAACAGTCTCCCACTTGCACTAGAGTCAATAATCTAGTTTACATTGTGATGAATCGAACACCCATAGAGTTCTGGTGTTGATCATGTTTTGCCCACGGAAGAGGTTTAGTCAACGGATCTGCGACATTCAGATCCGTATGCACTTTACAAATTTCTATGTCTCCATCCTGAACATTTTCACGGATGGAGTTGAAGCGACGCTTGATGTGCCTGGTCTTCTTGTGAAACCTGGGCTCCTTGGCAAGTGCAATAGCTCCAGTGTTGTCACAGAAGAGTTTGATTGGCCCCGACGCATTGGGCATGACTCCTAGGTCGGTGATGAACTCCTTCACCCAAATTGCTTCATGCGCTGCCTCCGAGGCTGCCATGTACTCCGCTTCACATGTAGATCCCGCCACGACGCTCTGCTTGCACCTGCACCAGCTTACTGCTCCACCATTCAACATATACACGTATCCGGTTTGTGACTTAGAGTCATCCAGATCTGTGTCGAAGCTGGCGTCGACGTAACCCTTTACGACGAGCTCTTCGTCACCTCCATAAACGAGAAACATGTCCTTAGTCCTTTTCACGTACTTCAGGATCTTCTTGACCGCTGCCCAGTGTTCCTTGTCGGGATTACTTTGGTACCTTCCTACCAAACTTACGGCAAGGTTTACATCAGGTCCGTACACAGCATGGCATACATAATAGATCCTATGGCTGAAGCATAGGGGATGACACTCATCTCTTCTTTATCTTTTGCCGTGGTCGGGCATTGAGCTGAGCTCAATCTCACACCTTGCAATACAGGCAAGAACCCCTTCTTGGACTGATCCATTTTGAACTTCTTCAATATCTTATCAAGGTATGTGCTTTGTGAAAGACCTATGAGGCGTCTCGATCTATCTCTATAGATCTTGATGCCTAATATATAAGCAGCTTCTCCAAGGTCCTTCATTGAAAAACACTTGTTCAAGTAGGCCTTAACGCTGTCCAAGAATTCTATATCATTTCCCATCAAAAGTATGTCATCTACATATAATATGAGAAATGTTACAGAGCTCCCACTCACTTTCTTGTAAACACAGGCTTCTCCATAAGTCTGTATAAACCCAAATGCTTTGATCATCTCATCAAAGCGAATGTTCCAACTCCGAGATGCTTGCACCAGCCCATAAATGGATCGCTGGAGCTTGCATACTTCGTTAGCGTTCTCAGGATCGACAAAACCTTCCGGCTGCATCATATACAGCTCTTCCTTAAGATAACCGTTAAGGAACACTGTTTTGACGTCCATCTGCCATATCTCATAATCATAGTATGCGGCAATTGCTAACATGATTCGGACGGACTTAAGCTTCGCTACGGGAGAAAAAGTCTCATCGTAGTCAATCCCTTGAACTTGCCGATAACCCTTAGCGACAAGTCGAGCTTTATAGATGGTGACATTACCATCCGCGTCCGTCTTCTTCTTAAAGATCCATTTGTTTTCTATCGCTCACGATCATCGGGCAAGTCACCAAAGTCCACACTTTGTTTTCATACATGGATTCTATCTCGGATTTCATGGCTTCTAGCCATTTGTTGGAATCTGGGCCCGCCATCGCTTCTTCATAGTTCAAGGTTCACCGTTGTCTAACAACATGATTTCCGTGACAGGGTTGCCGTACCACTGCAGTGCGGAACGTGTCCTTGTGGACTCCACGGTTCAGTAGCAACTTGATCCGAAGTACCTTGATCATCATCATTAATTTCCTCTTCGGTTGGTGTAGGCATCACAGAACATTTTCCCGAGCTGCACTACTATCCTGTTCAAGAGGTAGTACTTCATCGAAGTTCTACTTTCCTCCCACTTACTTCTTTCGAGAGAAACTCTTTTCCGTAAAGGATCCGTTCTTGGCAACAAAGATCTTGCCCTCGGATCTTAAGTAGAAGGTATACCCAATGGTTTCTTTAGGGTATCCTATGAAGACGCATTTTTCCGACTTGGGTTCGAGCTTTTCAGGTTGAAGTTTCTTGACATAAGCATCGCATCCCCAAACTTTTAGAAACGACAACTTAGGTTTCTTCCCAAACCATAATTCATACGGTGTCGTATCAACGGACTTAGATGGTGCCCTATTTAAAGTGAATGTAGCTGTCTCTAGAGCGTATCCCCAAAATGATAGCGGTAAATCAGTAAGGGACATCATAGACCGCACCATATCCAATAGAGTGCGATTACGACGTTCGGACACACCGTTACGCTGAGGTGTTCCAGGCAGCGTTAGTTGTGAAACGATTCCACATTTTCTTAAGTGTGTACCAAATTCGTGACTTAAATATTCTCCTCCACGATCCGATCGTAAGAATTTTATCTTTCGGTCACGTTGATTCTCTACTTCATTCTGAAATTCCTTGAACTTTTCAAAGGTCTCAGACTTGTGTTTCATCAAGTAGACATACCCATATCTACTCAAGTCATCTGTGAGAGTGAGAACATAATTGATATCCTCCATGAGCCTCAACGCTCATTGGACCGCACACATCGGTATGTATGATTTCCAACAAGTTGGTTGCTCGCTCCATTGTTCCGGAGAACGGAGTCTTGGTCATCTTGCCCATGAGGCATGGTTCGCATGTGTCAAATGATTCATAATCTAGAGACTCCAAAAAGTCCATCAGCATGGAGCTTCTTCATGCGCTTGACACCAATGTGACCAAGGCGGCAGTGCCACAAATATGTGGGACTATCGTTATCAACTTTACATCTTTTGGTATTCACGCTATGAACATGTGTAATACTACGCTCGAGATTCATTAAGAATAAACCATTGACCATCGGAGCATGACCATAAAACATATCTCTCATATAAAAACAACAACCATTATTCTCGGATTTAAATGAGTAGCCATCTCGCATTAAACGAGATCCAGATACAATATTCATGCTCAAACTTGGCACTAAATAACAATTATTAAGGTTCAAAACTAATCCCGTAGGTAAATGAAGAGGTAGCGTGCCGACGGCGATCACATCGACTCTGGAACCATTCCCGACGCGCATCGTCACCTCGTCCTTTGCCAGTCTCCGCTTATTCCGCAGCTCCTGCTGTGAGTTACAAATATGAGCAACGGCACCGGTATCAAATACCCAGGAGTTACTACTTAATCTTTGGTAAAGTACACATCAATTACATGTATATCAAATATACCTTTGGTGTTGCCGGCCTTCTTGTCCGCTAAGTATTTGGGGCAGTTCCGCTTCCAGTGACCCCTCCCCTTGCAATAAAAGCACTCAGTCTCGGGTTTGGGTCCATTCTTTGACTTCTTCCCGGCAACTTGCTTACCGGGCGCGGCAACCTCCTTGCCGTCCTTCTTGAAGTTCTTCTTGCCCTTGCCCTTCTTGAACTTAGTGGTCTTATTGACCATCAACACTTGATGTTCTTTCTTGATTTCAACCTCGGCTGACTTCAGCATAGAGAATACTTCAGGAATGGTCTTTACCATCCCCTGCATATTGTAGTTCATCACAAAGCTCTTGTAGCTTGGTGGGAGCGATCGAGGATTCTGTCAATGACCGCCTCATCGGGGAGGTTAATATTCAGCTGGGTCATACGGTTGTGCAACCTGCACATCATGAGGATGTGCTCACAGACAGAACTATTTACATCCATCTTACAACAATAGAACTTCTCAGATACTTAATCTCTCTCGACCCGCGCGAGAGCTTGCAAAACTAGTTTCAGCTCCTCGAACATCTCAAAAGCTCCGAGATGCTCAAAACGCGTTTGGAGTCCCGGTTCTAAGCTGTAAAGCATGCCGCATCGAACGAGGGAGTAATCATCATACGAGACTGCCAAGCATTCATAATGTCTTGGTTCTGCAGGGACGGGAGCGTCACCTAGCGGTCCTTCTAGGACATATTGTTTCTGGCAGCTATGAGGATGATCTCAAGTTCCGGACCCAGTCCAGATAGTTGTTGCCGTCATCTTTCAGCTTGGTTTTCTCTAGGAACGCGTTGAAGTTCAAGTTGACATGAGCGTTGGCCATTTGATCTACAAGACATATCATTCAAAAGTTTTAGACTAAGTTCATGATAATTAAGTTCATCTAATCAAATTATTTAAATGAACTCCCACTCAGATTAGACATCCCTCTAGTCATCTAAGTGTTACACGATCCGAGTCGACTAGGCCGTGTCCGATCATCACATGAGACGGACTAGTCATCGTCGGTGAACATTCTCATGTTGATCGTATCTTCCATACGACTCGTGTTCGACCTTTCGGTCTCCGTGTTCCGAGGCCATGTCTGTACATGCTAGGCTCGTCAAGTTAACCCTAAGTGTTTTTATGCGTAAATCTGTCTTACACCCGTTGTATGTGAACGTAAGAATCCATCACACCCGATCATCACGTGGTGCTTAGAAGTTTTAACTTTAGCAACGGTGCACAGTTAGGGGGGAACACTTCTTGAAATTGTTGTAAGGGATCATCTTATTTACTACCGTCGTTCTAAGTAAACAAGATGTATAAACATAATAAACATCACATGCAATTATATAGTAGTGACATGATATGGCCAATATCATATAGCTCCATTGATCTCCATCTTCGGGCTCCATGATCATCTTGTCACCGCATGACACCATGATCTCCATCATCATGATCTCCATCATTGTGCCTCCATGAAGTTGTCACGCCAACGACTACTTCTACTTCTATGGCTAACGCGTTTGCAATAAAGTAAAGTAATTTACATGGCGTTCTTCAATGACACGCAGGTCATACAAAAATAAAGACAACTCCTATGGCTCCTGCCGGTTGTCATACTCATCGACATGCAAGTCGTGATTCCTATTACAAGAACATGATCTCATACATCACAATGTGTCATTCATCATTCATCACAACTTGGCCATATCACATCACATGACAATTGCTGCAAAAACAAGTTAGACGTCCTCTAATTGTTGTTGCATCTTTTACGTGGCTGCAATTGGGTTCTAGCAAGAACGCTTTTCTTACCTACGAATCACCACAACGTGATCTTGTCAACTTCTATTTACCCTTCATAAGGAACCTTTTCATCGAATCAGCTCCAACTAAAGTGGGAGAGACAGACACCCGCCAGCCACCTTATGCAACTAGTGCATGTTAGTCTGTGGAAACGGTCTCACGAAGCGTCGTGTAAGGTTGGTCCGGGCCGCTTCATCCCACAATACCGCTGGAAGCAAGATAAGACTAGTAGCGGCAAGTAAGTTGACAAGATCCACGCCCACAACTAAATTGTGTTCTACTCGTGCAATAGAGAACTACGACAGACCTAGCTCATGATGCCACTGTTGGGGAACGTTGCAGAAAATTAAAAATTTTCCTACGGTTTCACCAAGATCCATCTATGAGTTCATCTAAGCAACGAGTTATGGGAGTGAGTTTGCATCTACATACCACTTGTAGATCGCGTGCGGAAGCTTTCGAGGATGGTGATGATGGAGTCGCACTCGGATCACCGATGACCACGCTGAACGGACAGCACCTCCGCGTTCAACACACGCAGTGCAGTACGGGCAACGCCTCCTCCGTCTTGATCCAGCAAGGAGGAAGGAGAGGTTGAGGAAGATGGCTCCAACAGCAGCACGACGGGCGTGATGATGAAGGAGTGACAATTCTCGGCAGGGCTTCACCAAGCGCACACGGAGAAGGAGAGGTGTTATGGAGGGAGGGGCTGCGCCTTTAATTGTGTATTGCAGCCTCCCTCACCCCTCTATTTATAGGGAAGGGAGGAGGGGGCCCCCTAGATGCATCTAGACGGGGGCGGCCAAGGGAGGGGCTTGCCCCCTGCCAAGGAGGGCGCCCCTTAGGGTCCCCCCTCAACCCTAGGCGCATGGTCCAAGGGGAGGGGGTGCGCCCAGCCCACTAGGGGCTGGCTGCCTCACACGCAGCCCAAGTGGCCCCCCGAAAGGGGTGGCCCCTCCCGGTGGTCCTCCGGAACCTTTCCGGTGGTCCCTCCATAACGATATGATCCGAAACTTTTCCGGTGTCCGTTTGACAACTTCCCATATATAAATCTTTACCTCCGGACCATTCCGGAACTCCTCGTGACGTCCGGGATCTCATCCGGACTCAACAACATTCGGTAATCACATACAAGTCTTCCTATTAACCCTAAGCGTCACCGAACCTTAAGTGTGTAGACCCTACGGGTTCGGGAGACATCTGAACATGACCGACGCTCTCGTGTCAATAACCAACAGCGGGATCTGGATACCCATGTTGGCTCCCACATGCTCCTCGATGATGTCATCGGATGAACCACGATGTCGAGGATTCAAGCAACCCCGTATACTATTCCCTTTGTCAGACGGTATGTTACTTGCCCCAGACTCGATCGTCGGTATCCCAATACCTCGTTCAGTCTCGTTACATGCAAGTCACTTTACTCGTGCAGAATGCATTATCCCGTGACCAGACACTTGATCACTTTGAGCTCATTATGATGATGCATTACCGAGTGGGCCCAGTGATACCTCTCCGTCATACCGAGTGACAAATCCCTGTCTCGATCCGTGTCAACCCAACAGACACTTTCAGAGATACCTGTAATGCACCTTTATAGTCACCCAGTTACGTTGTGACGTTTGGTACACCCAAAGCATTCCTACGGTATCCGGGAGTTACACGATCTCAAGGTCTAAGGAAGAGATACTTGACATTGAAAAAAGCTTCTAGCAAAACGAACTACACGATCTTGTGCTATGCTTAGGATTGGGTCTTGTCCATCACGTCATTCTCCTGTAATGCTTAGGAAACCTTGACTATCTGTCGACCAACGAGCTAGTCAACTAGAGGCTCAGTAGGGACGTATTGTGGTCTATGTATTCACACGTGTATCACGATTTCCGGATGATACAGTTATAGCATGAATAAAAGACAATTATCATGAACAAGGAAATATAATAATAATGCTTTTATTATTGCCTCTAGGGCATATTTCCAACACATCCATCTTGATCTTGTGATCATCGACGACATCCGCAACATGCAACTCCAATATCATCTTCTCCTCCTCAAGTTTTTTTATTTTTTCCTTCAAGAAATTGTTTTCTTCTTCAACTAAATTTAACCTCTCGACAATAGGGTCGGTTGGAATTTCCGGTTCAACAACCTCCTAGATAAATAAAATCTATGTCACGTTGGTCGGCATAATTTTCATAAACAATAAATGAACCAATAGTTATGAAAAGATAATATATACCACATCCGAATCATAGACAGGGGCGAGGGCCGAGGCGGATACCAAAACCATCGCACTATATAAGATGCAATAATAAAAGTAAGAAAATAATACAAGTAAGAATATTTTTCCTTTCTGAAAGAAGATAAGAACAAGAGGCTCACCACGGTGGTGCTGGCGATGAGATCGGCGCGGGTGATCGACGGCGGTGAAGATGGGGATGGGGCGTGACGGACCGCTAAACCTAGACAAATATTGAGGAAAATGGAGGTTGGAGGTCGAGCTTGGAGAGGAGAAAGCTTAAGCAGTGTGGCTCGGGCATTTCATCGAACACCTCATGTGCATAGGAGGTGAGCTAGAGCACCACAATGCCCCTCGCCGGCAAGAGAAAAGCAGAGCAATGGAGTGCTCTGCTCCATGACGAGGGGTATATATAAACAGCACTATTGGTCCGGTTCGTGGCATGAGCCGGGACTAAAGGAAGCCTTTGGTCCCGATTCATGCCACGAACCGGGACCAATAGTGGTGGGCCAGGAGCCAGGACCATTGGTCCCGTTCGTCCCACCAACCGGGACCAAAAGGTCCTGGACGAACGGGACCAATGGCCCACGTGGCCCGGCCGGCCCCCTGGGCTCACGAACCGGGGCAAATAGCTCCATTGGTCCCGGTTCTGGATTGAACCGGGACTAATGGGCTAAACTGCCCTGGACGAAAGCCCCTTTTTCTACTAGTGCTAGTAGCACCAGGGTATTATATACCGGTTCGGTTGCTAAGTGTTAGTAACTCAAAATAAAAGGCTACGGAATAAACGGAGACTATCCATAGGTGAGATGACGATATGTGTTGGAAATGTTTCCAAGGTTGATGTGATCAAACATCGTACGCTCCCTCTACCATCGGGATTGGTGCTAAACCTAAATAATTGTTATTAGGTGTTTGCGTTGAGCATAGACATGATTGGATTATGTTTATTGCAATACGGTTATTCATTTAAGGAGAATAATGGTTACTCTGTTTATTTGAATAATACCTTCAATGTTCTTGCACCTAAAATGAATGGTTTATTGAATCTCGATCATAGTGATACACATGTTCATGCCAAAAGATATAAGATAGTAATGATAGTACCACATACTTGTGGCACTGCCATTTGAGTCATATTGGTATAAAACGCATGAAGAAGCTCCATGTTGATGGATCTTTGGACTCACTCGTTTTGAAAAGATTGAGACATGCGAACCATGTCTATTGGTATATATGCATGAAGAAACTCCATACAAATGGATCGTTTGGACTCACTTGATTTTGAATCACTTGAGACATGCAAATCATACCACATGGGCAAGATGACTGAAAAGCCTCGTTTTCAGTAAGATGGAACAAGAAAGCAACTTGTTGGAAGTAATACATTTTGATGTGTGCAGTCCAATGAGTCTTTGAGGCCTGTGATGGATATCGTTATGTTCTTACTTCACAGATGATTTGAGTAGATGCTGAGTATATTTACTTGATGAAACACAAGTCTGAATTATTGAAAGGTTCAAGTAATTTCAGAGTGAAGTTGAAGATAAATCGTGACAAGAGGATAAAATGTCTATGATATGATCATAGAGATGAGTATCTGATTTATGAGTTGGGTATACAATTAAGACATTGTGGAAATTGTTTCACAACTGATACCGCCTGGAACACCATAGTATGATGGTGTGTCTGAACATCATAGCTGCACCCTATTGGATATGGTGCATACCATGATGTCTCTTATCTAATTACCACTATTGTTTATGGGTTAGGCATTAGAGACAACCGTATTCACTTCAAATAGGGCACCACGTAATTTCGTTGAGATGACAGCGTATGAATTATGGTTTAGAGAAATCTAAGCTGTCATTTCTTAAAAGTTTGGGGCTGCGACACTTATGTGGAAAAGTTTTAGCCTGATAAGCTCAAACTCACAGCGGATAAATGCATCTTAATAGGACACCCAAAACAGTTGGGTATACCTCCTATTTCAGATCCAGAAGCAAAAGTGATTGTTTCTAGAAACGGGTCCTTTCTCGAGGAAAAGTTTCTCTTGAAAGAATTGAGTGGGAGGATGGTGGAGACTTGATGAGGTTATTGAACTATCACTTCAACCAATCTGTAGCAGGGCACATGAAGTTGTTCCTGTGGAGCCTACACCAGTTGAAGTGGAAGATGATGATTGTGATCATGAAACTTCGGATCAAGTCACTACCAAACTTCGTAGGTCGACAAGGACGTGTACTGCTTCGGAGTGGTACGGTAATCCTGTCTTGAAGGTCATGTTGCTAGACAACAATGAACCTACGAGCCGTGGAGAAGCGATGGTGGGCCCAGATTCCGACAAATGGCTCGAGGCCATAAAATCCGAGAGAGGATCCATGTATAAAACAAAGTGTAGACTTTGGAAGAACTACTTGATGGTCATAAGGCTGTCGGGTACATATGGATTTTAAAAGGGAAGACGGACAATGATGGTAAGTGTCACCATTAAGAAAGCTCGACTTGTCGCTAAGATGTTTTCCGACAAGTTCAAGGAGTTGACTACGATGAGACTTTCTCACTCGTAGTGATGCTAAGAGTCTGTTGGAATTACATTAGCAGTTACTACATTATTTATGAAATCTTGTAGATAGGATGTCAAAACATTGTTTCCTCGACGATTTTCTTGAGGAAAGGTTGTATGTGATACAACCAGAAGGTTTTGTCAATCCTGAAAGGTGCTAACAAGTATGCAAAGCTCCAGCAATCCTTCTAAGGACTGGAGTAAGCATCTGGAGTTGGAATATACGCTTTGATGAGATGATCAAAGATTTTGGGTTTATACAAAGTTTATGAGAAACTTGTATTTCCAAAGAAGTGAGTGGGAGCACTATAGAATTTCTGAAGAGTATATGTTGTTGACATATTGTTGATCAGAAATGATGTAGAATTTCTGGAAAGCATATAGGGTTATTTGAAAAGTGATTTTCAATGAAAAACCTGGATTAAGCTACTTGAACATTGAGCATCAAGATTCTATAAGGATAGACAAAACGCTTAATAGTACTTTCAAATGAACACATACCGTGAGAAGATTTTGAAGGAGTTCAAAATAGATCGGCAAAGAAGGAGTTCTTGGTTGTAAGGTGTGAGTATTGAGTAAGACTCAAGACCTGACCACGGCAGAAGAGAGAGAAAGGACGAAGGTCGTCCCCTATGCTTTAGACGTAGGCTCCACAATATGCTATGCTGTGTACCGCACCTGAAGTGTGCCTTGCCATGAGTCAGTCAAGGGGTACAAGTGTGATCCAGGAATGGATCACAGCACAGCGGTCAAGGTTATCCTTAGTAACTAGTGGACTAAGGAATTTTCTCGATTATGGAGGTGGTAAAACAGTTCGTCGTAAAGGTTTACGCCGATGCAAACTTTGACACTAATCTGGATGACTCTGAGTAGTAGACCGGATTCGTATAGTAGAGCAGTTATTTGGAATGATGGTACTTAGATGTGCTATACTGAAGTCACATCTATATAAGTGCATGGTTTGCAGGAGGGCCCCGTTTCAGTTTTCCACCGTATCGTTTGATGGCTAGGTCTAACTTTCTCCTCCAGGCTTTGTCAGTGAGTGTATGGATTCGTCTCCTCTCCCCCAGATGCTCCGGCGGCCCTTGGTAGGGAGGAGAATCCCGGTGCCTCTGCTCCAGTTAGTAGTTTAGGGTTTTTTTTAGTTCTCGCAGGTTCTTCTTTAAGTTTTTCTTCTGGGCTCTAATCCAGCTCGAGTTCTTCCATCTAGACGTCAAATACGAATCTCCGACGTAGTTTCCTGCCATCTCCTCGGGGTGGTGAAGTTAGGGTTTCTCGTCGTTTGATGAGATTTGGTGTCAGGTGCTTCATATCTATTCAAGGGTTCAACGGTGATGATTGTGGCTCCAGGGCTCTGGTCCTTAGGGGCACGTGTCCGAAGACCTCCCAGGTGTCTTTGACAATGTTAGCCGACTACGTTATGGTAGCGGGGACAACGACGCGTGGGTGGCTCGTTCTCGCGATGGTAGTGGTCATTCGGTGGTCTCAGAATCACAATAAGATTTTATTATGTTTGAGGTGCTTTATAATTTCGGTGAACTTTGATAATATATGTGAATCATTATGAAAAACAGGTCACATCTAGTTGTTTCTTAGACGGGTTTTTTATCCTGTTCTCTTTCAGCTTGGAATGCAGTTAGATTACCTGGGATTCCGGGATCCCAATTGCTAACAACTACTCGAGCGGGCAAGAAGAAGCTAATTGTTCGTGGCTTGCCGGCCCAAATTTTTTGGCCGAAGTTGTGCAAGGCAGGGTGATATGCAGGGAAGTTAAATGCTTGTGCGGTTCCAATTCTTTTGTCAAAATGTCAATCGAGTCTTAATTTTTTGAAAATACACACCACAAACCTAAATCTTTTGAAGTGATTCATGGGAGGTCCTATTGACCCTGGACCCAAGGTGACCGACTTACCGCCACATAGTCATTAATTTGCACAAAGCCCCTAAAAAATCATCTCTTCCAATTCTATGGCCACCACTCCCCCTGACACACACGGGTCATGGAACATATTAGCATAATGATATGTTTTAATAAATAATTTAATTTTGCGACATTATATTGTAGTTTTTCTACTGTACAAGAGATTAATGAATAAGACTGGCATAACAAAACATAGTCGTATTTACCTAATAATAAAGCAAATTGAGTTCTTGGTCGTCCGTCGTACATTTTACAAAAAAAAAGCCCCTCTATTTTCCTGAAATAAACCCGCGGTACACGTTTAAGTCACCCCCGAACCGTTTTTTTTTTTTTGCATTTTTTGGAAAACCTCCTGATGTTTTAGGTAATCAACCCATCGTCCATATTTAAGTCAACCGAATCATTTTTTCGTTTTAACATACCCCCTCCCGACTTTTCGGTTAATCAATCCGCAGTTTATCTAAAACAAATTTATCAATATCTTTTAAACCGTAACTCCGATTTTAACATGTTATATATGAAACTTGATTAGAAAAATGTGTAGAATCTGAATATGATGCTATTTTTAGCTGTTAAATATTTCTAAAATATTATTTTGGTGTGAACTTAATCTATAATGTACGATCCGTTTTTCTTTCTTACTGATAGAGAGGAAAGAAAACATTGATAACCACACATGCACATCTGTGAAGAACCTCGCAGGGAAAAAGAACATATATATTTCTCATTCTATTTCGAGCGAGTGTGAGCGAGAGAGACGCCTTAGAACTGACCGCATTCAAACACGCTTTCGTTGTGTGAAGCACTGAGACCACCATCAACAACATAAATGTGATGCCATGTGAAAATAAAGGACGTGAACACATTAGTGTCTTGAGTCATGGTTATTGGGTTAAGAACGTTTGTTATTTACTCTCCCGTTGCAATGCACGGGTTCTTTTGCTAGTAAACACTAAAGTTAAAAAGTTGGTTGAAATTAAGAAGGAAAAAACAAGAGTCAATTACAGTGGTAGTGCTAGAACTTGGCGCAAACGGTCACTTTGGTGCTAGAAGTTGTGGCATACATCAAAGTGGTGCAGAAACTTGGCTTTGACGTGCAAATACAGTGCTCTTCACATTTTGCATACGGAACCGGCACTGACTAGACGCGTGGGACCCGCTGTCAGCCACTGGACCAAAAGAAAAGGATGTGTGACTTGTTTTTTCCAGAAACACCCTCGAAATATAAAAAAAATCACAAAATAACCTGTTGGCGTGGGAGAATGAATAATTAAACAAAACGTGCCGACCCTGGGTGTCGAACCCACAACCGAGACCTAAATAGTAAGCCGGCTAAACCACTCAATTATTCACTTCCCATGTATGAAATGGATAACAAACTTATACTCATATGTAGCTAACCTCGTAGCATGTGGAATTTAAAGAGGCTGTAGATACGGCGACCCATTTTACACCATTTTTAAATTTTATTTATAGAAAGTATGTAAATTATAATCTCAGTACAAAAATAAAGTTTGAATATTTGTGTGCACAAATATACATATGAATGAAATAACTTATTTTTAAAAATTGTTCATGTATTATTTAGAAAATAATCATATATTTAAAATAATGTTTGTGAGTTAAAAAAATATTGTATGATTTAAAATAATGAAACATTTTTAATTGAGTGAGTGTTTGATATTTTTAATTGATTAAACATCTTTCATATTAAATAAATATTTTTTGTACAATACACGGATGTATATTTAGTTTTTTTATATTTAATAATCATCGTTTGTACGTCTAATATTTATAGGACACAATTATTTGAACGTAATTTTTATTACTTACGTTTTAGAAAAATAAATGAAAAACAAACCGGTGAAAATTGAGCCGCCGTATCGGCAGCCCATTTAAGTTCCACATGCATACAAGTTAAGTACAAATAAAGCCTTATCTATGTTCACGTTGTAGCGTGATAGCTGCATTGGCTAGCGTGCTTACATGCTATGAGCCGATCGCGTGTTGGATTCCGTGCGGGCACATTTTTAGTTTAAATTTCACTCTCTCTCGACGGGGCCCACTGGTCTTATAGATTCAAAAATAAACTAAATCCCACGTCAACAGGGTTTTTTTTCTAAATATTTCGAGGGTGTTTCTTGAAAAAACAAGTCACACACCCCCTTCTCCCGATCCGGTGGCTGACAGCAGGCCCCACGTGCCTAGTCAGCGTTGATTCCGTACATAAATGAGATAAGCACTGTATTTGCACGTCGATGCCAAGTTTTTGCACCACTTCGATGTATACCACAACTTGTAGCACTAAAGTGACCGTTTGCGCCAAGTTCTAGCACCACCACTGTAATTGTTTGAAGAAGAGAATGAAAACACATGCATGCGTGCATGGGTGGAAGTGAAATTAAACACGGTCGATGATGGTAGTGAAATTATTCCGCTGAAGCAAATGGGTTGACAAGTTGATAATGAAACAAATGGACTTTTCTAGCACTAGGGCGCGCTTATTGGATACCGTAAGTAATAATTAACCAAAGGATCAAATTAGAGCAAGCAGCGCGCAGGAGAGAGACTAGGATACGATCGAAAGCAGATCGAGGCAGAATTGGCCTGGCTAGCTAGGCGGTGGTGGTTGGGTTGATCATCTTCTCGATGGCCTGCAGAGCCTCGATTGCCTTCTGCAGGTATACGGCGAGCTCGGAGGAGAAGGCTGCCATGGGGTTGGCCGCGATCTCTTCCTTGACGTCGTCGGCGGCGGAGGGCAGCGGCTTGGTGGGGTCACTGTCGAACTGCTTGGCCTGCTTAAGGTAGGTGTCCATGCGCGCGGTGGCGAAGAGGCGGACGGCGTCGGTCTCGTCGCCCCTGTCGGCGTAGCGCTGGCGGGCGTGGGAGGTGTCGGAGGCGAGCGCGTAGGGTCGGCCCTGCGCCTCGTAGAGCTCCTTGGTGGCCATGAGCTTGATGAGCTGCGCGAGCTCGGCGCGGAGCGAGTCGATGAGCTTCTGGCCGTCGTCGAGCACGAGGTCCTCCAGCGCGTTCTGCGCGTCCACAAGCTTGTAGCGTGCCCCGTCGAGGTCGCCGGCTTCCGCCAGAGCCATGGCGTCCCTGATGGCCTGGGCCTGGCGCCGCCGCGCCAGCTCGGCCAGCACCCAGCGCGCCTTGCTGCCGGCGACGGTGGCCGGGTTCTGGGTGCGGTAGATCTTGAGGTTCTCGGGGGTCTGGAGGCCGTGCACGACGGACTGGGCGGTGTAGCTGTGCTGGGCCTCGGCCAGGACCGCGTCGTGGCGCGTGGTGCCGGCGGCGCAGTCCGAGAGCGTCATCGTGACGGTGACCTTGCGCGACTCCCCGCTGAAGAGGGTGCCGAAGTTGATGGTGATGACGCCGGTGACGCTGTCGGTGGTCTGCGTGTAGTCGGTGTCGGCGGGCACCACCATCGCCTTCAGTCCGTCCTGCTCCGTCTTGGGCGTGAGGGTGAGCTTCACGTCCTGCGCCACCACGGTGAGGAGGCCACCCAGCATCTGGGAGAAGGGCCTGGTGAGGTTCGCCCCGTCCCGCACCGTGCTGAACGTGCCGCCGGGGGATTTCTTGGCGATGGCGTTGAGCAGCTAGCAATGGCATCAATTTAAGATATCATCAGCATCATCATCATCCCCTTAACTCGTTGAGCACTTGGAATTAGCTACCTTTATCGAATGAAAATAATAGCTAGATAGAGTAGAGCAGCTCGCTAGGTACGTACCTTGTGATCTGTGTCCTTGCCGAGACCGAAAGTGTAGACGCTGGCACTGCCAAGATCGACATCCGTGGCTTCACCGGCGCTCTGCACGCCGTCGGACATGAGGAAGACGTTGGCGGTGCGGGATTTCTTGGTGGAGCGTTCGTCGACGACTTGCCGCGCGATCTCGAGGCCACTCTTGATGTTGGTGGTACCACTGGCCTTGAGGCCGTCGATGATGGCCTTGACTTCCTTTTGGGCAGACTCGGTCATGGAGCGCAGCGGGCAGAGCCTCTGGGCGTGGCTGGAGAAGGTGACGATGGAGAGGCGGTCCACGGGGGTGAGCTTCATGATCACGAACTGCATCGACTGCTTCATGCTTTCAAGCCGCTCCCCCTGCATGCTGCCGCTCACGTCCAGCACCACCACCAGGTCCAGCCCCTCCCTCACCACGGCGCTGGGCGCGGCGTTCAGCTCTATCACCGCCGTCACCTCGTCGGCCGTCAGGGCCACGTCGTCCCTGCTGTACGCCGGCTTTTGGATCTTCACCAGCCCCTTGGTGCTCCCTGCACCGATATCGCATGCACGCACGCATATAATTCATGATAAACACTACTCATATGAACACTCTTGTAGTATCAAATTAACCGAATGAATGACTGTACCTTTATTCAAGGTACTGGCAGGGTTCTCATCATCGTTGAACTCCACCATCCTGAGCGTGCGAAACCGCTAGCTGGCAGAGTGTACCGGTTTGGTTAGCAGCTAGCTGGCTTACTCACTGAGTTACCGTCTGTCTTGGTACATGTCTATGCATATATAACCTCCCTACATCTACATGTATATAAATATCTATGATGTAGTCTGTCCTGGATCGATGCTATTTTTTTAGATAATATGAAATCGAAGCCGTCCCTAGATGTGGATCTGCATCGATCGTAAGATGCTAGACATCAACTGCAGCTAATTCTCAGTTTCCCGCTCTAATGTGTCGCGCACCACATATGTCTTTACTTGATAATAACTGATGAGTTACTTCTTCGTCAAGCCTCGGTTGTCCGGTTCTCCAGCGCGCCTCGGAGTGGCCGCGGTGGCCGAGCCTCTTCACAGTGTGGACGGTGACTGAGCCACTTCATCGTGTGGGTGGCACGGGGTGTTGCGCCAGGTGGCCCTAGCATGTTCTCTGCCAGCGGCAGTGGAGGCGCCCAGATCTGGTTCTAGAGGTCCATATTCGTCCCGACGCGGCTTCCCTCTAGGGTTTTGTTGTCCTAGGGTACTTGTGGCTCGCGGTAGAACCCGACGAAAGCTCCACGTATCGGTCCCAACGGCGATGGTGCCCAATGGTGCTGCTTTTCTCCTAAGGACGTAGTTGGGGTGATCTTCTTCGGGCAAGAGCTCTAGCTGAAAACCTGTGTCCGCTACGGACTCGACGACGGGGATGCTTTGTATCGTTTCCCTCTCAGAACACCGTCGTGGAGCTCAGGTGACCTAAGATGTGGTGTGGCGTTTCCTGACGGACCTCATGCGCTCTTCTTCAGCGGCTTATTCATGTCATTTTTTGCACTTTTGCATTTTTTCAATGTGATTTATGTTGTCCGTTTATCCTTTGATCTGCTTTGTAAGAGGCTTCCACACTGTCTTGTATCGTTCAGCTGTATAGTGTGGTTGGCACTTTATCTACAAACCGGGGCAAAAGTCTATGTTTCGGAAGAAAAAGGTTACCTCCTACTAGCCTGTATACCGGAATGCAACCAAATCAACATTAATCATTCCCATGTATAATAGATTAATTGGTTGATGTGCGAGTGACGAAAAGTCAATCAAGCCATCCGATCCCATTCGATAGTCAAACTCGCCTGTGTTTTGATCCTTATCTTTTACCATCATTTACTTATCTTCATATAGCTATCAATATTCAGCCGCTCATTTGCGTGTACTACTGGGAAAAGGCTTATGTGGACTTAAATTAGTCACGGGTGGTGTCCGGGACCCGCCATAGTTATTTTTAAATATTCAAGTAATGGATGCAAAAAAGCGTCGGTGGCGGACACAATTTCTCTCCCGTCACTCCTAGGTTTTCATAGAATTAGTCGTGGGACAAAAACTACAGTGGCGGTATCTGCCACTGCTTCTCCACGTGCATGTGGTGAGCAATTGTTAGTATCCGCCGCTACAATATTTTGCTAACCCGCGCCCATACTCATAAAAAAATTGCCAAGTTAGCAGTGGTGGCCGAAAACAGCCGCCCGCCACAAGTCATCGCCTAACATATAAAATTCTGTTTTTGACAGCATTTCCCTTTTAAACCTTTTCTATGTTAAATAAAAACCACTGGAAGCGCCATGCTCAATTTTGGGACTACGATTTAGGTTATAAACATCATGCCACGGTTCATCAAGTTCCAAGCTTGTTTGCATGATGTATTGAAGCAAATAACGTTCTACGTTTTTTAGTTGCACGCATTTTATGATGGCATGGCGCTAGAGTACTATGGGCCAAGGGCCTAGCTCAACTTCCGCAGATAATGCACACTTTATTCATTCATAATTTAATTACTTGCTATTTGATTACGCCGGATAGTGCACACTCTGTTCACTACAACACTATAGTCATTCAAACTATTGCTACTATTTAAGTTTATAAGGGTTGTAGTTCAATTGCTGACTCAAATGTTAAAGTTTTATTCTCTTTCTTAGAACTCCTCTGATGTGGAATCAATCTGTTTGGGTTACTCACCCATCGGATCTTCATTGATCCCTTATGTTTGTGGGATTTCTTTGCATAATAAGAAAGAGTTCTTCTGGCGCTTAGTTGGCCTATCTTAATTTATTTGTGGAAATAATCAGTGCGGCAGAGGAGGCATGAGGTGTGGTGGACAAGCCATATATGTGGAGGAGAGCGGCCATGGGTAAGGAGTGTGGCGAGCGTAGGAAATATGCCCTAGAGGCAATAATAAAGTGGTTATTATTATATTTCCTTAATCATAATAAAGTTTTGTTATTCATGCTATAATTGTATTGATCGGAAACTTAAATACATGTGTGAATACATAAACAAATACCAAGTCCCTAGTAAGCCTCTACTAGACTAGCTCGTTAATCAAAAGATGGTTAAGGTTTCCTAACCATAGACATGAATTGTCATTTGATAACGGGATCACATCATTAGGAAAATGATGTGATGGACAAGACCCATCCATTAGCATAGCATATGATCGTTCAGTTTTTGCTACTGCTTTCTTATTGTCAAATACATGTTCCTTCGACCATGAGATCATGCAACTCCTGGATACCGGAGGAATACCTTATGTGTTATCAAACATCACTTCATAAATGGGTGATCATAAAGGTGCTCTACAGGTATCTCTGAAGGTGTATGTTGAGTTGGCATGGATCGTGTGGGATTTGTCACTTCGTATGACGGAGAAGTATCTCCGGGCCCTCTCAGTAATACAACATCGCAAAAAGCTTGCAAGCAAAGTGACTAAGGAGTTAGTTACAAGATGATGTATTACGGAACGAGTAAAGAGACTTGCCGGTAACGAGATTGAACTAGGTATGAAGATACCGACGATCGAATCTCGGGCAAGTAACATACTGACAGACAAAGAGAGCTACGTATGTTGTCATAAAGGTTCGACTGATAAAGATCTTCGTAGAATATGTAGGAACCAATATGGGCATCCAGGTCCCGCTATTGGTTATTGGCCGGAGAGGAGTCTCAGTCATGTCTACATCATTCTCGAACCTGTAGGGTCCGCACGCTTAACGTTCGTTGACGATATAGTGCTATGTGAGTTATGTATGTTGGTGACTGTCGGTGTCAAAACCGGCGGATCTCGGGTAGGGGGTCCCGAACTGTGCGTCTAGGCGGATGGTAACAGGAGACAAGGGACACGATGTTTTACCCAGGTTCGGGCCCTCTTGATGGAGGTAAAACCCTACGTCCTGCTTGATTGATATTGATATTGTGGATGTTTACAAGAGTGGATCTACCACGAGATGAAGGAGGCTAAACCCGAAGCTAGCCTATGGTATGATTGTAAGGGTTGTTGTGATTGTTGTCCTACGGACTAAAGCCATCCGGTTTATATAGACACCGGAGAGGGCTAGGGTTACATAGAGTCGGTTACAATGGTAGGAGATCTACATATCCGTATCGCCAAGCTTGCCTTCCACGCCAAGGAAAGTCCCATCCGGACACGGAGTGAAGTCTTCAATCTTATATCTTCATAGTCTTGGAGTCCGGTCGATGATGATAGTCCGGCAAATGATAGTTCGGCTGATGATGGTAGTCCGCTATCCGGACACCCCTAATCCAGGACTCCTCAAGAGCCCCTGAACCAGGCTTCAATGACGATAAGTCCGGCGTGTATATTGCTTGGCATTGCAAGGCGGGTTCCTCCTCCAAATGATAGAAGATTGGGAACACCAGGATAGTGTCCGGCTCTGCAAAATAAATTCCACATTCCACCGTAGAGAGAATAATAATATATACACAAGTTCAATCTGCTGACGTTTTCCATGGTATGACGTCACACCACTACCAAGTCATTACTCAAATTGTTTTTTACTTTACCACCTTAGCGCATTTAGCAAAGCGGTTTCTTTGGCATGTCTTGTCGAAGCAGAGATCGTGTTTCCCCTTAATCCGGGATTCTCATCAATACGGGCGTGGGTAACCCAACCGCGCCCGTTCGCCACGCCCCCTCTATCGAAGGCGAGTCCCAAACGGTCACGGAGACGGCTCTTGGTATTCTCCCTCTTTATAACGGGACCAAGGCTCGTTTCTTTTTCTTTAATCCACCATCGAATCTTCTCCACGCACCAAGTTCCAGCACCTAGAGCTCCAGATTCGAGCGCTTTCGGACCTTCAACGATGTCCGGTTCTGACCTCCAGGGCCGGTGGTGCTAAAGCTGCGGGAGGCCAAGTACCTGTCTTACGAGATTTCGCACAGGTTGCCTGCCGAAGGGCAGGCCATCCCTACCCCTGAGCCCGGCGAGTATGTCGTCTTCGTATCCCACCTCCGTCAGGGTTTAGGCTTCCCGATGGATCCTTTTGTGAGAGGGCTCATGTTCTACTATGGGTTGGAATTCCACGACTTGGCTCCGGAGTCCATCCTCCATATATCCACATTCATTGTCATCTGCGAAGCCTTCCTCCGCGTCACCCCACACTTCGGCCTGTGGCTGAAGACTTTCAATGTGGCGCTGAATATGATCGGGGGGCGTCAAGCGGAGTGTGGCGGGGCGGCCATAAGTAGGAGGGCCGATGCCCCGTGGCCCGCTGGCTCCTTCCAAGAGGAGCTCGGCCTGTGGCAGCAAGAGTGGTTCTATATTACCGTTCTGAGGGGCCGCAGAAAAACGCCGCCCTTATTCCACCCGGGACCTCCACGACGGTTGATGTCGTGGGTCTACCAAGGGCTCAACTGGGGGCCGTCAAAGGACGTGCCCCTACTGCAGGGCCGGATTCGAGATCTCTTAACGAGGGAGATCGATATGGTGGTGGTGATGCAGGTTATGCTAATTAGGCGCCTCCTGCCCTGCAAACGCCGTCCTCTCCGGCTATGGGAGTTCAATCCGAGGGCCCACGGATTCTTCAACACTTCATGGGTATGACACCCCTGGAGATGTATAACTTATTCTTCGGATCGCAAGAGGTGCGTCCGGAATTGACCGAGGATGCTGGACTAAGCTGCAATTGCCCGGATACTCAAGTAAGTAGTTCCAAGTCCGGACATACCGTTTGTTTGCCATTCGATGATCCGCCTTATGACCGATCTCCTTCTACACAGGAGTGGATAGCGGAAGCAAAATTGATACGGTGTCCGGCCCCCCTCCCCGAGACCGCGCCGGATCCCGTGCTGGTCCGGATGCTGGAGGTTGCGCCTTCGGAGGAAAGCGAAGGGGAAAGCAGGAAAGCTACTGCCTCGCCTAAGGAGGCTCTTGAACGAGGGGGGATCGAGAATCCCTCCTACCAAGGGGAGAAGAGGACTGCCTCCGAGGACCCGGGGAAAAAAGCCCCTAAACGGGGGAAGAAATCTTCGCCGGAGGGTCCTGCGTCCGGGGAGGCCCCGGCCGCACAATATCCCTTAATGAGCCAGCCCTCCAACGAGCCGTAAGTAGAAAGAAAGGAGGTTTATAATAAGGGACATCCCTATTTGTGCTTCTGAGGATAACTAAAGTTTTTACCTTGTAGTTTGGATCTCCGTCCTTCGTAGATGAGCTCGTCTTCGGGGGACCTTCGTCCGGAGATGATAGAGAGCGAGACGCCCCCGTCCGGGGCGCCGTTGGATAGGGCGGACGAGCCTGAAGTGTCGTCGCGGAGGGAGCCCCCGAGTGTGGCAAAGCCGGATAGTTCGGCGCCAACCGTTGTGCGGCTGAAGGATCTGCTTGAGAAGGCGTCTATCTCAGAAGATCAGCATGCATTGATGAGCATGGTGATTGAAAGGATTTCGTCCGCCGAAGGCGGGTTGCATGATGTCGTCAGGAGTTTACTGGCGGGGTTTGAGGTACGTAAAAATGACACTCCTTTTAACAGTTTTGCATATAGAATGCGCCCTGTATAGATAGTAGCCCCTGAGACTCGGTAGGTTGTCGATATCGACAGCGTGCCGAGGATCAAAATCACAGGTTTAAATTCCCGTCGTGCCGATGCAGGTGGCGGGTCGTCCGGGGGCCAGCCGGACTGATGGAGTTGCTGAACTAAAGCGGCAACTCGATGTGGCGGATGAAGACATCGCGCTGATCAACAGGCGACTTGATGAGTCGCAAGGTAAGTGTTACTGCGCGGTCACGTGGTAAGGGAGCCGAAGCCAACTCCTTACAATATGTGCGTGAAATGCAGATAGTGCCGCTGCCGTGGAGAGTCTTCGGGCCGAACTTGCTCAAGCCAAGGAGCAGGCCAGAAGGAGTAATGCGGCAGCCTCGAAGGCGGCCGAAGAGTTAGCGGCCGAAAGGGCCGCACACTGCCGGAGCAGGGAAGAGGTAGCCGAAATGGCTGTGAAGTTACAAGAGGCTACCGACCGCAATGAGGCTCTTGGTAAGGAGCGCCTAGCGGGGCAAGAAGGCATGCGGAAGGCCACCGCCGAAGCCAAGAATGCCCGCTCTGGAATGCAGGCTATGAAGGAAGAGCTGCGCCAGGCCGGGGAGATTGTAGCTGGCAGGCCTTTTCTGCTGCGCCGAAGGTTCACGGATCCGAAATATGCTCAGCTGGGCCAACTGTGGTGTCCGGAGGACCCTTATATGGACTTAGCAGCGAGTGCGGCGGATGCCGTTGTGCATTTTCGAAGCCAGAAGGATCACCAGACGGAAGAGCTATTTTGGTCTCAATTCCATAGTCCGGAGCGTTCACTTCCGCTGACCGATCGCTTGGCTGAGTGGGCTGAGCTAAATAGGTTGTCCGGGCTTGCTATGGCGGATATAGTGACCCATATCCGGCCGGATAGGCCCCAGCCGAAGAGTTACTTTGGCTTATTGCAGCAATTTCTTGGGGCGGTGCCGCATATCAAGGCGATGAAGCGGTCGGCCTGCATAGAGGGTGCGCGGATGGCGCTCGCCCGTGTGAAGACACATTGGACAGAGATGGATGCCACCGCTGTTGCGACCCCGGGTGCGGATAATGACCGGCTACCCGCCGAGCACTATTTTGGCGAAGTGCTGCCTGGTGCTCGTGTAATAGAGTCGCAGTGCTCGAAAAATGTTACGTTCGAATGAACGTTGATATGATGTAAAAACGATTTTTATGATATAAACGCCTTTTATACTTGTGCGTTCAAGTAATAGAATATCTCCTTTGCGGCCGTTCTTGTATACGTATGTATAACCTGAAAGATGGCAGTCGTCGGCTTCAGCCCCCACGCACAAGGTGCGGGGGTGTTCGCAAATAATAGCGCGTTTTCACACTTAATCCGACGTCTCGGTCCTTGTAAAGGAGGTGGTAGCGTAGCAAACGAGGCAACCGGACTATAATGCTTTATCACTTTCACTTAGCCATGGAGTTCGAGGGGGGGGGGGGGGCTACGACATAGCCCCTGGGGGCACCGTGCTCTCCGAATTCGGGGCGCGTATGTGCCTGGCCGGGAAACGGACCTTCGTTAAAGCGGAGGAATCCTAAACATTCCCAAGGTCGATCGAGTGGTTGACCAGTCTCTCGCTGTATCATGACAGTCAGTTTTCGGCTTTCTCTACTGAGGTGCTCGCCCAACCGAACTGGGGCACAATCGCAGTAGTTCTCCTGGAGCCGCATTAGCCGATGATACGGAACATAAGGCAGCAAAACACAGGAGCCGGGCAAACCCAACATTTGACCAAAGACATGATTCGGAGCTGATGCATATAAGGCCTAACTCGAGACGCCGAACACTCCCGAAGGTGTTCGGTCTTTATAATAGCGGGCAAAACAAAGCCCTAAGCCCCTTGTGTCCAGGTACGGGCAGGTTCTTCTGGCGCGGCCGATGCCAAAACGCCAGTCTCCACTCTGGTTATACTGAAAAACCAGGGGATTATAGCAACAAGAGACAGTAAGAAAGGTTTACATAGGGTCTTAGTCTAAAAAGACTCCTTGCAACGGGTCCCTACTGCACGACTGCGCCTGTGTCTCCGTTGTGCCGTATCCTGGACGGGTGTGCACGCTGTTCATCTGTAAAAAGAGAGGAACTTGGTTGGAAAAGAAATCGTGCGAGAAAATGCATAAAAATTGAAATATAGATTAAGAAAGCTGAGCCTATGCTAGCTCATTATGGCTTGTATGTGCAAACCCTTGTGAAGGGGTGTGCGGCTAGGTAGCTCATAGCTTATTTATTCCGGACTCGTCCAGCCGTGTCCGGGGTCTCAGGCGACCCTATGATGAAACGATGCCACGTGGACCGGGCATTTTAAGCGTAAGAGACGCGGAATGTGGTATTGTATTGAAGCGGACGAGAGCTTCCCGTCCAGTGGTGCTTGATAGCTGGCTTAAGGGCCTGGCGCCACTCCTTTGAAGGAAGTGCGGCTATGCCGAATTGTAATAGGGTCTATCCCCACTTGCGGATTGTGTCCGGATATAGCAGGTTTAAGTCACTGCCGCCGTCCATCAACACCTGCGTTAATTGCAGTCCGTCTATTATGGGATCCGATATCAGGCAGTCTATCCTGCGCTCTGGATACTTCTGGACTAATCCAGATGGTCGAAAGTGATTGGTTTTGACATCCAACCTTGGTCCACTGGGGTGGATCGTTCGACACTTGTCTTGGCGAGTGCCGTGTTGGCTTTCCGTGTTTATCACGTGAAGCAAGTTTACTGTTTTGACTTCTCGAGGGAAAGTCCTTTGACTTCCGGTGCTCTGCTGGTGGGGCTCGTCGTTGTCCTCGCTTGGCGTATCGAGCCCCTTGTGTCCGGCATTAAGTCTGCCAGACTGTTTAAAAACCCAACAATTTCGGTTGGTATGGTTTGCAGGCCTTCCGGGGGTACTGTGGATTTGACATATCCGATCTAAAATTTTGTTTAAATTTGATAGCTCGTCTCTGTTGTCCTTAAGAGGCCGTGTTTTATTGTCTGGCCGCGAGCTTTTGAATCCGGCGTTGACCGCCGTGCCCTGTGGGCTTTTTTCTTTATTCCGGCGCTGATCTTTCCTGCGCCGTGACTTTCCGTTTCCATCTCTGATCTCGGATGTACTCGGGTCGCTGGTGCTGCATCTTGCTAGCCAGCTGTCTTCTCCTGCGCAAAAGCGCGTCATGAGGCTTGTGTTCTTGGCTTCTCTTGGCCGAGGTGTCTGGCGAGCCATTCGTCTCGGACGTTGTGTTTAAAAGCTAAGGCTTCGCGTCCGGACAGTCGACTATTTGGTTCTTTTGGTAAGGAACCTGTTCCAGAATTCTTGCTACCGACTCTCCGGGCTGTTGGTTTATATGACTCAGATCGTCAGCATCCGGAGGGCGGACATCAGTCCCTTGAAAATTTGCTCTAAACGCGTCCTCAAGCTCTTCCCAACTTCCAGCAGTGTTTTCTGGGAGGCTTTTGAGCCAATGCCGAGCTGGCCCTTTGAGCTTGAGGGGTAGGTATTTTATGGCGTGGAGATCATCTCCTCTAGCCATGTGTATGTGTAGTATGTAGTCTTCTATCCAGACTCCGGGGTCTGTTGTGCCGTCGTATGCCTCTATGTTTATGGGTTTAAACCCTGCTGGAAATTCATGATCTAGCACCTCATCGGTGAAACATAGCGGGTGTCTGGCGCCCAGATTTGGGTGTGCCGCTGTCTTCGAACGCTTGTCGTGGTGTGCTACTTCCTGGGGTCCTCTTTTTTGGCCCGTAGATGGACCTAGTTGGGCCGTCCGTTTTACCAGGATTATAATTCGGCTTGTGTGCAGCCCCGGTTGTCGCTTTGGGCCGGTCATCTGGTCGTCTATCCGGCCAGGCGGCCTCTTTATTTTTTGACTGTGGAGGCTCGATGGCTTCCTCGTCAAATTCTGGCAGCAACTTGCGCTTCGGGTAGCTCTTAGTTTGATGGCCATTGCCATATTTGTCTGCGGTCTTGAATACTTTGCTCCACTTCATTCTGAGCGTGTCTTCTGCTGTTTTGAGCTTCCGTTTCGCCTTCTTCAAACTTCTTGCAGTGGCGACTAGTTTTTTGCGTATGTTCTTATGCTCTGGTGTTGTGGCCGGACTGTTGATTGCTCCGTGAAGGGGTTGATTATCCGGCTCGTCCTGTTCGTCGTCTGCTGGCTTGCCCTGCTCTATCGCTGGGTCGTTAGGAAGGCTGCTTTGATCGAGGCGGGACTTAGGGCGGCGTTTGCGTCGCCGTTTTGGTTCTTTATCGGCGAGATTATCCTCTGCCGCGTCCCGTTGTTCCTTGTTATCGCTTCCCTTCGGGGTGTCCACCATGTATATGTCGTATGACGAGGTGGTCTTCCAGTGTCCTGTAGGCACTGGTTCTTGGGAGTCTCCGGCATCGTCGTCCATACCGTCGATGTCTTCGGAGTCGTAGTCGAGTATGTCGGTTAAATCGTCGACGGTGGCTACGAAGTGGGTGGTGGGTGGGATCTGAATTTCTTCGTCATCCGCGTCCCAACCGTCCTGGCCGTAGTTCGGCCAGGGCTCTCCGGATAGCGAGAGATGCTTCAATGAATTTATGATATCGCCGAAGGGCGAGTGCTGAAAGATGTCCGCAGCAGTGAATTCCATGATCGGCGCCCAATCGGATTCGACTGGCAAAGGCGCAGGAGGTTCGGAGTCCGGCAGGGAGCCCGGCACCTCGGAGTCATGGGCTTTATGTGGGGCAAGGTAAGTGTTCGGCTCCATTGCCGTAGGAATTGTGGCTCCCGAGGCGGTGTCCAGCCATCCGTCCTCGATTCGAGCGATCGGATCCGGACTATGTGTCGGAGCGGATTCGTGTGCGGCCTCCAAGGTGCTGTCCGGCGGCAGAGTTAGGTCATGCCCATCGTGACAGCGCGGCACGCTCGGCTGTGGCTCAGATCCATCGAGGATCAAGTCCCCGCGGATATCGGCCGTGAAGTTTAAGCTTCCAAACCTGACCTGACGGCCAGGGGCGTAGCTTTCGATCTGCTCCAGATGGCCAAGCGAGTTGGCCCGCGGTTGAAGCCGCCAGATCTGAAGATCTGTCGGGAGAAAGGTCTCACCCAGGACTGCGTCGTTGTTGATTGAAGAGGCCATCAAGCCTATCGGTGACGACACAGAGGAACTCTCAATGAAAGCACCAATGTCGGTGTCAAAACCGGCGGATCTCGGGTAGGGGGTCCCGAACTGTGCGTCTAGGCGGATGGTAACAGGAGACAAGGGACACGATGTTTTACCCAGGTTCGGGCCCTCTTGATGGAGGTAAAACCCTACGTCCTCCTTGATTGATATTGATATTGTGGATGTTTACAAGAGTGGATCTACCACGAGATCAAGGAGGCTAAACCCTAGAAGCTAGCCTATGGTATGATTGTAAGGGTTGTTGTGATTGTTGTCCCTCTGGACTAAAGCCATCCGGTTTATATAGACACCGGAGAGGGCTAGGGTAACATAGAGTCGGTTACAATGGTAGGAGATCTACATATCCGTATCGCCAAGCTTGCCTTCCACGCCAAGGAAAGTCCCATCCGGACACGGGGTGAAGTCTTCAATCTTATATCTTCATAGTCTTGGGGTCCGGTCGATGATGATAGTCCGGCAAATGATAGTTCGACTGATGATGGTAGTCCGGCTATCCGGACAACCCCTAATCCAGGACTCCCACTAGTAGAAAAAGGGCCTATAGTCCCGGTTGGTGAGGGCCTTTAGTCCCGGTTCATGAACCGGGACTAAAGGGTCGGTACTAATACCCTCACCCTTTAGTCCCGGTTCTATCCAGAACCGGGACAGATGGGCCTCCACGTGGCCTGTCCGCTGAGCCCAGGCAGGAGGGCCTTTGGTCCCGGTTGGTGGCACCAACCGGGACCAATAGGCATCCACGCATCAGCCTTTCTTTGGCTCTGGTTTTTGTTTTTTTTTCAAAAGGGGGGGGGGGTGTGGGGGGGTAAATTAGGTGTTTCATATATTGTGCTATAGCTAGCTAATTAATAGAGAAAAGTGTCCTTTCTTTTGTCCGTGCTTGGTCGACGCTACGTACTATACATACGTATAGAGAGGACTAACTAGACATGCTAGCTAGCTAGTAATTAAGCAAATGTAAGATCGTCATGAACATATATGCATACAGAGAGAAGTGATATCGACCACCTCTCCTTCTCCGAGAGATTGGTCGAACAACCAGTTCTCGTATATCTATCCGACACTACCGGCTACATATATACAATAATTATCTTTTACAATACGGACGCATGGTCCACATGGTATTCCCCGTCTTCAGCGATCACATGGTCAAGAAAGAATGCCGCCAATTCCTCTTGAATTGCTCGTATGCGATCTGGTGCTAGGAGTTCATCCCGATACAGACACATCTAATTTTAAGAAAGGGGTCAATATATATATATATATATATATATATGAATGAATGAAACTCAACACAAATGATGGTAATAAAATAAAATTGTGAATATTTTTATTTACGCACTTCAAATTGTTTGTCGGAGTAGCCCCTCTCACAGGTCGTGTGGCGGATGGACTCGCAAACGTAGTATCCACAGAAATCATTCCTTGTTCCTGCCACAACCACTTTACAAGAAACAGAGGTCAATCAATCTGATAATTAGCAAGCACATGCTAAATGGTATTGATGAAACTAGCGCTTGAATCACTAGGAGATGCGCGTGGAATATGCTACTATATAGTACTTACTTTGGTGTCTAAATTGCAGCTTCTTCGGTAGTCCCGGAGCTTTTTGGTGAATTTTCCCCAAGCCCTGCCATACAAAGAAAACAATTACTTGATATCAGAAATGAACAAAGTTGCTGATATGGTGGATAATGATCGATTTAACTTACTTCTCGAGCATTTCGGTCATGTCCGCATACTCCTTGGGATCTTTTCGTCTCGAGTCTAAGACAGTTACTACTCCCTGCTCAAGCTTAATCTCTAGGAGAATATAGTGGAACCTGCATTTACATGCATAACTCATCAATATTACATTTCTATAACCTGGACTAAATAAGGGAAACCGAATATGCCACAAGACAGTAACACTCACGTGTAGTTGTAAGGAAAGAGTATTGTATTTTTGTGTTCATTTATTTCCAACGATCGTAGCAAGTTGGCCTCGGTTTCCTTGGCACGATATTCAACCTCATTTGCATCGATGAGATATGTGTTAATGAACCCAATATCACCCACTTGTTTTTTCTTCATTTATGCGATCTTCAATCTGCATAATATAGTGAGGATATTTATAAATACATGCAATGAAAGAGCTGAGTTATATAGATATACTTAATGACAGAAGTAGTACTACTTACAGACAGTAGTAGGTGACCGTTGCTTTATCGAGGGCCAATTGATTGAAAAACTGATAGAACTCCTCAAATGGAATAGGCAACAGTTCAATTCCAAGGAGGTCATGCTCCTTTTTAACTCTCACATACAAAGTATTCCTCCCTCAGACTCTTTGCAGGTTTTCATGTACCAATCATGCAATCTTCGCATCATCGTTGTTAGAGAGCTTTCATCTTTGACGAGAGGCTTCCGTACTCAGATCTTTGTATCTGCACCTCAAAGAAATCAAATTGTACATCGTCAGGCAGGTAATCTTCAGGATTGCCATAACCGGGCACCATCCTCGGATCGACGATGTCGCTAGCAGGCACCTTGAGCGGGGGGCACGATTGCTTCGCTTGTTCGCCGAGCTGGGCAATTTGTTTCCCAGCTCGTCGTTCTTTCATCCTTTGATCACTGACAGTATTTCCCGATCTCTCCGCTTCGGCAAATGCCTTTCCAATAATGCGCTCATAGTTGCCTTTCGGCGGAGACTTGGGTGGTTTTGCCAGGGCCGCCAGAGTGCGCTTCGCTTTGACCGGATCTACCTTCTCCTTCGGAGGTGGATGTCTCTTTGCTTTCAACCCTTGAAACCAGTCATCCACTTCGGTCTGCACGATCTTCGCGTTTTCCTCCTCGCTCCTCTCGTACGGTAACTTCTCCGAGTCTTGAGAGAAGGACCGAATCTGTATCTCCTCCCGCCTTTGGCTGTACTGCTAGACGCCGGTAGAGCAGACGGAGCAGATGTCTTCTTTCCTTGCTTACGAGGCGGAGGAGAAGGACTACGACGCGTCGGAGCAGCCGGAGCGGCGGCGGGTCTCTTCCGCCCTTGCTGACGAGGCGGAGAAGGAGGAGGCTGGCTGCCCGGACGCGCCGGAGCAGGCGGAGAAGGAGACGGAGTGCCGCCACGCGCCGGAGAAGGAGCCGGCCGAGAGCCCTGATCGTCACTCACCGGAGGAGGAGGCGGTGGAGGAGTCGGAGTGCCCTGACTCGCGGAGGAGGAGGAGGAGGCGGAGTGCCCTGACTCGCCGGGAGGAGGTGGAGGAGGCGGAGGCGTCCTGTTCGGAAGGTTGATGAGATCCTTGCGCCTTAGGCATGGAGTCTTCTGATCTGAACCCAGCCGAGTGTCCCCTTCACCGGTAGGGTGGTCAAGCCGAGCTCCTCAAATCCCTCCGTTATTTCATCGACCATCACCTTAGCATATCCTTCCGGAATCGGCCGGCGGTGAAAAGTTGAGTCGGGTTTAGTAGGATAACAGAGCCAACAGCCGCCTTGACCTTCAAATTGCTCCATTGCGCCATAAGGTGGCAACTTTCAGCATCCGTGATAGAATCCACGGGATAGCTGGCAGGAGCCGTCAAGGCATGCTACTGGCTGAAGCAGCTCGGTGGAAGCCACGCTGCTTCTCCGCCGAGATGGCGGGGTAGCTTCGGGGAAGCTTCGCAGGTCGCTTGTTGTGATCTGCTGCTTCTCGTTCCTCTTCTCGTTCCTCTAGCCCCATTACCCTTTCGTGCAGCGCCTGCATTAGGCTCTGCTCCGCTTTCTTCCTCCTCTCATGGGTTTTGTAACCCCTGCGTCCGAAAATCCAGCCTTCCACCAAAGGGAGCTGGCGTGCCTCGTGTCCGTCCGAGGTGCTCGGGATTCCCGAGGGCCATTGTGAGCTCTCGTCCTTCTCCCTGTCTCGAACGAACTTCCCTTGCTGCTGCTTCGATATAATGCTTAAGCCTCTTGACTGGTATGTCCAATTGTTCGTCCGTCCAAATGCACTTCCCGTTATAGGGTCCAAGGATCCGCCGCCCCGAAGAACCAAGTCCGCAACGGTCTGGCCAGTTCATTGTCTGGTTCGATCCCTTTATCAAGCAGATCATTCTCAGCCTTGGCCCACTTAGGCCGGGCTATGAGGTAGCCACCTGACCCCGTGCGATGGTGAAGCTTCTTCTTCGCAGCATTTCTCTTGTTTGTCGCTGACATCTTTTTACTCTTTTCCGATGTCTTGTAGGCCACAAATGCGGGCCAGTCATCTCTGATCTTCTCATATTTGCCCGTGAATTCTGGTGTCTCATTTTTTTCGACATACGTCGAGGTCTTTCTTCCAATTCCTGAATAGTTCTGCCATCTTCTTAAGAGCAAAAGACTTGATTAATGGCTCTATTACTGGCTTCTCCGGATCATCCTCTGGCGGTAGGGTAAAATTTGACTTCAGCTCAGTCCAAAGATCATTTTTCTGCATATCATTGACACAAGACACCTCAGGGTCTTCGTTCTTAGGCTTATACCATTGGTGGATGCTGATCGGGATCTTGTCCCTAACCAGAACCCCGTGACCGAGCAACAAATGCCTTCTTTGTCCGGTAGGGTTCAATCGGTTGGCCGTCACAAGCGATTTGTATGATCTCAAACTTTTCATCCGAGCTCAACTTTTTCTTCGGCCTCGTCTCTTTACCGAAGTTGTGCTCGATCCGAGGGCTAGAAAAAGAACAAAGACGAGAGTTAATTAATATGTGTACATATATACCAAAACAAAGACGAGAGCTAGTCAGCACAGTCTTAACTAATATATATACCTGGCCGGACTCGGTTCGGTGATCACCGGGCCGTCCTCATGGTCTACTTCTTCACCCTCTCCTTCTTGCACCAGCATTGGGTCATCGGAGCCATGTAAATCATAGCCAGCTGCTTCTTCACCCTCTCCTTCCAGACCATCGTTGTCGACGTTGAGAAACATCATTGAGGAGACGGCATCACTTCCGTGTGCGATTATGTCCCTCAACAACGCTTCTTGTGCTTCGTCTCGGGGTGTCCATAGTTTCTACAAATATTTACAACATGGCAATTATTATTCAAACATGACAGATATGGATATATTAGTGCCAACGTAGAACTAGCTAGCTAATCACAATAAGGAATCATATTAGTGGCCTCGACGCTGCTTCTCTAGGGTTTGGGGTGGCCTCAACAACGCTTCAAGGGTTAGGGGGTGGCCTCGAGAACGCTTCAAGCTAGGAGGGGGTACGTAATATCGACCCCCCCCCCCCACGTGTTGAAGCTATCGGGAGGGGGTCGGCGTTGAACAGTACATCTATGTCCCACAAGTGACGTGGGCATCGACGCCCGCGGTAGGGTAGAGGGTCGTGGATCGCCGAGCGGTCGAGGGTCAAGGGGTCAAGATCGCCGAGGGTCGGGAGGTTGCCTAGTGTCAAAGGATTCAACAAAACCATGTCTTCATCATTAGGCTAGTAACAGGTGCATGATGGTGCAAGCTCTCCAAAGTTGTTTTGGAGCGGAGTCCCAGATAGGATAATTCGCTTTTTGGTACAAAGTTCAGCAAAAGGCAAATTATCCTATCCGGGACTCCATTCGTAATAACTTTGGAGGACTTCGTACCATCATGCCATGGTTACTTCCGGCTAATGATGAAGCCATGGATTTCTTCAATACTTTGACACTATAGGAACCCTCGACCCTGAAACCTTCGACCCTTGACCCCTTAACGACCCTCAACCCTCTACCCTAGTTCCCGACCCTCGACCCCTCGGCGATCCTCGACACCCTTGTTATATCGACAACGACGCAACATACATATACATGGGAAAATAATGTTATCAGGGAGGGGTATCGGTACCCCCCTCGTGTCAAAGTTTCTTCTTTCTCCTCTATTCCTTTCTTTCTTCTTCTCCTCTTCTTTTCTTCTTATCCCTCTATAAAGGAAATTAAGGAAAAGGAAGAGAAGAGGAAGAAGGAAGAAGGAAGAAGAAGAAGAAAAAAAAGAAGAAAAAAAAAGAGGAGAAGAAGAAAAGAATAGAGGAGAAGAAGAAAAAATAGAAAAAAAATCAATTTTTTCTTCTTCTCCTCTATTCCTTTCTTCTTCTCCTCTTCTTTTTCTTCTTTTTCCTCTCATTCTTTTTCTTCTTCTTCTTCCTTCTTCCTTTGGATCCTAGAACCCTCGAACCCTCGACCCTAGAACCCTCGAACCCTAGAACCCTCGAACCCTCGACCCTAGAACCCTCGAACCCTCAAACCCTTGTGCCTCGAAACCTCGACCGGCCTCGACGACCCTCGACCCTCAAAACATTGACCCTCGACCCCTCTGTGACCCTCTCGACCCTCTAGCCTAGTTCCCGACCGTCGACGACTCAGCTATCCTTGACACCCTCGTTCCAGATAAAAAGAAGAAGAAGAAGAAGAAGAAGAAGAAGAAGAAGAAGAAGAAGAAGAAGAAGAAGAAGAAGAAGAAGAAGAAGAAGAAGAAATGAGAAGAAGAAAAAAGAGAAGAAGAAGAAAGAAGAAGAAAAAATAGAAGAAAAAAAGAGAGGAGAAGAAGAAGGAAAAGAGGAGAAGAAGAATTTTTTTTCTTCTTCTCCTCTATTCCTTCTTCTTCTCCTTTTTTCTTCTACTTCCTCTTCTTATTTTTTTTTTCTCCTCTTCTTCTCCTTCTTCCTTCTTCCTCTTTTATTGTTTTTCCTTGTTTTCATTCTTCCTCGACGACCCTAACTCTAAACGGTACAACTTCCTCGACGTCCCCGCCTCTCTCATGAACAAAATAAAAGCATCATACATATGAAAACAAAATAAAAAAGCATCATACATATATATGCAGAAAACAAAATAAAAACATCACATATATATGCAGAAAAAAAAAACATTAGATCAACACATATGCAAAAAAGCATCATACATATATCCATACATCAATATATATACATGAAAAAAAACATTAGATCAACAGGGCAGGTGTATATATATGCATATATCCATATATCCATACATCAATATATATACATCAATATATATATGCAAAAAAAAAATCATGGCGGCGGCGGCAGGGGGCAGGGTAGGTGCTGGGGCTCATCAGGCGGAGGCGACGGCGAGGTCGCGCGACGGGGCGGCGGGGAGGCGGAGGCGACGGCGAGGTCGGGAGGCAGGGCGGCGACGGCGAGGTCGGCGAGGTCGGCGAGGTCGCTGGAGGCAGGGCGGCGACGGGCGTAGGGCGCGCGACGGGCGGGACGGCGACGACGAGGCAGGGCGACGGCGAAGGACGCGGTGCGGCGACGACGGCGGGGCAGACGGCGGCGACGACGGGCGCGGCGACAAGGCGGCGATAACGGGCGCGGGCGACGGCGATGGTGACGACGACGGGCGATGACATGACGGCGCGGGCGGCGTTTGGCAGCTCGGCGGCGCCGGGAGGTTGGGGCAAATGGGCGATGAATCTGAAATATCCCAAGTGTTTTCTTATATAGCAAGGGCATTAGTCCCGGTTCGTGGCTCCAACGGGACTAATGCCACCCTTTAGTCCCGGTTGGTGCCACCAACCGACCAAAGGCCAATTTCAGCAGCCCAAAGGGCGGGAAGCGGCGTTTGGTCCGGTTGGCACCAACCGGGACTAAAGGGTAATGGTCACGGTTGGTGCCACCAACCGACCAGTTCTTTAGTCCTGCTGATGCCACCAACCGATCAATGGTCTTGTGCTGCCTCACGCCCAAAGTTTAGTCCCACATCGCTAGCTCAAGGGCGCCGGCCTTTGGTTTATAAGCGCTGGTGTGCCTCCCTTTCGAGCTCCTCTCTAATGCAAAGCTTTGGCCTAAACTTGCTACAGCTGTGGGCCTATTAGCCTCTGCGGGCCTGAATCCTGGCCCATGTAGGGTTTCTAGTCGTATTCAGGCCGTGGGGGCCCGATGGGTGGCAGTTTTTTGCTTTATATTTTATTTCTTTTTGCTTTTGGTTTTAGAAAAATATATACTTTCTATTAGTGCCATTAGTTTTAAAATTGAAAACACTTTTTTGTTTTCTTTGTTGTTTTATTTATTTTATTTTGTTTCTACTTAAAACAAAATGCTTTTTGTTGCTATTTTTATTTTTTTTCAAGTTTTTTTTGTTTTGTTTTCTGCATTATTTATTTTCTTTTGGTTTTTTGCTTTATTTTTTAATTCTTTTTGCTTTTAGGTCAGCAAAATTATAAACTTTCTGTTAGTGCTTTTAGTTTTAGAAAAAATATAAACTTTCTGTTTGTGCCATTAGTTTTAAAATTCGAAAACACTTTTTTTTTCTTTGTTGCTTTATTTATTTTATTTTGTTTCTACTTACAACAAAATGCTTATTGTTGCTATTTTTATTTTTATTTTCAAGTTTTTTTGTTTTGTTTTCTGCATTATTTATTTTCTTTTGGTTTTTTGCTTTATTTTTTAATTCTTTTTGCTTTTAGGTCAGCAAAATTATAAACTTTCTGTTAGTGCCATTTGTTTTAGAACAAGTATAAACTTTCTGTTTGTGCCATTTGTTTTATAAAATTTGAATTCTTTGAAATTTGTGTGAATCACAAGTTTGTGAGCTCAACAAGGCGTAGAGGGACGGGCTTATAAACCGGTGTGAGCGCCCTTCGGTTGGCGAGGTTTTCAAATTCATAGTTTTCAAATGAACTCTGAAAAAGTTGGCATAGCATGTTCATGAACAAAATGGACAATGGTATCATACTGTGTGTTACAAAGTTGGCATGGTATCATCATAATAGTTGCGGAGAAAGTCTTCACTTTTTCTTCGCTTGTGTCGCTTTGCTTATTGCGCCGTAACCATGGATAATCTTCATCGCTTATCGGGATGCTTGGGTCAGCCTTGACTTTGAAGGGGAATTTCATGAAACTTTTCATACTCTTCTACATGTCTGTCTTGCCCTCCACTCCTGTGGATGTCCCTTTTCCTGAAAAGAACTATGTGGCGCTTTGGCTCATTGTATGATGTATTCGCTTCCTTATCTTTTCTTTTCCTCGGTCTGGTAGACATGTCCTTCACATAGATAACCTGTGCCACATCATTGGCTAGGACGAGCGGTTCGTCGGTGTACCCAAGATTTTTCAGATCCACTGTTGTCATTCCGCATCGTGGGTCTACCTGCACTCGCCTCCTCGACAGATTGACCCACTTGCACTTAAACAAAGGGACCTTAAAATCTACTCCGTAGTCAAGTTCCCATATGTCTACTATGTAACCATAATATGTGTCATTTCCCTTGTCGGTTGCTGCATCAAAGCGGACACCGCTGTTTTGGTTGGTGCTCTTTTCATCTTGGTCAATCGTGTAAAATGTATTCCCATTTATCTCGTATCCTTTCCAAATCATTACAGTCGAAGATGGTCCCCTGGAGAACAAGTACAAATCATCACAAACAGTGCTGTCACCTCTGAGACGTGTTTCCAACCAACTGCTGAAAGTCCTGATGTGTTCACATGTAATCCAGTCGTCGGACTGCTCCGGGTGTTTGGAGCGCAAACTGTTCTTGTGTTCATCGACATACGGGGTCACCAAGGTAGAGTTCTGTAGAACTGTGTAATGTGCTTGAGACCAAGAATATCCGTCCCTGCATATTATTGAGTCTCTTCCAAGCGTGCCTTTTCTAGTCAGTCTCCCCTCATACCACGATTTAGGGAGACCTATCTTATTAAGGCCAGGAATGAAGTCAACGCAAAACCCGATGACATCCTCTGTTTGATGGCCCATGGAGATGCTTCCTTCTGGCCTAGCACGGTTACTTAACATATTTCTTTAGGACTCCCATGAACCTCTCAAAGGGGTACATATTGTGTAGAAATACGGGCCCCGTAATGACAATCTCTCGTCGACTAGATGAACTAGGACGTGCGTCATGATATTGAAGAAGGATGGTGGGAACACCAGCTCGAAACTGACAAGACATTGCGCCACATCACTCCTTAGCGTTACTACGATTTCTGGATCGATCACCTTCTGAGATATTGCATTGAGGAATGCACATAGCTTCAAAATGGCTAATCGGACGTTTTCCGGTAGAAGCCCTCAATGCAACCGGAAGCAGTTAGCGTCATAATCACGTGGCAGTCATGAGACTTTAGGTTCGGAACTTTTTCTCCGCATATTTATTATTCCCTTTATATTCGACGAAGCCGGTCGGGACCTTCATCTTGAGCAGGCATTGAAAGAATATTTCTTTCTCTTCTTTCGTAAGAGCGTAGGTGGCAGGACCTTCAAACTGCTTCGGAGGCATGCCCTCATTTTCATGCAAGCGTTGCAGGTCCTCTCGGGCCTCAGGTGTATCTTTTGTCTTCCCATACACGCCCAAGAAGCCCTAGCAGGTTCACGCAAAGGTTAAATCACGTGCATCACGTCGATCAAGAGCGGACCTCTAGGTCTTTCCAAAGAGGGTAGGTCCCAAAATATATATTTCATCTTCCACATGCGAGCGTGATTCTCAGCGTCAATCGGAACAGCTAGTCCGGGACCCTTTCCAAAGATTACGTGTAAATCATTGACCATAGCAAATGCGTGATCACCGGTACGCATGGCGGGCTTCTTCCGGTGATCTGCCTCGCTTTTGAAATGCTTGCCTTTCTTTCGACATTGATGGTTGGTCGGAAGAAATCGACGGCGGCCTGTGTACACATTCTTCCCGCAGCTTCCTGTATATACTATCGGTGTCAAGTAAACAGTGCGTGCATGCGTGGTATCCCTTGTTTGTCTGTCACGAAAGGTTCTTGAGAGCGGGCCAATCGTTGATTGTCACGAACAGCAACGCCTTTAGGTCAAATTCCTCCTTTTTGTGCTCATCCCACGTACGTACACCGTTTCCATTCCACAGTTGTAAAAGTTCCTCAACTAATGGCCTTAGGTACACATCAATGTCGTTGTCGGGTTGCTTAGGGCCTTGGATGAGAACTGGCATCATAATGAACTTCCGCTTCATGCACATCCAAGGAGGAAGGTTATACATACATAGAGTCACGGGCCAGGTGCTGTGATTGCTGCTCTGCTCCCCGAAAGGATTAATGCCATCCGCGCTTAAAGCAAACCATACGTTCCTTGGGTCCTTTGCAAACTCATCCCAGTACTTTCTCTCAATTTTTCTCCACTGCGACCCGTCAGTGGTGCTCTCAACTTCCCGCCTTTCTTACGGTCCTCACTGTGCCATCGCATCAACTTGGCATGCTCTCCGCTTACGAACAGACGTTTCAACCGTGGTATTATAGGAGCATACCACATCACCTTCGCAGAACCCTCTTCCGGAGGCTCGCCGTCAACATCACCAGGGTCATCTCGTCTGATCTTATATCACAATGCACCGCATACCGGGCATGCGTTCAGATCCTTGTAGGCACCACGGTAGAGGATGCAGTCATTAGGGCATGCATGTATCTTCTCCACCTCCAATCCTAGAGGGCATACGACCTTCTTTGCTGCGTATGTACTGTCGGGCAATTCGTTATCCTTTGGAAGCTTCTTCTTCATTATTTTCAGTAGCTTCTCAAATCCTTTATCAGGCACAGCATTCTCTGCCTTCCACCGCAGCAATTCGAGTACGGTACCGAGCTTTGTGTTGCCATCTTCGCAATTGGGGTACAACCCTTTTTGTGATCCTCTAACATGCGATCGAACTTCAGCTTCTCCTTTTGACTTTCGCATTGTGTCCTTGCATCGACAATGACCCGGCGGAGATCATCATCGTGGGGCACATCGTCTGGTTCCTCTTGATCTTCAGCAGCTTCACATACAGCACCATCGTGCACATCGTCTCTGCATCTTGATGTTCGAGAGCATCACCGTATTCAGGGGGCACATAGTTGTCATCGTACTCTTCTTCCTCGCCGTCTTTCATCATAACCCCTATTTCTCCGTGCCTCGTCCAAACATTATAGTGTGGCATGAAACCCTTGTAAAGTAGGTGGGTGTGAAGGATTTTCCGGTCAGAGTAAGACTTCGTATTCCCACATATAGGGCATGGACAACACATAAAACCATTCTGCTTGTTTGCCTCAGCCACTTTGAGAAAAGCATGCACGCCCTTAATGTACTCGGAGGTGTGTCTGTCACCGTACATCCATTGCCGGTTCATCTGCGTGCATTATATATAATTAAGTGTGTCAAAAATCATTACAGAACATCATGAATAGATAATTAAGTGACCAAATTAATAGAAGTTCATCATCACATAAAAACCAAAGTACATACATAGTTCTCATCTAACAACATAAAGCTCTGCAGAGCATCTAAATTAATTAAACCATACATTGAAACTATGTAAAACATTTCAATGTGAAAACAAATACGATCATAATCGCAACCAAGGTAACAACTGATCCAACGGCATAATGATACCAAGCCTCGGTATGAATGGCATATTTTCTAATCTTTCTCATCTTCAAGCGCATTGCATCCATCTTGATCTTGTGATCATCGGCGACATCCGCAACATGCAACTCCAATATCATCTTCTCCTCCTCAAGTTTTTTTTATTTTTCCTTCAAGAAATTGTTTTCTTTTTCAACTAAATTTAACCTCTCGACAATAGGGTCGGTTGGAATTTCCGGTTCAACAACCTCCTAGATAAATAAAATCTATGTCACGTTGGTCGGCATAATTTTCATAAACAATAAATGAACCAATAGTTATGAAAAAATAATATATACCACATCTGAATCATAGACAGGATGAGGGCCGACGGGGGCGGATACCAAAACCATCGCACTATATAAGATGCAATAATAATAGTAAGAAAATAATACAAGTAAGAATATTTTTCCTTTCAGAAGAAGATAAGAACAAGAGGCTCACCACGGTGGTCTTTGGCGATGAGATCGGCGCTGGTGATCGACGGCGGTGAAGACGGGACGGGGCGTGACGGACCGCTAAACCTAGACAAATATTGAGGAAAATGGAGGCTAGAGGTCGAGCTTGGAGAGGAGAAAGCTTAAGTAGTGTGGCTCGGGCATTCCATCGAACACCTTGTGTGCATAGGAGGTGAGCTAGAGCACCACCAAGCCCTCTCCCCTCGGCAAGAGAAAAACAGAAAGACTGGAGTGCCCTGCTCATGAAAGCAAGGGGGGGTATATATAAACAGCACCATTAGTCGGTTGGTGGCATGAGCCGACTAAAGGGAAGCCTTTGGTCCCGATTCATGCCACCAACCGGGACCAATAGTGGTGGGCCAGAGCCAGACCATTGGTCCCGGTTCGTCCCACCAACCGGGACCAAAAGGTCCGGACGAACCGGGACCAATGGCCCACGTGGCCCGGCCGGCCCCCTGGGCTCACGAACCGGGGCAAATAGCTTCATTGGTCCCGGTTCTGGATTGAACCGGGACTAATGGGCTAAACTGCCCCGGACGATAGCCCCTTTTTCTACTAGTGTCCCTCAGTGACCGAATGTTGTTCGGAGTCCCGGATGAGATCACGGACATGACGAGGCGCTCTGGAATGGTCTCGAGGTATTGATTGGTATATAGGATGAAGGTATTCGGGTTCCGGAAGAGTTTCGGAATGCACCGGATAATTATCAGAGTGCCGGAAGGGGTTCAGGGAGGCCACCGGTAGGTTATACCTACTTGGTGGGCCTTATGGGCCAAAGGAGGGAGGCGCACCAGCCCACAAGGGACTAGGCGCGCTCCATCTCCCCTGCCCACGCACCAAAGGAAGGAGGGGCGCCCTAGGGCAGCCGCCCCCCTTTCCTTCGCCTCACACACCAAATATGGAAGGGGCGGGGCGGCCAGCAGCGCCTAGGGCAGCCGCCGACCCCTTTGGGGCGTGGGCTAGGATGCCTCCCCTCCCCCCTCCACCTATATATATGAGCGGAGGGGAGGGGGCACCACACACCGACGAATTCCCAAGCCATGTGCCGGCGCCCCCTCTCCCTCTAGTTCGTCCTCCGTCCAAAACCGTTGTGCTTGGAGAAGCCCTGTGGAATTGTTTCACCACCACCGTCATCACGCCGTCGTGCTGCAGGAACTCATCTACTACTTCGCCTCTCTTGCTGGATCGAGAAGGCGAGGACGTCATCGAGCTGAACATGGAGGTGTCGTGCGTTCGGTGCTTGATCGGAACGGATCGTGAAGGTGTACGACTACATCAACCGTGTTGATAAACGCTTCCACTTAGTGATCTACAAGGGTATGTAGATGATCCCCTCCTCCCGTAGCTATGCATGTTCATGGATAGATCTTGCGTGTGCGTAGAAGTTTTTTTTGTTTTCTGCAACGTTCTCCAACAGCGAGGTGGAGGAGTTTGCGGTGGAGAAAACCAGGGCAAGGTGGAGAACCGTCGAGGCTAGATTTTTTAAGTGGATAAGGGTGTGGGAGGACCAAGAGGTTTAAATAATGGGGAATCACTTATAAACCATTATTACTTTTAGCACAATGTCGCAGATGCGAATGAGGAACTCATCTGCGATGGTTAATTGCAAGAAACTATAGCCTTTCCATGTTGATTTCCTTATAGCCTGGTCCTTTGCCACACGTTGCAAACGTGTAATGTTGTAAAGCCGTCGCCAATGTGTGTCATTTACGATGCAAAGTCTAAAACAACTGCCAATGATGTGTCGCATATGACCTAGGCTATGCTAGTGACAAATAGCAAGAGTACAGGGGAAATGGGTTTCTCAATCTACTAGAGATGATAGCGATGAACACGACATTATGTAGATGGTCCCAGGTGACGGACTTGATCTTGTTGAGGAAGATGATAAAGTTCTAATTTGTTTGTGTGTAGGACAGCAACAGATCTAAGCGCTGCTCAAAAGTGCATATAAACTTTAAGCTGTGTTTTTTTTTTTTTTGGTGAGGGCTCCTCGAAGGGTATTTCTGGTTGAAACTTTGCAAGAGCATGAAATGTTTGATGCCCTAAAGTGTCAGATTTCTATGATTTCGTTTTGTATTTTTTTACTGTTCATCCGGGTGTAGATACACCCAGGAGTAGAAAATATACTCTCGTCACCCTCTAAGCTCCATCATTTGCCAGCAAAATTAGGGGGGAGATATGCCTGTCTCCCTTGATGAATGATGAAACTGCGAGGATAAAACAAATTTTGTCGTCTCTAAGCTATGAGAAGACTTGGCGTTCTGGTCCTAATAAATAAACCCATTTAGGCTAGCCTTCTACAAATCTTCCCCACATGCATGTGGGGCTCGCCTTCTAGAATGATAGCTCTATCTCGCAGCCTCAGACGGACTCCATCTGCATGCCCAAGTTCCGTAGGTGTACGCCGTCGGCAGGCCACCGCTATGTGATTTGTGAGAATTTTTTTTTCCCGTTCTATTGCAGATACAATGAGCAAAAAGTTTCTGCGTTGGCTCTGATAAAAGTTGGGGCCGAGGCAAACCCCTTTGATTCCAAAAAACAATGAGCAAAAGGTGCAGACGATCGACTGACATTTTCCTGCTGCAGCCAGAACAAATTGTGGGCGCCGCGTCCTCGATGGCCGCGGGAGGCGAGAGATAAATCAGGCACGCTAATGACTTGTGGGTCAAGGGTTGCATTTTAGACGGCATTCCGAGTTTGGGGTTATGTTTTACACGGTTTTCAAATTTTGAGTGAACTAATGTGAAAGCTCAAGGTTGTAAGGTGGATTGTGTTGCCCAAATTAAAGGGTTGGTTAAGAGAAATAAACTCTATTTGTATGTGTTGCTATAATGTAACACTGTTGTTACCAAAGGAACTATAGACATTGTCTTCTACCTTTGTGAGGCCCGAATGCAAAAGCATTACGGTGAGTTGCCATTTAGATATGTGTAGTGGGCCACGGAGGTTTAGTGGTCATGCCTCTGGAAATAAGATGAGAATTAGGAGAGGCACAAGCTCTGGATAAATGAAATGGAATCAGCACATTAATTGGAATCCGCATCCATCGCTTAGTTTATACAACTTGCTAACAAAAAAATACTGACACTTGAATTTACTAGATTGACTGTGATCCGATCTATAGATCCAAGCCAAGATTAAGCTATTGCAACCATACTTAAGGGTGTGTACTGTATGGATGCTCGTCTAGTGCCTCCAACTTTAGAGATGCTGCAAATAGGCCAACCATTCTATAGATTAAAGGCTAGTTGGTTCGCCAAGTTGGAGATCAATATCATTACTAGAATTTATAATCAAAAACTTAATATTTCTAGATTAAAACACAAGGTTAGGGTATCTGTGTGCAACTGCTGCTTTGAGAATTAAGAGAGTTAATTCCCCTAGCGTCGTGCCATGACCGTGAAGTCCGCAACATCGTCGTGGGCTCTGTTTGAAACAGCTTTGACTTATGCATAAGCCGGTTGTGTAGATAAGCTCCAGACAAGGATGCAATAAATCAAGTCCAGGACATCTGTAATGATCACTGTGATCCCTCACGTCGATCTAGAACCATAATAAAAGAAGGGAAGACCTTGTGAGATCCCATCAAGGACTTGCTTATTTATAACTAGTCTCTCCAAGGTCCTTCTAATTTACTCCAAACGAACTATTAGCGTCTTGATGCGATCTTGATCCTTCAAATGTGCTCTAGAAAACCAAAATGGAATCAGCACATTAATTGGGATCCACATCCATTTGTAATGATCCACGTCATTGTGTTCGTCACCGAGATTAAGTCAGACGTCATGCATGTGACATGTCAAGCTGGAAGCTTAAAAGGAGAAAGAGAAGAGAAGACCTAATGAGATCTCGTCGAGGACTTGCTTATTCATGACTAGTCTTCGAGGTCTTTCTAATTTACTGCAAACAAACTGTTACTAGCATCTTGATGCGATCCAACCAATCACACCAAAATGGAATCAACGCATTAATTGGATCCACATCCCGAGATCAAGTTGACGAGAATACAATACTTGCATTTGGCATGTCAAGCTGGGGTCATAATAAGAAAAGAGAAGACCTGGTGAGATCTCATCGGGGACTTGATTATTTATAACTGGTCTTCAAGGTCCTTCTAATTTAATGCAAACGAATTAGCATCTTGATGCGATCCTATCCTTCACATGTAAATTGAGAGAGATAAGATTTTCAGTAACATGTTGCGCTCCACCATAACTGGTAAAATAATTTGAGAGAGTGTTCGTGAGCCAAAAGGAAAGATATTGCAATATGCGGGGAGGCCCGTTGGTGAATTTTATCATATACGCACAGGGCACACATAAATTTGAACCTTAAACAATACTCCATGCGTAGGCTATTGATAGGCTTGCGAAGACTCACTGGAGATCACTTGGGCTAAAACTTGACCATTTTCTCAACCTACCTCACAGCCCTATGAAGGAACAATCGTCTCGGTTTCCCTTGGTCATCATGCTTGGGTTCCATGGAGTTCAAGAATGAAGAGTTGGGGGTAGCCTTGGTACATGTAGCACCAAAGATAACCTTCTTCATACAAATTGCCGGCCATAGAATCAAGCCATCGCACCATCCACCATGGTCCTCATTAAGGCGTAGACTTGACGGTGAATACTTTTAACGGAAGTGTTTATGGAGTAACAGCACTTTGTCATGATGTATTAGGCATCTTTTGCATCCATGTGACGTGCAATAATAGCTGTACTCATGTGCTGTTTGGTATGATGTATTAGGTGTCTCGAGCATGATGGGCCTAGCTGTACATGTTCTGTTATCTCTACATCATTATGAAGATAAGCCATTATGTACTTAAAAACAGATGAGTCGTTGGAGAGATAGCCAACCAACAAGCTGAGACTAAATGTAAAGACTTGTCAAACTAATTTGAAGCAAGACTTGGTAGCGTTCTGTCGATGCTATAAATCACACAAGGAAAAAGAGAAGCTCTACACTTGATAGCTATCCTCAGTTTTCCTCACCCCCTCCACCCCCTCCTCCTCCCAATGGACAATTTCAAGATCACTAGTTACGCCAATGCGCTGGTGGAAAACACTAAGCTTGACTTCCAAAGCTTGTATCTGCACAGGATCAGGTCTGGGGATAAGAAAAACCAGTATGTAGTGATAGATGGAGTTGGTGCTACTGACATTTGTCTCACAACCATCAACAACTGGGCAATATATGATGGTGTGGCCGCGGATGCAAAGCTAGTTGCTCATGCAAAAGGCATGCATATGAATGCTGCCGCTGCTGACTGCTGCAATCTATTCATCATAGTGTTCGAGCTTGACAGGTAACTTGTATGTGTTTTGTCTTGTAATGTGCTAGCATGTTATCTTTTTTAGTATCACATTTTCTTGGTGTGCATCTGATATTTGTGAATCACATAGCTTCAAAGGATCCACGCTTGCGGTAATGGGAGCAACTACTGAGGAACAAGGCGAATGGGCTATTGTTGGTGGGACTGGTCAGTTCGCTATGGCGCGTGGTGTCATCCAGAGGAAAATGCATCAAAAATTAGCTGATGGACAAGGAGATGTATTAGAGCTTACTATCGAGGCATTCTGCCGCAGGAAGGTGAGCGTTCTATTCAATTTTTGTACAGATTTACTTGCAACTTCCACACTCAGTCTTTAGATTTTAGATACATACATACATATTTTGCTAATCCTTATAGCTGGATCATGCAAACCTACCGGTAGATCTACCAATATTCCAAATTGTACTTTTTTTGTTTCTGCTGTTATTTCTACTATTACGAACAAGTTGGATGTGCATTTCTCAAAGGAAAGAATATTGCTGACAAAGTTTCACTACTTGCATACAGGGGCAGCCGGAGCCTCCGGCCACCACTCCGCAGACTCCTACCACCCAGCCGATTCAGCCTCCTGTTCAGCCGCCTCCTGCCACCACCCAACCCATTCAGCCTCCTGTTCAGCCACCTCCTGCCCCCACGAAGCCAATTCAGCCTCCTACCCCCACTCCCATAAAGAATGGACCATGGGGCGGAACAACGAGTGACAAACTTCATCACTTCAACCCAAACATGTCTGTAGGCCTAAAGAGTGTGACATTCATCTATTATCATGCTGTTAATGGACTTCGTTTCAATTATACCGGCAATGATGGCTATGAAAACTCCAGCGAACTTTTTGGTAATAACGGCCATGGCCCCGACGCTAAAAGGGTGAGTTTGGCTCGCTATTTGTTTCCTCATGCATTTGGTCAACAATAGATCAAGTTTCGTCCTGTTCATGTCGTTGTTCAATGATTTGCCAAAATTATAGCATCACTCACGTTTTTTCTCCTGTCCATTTGGCAGCAAACAGTTCATCTAGGCCCTAGGGAGTTTGTGACGGAGCTGTCAGGAACACACCAACATGAAAGAAGATCAAATAATATTGCTATATATTCCCTTAAGCTGGTCACCAACCTCGGCAAAACTCATGGACCTTTCGGAAGTGCCAACATAGGCGCCGCTTTTAGGTTTTCCGTGCCTCCCAACAGCAAAATTGTGGGCTTCTTTGGGGGATCTACCGGTTACGCCGTCAATTCAATTGGTGCCTACACGCTCGAAAATTCTGCTTAGCAAAGCATGATTTACTTGATGCAGCTGCAATTTTTGGTTGTAGCCATATCACGGTTAGGGTTTAACCTAAGCCAGCGTTGCTTTATTTGTTTTATTTTACACAAATAATAAATATTGTAAGAATCTACCTACCCTATGTATTCACAAGCAATTTATGGTTCTTGTACCTTTTTTTCCCGACAATGAAACGTTGTTCTCCGCCTTCACTTCGAAGCTCACCAGCTCCACGGCATGTCAAGCTAGAATCAGTATAAAAGAAGAGAAGACCTGATGAGATCCCATCGAGGACTTGCTTATTTATAATTAGTCTCTTCAAGGTCCTTATAATTTACTGCAACCGAACTATTAGCATCTTGATGCGATCTCATCCTTCACATGTGAGATGACAGAGACAAAAAAATTGGTAACATGATGTGCTTAGTCATGGTGCGCTGAAGCCCACTATTTAGAGCATCTTCAATCGCCGCCCAACACGCGGCGCGCTAAAAAAGCGTTTGCAGCGTGCCGATTGCCTGTTTTGGCGCGGCGAGGAGCGCTTGCTTCAGTGACCGCTGCAAATTTTAGTGCGCGCGAGTAGCTCTAGCAGGTGCGCTAAAAAGCAGCGCGCGAGCGGCCGGCGCTTGCCATACGTTACAATTTGGACACGAGACGATATTTCAAACATCAAAACAAAGATATGGCATAATTTAAATCACCCAAACAAGTTCATGACATAAAATTGCATGCCCACAAGTTAAAATTCATGCCCACAACATCGTCCAGACAAGTTCAAAATCCGAACCAAGTTCATGACACAAAAGTTCCCTGCGCTAAGGTTTGCGGCGGTGGCGGTGTCTGCGGAGGGGTTGTGGGTGTAGGAAGGGGTGAGGGGGGTGCCGGCGCGGGCGTCCATCGGATCAATTCGCCGGCGCCGGCGCCGGCGTGGCGAAGGTGGCGCGGCGGAGAGAGTGCGGCGTAAGCGCTAGAGTGTGCCGCGCACGGAAGCGGGCACATCAAATAAACAGCGCGCGATGGCGATTCGGATCGCGCGCTGAACTCTATATGCCGCGTGCGCTTATTGCGTGTCCGCTGGAGCCCGGATATCGTTTGCATGCATGCTAAAAAACACAAATTTGCGGCGCAGCGCTTATTTAGCGCGGCTGTTGGAGATGCTCTTAAAGCTTTACTCATAATTGCTAAATAATTTGGAGACAACATTAACTAGGCCAAAGGCAAGATATATAGTGCAATATGTGAGGACGCGCATGTTGGGGATGCCCAGGAGGAAGAAGGAAAACACACGCACACAAGAAGAATACACACACTTTTGGCACCACAGAACTTGTGCCGTTTCTTGTATTTCTTCTCACATAATGAACGGGATTACATGGCTTAAGTAGCCAGACTCACACGGGTAAGACGCAAGTACTACATAAATTGCACACACGCACATATTCGTGGTCAAGCCACTCCTAACGGCTTGATCCAGCACTAGCTAGCTGCCCACATAATTGGGGCATAGTGTGATTGCATGCATCCTTATTTATCTATATCTATATTTATATCTATACCTACTAATAGAGGAAGGTGATATTCTTGGTTTGATCCTGTCATGTGCATTTTGCAGATTTATAGCTAGGACCCCCTGACTTTGCCATGCAATGCAGCAAGTGAAAAGAAATTGAATCAACATGCGGCGAGCGATGTCCGCACGTCTCCCGCCTGGGCCAATACAGTCGAACTAAAATTCGTTTGCGACACAAGACCAGGTTGGCATCAGTCGACCCACCCACCACGCCTAAAAACGAGTTAATTGCACACAACCACCACATTTGGGACATCGTTTATAGAAAACCACGAGGTCACTATTTTTTTTGCAAAAAACACCGCACATTCAGTAAACTTTTTGCAAAAAGCACTATTGAGTGATTTAGGTCGTTTAATCACTTTTTACAAGTGGGGCCGAACTGTCAGGAGCTGACTTGGCAAAACATTTACATATACACACTTAGATCTTAAAACTAAAAGCAATCAACCCCCTCCCCCTCCCCCCGCCGTGTGATAGGCTACGGAGGAGAGTCTCACCGTTGCTCGCCGCCGGCCGCTCCCTCAACACCCATGACCAGGGCACCCGCTGCTGCGCCGCCCGGCGATCAACCGTCGCCGTGCTCCTGACACAAGTGGCCTCACGAGCCCGAGCCTCTGCACGGTGGCCTCGCTCCCTCCGACGCTCCCTCTGCATGGCGGCCTCGCTGGGCGCGTCAAGAGTCCCATCAGCGGCGGAGACGGCTACGGTCGTGGCGGAGGACGTGGCCGGCGTGCACGGGCTGTACCGCGGCGTGTTGAAGGGCGTGCTCGCGCGCGAGGTCAGGGGCACGTGCTCACCGGAGCTCAAGGCGCATGCTCGTGGGGAGGAGGGACGTCGCCTCGCCGAAAGCCAGGGGCGCATGCTCGCGCGGGAGGAGCCGGGGCGCGTGCTCGTGCGGGAGAAGGTTGGCCGCCTCACCGGAGTCGTCAGGCCGTCCATCTCTTCGCCGGGGCACGTGCTCGCATGGGAGAAGGTTGGCCGCCTCACCGGAGTCGTCAGGTCGTCCATCTCTTCGCCGGGGTGCGTGCTCGCGGGAGGAGGGTCCTCCTGCACCATGCACACGAGCGGCGGCTGCTCGCCGGCCGACGGCTCCGCTCTTCTCGTCCCAGCCGACGGCGTCGGCCCTGCCCCTCCCAATTCACGCACACAACATGGTTGTTGTAATGTGTGTGCGAGTGGAAGAGAGGAGAAGGAAGAAGACTTGGTCAAGACACACGTGGTCAGTTTTTCCCAGTCAGCTCCTGACTAGCGGGCCCCATAAAAAATGTGATCAAACTCGGCAAAGCACGCGATCAGTGCTTTCTGCAAAAAGTTTACTGAAAATGCGGTGGCTTTTGTAAAAAAATTAGTTACTTCGTGGTTTTCTGCGAACGATGCCTCAAATGTGATGATTTCTTGCAATTAACTCCTAAAAAACACATGATGGGACATAGCAGAGGGAGGTCAGGAGGAGGCATCAACCCCGCCGCCTCATGCCACCATAGAGTCCACGACGATGATGCCATCCGACAAGATGATGATGACGGAAGACAATGAGCGCGAGCTGGCTTGGGGAGAGGAGGCGTCTGTCCTGCGGGTGCTCTTCCCGGACGGCCGCGTTTTCCGCAGGAGCTTCGGTGCCGGACGCCCCGTCAGGGCCCTGGGCGTTGTTCCGCTACTGTTGGTCGATCCTGCTCGTTAAGGCGGCCCTGGGTGGAGGGCGTTCTTGTTGGCAATAAGCCACGACGATCGCGTCGGGCGCGCGTGTGCGTGCGCACGGGATAGATTGGGAGCGTGACGGGCGTGCGTGTGTGCGGGGGCGCGCGCGTGTGCGTGCATGCGTTGCACCGGACCAGGAGCAGATGTTGGCGAACCGGTCAAGGTGACCGAGTCGGGCCATTGCAGGCTCGCCGCGTCCAGGGCGCGATCGTGCGCGGGGTGGGCGCGGCCAGAGCGGGCTGGACCGAGCACTCGGGCGGGTGCAGACGTGGGGACCGTGTCCAGCGTCTGCCCCGGGTATAAAGCCCTCCGAGGGGTTCGTTGTAATCGCTGTAGTGTCGAATACGAGCTCGTGGAGTTGGCGTCGTTGCGCCGGGAACCACTGTGTCCCCGTGTCCTTCTCCTTCCTCCGGTCTTCTTCTTCCTGTGGCATTCGGGTTCAGAGAGAGGGGCAGGCTAGGGTTTAGGGTTTTAGCACCAACAGTTCTTGCTCGTGAGGGCCCTGGGTGGAGGGCCTGGGTGGCCGGCAGCGTGTCCGACGAGTTGCATGCCGCCTTGGGCTTGTTTCGGGATCTCATGGCGCTACACCACTTCATCGTCCATGTGTCATCTGATCAGCAGCCGCTTCTGCAAGGATCGATGGAACTATGGCGGTGCAGCGATCGAATTACCTCGATTCAAGAAAGTTGGTCAACCAGACTAAGATTGGATGGCCTTTATTTAGAAGGAAATTGGTCAACCAGATTAGGAGATCGATCGATCGTGTTAACGGTATTGCACTTGCATCATTAGATCTGCATGTATCTACGTTGGTAGATCGACTCGACTGCCCGGCTTGGCTTTTTGGCTAATGCAACTGCAAGTGCTGAACTGTTTTTTTTTCTTTCGAAAAGTGGGTTTACCCCGGCCTCTGCATCAGAACGATGCATACGGCCATATTATTAAAACGCAAAAGGTTCAACAAAGGTCTCGTGGTCTCATACAAAAGAACAAAAGCTCAACAAGGAGCATGAAAGCAAAGAAAAGAGATAGCCACAACTGGCAGGCAAAAACAGATAGGAAACTAAACGTCTATCCTATTACATGACCGCCATCTAAACCGGTTGAAGATATCCCGAGCTACCGTCTCCCATCGGATAGAACCAGTAACCAAATGCTCCCTGGCCTCCATCGGAGTGAGTAGCGACCACATACGGATGAGTGTATGTGGCCCTGAAGATAACCTGCATGAAATGAATATTTGTCGTTCTGTTAAAAATCAAATCGTTTCTGCAATTCCAGATTGCCCAGAGTAAAGCACATACTCCTACTCGGATATGTCTTGCTGTTACTACGTCAATCCCATCTAGGCACGTCCCAAATAACGTGTTAATGGAATTCGGAGGCGTTATATTAAAAGCTATGTGGATAGACCTCCACAAAAGTTTTCCCAAAGGGCAATCAAGAAAGAGGTGTCTGATTGATTCATCACTATCACAAAAACTACATCTTCTAGAGCCCATCCAGTTGCGCTTCACCAAATTGTCCTTAGTTAGGATGACTTATTTGTGGACAAACCACATAAATACTTTGATTTTTAAAGGCACTTTGACTTTCCAAACATGTTTCGATCGAGGTATGACGCTAGCGTTAATAATATCCAAATACATGGATTTAACTGAAAACTGTTGGGGAACGTAGTAATTTCAAAAAATTTCCTACGATCACGCAAGACCATGGTGATGGCATAGCAACGAGAGGGGAGAGTGTCCGTCCACGCACTCGTGAGACCGAAGCGAAGCGTTATAACAACGCTGTTGATGTAGTCGCACGTCTCCACGATCCGACCGATCCAAGCACCGAACGCACGGCACCTCCGAGTTACGCACACGTTCAGCTCGATGACGATCCCGGACTCGATCCAGCAAAGTGTCGGGATGAGTTCCGTCGACGCGACGGCGTGGTGACGATGTTGATGCTCCACCGACGCAGGGCTTCGCCTAAGCTCATGACGATATGACTTCTCCGGCGCAGGGCTTCTCCTAAGCTCCATGACGATATGACCGAAGTGGAATATGGTGGAAGGGGCACCGCACTGCAGCTAAGGCAAGATCCGTAGATCAACTTGTGTCTTGGGGTGCCCCTGCCCCGTGATATAAAGGAGCCAAGGGGAGGTGGCCGGCCCTAGGGGAGGCGCGCAAGGAGGAGTCCTACTCCCACCGGAGTAGGACCTCCCCCCACTCCTAGTTGCACTCGGATTGGAGGAGGGGAACGGGGGAAGGCGCGCCGCCCCCTTCCTTGTCCTATTCGGACTAGAGGGGAGGGCGCGCAGCCCACCTTGGCCTGCCCTTCCTCTTCTCCCATGGCCCATTAAGGCCCATGGACCTCCCGGGGTTCCGGTAACCTCCGGTACTCCGGTAAAATCCGATTTCACCGGAACACTTCCGATGTCCAAATGTAGGCTTCCAATATATCAATCTTTATGTCTCGACCATTTCGAGACTCCTCGTCATGTCCGTGATCATATCCGGGACTCGAACAACCTTCGGTGCATCAATACTTATAAACTCATTATGAACTGTCATCGAAGCGTTAAGCGTCATGGACCCTACGGGTTCGAGAACTATGTAGACATGACCTAGAACCATTCTCGGTCAATAACCAATAGCGGAACCTGGATGCCCATATTGGTTCCTACATATTCTACGAAGATCTTTATCGGTCAAACCGCATAACGACATACGTTGTTCCCTTTGTCATCGGTATGTTACTTACCCGAGATTCGATCGTCGGTATCCAATACCTAGTTCAATCTCGTTGCAGTAAGTCTCTTTACTCGTTCCGTAATACATCATCTCACAACTAACTCATTAGTTGTAATGCTTGCAAGGCTTAAGTGATGTGCATTACCGAGAAGGCACAGAGATACCTCTCCCACAATCGGAGTGACAAAACCTAATCTCGAAATACGCCAACCCAACAAGTACCTTTGGAGACACCTGTAGTACTCCTTTATAATCACCCAGATTCACGTTGTGACGTTTGGTAGTACCCAAAGTGTTCCTCCGTAAACGGAGTTGCATAATCTCATAGTTATAGGAACATGTATGGGTCATGAAGAAAGCATTAACATACTAAGCGATCAACCTGTTAAGCTAACGGAATGGGTCATGTCAATCAGATCATTCAACTAATGATGTGACCTTGTTAATCAAATAACAACTCCTTGTTCATGGTTAGGAAACATAACCATCTTTGATTAACAAGCTAGTCAAGTAGAGGCATACTAGTGACATACTGTTTGTCTATATATTCACACATGTATTATGTTTCCGTTAATACAATTCTAGCATGAATAATAAACATTTATCATGATATAAGGAAATAAATAATAACTTTTATTATTGCCTCTAGGGCATATTTCCTTCAGCCTCCCACTTGCACTAGAGTCAATAATCTAGATTACAAAGTAATGATCCTAACACCCATGGAGTCTTGGTGCTGATCATGTTTTGCTCGTGGAAGAGGCTTAGTCAACGGGTCTGCAACATTCAGATCCGTATGTATTTTGCAAATCTCTATGTCTCCCACTTGGACTTGGTCCCGAATGGAATTGAAGCGTCTCTTGATGTGCTTGGTCCTCTTGTGAAATCTGGATTCCTTTGCCAAGGCAATTGCACCAGTATTGTCACGTAAGATCTTCATCGGTCCCGATGCACTAGGTATGACACCTAGATCGGATATGAACTCCTTCATCCAGACTCCTTCATTTGCTGCTTCCGAAGCAGCTATGTACTCCGCTTCACATGTAGATCCCGCCACGACGCTTTGTTTAGAACTGCACCAACTGACAGCTCCACTGTTTAATAAAAACACGTATCCGGTTTGCGATTTAGAATCGTCCGGATCAGTGTCAAAGCTTGCATCGACGTAACCATTTACGACTAGCTCTTTGTCACCTCCATATACGAGAAACATATCCTTAGTCCTTTTCAGGTATTTCAGGATGTTCTTGACCTTGTCCAGTGATCCACTCTTGGATTACTTTGGTACCTTCCTGCCAAGCTTACAGCTAAGCATACGTCAGGTCTGGTACGTAGCATTGCATACATGATAGAGCCTATGGCTGAAGCATAGGGAACATCTTTCATTTTCTCTCTATCTTCTGCTGTGGTCGGGCATTGAGTCTGACTCAATCTTACACCTTGCAACACAGGTAAAAAACCTTTCTTTGCCTGATCCATTTTGAACTTTTTCTAAACTTTATCAAGGTATGTGCTTTGTGAAAGTCCAATTAAACGTCTTGATCTATCTCTATAGATCTTGATGCCCAATATGTAAGCAGCTTCACCGAGGTCTTTCATTGAAAAACTTTTATTCAAGTATCCTTTTATGCTATCCAGAAATTCTATATCATTTCCAATTAATAATATGTCGTCCACATATAATATCAGAAATGCTACAGAGCTCCCACTCACTTTCTTGTAAATACAGGCTTCTCCAAAAGTCTGTACAAACCCATATGCTTTGATCACACTATCAAAGCGTTTATTCCAACTCCGAGAGGCTTGCACCGGACCATAAATTGATCGTTGGAGCTTGCACACTTTGTTAGCACCCTTTGGATCGACAAAACCTTCTGGTTGCATCATATACAACTCTTCTTCTAGAAATCCATTCAAGAATGCGGTTTTTACATCCATTTGCCAAATTTCATAATCATAAAATGCGGCAATTGCTAACATGATTCGGACAGACTTAAGCATCGCTACGGGTGAGAAAGTCTCATCGTAGTCAACCCCTTGAACTTGTCGAAAACCTTTTGCAACAAGTCGAGCTTTGTAGACAGTTACATTACCATCGGCGTCAGTCTTCTTCTTAAAGATCCATTTATTTTCAATGGCTTGCCGATCATCGGGCAAGTCAACCAAAGTCCATACTTTGTTCTCATACATGGATCCCATCTCAGATTTCATGGCTTCCAGCCATTTTGCGGAATCTGGGCTCACCATCGCTTCTTCATAGTTTGTAGGTTCGCCATGGTCAAGTAACATGACTTCCAGAATAAGATTACCGTACCACTCTGGTGCGTATTTTACTCTGGTTGACCTTCGAGGTTCAGTAGCAACTTGATCTGAAACTTCATGATCATCATCATTAGTTTCCTCACTAATTGGTGTAGTTGTCACAGGAACCATTTCTTGTGATGAACTACTTTCCAATAAGGGAGCAGATACAGATTATCTCATCAAGTTCTACTTTCCTCCCACTCACTTCTTTCGAGAGAAACTCCTTCTCTAGAAAGGACCCGAATTTAGCAACGAAAATCTTGCCTTCAGATCTGTGATAGAAGGTGTACCCAACAGTCTCCTTTGGGTATCCTATGAAGACACATTTTTCCGATTTGGGTTCGAGCTTATCTGGTTGAAGTTTCTTTACATAAGCATCGCAGCCCCAAACTTTAAGAAAGCGACAACTTTGGTTTCTTGCCAAACCACAGTTCATAAGGCGTCATCTCAACGGATTTTGACGGTGTCCTATTCAACGTGAATGCGGCCGTCTCTAAAGCATAACCCCAAAAGCGATAGCGGTAAATCGGAAATAGACATCATAGATCGCACCATATCTAGTAAAGTACGATTACGACGTTCGGACACACCATTTCTCTGTGGTGTTCGGGTGGCGTGAGTTGCAAACTATTCCACATTGTTTCAAATGTAAACCAAACTCGTAACTCAAATATTCTCCTCCACGATCAGATCGTAGAAACTTTATTTTCTTGTTACGATGATTTTCCACTTCACTCTGAAATTCTTTGAACTTTTCAAATGTTTCAGATTTGTGTTTCATTAAGTAGATATACCCATATCTGCTCAAATCATCTATGAAGGTGAGAAAATAACGATACCGCCAAGGCGTGCCTCAACATTCATTGGACCACAAACATCAGTATGTATGATTTCCAACAAATCAGTTGCACGCTCCATAGTTCCGGAGAACGGCGTTTTTGTCATCTTGCCCATGAGGCACGGTTCGCAAGTACCAAGTGATTCATAATCAAGTGATTCCAGAAGCCCATCAATATGGAGTTTCTTCATGCGTTTTACACCGATATGACCTAAACGGCAGTGCCACAAATAAGTTGCACTATCATTATCAACTCTGCATCTTTTGGCTTCAACATTATGAATATGTGTATCACTACTGTCGAGATTCAACAAGAATAGACCATTCTTCAAGGGTGCATGACCATAAAAGATATTACTCATATAAATAGAACAACCATTATTCTCTGATTTAAATGAATAACCGTCTCGCAATAAACAAGATCCAGATATAATGTTCATGCTCAACGCTGGCACCAAATAACAATTATTTAGGTCTAAAACTAATCCCGAAGGTAGATGTAGAGGTAGCGTGCCGACTGCGATCACATCGACTTTGGAACCATTTCCAACGCGCATCGTCACCTCGTCCTTAGCCAATCTTCGCTTAATCCGTAGTTCCTGTTTCGAGTTGCAAATATTAGCAACAGAACCAGTATCAAATACCCAGGTACTCCTGCGGTATTAGTAAGGTACACATCAATAACATGTATATCACATATACCTTTGATCACCTTGCCATCCTTTTTATCCGCCAAATACTTGGGGCAGTTCCGCTTCCAAAGTGTCGATCTGCTTGCGGTAAAACACTTTCGATTTCAGGCTTAGGTCCAGACTTGGGTTTCTTCTCTTGATCAGCAACTTTTTGCTGTTCTTTTGAAGTTTCCTTCTTCTTCCCTTTGCCCTTTTCTTGAAACTAGTGGTCTTGCTGACCATCAACACTTGATGCTCTTTCTTGATTTCTACCTCCGGCTTTCAAAGATCGCGAAGAGCTCGTGAATTGTCTTAGTCATCCCTTGCATATTATAGTTCATCACGAAGCTCTTGTAGCTTGGTGGCGATGATTGGAGAATTCTGTCAATGACACTATCATCCGGAAGATTAACTCCAGCTGAATTAAGTGATTGTTATACCCGGACATTTTGAGTATGTGCTCACCGATGTAACTATTCTCCTCCATCTTGCAGCTATAGAACTTATTGGAGACTTCATATCTCTCAATCCGGGCATTTGCTTGAAATATTAACTTCAACTCCTGGAACATCTCATATGCTCCATGACGCTCAAAACGTCGTTGAAGACCCGGTTCTAAGCCGTAAAGCATGGCACACTGAACTATAGAGTAGTCATCAGCTCTGCTTTGCCGCACGTTCACAACTTCGCTCAAGATCTGCAGCAGGTTCGCTACCCAAAGCGGTGCTTCCAGGGCGTAATTTTTTACGTGCAGCAATGAGGATAATCCTCAAGTTACGGACCCAGTCCGTAATTGCTACCATCATCTTTCAACTTTGCTTTCTCAAGGAACGCATTAAAATTCAACGGAACACACAAAGACGAGCCATCTATCTACGTAAACATAGACAAGCAAAATACTATCAGGTACTAAGTTCATGATAAATTTAAGTTTAATTAATCATATTAAAAACTCCCACTTAGACAGACATCTCTCTAGTCATCTAAGTGATTACGTGATCCAAATCAACTAAACCATGTCCGATCATCACGTGAGATGGAGTAGTTTCAATGGTGAACATCACTATGTTGATCATATCTACTATATGATTCACGCCGACCTTTCGGTCTCTCGTGTTCCGAGGCCATATCTGTTATATGCTAGGCTCGTCAAGTTTAACTCGAGTATTCGCGTGCGCAACTGTTTTGCACCCGTTGTATTTGAACGTAGAGCCTATCACACCCGATCATCACGTGGTGTCTCAAGACGAAGAACTTTCGCATAGCGGTGCATACTCGTGGAGAACACTTCTTGATAATTTTTAGTGAGAGATCATCTTATAATGCTACCGTCAATCAAAGCAAGATAAGATGCATAAAGGATAAACATCACATGCAATCAATATAAGTGATATGATATGGTCATCATCATCTTGTGTTTGTGATCTCCATCGCCAAGCACCGTCATGATCACCATCGTCACCGGTACGACACCTTGATCTCCATCGTAGCATCGTTGTCGTCTCGCCAACTATTGCTTCTACGACTATCGCTACTCCTTAGTGATAAAGTAAAGCAATTACATGGCGTTGCATTTCATACAATAAAGTGACAACCATATGGCTCCTGCCGATTGTCGATAACTCGGTTACAAAACATGATCATCTCATACAATAAAGTATAGCATCACGTTTTGACCACATCACATCACATCATGCCCTGCAAAAACAAGTTAGACGTCCTCTACTTTGTTGTTGCAAGTTTTACGTGGCTGCTACGGGCTGAGCAAGAACCGTTCTTACCTACGCATCAAAACCACAACGATACTTCGTCAAATAGACTCCGTTTAACCTTCTCAAGGACCGGGCGTATGCTACACTCGATTCAACTAAAGTGAGAGAGACAGACACCCGCCAGTCACCTTTAAGCAACGAAAGTGCTCGGGCGGTGAAACCAGTCTCGCGTAAGCGTCTGGCGTAATGTCGGTCCGGGCCGCTTCATCTCACAATACCGCTGAACCAAAGTATGACATGCTGGTAGGGAGTATGACTTGTATCGTCCACAACTCACTTGTGTTCTACTCGTGCACATGACATCAAAGCATAAAACCTGGCTCGGATGCCTTTGTTGGGGAACGTAGTAATTTCAAAAATTTCCTACGATCACGCAAGACCATGGTGATGGCATAGCAACGAGAGGGAGAGTGTCCGTCCACGTACCCTCGTGAGACCGAAGCGGAAGCGTTATAACAACGCGGTTGATGTAGTCGTGCGTCTCCACGATCCGACCGATCCAAGCACCGAACGCACGGCACCTCCGGAAGTTCTGCACACGTTCAGCCTCGATGACGATCCCGGACTCCGATCCAGCAAAGTGTCGGGATGAGTTCCGTCGACGACGGCGTGGTGGCGATGTTGATGCTCCACCGACGCAGGGCTTCGCCTAAGCTCATGACGATATGACTTCTCCGGCGCAGGGCTTCTCCTAAGCTCATGACGATATGACCGAAGTGGAATATGGTGGAAGGGGCACCGCTGACACGGCTAAGGCAAGATCCGTAGATCAACTTGTGTCTTGGGGTGCCCCTGCCCCGTGATATAAAGGAGCCAAGGGAGAGGTGGCCGGCCCTAGGGGAGGCGCGCAAGGAGGAGTCCTACTCCCACCGAGTAGGACTCCCCCTCTCCTAGTTGGACTAGGATTGGAGGAGGGAAGAGGAAGAAGCGCCGCCCCCCCTTCCTTGTCCTATTCGACTAGAGGGGGAGGGGCGCAGCCCACCTTGGCCTGCCCTTCCTCTTCTCCCATGGCCCATTAAGGCCCATGGACCTCCGGGGTTCCGTAACCTCCGGTACTCGGTAAAATCCCGATTTCACCGGAACACTTCCGATGTCCAAATGTAGGCTTCCAATATATCAATCTTTATGTCTCGACCATTTCGAGACTCCTCGTCATGTCCGTGAACATCCGGGACTCGAACAACCTTCGTGCATCAATACTTATAAACTCATTATGAACCATCGCCGAAGCGTTAAGCGTGCGGACCCTACGGGTTCGAGAACTATGTAGACATGACCTAGAACCATTCTCGGTCAATAACCAATAGCGGAACCTGGATGCCCATATTGGTTCCTACATATTCTATGAAGATCTTTATCGGTCAAACCGCATAACGACATAATGCGTTGTTCCCTTTGTCATCGGTATGTTACTTACCCGAGATTCGATCGTCGGTATCCAATACCTAGTTCAATCTCGTTACGGTAAGTCTCTTTACTCGTTCCGTAATACATCATCTCACAACTAACTCATTAGTTGTAATGCTTGCAAGGCTTAAGTGATGTGCATTACCGAGAAGGCCTGGAGATACCTCTCCGACAATCGGAGTTACAAAACCTAATCTCGAAATACGCCAACCCAACAAGTACCTTTGGAGACACCTGTAGTACTCCTTTATAATCACCCAGTTACGTTGTGACGCTTTGGTAGTACCCAAAGTGTTCCTCCGTAAACGGAGTTGCATAATCTCATAGTTATAGGAACATGTATGGGTCATGAAGAAAGCATTAACATACTAAAGCGATCAACTGTTAAGCTAACGGAATGGGTCATGTCAATCAGATCATTCAACTAATGATGTGACCTTGTTAATCAAATAACAACTCCTTGTTCATGGTTAGGAAACATAACCATGTTTGATTAACAAGCTAGTCAAGTAGAGGCATACTAGTGACATACTGTTTGTCTATATATTCACACATGTATTATGTTTCCGGTTAATACAATTCTAGCATGAATAATAAACATTTATCATGATATAAGGAAATAAATAATAACTTTTATTATTGCCTCTAGGGCATATTTCCTTCAAAAACTCCCTATTCTTAGGTAGTTTCCAGCGAATCTGGTCAGGCTGTTGAGAGAGTTGGACATCCATTAAACGTATCACAAGATGGAGCCAAGCTTCCCAACGATTTTCTACTAGCGTCCTCCTGAATTGAATATTAAGAGGATTTGACTGTAATACTATTGCAACGTAAGCGTCTCTTCGCTGAACAATGTTATAGAGAGAAGGATATTGGATCGCAAGGGGAGCCTCCCCGAGCCATGTATCCTCCCAGAATCTTGTGGAAGTACCATTTCAAACTATGAACTTTGTCCTATTGAAGAAAGCTGATTTCACTCGCATGAGTCCTTTCCAGAAAGGCGAATCAGTCGGTCTTACCGTCACCTGAGACAAAGTTTTGGACTGAAGATACTTAGCACGAATAATCTATGCCCAAGTGGCATCCGTCTCTACAGATAACTTATACAGCCATTTGCTGAGAAGACATCTGTTCTTTACCTCCAAATTTTCAATGCCTAGACCCCCCCGGTCTTTCGGCCTGCAAATGACATCCCACTTAGCGAGTCCGTATTTTCTTTTTAAATCATCGCTATGCTAGAAGAATCGTGATCGATAAAAGTCTAGCCTTTTCCGTACTCCAACTGGTACTTCGAAAAAATACAATAAAAACATAGGCATACTCGTGAGAACCGAATTGATCAGAATCAGTCGTCCTCCGTATGACAGAAGCTTGCCCTTCCAGCAGCTCAGTTTTTTCTCAAATCGATCTTCAATGCTCTTCCACTCTTTGTTAGAGAGCTTGCGATGGTGAATTGGTATACCCAAATACGTGAAGGGTAAAGATCCCAATTCACACCCGAACAATTCTTTGTATGCTTGTTGTTCTTCTTTAGCTCTTCCAAAGCAGAACAATTCACTTTTGTGGAATTTATCTTCAACCCCGATAATTGCTCGAACAAGCATAACACTAGCTTCATATTTCTAGCTTTAGCCAAATCATGCTCCATAAAGATAATAGTATCATCATCATACTGTAGGATAGACACTTCCCCGTCAACTAAATGTGGGACGAGGCCACCTACCTGACCAGCATCCTTGGCCCTTCCTATTAAGATTGTCAACATATCTACGACAATGTTAAATAGAACCGGCGGCATCGGATCTCCTTGTCGCAGGCCCTTGTGTGTCTGGAAATAATGACCTATATCTCATTAACCTTGATTCCAACCCTCCCTTTTTGCGTGAACGAATCTACCTAGTCTCTTCAGGCCTGATCGAAACCTTTCATACGCAAAGCCTGCTGAAGAAAAGGCCATTTGACCTTGTCGTACGCTTTCTCAAAATCCACTTTGAAAACCACCCCGTCCAGTTTTTTCGTATGGATTTCATGGAGCGTTTCATGCAAAACCACAACCCCTTCTAGGATGTTTCTGTTCGGCATGAAAGCAGTTTGGGACGGCTGAACCACTGATTGTGCAATCTGTGTAAGCCTATTAGTCCCAACCTTGGTAAAGATTTTGAAGCTAACATTCAAAAGACAGATCGGCCTAAATTGCTCAATCCTCACCGCCTCTGCCAAAGCGTGATAGTGCCAAAGTTCAAGTGAAATAACTGCAATTGCCCCAAAAAAAGGTCCTGGAACATCGGGAGCAACTCCCCCTTAATAATGTGCCATCATTTCTTATAAAACTCCGCTGGAAAGCCATCCGGTCCTGGAGCTTTATTAGTTTTCATTTGAGAAATGCTTCGAACACCTCTTTCTCTGAAAACGGAGCCATCAAAATATCATTCTCCTCAACTGCGAGCTGAGGAACATCCTCAACCCTCGACTCGTCCAAAGAGACACAATTGTCCTCAGGAGGTCCAAACAGTTGTTTGTAGTAGTCGGTGATATATGTCTTTTGGTTATCCTGCCCTAAAATCGTTCCCTCGTCTTGCTCAAGCTGAAAGATTCTCTTCTTTCAGTGCTTGCCATTTGCAATCATGTGGAAGAATTGTGTGTTATCATCCCCTTGGATGATTTTGCAAACTTCAGCACGCAGAGCCCACTTCAATTCCTCCTCACGAAGCAGTTCTTTCAATCTTAACTCCGCCTCCACTTTAGTTTCCAGTTCTCTAGTGTCTAATATGAAAGACTCCGCTTTTAAATCTAGGGATTGAATAAGCAAAAGGAGCCTTTCCGTCTCGGCCTTATAAATCCCACCTATATGCTTAGCCCAACCCCACAAGAATTGACGCAAATGATGGATCTTATTTTGCCAACCCTCAACAATCGTTCTCCCTCCTGAACCGTTAGCCCATTCTCTTGCTATTAGATCCAGAAACCCTTCTCTTTCAAACCACGCTAATTCGAAAGAAAAAGTACTCTTGTTCCCCACACGCATTGCCTCACCCGAGTCAACCAACAATGGGGTATGATCGGAGATACCGCGTGAGAGCGCTTGAACCGTCACAAGGGGAAACTTCTGTTCCCAGTCGACGCTCGCAAGGACCCGGTCCAGCTTCTCAAAGGTCGGGACTGGTAGTATGTTAGCCCAAGTGAACTTTCTACCACAAAGCTCAATCTCTCGAAGGTCTAAGCTTTCAAAAATTGTGTTAAACATAAACGACCATCTGTCGTCAAAGTTATCATTGTTCTTCTCGTCCCGCTTACGGATAATATTAAAATCCCCCCAATTAGAATTGGGAGGTGCTCGTTACCACAAATACGGACTAGATCTGCCAAAAAGTCGGGTTTGAGTTCTGGTTGGGCGGCCCCATATACCGCCACCAAGGCCCAATTAAACCCATCGACCTTTGACCTAACTCGAAACTTGACCGCAAAATCTCCCATAACCGCACTCCTAACTTCCAACGATTCGCACTTAACCCCAAGTACGATCCCTCCGGATCTTCCTCTTGGAGGTAGACAATGCCAATCAAAGTCAACCCCTCTTGACAGAGTACTAAGAAACTAGGGGGTAAAATTGTCCCTTCCCGTTTCTGATAGTGCAATGAAATCCAAACTGTGATCAATAGAAGCATCCGCTAGAAACCTTCTTTTAGCCAAGTCCTTAAGACCTCTGCTATTCCAAAAGATTCCTTTCATATCTCATCATGAAATTTTTTGGTTGTTTGGATCCTAGAACTTCTACGCACGGCCGACACCGGATAAATCTTACGACTCCATTTGCGTTTAGGTCAGTGTTGATCCTCTACCCGGTTCTCACCCCCGAGCTCAGTGGACATATCCACATGGAAATCAGCAATAATGGAGTCCCTTGGGGAACTAGAAAAGGTGTCCTCCTCATACTCCGGAAGGGAGGGTGTCAGATCCGCACAAAGGCTATCAAGCACATTGACCCCCAAAGCATCAACGTCAGCATCATTCATAGGTTTAACGGACGCTAGGTTTCTAATCATCTCTAAAGCGCGGTCCGCTTCGAGATCCAAGAGATCATTAACTGACTTATCGACTTCAACATCATTTCTACCCAGAGAAACACCCAACTGGTTTGCGTTATTAATAATCTCATCATTTGAAATATGCAAGATAGAATTGGAAGTGTTAATGGACATACTAGTAGTGACCTCAATATCACGAAGCTTGGCCGCCCGCATGGCGCACCGTAGCTGCATGTCATCAACATCCGGCCGATCCTGTAGACGACAGCTCATCCATCGACCATCAGAGACCGGGTCCGGAATCCCTCCAAAAGCGATGATGTCGTCCCGGGTAACCCCGTTCAGGGTAAGGCCTCCTACGCGACCCCCAACAGGGCTCAACTGATCTGAACCCGTCCGAGAACTGCCCTGCGCCGGGGGCTCCGATGGAGCCCCCCCAGTCGTCACCACCACCGGGCTCTGCATGCCCAGCGAGCTCTGACCAAGACCACCAGTCTGAACCTGAGCAAAAGCCACCCCTCCAGGGACGGCCGAGGAAATGAAGGGGCGGGGACCACCTGTCCGCACCCCCCTCCCAGGCCAGCAACTCCTCCCGTGCATGGCACAACAGGCAAGGGAGAGATAAGGGCGGGGGCCTCCTGCCCACACCCCCTTCTCGGAGAGTCACCTCCAGGTACGTGAAGACCATCCGCAACGCCGCCCGGCGTCGGCAGACTCCTCATCCGCAGAGAAGCATCCTCCCTATGAAGGAGAGATGGGGACCGGAGGGCCTCCTACCCATGATCCTCCCCACCCTCGCAGCGAGGCTCGGAAGTCCGATCAAACTCCATCTCCGGGCCAACCAACATCCCGAAGTCCGTCCCTGAAGATAGAGGAATCATCGGCGACACACAACCAGAAGCCAACACCGGTGGTAACTCCTCTTCCGCCGGCTCGTCCAGCTCCACACGAACACTCCATAGACGACTAGGCGCATAGTGCGCATCAAAAGACCCAAAGCGAAGAGCGTTCGTCGGAGTCGAGGAGCCAAACGGTCCCATGGCAGACTTATCCGCCTTATCCGACTGCGAATCCGGCCCCTTGGCCGTCTCACGAGAAGTGCTCTCGTGCTCTTTACATTGATCTCCGGATGCCCCATCCCCCTCCGTCGTATCCATGTCCTGGATGTCATCCCCCTCACCCTCCCGAGGGATCGGAGTATCCTCAATCTCAAGATCGAGCATATAGCTAACGTCGTCATGTGTCCACTTGACCACATCCGGAACAAACTCCAAGCTGAGAACACTGACCAGCAGCCTCGCAGCACCATGTGCCCGAGTGAAAGGCATGTCCACCTGTTCTGTCTTCCCAATGAGAGAACCCAAACTCCAAAGCTACGAGGAAGTGATTGATATATTTGTGTGGTGCACCATAGAAACGAACCCAAACCTTCTCCAAAGGTGTACCCTCAGGCTTCTTCTCCTTCCACTCATCAAACGTAAGGACAATGCTCGTCCTCTGAACTCTGCACATGCCCCATTTGAGAACATGTAGCTGGTCCTCCTTAGTGGGAAACTCAACCTTGTAAGTCTGGTTCTCCAACTTAACAAGGTCCCACTGGTGATTACCTGGAACAACATCCTGCAGCTCACGCACAATCTGTGCCTCGGTCAAACTCCCATTAGTCACTTTAACAACTGCGGGAAAGGAACTCTCATGCACCTGTGTCGAAGGTGCCACATCAGGTGACCCAAAAAACATAAGCTCCTGACAACAAACTCCATAAATGGTAACCACCGGCTTGGGGCCAGAAAGAAGAGGACAGTCCACAGACTTATGTTGCGATCTACAGCAGTAATCGCACAGCTCTGTCGTACACTCCGCCACAAAATGACCTGGCTCTCCACATCTATAGCACGGCAGTTTCTTTTTGTTTATAGCCCACTTAGATAGTTTTTCACCTTGCGCTTATCCGGAGCCTTTTCAGAACCAACGTCATTAGCTTTAGCCACCGGAACACTGATAGCAGCCAAAGCTCAGACTGCGTCCACAGCCACCTGGGGGAGCGAAGGAGAGGGTGCCTGCCCAGTCTCAGTAGGCACGGCCGTAGCCACCACGGTCGTAGCCGGCGGCGGAGGAGGCCGCGGTGGAGGTGTGCATCACCCCCCCCCCCCCTCTCCCGCCACGGAAAGCACGGTGAGCTCCTCGGTTTGGCCGGTTGGTTTGGCCGGTTGGTTGGGCCGGCAACCCCTTCGACAAAGTTGCCAGGAGGCCCATGGAAACTGCGTCCCGGTCCATTGCCATTGTTCCACCCTGATCCACGACCACCACCATAAGAAGAACCACGGTGCTGACCCCCGCCATATGCATCGTATCCATCATCACCCCACTGGCCATATCGACTATATCTGTAACCGCCATTGTTGTTGTCCTTGGCAGCCCCACCACCGTGACCATCCCGGGCCGGACCTCCACCCCGCCCGACGGCATGGGCACCCCCACGGCCAACACCAGGAGCACCACCGCGGCCGAGCGCAGGGTTGCCCGCTCGCCCGGTGGCCTGGGCACCACTCCGCCCGGCAGCAAGCGCCACCCCGTCCGGCGACTTAGCGGCCAGGCGGCGCTTCCTGCTGCGCCGCAGCGGCTGCGATCGGTGGTGGCTTGGCCGGCGGTGGCTGGCCTCGTCCCGCCATGGCTGCCGCACCGGGAGAAGTAGCAGGACCAGCGGCCGCCGGAGAAACTCGTCGAGCCCTATCGGACCCGATCGATGCGAAGTACGGCCGAGCGATCACGGGAGCCCTAGGAAAAACACGTACGGGAGAACAACCCTCGATCCAACCACGTAACTTTTTTTAGACAACTCACGAAGCTTCTTATTGATTCGTCACAATGTTTACAGGGACGAAGGAAAGATCTCCGGGATGGCCTAACCACACACGGCGTCCGCCCCCGAGAGATAGAGCATGCTTCGCTAAGCTGTGAGCTTCATAATTTGAGCTCCTAAATTCATGGCTAACTTTACACATATCGAAAGCTAAAGAGTGGCTTAATATTTCATGCACAATAGCACCATATGGAGATGCGTCCTCCTTCTTCACTGAGTCCACGACCTGCTTGCAATCAGATGCAACATGAATGCGCCTTTGGTACAGGTCCTCCGCAAGTGCATGTCCTTCTCTGATCGCCATGGCTTCTAGTGTCTCCGGGTCCCCGATGTGCTTCATAATCAGCGCTGAAGCTCCCAAAAACAGACCATCTGAGTTTTTGCAGATTGCACCAACAGCCCCAAAACGAGCCTGCCTGGGTGCGGCCGCGTCCACATTTATTTTCACACATCCCGTGGCCGGAGCCTGCCACTGAGTTGGCCTTGTGGCTTTCACAACGGTCCTTCGAGGTTCACTTGCATTGATATATCTCAGGTCATCAAGAAAACTTGTGATAAATCCATAAATAGAGTGCGGTGATTGGAAGATGTCCTCATAGATCGCTTTCCTCCGAGCTCACCAAATCGCCCACATGATAACAATCATATGTGCAAACATATCTCCGGTCAGAAGTCCATTCATAGCAAAAAGCCAATCCTTGGGATGTTCTTCCATTCTATCCACAAGATGATGAACCAAATCCTCCGGAGCAAGGGCCCAAACGCTGCTTGACATCGGGCACATAAAAAGCGCATGTTTCCACGAATCAACCGACCCGCACAAAGGGCAATTGTCCTCAGTAGCCATATTGCGATGCTTCAGCACGTCAATAGTGGGCATGGAGTTTCTCGCCAACCTCCAAACGAACATGCGGAGTTTCGATGGAACCTGCATGTGCCAAATGGTACTCCACTTGTCCGTCTCCTGCTGCACAATAGATGTTCCCGCTTCTTCGCTCAGCCAGGCCTCACGCTCGTGCTTTGTTCTGAGAATCATGCGATAGCAGGAACGAACACTGAAATTTCCCCTTGGTTCTTCCTGCCAAGCCCAAAAGTCGGCAACCTTGCGAGTGCACAGTGGTATCTTCAGAATATCGTCGGCATCAAACCGAGCAAAAGTTGCTCGAATCAGCTTCTCCTTCCAAGATGCCGTGGTACTGTCCATGAGCTCGGAGACCATCGTCGGAGGGTTTTGCGTGAGCGATGTGATGGGCCTCCTCACTCCGTCCCTCGGTATCCAATTGTGTCTCCAGATATCCGTGGTCTCGCCGTCTCCAATCCTCTTCACAGTACCTTGTATCAAAACATCCCGACCATCAAGGATCGAGCGCCATATCTGAGAAGGGTGTGACCCAAGCTCGGCCTCAAGAATAGAAACCTCCGGGAAGTAAACGGCCTTTAAAATCCTGGCACTTAAGCTGAGCTCCCCTGTTAGCTAGAGGGGTTCAATTCGGTGGCCTAGATCGCTACATGGGCCTCTTGCCCAGTATCAGATGCCTCCAGGTCAACACAAACCGCGTCAGGCCCAACCTGGCCCAACAGCGATTTCAAACGGGCAAGTCCCAACGCCCGGATCTCATCCCGATGGCTCGCCGGCGGCCTAGATCTCCTCCGGCGATCTTTCACAACCTTCCAAGAACCGAAGAAATCACCAAGAGTAAGGGATGGAAGACTCACCTTGGGAAGAGGACCCTTCCAAGGACGTATCGACGTCGGCGCCGTCCGGCGATGTGCCCACTCACCGGAGGACCTCCACCTTGTCTGTCTTGCCCACCCCGACCCAAGCAGGATCCTCCGTCGGAACGATCTCATCAACGAAGCCGGCCACCTCCTCCTCCGAGTAGCCAGCCCCCGACACGTCGCACACCTTGTAGCTTGGCGTCGGAGAGTACGCCGCCGCTCCAGATCCGCCGCCGGCGGCCTCCTCCTCATCGGAGTCGTCGGAGTCCGAGGCCGCTAGGGCCCAGAACCGGCTCCCACCGCGAAGGGAAGGCGCCGCCGGCAGAAACTCCTCCACGCGATCGGCACCGCGGTCGGCTCCGTGGTCGCCACCACGATCGCCTCTCTTACCCATTCCTAAATCCTAATGCGTCAGTGTAATTATATTTTGATCTATATACGCAATATGCAAGAGATTGGATATGATCAGTCCAAGGAGGTTGGTATGTGGATTTCACGTGAACATGCTCCAGCCTCAAGGTTCTCTACAAATTATTCGTTCCTGTTAGGCAATCCGATCAGATCATATCCTGCCATATTTAGTGCTCCTATATTTGCATATAAATCGGGCCATTATGGTTAGGATTGTATTGATTTGTTTCCATGGTTATCTTGTAATCTGTTCGTATATATGAGGTAACACGGAACCCACAATTGTGTGGTCAAACATTCTCTCTCTCTAGTTCCATCATGGTATCAGCCAAACGATTCGCTTCCGCCCCTCTCCACTACCTCCGCCGCCCTCGCGTTCCACGCTGCAACACCTCTCCCTCCCCAGTTGCTACCATGTCCGACGCCGGCAACCTTCCCCATCCCCACGCCACCCTTTGGGCTCAGGCCATGGCCATCCAAAACATCAAGAGCCTCATCCCTGTCACCCTCGACATCAAAGCCTCGAATTTCACCAAGTGGCGGTACTACCTCACCATTGCGGTCACCCAATTCGCCCTCGCCGATCATCTCGACAGTGCGACTCCTCTGGCCGACGCGGAGTGGCTGCGGATGGATTCCATGGTCCTTCGCTGGTTGTACGGCTCCATCACCTCCGAGATCGCCGACATGGTCATGGCAGCGGGCACCACCGCCTACGCTGTCCTCGGCGGCATCACTGCTCTCTTCCGAGACAACCAGCAAGCACGCGCGGGCTACCTTAGCCAGAAGTTCCGTAACATCGAGCAAGGGGACAAAAGCGTCAGCGCCTACTGTCTCGAACAGAAGACGGTCGCCGATGCCCTCGCGGACGTCAACACTCCCATCTCCGACGATGCCCTGGTGTGGAACACCATTAGGGGCCTCCACGAGGACTACAAGGAATCGGGAACCTCGCACCCCTCCTCAAGCCCTTCCCCACTTTTCTTGAGTTTCGCAACATGCTTCTCCTCCAAGAACTCAAGCCGTCGTCCACGCGCTCGTCGTCCGCTGCGGTCTTCTACACCACCACGCCTGCGGGAGGCTCCCGCGGCGGCTTTACTCCTCCGCCACAGCAACCGCATGTTGGGCGCCCTGGCTATGGCGCCCCCGGCGCCCCCAACAACTCCGGCTCGGGCCGGTACATGGGCAAGAAGAAGCACACGGGTGGCGGTGGCGCCCCGTTCTTCCCCAGCCTGCAAAATCCATGGACTCGCGCTATCCACATGTATCCAATGACGGGTCATGGTGTGTGACGCCCGAATAATCATGCTACAGCAGTCCCATGCCTAATGATGCCATGTCATCATATTTAAGTTGCTAATCCTCACTTTTTTTCAAACCAAACTCAAATTTAGATTTAAAATGCAAGTCAAATATTTATTTCTTCGATCAGTAAAACTAAAATGTTCACCTTATCCTATAAATTCCCCTGATCTTTGTCAAGTTGAAACCAGCCTCATTTGATTTCCCAAAATGCCCTTGGGAATTAATTTAATGGTCCAACCACATTTAAATTGGCCTTTTCAATTTCTAAAATTGGTTAGACAACTCCTCTTGACCCCAAACTTTTTGTTCCATCTCAAGGTATTGTGTTAGATTTATGTGCCAAGTTTTGTTCAAAACAAAACTCTTTTGGTACAAAAAGAAAATGCAAAACAGAGACAAGAAAACAAAAAGAGATAAACAAAAGGAAGAGGGAAAAGGAAAAGGCCCCACTGTGCACTTGGGCCACAAGTGCACAGTAACAGGCCAAATCCACCCCAGCCCAACTTCCACCAGTTGCCTTCAACCTCTGTTCACAGAGGGCGCGTTGGTCGTCGTGCGCCCGTCCACGCCGCAGATCGGCCACGTGCCGGGCATCCACCATCTCCCTGGCGACCTACAAGTACCTCTCGACCCCCCCTCGACCGAACCCTAGCCGCTCCTCCCTCTCCCTCGCGCCGTAGCTCTTGCTCCCACACACGCCCGACCCCGCGCCGCCGCACACGTCGTCGATCTCGTGCTCCGGAGCCGTCCCGCGCCGCGTCCAAGAGCCTCACCGTCGACGTCTCCTTCGCCTGGGTACTCCGAATCGAGCAGGGACGCATCACATCATCGCCTTGTTCGCCGTCTTCTCTGCCACGGTCGCCACTGCCTCCGCGTCGATTCGCCCGACCATGACCTCCCCCGGCTTCCCCAAGACTGCCTCGACCACCACTGTGAGATGGCACCTCCCCCCCCCCCCCCTCTCCCCAAGCTTAAACTCGGTTCGTAGCCGCCGTTTCCATGAGTCCGAGCACTCTCGTCCGCCATGGATTTTGAGAACCCCAGCTTGTCTGGCTTCCTAGTTTCCTCTGGTAATTCGTGCGTGCTCTAGGAGCCGTGTAGGTGTCGCCTAGCCCACCGTCTTGCTCGGTCCCGAGCTGTAGTGCTGCCGCGTTCAACCACTCGTCACCACCACCACTGGACCTCGCCGCGTCCACCACTGCTCTCGGCTGCCCCGGTGAGCCACCCCGCATGCCCCGCGTCCCCGGTCTCCCGCTCACGCGCCGCCCGCCACTGCACCTGCGCCCGCCTCCGGCCACGACCGGCCGCGCGCCGGCCGTCCCCTGGTCGCACCCCGCCGCTCCCGTCGTCGTGCATTGCGCCCGCAGCCGTTCTTGGCCGTGCGTGCCTGTAACTGCTGCTATTGCTGAACTCTGCTGCTGATGTCGGCTTCCTACTACTGCTTCTTGCTACTGTGGTCGCTGCTGGCTGCTCCTCATGCGACTGCTGCCGGCACTGCTTCTGCCGCTAGCGCCGCACCGTGCCTAGGTGCTGCGGCTGCTTGCCGTGGCCGCTCCCCGCTGCTCCACGTATTGCTTTACCTTACCTGCTGCTGCTCCATGGCCCTGCTGCTGCTCGCATGCTCTGCCTTGCCACTACGCTGCTGCTCAGCCTTGCGGCTGGCCATGGCCTTGGCCATGGCACAGTGTGTGCGTGAGCATGTGTGTGTGCGTAGGTGTGTGTGAGCCGGCCCTTGTTTTGCTTTGGGGCTAGCCACCGTCAGTGCTAACCCCTCCACTCCTAATTAAGTCAGTTAAAATACTTTTGCCTGTGTTCCAATGACATGTGGCCCCCACCCCAATTAGTTAAGTAGATAATTAAATTGTTTTAAGCTAGCAGTCCATGACATGCGGGTCCCTCTTGCCAGTTTGACCAAGTCAACAGTCAAACTATTTGACTGCTGACTGGATGTTGACTGGGCGGTCAACAGGGCCACTGACCCCATCTGTAAGCCACTGTTGCTAGCTCACAATGTGTACACATAACTTTTGTCTATTTATTTTCGAATTTAAAATAATTGCAGAAATTTTACAAATTGTTTAAAACTTTAAAAATTAATAGAAAATAAGCCGTAAGTCGGATGAAAAAGTTTTATACATGAAAGTTGCTCGTAACGATGATACGAATCCGAAAACACGGTCCGCTTACCTGTCGAGATGCCTCTAACTATCTGAACATGAAACATTCCGCCTCCGGTCATCTACATCTGTCTGGTCCGGGCAGAACACCTTCCCGGTTGAATTCCCCATTCACCTATAACGTATAGGACCGCGTTAGAACACGTCTAGCTATGCATGTTGTCCTGTTATGCACTTGCTTGCTATGTATTTACTGTTTCTTCCCCCTCTTCTCTCCGGTAGACCCCGAGGCCGCTGATGCCCCGGTGATCGACTACGTCACCGACGACTCCTCCTTGCCAGAGCAACCAGGCAAGCCCCCCTTTGATCATCCCGATATCGCCCATTCCATTCTCTCATGCTTGCATTAGATTTTGCTACTGTTATTGTTTGCACCTATTACGATGCATAGCACGCTTTTGTATTTGCTTTTGTACCTTACACCTTATCCTAAAGCGCTTAGTATAGGTTGGTTAGTGATCTATCAGTGACCCCCACCTTGTCCTTGTTGCCCTGCTTCATCATTGAAGACCCGATCAACGGATTGAAGACCAGGCCCGACACCGCACATCACTTCCCTTAGTTGCTCAACACTCTTTGGGTTACTATCGAGTACGAGGGTGAAACCTCTACAAAGACTTCCGATATTAACCTCAGAGTATAGCTATCCGATCGTGGTCATCGAGGGTGATTTCCTCCTTAACCACTTCCGATACGACTGCAGCCGTTGCAACCCTCAAGTGTGAACCTCGGGGTGATTCCTCTTACGTTCACCTTGATGATTACATCTAGTGGAATTCATCGGGGTGATTCCTCGGTTTTCCCTTGATGTTTGGACACACGAATACTTGGACTTTACCCCTGTTACTTGGAAAGGCGGGTCGACCACGAGGGGTACCAGCGAGCTTAATTGCAGTGATGTGGAGACGGGTTGACACGGAGGGTGCCCGAGATAATTACGAGGCGTGGCGGGCATTCCTAGCCCTTGTCGCAAGTCCTCGAGGCAGGGCAACGGGGTCACATCTTTCGTGAGTCTCGCTTGTTACCGCGTGTTCCTAATCCGCTACGATTTGGATATTTGATCCGAGGGCCTGCGGCACGATAGCACTAACCATCACGTGGGCATAGTATGGGCGTTCTGCGTCAGATACATCACCAAGCTTAATAGGCGTCAGCGGCGGCCGGCGCGGGTTGGACTGCGTGGCGCTCGCCTTGTTGAAGGAGGTAGCTAGGTCTGCTCACCGCCCACGCATAGCGTGCGGGGAGTTCCGGGAGATGGCCCATGACCCACAGGGGCATAGGTTTAGTCCGGCGTCTTTGGCCTCTCTATTAAGCCTAGGTCGGGTTGCGGCGTATTATTTGGCCGAGGCGGGCATGACCACAGAAAGTGTGTCCGGCGGAGTTAAGCGGCGTGGTGGGTAAGTTGGTGCACCCTGCGGTGAAGAAAACATCTATCGATAGCCCATTCTCTGATAACGGACACTTGGAGTTGTATCCCGATCGATACAACTAGAACTGGATACTTGAGATGAGACATGGATATGAGCAATGGATTGCGATGAGAATTGGATTGTGATGATCACTGGATAGTATGGCTCTGGGATTGCTTTCTCGCAGGGAGTCGAGAAAGGATCTCTGGCCGAGGTTGATAACACTACTTCTACCTTACTTTGCGCTACTCTATTCCCTCCTATTTGCTGCAAGATGGTGGTTTCCAGAAGATGCTAGTCTTCGATAGGACTAGGCCTTCTCTCTATTCTGGCATTTCTGCATACCAGTCCACATATACAGCCTTCCTTTGATAATGTTGAATATGTAGTGTAGATCCTTGCTTGCGAGTACTTTGGATGAGTACTCACAGTTGCTTTGCTCCCCCGTTTCCACCTTGCTTCTTATTTCCGGTTGTTGCAACCAGATGGCCGGAGCCCAAGAGCCGGATGCCACCGCAGATGCATACTACTACGTGGAGGCCGCCGATGACCGGAGTAGTTAGGAGGCTCCAGGCGGGAGGCCTTGCCTTTTCGATCGATGTTGCTTTTGTGCTAGCCTTCTTAAGGCAAACTTGTCTAACTCATGTCTGTACTCAGATATTGTTGCTTCCGCTGACTCTTGTGTTTTCGAGCTTATGTATTCGAGCCCTCGAGGCCCCTGGCTTGTAACATAAAGCTTGTATTATTTTATTTTGTGTCTAGAGTTGTGTTGTGATATCTTCCCGTGAGTCCTTGATCTTGATCGTACACATTTGCGTGTATGATTAGTGTACGATTGAATCGAGGGCGTCACAAGTTGGTATCAGAGCCGACTGCCTGTAGGTAACTCCCTTTCCAACTCCTTGGCCGAAGTTGAGTCTAGTCAATGAAAAACTTTTACTAACTTGGCTGTGTGGCTTATGGGCCCACGTCGCCATTGGGTGGTATTAGGATCTTTTACTCCTCGTCTATACTCTGTAATTCTGATCTCTCTTCTATTCGGGTTAAATGATTTTGCTAACTCTAACTCTAGGATCTCGTAACCACTTATTCCCGGAGAGCGCCTTCACTACAGATGGTCGCTTGCTTCGCCACAAGATTCTACAGATACTCCTCGATGTTTTCCGAGACCCTGTGCCCACTGCTTTGTAGTTCCTGACCATCGATAATCCCCATGAATAACATCCATGCCGTTTGTACCTTCATCCCCAGTTGTTCATATGCTTTCCAAAAAATTCTTCAAAATGCTATTCGATCTCCCGAAGATCCTCTGCAGCCTAATGCTCCCGGAAGTCTTGTGAGCCTGCTTTATGGATACATTCATATGTATCGCAATATTCATTGCATTCCTTGTCACTGTCTTTCCGAGTCTACTGATTCAATATGAATAAGAATAATCCCGATCATCAATTGATTCCTAGAATTCATCTTTCCGGCTCAGACATCATTCTGGATATGAGCTGGTTCCTAGTAAATCAATCCCTGATTGATTGGCCATCTAATTCTAATCAATATACTTATCTTTTTATCAGAGCCTCTGCCTCTGATCCCCCGATTTTGGGATCGTAAATTCTTCGTATTCAATCTTCGGCTTATTCAGATGTTTCCATAAACCGATTCCTTTGCATGCCTTCTTCTTCTGGTTGAGTACCGATACTCACATCAGATCCTTTGTGGACCACCTGATCCTCTGGTGGATTGCTATCCGGCAGCTCCTCCATATTTTAAATCATTGACGACTTTCCCCTGATTCAAAATGCCTCTGGAAAATTGTATCATCTACTCAGACGCCAACCCTTTGCTTTCGGCGTGTACCGTCGCTCTGTTATTGTGTTGTATAGCTTCGTGAAAATGTCCCGATGGGTTGAACCTATGCTTTTCCTAATTCGTGTGAACTTCGAAAGTTATGCGAGTCATACTCTTGGTGCTTCACTAGATAAATCTTCAGCACTACAATTTCTTCGAAAACGAGGAGTGAATGAAAGGTTATGCATTGAAAAAAGTGGGAGTCGACCTTGAATCTTTGTGTTCATGCCCTTGGACCCGATGTAAAACTTATCATGGAAGTTGCTCGTAAAAATAATTATTTCTTTGGTACAAGCTCATCTTGTATCTATGAATTGATCCTTTGCAAACGTGGTTCACCATGATTGTTCTTCTTTGGTCCCATTTCTTGGACAAGTTAAATCACTTGTCTTCTACAGTCAATCGCTTTGCCCAACCTTTATTATGATCCACCTTCGAGTATTACCCCTAGTAGCTCGAGGATATCATGCCATTGCACTACATCTTATGAACTTTTGATGGAGTACTACCTTACCCTGTCTTTGTCACTTCATGGGTTCTGGGTTGTTTGTCAACCGAGAACACCGATAAGTGAATCGATTCCGCACTCCGATTCAACAACTCTAAGTAATTTTCATTGCTTACGAGTTTAATAATCCTTCAAGTAATTCCTAGCATGATCGGCTATATTATTATCGTGCCAAATTTTAACTGAGCTACCTGGTTCTTCTTCCCGAAGCACAATTTTCGACGATGATGCTAAGCTTACGTCGATCTTCCTCATCTTACCATTTCTCCTTGAACAGCAAGCTTGCTTTCGAGTTTGTGACGTACTCATGGTCCCAAGAACATTTCGCTTCATCATTTCATTGACTTGATGTCATCGTCGACCCATTACATCTTCATGAAATCTCTCAAAATGTGTCGTGATCATCATTGGCATTTTGAGCTCTTCGAGGATATCAATTGAGTTCATGATGAGAAATACCATCCTTTCCCCCTCGATGAATTGTTGTTGAATCCTAGGCCACATCCTCATCTTTCCCTTGCTGAAATTGTGTGACTTAATTTATAAGTTGTTTCCGATGGATCCTTTGTGAATCCAAAGTCCGACCTTTACCGATGACCATGTCAATGCTATCTCGAAGCATGACTGTGGTACTCAAACATCAGCAAGAACATTGAAACATGATGCTAAATGTTTCTTGATCACTTATCCAAACACCGTTGTATGGGTAAACCTCATAACTTACCCTGTCCTATATATCATGCTCTGTTTGTTCTTGGGAAGCATATACTCTAATACTTTTGTATAGGCACCTTTTCCTTTCCATTGGCCTGATTAAACTAATAACCACATTTTCCTTTCCATTGGTTTGTTTAGCCTTCTTTTGATCTATATGATATATGCAGAAATAATTCCCTGCTTATAAAACACCCCGATGTACAACCTTGTCAGTGAGACCTTGTTACTATTGTTGATGACATTTCGGTAGCCACCGATGGATGAGAACTTTGCCTATTGGTCCGCCTCGATTTACGAGCAGGAAAATGGTTCTCTTCGTCCCTCGCCCTTGGTACCAACGTTGTTGCCAACATAACTGACATGCTATCCTCTGACCTGCCTTGCTATTATGACCGCTCAAGATGTTAGCGCCTTCCGGCTTTTAACCCACATGGTGGGCCCATAACCCACAACTCCACATGATCGGAACCTGACTCTCTTGTATATCTTTAATTCCCAAATATTCTTGCATTTGGCTTCGTATCATGTCACGGGCCACCTTCCGAGAGGTGATCTATTCCCGATGCTCTGAACCCATTTCTCACACTCTGTTCAGGTATCAATCATTTGTCCATTCGGTTGTAACTTCTTATTGTACCTTCATACTTTGCTCTCGATATTTTATTAAGTTTCAACTTGAGAGATACTTCTGTCTCATTCCCTGAATTGTTCACCAGATAATTAACCCTATAAGGATCAGTTCTCCCGAAGTTACTCTTTACTTCCCCACATAAATCTCGGGACGAGATTTCTTGTAGTGGAGGAGAATTGTGACGCCCGGATAATCATGCTACAGCAGTCCCATGCCTAATGATGCCATGTCATCATATTTAAGTTGCTAATCCTCACTTTGTTTCAAACCAAACTCAAATTTAGATTTAAAATGCAAGTCAAATATTTATTTCTTCGATCAGTAAAACTAAAATGTTCACCTTATCCTATAAATTCCCCTGATCTTTGTCAAGTTGAAACCAGCCTCATTTGATTTCCCAAAATGCCCTTGGGAATTAATTTAATGGTCCAACCACATTTAAATTGGCCTTTTCAATTTCTAAAATTGGTTAGACAACTCCTCTTGACCCCAAACTTTTTGTTCCATCTCAAGGTATTGTGTTAGATTTATGTGCCAAGTTTTGTTCAAAACATAACTCTTTTGGTACAAAAAGAAAATGCAAAACAGAGACAAGAAAACAAAAAGAGATAAACAAAAGGAAGAGGGAAAAGGAAAAGGCCCCACTGTGCACTTGGGCCACAAGTGCACGAACAGTGCCAAATCCACCCCAGCCCAACTTCCACCAGTTGCCTTCCACCTCTGTTACCAGTGGGCGCGCGGGTCGTCGTCCGCCCGTCCACGAAGCAAACCGGCCACGTTTCGGGCATCCACCATCTCCTGGCGACCTACAAGTACCTCTCGACCCACCCCTCGACGAACCCTAGCCGCTCCTCCTCTCCCTCGCGCCAGTAGCTCTTGCTCCCACACACGCCCGACCCAGCGCCGCCCGCTGCGTCGTCGATCTCGTGCTCGGAGCCGTCCAGCGCCAAGGCCCAAGAGCCTCACCGTCGACGTCTCCTTCGCCTGGGTACTCCGAATCGAGCAGGGACGCATCACATCATCGCCTTGTTCGCCGTCTCTCTGCCACGGTCGCCACTGCCTCCGCGTCGATTCGCCCGACCATGACCTCCCCGGCTTCCCCAAGACTGCCTCGACCACCACTGTGAGATGGCACCTCCCCCTCTCCCCAAGCTTAAACTCGGTTCATAGCCGCCGTTTCCATGAGTCCGAGCACTCTCGTCCGCCATGGATTTTGAGAACCCCAGCTTGTCTGGCTTCCTAGTTTCCTCTGGTAATTCGTGCGTGCTCTAGGAGCCGTGTAGGTGTCGCCTAGCCCACCGTCTTGCTCGGTCCCGAGCTGTAGTGCTGCCGCGTTCAACCACTCGTCACCACCACCACTGGACCTCGCCGCGTCCACCACTGCTCTCGGCTGCCCCGGTGAGCCACCCCGCATGCCCCGCGTCCCCGGTCTCCCGCTCACGCGCCGCCCGCCACTGCACCTGCGCCCGCCTCCGGCCACGACCGGCCGCGCGCCGGCCGTCCCCTGGTCGCACCCGCCGCTCCCGTCGTCGTGCATTGCGCCCGCAGCCGTTCTTGGCCGTGCGTGCCTGTAACTGCTGCTATTGCTGAACTCTGCTGCTGATGTCGGCTTCCTACTACTGCTTCTTGCTACTGTGGTCGCTGCTGGCTGCTCCTCATGCGACTGCTGCCGGCACTGCTTCTGCCGCTAGCGCCGCACCGTGCCTAGGTGCTGCGGCTGCTTGCCGTGGCCGCTCCCCGCTGCTCCACGTATTGCTTTACCTTACCTGCTGCTGCTCCATGGCCCTGCTGCTGCTCGCATGCTCTGCCTTGCCACTACGCTGCTGCTCAGCCTTGCGGCTGGCCATGGCCTTGGCCATGGCACAGTGTGTGCGTGAGCATGTGTGTGTGCGTAGGTGTGTGTGAGCCGGCCCTTGTTTTGCTTTGGGGCTAGCCACCGTCAGTGCTAACCCCTCCACTCCTAATTAAGTCAGTTAAAATACTTTTGCCTGTGTTCCAATGACATGTGGCCCCCACCCCAATTAGTTAAGTAGATAATTAAATTGTTTTAAGCTAGCAGTCCATGACATGCGGGTCCCTCTTGCCAGTTTGACCAAGTCAACAGTCAAACTATTTGACTGCTGACTGGATGTTGACTGGGCGGTCAACAGGGCCACTGACCCCATCTGTAAGCCACTGTTGCTAGCTCACAATGTGTACACATAACTTTTGTCTATTTATTTTCGAATTTAAAATAATTGCAGAAATTTTACAAATTGTTTAAAACTTTAAAAATTAATAGAAAATAAGCCGTAAGTCGGATGAAAAAGTTTTATACATGAAAGTTGCTCAGAACGATGATACGAATCCGAAAACACGGTCCGTTTACCTGTCAGATGCCTCTAACTATCTGAACATGAAACATTCCCCCTCCGGTCATCTGTCTAATACAGGTCCGGAACCGGGAACACCTTCCCGGTTGAATTCCCCATTCACCTATAACGTATAGGACCGCGTTAGAACACGTCTAGCTATGCATGTTGTCCTGTTATGCACTTGCTTGCTATGTATTTACTGTTTCTTCCCCCTCTTCTCTCCCTAGACCCGAGGTCAGCCGATGCCCCTTTGATCGACCACGCCACCGACGACTCCTCCTTGCCCGAGCAACCGGGCAAGCCCCCTTTGACCATCCCGATATCGCCCAATTGCATTCTCTCATGCTTGCATTAGATTTCGCTACTGTAATTGTTTGCTCCTATTCTGATACATAGCCTGCTTTTGTATCTGCTTTTGTACCTTACCTGCTTATCCTAAACTGCTTAGTATAGTTTGGTTAGTGATCCATCAGTGACCCCCACCTTGTCCTTGTTGCCCCTGCTTCATCATTGAAGACCCGATCAACGGGATCGAAGACCAGGCCACGACACGCACATCACTTCCCCTTAGTTGCTCGACACTCTTTGGGTTACTATCGAGTACCGAGGGTGAAACCTCTCGACTTCCGATATTAACCCTGTAGTATAGCTATCCGTCGTGGTCATCGAGGGTGATTTCCTCCTTAACCACTTCCGATCTGACTGCATCGTGCAACCCCTCAAGTGTGAACCTCGGGGTGATTCCTCTTACGTTCACCTTGATGATTACATCTAGTGGAATTCATCGGGGTGATTCCTCGGTTTTCCCTTGATGTTTGGACACACGAATACTTGGACTTTACCATTGTTACTTGGAAAGGCGAATTCGACCACGAGGGGTACCTGTGAGCTTAATTGCGAGTGATGTGGAGACGGGTTGACCTGGAGGGTGCCCGCGAGATAATTACGAGGCGTGGCCGGGCATTCCTAGCCCTTGTCGCAAGTCCTCGAGACGGGGCAACGCGGTCACATCTTTCGTGAGTCTCTGCTTGTTACCGCGTGTTCCTAATCCGCTACGATTTGGATATTTGATCCGAGGGGCCTCTGGCCTGATAGCACTAACCATCACGTGGGCATAGTATGGGCGTTCTGCGTCGTATACATCAGCCGAAGCTTAATAGACGTCAGCGACTGAGCGGCGCGCGCCGGGTTGGACTGCGTAAGCGCCTGCCTTGTTGAAGGAGGTAGCTAGGTCTGCTCACCGGCCGCCCACGCAACGTGCAGGAGTTCCCGGGGAGATGGCCCATGACCCCTGGGGGCATAGGTTTAGTCCGGCGTGCTGGCCTCTCTATTAAGCCTAGGTCGGGTTGCGGCGTATTGTTTGGCCGAGGCCGGGCATGACCCAGGAAAGTGTGTCCGGCCAGAGTTAAGCGAGCGTGGTGGGTAAGTTGGTGCACCCCTGCAGGGAAGAAAACATCTATCGATAGCCTGTCCTACGGTAACGGACACTTGGAGTTGTATCCCATCGATACAACTAGAATCGGATACTTGAGATGAGACATGGATATGAGCAATGGATTGCGATGAGAATTGGATTGTGATGATCATCGGATAGTATGGCTCTCGGGATTGCTTTCTCGCAGGAGTCGAGAAAGGATCTCTCGGCGAGGTTGATAACACTACTTCTACCTTACTTTGCGCTACTCTATTCCCTCCTATTTGCCGCAAGATGGTGGTTTCGGAAGATGCCAGTCTTCGATAGGACTAGGCCTTCTCTCTATTCTGGCATTTCTGCAGCCCAGTCCACATATACGGCCTTCCTTTGATAATGTTGCATATGTAGTGTAGATCCTTGTTTGCGAGTACTTTGGATGAGTACTCACGGTTGCTTTGCTCCCCCTTTCCCCCCTTTCTTCTTCTTTCCGGTTGATGCAACCAAATGACGGAGCCCAGGAGCCAGATGCCACCGCCGATGCATACTACTACGTGGAGGCCGCCGATGACCAGGAGTAGTTAGGAGGCTCCCAGGCAGGAGGCCTTGCCTTTTCGGTCGATGTTGCTTTTGTGCTAGCCTTCTTAAGGCAAACTTGTCTAACTCATGTCTCAGTACTCGAGATATTGTTGCTTCCATTGACTCTTGTGTTTTCGAGCTTATGTATTCGAGCCCTCGAGGCCCCTGGCTTGTAACATAAAGCTTGTATTATTTTATTTTGTGTCTAGAGTTGTGTTGTGATATCTTCCCGTGAGTCCTTGATCTTGATCGTACACATTTGCGTGTATGATTAGTGTACGATTGAATCGAGGGCGTCACATGGTGGACCCATCTACCACGCCGTTGGACACGGCCATGCTCCCAGCCTCCTTGGGCCGCATCCTGCCGCATCGCCGTCTCGCCCGGCTCAGGGCTACATGGCCCTGCCAGCTCCGTCGCCCGCGCCTCCATCACCCGCGACCTTCACCTACAGCGGCTACCCCACCTACGGCTCCCCCTCGACACCGGCATGAGATCCCTCCGCCCTCGCCAACTACTTCAACACCATGAGTCTGCAGGCTCCTACGGAGTGGATCATGGACACTGGAGCCTCCGCTCACATGTCTTCGTCTGCCAGTAACCTCACCTCTGTTTCCTCTAATCCCCCACATAAACACATCATGTTCGGTGATGGCTCTTCTCTTCCTGTCTCTCACTCCGGCCATGCAACCCTTTCTACTTCTTCCTCTCATAAACTCACTCTTCGTGACGTTCTTGTCACCCCTCGCATCGTTAAAAAATTAATTTCTGTCCGTGAGTTTACTCGTGACAACTTATGCTCGGTTGAATTTGACCCTTGGGGTTTTTCTGTGAAGGATCTCAAGACAGGAGCCGTGATTCTTCGGTGCAGTAGCTCGGGTGATCTATACCCAACATCTTCCTTGCCGCACGCCCACACCGCCTTCACCGTCGACTCCAGCCTCTGGCACCGGCGCCTCGGCCACCCTGGTCTCGAAGCATTCCGGCGCCTCGCCTCGTCATTATCACTCCCTATTAATAAAGTGCTCAATGATCCTAGTTTATGCCATGCTTGTCAACTTGGCCGTCATGTTCGTTTACCTTTTTCTACTTCTACAACAAATACTTATCGTCCGTTTGAATTAATACACTGTGATCTTTGGACTTCACCTGTTGCAAGTGTTTCTGGTTATTAATACTTTCTTGTTATTTTAGATGACTTCACTCACTACCTATGGACGTATCCTCTACGTAAAAAATCTGAAGCTTTTTCCCTACTGTCTAACTTTCGTGCTTATGTCGCCACGCAGTTCTCTCTCTCTCTCTCTCCAAGCTATTCAGTGCGATAACGGACAAGAATTCGACAACCACGCCCTCCAGAATCTCTCCGCTCACCATGGGATTCAGCTGCGTTTTTCGTGTCCCTATACTTCCCCACAAAACGGTAAAGCTGAACGCATCATTAAATCATCAATCGACATTAAACGCACCCTCCTATTCCAAGCGAGTATGCCTCCAAATTTCTGGGTCGAAGCTCTCCACACCGCCACCTATCTCCTAAACAGACTACCCACCAAAGCACTCGCCGCCCCATGTCCTTTTTCCGCCCTCTTCTCAAAACCACCAGATTATACCCTTCTTCGCACTTTCGGTTGCCTATGCTACCCCAACCTCACCGCCACCATGCCCCACAAATTGTCCCATCGTTCCGCCGCGTGTGTCTTTTTGGGTTATCCCTCCAATCATCGTGGTTACCGTTGCATGGATATTGAGTCTCGTCGCATCATCATCTCCTGCCACGTGATTTTTGACGAAACTCGATTTCCCTTTGCACCCAATTTTTCTGTGTCTAACATGCAGCAGCACGCATCGCCATCAGCCCCGGACGACGATCCGATCGACGTCCCCGCCTCGGTCCCCATGCCTCCCATGCACGCTGGCCCGCGTCGGTCAGCTGGACCCCACTTCGCCTCTACCCCAGCCTCCCCGGTACGGTCTTCTCCGTCACCGAGCACGCCGGCCCAGTCGGCCTCATCGACCTCGTCGGCCCGTTCGCCGGTCTCTACGGCCCAAGAAGCTTCAGACCGCCGCCGACAACGGCCCTGCATCTGCTGCTGATCTCGAGGACGCGGCCTCTGGGGCTGCGTCTCCCGCGTCGAGCTCATCCACGGCTTCGTCCACGACTACGCCGACTTCATCGTCTCCACCATCCCCGGTTCTTGTCGTTCCGGTTCATCACATGGTCACCCGCCGACAGGCTGGCAAGATCATCGGACCTCGCGAGCGCCTCAACCTTCATGCCGTCGCTGCGACCACTCCTGTTGTCACCCCCGCGGTTGCCCCATCGCCAGTTCCCAAGTCTGTTCGTGGTGCTCTCAAAGACCCGAACTGGCTCGCGGCTATGACAGACGAGTATGGTGCTCTTCTCGCCAACGACACATGGGCTCTTGTGCGTCCTCCCGCCAACGCCAACGTTGTCTCCGGAAAGTGGGTGTTTCGTCACAAGTTCAAACCCGATGGCAGCCTCGACCGCTATAAAGCACGTTGGGTCCTCCGTGGTTTCTCCCAGGAGCACGGCATCGACTTCGACGAGACCTTTAGCCCGGTGGTTAAACCAGCTACCATCCGGGTCATCCTCTCCATCGCACTCTCCTCCAACTGGAAGATTCGCCAGCTCGATGTCAAGAACGCCTTTCTCCATGGGCGTCTTAACGAGGTGGTCTTTTGTCACCAGCCAACTGGCTTTGTTGACTCTGCTCGTCCTGACCATGTGTGCCGCCTCAACCGAGCACTCTATGGCCTGAAGCAAGCTCTTCGTGCGTGGTATCACCGCTTTGCGAGCTTCATCACCTCCTTCGGCTTCACCTGCTCCAAGTCGGATACATCGCTATTCACTCTGCATGGTTCCATGGGGACTGCTTATCTTCTCCTCTACGTCGTCGACATCATCCTCACGACTTCCACATCGACTCTGCTTGAGCGTGTAATTACCGCTCTCAGCGCCGAGTTTGCCATGACCGACTTGGGCGAGCTACACCACTTCCTCGGCCTTGCTGTTCGTCGTGACTCTTGTGGGATGTTCCTCTCGCAGACCCAGTATGCTCTCGAGATTCTCGAGCGTGCTGGCATGAGCTCTTGCTACCCTGCCTCAACACCCGTGGACACATCGCCCAAGCTGGCCGCTGCCGTCGGCTCACCTGTTGCTGATCCTTCGGAGTATCGGAGTCTAGCCGGTGCTCTTTCAAGACCTGGACGCTCACATCGCCCCGACATCGCCACGCCTGGCCCAAAGCAGATTTGTCTTCACATGCATGATCCCCGTGACCAGCACTTGACTTTGGTCAAGCGTGTTCTCCGCTACGTCAAGGGTACCCTGCACCATGGTCTTCAGCTCACACCCTCCTCTACGGATTGCCTTGTTGCTTACACTGATGCAGACTGGGCTGGTTGTCCTGACACTCGCCGATCGACATCCGGCTACTGTGTGTTCCTTGGCGACAACCTGGTCTCGTGGTCCTCCAAGCGCCAAAGACACCGTCTCCCGCTCTAGCGCTGAGGCGAGTATCGAGCTGTCGCTAATGCCGTCGCTGAAGCAAGTTGGCTTCGCCAACTCCTCCAGGAGCTTCACCGACCTCTCCCTGCTGCCACGATGCGTTTTTGCGACAATGTCAGCGCCGACTACATGTCCACGAATCCTGTTCAGCATCAGCGCACCAAGCACATTGAGATCGATCTTCACTTCGTTCGCGACCGTGTTGCGCTTGGGCACATTCGAGTTCTTCATGTGCCTTCTTCCCGGCAGTTCGCGGACATCTTCACCAAAGGCTTGCCATCGCCATTGTTCTTGGATTTTCGGTCCAGTCTCAGCGTCCGAGAATCTCCCGTTGTGACTGCGGGGGGCTGTTAGGCAATCCGATCAGATCATACCCTGCCATATTTAGTGCTCCTATATTTGCATATAAATCAGGCCATTATGGTTAGGATTGTATTGATTTGTTTTCATGGTTATCTTGTAATCTGTCCATATATATGAGGTAACACGGAACCCACAATTGTGTGGTCAAACATTCTCTCTCTCTAGTTCCATCAGTTCCCAACAACCAGGGTGATAGCCACGATGTCAGATGGGGGTGGCGACGAGAAGAAGTCAGGCTAGGCCATCGTTTATCTAGGACAGCCACTAGAACAGCGCGAGCAGCGCCCGTTGGCCGGCGTGGTCGAGGTATATATATGCTACTGGTGGAACACCTGAATCCATCCACGCTCGCGGCGTCGGCATGGCCGGCGGGCATGTTGTCTCGGATTAAAATGGGGTCAGGTCGAAAGCATAGGAAGCTCGCTGTTCTCCATGCTCATATTCATGATGCAGCGTCGCTAGAAGAGGCACTCTTCCTATACTGCTATGTGTGAGGACTTAGGAAAGAGTACACGTCGGGTTTCTGATTGTAGATGAAAGACAGGGACTGTTAGACGCCATCTGGTGATCAATCTAATTGAACAATTGGTCCATCTTCTCTCATCCATCCATACATGCACCCATGGATTTACTCTTAACTTTTTTTTTAGTCATTGGGCATTAACTAGACTGATTCCTGGATGCAGTGTGATATGCCGTGTGAGGTGAAGATGGTGAACCGTTTCAATGTGAAACCAAGCATGTGGTGGATATGCCAGCATTGATGATGAATAGACCGGTGAGTGTAAAAGTTTGAGCTCTGCCCATGAGCTCCCCCTGCATGACCTCAATTGGGATGACTTCATGCCCGTCAAGGTCAAGGTGTTCACCTGGGTTCTACGGCATGGTAACACTCATAAGTGGGACTTCCTACATCGGATCGGCTTCCTCGAGCATGACCACTGCCCCCTTTTGCCCCGGGCGGCCTGAGACAATCATGCACCTATTCCTCGAGTGCCCCCGTTTACAACCAATGTGGGCGCGTGTCCTCGGCCGCCACCGTATGCCCGTCAATCGTTGTATGGAAAAGGTTTGACGTGCCTTCACCGCCTGTCACCCCTCCTGGAGCCGTCCACTTCTCAGCACGGCGATGTGTTGTGTCCTTTGGGTTGTCTGGAAGACCTGGAGCCGGTTGGTGTTTGATAACATCTGGGCTTCGGATCTTGACTTGCGGCACTCGCTCTAGGAGCACCTCCGATTATGGATGGTCCGGGCCCCCCCTCCCCCATGGACTGTGCCCGTTGCTATTTTGGTGTGAAGCTCTCTCTCTCTCTCTCTCTCTCTCTCTCTCTCTCTCTCTCTCTCTCTCTCTCTCTCTCTCTCTCTCTCTCTCTCTCTCTCTCTCTCTCTCTCTCTCTCTCTCTCTCTCTCTCTCTCTCTCTCTCTCTCTCTCTCTCTCTCTCTCTCTCAGCTCTGCGGAGTTGTGTATTTACTGACCCGTTGTCTATTTATTATCAATATAAAAATGAGTTCAGGTGGGCGCTCCCCCCCCCCCCCCTCCTCCGGTTGACTGCTAAAAAAGAATTAGAATTTGAGCTTTGAAACTTTGTCCGATGAAGCTCCTGGATCATTTAATGGTGAAGTTTGTGGTGAAATATTTGGGAAAAATCAAATGATGCTTAGATTTACAACCTCAACACCTTTCCTCTAGAATACTCGTTTATCAACCTACTTACATTCAGAAAAAATTGGAAAACATTCAACATGGGATAAATCATATCAATCCAAAACACTATGGTCGTCAAATCCCTTGATATGAAGAAGGACCCTTTTAGACCTAGAGATGATAACAAGGAGGTATTGGGACCTGAGTTCCCATACCTCAGTGCCATAGGAGCACTAATGTACCTTGCAAATTGTACTAGAACAAACATTGCCTTTACAGTGAATTTACTGGCTCGACAAAGTGCAGCTCCAACAAAACGCCATTGGACTAAAGTAAAGAATATCTTCAGATATTTTACAAGGTACTAACGATTCTACCGGAAAAATCAAGACATGACTCAGACTTGTTATACTGGCGCTCACTATCTTTTTGACCCCCATAATGCCAAGTCACAAACAAGGTTTGTATTTCTATATGGTGGAGATGTTATTTCATGGAAGTCAACAAAATAGACTTTAGTAGCAACCTCCACTAACCACTCCGACATAATTGCATTATTTGAAGCGTCACGAGAATGTGTATGGCTCCCAAAGTGATAAATCATATACAGACATCATGCAGTATCAGTTCATTAGAATCACCAACCATTGTCTATGAAGATAATGGTGCATGTGTTGCTCAAATGCATATGGGATATATTATGTAATATCACAAAACATATCTCTACGAAACTAATTTTTCCTCATCAATTGCAGAAAGATGGAGTGATTGATATTTTGCAAGTAAAATCTTGTGACAATTCTGTAGATTGTTCACTAAGTCTTTACCAACAGCTGCATTTCAAAAGTGCATTCATGGCATTGGTACGAGACAAATATGAGTTTTGCAAAGTGAAGGGGGAAACTCCTAGAACTATACTTATTAATTATCATTCGATAATAAAAACTATACTCTTCCTTTATGATTTTTCCAACAGATTTCCCAAAATAAAAATTTTAATGGGACAATTATTGTACCCATCATATATCAAAATTCTATGTTTTCTCCTTGTATATTCTCCTACAGGATTTTAAGAAGATGTAATCTATGCGATCAAGACTTCAAGATCGAAGACTATCAAGATCAACTAAGGATGATCGAACATTCGACACTATGTGAAGAATTTCAATACGATGAAATATACAAAGGACGACGTTTGTCTAAGGGGGAGTGTTAGGAACACTCAGTGTTCTCATTAGCTAATTGAGTAGTTAGATTTGTATTAAAATATTCTATATGATAAACTGCCTAGTAGTTATAATCTTTGTGTTATCCAAGTGCCAAACATCCTGAACAGGTAGCATGTCTCTTTCAAGGGATGCAAATAATGTAACCGACATGTGTACATGACCGTTGGGGAGATACAAATACCCTAGCTCAACATCAATGCACTTTGCTCCATTCACTTATCTCTCTTATTTCTTCTTATATATATGTCTCAATCATCTTTGATAATCATCGTTCAATATAGTGTTGGAGAGAATTCTTCTTCCTAACCGCTCCACAAGTAGTTCCAACAAATTAGAAAGCGGCTTGGTTTCTCCATTGTTCCTTCTGACGATCCCACAGGATTCCCTCCCATTTCGCGGCCTTTTAGGCATTGCGAGGGGGAGGGGGGGGGGGGGCAACTAGGACTCTCGTCAGATCTGCTAGGATTGGGTCCTAGTAGTCTAGGTTTGTGTGTCCTCTTGCCGGTGTCTGGACGGTGGAGGCGCTAGTGAGTTTGGAATAATTCCATATGTGCCTATCCCTGTCTCGTCTGCGTCCGCTCTGACGTCGGCAACGTGCGTCCCGTGGATTTGGTCTGTCATATCTATCGGGTTGTCGCTTTTCGCGGTGGTGCTGGCCACGAAGCCCAAAATAATTGTGCTTTAAAGTTTCAACACGGCGGCCCCTCCATCTCCATCAGGTTTGGTTTGTGAGTCCGTAGGAAGATTTCTTTGGGGTGTGTCCCCAGCCGATGGAATTTTAGCGACAACTTTGTCCCACCTCCAGTGTGGGCTTCTACTGTGGTGTTCGAAGCCATTTTTGGCGTTTGGTGTCCCAGCAGATTGGGCGCTACGAGCTTTGTGGCTGATGATGGCGAACTTCAGATTGTAGCCGTGACTTTTGTGGAGTTGAAGACCCTTCTGATTTTCATTGCATTTGTTTCTTGGGTCGCATTGTGGATCTTTGTGCTCCTTGATAGATACTACTCCCTCCGTTCTTAAATATAAGTCTTTTTAGAGGTTTCACTAGGGAACTACATACGGATGTATATAGACATATTTTAGAATTTAGATTCACTCATTTTGCTCCGTATGTAGTCACCTAGTGAAATGTCTAAAAAGACTTATATTTAGGATCGGAGGGAGTACTTCAGATATAAGTATGCTGTTGCATATATGTTCTTTTTTAAAAATACTGAGTCGATCCAACGAATCAACACCGATGGACTCGGTAAGATGTGTGGTCAACGTGGCGAACCCGGTCCACCACGTCATCCTCCCTATTCTTCCCTGCGCACAAAGGACGCGCACGCTGCAGATAAGAGAAGCGGGCACACCACACGCGCCGCCGCCGCCGACCAAAACCCTAGCCACGGAGACCCCACCCATGGCGGCCCTCACCGCCACCACCGCCGCCTACGCCGTCGCCGCCGTCGCCCGCTCGCCGGCTCCGAGCCCCTCGCAGTGGGCACCGCCCCGCCGCTCGCCGCCGGCCGTCGGGCTCCGGCGAGCGGCCGCGCCGCCTCGCCGGGGAGACGCGCTCCTGGTGAGTACTCGGTTCATTTGGGCCACCTCCGTTCGGTCGTGGGAACGCGCACGGATTTTGGTGGGGGAATTTTAGTTTGGACAAGCTGTTAGATAGAACATCTCTGCTTTATGTTCAGAGGTCCAGTTCAATCCTAGTAAGAGTATAATTGGGTCTAGCACTGATTGGTTCAAAATTTGTGAAAACTGCACTATGGATAGTACTAGTATTATTTTGTCCAAATTTCTTCACAATTCCAACAAATAATCCTAAAATAAAATTAAACTTTAAAAAAAATTAACATTAAGTATATAATATAAACTCCTCTGCCACTCGTCTGTTTACTTCCTAGGATGTAAACTTGATGTAGGTGAAGAGCCATCAGTAGCTATGTTGTTTTTGGCTAGTCACCTGCTAACATACTCAGTGGTGCAACCCTCTTAGACAGCAGTCTTCTACAGACATTATCATAGAATTGAAAAAGAACCATTCTACTCTGTTGTAATTACTTGATGCTGCCTGCTGCTCTTAAAATATGTCTATTTCTTTTGTTTACTTTTTCTGTCGTTTCTGTCTTTTCCGATAGGTCAAAGCTAAGAAGGAAACATTTTCTACCTTTGACGAGTTATTGGAGAAGTCTGAAAAGCCTTTACTGGTCGACTTCTATGCAACTTGGTAAGCGACCATCAGCAAATCTAGTAGTGCTCCTGAATGTATATATGGTCTACATCGCTGCTCTATACTAGATATACTGTGAATTATGTCCATCATCATAGTGTTAAACCTTATGGAGCCAAGTTTGGTGGTGGCATGCCCTGCTCCTACTCAGAAAGTGCCGCCAAGCTCTTAACTGTTTTCTTTAGTGTTCATCTTATGGATTCTTAAAGGGCTACCATGTTAGTTTTGCTCTAGTCCAAAGATGAATCCCAGGCCTGGGGGGCCTTGGCCCGGGGCGTGGCATCAGCAGCCTTTGTTGAATGTGGTGCTTTTGGTACTGTTGATCACTGTAGATTGATGCAGCAATGAAGCCGGCCCAGGGCTCAATGCTAACCTGGCTCCGCCCCTGATATGAACACTAAAGTAAATCTTACTAATTTATATGATTTTGCATTTTGTGGCTAATTTCTTTCACATACTTTGATGAAGAAGTGCATCTTTTCTCCTTCTGACAAAAAAATGGATGCGATCTCGTAGCATGTATAATTCATTACAGTATGGTTGATGATTCAAACTGCATGGCTATGTTGTAGGAAGATTGGCAAATATATACCATTATGCTGTATGTGTGCATTTATTTTTATTCTTCTTGTTAGGTGCGGTCCGTGCCAATACATGGTTCCCATACTTCAAGAAGTGCATGAGAAGATGAGTGACAAGATTAACATTGTCAAAATTGATACAGAGAAATATACAAGCATTGCAAATAAGTATAAAATTGAAGCATTACCGACTTTCATTGTCTTCAAGGACGGGGAACCTTGTTATCGCTTTGTAAGTTTTGATCACTCATATTTCTCCATTTTTAAATAGTGTTTCGACTGGTGCTAATGAAATTGTTATAACGTGGCTTTGGTCTTTATTTTTGTTTATTTGCTGGTATTCAGGAGGGAGCGTTGCCTGCTGACCAGCTAATCCTGCAGATTGAGAGTGCTTTAGAAGCTCCAAAGTAGCATGTGCATGTATTGTCAGCAAGGAATTTCGCCCCCCTGAAATGTATGTTGCTACCCATAACATGTCTTTCTATGTTTGCATATTTGAATTATGTATCATCCATTGTTGATTGTTGTTCGAGAGGTTTTACCTGAGTTACAAAAAAATAAACATTCCCTTCAAAGCTACAGTTTGAAACAATTCATTGATTCATAACTCATCTTTACATCATCTTTCCCATTATAGTTACTGATTTTTTCAAAACGAGAAACTAAACTACATATTGTGCAGTATGTAATGATGTTAAATTAGCAGAACTTTGTTTGGCATATAGGTCTGAGACATCTCAGTCACTGGTTGTGTATATCCATCCCGATTTATGTATCTATAAACAAATTATTCCTTCTTCCTTAACTCTGGTTCACCATGGTTTTGTTCCCAACTAGCCGAATCTAGATATACTTGCCTTTCGGCAACTGTAGTTCGCTATGAGATTACCACAGTTACTTTTACCATCTCCCTGATTAGTTACAGCAATTGGATTGTCTTTCTTTCACTGAGGATTCTAAGCCAGTTGATCCTCTATGCCAGTGCCTTTTTTTTGCCACTGCGCTCTTTCTTTCTATTAATAAGGTTGGGAATCATTTGTGCATGTTTGCATTCAGTATCTTGTTGGTTTGATACAAACTGGTCTGTACCTGTATTTACTTGGAAATCTGGCACAACTGCTGTTTGGAATCGATTAAAAACAGACAAAAACTGATGCTCACAGTTTTCTGAAATATGAACTCTTGTTGTAATCAAGTAATCATCACTGTCAACATGCTGATGTATACTCACTTAGTTTTCTGTAAGGGATAGGTTACATTACAGATGGCAATAATAAAAATAATAGCGGATCTTAAGATGTCGGATCGATACAAAAAGTATTGCAAACTATATATAAAAGCGTATTGCATGTCAAATCAAGACAACTATGTGTATCAATCGACAAATTCAAACATGCACTACTCTTATGCATGAATTATCATCTGCTCATCCCTTCACCTATGCCTAAGCCTAATTGTTCAGAGAAGCTTTAGTTCTGACCCAAGTGCGATGTGTAAAACTTCCTTACCTTACAGTTCTAATAGAAAAGTTGAGTACACAATGTGCAATGTCTGTCGGTTTGTGCTGTTTGTTTAAAATAGCAGGGGACGAAATCTTACTTGATGACTTGTAGAGACATGGTGCATTGGTTATTTCTACATTGTTATTGACTTTAATAGATCCCTTGCTTAGAGTAGTAGAATACTGAAGCTGTACTAATTGTAGGGGAGTATCTGTGTTTTCCCTTTGTTTACTTATTCTGAAAGATCAGTACAAAATAATAACCAATATAAGAAATGACTAGTACTATGTCTTGAAGTAATAATATACATTAGTAACACTAATATTTGTGTTGGGTATGCTACTGGTGAAGCGTTTGATCGTTTCAGATCAGGGTAATCTTAACTGGTTCATTATACATAACTCCGAGTTAAGCAGACCATTGCTGTAAATATAGACTGTTGGGTTGCTTTTATATTGGATCGTAGCTTATGCTTGATGCAGCACAATAATTATCCCTACCAGCTAAGGCTACCTTTGCTTTTGAGATACAGGGCATGTGTGAAGAATGTCCTCCTTATGGGTTGATCTGCCAACTATGTGAGACGGTCTGAAATCTCGGTGTACAAAGATATGGAAGCGCACACTTAGGAGCATCTTTATAGTATGTTTCCTTTGTGTAAATTCTTTCAGCGACTAAGATTTTGCCTCTGGTTTTCCATTTGCCTGGCACGGAAAATTACCATATCCATATTTACCAAGTTGAAATGTTAAGTGCTGAAGTTTACTTCGAGTTAACGTTGGCATGGCATCTATATTTTCTTAGTCTGCTCCTTGAAGGGCAACTTTATAATTCATCGTCGCCTGTTGGCTTGGACCATTGTGGATTCCAGCATCTGTCTATGTGTGTATTTGTTCCCAATGAGGAACGAATTCGTCGGCAAGTATTCCAAAATCACATATTTTGGGTTAGAAAAAACATCTGATGTTGTTTTCCCCATGTGAGAACCGAAGTGGACGATTATTCTGATGTTATTTCACCTGCGGGTATTTTTTCCCACGGTAACTGAAGTCGGCCAGTGTTACTAATGCTAATACTTTGGGTATTCTGTGTGTGCTTCGGGAGCCAAGCCCCAGAGGCATCTACTGAACAATGTGTGGAGTGTTTCACCTAGGTTTGTTAAGCGTCACTCTTGGCCATGTGACAAGAAAGGGAGGTAAAAACTAAGCGGACAGAATAATAACGTTACTGAGTGCTGAGAGAGAACAAGCAACATACGCATCGATCGATTAACCTAACTGGTGAACATAACACACGTTTGGGTGGTACACAGCCTCATCATCATGCCTTGCCTTGCTCACTACTGTATTTTATTTCGACATGATTAACAGCTACTGCTCCACTAGTTAGATTCTAATGCTAGAAACCGAGGCTCCCCGCAGCGGCGTCCACGACGGTCTGCACCAGGGACGACCGCTCGAGGCCGTCGGCGGTGCCGGGGTTGCGGGCGGAGCAGTTCCGGCGGACCTGGCCCTGGCCGCCGGTGAGAACCCTGATCTGGCCCATCTTCACCATGGACACGCTGAACTGGCTGAAGAAGTACCGCTGGCTGCGCGCGAACCGCTCCACGAAGGGCCGGGTGGCGTCGTTGGTGAAGAGGTCCTGGTCGGACACGAAGAGCCCCTCCCGGTTCACCAGGTTGACAAAGTATTTGTTGTCGAACACGTCGGGCGTGCGCACGTCCAGCGCGGTGCGCGCGTCGGTGCCCTTGGCCGGGCACGTCCGCCTCAGCCTGCCGAGGAAGTCCGGGCTCATGGTCGGGTCGGGGCGCGGGAAGACGCGGCCCTCGAACGAGGCGCAGTGGCCGAGCCCCACGGTGTGCCCGCCGGAGAGCGCGACGAGGTCGGTGGCGTCGAGGTCGGGGCTGTGGCTGTGGAGCACGTCGAGGAGGGACGGCACGGCGGAGGTGGGCGCGGGGAGGCCGGACAGCACGTCCTGCGGCGTGGCGAACCGCGCGCTGTCGCGCCGGCCGAGCGGCACCCGGTACTCGGGCCCGCCCGTGGCGACCACGGAGTCGCGCGCGGCGAGCGCCAGGATGTCGGAGCAGGAGACCACGGCGCCGCGGCACTCGCGCTCCAGCCGGTCCCGGATGTCGTTGATGGCCTTGAAGGCGGACGGGCGCAGCGTGAGGTTGGGCGGCGCCCGCTGCTCCCCTGGCCCCGTGGCCGAGCCGTCGAGCAGCACCGACGCGTCGCAGCCCTGCATGCATGCATGACGTGGGCACCCATGGATGCAGCAGCCAAATACTGGATTGATCGGAGGCATGCAATCAACGCAGGAAAGGCAAGGTAGGCACCTGGACGAAGCAGTCGTGGAAGTGGAGGCGGAGGATGCCGGCGGCGAGGCCGACGTCCTTGCGGACGGCGTGCCGGACGAAGTGGCGCACGATGGACTCCGCCCTGGGGCAGCTCCGCTTGTAGAAGTCGAAGGACAGGCCGCGCGTAATCGGAGGCTGCCTCAACCTCTCGTCGTTCCCGCCGGCGCCGGCGGCCTCCTGCTCTGCAGCCGCATAAGCCCCATATCCCAGCGCCAGCGCCGCTACTGCTGCTGCAGCGAGCAGAGGAGCACTGGCCGCCCTAGAACAAACCATCTCTCGATCTGCCACCTGCCTCTATCTCTCCGCGTGTCTGTGTGTGTCTGCTATACTCTGCTCTGCTACGTTCGTTCGTGTGTGTCACGGGCTCACAGTCACCTTGGTTTTATATAGACGAGGCTCCTCTTGTGCTTGACACGTTCGTAGGTAGCGCGACACATGGATGCATGAGACGGCGACGACGACGACAACGCAGATGTGCTATATCCGCCGTGAGCAGCAGGAGCTCAGGGAAGATCGAGCAGCTTGGGGTTTTTTTTTATGGGAATCGAGCAGCTTGGGTCGGCGCTCCAGACCACAGAGCAGACGAGGGAAGGGGAACGGGCCTCGGGGGCCTGAAACGGGCCCAGTTGGGTGGCCGGTGCGGGACGAGTAGTCCACCGGGCAAGTCGCTGCGCAGACTAATTAATTAGTACCGTATCGGGAGTTTAATTAAAGGCCGACCAGTTTATTAGGCTGAATTCTGAATACTACATCGCCAACACGGGGATCATGCACGGCTGTCAGCTGCGAAAGATGCCAAAGCGCACAAATAAAAGAGGCCACCGAGCCCAACCCGTGACCCAGCACCAAAAGTGCACACGGACGAAAAGATGGCTTCCGAGCCCATCCGTGACCCTGCACCGATAAGTCTTTTACCAAAAACAAACGCAGCTTAAAAGATCCCCACGAGGCGCGATCGAAAAAAATATATAGCGCAATTGCACCCCCGGGTTGGCACGTGCTATACATTAGCACTGGGCTTTTTGGTCAAATTTCTTTTTTAATGACTACTTTCTACTAGGCGTAGTTCAGTTGGCCCAAATTTGCCATCCACCTGATTTAGTTGTATGTAGCTTCAGATGTAGTTCTTCACATGCATTCTCTTCTTCCCTCGCAGCCAAATCCACATCCTCACCACGCACAGAGCATCAGACCCCCTTCCCCTGGTTCGGCGCTTCGACACCTCAAAGCTAGTGACCTGATTTAGTTGTATGTGGCGTCAGATGTAGTTCTTCACTTGCATTGTCTTCATCCCCGCACCCAAATCCATATCCTCACCACGCACAGAGCATCTGGCACCCTTCCCCTAGTTCGGCGCTTCGACACCTCGAAGGTAGTGACTGGCCCCGCGGTCATGGCCGTGGCCGACAGAGGTGTGGAGAGGTGCAAAAATTGCAGTAATCTGCACCGGTCGATGTAGCAAAACAAAAAACCAGTTACAACAAAAATAATAATGTGCTTTTTCTAGCAAAAGGACGCGTCATCAACGAGGCGTGCGCATTGCTTCCAGCATACCACGTGGCCAGTTGCAGCTTCGCAGTCAGTGGGTTCCAACACCTCTTGTATCCTTGCCTTGCTGGTTGTCAGTCATCACTTGACCAGCTCTAACACTGCCACCATCGCCGGGGTGCAGCTCTAACAGCAAAAATCGGAAGCCAGCCATGGTGAGTAGCGCATCTGGCTACGGCGGCAATGGAGAGGAGTGCTCGAAGCCAACCATGGTGTCCGCTCGCAATTGCCGCCAAGTTGCTTGCAACGGCCTGGGCGCATCGTGTGGCCAGCTTTTTGGTACCCCGCCTCGTCGTATTTTGCTGCGGGGAAGAAGAGAGGGTACGAGTAGGAAATCAAACATTCTATGGAAGAGCGGGAGTTCAAACAAAGTAAGATTGCTAGATTGTAAAATAGGGTAGCTCGTTGTCTTGCGAATTATGCATGGACAACTCGAAGCACCGCTTGTTGGTTGCATATTTTTCAAGATCTTGTAATAGCTTATTGTAACCCTATTGAACTAAAATAAAAACCCCGATTCCCCGCAAAAGGGGGGATGAGCAGCGAAGGAGATGGAGATGTGGTGCTACAGCAATGAGAGAGATATTTCATGGGGTGGGAAAGATATAAGGGTAAGAAGGGCGGTGCTACCCCCCACAAGAACGTGGGTGCAAGGTGGAATGACAGGATGCTGGCATCTGCCTCCTGTGCGTGCGATCTAGCCAGATTGAACACATGGGGTGCGTCCGGCTAAAAGTTGGGCCGACCAGCCGTATTCTAACATTTCCTTTTTTAATATACCAGCAAACCGCCTGACTATCTCTTTACATTGCTGCCCAGGGCACTGCCATACAATGTATACAGATCAAATTCCATGCAAGGCGCTAATGACAGAGGACAGAACTATACAGACACTTACCAGCAGCACACTCATGTCATTACACACACACATCGAGTGCCGGGAGACACCAAGAAGAATGCACTCACCAGCAAATGTCATGACTATCTCTTTACATTGCTGCCCAGGGCACTGCCATACAATGTATACAGATCAAATTCCATGCAAGGCGCTAATGACAGAGGACAAAACTATACAAACACTTACCAGCAGCACACTCATGTCATTACACACACACGTCGAGTGCCGGGAGACACCAAGAAGAATGCACTCACCAGCAAAGGTCATGATTCCACGAGATAGGCTAGCCTCTAACCTGCATTTTGAACTTAGGGATAAAGCTCTCGTTGTCATGACCATCGGGTTCAGAAAAGTAGGTATTAGTTGTTCTGTCGTCGTCATTGGCGAAACAATAGGCAGGCAACGTACCTGCCATTCTGGGTCCTCCAGCACCAGTTCTGGCACGAAGCTCATCACATGTGCAATCCCCCCCTATGGGGTCACATATATGTGAGCGAGATCCTCCAAATTTGGGTTTATTTTGGAGACATCAATGAAAAAGTCATGTTTATTAGATGACCCCTCTCCTCCCCGTGTTACATGATCATTAGTAAAACCAGATACCACATCCAAGTTTACAGTAGTTCATGCTCCAAAAGTCAAAGTCAATGACGGAAAACCAAGTCCTAGAAGTACATTGTTTACTTTCAATATGACGCACACCTCTCTTTGCCAGAGTCTTGTATACAAATTTATCTGGCATATCATATCTTGAGTGATCATTCATGAATTAGCACCATTGGTCCTATCAACAGATAGAGGCAAAGCCAAATGTCTTACTGGTCCCAGTTCAAGTTTACGACCAAATTAAACATATATGCAAGTAATGTTACCTCCTGCTTGCTCAAGATCTATTGTATGTACTGTGCTGGATTTAATTGATAATATTAGTTGGTATGAGCTTCACATAGACTAGAAGATGTTCCTTTATAACAAAGCAAGTTGCAGCAACTGTCTTTATGTGTGCCTTAGCGAGATGTCATAAGTTCTTTATGATTCTATACAAACTGATCTAATCATGAACACAATTTTCTTATCTCTCTATTTGACATAAGAATGATGAGATGTTTAGGCAGTGTGAGCCCACAAAGATCATGTTTTCGATTGCCAGGAAGGGCGGGAAGCAACATGCACTAATCGTTTCTCTAGTTAAGAAAACAACAGAGATATGGCAAGATCCATGTTCCATTCAAGTTGAAGATGGTGATGAAATAACTTAGCGATGTAGATATTGTGCACAAATCATTTGATGATTATGCTGGATCATCAAATGTAATTGGCACACAACAGAGTGTCAATTTTGTGTGACTGAGTCACTGCCTCTGCCAGTTGATGGGTGCAATTTTCTTAAGGCACTTCTAACCTATCCCTAATAAGTAGTGCAGTATCCGGTGGAGTAACCCTTGGTGGAGTAAATTTACTCCACTATGTTTTTGCCAGACCTAGCCGATCCCCTATATAAAACGGAGTAAAAGAACTTTCATTCGCATTTCATTTTCGGCCACCGAAACACATTTCTTTGCTTCTTTATTTCATTCAATGACATTGATACATTGGAGTACATACTTCACCAATTCTTCGCTATGAGAGCAAAACCAAAGAAAACAAGAACCACAATTAGACATTTTAAAAGATATCCAACTTCCATAACGGCTCCCACTAGTTGGATTAATATCTTCCATAACAAGTGCCATTATTTTCGCACTTGAAGAACACCCATCCGGCATGTTGCGGCATGGTAGAAACTCGACGCACCACTTGCCGCAGGCAATCGTCGCACTGTATCACTGGCAACGGGGACCCGACGAGCCGCTGGCCAGCGCCGAGCGCGGGCGATGGTCGGGCGTGTCTTCTCCGGCGAACCACCGATGGGAAAGATTCGAGAGGTAGAGCCGATACCTGCATACGACGCGGAGGCGTTGCTGGGGTTGTGTGGCCCAGTTCCTGGCCAATCCATGCCAAGGCGCAGTCGCCAGCGGCCGGAAACGCCAAATCTGGCGGTGGCGGCGACTGCATCCGCGGATCCACCGGTTTTGTGCCGGCGACGGGACGAGGAGGCACAAATCCAACTTGGCGCGGGCAGATGCGGAGCCTACGGAGCATCGGCGGTGGAGGGTGGGTGCTGGACGAGATTGGGAGGGGCGACGTTGACACAGATGCGGCACGGGAGTGGCGGGGAGAGGCAGTGGAGGACAAGCGCGGCTTTTAATCAGTCGGCGAGCGGTGAAGTATATTTAGGAAGAAAGTCGGAGGAAAATTTTTACTCCCTTACGGCGGATAAAGGATCAGCTATAGGTCCCGGTTAGAGGATTAAAACCCAAATTTTTACTCCTCTAACCGGTAATAAGGGATCAATTTGTCGATGGTCATAGTTGCAGAGCTGCCGAACACGGCCATAGTTGATTTCGTCGATGGTCTGTAATATAAAACTTAAATTCTATTGCACTCTGTAGGTTTGGCGGTAGCCTCTCTCTTGACGCCGATAAGTTTCCTGATGAATACGCGTACTTCTTCTTGTACCTGATGAATTCTTTGCTGCTAGGGTTGGCCCTGTACAGCTTCTGGGAGTCATAGCAGTAGAGGACAAGGTAGGGCGGCGAGGAGCCAGAGACGGCCGCCGCCATCACGTGGGGACGCATGCGCGCCGCAAACCGGACCATGTGGCCGGTGAGCGGGTTGAGGATGCACGCTGCATGAGGCGCGTCCTTGCCCGCCAGGACAAGGAGCCCATCGAGGGTGACGGAGACGGCATAGTAGTGACGCCGGAGCATCGGGATGCTCCTGCAGTGGAAGCGGCCGGTCTCGGTGTTCACCAGGAGGTGGTCGTCCTTGCCGTGGGACGGGCAGTCCAGCATGACCCAGTTGTGCGGGCGGAAGCGGCGGTCTATGGTGTTGGTGGGGTCGGCTGTGGCGACGCGCCAGTTGTGGCAGACGGCGCGGAGGGCCATGTAGCAGTCCAGGTCGGCTGTGTCAAGAAGCAAGCCGGCAACGCGGTCGATGAGCTCCGGCATGAGCAAGGACCAGTCCATGGCCGGCGCCGGAGGCGTGGGTGAGCCGTGATCGTCAGCACTCAGCAGGTTTCCCAAGGCAGGGGACTCGAGAAGATGCGGCTAATTAGGGCCTGTTAAACAGATCACGATTATCCTCCTTTTTTCGGCGGGTGAGTTCACGATTATATTGCATAGTACTCCCTCCGTTTCAAAATAGATGACTCAATTTTGTACTAACTTTATGCTAAAGTTAATATAAAGTTGAGTCATCTATTTTGAAATGGAGGGAGTACCTATCAACTACCAACCAAGAATATTTTCCATATCCACCATGACAGTCCTGCGGATCCAATCACCAAAGAAAGAGAAAAAAAAAATCCATATCGATATTTATTCAGGTGCTTTTGTTCCTTCCCCGACATTTTTTGATGCAACTTGGTGTTACCTCTTCTAGCAAATATTTGCCCCGCGATGGTAAAAAGGAAAAAAATTTGTGGATTGTTGTGATGTTAACATTCAAAACATAGATGTTGGAAATGAATAATTGACAAAACTAAGCTCCAACATAAACTTATATCCCACTGTAATACAAAATGGCTGAAGCAGTAATTCATTTTAACAAGCTTATTTATTTTAAAAAAGAATTATATTTGCTACTCCCTTCATCCCGAACCGTTTTACATTTTGAGACGGAGGGAGTATTTGTTTGCAAATAAGACCTCTTGTTGCATCTTGCCCAGGGGGCCGAATGTATGTGGACTGCCCTGGTTGGCTGCCGGAATAATAAATATTCCTTTTCAGGCGGTCTACGAGCTGCTGCTCAATCCATTAGTTATGAAATACCATTAACTTTTTAGAGACGTATGATCATTACCTTTCAACCGGGTTATTCTATTCCACTTCTAGATAGAGAAAAAAAACTAAAGGAGAATACTTAATAATACGGCGAAACATTTATACAAAACACCTATCCTGAGCACATGCAAGGGAACCGTAGACAGGCAAGTGAAATCCAATTCACGAAATAATTTGATCCATGGAAGGCACTGTTGAGGTAAAGGTCATAATTCCAGAGGAATCATTACCGCAAGGCATAGAGGGGGAGGTCATAAGCGCCTATACCGTAAAATAGATTTTCAACGAAATCAAAAAGATATATCTGGTAGAATCGTAACCATAGAATACGACCCTAATTGAAATGCATACATTTGTCTCATACACTATGGGAATGGTGAGAAGAGATATATTTTACATCCCAGAGGGCTATAATTGGAGATACTGCCTATTCGATGAAAGTCGTATGTATTGCTTGGAGGGAGATCTTTCCTATCTTTCGAGATCCACCCTACAATATAGGGTCAAAAGCCAAAAATAAATGATTTTAGCCAAGGAAAATAAGCCATGATAAAGTGATAAAGACAAGATACGTTTTGACCGGAATAGCCCGTGCTCGATTGCACAGGCTTCTTCGCTAAAGAGGAATCAGACGGTTCGAGTTTAGTTTTTCGTAACGTATCAATAAGATAGAGCCATGCTACGTGTTGTTCCAGGCCCTAAATAAACGCGGACACTTAAAAAGATCTATCGGGCAGGCAGATTCACATCTCTTACAACCCACACAATCTTCGGTTCTCGGCGCGGAAGCAATTTGCTTGGCTTTACATCCATCCCATGGTATCATTTCTAATACATCTGTTGGACAAGCTCGTACACATTGAGTGCATCCCATACATGTATCGTAAATTTTTATGGAATGTGACATTTGATCTATAAATTTTTCTTTTCAACATAAAATTTTTCGATCTGGTAAAAATGAAATTAGTACTATAATGAGTCATATGTATTGTAGACACCAGCACAATTTGATTACATGTGATCCTGCGGGCGTGAACTGCCACGCGACGAAGTCCGTCGCTGCTAATCTCTGTAGAGTTGTTGGGATTTCCTTTCTCATGGTTCACTGTCATCCCCACCTCCCCTGACCGATGGTTGGAGAAGGTCAACAAGCGGGGACGCTGAGAGTTTCTGCAACAAGATATCAGTTGCAAGAAAAAAAAATCTGCAATAAGACCTCTCTTGTAAAAAAAATCAGTAACAAGATCCATATCATTAAAAAAAAATCTGCAACACAGCCTTTGTTACAAAAGGGTTCTTAGGATGTATGTTGCAAGGGTGAGAATGATGCTCAGCCACCAGATTACACCACTCATGGTAGAGATTACGTCAATCACAACCGGCAAATCTCCTAAAAAGATCTGTCGGTCGCTGTTTAGCATTTGCAACCCCGTAAATCTTTTAAAATGATCCGCCGGCACGTCCCTGAATAGAAACCAGTGTTAAGAAAATCGTGTGCGCTGTGATTTGCGAGGCTGACGGCGATGGTGGGTTCTCATACTTCTTGGGCGACTGGTGTGCGCTATGATTTTAGTCCGAGTGGCTTCAGCGTCTGTGACGCGAAGCTAGTCGTGCGCTATGATTTTAGTCCGAGTGGCTTCAGCGTCTGTGACGCGAAGCTTCATTGTCTATTTGCAGTATGGGACACATTCGTCTTTCTGATTTCCATGGTGAAGAGAGTGTCAGAGAATATCATGGCGGCTGAGATATGAGGCGGCATCGGCAAGTGAGGACGGCAACACATGCGAAGAACAAAGTCTTAGCTTTCAGGATGAAAGCTCAAGATAACACATGCGAAGTACAAAGTCTTAGCTTTCAGGGTGAAAGCTCAAGATGTAGCCTTAATTGATTGTGCCTACCAGTGACCTTGTTGAAGGCATGGCATTGTTTTCATAGCGTGGATCTTCTCCAGGGTGAAACCCTAAGATTTAAGATTAGACGATGATGGTGTTTCTGCGCTGTTTCTTTTTTTAATTTTTGAAGGGGTTGCTTTTGGAGAAATGTGACTTCGGGTGTTCTCTAAGTGGTGGTTCGTGATGCAGCTAAAAAAGATTGATCACTCTTGCGGTTTTTTTTCTTCTTCTGCTTCTTCTTTTCATTGTCTTTGGCTGTGTATATCCGTAATGTTTTTACACGTGTATTCATAATGTTTCTACGACATTGCGTTTATTGCAGAGGCTAGGTGTAATCCGCGATCTTAATATATGCCTTCGTCGAAAAGGGTTAGAAACAAGAAAACATAAGCATCGATCGATTAAACTAACAGGTCACCGTAACTCTGCTAGCTAGCAGCGTAGCAGACGTTTGGGTCAAGACAAGGTACATTACAGATTACACAGCCTCGTCAACCATGGCAGCCCTGCTCATCTTTTATTACGACATGCATGGCTAACAGCTACTCCACTAGATTTAGAAACCGAGGCTCTCCGCAGCGGCGTCCACGACGGTCTGCACCAGGGACGACCACTCGAGGCCGTCGGCGGTGCCGGGGTTGCGGGCGGAGCAGTTGCGGCGAACCTGGCCATGGTCGCCGGTGAGCACCTTGATCTGGCCCATCTTGACCATGGACACGCCAAACTGGTCGAAGAAGTCGCGCTGGCTGCGCGCGAAGCGCTCCACGATAGGCCGAGTGGTGGCGTTGGTGAAGAGGTCCTGGTCTGACACGAAGAGCCCCTCCCGGTTCACCAGGTTCACGTAGTACTTGTTGTCGAACACGTTGGGGGTGCGCACGTCCAGCACGGTGCGCGCGTCGGTGCCCTTGGCCGGGCACGTTCGCTTCAGCCTGCCAAGGAAGTCCGGGCTCATGGTGGGGTCCGGGCGAGGGAAGAGGCGGTCGTCGAAGGAGGTGCAGTGCCCGAGCCCCACGGTGTGCCCACCGGAGAGTGCGACGAGGTCGGTGGCGTCGAGGCCGATCTTGCGGAGCACGTCGAGGAGGGACGGCACGTTCGATGACGGCGGGGGAAGGCCGGAGAGCACGTCTTGCGCTGTGGCGAAGCGGGGGCTGTCGCGGCGGCCGAGGGGCACGCGGTACTCTGGCCCGCCCGAGGCGACCACGGAGTCGCGGGCGGCGAGAGCGAGGATGTCGGAGCAGGAGACGACGGCGCCGCGGCACTCGCGCTCCAGCCGGTCCCGGATGTCGTTGATGGCCTTGAAAGCGGACGGGCGCAGCGTGAGGTTGGGCGGCGCCTGCTGCTCCCCTGGCCCTGTGGCCGACCCGTCCAAGAGCACCGACGCGTCGCAGCCCTGCATGCATGCGCGGCGCGTTCATGCATGGACCGATTAATGGGTTGATGGGAGGCAATCAACTGAGCTGGCAAGAAAAGGTTCGGACCTGCACGAAGCAATCGTGGAAGTGGAGGCGGAGCAGGCCGGCGGCGAGGCCGATGTCCTTGCGGACGGCGTCCCGGACGAAGCCACGCACGATGGACTCTGCCCGGGGGCAGCTCTGCCGGTAGAAGTCGAACGACAGGCCCCGCGCCACCGGAGGCTGCCTCAAGTCGTCGTCCGCTCCGCCGGCGGCCTCCTGCTCTGTCGCCCCTACAGACCCAAGTGCCACAACAGCTACCACTGCCGCTGCAAGCAGAGGGGCGCCACGAGCCATATTCTCTACTGTGCCTTGCTTCTCGTCGTCTCCCGTGTCTTTCACTGTGTGCCACCGTGACTCTGCCTGCTCTGCCGCTACGTACTGTAGGTAGGCTTGCTTTTTATAGACGACACGGACGCTAGCTTCTGGTTGACACGTACGTGGGAGGCTGGGAGCATGCATGACACATGGATGCACGCATGGATGGACGGACGAGAGACATGATGATCGTGGGAGTGGGTAGACGCGAGGATCGATGTGAGAAACCAACAAGAGATCCTATCTACTCCGTCTACCACCTCTTCTTCACTTCCAAGGTTTATTTAGTAAGTTGTTCAAGACAACGATTCTGCGCCGAACCACACTGTGAATCGGCTCGCAAAGACGTACGTAGTGCGTGAGTTGAGCATGCAGCAGGTTGCCGCCCATCCACCCGCCCAACCCAAGGAGGCAAGGAGATGGACGAGAAGGACAGTCATCGACGTATATGGTGCGCATTCATCATCTGACTGATACCACGTCCGCTGATGGTCCGACGACTATACATAAACAAGTCAAGGCTCGATCGCTAGCTTGTCCACGTACGGTAGCAGAGGACGTAGATGACATGGCATCTATACACGGCGCATACACCGCGTCGTCCGTGAACTTGGAGTAGGGATCGAGCGAGCATAGCACCGACGACACATGCATGGCACCGTACCACCACCACCACGCTGCACGAACCGCCCCGGAAACACGGCCTGCCCCATCCGCGTGCCCTTGTCTTTCAGTTTAGTAGTACTACGAGGATCATCACGACTTTCTCTGTTTCTTTTGTGTAAATGTAAATTTCAGGGGACGTCCCATCAAGTGGCTGACGGACAACCTTCATCATCGCAACAAAGCTATTGTCGTAGAAAACTTTATAATAGAAGTCTTGTTGCAGAAACCTTTGCAACAGAGGTCATGTTGCAGAATATTTTTGCAATAAAGGTTATGTTTCGGGATGTTTTTCAACAAAGATCATGTTACGGAAATGTTTGCGGAACTTTTTGTAACAGAGGCCATGTTGCTAACTTTTTTTTCTTTTGCAACAAAGATCATGTTGCGGGAACTGTTTAATGCTTGGCATAGATGATTGCAATGAATGGATAAGAATGCAGGGACATAGGGATAAGGTTGCAGCCTAGCATAGCACGTGGCGGGCGTACAAAGCAACGGATGCTTTGTGTGCGATCCGCTGATTGAAGGGAAGCTTTTCCCAAATTTCAGGGCAATGGCACTACCAATTGGATTTTATTTTTGAATAATCCATCGAGCGGAGACGATCTATATATATATATATATATATATATATATATATATATATATATATATATATATATATATATATATATATATATATATATATATATATTCATTAGGTAGGGCACTAGTGCTCCACTATTGAATACATTATTTGGAATAGTATTTCACTATTCACAGCAATATTTAATTCAATATGATTACCTTCACGTTCTAACTTAATTATATATTTGATACAGGATCTATTCTGCGCTGACAAGGCCAATGGTTTAACCGACGAATGTACGCAGTGGTGTAAAATCCTACTCAGTACTCACCATATTTTTCATTATGTTGTATCAGATATAGCTAGTTACGTTCACTTAGCAGTTTTAATTGCAAATTTATTGGGTAAATTCCTATCGTCTTCCCAGGCAGTTCCACCCGAAGGGAACACTTCTCTCTGACCACAAGGTTCTCATTCAAACGCCACTCTGGGCTACACAGAGAACTACACACGCAGAGGTTTCTCCTATAGGATCCCTACCATAAGAACTCGTCCCATAAATTCATAAATAAAAGCACTAAGTGAAACCAAGAAACTACATCATTTCAACAACATAAGTTACATATGGTTTTCCTTTCGGGATGCCCCGAAGGGATTACACACAACTAGGAAATTACCTTCAAACTCTTAGCGAACTAAGCGCCTTCTTGGCTATTCTACTAGTAGTGGTGGTGGCTAGACTATGAAGGAAGTGGTGCTCTGGTGGAGAGTCTCGATGCTCTGAGTGCTTCGTGCTCTCCTGTCTCTTGTTGTGTCCCTCTTCCTGAGCCCAGCGTCTCCTTTTATAGCCGCAAGGGGTGGCTGCAAGGGAGGCCTTCGGGAGCATTCCTTCACTTATTTTACACACGGTAGCATGCATACGTGTCCTACTAGGGTACACGCGTGTCCCTCTAATAATATAGAAAAGTGCGAGAGAGTGCCGACAAGCTTCAATCTTCAGGAATCTTTGCTTTCTTCACGTGACATTGTCTCTCGGTGAATAATTGGCTGGCTCTTCTTTTCTTCTTCCCTTACCAGCGCTGCACTTCTTCATGCCTTCAGATAGATAACTCTTCCTTAGGAATCCTTGTGTCAGTGTATGCGTACATACATGCCAAGGCTGCTTAAATATTCAACACTGCTTATTCATTTAATTTAAATTTAATTTAACTTGCTTAAATATTAGATATTGCTTTTTTTTACAGGGGGTCTTCCCTGCCCATATGATTGATAATACCTTATCAATATTTAAAGGATCTATTATGGGAATTTCTATCAATATTCGGGTCGGGTATAGGTCCTCCGCGCCCGAATAATTGATAGCAATATCAATATATGCAGTTTGGGCTTTATTCTGGCGCTGCCCATGCCCTGCTATGTCCATATGATCATCATCATTTATCAGATTGAAATCATATTTTTCATCACATTCTTTCTTTATTTCCTCAAATTTTTCATTCATTTCTTGCCTTAATTCTTTTAATATTTCCTCCTTTAATTCTTTCTTTATTATCTTTGAAAATTCTTCAAACCTTTTATCCATTTCTTGATCTATGTATTCACTGTCTAAAGGGTCAAGCCCCTTTAGAAGGCATTCTTGATATGTCTTGTATTTTGGGGATTCTTCCTTCTTTATATTTTTTGAGCTTGATGCCTCCCCTTTGTGGGAGTTGGTGAAGCAGGTATGCCTCTTTTCATTTGGATATAGTCTTTAGCCTTTGGGTCAATATAATAATCTGGTCCTAATACCTTCCTTGCCCAAAGTAAGGCCTCATCTATACTGTAATATCTTTTGAATGTTAAATCTCGTCCATTTCTTTTTGCATCTATTTTTTCAATAATAATATTTTCCCATTCCAAATATATGCCAGGTTTATTTCCATCGAATATAAGATATAGAGTTTCTCCTTTTGGTATTTCAACCTTTGCTGGCTTTGGCATATTTTTGTTTAATTCGTTAAAATATTCAGCCAAACTGTTGAGAACTGATAAAAAATATCCTTATTCCTCTCTTTTGCGAGTATATTGGAAGCAAAAGTTATCCAATATGCATCTTTGAGCTTCATCGAGCTTAATATGGGATTTTGGCTTAAAATTGAATGTATTTGGCTGAAACATTTTCAGTCTATTTTCTTCTCCAAAGAAGAGATATTCATCCTTGTTGGCAAATAATCCTTTCCTCATTCCTGCAAATTTGATGCACGAGAAAATATGTCAGGTAAGGTATTATCCTTCCCCTTAATATGCTCAAAAATAACTTTATAACCATTCCCAGCTATGGTGTCTTCAAATAAGACCCATCTTCTGGTTGAGCTTTTCTTACTATTAATTTTATTGTAATATCGGCATATGGCTTCACAGTCTGTTCGTACTGTAAATTCTTTAAATCCTAGATATAACCTAAATGCATTTATTGCATTTACAACTGCAAGAATTTCTCTATCTATATTATTTACCGTCTTTAATTTGTAACTTCCTGAAGCATATCTGCATATTTTAGAGTATTTATTGGGCTTTTGTTTTAGTATCGCACCCCATCCTACCTTAGATGCATCTGTCTCAATTATAAAATAATTGTCTTCTAGAGGCAATTCTAGGGGTTTTAAATTCTTGACCTTTTCCTTGATGGCCTTTACTAATTTTATATCTTCGAATTGAAGTATCTTTGACCATTTTTTCTTAATTTAGCATATAAAGGTCCTGCTAGCTTTGCTAAGTTATCTATATAGTTTCGCGCATAGTTTACAATTCCTAAGAACTGTTGCAAAACCTTTTTATCACTCATATTATCAGGAAACTCTAGTAGTTTCTTTGCAATATGTTCTTGTAGATATATCTTTCCTTCTCCTATTTCATGACCAAGAAAATTTATTTTCTCTTTGCAAATTTCCATCTTCTTTTTAGATAGTATGAGCCCATTTTGTTCTACCTTTCGAAAGAACACTTCAAGATGGGCTATATGCTCTTTGTATGATTTTGAGAATACTAACAAATCATCTACGTATACTAATATAAATGCTTGATTCTCATTAAATATATTTTGCATCTTTCTTTGAAATAGTGCAGGTGCATTCTTTAGGCCTAATGGCATTACTAGCCATTCATAATGGCCTTGTGGACAAGTAAATGCTGTCCAGGGAATAGATTCTTCAGCCATTTTTACTTGCCAAAATCCTGCCTTTAAGTCGAATTTAGAGAAATATTTACTTCCTTGTATTCTGTTAATCCATTCCTGCTTATTAGGTATGTTGTATGCATCGTCAACTGTATTATCATTAAGCCTTTTAAAATTAATTACCATTCTAGATTTGCCTCTAACTTCTTAATCATGATTTCTAACTATAAAAGCAGCAGATCGATGAGGGCTTCTGCTTTCTCTTATAGCTTTTAACTTTAATAACTCTTCAATATGCATTTTGAACTCTTCGATATCTTTAGGAGTAGCTTCTATTTCTCCAATAATTTGTATGCTTTCTAGTCTCTGCACAATCTTATCTATATCCTTTTTAGATTTTATATCTCTATACCAATTTGGAGAGAATGATTGCAACCCAATGCATTCTGTACATGTATTTTCTATATGATATTCTTCTATGGTCTGACTAAGTTCTTCGTCTTTACAGAATTCAAGGGGATCTGGACTTGTGCTATATTCATCATCTAAATTAGATATTTCTACATTTTGCAAGGACTTTCTTTGTTTTCGCACTTCAGATATGTATGGAACATTATCTTGATAAGGAATAAATGTTACCCTCTCCATGTATGATTGTGGTTTGTAAAGATTGTTGTAAAAATCTTAACCCTATTATCATGTCATCATTTATTACTGACAAATCTCTTATTGTAATTTCATCTATTATATATTTTGTGCCATTTATGTAAGCTTCAATATTATATGCTACCTGATTATGGATCTTCTTTATTCACGACATATCGGTAGATACTTCAGCTTTATTATCATCTATAGTTTCAACTATTTGGGACATCTCATAAAATATTTATCATGGATGATATTCTTAGTGCAACCAGTATCTAATAGTGCCAGTATTTTATATGAAATATTTGGCCTCAGAACAATCTTAACTGGAATCCTTATTCCTAACACTTCTTTGAATGGTAATCAAACAATATATTTGTTTCCAAAACTAGTAATTGCATCTTTCAATTGTATTAATTTGTCTCCTTTTTTATCCCTTACTGTTATCATTTGCTCTTTCATTTCTGTGTTTTTTGGAACATTATCTTTTTCCTCTTTACTATTATCTAACTCATCTATAAGTTTTTCTAGCTCTGCTTCTAGCTTATTTATTCTATTTTATAAATTTCTAACCCTCTTTGGATAATATTCGCTCTTCTGGTTCCAATTCTATCTCTTGTCTCCACTTTTTATTATTGGCTCTTAGACATGAGGCACATGCTTGTTTTAAACACAAGCTACATGTAAACCTATTATCTTGGCTTGGATAATATATACAGAAAGCACATTTTATGTTATAATCACCTTTTCCTATAATCCAATCATGTTCACAATCTACTTGGTTCATCATTTCAATTTTTAAACCAGCTAAATCATCTATTAGGTCTATTTCATCTTCACTTGATTCATATTCTGGAGCCTCATTTTCTACTTCATCTGTTTCTATAATTGAATATATTGACTCATCGTCCTTTATTTCATCATCACATACTAATATATTTTCATTAACGCTATCTATAATTAACACTCTCTCTTGTTCTTCATATTTGCTGGAGTATCTTTTCTGGTCTTTATTAGGGCAAGTTCTACTTAGATGATCAGAGAGTTACATATGAAACACCTCCATGTTTTATCATAGGTTTTCTTGGGATTATATCTTCTTACATTTCTTTTATGCAAGAATGGGGCTCTATTGTCTGACCTTCTTAAGAAATATCTTCTCTTTGTTTTAAAATTTCTATTATCTCTCCTTTGTGGTTTATAATATTTTTTTTCCTATGCCTTTCTTCTCCATATGTAAGTGGTATTTGGACTATGTTATTGCAAAAATTATAATCTGATTTCTTCATAGATCTTTGGGCTTGAATACTAGTACACACCTTTCTTAATTGTTTGAAAACAAATGTTACAGCTTGAGATATATTTACCACGTTTCCTGCCGTTTCCTTTTTATATTCTTCAAATATTATTGACCCTAGAGGGTCAGGCAACTTATTAAAATATCTTTCTACTACGCCTACATTAAAACCTTGTTTAGCAGTAGTAGCATTATACAAATAATGCTGGGAAAATTCTTTAATACCTTTCCAGCTAGTTAATGTTAACTTTTCTATTTCTCTTAACCTTTCATTTTGCAATGAGGTATGTCCTAATTCTGGATCTTCTGCTATGATCATATTTGAGATAACATTCGCAAAGTTATTAGGGTTACTTCCTGCCCTTTTTAATTCTTCATATTGACTAGGGTATGATTCTACCCATTGTTCCCAAAGAACTTTTACAGATTCTCCTAAAAATGTTTCAAGATATGTTAACATATCTTCTACCTTAGTGCCTATATTATACTGATTTTGTATATATTTTTGCACTATTAAACCTTTCCATATGCTGATTATATTCGGCCAATCTATTGGATCATGAGCTGCTAGGTTTAATATAGCACCATCATTTTATAATTTTGGAATTGCACTGGTTTTTCAAAATCTCTTCTTTTAGTACCCATGTATCTATATTGTCCTGGGATATATGTAGGTTGATAATCATCTTTTTACGGAGGCCATTGTCCAGCTGTCCTGGTAGGTCTTTCTCTTTCTCCTTCTCTTTTACAGATGATTCTCCATATCCCTTCTTCTTTTACCACTACTTTCTACTTCCATGGCTTCCATTGCATTGTCTAAATTATGTAGTCCCACATCATCTAGTGAATTGTAGAAATCACTATTTTGTTCCGAATCATCATATCTTTCATCTTCTAACCACATTTCTTTTATTAGTTCCTCCTCTTCCTCATAACTTTCTAATAATAACTTATTATTGATATCCCATTGATCCTCTTCACTAACAATTTCTTCTTTTTGGATAATATTCTTATCTTTATTATCATTATTACTGATAGGATTTTTATTAATAATAGCATTTGCTTTTCTTTCTGCGGATGCTATAATTTTATCTTCCATGTTTGAACTACTAGTGGCAGACTTTTTATCATTTTTTAGTTTCTTTAACCTTGCAATTTCTCGAATGATAAATAGTTCTCTTTCTCTATTTTTCGGCCAATCCTTTGTCATAGAATGACTATATTCCCATTCAATATGCTTTAGCTTCTTTTCCCAATGAATTATTTCATCATCTAAATTAGCCCTTTCCATACATTCAGATATACCTTTATTCTTATCATCATTAATTTCCGATTCTGACATAAATGATTCAGAGTCTTCTATTGATGCAGCTTTATAGTTCATAAATCGAATACTGCTACTTCCTTCACAATTTTGATAGCTTACGTAGTTTTCAGGTTCCTTTAATTCTTTTTTCTCTATTAGTTCTCCTATCTTCCATTCTTCTCCTGCTCTTTCTTCAGAGCCAATTTTAAGAGGATTCATAAATTTAATACCTTTTGATTGCATGCTATCAATTACGTCATTCACATTCACTCTATATCTGGAGCTACTTCTATTAGTGAGCCTTCCTATAAATTCTATGCTTACTAGCAAATTTGTTCCTTTAAAATCTTCATAACCTTTAGTTTGGAAACCAAAACTCATTTTTTCAATAAATTCTTTTACGGGCATCATTAGGTCTGGAGCTATATAGGTTATTAATCTATTTTCATTCATGTCTCCTTCCAAAAATCCTAATGCTGCTTTGTCTACTGATTCCCATCTTCTATCTAATAAAGTTATCAAAACCTTCGCACCTAATTTCTTCCTTGTCATACCTTTGACTCCTATGATATACATGCCTTGATGAATATATTTGTACCCACAATATTTTATTTCATTTTCAATATTTTTTCTTACAATTCTTAAATCTACTGGATGTGTTAACACGCTTAATTCTACTTCTCGAGATATTCTGTATAGACCACTCTTACTTTCAAACATTCCCATGTGGTATACTTGTTGCGGCTTTATTTTTCTTAGGGTGTCTTTCTGATATCTTTCTAGATCTCTTTGTATATCAATAACTTCTTCAATGCTATCAATATCATCAGCTTTGCATGATAATCTATGCTTCATGGCCAGAGGTCTTGAATCTTGCCTTACTAATTGGAGGGTTTTGTCTCTTCTAAGGAAGCCTTTAGATACGTCCATTTTTCTGAATTAATATTTCTAGCAGAGGCAACTATTTAAGATGATGATAACACAATTTCTTTGTTGCTTTGAACACTTTTTAGCTTATCTAATACTTGAATTAGTAGTTGGATGATTGTGTTATTTTGTCTTATTATTACTTTGGAATCTTCCTTTGGGGAGTCGTGATCGGAGAATCCTACAGGAGGTGACAGGTATTTTGCTACTTCGTTTAATGCTTGAGTATATTCAGTCATAAAATTATGAGATAATCAAAGTTTTAACCTCTTGCACCAACTTTTTAATTTCAAGTATATCTTGTCTTGTATCAGTGCGTGGGAGTGACTCTTTGCCTTTACTTAAGTAACGACCTATTGACAACACTTCCTCTTTAATATAATCGTTATTCTTGCATACTGTATTCTGTCTTGCTTTTGCTTCCTCTAGCTTATGTAAAGCTAGATCAATTTTATTATTCAAACCTGAATACTTATCCGCAAGTTTTTGGTATTCTTTGAATAAACTTTCAAATTTTTGGTCTAAATTATCTTGTCTTTTTCCCCAAGATATGTAATAGTTATATATATCAAATCGACGACTATATTTAACTGGCTATGAGATAAATGCCAGATATGCTCTTCAGAAGGATTTACTCTACACCTTATATTTAGATTTTCCTTAGTATTTATTACTTTACCTGCGCTAACTTCTAAGTTTAAATATTTTAACCTTTCAATGATTAAACGCTGGACCTGATACCAACAATATAGGGAAACTAACTTTTATTTAGCTTAATATGTGATTAGATTTTGATTAGGTTAATATGGGATTAGGTGGAAGTGGTAGACAGGTATGCTTTTTATCTTGAATAATATTTACTATTCACTAGGTAGGGGACTATTCACAATAGTGCTCCACTATTAAATACACTATTTGGAATAGTATTTCACTATTCACAACAATATTTAAATCAATGTGATTACCTTCACGCTCTAATTATCTCTTTGATGCAGGATCTATTACGGGCTAGCGAGGCGTAAAATCCTACTCAGTACTCACCATATTTTTCATTATGTTGTATCAGATGTAGCTAGTTTCGTTCACTTAGCAGTTTTAATTGCAAATTTATGGGGTAAATTCCTATCGTCTTCCCAGGCAGTTCCACCCGAAGGGAACACTTCTCTACGACCACAAGGTTCACATTCAAACGCCACTCTGGGCTGCACAGAGAACTACACACGCAGAGATTTCTCCTATAGGATCCCTAGCATAAGAACTCGTCCTATAAATTCATAAATAAAAGCACTAAGTGAAACCAAGAAACTACATCATTTCAACAACATAATTTACATATGGTTTTCCCTTTCGGGATGCCCCGAAGGGATTACACACAACTAGGACTTCAAACTCTTGGCGAACTAAGCGCCTTCTTGGCTATTCTACTAGTAGTGGTGGTGGCTAGACTATGAAGGAAGTGGTCCTCTGGTGGAGAGTCTCGATGCTCTGAGTGCTTCGTGCTCTCCCATCTCTTGTTGTGTTCCTCTTCCTGAGCCCAGCGTCTCCTTTTATAGCCGCAAGGGGTGGCTGCAAGGGAGGCCTTCGGGAGCATTCCTTCACTTATTTTACACACGGTAGCATGCATACGTGTCCTACTAGGGTACACGCGTGTCCTTTTAATAATATAGAAAAGTGCGAGAGAGTGCCGACAAGCTTCAATCTTCAGGAATCTTTGCTTTCTTCACGTGGCATTGTCTCTCGGTGAATAATTGGCTGGCTCTTCTTTTCTTCTTCGCTTGCCAGCGCTGCACTTCTTCATGCCTTTAGATAGGTAGCTCTTCCTTAGGAATCCTTGTGTCAGTGTATGCGTACATACATGCCAAGGCTGCTTAAATATTCAACACTGCTTATTCATTTAATTTAAATTTAATTTAACTTTCTTAAATATTAGATATTGCTTTTTTTTACAGGGGGTCTTCCCTGCCCATATAATTGATAATACCTTATCAATATTTAAAGGATCTAGTGTAGAATAGCTTATTCTACACCCCAGTAACGGTATGTACAAAATCTAGTAAAACGCTATGTAAAATGTAGTAATTATGAGATATATTTTGTACTATCCAAGTTTTTGATTTCTTACATGGTCAAAAAATTTACTACATTTTACATGTTACGTTACTATATTTTGTATAGAGCGTTATTAGGGGTGTAGAATAAGTTATTCTACACTTAAGCTTAGTTTAGCGTTACTATGTATCACTTTATCTATACTAGCACATGGTCATAGCACATATGACCGTGCGTTAAAACCGAAAAAAATAACTCCATGCTCTCCTACTAAAAGAATGTAGTGTACTACCTCCGTCCTGGTTTATAGGTCCCATTTGTAGTTTGTGCCAAATTTTGTACTAAGGATTTAACTAACAAAATGTTAATGCATGTCAAAAAAAATTATTTCATTGGATTCGTATTTGAACATAGTTTTCAAAAATATAATGATTGATGACATGCGTGAACATTTTATTGGTTTAATCTATGGTCAAATTTGGCATGAAATACAATGAGGACCAATAGTACAAGGCATGAGAATCAGAACGTGCAGATCTGATAGAGACAAAAGAACTTAGAAGATTCTTCCAGCGAGAGGACCATCAGATTGCCTTGCATGCTAGTTTTTTTTAAGAGAACGTCGGCCTTTATTGATTAAGCAACAAACTTACACAAAGTCTCTCAGATGCAATCCGGAGTAGAACTGAAAAAACAACAACTAGAAGAGTTCAAACTAGATCTAGACATTACAGTGCCGACGAACATGCTGAAAGCGAGCAGAAGAAAGACCGCCAGCCAAGAACTTCACCTCCGAGAGAACAGATCCCACAGCCGAGCGGTCAGTGAGGGAAGACGAGAGACGCTGCACCACCGAGAGACAATCAGTGTTGAAGGAGACTTTGGTGAAGCCCTCCTCCCGAGCCACAGAGACAGCCCGTCGAAGCGCCATGGCCTCCACCACCTCAGGAGACAGTGCGCCCGGCAGGGGCTCCGAGCACGCGGCCACGCAACGGCCCTCATGGTCAAGCATCACCACTCCCAGTGCAGATTTTCCCAGCTCTTCCGACACGACAACGTCAGAGAAGGCAACAACCGAACCCTGCGGCGGCGGAGACCAAAGACGACCGGAGCCGGAGATCTCACGCCTAGTAGCAGGAACATGATCATATAGATGTTGGAAGATGAGGTCGATGTAAGCTTTTGCCCCGGCAGCAGTGCGCTTCGGCTGGGGTGCAACAGGTTCATTCCTCGCCATATTGCGGGCCTCCCAAATATGCCAGATAGCCACCGAAAGCACAGTCGCCTCTCGATCTGAGCACGAAGAGAGGAAGTCGAAAAGCCACTGCTTGGGATTGGAGAAACCAGCCCGCCGTAGTCTGATATCGAAGGAGCCTTTGATGTCGTCCCAAACAGCACGAGCATGGGGACAGAAGAGCAGAGCATGCTCCACTCTTTCCTCTCTGCCATAAAACGGACAGTCTGTCCTGGTAGGAACTTGTCGCCGACTAAGTTGATCACCAGAAGGCAGGCAGTCATGAGCCAGGCGCCAGAGTACAACCTTCATCTTATTGGGAACCTTGACGTGCCATAGGGCCTTCCACAGCTTCTCCTCCGCTGGCCAACCTGAGCTTTGACCCACACCATTGCAGCTTCGGCCGGAAATGAAGCAACTTGTTCTCGCCATATTGTAAGCCGATTTGACCGAATAATCCCCAAACCTAGTGAACGGCCAGCGTGCAAAGTCAGCGCCACCATTTTTGTCAACTGGGATTTGAAGGATTTCGTCAGCCACCCTAGCAGGGAAGAACACTCTGACCGTCTCCTCATCCCAATCCTTCTTGTCAGCATCAATGAGGCAGTGGACAGTGGCATTAGCATGAATAGGCGAGATGGGCTGCAGCACACCTGGTGGGGAGGACGAGACCCAATGATCAGCCAGAATATTAGTCTGCCGCCCGTTTCCAATCCCCCATTGCACACCTCTCTTGAGAAGGTCACGTCCATGAATAATGTCTCGCCAAATAGCCGAAGCTGTTCTAGGCACCGAGGCATTCCAGAAAGTACCATTGGGATAGTATCTCCCCTTTAGGACTCTAGCACACAAGGAATCAGGTTCAGTCATAAGTCTCCAGCCCTGTTTACCTAGCATTGCCTGGTTGAAGAGAGCCATATCACGAAAACCCATGCCACCAAGAGACTTGGGAGTGGACAGCCTGGCCTAAGAACGCCAGTGAAGTTTCTTCCTTCCATCCTCTCTTCCCCATCACTGATCGGCAACAATTTGTCTGAACTTTTCACAAGTGGCCACCGGAAGGCGGAAACAGCTAGAGACGAAAGTTGGAATGGCCTGAGTGATGGACTTCAATAACATCTCATTCCCAGCCCTGGATAAGGGCCGGTCGCTCCACCCAAAAAGATTCTGCCAAGCTCTATCAGTCAAGAACTTGAAGGTACTAGTGGGAGAATTACCAACTTCTGTAGGCATACCAAGATAGAAATCATGGAAGGTTTCATTGTGAATTCCCAATCTGGACTTGACCCTGTTCTTAATGTTGTCCGGACAGTTCCGGCCAAAAAAGATAGATGATTTCTCCTTGTTGCCTTGCATGCTAGTTGAGGCGGACATGACACACTTTGCTTGTGGCCTCCGCGTCCCATGCTCTCGCAACTCTCCGTGCGCGCTGTCCGTGGTTGGGGCCGGCACTTGATCACGGTCGGGGCGTCATATGCATGCGTTGCATCGTGCGCGGCCTCACCATACAGTTACGTGCGTCACGACGCATATACGCACTGCAAAACTACCATCTGAACGTGCCTGTTAGATAGACAGTTTAAACTTGCAATCTAAACCTCTATCCTATCTCTCCCGTAACTATCTTTCTCTGTAACCATTGCATCTCTAGCGATCAACGGATTTCGTGTAACCCATGACAGAGGGTTTCTGTCAACCAACGCGGCTCCCTTACGAGGGAGTAGGAACGCTTCCAACTTACATGATATACAGAGGCTATCCTCTTCCCGATCTAGCTAACAGAAGCTATCCCCATCGCCATGTCTTCCAGCTCGGCATCAGTCGTCTTCCATCTCGGATCTCCACCGGCCGAAAAGCTCACCAAGGGGAACTACCTCTTGTGGAAGGCCCAGGTCATGCCCGGCCTACGAGGAGCGCAGGTCATGGGTCTCCTGGATGGAACCGACACAGCGCCCCCGGCCACGGTGGAGCAGCAGAAGTCGGACAAGACCATGGAAGTGGTACCCAATCCACTATATGCGCCATGGCTATCAAAGGATCAACAAGTCCTCGGCTATTTGATGAATTCCCTCTCCAAAGAAGTCCTCGCGCAGTTCGTCGATAAGGAAAATACCTTTGATTTGTGGACCGGCATCACCACCCTATTTGCATCGCAGTCCCAATCCCGGATCACAAACTTGAGGATCGCCATCACCACGCCGAAGAAGGGCAACATGTCCAGCACTGCGTACATCTCCAAGATGAAGAGCCTTGGGGATGAACTCGCAGCAGCAGGGCGCCCGGTCCCCGATCCGGAGATGGTGGACTATGTGCTCGCTGGATTGAATCGTGACTGTGATCCGGTGGTGGCAGCCATAGGTGCTGTCAAGACCTCCATCAACGTCGATGAGCTCTTTGCTCAGATCGTGGCGTTTGACCAACGCATGAACATGCTAGGCGATGGAAGAGAGGGCGCCTTCAACACCTCAGCGAACCTAGCGTACAGAGGCCGCGGCCAGTACAGATCTAGATTGCGCGTGCGTGGGACCAGGGGGCGCGACCGAGGGAGGCGCTCCCGCTCTACTCCTAGCAGCAGCAACAAGGGCGCTCGAGGTGGCCCTCCCCAACAGCAGCAGCAACGTCCATAGCACTGGGATTACCTTGAGTGCCAGATCTGTCTCAAGCATCACCGAGGAGGTGCTCGTGAATGCTGGGATCGTTATGAAGAAGATGAGTACGAGGAGAATGAGGCAAACGCTGTCACTGGAGTCGACACAAATTGGTATGCGGATACCGGGGCTAGAAACCACATCACATGGGAGCTCGACAAGCTGACAATTGGAGACAAGTACCGTGGACATGACCAAGTGTACACTGCAAGTGGTTTTGGTATGGATATTACTCATGTTGGTAGTTCAATTGTTAAAACCCCCGTATATGTGCCTGAAATATAAAAAAAAATCTTCTTTCTGTTCATAGATTTACCCTTGATAATCGTGTTCTCATTGAGTTCTATCCTTATTTTTTCTTCGTTAAGGACTTGGACACGAGGAGAGTGCTTCTTAGGGGCAAGTGCATGGGAGGTCTCTATCCAATCATATCTTCATCAGCTTCATCGAATAAACAAGCCTTTGTTGCTATCAAGCCTTCTTCAGCAAAGTGGCACAGTAGATTAGGTCATCCTACATCAGTTATTGTTAAGCTTGTTCTTAGTAAGAATAAACTTCCCCATTGTCATGACTCTAGCATTGAGTCTATTGTGATCCTTGTCAGCAAGCTAAAAGTCATTGGTTACCGTACCCTATTTCTATTAGCATTTCCACTGCACCCTTACAGCTTGTATTCTCAGATGTTTAGGGGCCAGCTCCTACTTCTGTTGGTAGACACTCATATTATGTAAGCTTCATTGGTGACTATAGCAAATTTACTTGGATCTATCTCCTTAAGAAACGATCTGAAGTGTTTCAAGTTTTCAAGAATTTTAAAAACTTTGTTGAACGAAAACTAAACACTAGGATCATTTCTATGCAAACTGATTGGGGAGGTGAGTACAAGAAGCTCAATCTCTTTTTTCAGGAACTTGGCATCTCACACCATGTTTCGTGTCCCCATGCACATCAACATAATGGTTCCGCCAAAAGGAAACATCGTCATGTTGTTGAAGTAGGGCTAGCCCTACTAGCAAATGCATCAATGCCATTGAAGTTCTGGGATGAAGCCTTCTTGACTGCCACATATCTCATAAATTTACTTCCTAGGAAAGTCATCAAATATGAGATCCCTCTCACACGTCTTTTTGGCATTATTTCTGATTATAAATCACTCCGTTTATTTGGTTGTGCTTGCTGGCCCAACCTTCGTCCATATAATGCACGTAAACTTGCATTTCGTACCAAGAAGTGTGTCTTCCATGGGTATAGTCCCATCCAAAAAGGAGTCAAATGCCTAGATGTTTCCACTGGTAGGGTATATATTTCTCGAGATGTTATGTTTGATGAATCAGTATATCCTTTTGAGTCTCTTCATCCGAATGCCGGAGCACTTCTTAGGAAAGAAATTCTTCTTCTTCCACCCAATCTCCAAAACATAGATCAAGGGGGCGACAATTGTACTAATCCAACTGATGATCCTACTAGCACTGGTGTTATATCTCCTTCTGTGCAGGACCATGCAGAAGATGCAACAAAAATTGGTGCAGAAAATGATCCAAATTTTGGTGAAAATGAACCTGTATTTCATGTGTTAGAAGAAGACGAAGCTGTCGCTAAACACGAGGCTGATCCGGTGTCACCTGGAACTCCTATGTGTCAGGGTTCCTTGGATTGGGCACGCGGATCAGCCTTGGATCGCGTGTTGGATAGGGTCAGGCGCTGCCCTGTGACGGACTCGCGCCCCATGCGCGGGCCAGCGAAAGCAACAGCGGCAGAAACCGTGTCGCCCGGCTCGAGATCTCCGTCCCGCATGCATCCACAGACCGGCGCGGGATCTTCTGTGGCTGCCGAGTCGGGCGCAACCACAACTTCGACCACACAGCATGCCGCTGAATCTGATCCAGGATCCGCTGTGCAAAGTGGATCTAGGATGTCGTCAGGATCTTCTGCAGTAGACTCGCCTACACCACCTGTTGTGCAGAAGTCTACATGCCATATAGTTCAGCCACAACCCATTCCACGTGTCACAACTCGACTACAAAAAGGTATAAGCAATCCGAAAATTAGAACTGATGGCACTATACCATATGGCATGTTGTGTGTTATAGGGGAATCGACAAAACTAGAGGATGCACTTGGAGATCCAAAGTGAAAAAATGCAATAGATGAAGAGTACTCGACACTCATGAGAAACAAAACTTGGCACCTTGTGCCTAAGCAAAGAGGTAAAAATATCATTGATTGTAAATGGGTTTACAGAATCAAGAAAAAGGCAGATGGTTCAATTGACAGATATAAAGCATGTCTACGGTTTAAATTATGAAGATACTTTCAGTCCTGTTGTTAAAGCTGCAACTATTAGGCTTGTGTTAGCTGCTGCAGTATCCATGGAATGGAGCTTAAGATAGCTAGATGTTCAGAACGCGTTCTTGCATGGTGTTTTGAAAGAGGAGGTTTATATGAAACAACCACCTAGATATGCAGATAAGAAATCACCTCATTATGTGTATAAGCTTGACAAGACACTTTATGGTTGAAACAGGCACCATGAGCAATGAGCATGGTACTCAAGGTTGAGATCTCAATTAAGGCACCTTGGTTTTGTTGCATCCAAGGCTGACACATCACTTTTTATTTATAACAATGCAAACAGAGTTATATTTGTGGTCATATATGTTGATGATATTATAGTTGCAAGCTCTTCACAAAGTGCTACTAGTGTTCTTTTGCATGATTTAAATTCAGAGTTTGCTTTGGAAGATGTTGGTGATCTACTGTGCTTTGCTTTTCGGTCGTGTCCCGTGTATTTCACTGGCTCACTGTGCACCGCGTGACTCGGCTTGCTCTGCCGCTACGTTCGTGTAGGTAGGCTTCCTTTTATAGACGGCGCGAACGCTTTTTCTTTCTTCTTTTTCGGGAACGCTAGCTTCTGGTTGACACGTACGAGTACGTGGGAAGCTGGGAGCATGCATGACACATGGATGCATGGACCGTCATGATGATCGTGGGAGTGGGCAGACGCGAGGATCGATGTGAGAAACTAACAAGAGATCCTATCTATCCATCTATCACCTCTTCTTTTATTCTCTTCTTTTATACTTGCATGGTTTATTAGTGGTTGTTCAAGAGAGATTCAGTGCCGAGTCGCACTGTGTGAACGGTCAGTTGAGCATGCAGGTTGCCGCCCACCCACTCACCCAACCAACCCAAGAACATGGAGGCAGAGATGGACGCGAAAAACTGTCAGCGTACGTATATGATGCGCATTAATCATCCGACTGATACCACGTCCGCCGATGGACGGACCGCCGACTAATATTTTTTTTTCATGGTAATATGTATCTCTTTTTATATAATAAGAATCATAGTACAAGCCATGTATAAACCGATCTGCCAAAACTAAAAAGATAGTAAAACTAAAAAGATGGATGTGTGTGTGTGTGTGTGTGTGTGTGTGTGTGTGTGTGTGTGTGTGTGTGTGTGTGTGTGTGTGTGTGTGTGTGTGTTTGTGTGTGTGTGTGTGTGTGTGTGTGTGTGTGTGTGTGTGTGTGTGTGTGTGTGTGTGTGTGTGTGTGTGTGTGTGTGTGTGTGTGTGTGTGTGTGTGTGTGTGTGTGTGTGTGTGTGTGTGTGTGTGTGTGTGTGTGTGTGTGTGTGTGTGTGTGTGTGTGTGTGTGTGTGTGTGTGTGTGTGTGTGTGTGTGTGTGTGTGTGTGTGTGTGTGTGTGTGTGTGTGTGTGTGTGTGTGTGTGTGTGTGTGTGTGTGTGTGTGACCCTTCAGAATACAGAGAACGTCAAATATTCAAGAGTTAATTGGATAAATGACATTTGAATTCTAGCGATTCCGAGAAACGCCGCTGCAATTTCCAAATTTCCAAAAATGCCACTGCAAATTTTGCGAACATTGAAAAACCCAATATTAACCGAATATTCAACCTGCTAATCTAAACTTATAGAAATCTATAATACGTAAGTAGTTGATCCTCACTAAGTCTGATTCTCTTAATTAACATGCAACTATGCCACCTCACTATGCTACCATGCATGCACTAAATAATTGATCTTCACTAATCCCAATTCTCTTAACATGCAAATATTCCACCTAATCATACCATCATGCATGGAAAATACTCACATTAAAATGCACCATGCACACCCACTCATATTTAATACATATTCTACAAATATAGAATAAGCAAAATATAATATTATAATATTAGTTTCAATTGATATATTGTTAGTCTAAATACTAATGTTTCATACAAACAAATCTCACCGAAATAAATCCATCAATTCCCGCAGCAACGTGCGGGGTATCATCTCTAGTTTATTCAAAGCTACTATAGCAGGCAGCGATTCAAATCTTCAATGCATGGACACATGGCCAACAATGAAGCTTGATACGAGATGAAGACGAGGCCTCCATTGAAAAAATAGAATTAAGGGGAAACCCTCTTTCTGAATTTTTTTAAAAAAGTTGATCTATATGACATAATCATGCCACATGCCGAGTAGGAACTAACAATAGTTTTCATTCTAAAATAATTGGCCTTCACAATTTGTTGCCATAATCATCCTGGATTTCAAGTTTCCACCACCGCTTTATTAGGAGAGTTAGGGTGCGTTTGGTTGCATTGGACATGTAGGCTATAGCTGAGCTAGCCCTACTATCTCACCTCAGCTTTGCCGGCCTTGCCACCACTACCCGGTGTTTCCTATTTAGCGTTGCAAGCGTCCGTTTGTGTGCATTTCGCAAATTGGCGCCTGCAGCGTCCCGTGTTGTACCGGCCCATGTAGGGGGTGCCTTAGGTCTTTATTTCCATGTTTCTAGAACGCAAAAAAGTTATATGAACCGAGGTTTGAACAAGCGACCACTTGGCTGCGAGGGTAGCGCTCGGACCACCAGGCTACCCCATCGCATGTGCACGGTTATTTCATTTATCTCCCTTTATTTACATTCTTAATGTTCGCGGAAGCCCTAGTTTTGGGAAGCTTCTGACACTGGTTTTACCCGGTTTGCGATTTGGTTTACGGACGATTTTATTCTTTATTATTTTATTTTAAAATTTATTTTTTTTCTCAAAACCGATGACCTTTTGTGTAAATTGATGAACTTATTATAATATGCGATGAACTTTTTCTTAAAATAGATGAACTCATTTTCAAATTAGATAAACTTTTTTCAGATTTGATGAATTTTTGAAATTGGATGAACATTTTTAAAATTTGATGAACTTTTTCAAAATTGATGAACTTTTTTTCAAACAGAATGAACTTTTGTTCAAAATAGATGAACTTTCTTTTCAAAATCAGTGAAATTTTTTCAAATGCGATGATTTTTTTTCCAAAATCAGTGAACTTTTATCAAATCCAATGAACTATTTTTAATTTTCGATGAACTTTTTTGAAATTCGTGAACTGTTTTCGAAATTTAACGAACTGTTTTTTATTAGAAAAATGACATTTTCCAAATAATTTTCAAAAAACTCAAAAATATCAATGGTATAGTAAATGGCTGAGTAATAAATAGCGCAATTGCAATAATTCTAAAGCATTTCGCGTTGATTTTGTTCACTAGTGGTTTGAAGCTCCAGTTGTTAAGCTAAGCAATTACAAGCAAGTGTGGCGCAAGATGGATGCCCCGTTCTGCTAATATTTCACGTGTTTTTTTCCGGGAGCAAATCGGTTCCTGGGCTGAGAGTAAAAACGACCCACAGAGGGCACGCTGTAGGCGCCACCTCCACGTTCGGGCGCCTACAGCGCCGAACAGGAGCTTCCCCACTACCCTGTTTGGTCAATTGCGATTAGTTCCGGCCCATTCGGAGAGTTAGTTGTAGATTTTTGCTTGCAATCCGATTTTGCCGTCAAAGGCGCGCCAAATCAGCTCTCCTCGCGGAGCAAGGTTTTGCTTGCCCAGCCTGGCTATCTAGCCTCCGAAAGCCACAATATATTTGTGGAACCAGACACATAGCTTAGCAAGGCTAAAACCGTTTTTGCTAAGGAACAAAATGCACCCTTAAGTTATGTTGTCTCCATACTCTTGGTCCAAAGAACCACCTGGTAATGCTTTTTTATGTTTATCTCGTTTCTTGTTCAAAATTTTTGCAGTACGTGAGGATCAAACTTGGAACCTCACTCTTTAATCAACTTGGACAGCTGGCCTTCAATGCTTTATTACTTTCTTCTCTAACATTTTGTTGCTCGTCTAACTGTAGCGCCAAAAAGTGTTCGTTTTTCTTTTTTCTTTCTTGGCCGCTCACACGTGGTTGTTTATTTTTTCGGGAAGATGCCCAACTGGCTTTGTGAAGTTTCTAGAAGCTTCCGTCTGGTTTTGGGAAGCTTCTGAGTATTTTTTTTCTTTTTTTGTTTTCTGGAGGGTTTTATTTGGTTCTTTCTTTTCTTAAATTCATAAACTCTTTTCCAAAATCCGCGGACTTTTTCAAAATCGAAGAATTTTTAAAATAATAGTCACCTTTCCCAAAATCAATTTATTTTTTCAAATTTAGATTTTTTTTTTGCAAAATCAGTTAAATTTTTTGCAATTTGTGATTTGTTAGTGGAGAATCACTGAACTTTTTAAAAAGTGGGATGATATTTTTTCAAATTAAGAACTTAATTTGAACATCGATGAAGTTCTTCAAAATCAATGAATTGTTTTAAATAAATTGATGAACATTTTCAAATTTGTGATTTTCTTGGAAATCAATGAACTATTTCTCAACTGGATGAACTATCTTACAAAAACCGTAAATCTTTTTTGATTGCCCTTTTTTCTTAAGTACTAAAAGACCATCTAGTTTTTTTTCTACCAGATTAACTGCACCAAAAACAAAAAATTAACCCACGTAGCTAGTCGAGCGACCAGCAACGCTTTTTCGGCGGGCTCACGAGAGTGGCTACGTGAGCGCTAGGTTCCTGAACTGGCACCCTACGCCAGCGTGACCTGCAGTGCGAACTAAATGGGCAAACCCAGCTAGGTCAGAAACTATATATCACATTAAGCGAGTCCGTAGCCCGTAGGGATGTCTTTTGTTGAGGTAAATAGTGTCGGGCCGGCCCATTTAAGCACTTGTAGATTCAAAATACAAGGAAGCAAAGGGCACACTCAGGGATCGAACCATGATCTTCAGGGGGATCACCGACTCAGCTAACCACTCCGCTCACATTGAATTACTGGCTCGTTGTAGAATCTCCACCTACAAGAGGCTTCTTTGAGCCGGTCTTCTCCGACTTTCCTCAGTTATTTCGTTTTGTTTTCTTTCAATTTTTTCTACTCCGATTTTTTCATTCTTTTCTTTTTCCTTCTCCAATTTGTTTCATTTTATGTATTTTGTTTTCCATTCTACATTCTTATATACATGATAAACATTTTTTTCAAATACTTGTTCAACATTTTTAAATACTAGCTCAACATTTTCCAATAATTGTTCAATATTTTTATATACATGATCAACAGTTTTGTCAAATACTTGTTCACATATTTCAAATACTTGTTCAACATTTCTTCTAAAACTAGTTCAAAATTTCTTCTAATGATTGTTCAACATTTTTTCAAATGCTTGTTCAGCATTTTTATATTCATGATCAAATTTTTTTCAAATTATTTTTGAAGATTTTTTTGTAATATATAAATTTAAAATAATTTAAGATACAAAGAAAAGTACAAAAAGAAAAGTGAAAAAGTACACAGAAACGAAAAAAAGGAAAAAGAGGCAGTGGACATCCGCGCTTGTGGGCCGGCCTAGCCAGACCCGCTGAAGGCGAGACATAGTCGCGCCTAACATGTGTAGAGGTCGTGCATCAGTCCTAGGCCGCATACAACGGTATTTTCTATTCCTTTATTTTTTATGATTGTTTCTCACATTTGGTCATATTTTCTAAAACGTTCTAAATACATACATTCCAATACATAATATACGCTGAAATCATTCAAAACATGTTGCAACCTTTTAAAATGGTCATGTCTTTGAAGAAGCATTTATTTGAAAATTAAATAATTTTTTTGTATTTAAAAAATATCGCACCATTAAGTATATTACACTTCAAAACTTCTTCATGACATTAAAAAAATTATACAGTGCAAAACATGTTCACACGATTAACAAACTGTGTTGTATCATTCAGAAAGATGTTTCAATGTGTATTTGAAAAATGTTGAACACACATTTAAAAACTGTCAAAGCATGTATTTTAAAAATGTTAAACATGTATAAAATATGTTTTAGATGCATAAAAATGTACAATGTGTCTGCAAATAAATAGAAGTTAAAACGTATGTTTAATTTATTTTGTTAATCATGTATTTGGAAAATATTAAACATGTATAAAGCATGCTCCATGTGTATATGAAAAACATACGTTGTGCATGAAAAATGTAAACATGTGTTGACAAAATAAGTAGGGAAATAAAAAGAAAAGGCCAAAAAGCCCGAAGAATGGAACAAAGAAAACCCAAAAAATTGAGAAAAAGATAAAGAAATACTGAAACCCATAGAAAACTAGAAGAAACCGATGCAAACAGTGAAAACTACAGGAAAAAAGATCGAACTCAACTACAGTATTTAGGCAGGTCCAGTAAACGCGGCACATGTACACGCAACAAGTGCGAGTGCTATGTCTTGCAGTAAGCGAGACGGTAGCAGCTTTCGCTGTAGGTTTGTCCTCCCCGCGTCATATTGGGCCGGCCCATTAGAACATGCGTAATAACTAAAAAGAGCTTAAGAAAGGTGGAGAAGCAGGATCAAATTCGTTTATCAGTTTTTAATACACTTTCAACAGTTTTTCTATACACATTTGACATTTCCCAAATGCTTGATTAACATTTTTTCAAATACTTATTCAACATGTTTTTCGTAAATGCTTGATTAACATTTTTTATATACGTGATCAAAACTTTCATCATTTCTTCAATACATGATCACTAATTTTTCTATATGCATTCAACAGTACATTCTAGAATAATTCTTTCACATTTTATAGAGAATATTTTAAAGTATAAACAAAAGTAAAAAAATAAAGTAAAAATGAAAACTGAAAACTGAAAAAAAGAGGGTGTGGCCTATCGCGCGCGTGGGCAACTTTGTGAGATGCTATATTTGCCTCCCTCTTAATAACATGATAAATATCAAAACCACTACAGCCTTCTACCAGCTCTTGTATTTCATTGATAATCGGCAACATGCTAGCTCTATTGTGTTTCCTGGATCTCCGAAAGACACAAGCTCATGAGAATCAGTCTCCCTTGTTCCTTGCTAAATATTGAGAATCTTCATCATCTTAGCTCCATCTCTACAAGCTAAACTTCTGCTGTTAAAACATTAAGGATTGAATCATACCATTTACTGCTCGCCGCTACTACAGTGCCATCTCTTAGAGTATAAAGTCTATTCGTATTGTAATCTATCTCTGTTAGTCTAGTCTTGGAGCCCAAGCTTTGTAATCTATATAAACAACCCTTGAGGCCCCAATCAATACAACAATTACTTCTCCAATATCTCAATCTATCATGATATCTGACGCCTAGGTTTTCCGCACCTGGTATGGCTCCGCCACCCGCGCCGCCGCCCCGGCCGATTCGGCCCCTCTTCTCCATGGCCGAGTTCCGCGCCGCCGGCGCCCCATCCCCTACCTCTTCCTCTACAACTACCCAAACACCTCCCCCCCAAACCCGTCATCCACCGCTCCCGCGCCACCAGCTCCGTCGTCATGGCCTCCTCAGCATGATCCTTGGACTGCCTCGTCCAGGCTTGGTCGATGCCTTGGTCGGCCTCCTCGCCATATGGTGCCCCTCCTACGTACACGGGCACGTGGAGCCCCGGTCTTTGTCCAGCCACCGGCTCTCCGGGACTCCTTGGACCCAGGCCGTCGGCGCACGTCTACACCGCCACTCCCACTCCGCCTACCAAGACGCCAGACCGCCACGCCTCCAACACCATGCCGGTCTTCTACGGCAACATGCAGGCCCCAATCGCATACTACCCATCCGCTATCCCCTATGTCAACATGCAAGCTCCTGGCCCCTCTGCTCCTGCCCAACAGCCGGCTTGGGACCAAGCCGCCTTCATCAACACCATGAACAATTTTGTCTTCAATGACGCATGTACGGATTGGATTTTCGATTCTGGTGCATCAATGCATATGTCTTCAAATATGAATTTACTGTCAGCTTGTTTTCTTTCTGCTTTTTCCACTATCACCATTGGCGATGGCTCCACCATCCCTGTTTCATGCACCGGTCACTCTTACATCCCTTCCTCTCATGCCAAATTTCTTCTCTGCAATATTCTTGTGGTTCCTTCCATCATCAAAAATCTTATTTCTGTTAGACAATTTTGCATTGACAACAAAATTATCCTGGCCTTTGACCCTTTTGGTTTGTCTGTGAAGAATCTGACAACGGGGGCGGTCCTCGCCGGTACAATAGCACGGGCGATCTTTATCCTCTTCATGGCGCCCACATCCACCCCTCGTGCCATGCTCGCATCCGTTGATCTATGGCATCGTCAGCCTCGGTCATCCCAGCAAAAACACTTTGACGTCTTTACTCCAAGAATTTTGTATCCCTAGTTCTAGCAGTCCCCATAATCCCTCTCTCTCGTAATGCATGTCAATGCGGCAAACATGTTAGATTACCTTTTGGAACCTCTACTACCATTAGTACTTTTCCTTTTGAGTTACTTCACTGTGATTTATGGACCTCCCCAGTCCCTAGTGTTTCTGGTTATAAATATTATCTTGTGATCTTGGATGATTATTTTCACTATACTTGGACCTTTCCTCTCCGCGCTAAATCTGAAGTACCTGCAATCTTTCTCAACTTTTGACAATATGTAATCACACACTTTGGCTTGCCAATTCGATTTATTCAATGTGTTAACGGTCGTGAATTTGATAACACCCAAAACCGCACCTTCTTTCTCTCCCAAGGCATTCTTCTTCGCTTTTCATGCCCTTATACATCTTCTCAAAATGGTAAAGCTGAACGCTGTCTTCTCTCTATTAATGATGTTCTTCGCACATTGCTTTTACAAGCCTCTCTTCCTTCCCGTTTTTGGGTTGAAGCCCTTCGCACCGCCACACTCCTTCTTAATATTCGACCAACTAAAACTTGCCCTCTTTATTCGCCTTTCCGAGCTCTTTTCTCTCCCACCACGACTATTCTTTTCTGCGTGTTTTGGCTGTCTATGCTTTCCCAACATCGCCTCTACCGCCTCCAACAAACTAGAACCACGCTCACTACCTTGCATTCACCTTGGTCTTTCTGATGATCACAAAGGATATCGTTGTTGAACCATCTTCTGGTCGTATCATTCTCTCTCGTCATGTCACATTCGATGAAAATACTTTTCCTTTTTCTGTCACTACAACCACAACACCAATTCCACCACAATCCGCCACCACCAAAACCCCTTCCTTAGTTCGGCTTCGGTCATCTCTGCTGCCATGGAATCTTGTTCCGTCTCTCAGCCGGAATCGCCCAACGTTAGCCACCCTCCTGCCCCATCCCCCACCTCTCCCGCAACTGCATCCTCTATCCCAGCCGTCTTTCCCTCACCACATCCTACCACGGCAACCCCCTCGACACCCACCACCTCTGATTCTACTTCCTCACCGTCCTCTTCAACCGAAAACCCACTGCCACCCAATGCCGTTCTTATACCACCGCTCACCAATGATCATGTCATGTGCACCCGTGGAAAACGAGGATTTCTTCTCCCCACCAAACGCGTCTCAATCTTACCGCCACCCCAACCATCTCTCCTATTCCAACCAGTTATAAGCAAGCTCTTCTTGACCCTCTCTGGCTTTCTGCTATGCGCGATGAATTTGAAGCTCTTCAGCAAAATAATACATGGACTCTTGTTCTCAAACCTCCTGGTATTAACATTGTTTCTGGCAAATGGGTTTTTCGTCATAAATTTCATTCCGATGGCACTCTCGCTCGTTACAAAGCTTGTTGGGTGTGTCGTGGTTTCTCCCAGCAGCCTGGTATTGACTTTGATGAGACTTTTTCTCCTGTTGTTAAACCAAGCACTATTCGTGTTGTTCTTAGTCTTGATGTTTCCTCTTCTTGGCCTATTCATCAACTTGATGTTAAAATGCTTTTCTTCATGGCACTCTCAATGAAACTGTTTATTGTCAAGAACCCTCTGGTTTTGAGAATCCCTCATCTCCAAATTTTGTTTGTCTCCTCAACAAATCTCTTTATGGCCTTAAACAAGCTCCTCGTGCATGGTTTCAATGCTTTGCTACTTTTATTCAAACCATAGGCTTTATTCCCTCCAAATCCGATTCTTCTTTCTTTGTTTATCAGTCTTGTACTCACACTGCCTACCTCTTGCTTTATGTTGATGATATCATTCTCACGGCTAGTTCTGATTCTTTTCTTCAACATACCATCTCTTCTCTCAATCGGAGTTTTCCATGACTGATCTTGGTCCTCTTCATCATTTTCTAGGTATTCATGTTTCTACTTTAAAATCTTCCCTCTTTCTTTCTCAACGGTCATACATTTTGGACTTGCTTTCTCGTTCTGGTATGTCTGATTGTCAACCCTCTCGTACTCAGCCGACGTTGGTGCTAAACTGTCAGCTGATGGTGATCCTCTTTCTGATCCTACTTTATATCGTAGCATCATCGGCGCTCTTCAATATGCCACTCTTACTCGTCACGAAATCTCCTATTCAGTTCAGCAAGCCTGTCTCTTTATGCATGATCCTCGTGCTCCTCATCTGGCTCATGTCAGACGCATTCTCCGCTATTTAAAAGGCACTCTTGATCACGATCTCCTTATTAATTCTTCTTCACCTACAAGCTTGACAGTTTATTCTGATGCAGATTGGGCAGGTTGTCCAGATACTCGACGATCTACATCCGGATTTTGCGTTTAGTTGGGTGATAATCTTGTTTCTTGGTGTTCTAAAAGGCAGGTAACAGTTTCCAGGTCTTCTGCTGAGGCTGAGTATAGGGCGGTTGCTCACGCTGTGGCCGAGGCGGTGTGGCTACGGCAGCTTCTCGTTGAACTTCATCGTCCGCTCCCACGTGCTACCATTGTTTACTGTGATAACATCTCTGCAGTATACATGGCTTCCAATCCAGTTCAACATCGTCGCACAAAGCACATTGAGATTGACATTCACTTTATTCGTGAAAAGGTGGCTCTTGGCGAGGTTCGCGTTCTTCATGTTCCTACAAGTGCCCAATTTGCTGACATTTTTACCAAAGGACTCCCGACTGCATCGTTCACCGACATACGCTCCAGTCTCAACATTGTTTCACCTGACGTTGAGACTGCGGGGGATCTTAGAGTATAAAGTCTATTCGTATTGTAATCTATCTCTATTAGTCTAGTCTTGGAGCCCAAGCTTTGTAATCTATATAAACAACCCTTGAGGCCCCAATCAATACAACAATTACTTCTCCAATATCTCAATCTATCACCATCAACATCTCAGACTATTACCCTTGAAGCTCCTTTTTCATCTTCTGCATTATTGAAGGTTGCATCTACGTTAATTTTATAGTAGCCCTCTTGTGGACGTTTCCAGTATGTATTGGTCTTAGTTTTGGTTCCTTCTCCTTGTGGTTTTGCATTCATCATCAGATCTGATGTCGTGTCATGCGCCCACCTGCAATCTTTAGTTAGTTTAGTAGAGGAATCTCCGTGAATTCTATTATTCGTGATGTCTACACTGGTCACATGCCACACAAAATATATCTTGCCGTTTCCGTTGCACATATATCATTATCTAGAATGTCTTGGGCCCAAGTTAGGTGATTTAGTTTGGGAAGCTTAATGCCATAAAGTTTTTTTTAAAAATTCCAGAAAACTAGGGCATAAGAACATTCTGTTAGAGCATGGAAGATAGTATCTTCATTTGCACCACATTCAACACAGTTACTTAGTTTTTCGATGTGTCTTTTTTTCAATATAGCCTTTACAGGCATGAACCCTATAATAACACGCCACCAGAAAGTTTTTACCTTGGGGGGAATTGGCAAGCTCAATTTTTTTTCCTTAACTTATTCCCTTCAGTAGTTGAGCTTTGTGCAACTCCACATATTCCTCATGGAGACTCAGACTTCTGATTGGCTTCATGTGGCGCATGGCATCGCTTCCTCTACCTCATCAGGCGTCGACCATGGTGTCCCGGACCTCCGGTGACTAATGATGGTGAGTTCGTGTGCAGCACTCCCTCTCCCACGTCGCCATTGCTCTTTCTTTGGCATGTGATTGTGTTACTTGGGTACCGATTGGAAGAAAGGGTATGAAAAAAAAAATTTGTTTAAAAATATCAATTCAGAGCCTTATAAGTTAATTTCTTGTTTCACCATTTCATCTCAGCATGTTCCTAGTCCATTCTCGTCACTTTGACTGCTCTGGTTCTGTTAACCAACCTCTTTTGACAGGTTTGGGGTTTATAGACAGTGTATATTTGCATGCAGTTTTACTGATAAAAATGCAACCAGGGCTAGTTATATCTCGTCTGAACTTACAATTCATTTTCGAGGTCTTGATGTATAGCTGTAGAGAACTTGTTTCCCTAGCTACCATGGAAATCTTATTACTGATGAAAATGCATCCAGGCCTCCAGGGTTAGTTATATCTGTTCTGAACTTACAATTCCTTTTCATGCCATAGTTGCTGCTACACAAATATCTCCCGGAGGTCAATGACCACACGTCGGAATTCTAGTTTTCCACATAATCCTTTATTCTAGCTTGCCCATGACTGGGTCAGGCGGTCAGCACGTTACTTCCATCAGTGCTATTCCTTGGTCGCATCCGACCACAATCCTACAAAAAGAAACAGTATACTCATCATTACAAAAAATTTGTGTTGGCAAAAAGAAACAGAAATGGCAATGCACGTGTTTCTCAAGTAAAACATACTATTGGTGGACATACTGTATAAGAGGACACCCGCAGAACAGGTGTCCTCATGACTCATGCATGAAGTGATTTCATCGAACAAAAATGTAGGTTGTTGCATTGATAAAAATAAACCGAAGAGTTAGTACGGTGCTTATTAAAGGCCATATCATCTCTGGTTGTGTTTGTGCAAAATTGCCAACTCATGGAGACACATACATTGGCGGCAAGTGCTCTAATTGATGTAAGAAGATAAAACATGATGTTTACCTTGTTGATCCATTTAGGTATCCAAGAGCATTAACAGCGCCAAGATTAAATCCAATGATGTTCTCGAGCCTACAATATTAGAAGGCTGGCAACCATCAACTTCCAGAGAAAGTGTTAAAAAACAAAGCTTTGAATCTACATACTGAAGGTTCAAACCATGGGGGCAAATGGGCACAACGCATTTCATTTTCTGTACGCATAGTGTTACATTTAATTCAAGTCCTACAGTTAATTCAATTCTCTTGGCATTACTTTCCTAATGTTCTAGAGATTGTTAAAAAGTTATATTTATTTTGTGCCCTTTCGACGACTTTCTAGGCTCAAAGTCAATTTGTAAGGACTATTTTTTGTGCTTTGGTATGGAGCCTGAGAGAGGACAATTATTTTCTATATTTATACTTGGCATGTGGAAACCTATTGACAGGAAACGGTAAAATAACAGTGATTGGGCTGGAAAAGAAAATATAGCATAAGTTTATCTAGCAAAAGTGTAATGCAACTTTGAATAATACAATTTTGCTGGAAAATGTTGAACATGTGTTTGGGCCGCAACATACGATCATTATAAGAGGAAGTTAACTTTGGTTGGCCCAGCGGGAGTACGGACAATTTCGAAAAGAACAAACAACCCTTGCTTTAGTTTAGTGATGCCACTTCTGCAATATTCTCTATCTATACCACACTGTCACTGGTCTTTGTTGTGAGGTCCCTGGAGTTTCACTCTGTCTGGCGAGCTACTACAGCACCGCACAGTTGGTCACTAATGGAGTTGATACAAAATTAACAATGGGCTTCCGTTTTAATAGTAAAATTAATGGGAAGCCAAAACTGATTGCTTGATAATGAACCAGGCTGCAATTTTGATGCAAGCTAGCAAATTAGCTCCAGCTAGTGCTACATAATCAAGGAAAATACATGCTTAAGCAAACCGGGAGGGGGGGGGGGGGGGGACGAGAACATCTGAATGTCTTGCTTTTTTTACTGTTGCTCACAACTTTGTGCTGTTGGTTTCTGGTACGGAGATTCGAGGGGAAACCCTCTTTCTCAAAAAATAAAAAAACCTTCTGATCTACAGTATATGATATAACCACTTGATGCATCCATGAAACCGTTTTTCCGAGAAATGGACTATCTCAGAAGTTAACCTATAGCATCTAAGGCGAATCCGCATTATCCTACTGTAGGACTGTACGGAAGTAGAAAAGGCACCTGTATGTACTGCTAGTAGAATTCCAGTTCCAGATTCGCACAGTCCCATCAAGCGAACCAGTAACTAGTACCCGAAGTTCTTTGTGCCAACATAGAGCACTTAAACCCTTTGCATGCTGTTGGAGCGTATCGACACAAGTGTCTTTCTCTAGGTCCCAGATCTTATCGAGAATAAGAAAGTGAAAAACACATTAGTATTCACCAACAGATATAATCATTGTTCTTTTAAAAAAGCAATGTGCAATACCTTTGCAGCACCATCTGAAGATCCTGAAATCAAAAACTGCTGAAAGTATCGTGGGAAGTAATGAACACAGAGTAGACCATGCGGATGCCCATCCCATGTGATGTTGCATGTCCCAGAGTGAATATTCCAGATCTGTAAGTTGCAAGCACAGGTCTCAAAATTTGTAAGAACTGTCCTCATTTTCTTTGTTCGCAAGGGGTATAGTCTAAGGCCCGAAGAACATAGCTTCCAATCATGAAGGGGAAATATTTATTTATTTGAGGGGTGGAAGAGAGGAAAATATAACCTTGACGGTGTGATCCAAGGAAGCACTCGAGAAGCTCTCACTGTTCCTCGGGTCAAACATTACTCGTGTGACTGTGTCATAGTGCCCCTCAAAAGTTCGGGTACACTGCCATTCATTAGTCCAGTCCCAAAGCTTAATCGTGTGGTCGTCAGATGCCGACAGCACAAACGAATGAGTTGGATTCACAGCCAGACACATGATGCGATGACCATCGTGAGCTTCAATCATGTCGACGACTTCTTCCATGGTATTATAATCGTACACATAGATATATCCATCACCACTACCAACCACAAACCATTCCTCTCGTCCAATAAATTTTGCCGAATGTACTGCAATGGGAAGGATAATGTATCAGAATGGTTGTTCTCAAAGGTGATCACTGCTACTGTCTTGAAATCTCAAAATTGTATGACGAGACCAAGTTATTTGTAAGAAAGGTGAATAGTGTTAGGAAGCATGCCTGGTTCTCTAGTGACTTCAATGGAGCCCTCCTCTGCCTGCACAAGAAAATCATTGTTGGAGTGTTTGATCAGTTCCAAATGCTCAGCACAAGATGTAGCGCACTATACAATCATGGAAGGTGGCAACCTACCTGTATTTGGTAGTTCCAAATGGAAACATAACCCCTTTGGTTGCTCGTCAAGATCCTGTATTTAACAATGGGAAATCAAAACACAGAGAGGAGTTATTGATGGCCTCACAAATTCGCAAGCACTTACCACGGCTCCGTTGGATGGACATCTATGGACAACACCCCATGATAAGTTTGCCCATCTATGATCTAAGCCATACAAATGACCACCCAAAGTTAAAGGAATTTTTGGTAGAAGAGGACATTAAGTGAGAAAGAACATATCACCACCAGGGAAACCACAATAGTTATTTATACAACAATGTAATTACTGATAACCGTTTACACATTTAGCGTAGTCCCAAGTCTCGACCAAACTTACCTGATCAGGGATAGTTTCAGCTAGTGGTCCGCAAGCGACTGCAACTTTTGTCTCTTGCACCTCATCGCCATTGGCGTTAAGGAACATGGCCACAGAAGCTGGGTCAGCATTGTCAAGGTTCTCATGGTGTGCAGTTCTGCTTTGTAGCATCAGACATTCGTCGCTGTTCGACGGTGGCGGCTTCTTCTGTTCTCGAGTTATCAGGGTGAGAGTGTAGGTGCACTTTGGCGGCACAACACTGTAGAATGGTAGCTTTCTAAGGTACCTCCTCGGGAGTTCAGTTGAAAGCCTGAAGGCAATATGGTCATCTGTGCTATTTACTAGGTAAAGCGAGCTGGAGATCAACCTTTTTGGGTCCATAGGGAAGTCTATCCGCCGGGGTTGCAGGCTGAGAAGCCTACTGGAGCCTGTCTGCAAAAGGCTGTTGAGCGTGTGGACAATTTCTTCTATGGAAGGTCTGTGGCGCCGATCAATCGTTGTACAGTTTAGTCCAATTTTGATGCATGCTTCGACTTCATGCAGGTGCCAGGGGGGCGAGGATGAGTACAATGACGCGATATGCTCACTTGTCCAGGTTTTACGTACCTACATGCAGAATTGATATATATATATATATATATATATATATATATATATATATATATATATATATGAGCCTTCATCTTTATATATAAAAAAAGAGCCTTCATGACAATATAGGAAAACACATAAGCTTCTAAAACCTCAGTCTTCAAACCGCTAAATCACATATTTTTCTCTTACATTGTCAGTGAAGTTCCGTGCAGATGGTTGATCTTTCTCGCGAGGATTTTGCTCTCCGGTGGTGATCTCTATGATGAGTAGGCCTAAACTGTAAATGTCTGACATGGTGGAGATTTCACCTCTGTATAAATATTCCGGAGCCATGTATCCACTGTATCATCAATATTAAGAACATAATATATATACGTGTTACCGGAGAGGTTAAACTGCAGTATACTTTATATTAAAGGAAAACATATTATCGCAGTTTCTGACTGACTTACTATGATCCCACAACATTCTGAGTGCTAAGTCGTGTTGCTTCTGGACCGAAGATTCTCGAGAGAGTAAAGTCCGCTATTTTTGGCCTCATGTTATTATCCAACAATATGTTCTCAGGTTTGAGATCCATATGGACAACAGAAATGCTATGTAGAAAGAGCAAACCATTGCAGATGCCTTTAATTATTTTGAAGCGTGTCTCCCAGTCCATTTTCGTGTGTACATCTGAAACAGAGAAACATTGAATTATGTAAGCACTCTAAATTGGTTACATCCAATAGCAATTATTTCTTAGAATTCTAATAATGAAAGATATTGGTAAAAGGTGGGCACCTACAATATATTATACACTCGCTCTCACATTAGCCTCCTCCAAACCATATCTAGTACTTGGGACTGATATAGATGAAAAATATCTTTACGGACTCTGTTAGAACCAGTCTTAAACTTGAGATGTAGAATTCAATATCATACTCCCTCCGATCCAAAAAACAATGTCGTGGTTTTAGTTCATCTTTCAACTAAAACTATGCCATTTTTTTTGATCGAAGGGAGTATTTAGTTGCATGCCCCTAAAAAGTTGACCCAAAAGCTCGAGCTTCTGAAGAAAGTGGAGGATAAATAAACAATAATAACTACTCCCTCCGTTCGCAAATAATTTTCATAGCAATGGATAAAAATGGGTGTATCTAAAACTAAAATACATCTACATACATTCATTTATCCGACAAGTATTTTCGGACGGAGGGAGTACTTGGTGTCTCCTTTTGATAACTTACAGCATTTGCATGTTGGCCATTCTGTACCAGTGAACAAATAAAAAAGTACATATAACATGCCTACAAAACTCCAAACAATAGTGTAAACATTATTACAAGAACTAAAATAGAAACGCAAAATATATCACAGTTTATGACATACCAAAAAGATTCCTCTGAAGGGTTCCTTTAGGCATATGTTCGTAGCATAGTAAAGCTTCTGTAATGTCTGCAGAAATATATCTTTTATCAAACTGCACTAATTTCTTGGTTGTTTCATGGGAGAAGCCAACCAACTGGACTGTATTTTCATGTTTGATGAGGGCGGCAAGACTTGTTTTGTCAGTTGGAAGCGGCGAATTTTCTTGAACTTTCTTCACGTCAACCAATTCACCATCTTCCAGAATTCCCTGTTAAACATCATAGATAGGGTCTATATTGGCATCGTTCTTTTAGCATTCCTTAAAAAGATAGAAACTGTCAAGGCAAAGTCTCATACCTTATAAACTGTTCCGAATGGACTATCATAGAGTTTTCGCTCCTCAGCATAGTCATTCGTAATATTCTTTAGTAGCTGTAACGGCAGTTCCTTCATTTCTGCCTGACCATCTTCGCTTTTACCTTTGGCAACCATTTCTAAAGATCAAAGCAGGTAATAAAATGTCAGCGTCTTTCTTTCAAGATGTCAGTGTTCATTACTGATGCCAATACCTGTCCTATTTATTTTCTGGTTATTTTGGATTTTTCTAGAACAATGAACTTGTACTTACCATTATACGTACAATACTCTAATTAATTCACATATATAATTAAGTTACTACTCCCTCCAACCCAATAAGTGTCTCAACTTTATACTAAGTTTAGTACAAAGTTACAATAACATTGAGGTGCTTATTTTGAGGAGGAGGGAGTAGAAACTTTTCAAGCTTCTATCCACACCTACCCTGTGGCAATTAAATATATTATTTTTTGTTTACGGGAGCAGAGATTTAGGTCAGATATGCAACGTGGTATCTTATATCCTATTTACCTATGAGATTGATCCTCACTCCTTGTAATTATTTCAACATGCATGCGTTCACATCATTAAAGTTATTGTAGCCATTAGATCTACTAGCTTGATTAACTAGCATCCGTCCGGTCCACGCATAAGAATCTTCTATCATAGAACATGCATTAGTGCATTCTACGTGGGTTTTAAAATTACATTACATTTAATTGGTACATGCACTACAACCAACTACATGTTTTTTCTAGCCGTGCAACCATGTCACATTAGCAAGCCATGCACATAAGTTATATGTTTTTTCATTAGCATATTCATGTGACGCTGACACATTATTAGTTTGTGCATGCAAGTCACCCTTTAATTTTTTTTGCATTAGGTTTTGTGCTCTCCTAGACACTGTATGTGTTGGGTGCTTGGACCATACCTGTATAGTTGATCCTTCTTTCTTGGGAACGCCACTATTTTCCTCTATTGCTAAATAACTACAATCCACTATTTTTTTCCCTAGCCATACACCGATGCCACATCAGCAAGTCATGTATCTAAGTTACCAGTCACAGTTTTTGCATTAGTATATCCGTCTTGCACTGCCATGATACAACGTGGGTTCATGCATGTACTTCATTAGTTAATTTTTGTTTGCACTAAGTTGTGTGCTCTCATGGACACGGTATATGTGTTGGGAGAGCATACCTATATAGTTGATCCTTCCCAGTTATTTAGAGTTAGCACTCCTCTAATTGCAACCAAATTCTTTTATCTTGTATACATCATTTGTAATAAGCTTCATATTTGTGAATGTGTTTGAATTTTAAATTGAGACTGTTCTTACATTATATTTTATTTTGTTCCTGTTGTTTATGTGGCACCTAATTAGTCATATCTTGTAAAAAGATTACGCAGCAACGCGCGGGGTATCATCTAGTATCCCACATATGACCCACTATTTTTTAGAGGAATTAATATGTACCCGTGCGTTGCCAAGGGGCCATATTTTTTTAAGATAATAAGAAGACCATATGACAAATATTGATGCAAAAAATAGAGAAAATAGAATTATGTTTTTGTTATAAATCATATATTTTCTGCAATTTCTTAAACTGAAAAAATAGGTATGTGCCCATGATTAATCTGCTTTATTGGGTTAAAAAGATAACATATTAATTTTCATGTCTTTATTTACGGACTGCGAATTTGTTGCTATTTATTAGGTTACCAAGGATGTCTGTCCGGTACTAGATTTTATCATAAGAAATAATTTCTTTATGGACCATTAATTCATTGATTTACCATAGATTTATCTGGTTTGTTGTCTTAACAAATATTGGTTTGATGAAAACCAGAGGGGGTTAAAACCAAAAAAAATTGATTGAGGATGGGAGGATGTACGAAGAGATGGTGGGGAGAGAAAATTATTTAAGATGGAACCTTACTTTTTTTAAAGTAGTAGAGATACACACACCCTGCGCACACCTCCAGTGGGCCAGAGAGATTTTTTAACTTTTTCTTTAATTTATTTAATGAAATTTTTTGTTCTTGTTTTATCGGTTTCCTTTTTAGTTTCTGTTTCATTTTTGGTTTCCTTTTTTCCTTTTTTATTCTTTGTATTTCATTCAGGCACTTATGTAAACACCTTTTCCACATAATAAATACTCTGACAAACATTGTTTTTCTTTCTTTGGATGTGCCATACCTTTTTGCTCTTTCTTCGTATTTGATTCTGGAAAACGCATGAACTTATTTGACATGCATCAATATTTCTTCTAAAATACAGGGATATTTCTAAGTAATTTTTTTGGTAATGAATCTTTTTTTTAATTCAATAATATTCCAACTGATATTCGTTAGCGTGATCAAGTCAATTTACAAATCTAAATGGCTTTGTTATTTTCTAAATCGTTGTTCAACAATATCATGGACATTTTTTGTTATCTCTTCAAGTGGCGTATTCCTATTGCCTGCTAAGAGCGGGGAAGTAGGGATGCCAGTGGGGTGGGTTTGGATATGTAGAGTTCATCCAGATTCATGCCCATATCCACGATCACATCCATTGCTCGTAGGGAAAGTATCCTTGGGCCATGGATGTTTTGCATGCCCATACGCGTTGGATATCCAACTATCCATGGATGATTCATACTCAAAGGATAAAAACAACAATTGAACCAAGATTTACATGTCAACAACAAGAATAACAATAGAAGGTCACATGACATGATACACAATATAAATAGTCAATTTTGTACACATCGGTATCAATCAATACTTAATCAGTGGATACAAGATTAGGACATATGTCATGTGTCACTACAATGTGGGTGTTGCCTGTACATGGGTATATGTCATGTATTCATGCAGCAAGTTCTGGATCAATGGCCAACCCATGAGTTCATAGGCACTGACCTGAGAAAATCTGTGGAAATCATTTTTATCAGGGCCTGAAGGGGAGCGCCGACCGAGCAGCTTCATGTGTCGTCCCCACAGACGACCAGGGGTAAACCTAGCGTGCCGCCAACCCAGTCCCCCACCCTCCTCATCACCATCGTCGGTTTGTGGCATCGGGCAAATCCCTATTGGTCCTGGAGGGGGTGGGTCTTACTCTCTCCACAACTCAAGAGGTTGTGGCGAGGGGCATCTTCCTCATGCAACAGTGTTGCACATGCGAGAGGAGCGGTGAGATGGTCGGTGCCTTGTGGCGGAAAGGCTGGTGAGGGTGTTGCCTCCATAGAGGGCTTCATGATGGTTGGCACGTCTTTGGTGGCCGCTGGATCCCATATGGATCTGATGCGGGGCAGGCGGCACAGGTGAGCTCGATAGCTGGGGGTCTTGGGTGTGACTACTATCAGCCTAGGTCTTCCTGGCGGTCTTTTGAGAACTGGTGGTCGATGACTACCGAATGTGGGGCCACGGTGTGCACGTCGGTTCTTCGAGGACCTTCGAGCCGGCTCTTTGGTGTAAGGCGATGTGGGGCCGATGACTACCGGATGGATTTGGTGTAAGGCGATGGCGCGTAGTGCGGGGAGTTGGTAGAGGCCCTTCGAGCCGGCTCTTTGCTAGTGGACCATGACGAGGTGGTTGTCCTTTTGCGTGGGCGGTGGCCGGCTAGAGACATTACAATTCAGTGACAGCCTTGCTAGTAGTCCTTCAGGCGCCGACAGGGCGGCACGATTTCTCTGGTTTGGTGGCGGTGTGAACCAGGTCGCTTGTGTTCTCTTACGTGGGTTGGCTTCAACGAGCAACGCGGATCTGGTACATTATGATGGATAATGTCCGGCTATGTGCGGGTACATGGGGGCATCTTGGTCAGTTGTGGTAGCCTTCGCGGTGTGCTCTTCTTGATTGATGCATGTTAGTGGCATCATTTCGAATAGGGCTCTCTGTGCACTGCTCATCGGACGGATCAGATCCAACTGCCACAAGCATGGCAGCGTACTAGAGCTTGCCTAGTCCAAGATAAGACGTCTAGGGTAGATGCTTACTTCGAGGCAGTCATCGGTAGTCACTAGGTTGTGCCCCCCCTCCGTCGGTCCACCCGAACTGGCTGGGGACGCTTGCGTGGGTGCTTTCTACCATCGATGCACTGGCCTGACCCGATGGCTAATATCAGGCTAGGAGTGGAAGGAGGTTCCCCCCGCTCCTCCTACTTCGGTTGGGTGGCTGTGACGTGGATGATTTGTAGTGCCTAGGAGTATGGATGTCGGGGCAGGCGGCCCCAGATGGTGGTCTGCATGTTTGGCTCTTTGGCGGGCATTATGGTGGTGATGGTGGCTATGCCTATTGGTCGTCTAGGCGAAGACGGGTGTAGAGCTGTGTGGCATGGGCCCGCTGTCTGTCAAGGGCACTAGAGACGCCAAGATCCGGATCTAGTAGCTATTGCTCATCGCGGCTGTTCTGGGTGCCTTGTGGTGACACGGGTGAGCTACTGAATGAAAGATCCACACTTTGGTTCCGACAGCTCTGAAACCCGTGGGTGCTGCTCTCCTCTTGAGAACGTTGTTATGGTTATCCTCAACGTGTCAGGGCTCCACTTGAATACCTTTGTCCATCTTAGACTTGACAATGGCGATGTGTAGCATCGTTTCCCCTCCCGAGGGTGTTGTTAGGGGAAATTGGGTGCCCTAGGGCTCAACAAGGCATGGTATTCAGGCATACGTGTGCTATATTTTGACAACTTAGTCACGTGCATTTGCTGTGTAAGGGGGCTTCCTCTCAACCATATATCGTTCGGTCATGTATTTTGATTTGTACATTATATATAGCAGGGTGAGAGCATGTTTGAGAAAAATCCATGGATACCAAATGTTCTCCAAGCCTTTGGCCAACGTGCTAGATGTCCATGAATACGGGGTTCCATGGATAATATTGCATCCCTACAGGAAATATGAGATATCTATACAACGCCTTCTAATCTCAGCAAGATGTATTAATATCTAAGTGTGCAATGACACGGAAGGTGCGCCAAGAGCATCTACAACTTAATTGGACAAATCCGACCCCCTAAACTTTTGTGAAAGCACCAGACTCTGTCCGCAGATAGCGACCGGTCATCCTACATTTGTCAGCCTCCGCGGCCGTATACCTCATAAGCAAATCCTCAAATCCATAATCGCATCCCATGTTAAAATTAGCACACGAAGTTCATCTAGATCACACACATAGCATATAGAATATCATCTTACATGCCATCGGACTACGAAAATTTGGAATGTTAAACTAAAGTAGAGCTTTAGCTATGGAGAAACTTCACCCACGCTTGCCCTTGCACTTGCCCTTATCCTTCTTGTCGCCATAGTGTCCCGAAGACACATTGCAGGTCGAGGCGGATCTGCTCACTGCCAGAGCTATATGTGTCAGATGAGACACTATCCTCCTCCTTCTCTAACTCCTCCGCCTCGTCCTCGGACAGAGAGGGCATGCACTGCCCACCTTTGGTCCAGTGCACGGGCACGCGTCTCCCGGGCCTGCCGCTTCGCCCAAACAGGGGCATGGGGGGTTTTTCACATCCTTGTTCGACGCGGCGAGGTGCGACTTGGCCTCGGCGGCATCACGCATTTGCACATGCATGATGGGCACACCGTTCCTTGGCCCCGTACGTGTCGTAGCAGTTGAGGCATCCAGCACATCCCAGGTTGTAAGCATTGGCGTCGTTGATCTCGGACTCAGAGTCGAATGTTGTAGGCACGATGCCCTACCACAGAGGATAAGCGGCCAGTCGGAAAATGTCTGGGGCAGCGCACTTGTACCTCTAGCCGTCTATGAGATACACAATGTATTCCTGCTGGATCGAATCAAACACCGACGCGACGATGGATTCCTCCCATGGCTGGCAGAGAGCCTGCTGGATGGCTAAATCCTCATCATTAACACATGGGACAAGGTCCTTGTCGACGAATCTGGAGTTGCCAGACTTGGATTCGCTAGCCGTCGGTCTTGGATTCGCTGGCCGCCATGCAGGAGAAGGTTGGAGATCGGGAGAATGGAGCTGGGAGGAGGGGGAGCGGAGCGGACAAGAAGTGGACTGGAGTGGCAAGTGGTTGGTCATAACGATTTCACAACTCAAATTGAGCTAAACACTCACGAATGTTCCTACTAAGAGGGGATAGTCCTTTCAAAATACGAGTATATGACAATTCACTTATAGAAATACCAGAGATGTTTGAGGCGAATAGCTTTACCCTCGCAAAAATAAATAAATAGGCCAATAGCTTTGTGGCGGAAATATTGCATTTAGGCCTGAACATGCGACATGTCTTAATTATAGCACCTTTAATTATGCTTCATTCAGTTACTCTACTTTTCTCTTAGTACATTTGACCTATGTATATATGAAATCATCATGATTATTCAATAACACATGCACAAATGTGCACCATCTAAGCACACAACAAGGAAAATTTATTTGGATTAGTAGAGCAGAGTTATTATTGGGATGCAACATCGTGTGCGTCCTTTTACGGTCAAAGTTAAGCGACTCTATAATATTTTTGAATGTATGTACACTGGTGGAAAAACAGGCTTCCGTCCAGCCCCATAAGTCGCGAAGCTGTAGGAACCGCGACTAATGGGACCTTTAGTCGCGGTTCTGGAGGTGACCATGACCAAAGGCCTGGGCCCAGGCGCTCGGTGGCCAGCTGGTGCACGTGAGGGGCTTTAGTCGCGGTTGGCCAGGACAACCGCGACTAAAAGGCCTTCGGCACCTTTAGTCACAGTTTGCCAGGCCAACCGCAACTAAAGCCCTCCCTATATATACCCATCCAGCAGCCAACACTTAGCCATTTGGAGCCATTCTCTTCACAAGTGGGTGTAGGTTTGCTTTTGGTTCCTCTTATGCACATAAGGTGTTTGATGAAATGCCCCAAGAGCATGAAACAAACATGACATGAAGTGTTGGAGCCACACTCCTCGATCGCGGTTAGCAACTTGATGAACCTTTGATGTGTCATTGATAAAATATGCATGTGTGTAGTTCATTGTTTAATTTATATTGTTTGTAGCTAGTTAGTTTAACAAATGCATGATGGTTAATTATATATTTTATATTATAATAATGCAGATGAATCGGCAATGGATGTACGGTAACCGACTCTCCGGCGAGTTCACTACGGGTTTGAAAGATTTCCTCGTAGTGGCTAATGCGAACAAGCGGGGGTTTTGTTATCTGTCCATGTGTTATCTGTAAGAATCGGAAGGGTTACTCTTCCTCAAGAGATGTTCACATGCATCTGCTTCGCACGGTTTCATGCCAAGCTATAATTGTTGGACCAAGCATGGAGAAAGAGGGGTTATAATGGAAGAAGATGAAGAAGGATGATTTCATCGATGAAAGCTATCTTGCTCATTTCGGTGATACTTTCATGGAGGATGCTGAAGCTGAAGGGGAAGGTGAAGAAGAGGCACGTGATGATCCCGTTGATGATCTTGGTCGGACCATTGCTGATGCACGGAGACGCTGCGAAACTGAAAAGGAGAGGGAGAATTTGGATCGCATGTTAGAGGATCACAGAAAGGCGTTGTACCCCGGATGCGATGATGGTCTGAAAAAGCTGGGCTGCTGCTGGATTTGCTGAAATGGAAGGCAGAGGCAGGTGTAGCTGACTCGGCATTTGAAAACTTGCTGAAAATGTTGAAGAATATGTTTCAAAGGATAACGAGTTGCCCGCCAAGATCGCACGAAGCAAAGAAGGTTGTCTGCCCTCTAGGTTTAGAGGTTACGAAGATACATGCATGCATCAACGATCGCATCCTCTACCGCGGTGAATACGAGAATTTGAATGAATGCCCGGTATGCACTGCATTGCGTTATAAGATCGAGGCGATGACCACGGTGACGATGTTGAGGGCCAGAAACCGGAAGAGGGTTCCGCCAAGGTGATGTGGTATGCTCCTATAATACCACGGTTGAAACGTCTGCTCAGAACAAAGAGCATGCCAAGTTGTTGCGATGGCACAAAGAGGACCGTAAGTCGGACGGGGAGTTGAGACACACCGCAGATGGAACGCAATGGAGAAAGATCGACAGATGGTTCAAAGATTTTGCAGCTGACGCAAGGAACATAAGATTTGCTCTAAGTACGGATGGCATGAATCCTTTTGGCGGCGTAGCTCCAGCCATAGCACCTGGCCCGTGACTCTATGCATCTACAACCTTCCTCCTTGGTTGTGCATGAAGCGGAAGTTCATTATGATGCCGGTGCTCATCCAAGGTCCGAAGCAACCCGGCAACGACATCGATGTGTACCTAAGGCCATTAGTTGATGAACTTTTACAGCTGTGGGGTGGTGTCCGTGTGTGGGATGAGCACAAACAAGAGGAATTTGACCCACGAAGCGTTGCTTTTTCGTAACCATCAACGATTGGCCTGCTCTTAGTAACCTTCGGGACTGTCAAATAAGGGATACAATGCATGCACGCACTGCTTACATGAGACTGAAAGTGTACATTTGCCAAATTGTAAGAAGAACGTGTACCTTGGGCATCGTCGATTTCTTCCGAAAATTCATCCGAAGAAAGAAAGGCAAGCATTACAACGGCAAGGCAGATCACCGGCCGAAGCTCGCGGAACGACCGGTGCTGAGGTATTTGATATGGTCAAGGATTTGAAAGTCATCTTTGGAAAGGGTCCTGGCGGACAATCAGTTCGAAGGGAGCTGACGGGCACGCAGCCATGTGGAAGAAGAAATCTATATTCGGGAGCTAGAATATTGGAAAGTCCTAGATGTCCGCTCTTGCAATCGGCGTGATGCACGTTACGAAGAATATTTGCGTGAACCTCCTAAGCTTCTTGGGCGTGTATGGGAAGACAAATGATACAAAGGAAGCACGGCAGGACCAGCAACGTTTGAAAGACCACGATGACCGGCATCCGGAATGGTTTCAAGGTCGTGCCAGCTACGCTCGACCAAAGAAGAGAAGGTTATCTTTTTGAATGCCTGAGCAGTATGAAGGTCCCGTCTGGATTCTCGTCAATATAAAGGGAATAATAAACATGGCGGAGAAAAAGTTCCAAAACCTGAAGTCTCACGACTGCCACGTGATTATGACGCAATTGCTTCCGATTGCTTTGAGGGGCTCCTGCCGGAAAATGTTCGAGTAGCCATTGTGAAGCTATGTGCATTCCTCAATGCAATCTCTCGAAGGTAATCAATCCAGAAGTTCTACCACGGTTACGTAACGATGTGATCCAATGTCTTGTCGATTTCGAGTTGGTGTTCCCGCCATCCTTCTTCAATATTATGACGCACCTCCTGGTTCACCTAGTTGAAGAGATTTTCGTTCTCGGTCCTGTATTTCTACACAATATGTTCCCCTTCGAGAGGTTCATGGGAGTATTAAAGAAATATGTTCAGAATCGTGCTAGGCGAGAAGGAAGCATCGCCAAGGGCTATGGAAATGAGGAGGTAATTGAGTTTTGTGTTGACTTTGTTCCTGACCTTAAGCCGATTGGTCTTCCTCGATCGCGGCACGAGGGAGACTAAGTGGAAAAGGCACGATCGGAAGGAAATCAACGATATGTATGGACGGCCATTCTCTGATCAAGCACACCACAATGTCTTGACCAATTCCAGCTTGGTGGCTCCGTACTTTGAGAAACACAAGAATATTTTACGTTCGACAACCCGGGAAGCCTGAATCCTGGATTAGGAAGGCCCACATGGAGACTTTCGGCAGTTGGTTGAGAAAACATTTAATGAATGACAATGATGTTGTAGATCAGCTGTACATGTTGGCCAAGACACCATCTTCGACTATAACGACTTTCCAAGGGTACGAGATAAATGGGAATACATTTTACACGATCGCCCAAGATAAAAAGAGCACCAACCAAAACAGTGGTGTCCGCTTTGATGCAGCTTCCGAGAATGGGCAAGAGGTCACATATTATGGTTACATAGAGGAGATATGGGAACTTGACTATGGACCCTCCTTTAAGGTCCCTTTGTTCCGGTGCAAATGGTTCAAGCTAACAGGAGGTGGGGTAAAGGTGGACCAGCAATACGGAATGACAATGGTGGATTTCAACAATCTTGGTTACCTTGACGAACCATTCGTCCTAGCGAAAGATGTCGCTCAGGTTTTCTATGTGAAGGACATGAGTAGCAAACCGAGGAAACGAAAAGATAAGAAAACGATCAGTACATCATGCGATGATCCAAAGCGCCACATTGTTCTTTCAGGGAAAAGAAACATCGTGGGAGTGGAGGACAAGACAGACATGTCAGAAGATTATAATATGTTTGCTGAAATTCCGCCCTTCAAAGTGAACACCGACCCAAGCATTAAGTTAAATGATGAGGATGCTCCATGGATACGGCACAATCGTAAGCAAGCAGGGACACAAGGGAAGAAATGATGTGTAATAATTTATTGTACCAAACTTTGTTGAATGGATCATGTGAATTATATTACCCGTGATGTGTTTGGTGTCCATTTTCGAATGATTCGAGATACCACTGATGATACATGAAATTTTGGAGTGATTTAGTCATACTCCTGCCTAGGCGTATAATATGCATACTCGTAGTCTTCATAGCCGCCGTCGTCGTTGTCTTGTGGTAGTCGCCGCTTCTAAGTTGCCGCCGCCGTAAATGCCGCTGCTGTCGTCGCTCTTGTCGTCAGCTGTCGTCGGGCGGCGCTTGGCTCGAATCGAGGGTAGCGCAGGCGGGGATATCGCCGGCCGTGATGTAGTCCATGACGCTCTGCAGAGTCCGCCATACCACCATAGCCGACGGCCGGCCTCGTGGAAGTTCCCGTGAGGCGCACCGTCCTCCTCATACTGGCGAGCGCCCTCTCACGCCGATTGATGAAGAAGGCGTCCCAAGTATGCTGGTTATCGGGATGCCAGCGGGATTCATCCGCTGCTCCGGCGTGAGGTCGAGGTAGTAGTGGTTCGTGATGGCCGCCCTGCAGTACCACGAGGGACGGAGGGACGACACGCCGCTTGGCGCCAAACTCCGGCCCGGTGGGGGCCTTGATAGCCCGGTGGACAAGGGTAGTTCGAGGCGCAAAGCTCCTCCACCTGCTGGTAGGTTAGAGTGGGTGCGGTGGAAGCCATGAGAGAGTGATGAGAGATTGTAGAGATGTGATAATGCTGGCCAAGCCGGGCTACATATATGTAGTGAGAAATTATGCGGGAAAAATGGGAGCGGGAAGACAGGAGGCGGGAAGAAAGTGGCGGGAAGAAAGAGGCAGGAAGACAGGGAAGAAATGGCGGGAAGAAGAGGAATCCAGAGCTGGTCATCTAACCTTTAGTCCCGGCTGGTTGGTGCAACCGGGACTAAAGGTTAGACAGGACGCGTGGGTAGCGCACGACGCCCTGTCGGAGGAACAAGACAATGGAGGGAAGACATAGGCGGGAAAGAACTGGCGGGAAGACTGGCCGGGAAGAACTTGTGGGAAGACAGAGGCGGCCGGGAAGAACTTCTCTGAATTTTTTGATATATTATTTGTATTTTTAGAATTTTGAAATGAATTAGTTCTATTTTTCTGAATTTTTGATATATTATTTGTATTTTTAACATATTGAATTGAATTAGTTTTATTTTTGATATATTATTTGTATTTGCCTCGTAGGGTTTGGAGACGGTTCAGAGATACAAAGGACGTAGAACTTTATATGCATTAAATTATGTATGGAAACTTGTTCAAAATTGTATATGGTCATCCGATGATATTGAATATATATTGTATATTCCTCTTGAATTCTTTTGGTTCTAATTTCAAATTTGTTTGAAATTGTACATTCATATGCATGTATGTAGTACCGTAGAATATGTGAAACTCATTCAAAATTAAAATAAAGCACAAAAGAAATAATACAATACAAATTAAAAAGAAAACAATACAAATTAAACAGAAAACAGGTTTTGGGGGGCTAAAACCCTAAACCTCAGGCGGCCTTTAGTCGCGGTTGGCCAGACTAACATGACTAAAGGTGAAGCGCTGGAACGCAAAGACATAAAAACCCTTTAGTCGCGGTTGGGCAGGCAACCCGCGACTAAAGGGTACCCTTTAGTCATCGCGGGTCTCGTCCGCCAACCGCGACTAAAGGGGGGCTATAAATAGGCTCCGATTCTCGTCTTCTCCGATTCCGCCTGTTGTCTCTGCGCGCCCTCGGCGCGCCCGCCGTCGCCCTCGCCCTCGGCCGCGCCCGCCGCTGCTCATCCGGCCCGCCCGTCCGTCCCCCGCCCGTGCTGCTCATCCAGCCGCCGCCCGTCCAAACCCGGCCGCGCTGCTCATCCGGGCCGCCCGCCCGTCTCCCGCTGCTCATCCAGGCCGCCGCCCGTCCGTCCCGGCGGGACGACGTGTAAGCGCAGTGTGGGAGCCCGCTGCCAGCCACGCCCGCGAGACGGAGCGCCTCTCGCCAAGGAGTCCCTCCTCGCCGTGAGCTTCTCCCACCTCGTCCCTGTTCCCCTTCCTTGCAGTGACGAATGGATAGTTGGCTACAGCCGCAAAAAAATTGAAAACACAAACAATTTTCTGAAACTCCGGAACAAAATTTGAAAACACGAACAAATTTGTGAAAATCGAACATTTTTTGAAAATATGAACATTTTTGAAAAATAGAACATTTTTTAAAAGGAGAACATTTTTTAAAAAGAAAAAGAAAAAGAACAATAAACAAAAAAAGAAAAGAAAAACGAAACAGAAAAAGAAAGGAAAAGAAATGAAAATAAAAAAAGGGTTGGGAACCCTCGGAAGGTTCCTAAAACCGGACGTGAAGGATTTACGTGATGGGCCGACCCAAATCGTTCGCTCTGGTCGCTCGTAGGTGTGTTAGCAGCAGTACAGCCGCGGAGGCTGCAACTGCAGCCCGGCTAAGACCCAGGCTCGGCCATATCCAGCCCTGTGTGACGCTCTTTGCATCAAAAAGTCGACGCGTCTCACAGGACGTAGCTCACCTGGGCCGGCCCATTTTGGGTTCGCGACATGACAAATTGGAATTTCCTCCCTCTCCGTGACGCCGTCGTCTGCCGCCCCGTCTCGCGCTCTACCGCGACACCCTCTCCCACCCCTTCCTCGCCTCCTTTTGCCACCGCCCTTTCGCCACCGCCACCGCCCCCGCCCCCTTCTTCACTTAATTAATTTGTTTTACTACATGTTTTCAGGACTGACATAATGGCGGACGATAGAGCTGACCCGATTATGGACAACTATGATCCGGACGGTGAAGCACATATGTTCGGCATCATAAACGGCGATATTCTATATGTGCCGACCGGAGAAGAAGAAGATGATATCTCTTCTTATCTGAACCTTGACGGTGAAGATGAAGGGCGCCGTCAGCAAGATGATGCCGAAGAAACGTCGATAAACGACGATCTTCAAATGGAAGTAGCAACCACCTCCGGCCCCGAGGGATATATATACCTTGAGCGTCTGGTGATACAAACTAACTGATTTGAATAAATATGTGTGTACTAACGCCGCGACTCTCTTTCTTATTTTAGCCCTCGGCGGATCGTCGAAACAATCGAGTACGTCGTCAAAGCGTGGGCGCAACCAAGACGATGAAACAAGGAGAAACATGCACCATCGAGGTTGTCGACAAGGTGCAACCGGCAGGCCGCTGGAGCCCCGCAAGAACGCCACCAAGTTTGTCAGCCAATGCGGAGCCATTGTTAGAGACAACGTCTCGATCACCGTCGAGAGTGGAATGAGCCAAAGAAGGCACGAATTGATGGTTTCACTTTTGTCGATAAGAGAACAAAAAAAGATTGCTTCAAGAAGCTTATGGAACATTTCGTTGTACCTCCGGAATACAACAAATTCGATGAGGAGGGTAACAAGATTGAGGAAAACAAGGAGAGGAGGAGGCTAGTCAAACAGTTCGCTCTTCATAAGATGGCCGACGCATTCCGGAAATTCAAGCAAAATCTAGCCCGTGACTTTGTCAAGCAGAACAAGACTCCGGATTTCAAAGGACAATATGAGAAACTGAAACATGATTGGCCAGAATTTGTGAAGCAAAAGAAATCAGAGCAGTTCATTCAAATATCGAAAAAAATAAGGAAAATGCGGCTAAGAAGGAGTACAATCATGTTATGGGGCCAGGAGGGTATCGCATTTGGGTGCCTAGGTTGGAGAAGATGGAGAACGAGCTGAGGGCGCGAGGAATCCGTCCAGGTGCGGAGGGATGGGACCCAAGGGCCAAAACCTGGTGGTACGGGCATGGGGAACGCTGAACCCGGAGACAGGGGAGTGTGTTTACCGGGCAAATTAATTAAACCCACCCAAGCCCTTATTGACGCAATGAAGGATGCTCAACAGGGAAGATCAAGTTCAACAGAGAGAACGACGCTACCGACAAAGCCCTCGGGAATCCTGAACACGGAGGGCGTGTATCGAGGCATGGGGCACATTCCGTGGAAAATAGGGTTCCCCGAGCGATGACCCGTCTGATTCTGAAGCCGTAAGAGAAAGATGGATCGGGAAGCAGATGTTGTGGCGCGGTTGGCATCGGAAATGGATGTGATGAAGAAAACCATGAGTGTACTAGTAGCCGAAGAGATGCAGCTCGGGTGCAGCATGAAGATCATCCAGCGGATCTCGGAAGCCAGCAGCGGAGAAGCAGCGTGGCTTCCACGGAGGCCCCACCGGATGGTGCAGATGCACCGACGATAGAAATTACTGAAACGGAGACTACGGTGGTCGAAATTACTGCACCGGAGCCTCTGGTGGTCGAAATTACTGCACCGGAGCCTCCTCGCTACCCCGTGGACGATATAAAGGAGATGAAAGAATGTCATCTGTATTATCCTATCGGGAACATGTCCATGAAGGTAGCCATCGGCAGTGCTTTACCATGTTTACAGAGCACTCCACCACAACAACCCCATTCAAGATGGCTATGCTCGTGTCACGGTGGAGGACATAGTCCAAGGGTTTGAGGACCTGGAGATTGACATTGCTACACCTGAAGGGGAGAAAAGACTTGGAGATGTCAAGCGCCATTTCATTCTATGGCAAAAGAAGTTTATCAAGTTTCTAGGCGAGGCGCCAAGGACAACAAGTCCACCCCCTCACGGTGGTGGTGGTGGCGGTGGCGGTGGTGGTGGTGGTGGTGGTGGTGGTGGCGGTTCACCTACACCTCCGTCACGTCGATCGGCCGCCGCCCCCAGTCCACAACGTCCGTGGGTGATCGACGCCGCCCCAGGTCCTCGTCCGGCGGGTGATCGACGCCGCCCCAATCCACCTCCGGCAAAGAAGCAGAAGCAGTCCTGGATTATTAACCCGGACCCTTATGTACCTAAGACCACAAAGGTACCGGAGCCATCACTGAAGCCTCTCCCCACAAGGCCTTGGGAACGTAGTGCCGAGGAAGTCGACGCGGCCGCGGCTGCTGATTTGGAGAAATGGAAGGCGGACTGCAAGAAGAAAAGAGAGCCCGAGCCCAAGCCGATTATTTTCGATGAGCAAAAGAAGTGGGCTAAGTCATTTTTGAGCACACCGTCCCAAGCCGAAGAATCTGCCTAACGACTATGCACGTGAACTTGAGGCAGGCACTCATGTTCAAGGAGAACAAAGAGCGGGAGAAGGCCGAAAGTAAAAAAGCGGAAACAAGTTGCCCAGCTCGGGAACAAAGTAAACAATCGATTGCCCCGCTTATAGTGGAAGCCTTCCGTCCGGATGCCCCGAGATCATACAAGCTGCGGCAACACAGGATTGATCAGTAACGAAAGTGCCGAGAACAAGCGGCCAACTTAGGTATTACTCTTCGTGAACTGTTAGGCCTTGATGAGGCGCCCGATGAAGGAGGTAGTAATTACATATGTCAAGAATGGGCCTCTCGTCGAGCCTGCGCAGAAAAGGATCTACCTTCACAAATGAAAGGTCTGCTGAAATGGTACAAGGGTTACATAAAAAATAAAACGCCAAAGAATATATTTATGCGGAAGTTAGACATGAGCATCACTTCAAACATTACTATGTACAAATTGAACTGAGTGAATTGTTCCAGCTTTTCAATCTCGCCGAGCTCGACAAATCTATCATCAGTTACTACGTTACGTAAGTGATTTATTAATTTCTACCCCATCTCGTTCATATTGCCTGCACTATATATATGTCCTAACTATATTGTTGTGTCCGCTATTATACATGCAGAATGAAGATTAAGGAATGCAGAGTAAGGAACATCCATGATGTTGGGTTCATTGACCCACACATCGTTAATGGACATGTGTTGGAGTGTCACCCACGACGTGGAGGCAGACCTGTGGCAGTTTCTTACAAAGCAGGAACTCAAAAGTGATATTCTATTTCCTTACCATTTTGGGTGAGTGTTTCTGTCTTGAGCACATTCTCTTTTGTTTACTCCATGCATGGTATGTGGCCGGCTAATCGATGAGTTATGCATGACATACTGTGCATGTATCGTGTCCGCAGGTTCCACTGGATTCTGCTAGTAATTAAAGTTAACACCTCAGAATGTCTCGTCCACGACTCTATGAATATGGATCCAAAGCTTTGGGGCGGCATGAGAAGAATGCTGCAGAAGTAATTATTTTCATTCATTTGCGCTCTATATCGATCGGCCTATTTCGTTCATTTCCTAATATCAAGTAACTAATAACTCTCTTGTTCATTTAATTTTCTTTGCCTCGTAGGGTTTGGAGACGGTTCGTAGATACAAAGGTCGGTGAATTCAAAAAGAGCTAGAATTCAAAAGGTCAAAGGCTAAGAATGCTGGGGATATTCAGCCACCGGAGACCAATCTATGTGGATACTATGTTCAGTGAGATGATCCGGAGATACACCTCTGAGCCGGGTTCCGAGTGATACCAATGCTCGGAGGAATAACCTCCGGTGGATGCTTAGTCCGTAAGCTCGCTTCCGACCACTTCAAGAGGAACTAGCTGGATGGTTCAGCAGGGAAGTCCTCCATCCTAAAGGAGAACACTATTACGAGGACGTAGAACTTTATATGCATTAAATCATGTATGGAAACTTGTTCAAAATTGTATATGGTCATCCGATGATATTGAATATATATTGTATATTCCTCTTGAATTCTTTTAGGTTCTAATTTCAAATTTTTTTGAAATTGTACATTCATATGCATGTATGTAGTACCGTAGAATATATGAAACTCCTTCAAAATTAAAATAAAGCACAAAAGAAATAAAACAATACAAATTAAACAGAAAACAGGTTTAGGGGGGGCTAAAACCCTAAACCTGTGGCGGCCTTTAGTCGCGGTTGGCCAGAAGAACCGCGACTAAAGGTCCTCCGCCCCGACGACACTTTGGTGCCCACGTGGACGGGCCGTTAGTCGCGGTTCTTAAGCAGCCGCGACTAAAGGTGGGGGGCTTTAGTCGCGCTTATTTGGTCGCGGTTGCCCAACCGCGACTAATGGCAGTTGCGAACCGCGACCAAAGGCCTTTTTTCCACTAGTGGTATGCGCCTTTTGAGTGCAGATACCAGGTAGGATTTGAGTTTTCATTATTTAAAAGTAGAGAATATTCAAAGTAAATACCTGGAGTTCCATCCTGGATGCCTCCCTTGGGAAGGGCGTGTTCTTTGTCAAGGAACTGCGAAGGACAAAATACAATTAGGCCAATTAGTTCAAATCAATAAAAAAGAAGTAGAAGTACAAGTTTTTGAAGACATTGTGGTGAGAACGAAGTTGGAGGGAGGAGGCGTGGGGAGAAAAATGTTGCTTTATCTTGCAAGGAGAAGGATGTTAAGACACACCGATTATTGAGTAGAAAAGAAGTGGGGTGGAAAATCAATTTGTTAGAATAACCGTTTAACACTATATTTCTTGTTATTTCATGACAATGCATGGCCATTCAACTCGTATGCCTCAGAAGCTGAATAGCTATTTTATTCCAACATTGCTACTTCAGCCCTAAAAGGAAGAAAAAATATTAAGCCCCAAAAAGTTTTTCGTGAATGTGGCCCATAGACCAGGAAGATGGACAATATTAATGCTTAATATATTCGGAGTGAAAATATTCCAAGTGACTATAAAAAAGGAATATTCCAAGTGACATTTCGGTTAGGTTGCATTCAAATATCCTTTAAATGACCCTAGAAAAAATTCATTTTTCTCAAAAGAAAAGAAAACAGACAAGATAAATACCAAACGTTCGGATTTTAAGTATGGCAACCCAAACGTTTTTCATAGCAATTTTAGTTCATGTGAGGTTGGCAAACATAGCAATTTTCTGACAAAATAATGAACTGGGACAAAGTTGCCATGTTTTAATAACCAAATTGCCAACTCGTGTCAACTAAAATTACCATGAAAAACGTTCAGGATGACATGCATAAATTCCAAACGTTCGGAATTTATCGGGTCCAAAGAAAAATGTCTCTTTAATGAGAAAAGGAAATAGTAGAGGTATGTTTTACAAAATGAATGGGACTGCATGGTGAGAAGTGGGTCAAGGGTGTGTTGGAGCAGCTCCACACCGCGTATTCACTGGTGGAGTATGTGAAGTTGTGCCAAACACCCACATCCCTGATTTTGTCTGGATTTGGTGGAGTAAAGTTGAGGACCCTCATAGTTATTTTCGGTGGAGCGGGTAAATTGGTGCTCGACCAACTCCACGTGTGTCCTGACTCTAAGAACTTCCTCTCGTGTTTTATCGGAGTTGTGATGAAATTTATCAACACCCTGTCAGGGGAGCTGTTCACTGCCACCCATGTATCTCGGCGACTTAGCGCCAACTCCTCAATCCCAGTGCCCTCCACCAGTAGCACATCTCTGATTCCAGACCAAGGGCGCTACTGCATCCTGCACCAGATCACTGCAACGCCAGCCTCAGTCGACCTCGCTATTACCTCCTCAACACCCACACCGTCCATCACCAGGGCAAGGACCACCCCGATGGCTGACCAAGTGCACCACTACTGCCTCCACCAGGTGCTTCAGTACCAAAAGTAGCCGTCATCCTCCTTCGCCATTTTTGTTCATTATCTATGCTAGATTGCTTTATATCTTGTATGCCAATAGTTGAATGTAATACTTCTAAACTAAAGCCACACTTTTTTAACTGCTTCGGAGTTGAGAGATGGGGTAGAGTTATATTAAGGTGGAGAGAAGCTCCCCCAAGCACATCTTAGGGCATTTTGCAATATGAACACACAAATCATAAAGACAATGGACGGGCATCATAATACAGAGACATTACGAATGGAGTTATTTTCCTTGTTCACCATTTAAACTTCTGGGGACTCGGACCACCCTAGTACTTCATGGTTATTGGTTTGACATGAGCAGCACTATCACGTAAACCTTTTTTTTACAAATAGTGAGAACATAAATGTAAGTTTACAAATGCGAATCTAGCTATGACATGTTGCGGTTAGTTTGTTTTTTTTTAAGTGATATTTTACATATGTTAGTCTAGCTATCACATGTTTCAAACTTTATTTTGGACACTCTAAATATCACTATATTTACTGAGCACTAAAGTCAAGTGTAGCTTGCATGTGTTACAGGTATATCAGATAGTGTACTACTAATCATATAATTTCTTGATTTCTTCCCTGCTAAACAAAAGAATAAGCTAATAGAAAGGAAATGCCAATTCTGTCAGAATGGATCTCACCTGTTCTGGCTCCAGCCCAAGGTTACCTATCATTATTTCTGTCTCTATCAGATCAGAGACAATGGACCGTATAGTGGGTCTTTCCTGTCGGCTACGTCTCATGCATTTTACGGCTATCTGAATGCACACCCTGACTTGTTCGCAGTATACTTCCAGTGATCTGGCCGGCAATGTTGCACGTAGCTTTTTCCTCCAATTTTCATGTACCTAACATGGGAGCATGAGCTCATAAGCATATATCACAAAGTTGATATGAAGGATTATAAAGTCTTACATGCTTGACAAATCTTTTTTCTCCCATGTCATCAATCCTGAAGTAGTCTTCACGCCCGGCCATTAGCTTTGCAATTATAACACCAAAACTAAATATATCGAACTTTTCGGAGATTAGACCACGCTCTATATACTCTGGGGGCAAGTAACCACTGCACATCAATGTACATAAAGTTGTTACGTCATTTGGGTAATAAAACAAAGTATTCAATGTCCCATATTTTTATGTCCCTTAAATTTTGTCTTACATCAGAAGTCAAAGGAGGATGTAAGAAAATGTATATTGGTCATAAGCGAGAAAATAAGAAAATATATATCAGTCGTAAAATATTTTATGATCATAGAAATATACACCGGCTCATGTTATGCTCGTGCATCGCCGTCTCACTGTTGCACGCACCGCCGACCCGCTATTCTTCGCCGGTGATGCAGAGACACAGGTCGTTGTGTGTCGGTGCCACTGGGTGCCTCGTCCGTTCATGTTGCGTGTCCCCCGCCGCCGACCACTGCCGCTCGCTGCTCTCGTCCAAGATGGCCAGCGCGTAGCCACCTCCCGTCGGCGTCACTGCTTGCATAGGCGGTATGTCGCCTCTATGCCCGGGGCTAGTAATTTACAAACTATGAAGCTCGATCCGATTCAATTAATTAATATGTAACTTTTCAAATTGAATTGACTTTACTTGACAATAATGCCCTTTTGTATGAAACAATATGCTTGGGGTGGCCAAGTCTCAGTCGACTGAAATTTAATCAAGTCTTAGTCAAGTGACATACACACAAAACAAAAAATAAAAAATATTGTAAGAATCTTAATGTAAGATCCCATGAACATAGCATCGGCTGAGAAATATCAAAGTCTCGTTCGATTGAGATGTAGCAAGATTGATGTTCTAATAACTAATTTTACTTAATTAAGATATGAGATTGTACTAATGCCGTCCCTAAAAAAGGAGGGCGCTACGCGGCATGTAGATGATAATCCTAGAAGATCAACCACTCGGGCTGCCGTTCGATGGAGCCACGGTCAGCCGTCCCATCCATTCGCATGAGCCGCCTAGCCTTTGCACTAGTTTCGTGTTACACTCAGCGCTTTGCAACCTCGAGCCTTGCGACATTCCGATCAAATTTTTTTTTTTTTTTTTGCATGCGCGACAAGGTCTGTTGCATTAGTTTATCCTGGGTCTTACTACACTCATTTACGCCAAGTGAAAGCCCGCTTCAGGTATTTGCAACATGGCACATTTTGTGCTCGGGGTTTTGCAACATGAGCCATGTTGCACCCTGTTCAAAGCATTTTCTCAATGGATTCCATGTTGTGCTCGTGTTTGGCAACAAAGCCCACATTGCAAACTAATGTAGGGGTGGGCTTGTTGCATGCCTTCCCTTCATCAGTCTGAATATGTAATTCGTGTTGCGCTCGCGCGTCATGGTTTCAGTCAGGGGCGCGTGGTGCGGACAACGCGTCGGGTGTTTCTCATTCGACCCTCTGACTAAATAGAAGTATTTCCCCAAAAATAAAAGCCGACGCTAGAAGTCGGGTGGCGCAAGCCTCGACCGGTCGCATGCGCATGCGATCCGTCGGATGACATTGGTTGTGGTCGTTAAATTAAAACTCCTCCTTGACAGCTTGTCAACTCATTTTACTTGCACATTGTGTCGTCCACTACTCATAGCATCTAAAACCGGACTTCGCAAATCCGACCCTTAAACGCTCGTGGACGCGCCCGTTTGCGGGCACTGACCGGGCACCCCTCAAATAATGGCTGCCACATCTGGACACCTCAATTACCATATCTCAAATCCATACAAACTCATGCAACTACGTCGACGCACACACATCGTCCGGCTATTCTATCATTACTAACTAAACATGCCATCGGACTATCAGAATTTGGCATGTTTTGCTATGATGGAGATCATCTACGATTGTCCTTGCCCATCCTGGCGCCCTTGCCGTCCTTCGCGCAAAAGTACTGGTCGAAAAGACGCAGTAGGGATCGAGCCAGATCTGCTCGTCAACGGAGCTGTCCTCGTTGTCGTCCTTCTCCTCCTTCGATGGCAGTCCGACCATGGCACAGACTGCCCGATTCCGCTCTCGGGCGAGGACGCGCGTGTTCCTCCGCTGTCGTTTCTTCACAATGCGCAGGCGGATGGCTTCCTCCTCTGCCGCCGCCCGCGTCGCCGCATCAGCCCCTTTGCCGCAGTTATATCCACTGCAACACGGCCTCGGCGGCCCTTATCCTCTCATTCCCATGGTGGGCCGCCCGTTCTCGGTGGGACTCATAGTCTTCCCGATCGGTGAAGGGGAAGGAGAGGTTATTCGGCTGCCGAGACCGCGATGATCCAGCCCCAGAGGACCCGAGCGCCCGTTGAGCCGAGACTATGGAGTCACGGCGGACACCGTCCATTGGCCGGGCGCTGTCCTCCTGGGAGCGGCGGAGTGCAATGTGGACCGCCATTGCCTCCTCCAACCCGCATGGGATGTCACCCCAGCCGACAGATCTGGATTGGTCGGAGTCAGATCGGCTGCCCGTTATGCCGGAGACGGCAGGAGACCGCCAGAGATGAGCTTGGTGGCGGAGGAGAGTGGAGGGGAGTGGAGTGAAGTGGCTAGGGTTTGGTCCGATGAGCGGATGGGAAGGAATATATGTGGTGTCGGGTGGGCCAGCGTGGACCGGGTATGACATGGCGGGCATGCCCGGGCGCCCCCATATCCGCCCCATATTTGGGCTGGATATGGGGGGTTCCAGTCAGTCCGGATGTTTGAGGCGCCCATCTAGGTCAAAATTTCGCGGCCGAGTGGCCCGCCCGGGCGTATGAGGCGGGTTTGAGAGTTCCGTTTGTAGATGATCTCACTAGCTTTCTCGTGTAGCCTCGCAGTGTTGTCCTCATTCTCTGGAAGCCTCGTCTTCATCCTAGCACGGCTCCGCTCCTGCAGGCTATAGGTGGTGCCGCCATTGGATCGCAACATGTCTTCGTGTTCCCAACACTGGCATTATTGTCTTGTAGCACCGGCATCACCATCCTTGAGCAGCATGCCTTCACCATACTAATACCATCGGAGAAGCAACTCTCAACATGGCATTGTCGTCCTGGTGGCATTAGATAACACCACTCATAGGACACCCCACCCGTGAGCACGCATCATCGCTACCGGACAGTTCCAACATGTGGCCACCGCTGTCGCAACATCCATCGCTGCCGGCCGATTCCAGCAAGTGGCCGCCGTGGTCACAACTTCATGGCTAACTGGTTCCAGCACGCGGTCTCCAAAGTCGCACCATCACCGCTACCTAGTTCGAGCATGCGGCCACCGTGATTGGAGCATCGTTACCGGCAGGATCTGACACACAGTAATGACGCTCACAACTGCGTTGGCTCGCTGTCGTGGTTTCAACCAGCATCCAACATGGCCGCCGGGGCCCGTTCAAGCACGCGGACGTCGTGGTTGCACCATCGTCACCGGTTGTTCCAGCACACCACCACTATGGCAGCATCGCCACTGGCCGGTTCCAACACACGGGCGCTGTAGTTGCAACATCACTACCAATCGGTTCTAGCACACCGTGGTTCGCCGTTGCAGCTTCCCTCTGTCGCCCTTGTAGTATCACCAGGCCCCTCGCAAACATAGCCACCTCCCGTCATAGGATCGCTCCCCCGGCCTTGTAGCATCCACCAACCTCCATTGCAGCATGCACCATGATTCGGTGCTCCCAAACATCACATGTCGTCTATAGCGTAGTTGCTATAGGCTATGGGATGGGCTCCTGCCCACTCGCAGCCTCGCATACTCCTGTGGCAACAGCACTCGCCCCACGATTTGTAGTGTCGGGTGATGACCCTGCTCCCGGCTCCACGACCACAACCAGGAGCAGGCAGCGGCGGTAGCGTCGACCGCGACAAGCTTGCACTAGAGGCTGGGACTTGGAGCACCAGTGACTGGCCCTTGCGGCAATGTCTTTAGGCATTGTTTAGGAAATTGTCAACCGATAGCTCCTCAGTTGGCTCGTGAGTGACTAATAGTCTAATCATCAAGTTAATCAGTCATTTAATCAATGAACCGTCAAATATATCAGTTTATCGCACTAGTAGAAAAGGGGGCATCAGTCCCGGTTGGTAAGGCCCTTTAGTCCCGGTTTTTGAACCGGGACTAAAGGGTCGTTACTAATGCCTCCCACCTTTAGTCCCGGTTCAAACTGGAACCGGGACTAAAGGTCGCGGCCACGTGGAGCTCCACCTTTAGTCTCGGTCGGTAAGGAAATTTTATGATTTTTTTTTTTGAATTTTTTTTTAAAATTTTCTGAATTATTTTAACCTCTAATCTCTAATCACCACCCCTCATCACTACTCAATTTATCCTCTAATCTCTAATCACCCCTCCTCATTCCTAATCATCCAACTTCCCGAACGGTCACCCATCCTCCCACTCCCCCAGCCTGAGCACGCTTAACTTCCGGGTTCTATTCTCCCTCGTTTCCAAGTCTGCACTTATTGTTTTCCTCACAATAGTAAGATGTCAATCCTATTAACCCTCAGGAATTTTGTGTGAGCATGAAGTGACACATTTCACTGTTTGAGTTTGAAACTATTATTTTAAAAAACAATAATTATTTAGTAACACTAATATTTCTTGAATAATTAGTTTGACCATAGTTTGACCAGATTTGACCAAAATTCAAAATAACTGAAATAATTATTTAGTAACACTAATATTCTAGAATAATTAGTTTGACCATAGTTTGAAATTTTTTTGATTTTTTCCACTCTAGATCTTAAAAGCCCCGTAACTTTTTTTCTGTTAGGTTTTTGAGGATTTTGAAAATGTTTAAATTTGGATGTAACTTTTCTAGTAGATGATTTTTCATATAAAAAACTTTTTCATCCGAGTCAGTATGCAAAAGTTATGCCCATTTTACTAAATTCTAGAGAGATTTTGCAAATAAAGTCAAAATTCACATTTGCAAATTTTCCCAACAACTAGACCACATATCACATGGGAAACTTATTTTTTTATTTTTTTGATATTTCCATCATTTTCTTTTATTTTTTTTAACTGAAAAGGCGATCCACGGGGAGGGGGGGGTGGAGTTTGAAAATGTGACCTTTAGTACCGGTTCGTGCCATGAACCGGTACTAATGCCTCAAACCCCATTAGTACCGGTTGGTGGCTTGAACCGGGACTAAAGGTTAGGTCTAACCTTTAGTCCGGGTTGGTGCCATGAACCGGTACTAATGGGCATCGCACCCTTTAGTCTCGGTTCGTGGCACCAACCGGGACTAAAAGGTCCAGATGAACCGGGACAAATTGCCCACGTGGCCCCTGGGCGCACGAACCGGGACTAATGCCCCCATTAGTCCCGGTTCTGGACTGAACCGGGACTAATGGGCTAACCCGAGGTGGACCAAAGCCCTCTTTTCTACTAGTGTCGGCTACTCAATTACCCTATTGGTGGGGATATATCGGCAAGTTAACTGGTTAATCGATGGAATCCAGAGTTGCATCAACATCATCTCGTGTCGCTGGACTTAGGAGCAGCTTCGGGCGAGGACATGTGGCATTGGATAGATGGAACATGGGAGTCTCCGGCTGAAAATGCGGCGGAGCTAGCGAGTTAATTGGAGACTGAAGAACAACATGGAGGAAAAATATTAGGCGGCTCGAGAGGAAGAAAGCGAACGGCTGCGACAAATCTGGAGATAATGGAATAGGGGAGGTGCTCCAATGTGTGGGAACACATGGCGAATGCGCGATGCGACCTGCGTGGTCATGGGATCTGTCCGCCGATTCTAGTTGTTTACGAAAAAGCAATGTTCATTGCAGACGAATATATTCGGCAAGCCAAAGTTGCTCAGTTTTGTAACGTCTCAAAGCAAATGACGGATAAAATAAATGTCTCACGTGGGATGATAGCTTACCCTGTACCGACATTATTGACTGTCTTTCTTGTGTTTTCATCGCCTAAGAGTCTTGATAACCCGAAATCTGCAATTTTCGGAATCATATTGTTATCTAGCAATATATTCCCGGGCTTCAAGTCCAAATGCCATACTGAAAACTCCAATCCATGCCTAAGATATTCTAAACCCTGACAGATCCCTTTGATTATTTTGTACTGAATATTCCAATTAAGTCCTGAGCCATCAGCTATAAAAACAACCAAAAAATACTAGTCAAAATCGTAATATAATAAAGCATGACAAGCTGCATGCTAAATATGTGAAATGGGTTTGCTACATCTTATTTACCAGAAATATGACTGGCGAGGCTGCCATTGCGTACAAACTCGAAGATGAGCGCCGTATGCATCTCATCAGCAACAACTTGGTTTCCATTATGTTCTACGAGTACTTTCTCTGCTTCATTGCAGAAACCCAATAACTGAACGACATTTTGATGCTTGAGCCTCCTAAGGTTGTCGAACTCCTTTTGAAATTCCTTATTATCAATTCCTGTCATGTTCTTAAGTGACTTCACAGCAATCTCTTCTCCATTTTCACAAATACCCTGTGTATCATCTATCATTAATTCACGTACAGTACCACTGTTTTTTTGTGCGAAGGTTTTGATGATATTACGAAAATGTACACTTTCATGCTAGTAGCAAGAGATGTCTATTGTATGTAATGTTGTTGTCACTTTCCACCACTTCTAAGTTACATGCTCCATTGAAAAATGCGACACCCCGGTGGGTTAGGCACCCCTAAGCGCACAGATTTGGCCAGACGACTCACATAGGTCATAAGCAGAAGACTAGATAGTGCAAGCAAGATATTGTCCACTCCAACATGCAAGACATTATCACACTAACAGGTCAAATGGGCCAGTGGGCCATATTTCAATAGATTTTAGCTAGTAGATTACCTAGTGTTAGCATCTAAATTAATGTTTATCCGCATATGATATCCCTAATACATCACTCATAATCAAAACTGCAATTTCTCCTGGGCTACGACGACCGCGCTTAAGCGCCGCCTATAGGCACTAGTTGAAGTCTAACCGCCTGGCCTACACCTAGCTCTTTTTTCAAACCTGGTTACAAGTATCCTTATATTTCAATTATCACATCACTCTGTTATAATTACACCCCCCCTTTAGTTGCCATTACTTTTTTTCTTACTATTTTCTGGTTATCACCACTAGTTTTGATGACATATCCATACCATTCCTAGGCAAAAATATTAAAATTTTGTGTAAATTCAGTATCAGACATCTATCACGATATCTATTGTAGGTTCATATCAAATATATAAATTTGAGGTAAACATTGTGTTCATAGTCATACCTTGTAAACTTTTCCGAATGTACCACTGCCAACTATGAGCTCCTCGTCATAATTATTTGTAATCTTTTTAATGAATTGGTGTGATAGCTCACGTGGCCGGTCACTTTTGAGATCTACCTTGTTCCACATGATACTGCTCCTGGTTAGGAAAAAAAAACTCACATATGAACCAGTATTGTTTTTACTTTTACCTTAAAAATAAGAAGCCTCAAAAGATAAGTCAGGAGCAGCATCTATCTTACTTGTCCTCTGCCATTCGTCCTCTCGACTCTTTGCAACTACAGAGACATAAAAAAGTTATCGACCGACATAAAGAGAAGTGTTGCATACAGTAAATATCAGCTAATGCTACACATCGCATAGAACGGAGCTGCTAATGGCTGATTAAGATGTGTGATAATAACACTAATGTAGTGAAACTAATGCATGGAGTTGCCCAATCACACCTGAAACAGAGGAGCTGCGAAGGACCAGAGAAGAAGACCAGTCTTCAGAGCATCTCCAACAGCCGCGCTAAAAGACGCGCGCACGGGGGTAAACTGGCTTTTTAGCGCGCGCGGCCCGTTTTCGCGCGCTCGAGCGGTGGCGGCAAACTAGCGCGTGCGGGAAACGATTGCGCGCGCGGGGGAAAAGGCGGCAGCTCGCGCGCTAGATTTGGCGCACCACGTCCGGCGCGCCTATAAAATTGCAGCGCCCTCTGCCGCTCTCTCTCGCTCCCTCCACTGCTTTCTCTCCTCGTCGCCGACACGACACCACCGCGCCACCATGCCGCCTCGCCGCCGGGGAGGTTCGGGCTACCGCCGCGTTCGCGTGTCGTCCATCCGGCACCTCCTCCGCCTCGATTCGGTCGGGCGGCGGCGTGCGCCTCGGCCTCGGAACCTTCGACACCGCCCACGCGTACGACGCTGTGGCGTGGCATCTCCGGCGGTCCCGTTTGGACATGAACTTCACCGATGTGGCGACGCGGGAGCGGGCATAGGAGTTGGCGTCTTTCCCGCGGCTTATCACTGACGAGGATCGTCGCAAAAACCGGAGGTGGGAGCGCCGTCTTAGCCTGGCGGAGATAGACGAGGAAGCCATGGTGTTGTGGAGGCAACGCTTCCCGCAAGACATCATCAACGAGGAACAGTTCTTCGCCGAGACGGGGGCGGAGAGGGAGGAGAGAAGGAAGGAGCGAGCCGCCTGTCGCGGGGACAAGCGAACGCGGAAGGCGGTCGCTAAATACAACATGGCGCTAGGAGATGCGTCGTCCTGGGACTCCCGCGACGAGCGGTTCCTTGACGCCTATGCTCAAACGTTGGAGGAGGACATCACCGAGGCAGAGTCCGAGTCGGAGAATGTCAAGTAGTAGTAGTTTTTTGTTTTATTTTGTATCGTAGAAGCAGGCTATGTGGACAAACTAGAACTATATATCGTTAGAGAAGTCTAGATGTATGCATTTTGTATCGTAAAAGCAGGCTATGTGCCGAATTATCTCCATATTTGTACGCTCCAAACCTAATATGTATCCAATCGTCAAGGAAAAAAAATTGAAATATAGCGCGCCTGCTGGAGTGGCTCGGGCGCGCTTTATTTTGCGGCGGCCGCTGGATCCAGCGCACCGCCGCGCATAAAACCTGGCTCACCCGGTGATGTATTCTGATTTTTTGCGCGCCGCGTGTTGCGTGGCTGTTGGAGATGCTCTCAATGTGGACCTGCGGTTAGTGTGGACGAAGCAACTGGCCGAGAGAGACGGGTACAAGGAGGAGGAGCTTGGCCATTTAATGATGGAAGAAGGATCAGGACCAGGTCTTGGGGAGTAGTAGTTGTTAGGGCAACTCTAACACACGTCCATCTGGGCATAAACTGACAAAAAACACGGCCCAAAGCATGGGAGCAAACAGACAAATATCCGTTTTTCGTCCGCTTCTGATTCATTCTCGGCCCAATTTTGGACCGCGTTTGCTTTGAAATGAGCACGCGCGGACGGGCGCGACGCGTGCCCATGCCCTCCTCTGGCCCGCCCGCCGGGGACACATGCGCCCCTTTTTCTCCTTCTCCCCCCAGCCGTCCCAAACCCCTAGAACCCTACCCCGCCATCGCTACCGCCGCCATTTTCTCAACCACCTCCCTTTCGAGCCAGGCGCCCCTCCTCCTCCCCCACCCCCACCCCCTACGCCCCGGCCTTTGTCTCGGCCGCATCGTGTCCAACTGGGCAACCGGATTTGAGCGCATCTGGCCGTATGATTCATGCGCATCCGGCCTCCGGCGGCTGTGCCTAGCCATGGTTTGGCCGGGACCGCACAACCCCAACAACACATCTGCGCCGCATGCAAGCATTGACTCCGCCTCTAGCCGCTCGGTTGTACCCCGTCGGAACGACGCCGGTAAAAATACGCCCGGCCGTCGTTCGGGCTCGGCGGTGGCCCATCGGCTGGTCGGCTCACAGTTGCTGCTCATAAAGTGCGGCAACTGCCTACGGCAAGTCGTTCGCCGCGTTTCTACCACACCGGAACATCCGGGGTGGGTATTCATCTAGTGCAAAAAAGATAAGGTATATGCTTGTTATACTTCAGTTGTGCTTCTAGATTCGGCGTAATTTCAATAGCTCTTGGCTCATACATAAATTTGTGTGTAGGATAGATGCAAGTTTTGATATTCGAAAGAAGAATACCTCAATCTATTGATTGGGTGAAATTTGATAGATGCTCGTGCATTCCTTGCTAGAACGGAGGCTACAGATGAGATTCGATGCGAAGCAACGTCTACTCCTTTAGAATTGAAGAAGAAAGAATTATACAAGATCGAGAATCCGTACATCAACAATGAAAGCAACGAGAAGATATTAGTCCAACTTGTGGGAGCAGTTGTGGAAGTTGGATTTCTGTTAAAATGCCTAATTGTGGTCCTTATTTTCTTTGGTCTTGCTATTCTAGTTAAGAATTTTTGAATGTACTATCATGTATCAAAATGTCATTGATGAAATAAAAAATGTGTTGGCAAAAAAATGTGTGCATACGGGCACCGGGCGGACCAGATGCAGCCGCGCATTGGGTCACGGCCGGCGCATCACAAAAAACAGGCAGACGTTGCCCCAATGCCACCCCAAACGGACGAAATCTGAACAAAATGGACGTTTTTTCGGGGTCGTGCGTTGGAGTTGCCCTTAGCTGTCAGCTAAGGGCATTTCTAACCGATCCCTTAAAATTAAGAGAGTATCAGACGGAGTAAAATTTTACTCCATTATTGATGGCCGCACCTAGCCGATCCCTATACTTAGTGGAGTAAAACTAAAATTGTGTTTATTTTGTGTCCTAACCGCATGAGCTCATCAAGTCCAATGACGGCCGAGGACTCCAAAGACGTGAAGAATTCAGTCGTGTTCATCTCCGCACTACGACAACAAAACAAACAAACTACACCATCGGCCACCAACAATCACTATCGGTCGAAATGCGAAAGAGTTTTTTCTTTACCTTGTAGGCATTTCATCGAGCACTTGGCGGCCGCGATGCTTGTTTGCCAGCTGTGGCCGCCACCCGCATCGGAGCATTGGCTGTAGGGGGGGCTAAGTAGCTGCAAGAGGCATCGGCCTTGGACAAGGCACCGCTTTGCCTTTCTTCACCTTCTTTTTCGCGCCCGCCGCAACGAGCGCCGCCGCCACCGCCATGGCTTTTGAGATCGTTTGGCTCCGGCAGGAGGGTGGCAGGCCATTGCCGGAGAGGTGACCACCCCAGAGGCCATTGACGTGGTTGGAGGAGGAGTTTGAACCCGATGTTTTTTTTTTCATCCCAAACTCTTCTTCGGCATGGGCCGCGACACGTGGATGATTTCCATTCCCGCCGAAGGGATGGTCATCGGTGGGGGCGGTGGGGTGTGGTGGCTGTGGCAGCAGGAGATAGGGTGGCACGGGCATGGGAGATAGAGAGGCGTTACTTTTGCTCGGCCGCAGCGGGAGTATATTTAGAAAGATTGAAGGGGATTTTGGCAGGTATAGTATAATTTTTACTCCACTACACCGGTTAGGGGATCGACTAGGTGCATTTTATGGGAGGATAACTAAATTTATCCTTCCTTACGGCCTTATTGGGATCGGTTAAAAAATCCTAAATGATAAAACTTCACAAGAAATCTCACTTGTCCTCTCCGGCCATCTAAAGGGAAGGTCCACGGGTTAAGTTCGGATCTTTGAGATACCGGATGGCTATGGGCTCCCACGCCCATGACAATATCGACTATTCAGCGGGTAGAGGTAGAGGGACATCATAGGGAGGCATCAGGCAGTTGCTTGAACCTAAGTTAAGTCGCGCCAAGCCTACTAGTACTATTATACTCCCTCCGTCCCAAAATAAGTATCTCAACTTTATACTAGGGCACTTATTTTAGGATGGATGGAGTATTTGGCATTTGCCGATGTTGCTTTCATATGCCCACAGTTTCATCACAAGCCAAAACGCGCGTTGATGTAGCTTGAGCTTAAACCGTTGTGCACAATTTGGGGGGTAACTATATTTCTTGAGTCAGTGTCCAGTACGTGAACTCGATGATTCCGATTTGCGATCCGATGTCTCTGATTCATGGATGCATTGAGAAGTTGAATTTTTGTTTTCACAAACAACAGAGAGAAATTGAATAGTTAAAAACCAGAAAATGCACTTACAAAAATACAAATACATTGTTCACTCTTGGTGCCAAGAAAGCTCTTAATGGCACCTGAATCATTGACATAATAAGGCATATTTTAACATGCTCTCTCTTATCTCCTCTCTGTCATATGAGATATAAGAGTATATAATAGATCTGAACCGCTAATTTCATTAAATAGTGGGTTCGAGTAATTCTTACCTTCTTACCTCTCATGTGAAAAGAGAAGATAAAAGGGTGCATGCTAAAACTGCTCAACATATAAGGACGGAGGGAGTAGTAAATACCAGGTGAGCCAATGCTGCATATAGCACAATAGGAAGTTGCTAGTGGCTGAACAAGATTCGTGCTAATAAACCATGAATTCTGTGAAACTAAAGCAAAAAGTTGCTCATTCACACCTGAAAACAGAGCAGTATATTTTCGGAGGCAAGAACATGGCAGTTGTGAAAGACAAGAGACCAAGAAAAAAAAACTAGTTGCACTGCGGTTTGTGTAGATGAAGCATCTAAGCCGGAGCGAAACGGGAATAAGAAGCAGCTTAGCCCTTCAATAGTAAAGAAAGTATCAGGTCATCAAGACGAGATCTGCGATTAATCCATTTTTGTTTACTGTCAAGAAGTAGTAACAAGACTAATTAAACGGCGCGGTTTCAAAGGTTTTAATCTTGAGGTAATGCCGTGCAGTTTGGCACGGGAAACAGAGGCCAGATTCAAATCTGCGATCGAGATCTGGCACCCAGATGAAGAGGCACGATGAATTAAAATAGTTTAGCATCCACTGCTCTTGACGCTGATGCTGTTGATTGTAGTGGAACGCTCATGTCTCCATGTGCTCTTTCAATAGTTTTATGATACCGATTGCCGATTAAAATATGATAGATTGACCGTCCTTGCCGCTAACCTGCTCGATACAGTTCAGTCCTAAACTATTCGGAAAAGAAGATGGTGGGTAAGACAATTGTCAGGGATTATCGACGGTCCGATTGCGTGTCCTGCCCGATCTTCACCGTCCATTGTATTCACCGCGTGAAATGAAAGCCCAGCGCCCACGGTACAAACCCTAGCCGCGTCTTCCCTCTCTCCGCCCCCGCCCCAGCCGCCACCTACTCCCGTCTTCCGGCCTGTAGCCCGAGGGGTTCTAGGATACGTCTCTTGTATGATCCGGATCTAGGGATATGTCTTTGTTCTACTACTACAAAAGAATTAACTGGCAGAGCAGATTTCAACCACAAATCGGACACAAATGTGTGGTATGCATAGCATCACTCATATGACCACTCCGTTGCTAGCTGTTAGCTAAACAATAAAACTTTCAAAAACTCTCGCTTCCTCTCCAGACGCTAAAGGGCAAGAGACATGCATGCGTAGGCTCGGAGCTTTGAGATACACCTACGGAAGGCCATGCGCTAGGATCTCGTACAGAGGCATCCAGCGGTCGCTCAACCACTCGCGCCGAGCCATGACAAGAAAAAGCACACCACGATGCAACGCCACCACATACCTGTTCAGTCGCCCGCCGTGTTCCCGCACGGCCGCAGCAGCCGGCCACGACGTGATGGCGGCGTCTCTCCCGTCGGCCTGTGAAGCTTCTCTTCCCGATGGCGGCTCCTCTCACCCCTTCTTGCTCAACCTCCAACTCAAACGCTGCAGGGGAAGCCAAGGAGAACACCGCAGCGCCTACGCCCCTCTCTACCGCGTCCAGCGAGGACTAGGGGAGGGAAGGAGGTAAAGTCGTCGGGGGAGCCTCGGTGAGATGGGCGACCTAAGTATTTAATGCCGGGGCCCGGTGGCGGAAAACTGTAATGCTACAACTACGGGGGCTAAACTGAGATGGACTGTTTTGATTGGGTTGGAATGAAGCGGGGCCCACCCTGAAAATCAAGGGCGCGAGATTAGTGAGGGAGAGGTGTTAGTCCGTTAAATGTTGTACAAATCCCCTATAAGTTGAACCTTAAAAACGTGTAAAGTACATTGTAAACCGTTTTTACGGTGCGAAATTGCCCCGGCAGAGCAGACCCATAAATAAAATTGTATCCTACTATAGTCATTTTTTCTTCCTTTTTTTTTCCTTTTTTCTCCCGTCCCGACAGAGCCCGTCTCCAGCCACGGCGTGCCTCGCCTCGGCGTTGCCCCGCCCTAATTCGGGCCGCAGTTGGCCTACTCCGTCCTGCCCGTGGACGGACTCGCCTCGGCACTAGAGGTCGAGCCGGCTGCAATTCGGACTAGCGGCGGCAAATTTCGGTACGGTGGCTTCTTCTGACGTGCGGCGACGGATTCCAATGAGTTTCGGGTAGATTCCGGTCAGTTTCGCGGCGGCGCATCTACTCCGACGAGGTTTGAGCGGTTTACAGGTCAAACTATATACTGCCTTCGAGTTGTGCATATAATCTTCTCGCGGATGGATTTTCAGTGCCATTTAAAAAGTTTAAGGGCCGAACAAATTTTACGGGATCTGCTGGGCGCTGTTTTTTCATGAAAACTGTAAACACCTTCTTTACGGGTTTGACCGCTTTAAGGGGTCTGCTAGAGATGCTCTAAACCTAGCATTTTTGTGCGGAAGAAGGTTCTGAAATGGAGCGACAGGAGCGATCGCCTTACTCGTAAATCGGTGTTATTTATACTAAATGATTTTTCTTTAAACTTAATTGCTTCATTGACCCTCAAAAACTAACTTTCACATCTATAGGTAGAAAAACCAAAAAACAAATATGAACCATCATCGGATTTTCAATGTGCGCTTCACATGAGGCAGGTGGGAGCTGGTGGGAGGGTCTTTATTGTATATAGCGATTATTACATGGCTTTTCGCAAAATGTACAGAGAATCCACCAGCCCTGCATTTTAAATTAGAAGCACCCCAGCGGCGTTATTCGCAGAATGTGTAGATGTGGCACCGCAAGGGGAAGCCAAGGCGGCACCGCAAGCGCCTCCGCCCTCTCTAGCGCGCGCAGCGAGGAGTTGGGGAGGGAAGGGGGTAAAGTCGTCGAGGGAGCCTCGGTGAGATGGGAGACGCAAGTATTTAATGCCGGACCGAGGTATGTGGAAGTGGGTTCTGAAACGGAGCGACAGTAGCGGTCGCCTTCCTCGTAAATCGGTGTTATTTATACTAAATGATTTTCCTTCAAACTTAACTGCTTCATTGGCTTTTAAAAACTTACTTTCACATCTATAGGATAGAAAAATCAAAAAACAAACATGGACCATCATCGGATCTTCAATGTGCGCTTCACACATCAAGCGGGTGGGAGCCGGTGGGAGGGTCTTTATTGTACACTAGATCGGCAACACACCCTGGCGCGAGGGTGCCTTTCCGAACGTTTTGGTCAAACGTGTAATGTTAAGTTATTAGTAACTCAAGTTGTTATTTGAACGACGAAAAGGACAATGAAAGCATGATATTATCAATGAAAGCATGATATTATCATCGTGTGTTTAAATGGGATTAACAACACCTGAATTAACTGGAGCTATAGGTGTCAGATAGAATGTAACTACAAATATCGGTATTTGCTTAACGCTGCAACCTGAGAATATAAAAGACACACGCTTAAGGCACCCGAGCAGCTCTCGTTGTAAATTTGTCCTACAAATATCTTGTTCCAAGCCCTTGGGGGTACAAGTGCCAAGGAGAATACAAATCAGTTTTCACATGTCGGAAGATGGATCAGACATATAAAGAACAACGACTATCAGAATCATACAAAGGTTTGTTTTTTTTTTTCTTCTACAAAGCAAGCAAGACATGTGGAAAGCACAAGTGTCATGCAGTTTACATAACCAACATAATAGTCCATACAGTCATACGCATAGAAGAACAAGTGCTTGGTACATATCATGATTACAAAAAGGACACAACTAACGGCATCTTGGGAGATATAGTAGACGGCCATTGTGTCGCACCTGGTGATTCAACTGAACCTAACGAACAAGAATGGCAAGGTGCCTGGCTCAACAGATTGTTCAAACGTTTAAACAAAGCACTTAGTGTTGCCAAATAGGAATTAGAAAGATTGCTGGCAATGGAGTAACGCAGTACAATTGCCAAATGAGAATAAGAATAATTGCTCAAGATATATCAGTCTAATAAGTCAGAATTCCTTGCCCTTCACTGATCGGGAAGTCAATAAAAAAGACCGTAAAATCAGATATACCAAAAGCAAGGAAAGCAAGATATTCAATATAACAGTTAATCTGGAAGTCCATGACAAAGTAGGAATATATATTTGGTTCCAAAAGTAAGCCAAGACAATGTTTCCACATAAAATAGATACTACTCCCTCCGTCCGGGAAAAGTTGTCACCAACGCAGTTCAATTGTAATTTTGCCAAAAAGACCTTATCATTTTAAACATGCTAATCTGCCCTTCTTCCTCCCGGACGCCCACGGGCACCGCGCTACGCCAGACTCCGTCTCTCCCGCCGGGCGGGCACCGCGTGCCCCAGCCGTCGAGGGATCAGCCGGCACGAAGTCCCACTTGCGCCGCCGCCCACCTGCCCGCTGCTGCAAACTTGCGCCTCCCTTGCTTACTCACTGCGCACGGATGCGAAGCCAGAGCCGCCCGCCTGCTCCTCTCCGGCGACAACTCAGCGGGCGGCGGCTCCCACGATCGATGGGCGGCATCTCCTCGTCATCCTGCTCGCGTACCCAACACCGCCGCCCACCTGCGCAGCTGCCACAGAGGTGAACACCGCCGCCTACCTGCACCGCTCGCGGGGCTGGGCCGTCCGCTTGGCCCGCCCGGCACGCTCCCTTCCGCCACTCCGGCCTCTTCTGCTGTTGCCATCTTCCTCCGCCTCTGCTGCTTCTGCTAGTGGTGGTGCAGCTCCCTATCTTTGTCCAGGCGGCCCCAATCTTCTTCTTTGTCCCCCGATGTGTTGTTGTTGAAGGTACCAGCGCCCCCGCCCTGAAATTGTTGTCATATGGACAAATTGGTGTGAGATTGTCTGGGTACCATCATGGCAGCATCATTGTAGATCAGACTGATGTGAACTTGATAAGGATTAGAGCACCAGCGGATCATCCAGTTGGATCCTGAATCAACACATTCGCGGCCTCCTCTTCATCGTCCCCTTCTTGACTGAATTACGAGCAAGCTTTCTCTGGTTGCGTAGAAAACACTCACAATTTCACCTGTACCAAGCTTCGATTGATGAGTCATCTATGTACCTAGGCTCAATATGCATGTGTACCACAGCCTAGGAAGAATAGAACGGTGAACAAGTCATTATTAACGATAATATTACAGCAGGGTCAGCAAATTCAGGGAGATAAACTTAACAAGGGTAATTTCCATATAATTTTTTGGAACAATATTCATTTTTTGATTTGAACTTGCAAAAACAGGCAACTGTTGTTTTGAACTCTTAACTACAGTAAGATCTTAGACTCGCTCCTTACTAAAATATCCTCTCCCTCCTTGCTGCCTTTTTCCTTTTCTTGTGCATCCATTCAGTGTTCTACAGATCATGTTGAGCGGCACATGCTGCAACAGAGGGCCGAAGACCAAAACCGAGGGCCGAATACCAAACCTTGAATTACAGAATGTTTTAACAGAACTTTAGATGTTCTACATGTCATGTACGACTCCCAGGTTCTAACAAAAAAAAATTCAGACAACTCCTAGCAGTACATGACCTGAATTTAAAGGACCACAGAAATCCCAGAAACAGTTAACTGTTACAGACAGTTTCAGTGTACTGTTTTTGAGGTCATGGATGTGGCTCAAACTATAGAGAGAAAATCATTTTTGAGTTGACCGAATACTGCCATTAGTTGTCCCAATTTGCTCCATGTTCTAAATCACAGGAATACTGGCGTTAGTTGTCCCAATCAACAGCAACACTCCACACTGTATCAGTACTCCACACATACAGATTGCATTCAGTAAGCAAACTTGTGACTAAATTCAAGCTCACCAGTCACTACTTCGCAGATTAGAACAAGCAAAAAAAAAAGACATGACAGTTTTAGTCAAGGACCAAGTCTTAGACCATTGCTAACAAAACAAAATACTTAAAGAAAAATAAAAATATGCGAAAATTAGTTCTGCTAATAGCCTCTTCAACTCTGATGCTTGCAGTCTAGAGCATCTGATGCAAATCAACATATTGTGGACTAAATCAACTTGTGTACAGTAGAACCTAAGAAATCTGGTCTTGTGTTCTAACCACTGAACATTGAAGTTTAAGTGAACAATTTTGCATCGACTGCTATCAACTTGAAGCTTCTTGCATCTTAATTCATGTTCTGGTTGAAACACTTTGCAGTACACTGAATTTTGAAATGAATACAGTACATGTTCTGCTTGATTGCTACCGTATCTTGATTCAATAAACTGCAGTAAACTGAATTTTTGCTCTGAATAGTGCATAATTATGCAATAAACTGCAGTAAACTACAGTAGTTTATTCCCTCTCAGAGTTAAACTGAATTTTATACATGAACTTTGAAATGAATACTGTACTCTTAAAAGTTTGGATAGCTGAAAAAGCTCACACCATCTAATGTTTTGACCAAAACTCTGTCAACATTCAGTTTTGACCAAGAAACAGGGGAGCAGGTGGGAATTTGTACAGTAATGGCAAGATGCAAAATGGTGCTAGTAAATTCAGTTCTGCAAAAAACAAGAATGATGCTTACTGCAGTTTTGCAAATTTTGAAAACATACACTCATGTTTCAGTTGACAGTAACAATTTTGCAAGCACTAACTTGGAAAAAATCCTACTGCAGTTTACTGTTGATCAAGAAAATTCAGACTAATGCTGACCTTGATCTTGATTGAATCGTCCATGGAGGGCTTGACCTTGAGTTGTTGCTCCATGGCTTACATGTCCACACAAATTCAGTATCCACATGTCCACAAATTCAGTGTTAACACAAGTTCATTATTCAGTGCTACCACATGTCCACACGACGCCATCAGGATGATTGATAAAGAAATGCATAACACTACATTAACACCATATTTGTGCAGATGTTCTTATTTGTGTGCTATGTAGTCCTACAAATACAGTTAAAAACTGTGAAAATTCATTTATGAAGATGTTCTCAGTACTGTACTGCTCCATGATACTCCATGGAGTATTCATGATCTGTAACTTCAACTAAGACACAAAAATTTGAGTGAATACTCCACTGTTTTCAGTGAGCAGTGCAGTTTTGACAGTACTCCACTATTCAACTCTTTGCAAACTGAATTTCAACACCATAGGTAGAATATGATGTTAGATGGCACTGACCACACCACTAACTATTATACAACTACTAATAAACGACATAATCAAACAGGAACAGTTGAAGCTAGCTTGCCATGGGAAAAATTCAGTTGATGTACTCGGTTATAAAGATAAATAAGTTACCTTGAGTAAAGGTGCTGGAATATACATATCATCGACTCCTGCAATTACCTATCAGCTCAACACCCTCTTTCACGACATAACAATCATCACTTTAAAATAACCTTGGCCCCAAAAGTTGCCATCTTTATTCCTGAACGAACATCTCAAAAACTAATCAGCATATTAAGATATTTGCGTTCCGACCAACTGAGGCCATCTTCAAATATAGAAATTAAGAAACTACAGAGATATAAACATTGCTAATTAGCTAAAATCCCTGGCATTATCACATATGCAGTAAGAACACCACTACATGTGTATCTGGAAATGTGAAACAAAGCAACCACCACCGGGCACTACCATGAAAAATCCATCTCACTTTACGAAAATGGTAAATTGGAATGGACCAGCATGGTCTGTCTAGATATCAACACAATTATTTCACCAGACTAAAAGGAAAAGAAAATACATCTTCTCAAAAGCAACATATGAACGACAACCCATATTTTTGGAAACAAACAATAAAAGATTAAATCAAGCATAAGAATAAAAGATCAAGAACAACTTATATGGAACTTACTCTTACTCTTAACCAGATTAAATCAAGGACCAACTTACTCTTAACCAGATTAAATTAAGGACCAACAACAAACAATAAAAGATCAAGAACAACTTATATGCAATAAAGATATAAGAGAGAAGTGATCTATACATAAGACGACTATAAACACCGGAGCATAAATAAGCAACACCTTTAAATCAAATAAAAAGGGTTCAGGGTCCATTGCATAGTGGGCTCAGATTCGCCTTTCCTCAATCATATTACCTACCCCGTCATCTCTTATCACCAGATCAATCTGTTTATACAGTTGAGCTGCCCTGGTTATCACTCAACAAGAATGACCATCCAAGGACAGAACAACAGGTATCACAAGATCAAAAAGGATCCTAGAGACACGAGGGAGGATCCAACTTGATACCCACAGGTGCCCCGATTGCTCAAAGGCACACTTATTTCAGCCACGGTTAATCATCATCGCCCTAAAAAGAATGGCTTCCGACCGGCCGGCTACAGCCCCCGCCGCATCATCGCCCTAAAAAGAATGGCTTCCGACCGGCCGGCTACAGCCCCTCGGCGGGGCACTGGAATTACACGCGATGGCACGAACAAGAGATTGCCGGCACACCAGCTCGAAGGACAATATCCGGCATCCCAACTGTCTGATATCTCAACGCAAATGCACACTGTTCTGGAAAGAACCCTATCTGTGCACTAAACAATATAACTCGTTAAAAATGCACACAACCCAGAAATGTAAAAACATAATGACCAAGAATTTCATGCCTACTCATGATCTCAACAAATGTGACTTTGGTACATGTATTTCTTTGATCATTTTTCATTTGAATAATCACAGTATTAAAATTATGACGGTGCAGTTTGATTATAATCAAATCAATCAAACAGCTATGCAAGTATGATTTCTATCAACAAAGAGCAACATCACACCAGTCCTAAATTGCAGGATAGGTGCTTACCATATTTTCTATGATTCGCATGCATCTATTAGAATATATATGATGCATTTACTTTGGTTTTTCAGCCGTCGCGGTCGAAAGCTTTAAACTTGACTTGTATTCTACAAAGTCACCGCAAGAGGCAGAGCGCAGGCAATGCCATGGCCACCACCAGTTTTACCCGCGGCATTGCGGGAGCGCCCACGAGCAGCCGCGGATGAGGGGCGACCAACATATAGCCAAAAGGAAAAATGGCAGTCGACTATAAATAAAGAATTTGTTTATTTTTATAGAAATGACGGTGGGGTAGACCTTAGAACAAGTGACCAAAATTCAACTTGAAGCAACAACACACAGAAGTAATTTTCACCGATCTATTATAAAACTAACATGAATATGGGACTGATCCAAAGATCCCCTTCCTTCAAACCTAGCTGGACCATATAACATATCAAACTAACTATATAACGTTGCCCATGATCACCGGCCAACATCTCATCAGTGACACCTCGCTTCCTTCACATATTTATCAAGACACATATATGAAGTAAAGTAGTAGTAATGTATAAGAGTGTGGATTTTTCATACCCTCATGTATAATTAGAAGAACATGAACTGGAGTTATATATTGATAGTTACCATCGATGGAGAACTGAAAATTTCTAACTGCAAATATAAAATTGTCAAGAATGATAATAAGCATGGAGAACTAAAATGTACTATCACTTCCATGTAGCTGAGAACCTAATATTGACAGAATCCACACCATGTCTCAGGGTACAAGTAAAAGCTTGTCATGCTTACCAAAAGGGAGGCATAATGGATGTTCTGTAAAGGCAGCAACACAGGTACACATCACATAGGCTCCTGGAAAAAAAAAAAGAAATCATGCTTAACAATAACACAAGTGGGAATCAAGCAAATTGCAATATTCACGGCTTATTTTGGGGCAAAATCAGTACATCTTCAGCCAAAGCAAAGAAAACACACACATATATGCATACAGATGTATCTTAGCTAGCACCTCTACGCATACACGGACATAGAGCAGAATACGGCCAACAAGCCAAGCAAGGCAACAAACATGTGCTCTGTAAATAATTAGCTAGATCCAAGGCCTTCCTTGGCAGCAAGGTACAAACAAATCAAGAAAGACAAAGTTCAATGTGAAACTATGTTAAAAAAAACTGCAGCCAATGAACAGAGTTGTCCATCATTTTCTTCCCCTTAATGTTTTTCTCTTGTCGAACATGTCTTATTCAATCGTTCCTTTGGTGCTTTCATCAACTTCCATCATCAATGAGAAAACAAATTTGTCACAATACCTATTACAAGCTTGCACCATTAACAAATTCTGCTGTTTTAAACAAAGTGATTCATCATACTTAAGGGAGAAATCGTAGTAATACTTAACTTACGTTATAGATTCCGTGTGAAATTAATTGGCTGAAAATCAAATCAACAACTCTATCTTTGTGATGTCCTATGATGTCACCACCAAAGTAGATCTAAGTACACCCATATAACTGTTACACCTATATTTTCTATGATTATTTGTAGTCTCAAGTTCAAACTATTCTTCTTAAATCACTACCCTCTCAAAAGAAAACCAAGAGTAATAAACCACCTATGATGACATTGTACGGATATCAATGTGAGGTATTGGTGTTGCTAAGCTAGCAATTACCTGCCAAGATCTGCAGCAAAAGTGTTCGTTGATGGACCAATTCATCCTGCTTCCTGAGACAAGAACTATAAAGATTGGTGGCCCACTTCTCATGTGTTTGCTGCTAACACACCATGGCTTACAAAACTAATGCATGAGATTAATATGACGGATATATAATTGGTGGAGAACCCATCCAAGCTACTGCAAAGACCTCGTTCTACCCCATGACAGTGGTGACCTGCAATCCAAAACGATGAGAATACGAACCATCAGAGAGAGAGAGAGAGAGTTTACGTACATAACTGAACAAAGACCATGCTTCAATTATAAATCCTTCCTGGATGTTGGCATTCACCCCATGGTTCCGACATCAATTAACCAGAAGGGTTGACACACTACAACCAATCATTGGTGCAGCAGCAGATACAATCAATTTATAATGTACAAAAAAGGCTACCAAAATACACATATGCATACATCTACCACTGCATGGAGAAAAAAATTCATCCACCAAAATACACATATGCATAAAGAATTTAAGCACATAATAGCAGGAAATTTTGCCTGATTTAACAGGTAGAGTTTTTTAATTAGGTAAGGGTGAAGACGACGCACAAGTAACATCTTATATTTGCACCAATAAGAAACTATATGCCTGGATGCACCAAGACTGCTCTCTCCAGTCAGTGTAGTTGCAAGCAAATTCGAGCTTGCCTCCTTAAATAATAACCTCTTAGCTGACCACAAAATTGGATTGTCAACAGCCATGCACAATTCCCTAACCTAAAGACACCATATGCCCAATGAGAAGAAAACAAATAAGATAATAATGTAAGTTACTAAATCCTAGGATAAACACATCCAGAACCTATTTTTCTGAGAAGGGGCCTCACCTTGCCGTTGTGCCTACAGGTTGATGTTGCTTGGGGTGGCATGGAGAGACCAGGGATGTGGTTCTCCTGTCGCAACCACCGATTGGAGATGCAGCACCCACATGGGTTGAGCAGAAACTCACTTATTCCTCGTCTGTTTCTTGGTGGCGGCCATGCCTCTTCTTCACATAAGCACTAAGTAACAGGAGGAGCACGACACCAACGAATCTTCAGTGCAAGAAAGAAGGAATCAGTGAGGTAAGGTAAGAAGGGGTGAGGGCTAGGCATACAAACCTGTGTTGTGGTGCAGCAGCGAGGACGGCGAGGAAACGACAGCGGTGGCGGCGTCCGGTCGCCGGCAACCATGGAGATCCCCACCGACGCCTCTCTTCGGACCAGCGACGCGAGCGACGGCCTTCACATGTCGACGGGGAGAGCAGCTGCAGCGGTGTCTCCCTCGTCCTCACAGGCGGGAGAGGCGGCTATGGATGAAGAGAGGGTGCAGCAGCTTCGTGCCCTCCCATACGCCGCGGCCTTTGCATCGCCTCGCCATTCCTCCTTCCTTGCCGTGGGAGCCGGGGCCAGGGCGGGGCGTTAGGGTTTGGCGGCGCCAGATCGGAGGAGTGGAAGGAGGAGAGGGAGGCGCGGGCGGGGAGGAGGCCGGGTGGCGGCGGGGAAGGAGGAGAGGGAGGCGCTGGTGGGGAGGAGGAGGCAGCGCGGGCGGGAGAGGAGCCGGCCGGAGGGGTGGAAGGAGGAGGCAGGCGGCAGCGGGAAGGAGGAGAGGAGGCGTGGGAGGGAGGGAGAGGAGGCGCAGCTGGGGGTGGGGGAGGGAGCGGCTAGGGTTGTCTCCACGGGAGCCGGCCCTTTTATACCCCCGGCGATTGAAATGACCAAAATACCCCGGTGGGGGCATGGTATTTACATTTTTCTGCCATTACTATTCATTCCAGCAGTGCCAGCTCGAGATCCGACGGCCCAGGTTGATCCAGATGCTGATCCGACGTCCAGAAACGCGTCAAGCAAACCGATCCAACGGCTGAAAGTCACTGAGCTCTGAGGAGGCTTGTACATCCATCCTTCTCTTATTTCTGGATACTCCCTCCGTCCGGAAATACTTGTCGTCAAATGAATAAAAGAGGATGTATTTAAACATATTTTAGTTCTAGATACACCCCTTTTTATTCATTTTGATGACAAGTATTTCCGGACGGAGGAAGTAGCTTTTTGCAAAATGTAGTCCAGCCCCGCATTTTAAATCGGAAGCACCTAGGAGTACAACGACTCCAACTTTATTTCTCTATATTATATTTATTTTGTGGGTTTCTCTAGACATCCCATGCTCACCTTTATTCCTTGTTGCATTATGGGCGACTTAAGTATTTAATGCTAGAGCCCAGTGGGCGGAAGAGGATTCAAACGTAGTGACACCAGCGGTCGCCTTCCTCGTAAACCGGTACTAACTGATTATTCTTCAAACTTAATTGCTTCATTACCTGTCACATCTGATTCTTTTTTCAAGATTTTTTTAATTTATTCATGTATTGTCAAGGCAGTACAAAGAACACCAGAAATAATAAATGCAACTAGATCCATAGACCATCTCGTGATGACTACAAGTACTGCAGGGAGCTGAAGGCGCCGCCGTCTTCACCCTCATCACAATCGGACAAACCTTATTGCAGTAGACAGCCGGGAAGTCGTCGTGTAAGGCTTCATAGGATGAGCTCACCAGAATAGCAACCGCCACTGATTAAGAGAACATAGATCAAAAGGATAAAAATTGTAGACACATGAACACAGACAAACGAAAAGAAGATCCACGTGGATCCACGAAAGATAAACGTTGCCCGAATCTCGCAAGATATGCCTGAGAAAAACCTCCACATGCCCTCCGACGATGCTAGAAATGTTGGGGAACGTTGAGGGAGTCCTGGACTATGGTGTCCTCGAGGAGCCGGCCTATGTTACATAGGCCGGACTGATGGGCAGTGAGGATACAAGGTAGAAGGACCTCCCCATGTCTGGATGGGACTCTACTTTGCGTGGATGGCAACCTTGGCGTTCGAATCGTGTACCTTCCTTTCTCTGTAAACCGACTTTGTACAACTCTAGACCCCTCCGGTGTCTATATAAACCGAAGGGCTTAGTCCATAGGCAGGATCACAATCATACAGACTAGACATCTAGGGTTTAACCATTACGATCTCGAGATAGATCAACTCTTGTAGCCTCTATACTCATCAAAGTCAATCAAGCAGGAAGTAGGGTATTACATCATTTAAGAGGGCCCGAACCTGGGTAAACATCGCGTCCCGTGCCTCCTTGTGACCTTGGATCCTTAAACACACAGTTCGGGACCCCCTACGCGAGATCTACCGGTTTTGACATCGATATTGGTGCTTTCATTGAGAGTTCCAGTGTGTCGTCACCAGAAGGCTCGATGGCTCCACCAATCATCCACAACAATACCGCCCTGAGGGAGACTTTTCTCCCCGGCTAAATATTCGTATTCGGCGGCTTCGCACTGCATGCCAATTCGATTGGCCATCTGGAACAGATCGACAGCTACGCCCCTGGTCATCAGATCGGTTTCGAAAGCCTAGACTACGAAGCTGGTATCCGAGGAGACTTGATCTTCCAAGGGTTCGCGGCTTCAACCACAGCTCCGGCCTCGACCAGGAACTCCTCGCCGAGTCCGAAGACGGGAGTTTTGAACCCGCCGGACTCTCCACAGCCATAGAGCTCAACAACGGAGATACAAGGGGATAGTTTCACCGACCGGTCCGGAATCACTCCAGGCTCCCTCTATCCTCATCAAGACGAACTCACCCCCGTACACCAGCTCCGAACTCTCGAGGTCTGTGTTATACGAGCTCGGCCAGGGAACTCTTGTCCGGCCCCGCTCCACGGATCCTCATTTCCCTGTCCATACCTCACCCTTAAATGAGGCTCTGGACTTAATGCGATCTCTCGCCATTATAGAAGGACCGCTGCCGAAATATGCCCGGCCAAGGGCAGCGACGCCAGCACAGCGTGTGGGCACGCCCAAAGTGTTCGACAACAAGTACTTCGTCAACTTGTTCGATCGGAAGGGGTTGTTCGTGTCCGACCAGGACCTCTTCACCAACGCCATCACCCGGCCCAGCATTGAGCGCTTCACGCGCAGCCAGCGCGACTTCTTCAACTAGTTCAGGTTGCCCATGGTCAAGATGGGCCAGATCAAGGTTCTCACCGGCGGCCAGGGCCAGATCCGCCGCAACTGCGCCGTCAACAACCCCGGCACCGTCTACGGCCTCGAACGATCGTCCATAGTGCAGACCATCGTCGACGCTGCCGCGGAGAGCCTCGGGTTCTAGTCTTCTAGAATCTAGTGGAGTAGTAGCTGTTAACCTGTTAGGAAATAAGAAATAACCTGTTAACCAGGATCGTCTACGGCTTTTGTATTTGCATTATGGGCTGTTATTACACGTTATATCACAATACTTATGTATTTCTCTCTTATTTTTTAAGGTTTACATGAAGAAAGAGAATGCCGGCAGCTGGAATTCTGGACTGAAAAATGCATCTAGTAAATATAAGTTGGAGGGGAAGAGGGGGCGCCACACAAGGAGGGAAGGAATCCCTCCTAGGTGTGCTGGCCATAGGGGGATGGGAAACCCTTCCCTAGTCCAGATCATCATCCCCTTCAAGGAAGAGGGGGCGCCTTCCCCTATTGGGCCTATGTGGACCAATTCTCCTTCCACCACTTGACCTTTTAAGGCCCGTTGATATTAAATTAAATATAAAATCCTCCTGACAATTACTAGAGCCTTCTATTATGAATTTAACACCACCAGAACCATTTTACACCTATATATTATTTATTGGTAATACCCGGTATTGCCCGATAAACTCTAAAACCCTTTTGGTGACCCCGAAACGCTGCCGGTTCCTCTCAAATCCATTTAAAATATTTATGAAATGACTCCACAAATAAATCCTCGATACACTTGTCCTACTAGCACTCAGTAGATCGTGATTACCTTGAGCTTGTGACCTTGTAGGTTTTGTAAATCATTGACATAAACGAAACCCCCTCATTCAATGACTTATAGCGAAGCCGTGGACATCCATATCAATCCCTATGATTTCACGAATGATATTCAAGTGAACCTTTGGTAAGCATGTGATGTTCCCTTTGCTTCACGATACTTTACGAAACCTGAGGTGAGATGTGTCGGTATCCTCTTGAGTCATACACATGCTCACCATAACGATCTCCTCGTTTCCAGTTTCTTCTTCTTTCTGGTTGACAGGTTTCGGCATCCTCGTGACATAGTCACATGTGTCTGGCCAGACGATGATGAATTCCATAACAACAAGAGGACCCTAAGAATATCTCTTCATCGTTGGAGGATCCAATTCCACTCTCAAGATATCGAGTCCCTTGTCAAACTTTTCGATGAACTGTAAGTTGTCGTTTTGATCACCATGTTACATATGACTTTTGAGCAACCCCAAAGCTCATCGTAAGGTAAGAAGTGACTACGATACTCTCATGGTCTAAGGAACTAAAACACACACTAACACTCCATGTTATAACAATTGACTTGTGACGATATCATCTCAAAGTATAATTAACGAGTTTGGGTCCAGAAAATGTGATCATCGCCAGTCCTAGATGCGAGATTAGGCATCTTATCTTGCCATTTATTGTTCTAGACGTGCATATGAGTCTTCCACTGAATCGTATATACTAGAATCATAATAGTTATAACATAGAATATAAACTCTTAATTATGAACATGAAAAATATAATAGTACAATATTATTACCTCTATGACATACTTCGACATCAACTTGACCCCGACATTTTTTTGTCCTAATCGCATGTCCACCCTAGACTACAACCGGGGTTCGACATTTTTTGTCTCAGTTGGAAGTCCACTCTTGATTCGTAACTAGAGCCCAACCTTTTTTACTTAGTTGCAAGTCCACTCTCGACTCACAAATGGGGCTAAACCTTTTTTTGTCCAAGTTGAGAGTCCACCCTCAAATCGCAACTGGGGCCCAACCATTTTGTCGGAGTTGCAAGTCCACCCTTGACTCGCAACTTGGGCACAACATTTTTTTTTCGAGTTGCAAATCCACCCTCAACTCGTTACTAGGGCCCAACCTTTTTTATCCAAGTTGCAAATCAACCCTCGAGTCACAACAGGGGACCAAGTTTTTTGGTCCCAATTGCAAGTCCACCCCCGATTCACAACTAGGGCCTGACTTTTTTTGTCCCAGTTGCAAGTCCATCTCGACCCGCAACTAGGGCTTGACATTATCTCGTCCCAGTTGCAAGTCCACACTCGAGTCATAACTGGGGCCCATCCTCTTTTGTCCCGGTTGCAAGTTTAAACTTGACATGCAACTAGGGCCCAACCCTTTTTAGTCCCAATTGCGTGTCCACCCTCGACTTGCCATTGGGGGTCTAACCTCGACAACGAACAAACATCGGATGAGCTGGCTGAAGTAGCTAGGATACAATTTTTGTTCTATTTTGTTTTGTTCACGTTTTTTTATCATTATTTCTTCACTAGTTTCCTCTCTTAATTTTTCTATTTTTCAAAATTTGATCTAATTATTTTTCGTTTTTCCCTTTTAACAAATTCACAAGTTTCAATAAATGTTCCAAAATTCATAAACTTGTTCATTTTTCTAAAAAAAATCATTTTTATCCACTTTAAAAAAATTCAAAATGTGTTCTTTTTGTTCTCCTCTTATTTATCTATATTTTATATATTTTTTCTTCTTTTTTAGTTTTTTCCGTATCGCTTTTATTTCAATGTATATAAAATAGTTCTCTTTTAGTTCATTGGATATAAGAAAATGTTCAATGTATATTGCAGAAAAATTAGTGTGTATTCAGAAAATGATTATCATATACTAACGGATTGTTCACCGTATATTACAACATTTTTGGTACCTCTTTGACATTTTTTAATTTGAATTTTTTTATGTAAATTCATGAACATGTTTTTTGAAATATGTATTGACCAAACTTTGTTTCTTACTGAACATTAATTATGAAATATAAGAATGGAAAACACAAAAACCAAAAGGCAAAACTAAAAAAAATCATTGGTATCCTGAAGCTAGGGATGAGCGACGTACTTGCAATGTATAACAATCAGATGCAAACGCTAACAAATCGATGTTAGCAGTAGCGATCAGATTTTTATGTACGGGTAGCTAGCGACCAGATTTTTTTTAGGGGGGCTAGCGAAAAGATTTGCATACAGGTCGGCCACCCAGCAAGCGGACGCGGGACACACATTTTTTTTAAGTTTTGGGCTTTGATAAATTAAAATCAAACAAATATGACAAACAATGAAAACAAATGAGGTGGCGCTGACATCTTACTTAGATGTGAGGTATTATCTCACATCTAGGTGTAACATAGATGGACCCAAAACCAAATGTACTGCAACAGATTACTTGTGCAAAGCTTAACAAAATATATTGAAACATACAATAGTGTTTTTTCGGGGGAAAGTAAGGTTACTTAAATACACATACATGCATTCACAATTTTATCTTTCAAATGAGTTTACAACATATGCGTCAGTACAACTCTGAAGGTGGAGTGGTGGCAGTTGGCGGTGGTGGCCTCTGAGAGCGCGCCGGATAGGTGTGTGCCCCAGACCCAGCAAATGGCTTGGTTGGGGCCTCAGGTCTTATATGTTAGGCTTGTGGTATTAGGCCCAGACTATCAGCATCCCTTCATCAATTGGATAGGTGTAGCAATAAATGTTGCCAACACGGTGCATTCAGACTTACTGTTGTATTTCTTTGTAAGGTCTTGTGTGAATAATTAATAAAGTGGCTGCATGGATTGCCTGGATGCAGAGGCCGGGGTCTTCCTCCTTTTCTAAAAAAGAAAATGAGTTTACAGATCACGAAGCATCATGTGACCGGGGAGGTGCATGCCCGCGCACCTTGGTGCCCTTCCAAATATCGGACACGAGGCATGCATGGAGTGTATTTTTCGGGAACGTGGTCAGAAATGAAACACGTCATAGATGAAAGTGTGGTCTTGGGGAAGAGCGATCCTGGGCATCGGTTTTGAACACCCGATCTAGTTATTGAAGAGTGCATTTTGAGTGGGCCGAGATTGTCGATACAATCATTGAACATGGTAGCATTAGTTTGTCTAAAATTGGGACTGTTTTTGTCCAAGGCAAGGAAAAGAAGGTTAAAAACCTCAATGATCATCCAGGGATCCTGGCGATTAGCGTTGAGATTGTTGATGTTAGCAAGGAAGTATGGTTTCAGTGAGTGGTCAGTTGGATCATAGACTATGGTGATTTTGATTGTGCTAGGAGCGGCAATGCAGACAAGTGTGGTGGTTACTAGGCCACGGTGCGTTTGATCAGTAAGGTTAAAGATTGATGATTGCAAAGCTGAGAGGTTGCCGCCAGCAGATCATGGAATTTTTGTGAATGTGAACGTCTATGCTTGGCGCCGAATAGATCAAGGTCTTTTTGAGGAGAAATATTACTACTGCACATCTGTCAGCTTGTCCTAGACATAGGACGTCCCAAGTGATGAAAGATAGATTAAGATTAGCCATAGGTAGTTCCTCGTTCCATGATACTTCTCATGGTTTTAGTTGAAGCTAAAACCATCACACGTATTAGGAATGGAAGGAGCGACTAGCAAAGCACCAAAATTAGCACAAAAGGATATGATAACTTGCACAACAGTCCCTTATAGGCACACAAACAGGCAATAGTCTCATCGATTCCAGGGCAGAAGGCCATACTTATTAATCATAAAAGAAACTGGAGCAGAAACATAAAGGGAAACTAATGGACGATAGCAAATTATTGAGAGCACCGTGTTGAGGAGATCGGGTGTGTGGTACTGCTCGGATCATGCAAGGGTGGTTGCTGGTAGGATCATGGTGTGTGGCGATGCGCCCTAATGAGAGCTAAATATCTGAAACAATTGTATTAAAACGAGAAATTACAAAATAAGTTTTTTCTCACCAAATATTTGTACTACCGTGTGCAGATTGAATTGCCACAATGATGAAGCTTGCATAACGGAAGAGATAGATCATTGCATTGACATACTTTTGAAGAAAGAACAAGTTGCTTGTTGCACACATCAGAAACCACGGTAGAAAACCAAAAGTGCTGCAACAGATTACTCATATAAAGCATAAAAAATATATAGGGATCGATATATGATCAACCATCGGAATCAGTATCCTCCTGAGAGGCTCGGAGAAGAAGGTCCTCAAATGACAGTTCACCCGACCGGAGCTGCTCAAGAAGTTTATCTTCATACTCTAACACCTTCGACACTTCATGAGAATGCTTGTTCAAAGTGTAGGCGGAGAGCAGAAAAATGATGGTCCAAGGATGCATGGTCAAAGGATTGCAGATAAAGGGAGGTAGGTCCTCAAGCAACTGCTTACCGGACAAGATCTGATCAAAAAAATTATCTTGATGCTCCATCTTCTTGATCACGCTCAGGCTCATCTGGCCTTGTGCCCCGTGCTCCAGGTGATATATTTCAGTGCACGGCCAGCCCAGGTGAGGCGTGAAGTATATGCAGTTGGCTTCAATGGACGGAAATTCAGTGGCGTTGAGAGAGAGGCACCTGGAACCTCCGCTGATAAAGATTGCACGGCTGCCGATGCTCTTCACTTGCTCGACCGTATTTCCATCCCTGTTCATCTTGAAAACCTCCATGCGGCGATTCTCAAGCTTGAAGATGACCAGTGTTTCTCCGACGGATTCCACCATGTAACAACCGGGCCAAGCAGCAATGCCAAACTGGTTGTCAGGGAATTCGGCGAACGCCGTCATTAGATCGGCGATCATGGCGACCACCTTCGCCGGAAGCGGCGGCAGCACATTCTGGTGGCCCTTAATGGCGACACAGCCCTGGACGGCCTTCCTGACCAGAGGGTACGCATACTTCTTCTTGTACCTGACGAACTCCTCGCTGCCAGGGTTGGCCCTGTACAGCTTACTGGAATCGCTGCAGTAGATGACGAGGTAGAGCGGAGAAGAGCCCGAGACGGCGGCCGCCGTCACGCTGGGACGCATGCGCGCTGCAAACCGGACCATGTAGCCCGTGAACGGGTTGAGGACGCACGCGGCATGAGGCGCTTCCTTGTCCGCCAGAACAAGGAGCCCGTCGCCGGTGACAGAGACGACGTAGTAGTTGCGGAGCATTGGGATGTCCCTGACGTGGATGCGACCGGTCACGGTGTTCACCAGGACGCGGGTGTCCTCGCCGTGGGACGGGTAGTCCAACATGACCCAATTGTGAGGGCGGAAGCGGCGGTCCATGGTGTTGGTGGGGTCGTCGGTGGCGGCGCGCCAGTTGTGGCAGAGGGCGCGGAGTGCCATGTAGCAGTCGAGGTCGGCGGTGTCCAGCAGGCCGCAGGCGATGCGGTCGATGAGCTCCGGCGGGAGGGATGACCAGTCCATGGCCGACGGCGGAAGCGTGGGAGGGAGGCGTGGGTGAGGGATGTGAGCAACCGGCTGGAGGTGCTTTTGTACTGGACCGGGGGGCAAACGTCTCGGCTTCCCCGCCGGCGAGGTCCCAAGGCAGGCAACTCGAAGGGGCGGGCGGGGATTTTGCGCGTTGCGAGAATCAAGACGGCGCATGCGTGCACGAGAACCAAGGGTCATCCTCGGCTTGTTTTCACATTGCAACGATAGCCCGACCCTCTGCATCCTGCCACAGTACGAGTGTGTGTCATGATCGATTCACAGCGGAATACATGCATACATGCGATGTGCCGGTTTCGAAATGCCGTGCAATCATGCATGCATGCAACAAGGCTGGTTCCAGCGTGCATACATCCAGCAGGTGCTGCTGCATCAGCCCATAGACTCAAAAAAAAAAAAAAATTTGCATCAGCCCATAAATCCCAATTTTGTACTCAGTAGGTAGTATTTTTTTCAAAAAAATAAATAATTTCAGTGATATTATAATAATTCATATTTTTTGAATACAAAAAGTGTGAAGTTGAAAATGCGGGTTTTATCACACCCATTTCAACAATTCATATTGTTTCAAAACAGTTGCAAATGCGGGTTTTATCACACCCATTTCAATAACTTTATTCATATTTTAATCAATTTCAGAAGCACACTGCATTCATTTCACATAATTTACATTTTTTTAATATTTCAGTAAATTCAGTCATATTGACACATTAATTTGAATTCTATGATTTCAGTTATTTCAGTTTTTCATACATACTACCTCTGCTCCATAATATCGTGGCTATAGTTATTTTTTCAAAAGACAAACTTTGCAAAGTTTGACCAAGTTTACATTGAAAAATATTTGCATTTAAGATACTCAATGCATATCATTGGGTGCAGCATGAGATATGCTTTCATATTGCACATCTTTGGTTTTGTAGGCATAGATAGTTTTCTCAATATATTTGGTCAAAGTTCAGTAAGTTTGACTTTTGAAATATATATATGCACTACATTGTGGAACTGGGAGAGTATTTCACTAATTGTAGTCATATTATATCAAATTATTCCAAAATAGTGATAAATAAAATTCATAAATTATTCACACATTTCAATTATTTCTTTCGTATTTCAATCAATTTCAGAAAACATTACATTGTCATTTAACACAATATCCAATTTTTAGACACGCTACTTCAAAAACTAGGAAACTTGAATTTCAATTTTAGAACAATTTATACATTAATTTTGAAATACTGAAGCTTTTGAAAATAAGTATTGCAAAACAATATTTCGAAATTCATGGAGATAACGTTATTGTTTGGAACTTTATCGGTAATCTTAAAGTAGGAGTGAGCAACTGATTTGGCTCCAGCCGTTAGAAATTCGCGATTGTAGCAGGGCTTTGATTGTGAGTCGACTCACAAAGACAGATGTCAATTGAGCAAGTAGAGTTTTGCTTCACATTTTGTCTATATTTCTTGAAGTCATAGGATGTTCGGTAGTGCGGATTGCAAGCGCTTCTTTGGACTGCAATACTTTGAAAACGTAGCAATAGAGAGAATGTATAATTGACATGCCTTCTACTATAAATTCATACATGGTTTCAAGGCACTTTTATCTGAGAGGAGCCTTTGGATGGTACACTGGAACTAAACACACACAATTTCAAAGGTAAAAAAAATGAGGTTAGTTTAGATTCGTATGGATGGGGGACAATGGATTACTCGCGACACTGATGAACATGCTGGATAAGACCAAGGATGGGCCGAAGGCAAGAAAAGACTTGCAAGATTTAAATATCAGGGAAGATCTGCACATGCCGCCCCATAAAAAGTTAGACGAGATAGAGACGGAGACAGAGGCGCGGGAGAAGAAGGGCAAGAAAATAAAGAAAGAGAATTATTGCCCCGCTTCTTGCTTCACCTTAAGTCAGGTTGCGATCGATCAATTCTTTAAGTGCCTTACCGGAGTCAAAGTTAGTTCCGGTTACTGTGGCAAGATAAGCAGATATCTAGACACGGACAAGATAAAGTTCAGCGGGATGAAGTCCCATGACTGTCATGGGATGATGACGAGATACTACATGTTGCCCTTAGAGGGATACTGGACAAGCACGTCCGTGACACGCTTATTGGTCTCTGCAACTTTTTCGACGTCATCTCTCGAAAATCGATCAGTGTGAAGCATCTCCGAAGGCTACAGGAAGATATCGTTGTGATACTGAATGAGCTTGAGATGTACTTCCCGCCCGCATTCTTTGACGTGATGGTGCATCTGTGTGTCCATATTGTGGACGACATAATAGACCTGGGGCCGTCATTCCTGCACAACATGATGTCATTTGAGAGGATGAATGAGATCATCAAAGGATTCATTCGTAACATGTCCCGTCTGGATGGAAGCATTGTCTAGGGCCATCTGACACAAGAGTGCATCTCTTTCTGCGAGAATTTTCTATATGGCGTAGATCAGCCGCCTGATGGTGTTAGTGTTGGTAATACCTCCTTCCTTTATGGGTCTAAATTAAAAATCAGAAAACTTACCTTAAACTGAACTGAGAATATATAGCTCAGTATTCTTAGTTCGTAAGATGGGCAGGTGGCGCGTCGACCAGTAGCTATCACTGTGCAAAGTGGTAGCAGTTGCAACTGATTAAGAAAACACGTGAATCATATCCCTAGTTTAACTAGGACGTACTCGATGGTTGGACGATCAATGGTGTGTGTGTGGTTTGAGGGGGGGGGGGGGGGGGGCCTGGATCTGCCACTGCATGCTCCAACATCCTGGCGATCGCCACCCGCGACTCCGTGGTCCCCACGGGCGGGCCCAAGTACCGCGTGCCCCACGGCCGCCGCGACAACCCATGGTTCGCGACACTTAAGAAGGTGACCGGCGACCTCCCGCGGCCGTCCTCCAACGTGCATTACCTCCTCAAGGTGTTCCACAACGTATATTTGCTGTAGTCATCGATACAACTAACATAATAGGCATGTCTCCCAACAGAGGAGGGAGCAAGACCCCAAACATCAGAAAAAATAAGTTTCAAAGGTTTGACAGAAACACTAGTGGAAGCAGGATATCGTAACTGATGAATTTTAGCTCTCTGACATGAATCACAAATAGCGTCTGAACTATGCTCACCAACAGCTGGGAGCTTATTTTTACTAAGAACTTGATGGACAATAGAAAAAGAAGGGTGGCCTAAACGATGATGCCATCTCTTGTAGCTTACCTGCTTATTCTAAACTGTTTAGCATAGGTTGGTTAATGTTCCATCAGTGGCCCCTCATCTTGTCCCTGTTGCCCCGCCTTATGTTCGATGACTCGATCAACGTGATCGACGTCCAGGGCCCGACACATCACATCACACCTCCCTTAGTTTGTACGACTCTGCAGAGCTACTATCGAGTGCCGAGGGTGATATACCTCGTATAGCAATTCTTATGTTGACTCTGTAGTGTAGCTAATCGGCCGTGGTCGACTCTGTCGTGCAACCCCTCAAGTGTGAACCATCGAGGGTGATTCCTCCTTAGTTCACCTTGACGATTAGATCAGGTGGATTCCATCAAGGGTGATTCCTCGGATTCCCCCTTGTTGTTTTGGACACACGATTACTTTGACTTTACCACGGAACCATGTTGAAGTCAGGTCGGCCCAGAGGGGTACCCGTGAGTTGATGTGTAGTCGGGTTGACCCGAAGAGTACCCGCGAGATTTCCACGTGGCACGACCGGGCATTCCGGGCCCTTGCCGTAAGTCCATGAGACGGGGCGACGGGGTCACATGATCGTGAGTCTCTACTCGTTACCGCACGCTCCCAAGACACTAACGAGTTGGGTATTTGATCTGAGTTGGCCACTGGCCTGTACGCACTAACCACCACGCGGGACAAGATATGGGCAACCGGCATCGTAGTATCAGCCGAAGCTCTCCAGACATCAGCGATGGGCGATGGGCTCAAGACCAATGCGCGCTTAGGATTTAGACCGGCTTTGCTTTTGACATACATAACATAACATATGTCAATAATTTTGTCCTAATGTAAATTTGTCTGTTGAAAGTAAATGGCTTGAAATCCTGGTGTATAGAGATCAGGAAGCATACAACTAAGATGCTCTCTTTCCATATGTGCTTTGTGTGTATATTCCTTTGCCATGGAATTATATTTGGGTCCATGGTTCCCATTATCTATATTCAGCATTAACATGGAAAATTACAATGTTTGTGAAACTAATGTGAACAATTGAATTTTACTTCAGGTTGATTGTGACATAGCATATGTGTTGTTGAAAGTTACTTCAAGTTGACTGTGACATAGCATATGTATTTTCTTATTATGCTTCTTAAAGCATAATTTTATAATTTCTTGTCTCAATTTGGTGCGAGCAATTGTGGATTCTAGAGTCTATCTGTCTTTTTTTTTTTTTTTTTTGCGTGGAAGTAGTAGTAGAACTTGTTTCAACACGGAGATGCGTTCTACTTCTAGTGTGCCGTTTTGATCACATCATGGGATAAGCTACTATAGGAGGTGGCGATTCAAATCTCCAATGCATCGCAAGGATGGCCACTAGTGGAACTTGATACGAAATGAAGACGAGGCCTCCATTAGAAAATACTCCCTCCGTTTATTTTCAGTTCACATATAAGAATTGATCAAAGTCAAATTTTATATAGTTTAACTAGCTTTATAGAAAAAGATATCAACATTCACACCATTATAAGTCGCGTAGACCCAACTAGAGAGCAACACCGTGAGCGGCCTCGGGCTCTCTCTTCCAAAAGACTAGCATGTCAGAAGAGGATAACCGCACCATTATAAGTCATGTTAGTCTTCTATCACAACAGATGGCAGACTATACCCAACAAGGATCACGCATGAGAATCAAGGCGCCGCATGCATGCATGAGAATCAAAGGGTCATCATCGGCTTGTTTCCACACTAGAACGTATGCCTGGACTAGTCCACCTGAGAATCAAAGGCTGCCGGTGTGACGATCGATCCAGAACGGCGACTAGTCCGGTGGCCTGACCTCTGAACGGAGACTAGCAGGTAGTAGCTGCACACAGTACGTGCATCTTGCCGGCTTCAAAATGCCATGCAAACATGCATGCATGCCACAAGGCTGGTTCAGCGTGCATGCATCCAGCTCGTGCTGTATCAGCCAATAAATTCCCAAAAATGATTTGATATGTTATATGTACTTTATTTGGTAGTGCTATTTTCTTCCAAACATTGCAATAATTCCGGTGACGCTATAAACATTCATATTTTCCAAATTCAAGAAGTTTGACTTTCTTCAGTCACCCATTATTTGTTCCGAAACAGTTAGAAATGCAGGTTACAGATTATTTTTCACACCCAGTTCAACAATTACATTCATATTTTCAAGCAAATTCACAAGCACTCCTCATCCATTTCACACTATTATCATTTTTTTAACTTTAAATTTTTTCATTTGAGTTATTCCAATTTTGCATACATGTTTCACTAATTTGAGTCATATTACCACACACAATTGAATTTTTTGAAATACTTACACATATTTCCACTATTTAATTCAGAAATTATTATACACATTTCCACTATTTATTTTGTATTTCAATCAATTTAAAAATCATTACACCGGCACTTGACACATATACTATTATTAGAATCATTTCGATAATTTTAGTCCTCATTTAGTAAACTAGGACTTGCATTTCAATTTCTGAAATAATTCATTAATTTATTTGAAAATTTTGAAGTTTTTCATAAAATACTTTTGTAAGAAAATATAAATTGATGGATATAATGTATTTTTTTGGTATTTGTGCAAATATCTCGTGTATGCCTTGCTATATGAATGGTATTGAACTATTCCTTGAAGAATTAAACAAGTGACTCACAAAGACGGGTGATGTATATTTTAGATATCATGTACTACAAATTCATACAAGATTTCAAAACATATTAGTTTTCGAGATGAGTCTTTTGATCGTGCATAGGAAATATACACACGCAATCCCAAAGGAAAAATAAAATGAGGGTTCTTTAGTATACAATTGTGGGGGGGGGGGGGGGGGGTAGGAATGGATTACATAAAGAAATCCCTGCAAAAAAGAATTTTACACGACAATAGTATCCCTAATACTATGATCTAAAGGGCTCTCATGGAATCAATTCCTTACGATTCAAATCCTCCATATTCCTACAAAAAATCTATAATCCAAAGAGGCCCTACAAGTTGATAGAAACGCCTCAACTCGGTAATTTTGCCAATACCATCAAAATGGCTCTTCGACCATGGACAACTAGCATGTCCAAATAATTGTTTATTCAGCCTTCATTTGTTATGTTGGGACGTAGTCATAGGAATCAAAATGGACAGCTAGCTAATGTTGGAGGATGAAATTCAGTGAAAACACAATATGTTGCCACTGTGAGTGACATATACAGGTTGCCTACATTTGTTTTGTGCATGGCCTGGCCAAACTACATCGACTGGTATTTTTATTTTTTATAGTTTTATTTTCTTTTAAAATTTTAAGTATTTTTTATTTTACATTATGCTTTTCAGTTATTTTATATCTTCTTTTCTTTTTTTATTTGCCTGATTTCTGTTTTGCAAATTTATGAATCAAATTTTCTAAGATGTATAAACATTTTAATTTTAGTTTAATTATCCTATTTCCTAGTTTACTTATTTTTTTATTTTTATTTGTGATTTTATTGGGTAATACTGTAATTTATATTTGTATGTTATTAGACATGTTTTGAAACCATTGAACTTTCTCAAACACATAGACATCTCTTAAAGATTCATAAACCTTTCATTTTCATATAGAAGATTCTTAAGAACTTCATGAAGTATTTTTGGAATACATGAATATTTATTTACGTTGTACATGAATATTTTAAAAAATATGTAAAAAGTTTATATATACACAAAAAAAATTGATAAATGTGAAAAAAATATATATATTTGAACATTTACTTTTGATCTACGTGAACAATTTTTCTCGCAACACATAAACACTTCTACTCATTTAAGAATATTTTCCTTATTATCGGACTGATTGTATAAAATCACTAAACATTATACATTTTCTAGTTTTCTCAACAACATATCTTACCTATTATTCTTTCGAAAAAAATCTGGTGACGTTGGCCTCTTGGTTGAATGCACAACTTCGCGAGTGGAAGGCATATTGCGGTGTTCGCGTGCTGGCCAACGGGATGGAGGACTTGCCTACAGATAGAATTTGGGCAGTACATAGCGGACCCCGGTTTTCAGAGCAATATTTATTCATAACAGTTAAAACTACCTTTGCTTTTGACATACATAACATAACATATGTGAATAATTTTGTCCTAGTGTAAATTTGTCTATTGAAACTAAATGGCTTGAAATCCTGGTGTATAGAGATCAGGAAGCACACAGCTAAGACGATCTCTTTTTGTATGTGCCTTGTGTGTACATTCCTTTGCTATGGAATTATATTTGAGTCCCTGGTTCCCATTATGTATATTCAGCATTAACATGGAAAATTACAATTTTTTTTGTGAAATGAAATGTGAACAATTGAATCTTACTTCAGGTTGATTGTGACATAGCATATGTGTTGTTGAAAGTTACTTCAAGTTGACTGTGACATAGCATATGTATTTTCTTATTATGCTTCTTAAAGCATAATTTTATAATTTCTTGTCGCCTTTTGGTGCGAGCAATTGTGGATTCTAGCATCTATCTGTCTTTTTTTAATAAAGGGAATATATCATTATCAGTAAGATACCAATTACACTCGACCTCTACAGTAATACGATATCAAGAGCTAGTCAAGATATTGAGAATGCACGATAGCCATACCAAAGAAAGAGAAATTGCCTCAAAGAATAAACATAGAAATAAAAGCATGACGTGGCCGAAGTGAACACCAACATGCACTGACAGAAAGAACATCAAGCACCGACCTTGGAAACATATGAACTGCGATAGATATTCTAAGATTAATTATGTAGTTTAGTGGCCAGTGAGAAGTGCGCTGCAAATTTCCCATCGTGGTAATCTACTGTTTCTTGACCAAATACGAGAGTTGTTTGTACTTTCTAGTACATGCTATTTCTTTTTCATGAGAATTGAAGTAGTGGGTTTGTGTTGCTAAATCTAATACTTTTCGCTCACTATAAGTTAACTCATTAGCTGTCTAATATTTCATGTACAATCTAAGAGAACTCATGCTTATTTATGCTTAGTCTCACTTACCAGAGGCATCAACCGAAAATACCGTGTAAACACATCAACTAATCTGTTTGTTAAGATTAAAATTTATGACAGTAAGTTTGTTTAGAGTTGCTTTTACTCATCAGCTCAACTCTTAATAAGAACCATGTGTCGAGAAAGAGAGTTACAGAAGCACATTTTCATTTGGTACTGGAGATATAGAGATATAGATGCTCTGTTGAAATGAGCGGAAAGAAGAATAACTTTACTGAGTGCTGCAGAAAAATGCTCCCACCAGTTGTCGAATTATCGCATACTCTTTCCCAAAAGAGAGAACACTACCGGAGAAGACGAATCTTGGCAATTATGCATGTCAGGCTAGCTAGAATGTACTGTATATAACATCTGTCCGCAGCTGGGTGCAAAAGTTCGAGATTCTGATAAGAAGGATAATCTTTTTTTGCTTCATTTTGTTTTCATAAAATTTTGTCGACAAGTAACATCTAGCTATAGTCGCAAGAGAAGGGTGCAATAATAGAGGGGATAATTAATCGAATCTTGCTTTTGCACCAATCCTCACCGTCCGTCTTCTCCTGTCACTGTCACTCGCCACGCTATAAATACACCCGTCCTCAAAACATTTGTTACAAGCAAGCAAGTAAGAAGCCACACGTAATCGCATCCATCACACGAGCTTGCTTAGCATCGCCACCTGCTCTTAAAAGGAAAATGGCGGGGTACTACAACGGCGGCGGCAGGACCATGTCCTACTCCAACACCGACGAGTGCTTCGACGGCGGCAGGACCATGTACTCCAACACCACCGAGGAGTGCTACGACGCCGGCAAGCACGGCCACGGCCACGGGCACGGGCATGGCCATGGCCACGGCGGGGCAAACATGTACGCCAACACCACTGACGTGGAGTGCTTCGACTCCGGCAGGCACGGGCACGGCGGTGGCGGCAGGACCATGTACTCCAACACCGTCGACGAGGAGTGCTTCGACTCGGGCAGGCACGGGCACGGGCACGGGCACGGCCACGGCTACGGGCATAACGACGGCAGGGCCATGTCCTACTCCACCACCACCGAGGAGTGCTTCGGCGGCGGCGAGCAGGGGCAGGGGTACTACAAGAAGGAGGTGCAGCAGCACAAGAACAGGGAGCGCGTCGGCGAGGTCGGCGCTCTCGCCGCCGGTGCCTTCGCGCTGGTAATCAATTAATTAACCTCACTCAACAAGTCAATCACAGCACATAGTACACTTTTATCCATGTAATTTAGATGCATGATGTTTGAACTTGGTGTGTGTGCAGTACGAGGGGTACGAGGTGAAGAAGGACCCGGCGCACGCGAGGAAGCACCAGATCGAGGCCGGCGTGGCCGGGGCGGCGGCCCTCGGCGCCGGCGGCTACGCGTACCACGAGCACCGCGAGCAGAAGCAGGCCGCGTACGGCGGGCAGCAGGAGTACAGGATGCCCGTCCACAACAGCTACTGCAACTGAGTAATCATGCATGCACAATGCATCCAACGTCCACCGATCGACGTATAGACTCCAATAAGATCGATAGAGCATCATGCATGCAGGCATGCGTGTGTTGCTTACGCACTCTTATAATATCGGTGTCTCTGCAATAAGCTAGCCGCATGCGTTCGTGCTACTGGTCACGTGCTCTGTGGTGTAACTGGCCAGTATATATTTATGCGTGTATGGATTGTGTGGTCTTGAAAAATAATAGTAAACAATAATATTAAGGTCGATGCAAAAAACTATATTAAGGTATTAATAGTAATATGGTGTTCTACGTCGGCTGATCTAAATATCCGAACCATTGTCTTCTTCAACTTCCTCCATAAGGAACACAGGGTAAATTTTCTCTTGGACTCTCTCATAAATTCCCGAATCCATAAGTGTGGTCACCCAACAACTGTATAATATCGGTACTCCCTCTGATCCATATTACTTGTCGCGCAAACGGATGTATCTAGCATGGAGGATAAATTTTTTTGGTCTCTCAAGTGTCAAAACAATCTATATTTTAGACCTTTCTCCCATTGAAAGCAGTTCATAACAATGACCTAGCCCAGTGAATATAAAATTACAAAAGGTTGAGTAAAATCTGTGAACAAAGGAAACAGGAAGAAGTGAGTTATTTTTTGAAATACAAATATTTTGTAGACCAATTTGTAGTGAAAAAAAATAAGATATTAGGCAATTTGCAGCCCCGCTCGAAGGGGTGGGTGGTTAGTGCCAACAAAACAAAGGGAAACTATATAAATTAGTAAAAACTAAAAGTTGTGAAATGAACTTGGTAAAATGAGTAAAGATCAGAAACTATATATGTACTGTGAACTTAAAAATTAAAAAAAGATGTAAAATCCACTCATCAACACATTAATTTAGAATATTTCATTTCATTGATTGTTTCCTGGATGTTTCACTAATTTTTGCCATATTGTCACACACAGAATATTTATTCCAAAATGGTTATAAATAAATTTCATAAATCACTACAAACATTTCAACTATTTCTTTCGCATTCAATCAACTTCAAAAACATCACACAAGGAATTAACACAAATATCAAAATTTTAGACACATTTCATTAATTTTAGTCCTCTTTTTAAAAAAACTAGGGAACTTCGACATCGTTTTTTGGTGCTATTTATAGAACTAACTTTGAAACTTCTATTTTTTTACTGTTGTAAAAAAATACATTTAGAAATTCATGGATATAATGTATGTTTTGATATTTATCAGTATTCCTGTAAATATCTGGTAAATATATTGGTATATGCATTGTATTGCGCTATTCCTGTAAGTGCCCACTAATCTTAAAGCAGGAGTGGACGACTGATTCGGCAACCGTAGCTAGAATTTCTGGGTTGCTTGCATGCCTTGTGACTTGTGAGTCGACTCACAAAAACAGCTGTCGATTGAGCAAGAAACGTATGCCATTATTTATGTCTATATTTCCATGACGTCATAGGATGTTCGGACATAAGCAGCTTGCCTACACACTTTTCCTACATGTGCAACCCCAACTACACTGGCTGGTATTTTTATTTTCTCCTTTTTAGGTTCTCTTTTCTTTGTGATTACTACTGATTTTTTTAAGAATTTATTTTTTCAGTTTTATTTGTTAATTTTATTTTTTGTTTTGGTTCGGATCTTCTTTTCCTTTTGTTTGTTTGTCTGATTTCATTTGTGTAAATATATGAATAAAATTTTCTGAGATCTAGAAAAATATATTTCCATTTTATGGTTTATTTTTTATATTTTATACCAAAAATATACATTTTGTTGAATACTGGTATCTCTGTGTAACTTGTATGACATTTTTTGAAACTCTTGAACATGTTTCCAAATAGATAAATATCTTTTAAAGATTGACAAACCTTTCGTTTTCACATAGAAGATCCTAAAACAACGTTCATGAGTATTTTGGGGCATACGGAAATATTTATTTCGATGTTCATGAACATTTTTATGAATATGTAATCGCTTTTTGAAATACATGACCTATATTTTGGTACATATTAAAAACATCGATACACATGAACATTTTAATTTGATGTACATGAAAAGAATTTATAACACATTAACGCTTCTACTCATTCAAGAATATTTGACTTCTTATTGGACCGATTATATAAAATAAGTAAATTGAATTGTTTTTCTAAGTTTTTCAAAAATCAATCTTGCATAATAATTGGACGAAGTTTTTCCTATGATCCGGGTCTCTTGTAAGAATAGACAACTGTGAGAGTGGAAGGCAAAATGCGACCTTGGTGTTCTGGCCCATGTGAACAAGAAGTTGCTTACGACGAGCCATCTAGAGTACATTTGGTACGCGGCGCACACCCTAGCAAACGAAATGGGCAAGCTCATTTAGCACTGTAACGGCGGTCTTAGTCAGGCTGGTTATTGGTCATTTTTCCATTATTTTCTTTTGTTTCCTCTTCAAAATTTGTTTTTATGATTTATTTTTCAAATTATTTTGGGCGAACTATTTATGTTTTTTCGTTTGGATTTGATCACAGATCTTTTTTGAATTTTATTATCATTTTTCCAAAATCGATGAACATTAAAAAAAATGAACTTTTGAAAAAACTATTGAGATTTTTCAAAATCTATGCATTTTGTTTCAATAAGAAATGAACTTTTTCAAATTTGTGAACTTTTCTAGACTGATGATTTTTTCAAATTCATGAACTTTTTTGAAGTTTATGAACTTGTTTTCAAAATCCAAGAACTTTCTTTTCAAATTCGTGATTTTTTCCGATATTTGAGAACTTTTTTTTTCTAAACTCATGAACTTATTTCAAATTGTGAACTTGTTATGGAATTTCCAGTTTTTTGTCTTCTAATTTGCCGAAACAAATGTTCTGATAAGAGTCAATGGTCAACTCCATGGTTGGTTAGCTGTCAGAGGTCAAAGGTTATTGGTCGGCTGGTCAAATGATCACTGGTCTAGAGCGAAATCTCATGAGGGAACGTCCGCCCAGCCGCTCGCTCGCTCTCGTGGGAGAGCCACTTTGTCGGGCCGGTCCATGTATGTTTTCGCGTGTCCGGCGCAAGGAGCGCTGGCGAGGAGGGCTCTGCGAATGCTATGTCCTACCTACGGCGAGACGGTACTCCGTTTCGAGGTAGGCAATCGTTAGATGGGCCGGCTCGATATGGGTGTCTGGGAAGCTGTTTTAGGAATCTTCTATACACGTTTCGGCCGCTTTTAGAAGCTTCTACGTTTTCACTTCTATATTTCTTCACCGTTTTTCTTATTTTTCTACTTTTCCAACGCATGTACAACTTTCAGTGCACATTGTACATTTTTTATACACGTGGAACATTTTTTTGATACAAGTCGAATAATTTCCAGTTAAACGTTGTACATTTTTTTATTAAATGTTTAAAAAAATCCGATATATGTCAATTATTTTTCAACACGTTGAACATTTTTTATGGTATACAACATTTTTATATTTCTGAAAAATTTATTTATATTGTATAAAAATCTTTATAAAATGTCACGAACATTTCTTTTAACGTGTGCACACTTTTTTTAATCTCAGACTTTTTCTGAATGGTATGAAACATAGTTTTTTTGAATTACAAGAAAATTTTATTACATTGTATAAACATTTGTAAAGAAACGCCATGAACATTCTTTTATGCATGTTTTTTCTAACTGCCAGGATCATTCTTTTAATGCTATCAACATTTTTTAAAGTTGTGTGAATATATTTTTACAACACAGAAAAAATTTGAAGGCACTATGAACACCTTTTTGAAATTTTAATTAGCTGATGTTTCAGATACATATATTTAGGATATTCAACACATTTATATGAAAAAAAGGAAAAAGACAATATAATGAACAAAGATTAGCAGAAGCACGTTACTAGGTTGACTCACTAGCCTATCGCTTGAGGTGATGCTACATTAGGTCTCGCATAAAGCGCGACCTAGATATGCCCTAGAGCTGTACATTGGGGACCCAGATTGGCAGAGCAATATTTTTTCCTAGTAGTTAATCCAATCAAAATGTGAACAATTGAATTTCACTTATGGTCGATTGTGACATAGCATCTGTGTAGTTGAATGTTACTTCAAATTCATTGTGGCATAGTATATGCGTTTTCTTAGTCTGCCTCTTAAAATACAATTTATAATTTCTTGCCCACCTTCTGTGCGAGCGATTGTGGAATGTAGCATCTACCTATCTTTGTTAATAAGGGGAATATATGCCCCTAAAAGAAGGGCAATATATTAATATCGTTAATATATATCTATTACAGTCGGCCTTTACACTAATACGACATCCATAGCTAATCAAGATATCGAGAACGCACAATCGCCAAACTAATAAAAGAGAAATTTCCTCAAACACTAAATGATGAATCTTGGGGGTGAAGAGAGATAATAACTTGATAAGATGAATCTTGGGAAGTTTTGCATATCATGGCTATGTATGTAACATCTGTCGGCAGCGGCAAAATGATGCTGAAAATGTTCACAACTACAGTCCCAAATAATGATTTCAATAATAGAGGCGATCATGCATGGATTCATCTTTGCTCTCCAATTAATCCAAACCGTCCGTCGTCTACTTTCACTGCCAGTCGCCATGCTATAAACACACCCCCGTCCTCGGCAGATTTGTGGCAACCAGGTAAGCAAGCATCAACACGTACCGGCAACCATCGCACTAGCTAGCTCAGCACCACCACCTGTGCTCTTAGCACAAAATTTAATATGCGCCATTTTTCAAAAGTAAATCTTACTCCCTCCATCCCATAATGTAAGATGTTTTTTGACTCTAGTGTAGTGCCAAAAAACGTCTTTCAAAAAACGTGTTACATTATAGGACGGAGGGAGTACCTAAAAAGTGGTCATTTTTTCGATGATGTGGGCCCCTGGTTGGAATAAACAACTGCGAGAGTGGAAGGAAAAAGGCGGCGTTCGTGCGCTGGCCCATGTGACCGAGCAGTTGCTTACGACGAGCCATCGGCAGCGCGAATGCAAAGTCTCGCCTACTGCGAGATGGTACTCCGTCTCGTGTTAGGCGATCGCTAGATGGGCCGGCTCAATACGGTTTTCTGGGAAATGGTTTTCCGAACCTTCTATGACAGGTTTCGACTGGTTTTAGAAGCTTTTTTGAGTGGGATTACATTGAATTGTTTATTTCACATACTTCTTTTTAAAGATTTTTTAAATATTTCACATACTTTTTTGAGTGGGATTACATTGAACTGTTTATTTCACATACTTCTTTAAAGATTTTTAAAAATGTTCATTTTTTAAAAAATTCACATACTTTTTTGAGTGGGACTACATTGAACTGCTTATTTTTTCGAATGACACGATTTTTTTTACATTATATATAGATTTAATAAAATTTCACAAACGTTTTTTAGCGCGTGCTATATGTTTAAAATGTCATAAACATTTTTTAATGCTACCAATTTATTTTGTAAAATTTGTGCATATACTTTTCACCACATGGACATTTTAAATGTGGGTGCACCTTTTCAAATTTCAAAGAAATATATATATAATATATATATATATATATATATATATATATATATATATATCTATATATATATATATTCTGAATATTTTAACACATCTAGAAAAGAAAATTTTAGCAGAACAAATATTAAGAATGTATTTCAGTACAAGCATGGTACTGGGCCGGCTGACTATCCTATCGACCGAGACGAGGCTAGGTTTCACGTAAAGCGATCACTAGACATGCCCTGCAGGTGTACATTTTATTTTGAACACAGTACACATGCAAGTGCTTATATATAGTACGAGTATGCCCTTGCCCCTATGAACGCACACACGCATACCCTATCCATATGAGCACCTCCGAGAAACTGAGCCGGCGTATCATGTTGAGAATGACGAAGTCACCATGGATGCCTCGTAGTCGATGTAACATCTCCCTTCCCACTGAACGCGCATCCCGGGAAAACCTGAAATAAATCCAGCAAAATGCGAGCACTAGTACTTAAACCCTGATGGGCTGGGGGTAGCACTGTCCTCCTAACCATCCAACCACAGGTTGGTTTGCCCCGTAGATGTACATTGGGGAGCCCGTTTTCTCCTATAAAAGAAGAGGGACCCTGATTTTCAAAGCAATATTTATCCCTCATTGTTAATCCAATTAAAATTGAACAAATGAATTTTATTTATTTTTGATTCTGACATAGCTGCATTTGTTTTATGTATTACTTCAAGTTGATTGTGACATAGCATAACTGTTGTCTTAGTCTGCGTCTTAAAAGACAATTTTATAATTTCTTGTAGTCTTTTGGTGGGAGTAATCGTGGATTCTAGTATTTATGTATCTTTTTAATAAAGGGAATATATTAATATCATTAAGATATCAATTATAGCCAATCGGTCTTACACTAAAGTGATATCCATAGCCAATCAAGATATCGAGAATGCACAAATGCGCACTAATAAATGATAAATTTGTTCTAAAACTTGAAAGGGACAAGTGAAATAAAAGCATGATTTGGCCAAAGTGAACGGCAACACACAGTGATAGAAACAACACCAACCACAGCCCTTCGCAACATATGAACTGAGATTGAGATTCTTAGAATATGTAGTTGTGTGGCCAGTAAGGAATGTGCTGTAAATACCAAATCGTGGTTATCTGCTGTTTCTTGACCAAATATGAGATCTGTTTGTACTGCCATATTTCTCCCGTGGGCATATTCTTTTTCATGAGAACTGAATTAGGCTTTTGTCCTCGGGGCAACGCTGACAGAGCAAACCTGAGGAGGTTGAGCGCTGGGGGCGACGTCGTCGGTCCTCGGTTCCCAGTTAACCTGGGCCAGAGGGTGGATGATGTGGTCGAGCTCGACCTAACCAAAGAGCGGGCGGCCATGAAGACTCGCTGGATCGCGGTGGGACTCTTCTTCTCCCCATTGCCTTACAGCAACGATAGCCTTTTCGGCGAACTCAAGAGCAAGTGGGGGCTGCGTGGACGCCTCAACTACACACCGCTCAAGAACAATCGGTTCCTGTTGGAGTTCGAGCGGGAGGGGGATCGCCGCTTCATCCTCGACAACGGCCCTTGGACTCACAAGGGTGACGCCTTCCTCATGGTGAAGGTGGACGGCAGTGCTAGACCCGGCGATGTGCAGGTAGCCCATATGCCTATATGGGTGCGCATCCATGATGTGCCCCCGATCATGCTGGATGAAGCGGTGGCTTGGAAACTTGGCTCTAAGCTCGGAGAGGTCCTGGAGGTGGACACCGATATCCATGGGCACCTGTGGGGAGACTTCATTGGGGTTCCCATCAACCATGACGTAGATGAACCCCTCCGTAGTAGCATTACCTCCCATGATAAGCCAAACAATGAATTGTTCTTCTTAGAGGTGAAGTATGAGAGAGTGCCTAGGTTTTGTGGGTATTGTGGTTTCCTCGGGCATGGCCAACGCGACTGTAAGTTGCCGGTGGACCTCTAAGAGATGAGGTACACGGCAACAATGCGTGCCTCCCCGTTTAAAAAGAGTAACAGTAGGGGTGGATATGTTGCCCCAGTAGCTAGTAGTGCTCGGCGACTTCTCAGTTTTGGGAAGGAGGCGCACCATCTGGGTAGCAAAATCGGAACCAAGGCTGAGCACGAGATGATACCTGAGGAGGTACTGGCAATCCCCGTGGTCCAGGCCTCAATTGCGGCAGTCAGCGCTCTGAAGGTGTCTGAAGACTGCAGCCCGGCGATGAAGCTGGGGTCCCAAGTGGCATCTACTCCAACACCGGCCATAGGGGACAGCAGCATGGAGACTGGGACGACCCAATCGCCCTCGAACTTGGCACTGCTGGAAGTCTCCGATCCCATGCAGGGAGTCGCTCACGGCAAAGTGTTGACTTGTGTCCGTTGAACAGGAGACGCCACAAGGGGAACTACAGGTTCCGGGGCCTGAACTTATGGGCACCGGCGCTGCGGCTGAACCTCTGATGGTGAAGGCTGCAACTGAAACATTAGCAACAGAAGCAAGTCAGGCTGCCGGCGCAAGTGTTACCGTTGAGCCAGAGTTCCCGCCGGGCTTTGGACCTGTCCCTCGCTTCTCTATTCCGGTAGGCAAAACAACTGCTGGGGTGAATGGGACTAGCGTCGAAGCCATGGAAAAGAGAAGCATGAAGTCTGAAAGCGGGGCCAAAAAGGATGTTGTGCAGGTTGAACTGCTTTTACATGATAACTACTGTGCGTATAAACTGCTTTCACATGAACAACAGATCTCGAGAGGGTCTACCTGCAGTTGCTCGACACACAAAGGCAAAACCGGGCCCCCACACAACTCCTGAAGCTCGGGCATGATCTGTAACACCGGAGTCACAACCACATCATTGTCAAGTCCCTCAGAGGCTAATGGCGGTGAGTTGGCCCTAGCACGAGGGGAGAAGCGACGATGAAGCCCGTCTCCCTTCTCAGCGTTGAAGCTGCCATCGGGCACAACCAAAGGGCACAACACATGAGTAGTCTGCAACACAGGCGACGTCAGGGAGAGCCCGCCCAGTGCACCCTCAGCTCGCTCCATGAACTGCACAGATCTCCCAATTGTCCATGAAGCTTTCTTCAAGAATTTGTATGAGGCAGAAAAGGATGTTGACCCAACGGACGTTCTGAACCTTGTAGTGCAGCGAGTCAACAACAGTATGAACGAACAGTTGACCAAACCTTTCACTAGTATAGAAATCAGCGATGCTTTGTTCCAGATTGACCCGCTTAAAGCCCGGGACCAGACGGATTACCATCCCGGTTTTTTCAAAGGAACTGGGAGGTGCTTAGAGAGGATGTAGTGAAAGGTGTGTTGGAATTTTTTGACAAAAGGAGTTTTCCCGGAAGGAATTAATGACACGATGATTGTCCTCATTCCCAAAGGAAATTACCAGCAATCACTCAAGGATTATAGACCCATAAGCCTTTGCAATGTTATCTACAAAGTGATCTCCAAATGTCTTGTGAATAGGATGCGGCCCATGCTTGATGAAATTATCTCGGAGACCCAAAGTGCCTTCATCCCACGAAGACTGATCACGGATAATGCCATCATTGCGTTTGAATGTTTCCACAAAATTCAACACAGCAAGAATCCAAGAGATAACTATCGTATGATAAACTGGACCTCGCCAAAGCCTATGACCGAGTGGATTGGGGGTTCCTTGAAGGAGTGTTGAGGAGATTTGGGCTTTGTAACAAGTGGATTGAGTGGGTGATGCAATGTGTCCGATCAGTTAGATATTCGGTAAGGTGTAATGGTGAATTACTTGAACCGTTCTATCCATCCTGGGGGCTGAGGCAAGGAGATCCTCTCAGCCCCTACCTCTTTCTGTTCATTGCGGACGGCCTAGTGCACGTCTTGAGGAAGGAAATGGCAGAGAACGAGCTGACCCCTACTAAAATAGCCAAAAACAGTCCAGGCATCTCCAATCTTTTGTTTGCAGATGATAGCTTGATTTTCTTCAAGGCCGAACCAAGACAAGCAGAAACCATTAAAAGGGTCCTATTAAAGTTCCAGAGTGCACGGGACAGTTGCTAAGTGCTAGTAAATGCCCCCTCCTCTTTAGTGAAGTTTGCCCAGTGGCGACCCGGGAGGAAATTAAATCCATCCTTGGTGTGACATCGGATACGTTTGAGAGCAAGTATCTTGGGCTGCCAACCCTTGAAGGAAGAATGAAAGATGAACAATTCCAACCAATCATGGTCAGATTCCGGAAAAGGTGCAGTGACTGGTCAGAGAAGTTCATGCCCTATGCTGCAAAGGAGGTTCATGTGAAATCTGTTGTTCAGGCCCTCCCTACCTTTGTTATGAGTGTCTTTATGCCCTCCAAAGGATTCTGCGACAAATACGAACGCATGATTAGAGACTTCTGGTGGGGAGATGAGGAAGGACATCGCAAGGTGCATTGGATGTCATGGGAAAAGATGACAAAGGCTAAAAGAGCAGGAGGCATTGGTTTCAAAGATATGCACCTTTTTAACCAAGCACTGCTAGCTAAACAAGGTTGGAGATTAATCCAATACCCGGACAGCTTGTGTGCAAGGGTACGAAAATCTAAATACTACCCAAACGGTAATCTTCTGGACACGGTGTTTGCCTCTGATGCATCACCTGTATGGAGAGCCATTGAGTTCGGGCTTGAGCTTCTAAAGAAGGGGATCATTTGGAGGATTGGAAATGGGAGGTACATTCAGATTCAGAGAGATCAGTGGATACCGAGACAGGAGGGTTTAAAAACTGCCTCGTTCATTCGCAGATCGAGGATCCGCTGGGTTAGCCAGCTCATGATCCCGGGAAAGAAAGAGTGGAATGAGGATTTAATTAGACAACTCTTCTTCTCTTTTGATGCTGATGAAATATGCAAGCTGAACATTCCGCCCCCGGATGTGGAAGACCGTTTTGCCTGGCACTACGAAAAGAATGAAGTTTTCTCGGTGAGGAGTGCCTACAAATTAGCTGCAGCAAGCCTTCCTCAAATGTCCCAAAACCCGTCCAACTCCTCGAGTGAGCCAAATGATAGAAGCATCTGGGATCTCATCTGGAAGACAAAAGTCCCTGGAAAGTTGCGTATTTTCAGCTGGAGAGTGGCTACAAACACACTTGCCACCAAGGAAAATAAGTGGAAGAGAACACTTGAACTGGATGCCACATGCAGTATTTGTGGACAGGGAACCGAGGACGAAGACCACGCGGTGGTCATGTGCACAAAAAGCAGAGCCCTTAGATATGCTATGAGGGATATGTGGAATTTACCCTCCGAAAATAGTTTTATGTACACTGGGGACAATTGGCTGCAAACATTATTGGATACAGAAAGTGAAGAGGGACGAACAAAAATTCTGCTGTTACTTTGGAGATGTTGGCACCTAAGAGAAGACTGCCTGCGTAACCATGGTAGAGAATCGATTGGGAGCTCTGTGCAGTTCCTGATAAATTATGAAGAGGAACTAAGAACTGCTGCTAAATGTAATGGTGAGACTGACGGTAAGGGGAAGAAGACAGTACAGAGACCCGGAGATAAGACTGCTATGAACCCTGTCGTACAATGGTCGCCGCCCATACAGGGTGTTGCCAAATCAATACTTACGCAGCATTCCTTGCTGAAACCGGTGAAAGCGCTGCCCCGGTTGTCGGCAGGGATCACCATGGTTTTGTCTTCCTATCCATATGCAAGAAGCTGCCGCGCTGCCAAAGTGTTGAGGAGGCTGAAGCCCGGGCTGCTTTCGCTGGATTACAAACGATGGCGAAATACTACAACAGACAGATTGTGTTGGAGATGGATAACCAAGTGACTTGAAATCAAAAACACCGACGCGCTCTCCTCACTATGGCCTAATCATGGACATTAAAAAGGCCATGGCTGGATTCACGGGTTGTACTATCCAGTATGTGAAGAGAGGATGCAACTCATTGGCTCATGGCCTAGCTGCATTAGCCAGGAGCTCAGGAGAGCAGTTACTGATTGCCAACGTCCCAAGTAGCCTACAGGCGTTGATGCTCTCTGAATGTACTCCCCTATCTGATCTCAAAAAAAATAAAAAAAGTAAAAATGAATTAGGCTTTTGTTACTAAATCTAGTAGTTTGGGTTTACTAAGCTAACTCATTAGCCGTCTCTTTACTTTCTACAAAAACAAATCCATGTCTATTGTTTTTTGTTTACTAAGAGAACTCATGCTTATGTATGCTAAGTTGCTCACTCCCATCTCCCAAAGGCATCAGCTGGATACGGGGTTAAGACATCAACTAAAGGTTGTTAAGAGTGATTTTTTTTGATATAGTAATTTTTTTAAGAGTTGCTCTTACGGGGTTAAGACATCAACTAAAGGTTGTTAAGAGTAGTAACCATGTGACAAGAAAGAGAGTTACAGCAGTACATTTTCATTTGGTACTAGAGATAAGAGATATGGATGCTCTGCTGAAAGGAGCGGAAAGAAAGAAGAATAACTGTATTGAGTGCTGCAAACAAAAATAAAATGCTCCCAGTTATACCCTTTCCCAAAAGAGAGAAAACAACTTGATACGATGAATCTTGGCAAGTTTTGCATATCAAGGATATATATGTATATATAGCACATGTCGGCAGCGGCAAAATGATGCTGAAAATGTTTCAGAACTACAGTCCCAAATAATGAATTCAATAATAGAGGCGATCATGGAATCATCTTTGCTCTCCAAATTAATCCCCACCGGTCGTCGTCTCCTTTCACTGCCAGTCGCCATGCTATAAATACACCCTTTCCTCGGCACATTTGTGGCAGCCAAGCAAGCATCAACAGGTACCAGTATCCATTACACAAGCTACCTTAGCTCACCATCTGCTCTTAAAAGAGAATGGCGGCCTACTACAACGGCGGCAGGCCCATGTCCTACTCCAACACCGACGAGGGCTTCGACGGTGGCAGGACCATTTACTCCACCCCCACCGAGTGCTACGACGCTAGCAAGCACGGCCTTGGCACCGGCCACGGCCATGAGTATGGGGACGTGGATTTTTAGAGCACTTGCACCCAGACCCTACTATCTTAGCTCCTTAATATCGCTTTAAGATCCGTGCGACACAACTAACTTTCTATATGAATTTTTCTCTTTTTTGTTTCTCCCACATAGAACATATCTTGAAGTTCAAACCAATGCAGCGTGTCAAAGCTTTCTAACTAGAATTTAGGATAAATCTTTCAGAATTTTTTGTTTGACATAAATACTAAAAATATGATTTTTTAATCAAACAATACGTATTTTGTATATTTATATTTGACAAAAAAATATGAAAGATTTATCCTAGATTCTACTTAGAATGCTTTGCCACACTGCATAGGTTTGAACTTCAAGATATGTTCTATGTGGGAGAAACAAAAAAGAGAAATGTGTTTGCACGAATCTTAAAGCAGAAAATGGATGGTTAGATAGAGAGGGCCTGGGTGCATATGCTCTAATATATATTTTCGATGGGTATGGCGGGACCAACATGTACTCCAACACCACTGACGTCCAGTGCTTCGACTCCAGCATGCACGGGCAAGGCCGCGGCGGCGGTGGCAGGACCATGCATTCCAACACCGCCCACGGGCTCTTCGACTCAGGCAGGCCCGGGTATGGGCACGTCCACAGCTACGGGCACAACGACGGTAGGATCATGTCGCACACCACTACCACCACCAAGGAGTCCTTCGGCGGAGGCGAGCAGGGGCCGGGGTACTACAAGAAGGAGGTGAAGCAGCACAAGAACAGGGAGCTCGTCGGTGAGGTCGGCGCCTTTGCCCCGATAATTACTCAAGAAGTCAACATAGCATAGAGATAGAGTACTACAATTTTATCCATATAACTAAGATTGAAGTTTTAATAACCGGCTAGCCACGCTATAGCAGCTTGAGCAGGGTGCCGCTATATGGTGTTTATGTACAATTGTCGGGTAACGTTATGAAATAGCCACTATAGCCCGCTATAGTTGATCTGAATGACCACTACTATTAATTTTTGAGAGCGAGAGTAATCTCTCCTACTTATGAAGATTGAAGTTGATGGTGAGTTCACTTTTGAGTCCAAGATTCTTTCTAAGTAAACAAATACAGGGATCCCCACATGTAGATCAAATTGCTCAAAACCATCACATTTGTGGCTAGGGTACTTCAAAACTACCGTTTTTACCAAAAATCATAAAAGACCACTAATTTTGCGCCAAGTGAATAACGAACACGTTTAATAGCAAAACTGATGGGTGGGACCTGTCTGTCCAGGCTGATGTGGCAAAGACTAGTCCTACTCAATGTTTGACGTACTGAGGTGGATGGGAGTCCCACATGTGCGGCCATACCTCTGACCTCCTCTCTCCTCTCTTTCTCTTCCGTCCTCTCCTTCGTTCCCGCAGGAGCAACGACCGTGGAAGAACAGCAGCGGTTACTGACCCAGTCTGCTCTGGTGAGGCCGAGCCGTTGAGCGCCTGCACCCCAGCATGAGAGGCAAAGCACCGTGCGTGCGCGCCCCTGCCCGCTCCGGCAAGGCCGAGCCCCTGCCTGCCCGCCCTGGCGAGGCCGATTCACCGCTTGCCCGCGCCCCTGCCCCTGCCAGCTCCGATGAGGCCGAGGCTCTGCCCCTACCTGCGGCGATGGTGCAGCTAAACATGCGATCCGCACTGTGCCGCCGAGTTCGATATGGTAGGCTCGTTGGGGAGGAGGTAGCGCACCATTGCGCCTTGCGGGATGGATCCGGCGGCAGGTGCCTGGATCCGACAACTGGTGTCATGGGGGGGGGGGGGGACTCGTTGGGCGGCGCCGCCGTGTCCGGTGAGGTGGCCAGAGCTGGCAAAGGGAGCGGAGATGGCTGCAGGCAGGTGCATGGCACGGTTGTGGCGGTTGGCATGGTGCGTTAGTGGCCGGAGATAGGAAAAGAAAAGGAGGAAATAAGACATATGGCTGACAGGTGGAGCCCCGTCCACCTTAGCGAGTCAACACATTGACTAGGACTAGTTTTCTCCCCATCAGCCTGACAGTTGGGTCCCACTCATTAGTTTTGTTATTAGTCACGGCTCACTTCTAATTTAGTGCGATTTTTTATTCCTTGACACAGAAGTAGTTGTCTTTTGTTATTTTTGGCAAAAAGATAGTTTTAAAGTACCCTAGCCGCAAATGTGGTGATTTTGAGATTTACTCCCACATGTGAAACTAGCAATCTTTCCAGAGACACATACTTTATTGGATCTCGTCAGAGGGACTCCAAGACACATATGAACAAATGTAATTTACTCACATGTAAGATCTATCATAAATAAACAAATACACTACTTTCATGTGAGACTATTTTTTTTTGTAAATGACATTAATGACATAGACAAATATGTGACTTCAACCGAAAATCGACCTTGTATTTAGTTTACCCTATGGTCATTTAAAATTCTCTAGCGACATTGATAAAGAACACTAACGTTATTTCGTCACATCTAAGCCAAAAGTTCCGTGGCAAGGCATGGGCATCTTACTGGTAAAATTATTACTCAGGCAGGCAAGTTACACTCTCACAGCATCATCGGTCTTCAGCTAACACGAACATCAGGTATTCTAGACTCATCTTGACGTGTGCTTTATATATAAAACCTCATGCTAGCACCGAATAAACGAGGTGTTGCATGCCCATGAGCACCACGACACCGCGGCCCCGGCATCCAAGACCTCGACGTTACCTCACCCGCCACCCACCGCTACCCCAACCAAAGATACGAGTGAAAAAGCCCCACCTTTTGCACCCTTGAGCTGCTCCAGCGCTGAGGCCCAATAGGCTGGCCAAACTGGCCTCCATCGGCTCAACCATTCGCTGGGCGAGACGAGCTTGGTCCTGCTGCCGGAAGTGAGACGAGTCTGGTCCTGCTGCCGGGCACGAGACGAGCTTGGTCCTGCTGCCGGGCGCGAGACGAGCTCGGTCCTGCTGTCGGGTGCGAGAGGAGGCCGGTCCTGCTGCCGGCCGCGAGACGAGCGATGGACCGCAACTGGGAGAGTGCCAACAAGTTCGGTCGTGCCACCGGGCGTGAGACGAGCTTGGTCCTGCTGCCGGGCGCGAGATGAGTTTAGTCCTGCTGCTGGGCGCGAGACGAGCTCGGTCCTGCTACCGGGCATGAGACGAGCTCAGTCCTACTGTCGGGCGCAAGACGAGCGATGGACCGCAACGGGGAGAGGGCCAACCCTTCCATGAAGGTTGCACCCGAACGACGAGTAGAGGAATCGAAGGTCGACACGGGTGCTCACCGACCGGCCGACACCAAGAAGTCCAGTCGCCGCTGTGAAACGACACAGACCACCGCCTTGAGCCACCACCACGTCGTGGCAGCCCACATCCACGCCGGGAGCCCGAGGAACCCCCAGAGCCACCCATCGACGGCCATGGGCCAGATCCGAGGAGTAGGCCGACAACCACCGCCGCGCCCTCCCGAAGCCGTGACAATGACGAGCCCCGGCCCCCGCCCTGCACCACCAGCCGGGCCCCCAGCGACAGATCCGGCCGGAAACTAGCTCGCCCGCAACCTCCTGCATTGCAGACGCCTCACCACGAGTGCGTCCACCACCGTACGATGTGGCCACGCCACTGCGCCCCCGATAGAGCAGGGCCGCCGCCCGAGCAAGGCACCCTGCGCCGCCGGCACCCGAGCAGCGAGAGACGAGTCCCCGCCGCCCGCCAGCACCAAACGGGCTTCGCCCGATAGTGCGAACGGACGGCGGCGAGGGAGGAAGACGAAGCGAGGGGGCCCGGCCCACGACGCCCTAGGGTTTCCCCCCGGTCGCCCGCGGGGACGAAACAGGAGGAGGGGAGGGGAGGAGGGGAGACAATGCCACTAAGAATAAATTTCTCCTTGGTCAGTACCAAGACTACATTGTGGATGTGCCCTCACGCACCAGCCAGCCATCTCCCTCGACCACTAAGGCCACGACCTCCATGCACTAACCACTTAACTGACATGCACATCCAGACGTCCAAGTCAAGCGCGTGCGTAGCAGCTCTCAACGGGCACACACCCGACCATACAGGTAACTAACTAGGACGCCTTTGGCTGCACCCATTTGGGCAAACCACGCGTTGGGTGAACATCAACTGTTTGATTGCCTGGGCTGCACCCAGTCTCAGGACGCACGGAATTTAAAGCAGTCTCGGGCCAGTCATGTACTTCTCCTTACTCAGATACTTGAGGCGGCACTTCTTCTTCTTCCGCCTCCTGATGTTAGTCGAGGCGTAGTAGTCTCGGACAACCTGGACCCGAGCCTCGTGTTGTGTGTTCTGAAGTAGGCGCTTGCACTCGGCTTCGAGAACCATAGCCGCCTCCGCCTCGTGTTCCTCAAGACACCTGTAGAAGCTCTGCAATCAAACAAGACAACACCGATCACTACTACAATCACTAGGTACTGTTGATTTTTAATTCTGTAAAGGAGAACTTACCCAAAACCGCCGTCTCACAATGTCGGCCGCCGTCTCGCACACGACACCATCGACCATCTCCCCCGGAGGGGCCGGGGCAGCCTGGTACAGCTCCCAGGTGAGTGCTAGCAGTCGAATCTCACCCTCACCGGGCAACGTGACCCACCCCGAGAAGTGGTGCCGGACTAGAGTACCAAGGACCTGGTTGGGCCTGCGGACCTTATCTGCGTGTACCCAACCCCTGCAGTATGACAATGCCAACACATTAGATATTAATTTGAACAAACATGAAGGCAAAATGTTAAAAAGAGTAAACTAATGCACTTACTTCTCCCCGTTAGGCTGAATCAACCACCTCTGGTCGCGGGTCGCCGGCACGGACGGTAGCTTAGTAATACCACGCTGGTAGACCCTCTTGCCCTCCTCAACCCGCTCGCTCTCGCTATAGCTATCCTCAGATAAGGTCTCGTCGAGATCATCATCATGGTCGCTAGTCTCCGGAGTCACGTGGGACGAAGACTCTGGCACCCTAGTCTCCTGGGAGGAAGACTGTGGGACCCGAGTCTCCTGGGAGGAAGACACTGGGACTCGAGGCTCGGCGATCAGAGCCTCGTCGACCCGTGGCTCGGAGACCAGAGGCTCATCATCCCGAGGCTCATGGACCGGAGTCCGACACGGGTCTAGGTCAGACGGGTCCACCTGAGACGGAGCACTCCGGTGGTCCGGAGACTCAGTGGGGGGTGGCGGCGAGGAAGGCAGAACAACCTTCCTACCTCTGTCAGCTCCCCGTCCACCTCTACCTCTCTTCTTCCCTCGACCTCCTCTCCCGGCCGAAGAAGAAGCACCCACCGAGGAAGGTATCTGACGCATGAGTGCGTCTAATTTTGCGAGAATTATATAAGCGTCGGAGGCCATGTTGTTGGTTTGCCCGTCAAGAAGCACGATGGGAAGCTCGAAGGAGATGGTCACAACAACGGCCGAAGGGAATTGCACCACTCAGATTGACGGAATGACTTTGATAGGGCTAACTTATTAGTGCTACAACACCTAGATGTGGTAGATGATTATGTGGCACGACACAAAGAAAGCATCGCAAAGAAGTGCTGTGATAAGGGGATACTCAAGACGGATGACGAAGTTACTGTAGAGCACAACGCTACTTTCTTGCATTGGTTCAAAGAGCAAGTTCTTGAAAATCCCCCGGAACAGGGCAGCTCGGACGGATTGCTCATACACGCCTTAGCACATGGCCCTGCGCCCAAGCTCCCGACCTATCAGTCCTACGATATCAATGGGTACACGTTCTACACGGAGGCCAAAGACATGGACAGTGATTACCAGAACTTCGGGGTGACAATTCAATGCGTGACCGACGCCAACGGCACAACTGAAAGATTCTACGGAATGGTCGAAGAGATCTGGGAGCTTGACTATGCTGGAATGCACGATGTGACGATGTTCCGTGTTAGATGGGCCAAGGACGTCGTAAGAGAAAACAAGTATTTCACCACCAAGTCTATACCCGACGCGAAGGGCACTCCCATGGACGTTAACATCATCGCCAAAAATGAGCCATGGGTACACGCTAAGCACGTGACCCAATGCTTCTTCATAACCGACCCGGCCAATCCTAGCCATGTTGTCGTGAGGAGATCCAAAAGGAGCATCGTTGAAATGGATGGAGTCACCAACGAGGAAGACTACGACCAATACGGCAACCTGATGAGGGAAGATGACGATGACGATAAAGCATACGTGAAAAGAAGAATCAAGACTACATTATCTAAGAAAGATCGTACTCCATGGCTCCGGAAAAGTCACAAGGAAGGGCTTAATTACTCGGCAACAAACAAGAAAGGGAAGAAGCTCAATGTGAAACATCGTCGACGCAGCTGATCAGAAACCTACAGATATATATAGACGGTCTATTCTGCTAATATTAGCAGAATAACTATTCTGCACACCACTTCCGCACTGCACGCTGAACGCAAGTGCACTGCATCTTCTTGACGACGAACACTGCAATAAAGACTAGTGAACTTCGCGTCGGAAAAAACTGCACGCAGTGTTTTCCTGGTACTGTTTTCGCTCTAATTTTTTGATTGTTTTATCGGAACGAGGCGTATAATATACGTTGAAAAGCTATGGATTAGGCGCAACTTCGACATGTTGAACAGTTTTCGAGATTCCACACGGTTTAAGAGCAGTTTTGAAAATGGTGTGGCGGATGACGAGTGGCGATGGCGTTTTTCGCGTTTTTTCTAAACCGCTTGTCGGAATGAAGCAAATGATACGCCGTTGGATAGATATCATCGAGGCACATCTTTTTCATATATAAATGTTTCTCTAATTCCTTACGGTTTAAGAGCAGTTTCAAATTTACTAAATCGCGGAATTCTGTTTTTCAATTTTTTTCAAATTTTCGGTACTGTTTTCGCTCCAGTTTTTGAACCGTTTGTTGAAACGAGGCGTGTGATACGCCGTTGGAAAGCTACGACCGAGGCGCAACTTTCATATGTTGAAATATTTTTGAAATTCCTTACGGTTTTAAGTTAATTTTGTAAATCATGCGGCGGACGACGAGTGACAGCAACCGTTTTTGGCGAAATTTGTGCAAACCGCTGGCCGGAATGATTCAAACGATACACCGTTGGAAAGATATCGACGATATGCAACTCTTTCATTTAGAACACTCTCTCTAATTCTTTACGGTTTAAGAGGAATTTCGAATTTACCGAAATGTGGACAGTCTGTTTTTCGCGACACTCAAATCGACGTGGGGACTTCATCCGACTGAAAACCGCCTTTGACCAGAACGAAAAACCGCCTTTGCATCACACGGGTAAGAGAACTGCATGGTTTCTTTTATTCAAACGTAATTTTTTCAAGGACGAAGTAGAGTGCACTTCACATCGGGTGTAAATGAACCACAACACTATCAAGAAGTGAACCGCATTACTTTTCTTTGCTTCCGTAACAATTTTTTTGCACTTGCGAGATGAACAACATCAAGCGGTACCGCCTTTGCTTGACTACAAAGCGCCTTTGCAATGTGAATCAAGGAAGCGCATGCGAGTTTGACCGTAGTGTTTTCGCTATAATTTTTAAACGAGGCGTGTGGTGTGGTATGTGTGTTGCCTTTAGCCCGAGTGAGCTTCGGAGAGTTCAAACCGAACTCCCACACGTATAAAGGTGTACTGCAGTCTTCTTTTAGCCTCTTTCTTTTTTGTTATCTATATATTTCTTTTTGGACTACAATTTTTCTGACATCTTTTTGGACTACATGGTGGAGCCTAGCGAACTGTATTATTTTTTTATGTCATGTTCCCACCTTTTTCTTTATTGACGAGATCGTTCTTTTCTGAGACAAGATGAATGAACTACATCGGAAAAATTCTCAAGCAAGGAAGTAGGGACTGCTCGAGACAACTAAGTAAACCGCATGTTTTTTATATGGTTGTTTCACATCTGCTCTGTACTGCACATGTGCTCTGCAAGAACAAGACGAGCGAACTTCATTCAATTTTGTGTCCTCCTACCGCAAGTGTGCACAATGAAGCACACAGAGCTGTGAATTGAACTGCGAGCTCTCGTTAGGTCACCAGCATGCACACGAACCTGTCGTCACTCAGCTTGCTCGAGGGTCCTCGAAGCACAGAAGGGAACTGTGCCTTCCTTTTGCGCGAGCAGTTCCTTTTTTTGCAGTAAAACATCTTCGAAAATTTGGAAAATCAACAAAAAAAAACTGCAGCAGAACACCCAGCCTCGCCGCACCGAGGACTCATGCATACTGCAGTGCTTTTGCACAAGCAAAATCTGAAAAAAGGGCCCCGAACTGCAACCCATCCATGCACCACACCGCATGAGGGACCCAGGCAAACTGCACGCAGCGGGGTCTATTCTACCCAGCTTCTAGCAGCGCGCTGGAGCAGATCTGGCTGTCGGCGGCCGGATCCAGAGCGGCAGCGACGAGCAAGCTTGAGATGGCCATGGCGGCTCCTGCAGCACAAGCCTGTGAGGGGAGAGGTGAGGAGGGGGAAGAAGGAAAGGAGAGAGGAGGGGCGGCTCACCTCTGGTGTTGCTCTGGCCATTCAACATGGCGGCGTGGGGAGCAGCGCCCAGCCGGGAAGGAAGAAGGAGAGGGGCGTGGCGGCCGGATCAGGTGCCGCTCGGCAGGGAGAGGGGCGCGGTGGCCGCATCAGGTGCCGGTCAGCAGGGAGAGGGAAGCGGTGGCCGGATCCGGATATGGTCAGATCCGCGAGGCTGCAAGAGGGTGCCTGAGTGGCAGGGTGGGCGGCGGCTCGGCGGCGGTAGGTGGCGGGGGGAGGAGGCGGGGCCGGCCGTTGGGAGGAGGAGGCGGGGCGGCGCCGGCCGGTGGGAGGAGGAGGCGGGGGAGGAGGGAGGGAGTCTGGCAGCGGCGGGGGAGGGAGGCGGTGCGGCAGTGGGGGTCGGGGGAGGTGTGGCCAGAGCGGCTGGGGGCGACCTCCGCGCATCAGGGGAACAAGGAAAAAGCGACGGGGGGAGGTACTAGTGGGAGGGGGCGGCGCTGGGGTAGGAGGCTGGAGGCGCGCGCCCAAGGGAGGATCGGATCCGTCGCCGACCAGGATGTGACGGCGAGATCTAGCGAGAGGTAGGTGGAGGGGGTGGGCGACGCGGGGGAGAAGGTTGGTAGGAGAGGGAGTGGGTGGGACGTGCACTGTGGAGTGGTTGGGGGAGTTGCCCCGGGGTGGGGGTTGACCGAGCGCCACGGGCAGTCCGGACGCAGTGTTAGCAGAATAAGAGATTTGGTATGCAGAATAAGACTCTTAAGGCCTTGTTTGATAGGAAGGGATTGTAGAGGTTTTGGGAGGGGGGGATTTAAGGGGATTTGGTGAATCCCCCTCTTCCACCCAATCCCCTCAAAACCCCTTGAATCCTCAAAACCCTTCCTTTCACAATCCTCTTCGTTTAAAATTTCTATTTGTTTGAAAGGGTTTGTCATGCTGACATAACATGGTGTAGAACATTTAAAAATCCAATCTTTACATTGTAACTAACTCCCCTTATATCCTTGCTACCGAATTGTAAAGGTCACCTGATAAAAATGACTTGAAATCCATATCTCATAATTTAGCAACAGTTTTCCCAACAGCAACATAATTTTGCATGACTTGAAATCAATATCTCATCACAGCAACAACATAATTTATCATAGCAGCATGACTTTGAATCCCAAATCCCAGCATTCATAATTTATCATAACAACATAATCTTTCGCAGCAAACAGTTCATCACAGCCACAACATCATTTTGCAACGAAGATAATGCAGAAAAATGTATCCATCTTTTGGTGTCATGGTCATCTAGCATTGAGAACCTGAAAGAAATTTATTCATCCAGCTTGTTTATTGTTGCTTCTTTTGGTGCATGAGAACCTGATTAAACAAAAAGAGATGAACATTAGAGTGCCTTTAGAAAAAACCATTACAGCAAATAGCTGAACAAAAGGGATACTATGGCAGGAATTGTAAAGCTTTTTTCAGGAACAACCTTTTGTCAGGACAAAGGATATTTATGTAGAATTGGCAGGGTAATGAAACAATGAACAGTGCAAGAGGATATTAACAAAGCACTAGTATGCTGAGGAGCAAAGATAAAACTTTATGTCACACTATGGCCATGGTCACTGAGACGAAAAGAAGGAACGTTCAAGAGATCTGATCTCAATGTACAAACTTTGTCCAAGGGGCGACACAGGGGTAACAGATTTAGTACCAAGATAGCGAGTTACTGGAAGATCATCCCCAGATATGGATCACAATGTAACTAAAAGACTTGCTCCGTGGAACAACTACATACTGATAGGAAAGTATGCTATGAACCTATATATCAACAATTTAGGACTAGCGGTTGGCCACACATTCATGCCTCCTGAGTCGTAATCCTACGAATAATTGGGCAACAATGCAAAATTGTAAAACTCAAAACATAATGATGAAACCTGTTATTGATGTCAACCTAATGGAACATGTACGATACTGACAAACAAATATCTACTGACAATTGATTGTTGTTTCCCAAAAGAAGAAAAAGAAAGAGCTAAAGCTAAGTAAAGAAGCTTTTCCGCTACAAATGGAGTTTATATGGAAAGCACAGATCATCAAACAGCACCAGAATTGAGTTCATTCTTGTTGTTGAACAACCCAGAATGTGAGGCCAACTTTTGAGAGCGATACCAAGAAATGTACTGGAAATCTGAAACCAAAAACCAGATTTACGTACACTATCGTATCCAATTATGATAGACTACAAACAAACACAGCATACAACAGATATCTTAAGCCATGTTGGCATAGTAGGATTTTTTTTCCTCCAGTTACTTTTCTTCTGTTGAAGAACAAAAGGGCCTGCTTGTAGTTTTCTATCACAATTGCTGAAAGAATCCATGGATACTTCAACAACATCCGACCAATATACTCTTGTTCTATGCCAGCCTAGGGAAAAAAGGATAATATTACACTACTACACTTGTTGTCTAGAGAAAAATAATAATATTGCAAGTTCCAGAATCGTTTCACAAACATAAGGGTTCAGTTTTGAATCATGTACTTTTAGCATACCTTCTCCCATGCATGAATCCTTGGCTTGATATCCTTTTCGACATCAGAAAGGATAATAGGAGGAAATGCCAGCAGAGTTGATGGAATCCTTGGCTTGGGAACTCCAATGTGTTCAAGGAAATCAATTAATGCCTTAAGATGTTTGTCCTCTGAGCAGAGAAGAAGCATTGGAAATGATTCGATGAGATAGGGAAACAGTGAAATTCTTTTACCAATGGGACACAGTAACTGGACTGTGAAACTTACTTTTCCGAAAAATGACAGCGTACTTGGAGTGCCTCATCTGCAAGTATTGACAAGTGCACCATCATGCGCTTAGCATTCCGTCCGATTAGAGTTTCATAGTCACTGCTTGAAAACAGCATTTCCTTCAAGAACTTAACCTATGCACGAATAAAAACCTTAAGTAAAGAATGTTGCAACCTACTGAACATATATAAGATAATAAAAAACAGTACTCCCTCCTGTAAAGTCGTACTAAAACAGCGACAAGTAATATGGATTGGAGGGAGTAGCACATTTGTCGAAAATAACTCATCTGTCTCAGTCATAAACTCATAATCCATACAGTCACAATATCAGACAGAGATGCGATGCCACCATTTACTAGTGTCTAACAAAAAATTGCTGCACATTTTCTAATCTGATTAACAGTAAATGGTTAAAATAGTTTGGCATTTTACAAAACAGATGAAGCAATGGGTGGTGTAGTGTCGTCGCGTTTAAGCATTCCTTTTACTTCTGGATTTCACTTTCTGCTGGCCGCAGGCGAAAAATGCAGCGCAAACTGTGAACTCTGTTCTAATACAGATGTGATGTCCTAGATTGGGCAGCTTCCTTCCAAGATGGAACTTTGACTACAGGAACGTATGCCATGGCCACTCACCCTGAGGATGAGCACGGGGAGGCCCTCGGCGGCGAGTAGGGCGCGATGAGCTTGGCGGAGGAGAGACGCACACCGAGGCTCTCGACGAGCGGGACGACGGCGCCGTCGCGCCGGCTCTGCCACATGAAGTACACCTTCCTGCCGAACCCGAGCGCGCCCGCCCCGGCGCTCCAGGACGCCCAGAGCCCGAGCTCGTCGAGCCACTGACGCCGTCGGCCAGCATGGCTGCGTACCCCGGCGCGTGCACGGCGATGGCGGCCGCGTCCTCCGGCGACGCGCCGTGGTCCCACAGAAGCTCCGCCACCGCCGCCTCGCGCGGGTCGCCGCGGGCGGAGGAGAGGGAGCTCGCGGCGTGGGCGGTGGTGGTGACGGGGCGGCGGAGTGGGAGCCGGAGGCCGAGACGGAGAGGCGGGCGGGGCGTGTTCCCTGCGTGTGCCCTCGGGGCTTAGGAGACGCGTGGATAGAAGGGGATAGAAGGGGGATGGAAGGGAATGGACTGTGCAAACCACGTGAAACAAATGGGCCGTCGGGGCTTTGAGAGGTTTTTGGGCCTAATGAGGCCTAAGGGTGTTATTATTAGAATAGACCCACCCTATATATATATATATATATATATTCCTACAAGCAGTGGTAGTTACCATCACTTGCGTTTTGTATGTTGTATGTAGTATATATCAAAACCGAGAGTATGTGCGTGTAGTATGTAGTATATAACAATGATTAGGTAGTATATATACCAATTTTTAGGTAGTATGTACCATGTTTTGAGTATGCTTTTTTACGTACAAATATGTACGTATTTCACAAATATAATAAAACTATGGGCTCATATGCAATTTTTTCATGTAACTTGCTTTGAAATATCTTAGATATAGTGTATGAACATATTTAAAATAATAAAATAGTATATATAATACCACATTGTAGTATATGAGATATGTGGGGTAACTACCACCGGGTGGTAGGATGGATTTTCCATATATATATATATATATATATAGTGTACACATTTAAGTAACCGTTATCGGTCAACTGATATGTTACCACCACATGCATGGTTCCGGTGATATTCGCGCATTAGGGGAGTGGGAGACGCCGTCGTCGGGGAAAAACAGAAAAACAAAAACAAAAGGAATAAAGCGGTACAAAAGAAAAACAAAAGTAAACAGAAAAGAAAAGGAAAATAATGAAAGAATAAAATAAAAAACTAGAAAAGGAAAATAATAAAAAGAAAAGATGGAAAAGATAGCAGTAGCGCTGGTTTAGGGAACCAACATTATAGCTAAGTTAGCTATAGCGTTGGCTCCTTAACTAGTGCTACTGCTACTTGTATTTTAGAATTAATTTTTTTTTCGAAATGATAGCAGTAACGCTGGTTTATAAACAAGCGCTCTAGCTAAGTTAGCTATAGCGTTGGTCCAAAACCAGTACTACCGTTATTTTGAGTTAACCCCCCGCCGCGCGGGCTCAAAATTTCACCTAGTCTCATTTGCCCCCATCTCCACCTCACCTCGCCCATTGCCGACGCCCTCGCCGCCCGCCGTCGCCCCTGCACCTGCCCTCGATGCCGCCGGCCGTCGCCCCTGCGCCCGACCTCGACCCCGCCAGCCGTCGCCCATGCGCCCGCCGCCCTCGACCTCGATGTCGCCTCCCCTCTCCACCGCCTGGCCCGTAAGCCTCTCCCTTTCCTCTCCCCTGCCCTCCTCTCTCTCTCTGCTCTCTCTCTCTCTCTCTAATTTTAATTTAACCTAGCTAAGTGTTGGATGTATGAACCCTAGCTAGGAGATGTAGCAGAGAGAGAACAATTTAGTTTAGGTACATTTAGCAAATTTAGTTTAATGAAATTTAGTTTAGGGCGATTTTGTTAGGGCAATTTAGTTTAGGAAATTTAGTTTAGTGCAATTTAGTTTAGGGCAATTTTGTTTAGGTATAAAAAACAGTAGCTACAATTTATAAAAAAACATGAGCTAATTAGTTTTTGTAGGTATATAAATTAACTATAAAAAATAGTCATATGTTATATGAACTTGGTTAATTTGTCATATGAGTTGCCATGTTCTCTTGAGATAGCCTATGTCATATTTGGTTAATTTCTCATATGATGTTGCCATGTCATATCCGAGTGGCCTATGTTTTGCCAGAATGTTGATTCATTTCTGTTCCGGCAAATTTTAGGCGCTCCATATGTCCACTTTTTAGCAAAGGTCATGCCGAAATTTTCGGCATGACTTGTGCTAGAAACTAGGACATATGGAGTACCGAGATTCTTTGGAAGGGAATGAATCAACATTCCGACCAAATATAGGCCCCTTTTTTCTCTTCATTATATCTTTTATTTACAATTGTTGCATAGGAAACATGTCTACTGACGCCGAAGGCATGGGTGGTTCTGCTCGCCCCACAGACCCCATCGAGGCAGCAAATCACTATTTCGATTACCTGGACGAACACCAGATGGGGTTGCATGGTGGCGTCAGTGGTCCCAACCCCGACACCGACACCGACATTGGCTGCGGCACCGACACCACCCCCGAGACCGGCAACGATGCTGTCGTAGCCGGTAAAGCACCGAAGAAGAAGAGGACACGAAGACCATACGAGCTTGGCATCAGACAAATGGTGGTCCCGGAGATGCACCCCAAGAAGTTAGAGCCAACGACGCCAGAGGAAGCGCGCAAGTGCTAGGGCAATCAACTTGGATGCATCCTCAGGGAAACCGCCAACATCAACGATGAGAACTGGAAGCATATACCACATATGGAGCACATGCTCCTAAAGAAGTTGCACAATAGGTTCATGTTCCCCGGCCGGGATGAAGGCAAATATAAAGAGCCGTGGGACGACGTCTCCATGACAAAGATAAACGACAAGGCGATGGTGACATTCACCAATGACTTGTCCTCCTGGAAAGTTCGGGTGAAAAAAGCGATTACGAAGAATGAACCGTGGTCCAAGATTCATGCTGATAATCCGATAATAACGGCAGAGGACTTTGCAGAATTCCAGGAGAATTGTGATAAAGAAGAAGTCAAGGCAAAGTCGGAGAAAATGAAGGCGCTCCAGGCCAGGAACACGCCTCCCCATCGCCTCAGAAGCCGTGGTTACGAGGGGAAGAGGCACATATGGGCCAAGGAGGACGCGAACGTGAAAGTCTCGGGATCCCAGACCCCTTGGCGGAGTTCACCGACTAGCTGGAGCATGACTGGATCAGGGCCCGATACGAGTGGGACAAAGTCAGAAAGATCTTTTACATAGACCCGAACACGAGTGAGTTCATGAGACTGCTGGTAATTGTTATATTACCACATTATCATATTAGCTTCCAATCAATCTGACTGCAAGTTTTGTCACATTTAGTAAACCATGCATGTTCCTTTGCAGAAAGAGCAACAGCAAAAGGCAGCCGAAAGCGACGAGTCATCACGGTCGTCGGCGAGGCCCAAGTGGGACACCCCATTCAACCGGGCCCTGAACATACTGAAAAAGGTCCCGGTGGACAAGCCGTTATCCTATGGACGTGTGCATGGCGTCAGAGATGGCGCCTCGTGGAAGACGTGCTACCCCGAGGAGCCAGAGGAAAGAAGGAAGAGACAGTGGGTCGTCACTCAGGAGAGCATCAACGAGAAGGTCGTGATTGCGGTCAATAAGACCAAAGTTGAGACCAAATAAGAGTTGGTCGGGGTAGTCAGTGGGTTGGTCACTGACGCAGTGGCCAGCTTGATTCCGACAATTTTCAATTGGTCGAAGAGCAATCCAAATACACGGCCGGAGGACTTTCCCCTTCCCAGCTTTGTCGGGAGCAACTCGGCGAACACCACAACACCAACACCTGCCCAAGCAACCGCGGTCCCGTTCCTGTTCATAGCAGCCCGACCTCCGTCTCTGGCATGCTCGGCGGGCCTTCGTCGCTGGCTGAGCTCGACGCCCTCACGGTAATTACGCGTCATACCCTTTTCACCAGCAAGTCTACAATCTTCTGTTTCAGTTGCCATTCAGATGTTTGATGTCGCAGGCATGTCTCCTTCGTAGGCTGACGACACCCCGTGCACCCTACTCTACGACATCAAGGGCGAGAAGGTGGCTGTAGGAAAGGCAACCATCGTGAAGCCGAAGGACCGCATGTTCCACAACCGAGAGATGCCCAATGGCGTCTTCAAGGTTAACGTGGCCATTGTCTTAGCGGGCTTCGAGGATTTGCCTCCTCCGATACCAGTCGATGACGAAGAGACCCCTAAGATGATTAGCGCATACAAGAACTGGTTCTTGCCTTGGCCGAAGTCTCTTCTTCGTCTCGAGGAGCCCAGTATCACGCCAACGCCACCTTCTGAAGAAGGTATGAATACCACCCCACCTACCAAATTACCTGCACCTGTCATGGCGGATGATGGTAGCATACAACGAGAGGGAGAGCCTCCATTAGTACCAGATCATGTCGCCCCCGCTGTCGAAGAAGCAAATGTTGATGATGACATGGAGGATGATGATGAGGACCCGAACAAGTATTTCAATACCGCCTATGATGGATTGATGGCTCAGGACGCCAAAGACTCAGGCTATGAGCGTGGAGATGATGACTTAATGTTTCCTGATTTGCCAGAGCCGGAACGTCCTAAGGCGGAATGCAAAATGTCTCTCTTCAAGCGATCCTCGCAGGAGACGCCTCCAGATGCCGCCTGTACCCAGCAACCCCCCGAGGCCCGTCCACTGATTAGCCCGACGACACTGGGGGTGGTGGTTAGGGAAGGTATGGTGGGCTCACTACCGCCACCCACCAAGAAGCAAAGGAAGAGACCGGCCAGGAAAGGCCCTAAAGGCGCCATAGGTGCTTCAAGCAGCCAGCCGCCTCTGAAACCCCGGGTGGTAGATAGAATACCTGTCGAAGGTAAGAAGCGTTTCCATGTCGCCGGCGAGCCGATCCTACCTGCCAAAGCGCTAGATCACATACTGAACAATGATCTAAAGAGACTCCATGAAGACGTGCTAGCCAGAGAGAAAAGCCTTCTGGTCGCGAAAGATCAAGGATACCCGCTTTAGACGGCTCAGGTGTCGGGTGGGAAGTTGTACGTCGATACCTGGCCCGCGAATCAGTTCCTCCTGCGATTTGGCTACATCTACAACATGTTCCACATGACCAAGCTGGATTTCCAGTTCATCCGCATGTATGCGCTGTATCTCAACTACTTCATCAGGATGGAGAGCATAAAATATATCTGCTTTGCGGACCCATACTATATGCACGAGAGCTTCTTAGCAGTTTGCAAAGAGCACCGTGACTATGCGAGCAAGTACCTCGGCGAATTCATGATCGCTAATAAGGACAAGGAAGCTATTCTCCTGCCTTATCATACCTTGTAAGTCATCCGCGCATATCCTTTCGTACGTGTTAATCATTCCTTTGTAAGCATGGAGGCTAATTTGAGCTGTACTTAATTTGCGTAGTGGGGCGGCGTCGTCCTCATCGTTCTATACCTGGAATACTCCCATGCTATGTACTTGGACTCGTCGAAGAACCTCAAGAAAAAGGATTACACACACGTAAAGAGTGTTCTTGATAGTGCCCTGCTAACCTTCAACCTGTCCGGTGGATATATCAAGGTGAAAAGGCACAGGAAGACCGGGCTGGTTTTCCGCCATAAGACCGACTTCTGCTGCATCCAGCAACCGCACAACAGTAGGGCTGATGGATTCTACCTCATGCATCACCTGATGGAGCACAGAAGGGATAATCAACGCCTTCGCATGTCAGCTACTACCGAAGATGCCGAGATTGTCTGCTGGACCACAATCATAGGAAAGACACCGGATCATCGAATCCGAGCTGAGTTTTATCACGTACAATGTGAACTTGCCCAAGTGATCATGAAGCAAGTCATCGAACCAACAGGGATGTTCTACCATGGGCCAATCACGCGGTTTGATGTCCGAGCACTGCTAGTTGCTCAGCGTCTGGACCTGAAGCCTTTCACGAAGCTTGGGTGCTTCCTCCCTGACTATGAAGATTGGAACGCCGACATGGAGGACTGATTTTCAATGACAATGCATGTGATGTAACTAAACCGTGGTCCTGAACTAGCATGCCTTATCACTACCGTCTTTCTATGGCAAAAGTTAGAAATTATGCACGGCGAAACAATGTGATGTAACTAAACCGTGGTCCTGAACTAGCGTAGATCGCTCTAGTTAATTAGATTGGGTATGATGAACTTCGTCATTTATGTTTACTATTGGTTGCTTTTATTTTGCTAATCATGCCTCTTTGTTTTCTTAAGTACATTATGTTGCATATTATCGTTCAATCATCAACTCACGATGCAGGTACCTAGACCAGAGATGGCGAAGGACTACTTCACCGTGTATATTGGGAGGGTTCCATGAGTCTACGACCACTGGCCAGCCGCCCAGGCCCAGCTGCACAGGTACCCGGGTGCTAGCCACAGAGGGTTCGACACCAGAGCCTAAGCGAAAAGTAGTTACTTGAGGTGGACACTCCAGCATGAGCAGGGGCGGGACCGTCGGTACTACATAGTCGCACTCTTCCTCATGTTGATCGCTCTTCTCTTCTACATCATGTTGTCGATAGAGATGATGAAACTTGTGGGTGTGTCATGACCATGTAGTTGCACTTATTCGAGACATGACATGATCGCACTTATGTATTGCTATTTTCGAGATGTGATGATATTTGTGTTGAATGATGATGATGATGATGGTATGACGAGACTATTGTATGTCTATGGTATGTGAGAATAGTGTATGTTTAATATGATGTCTTGAAACTATTGTAGAGAGCCTATATAAATACATCACAAATACGTAGAGGCTGCAAATCTGTGAAAGCAGAAATATTAGCAGTAGCGCTGGCTTAGCAGCAGCGCGCCATATGAACAAGCGCTATAGATAGTTATAAGTAGCGCTGGATAGGGAAGCGCTACTGCTAACAATACTTACCAGTAGCGCTGCCCATACCAGCGCTACTACTAGGGTTTAGCTGTAGCGCGATAGTAGTAGCGCTGGGCCCAGTGCTACTGCTATGCATATTTCAAGCGCTACTACTAGGGTTTTCCCTAGTAGTGTTATAGCTCTAGTGCATCCGTTGCATGGCATCAGGACCCCGATTCTAAGTCACACCGATCTAGCGGTAACACCTCATATCACTTTGCGGCCTCACGCACGGTATTCCCACGGGTGTCGCCTTACCATGGCCCGGGACCGTTTGCGCCTTTTGGCTCACGTATATGATAGTGTCGCTAGCATCCATATGACAGAGAACCCGGGCCGACATGACTAGTCGTGAACCCAAAGTGGCACTAACTTATGGGGACAGTCATACATGAATCAATATCGAGCATGTCGGTCAGCAGCGTGCGAATCCGGGCTGTAGCACTGGGCTAACAGGACTCCGGAAACCGGGCTGTAGCAGGCTAGGCAGGACTCCGGATGTCACTGCGTGACATTTCCCCGAAGGGACAGACACAGGAACGAAGTGAATCACATGTCGGCCAGTCAAGTGTTCCGGAGCAGTAGTGCTGGGCTAGCAGGACTCCGGTGAACCGGGCTGTAGCAGACTACTATGGCTCATGGAAGCACAAGACTACATTTCCCAATAAGAGAGGCTACCAAGGATAAACAACTAGGTTGTCGGATCCCACACATACCAAGCATTTCAATCATACACACAATATGCTCGATATGTGTAAATACAACATGGCATCACAACATAACTCTACGATCTCTACTCACTCACATTGATATCTATTGATGGGCATCTCCATAGCCCGTTGGTATGCCTAGTTGATGTGAGACTATCTCTTTCTTTTTGTCTTCTCCACAACCACCTATAGTGATATGTCCATGGCTCACACTCATGTATTGCGTGAAAGTTAAAAAAGTTTGAGAATACTAAAGTATGAAACAATTGCTTGGCTGAAACCGGGGATGTGCATGATTTGAATATTTTGTGTGATGAAGATGGAGCATAGCCAGACTATATGATTTTGTAGGGACAAGCTTTCTTTGGCCATGTTATTTTGAGAAGACATAATTGCCTTGTTAGTATGCTTGAAGTATTATTGTTTTTATGTCAATATTAAACTTTTGTTTTGAATCTTATGGATCTGAACATTCATGCCATAATAAAGGAAATTACATGGATAAATATGTTAGGTAGCATTCCACATCGAAAATTCTGTTTTTATCATTACCTACTCGAGGGCGAGCAGGAATTAAGCTTGGGGATGCTTGATATGTCTCCATCATATCTATAATTTTTGATTGTTCCATGCTATTATATTATCTGTTTTGGATGTTTTATATGCATGAATATGCTATTTTATATTATTTTTGGGTCTAACCTATTAACCTAGAGCCCAATGCCAGTTCCTGTTTTTTCCCTGTTTTTGAGTTTCGCGGAAAAGGAATACCAAACGGAGTCCAAATGGAATGAAACCATCGCGATGATTTTTCTTGGACCAGAAGACAGCCAGGAGACTTGGAGATGAAGTCGGAGGAGCCACGAGGCATCCTCAAGGACGGAGGGCGTGCCCACGTGAGTAGGGCGCGCCCCCCACCCTTGTGGGCCCCTCGTGCACCTCCTGACCTAATTCTTTCGCCTATATATTCCCATATATCCCAAACCAACAGAGGAATCCACGAAAACACTTTTCCGCCGCCGCAACCTTCTGTACCTGTGAGATCCCATCTAGGGATCTTTTCTGGCATCCTGCCGGAGGGGGATTCGATCACGGAGGGCTTCTACATCAACACCATTGATGTTCCGATGAAGCGTGAGTAGTTTATCGTAGACCTATGGGTCCATAGCTAGTAGCTAGATGGCTTCTTCTCTCTCTTTGATTCTCAATACCATGTTCTCCTTGATGTTCTTGGAGAACTATTCGATGTAATACTTTTTTGTGGTGTGTTTGCCGAGATCTGATGAATTGTGGATTTATGATCAGCTTATCTATGAATATTATTTGAATCTTCTCTGAATTCTTATATGCATGATTTGATATCTTTGCAAGTCTCTTCGAAATATCAGTTTGGTTTGGCCAACTAGATTGGTTTTTCTTGCAATGGGAGAAGTGTTTAGCTTTGGTTCATTCTTGCGGTGTCCTTTCCCAGTGCAGTAGGGGTAGCAAGGCACGTATTGTATTGTTGCCATCGAGGATAAAAAGATGGGGTTTTCATCATATTGCTTGAGTTAATTCCTCTACATCATGTCATCTTATTTAATGCATTATTCCGTTCTTTATGAACATAATACTCTAGATGCATGTTGGATAGCGGTCGATGTGTGGAGTAATATTAGTAGATGCAGAATCGTTTCGGTCTACTTGACACGGACGCGATGCCTATATTCATGATCATTGCCTTAGACATCGTCATAACTTTGCGCTTTTCTATCAATTGCTCGGCAGTAATTTGTTCACCTATTTTCTATCTTGAGAGAAGCCTCTAGTGAAACATATGCCCCCCGGGTCTATTTTTCATCATACAAGTTTTCGATCTACATTTTTAGTTTCCGATCTACTATTCTTGCCATCTTTTACTTTCCGATCTATAAACCAAAAATACCAAAAATATTTACTTTATCGTTTATCTATCTCTATCAGATCTCACTTTTGCAAATAACCGTGAAGGGATTGACAACCCCTTTATCGCGTTGGGTGCAAGTTTGTTTGACTGTTTGTTCATGTATTCGGTGATTTGTGCGTTGTCTCCTACTGGATTGATACCTTGGTTCTCAAATTGAGGAAAATACTTATCTCTACTTTGCTGCATCACTCTTTCCACTTCAAAGGAAAAACCAACGCAAGCTCAAGAAGTAGCACTACCCATGAACCGCTGGCTCAAGAGCGTGAACCTGCCTGGTGGGGTTGCCTTCATGAGCCAGCCACGTTCGAGGGGACGAGCTCGTAGGACCGGCCACGAGGAGGGGTCCCGAGAGCCGCTTCGGTTTTACGTGCAAATCAAGGACGAGGAGGCTCTGGCCATGCTCGTCATCCCTCCCAAGTTCCAGGAGGTGATGAAGGAGTGGCTTGTGATCAAGACCAAGCGCGTCGTCAGGTTGTCTGCCAAGTGGTGCGAATTCTGGGTGCAAGTTCAGAGCTTCGAGGGGCAGATGGTGCTTGGCCGGGGCTGGCAGTACTTCTCCCGCCGCCACAAGATCGTCCCCGGCGACCTCGTCGTGCTGCGCATCTCCGTCCTAGGCCTCAAGGTTCAAATTATCTACAAACATGACAGCTCCATCAAGAGCAAGGTGCGCTGCAGCAGGCACAACTGCATCGGTGACCTTGACTTCACCCTCCGGATTTGTTAGTATGAACTTGTAGTTAGTTTGCTGCAGTGATGGGAGAACTTGCTGTGAACTTATTAATATTTTGTGGAGGGTTTAGCACCCTATGGTGAAGCAGGGGCATGGGATGCCCATGCTCTCTTTAAATTTATGCCTGTTTGTTGTGAACCTATTAGTATGCATGTTTAGTTGCTTGTTTTTCTGTTGTTAGCTGTTGTTTACCTGCTAGTTCATGTGTTGTTAGTGCTCTGCCTGCTGTTTTGCCTAATGTGGTGGTAAAGCCACCACAACTCAATGGGGTGAGCAGAACACAAACATGTAGACAGGCAAATAGTTGTGGTTTGCATCTGCTCACCCCTTAAGCGCAAATGCGGGTAACCAAACAGATGTCCCTAAAGTGATCATTGATGCAATGCAGACAACCAAACAACATGCAGATTTTGGTTTGTTGCCTATTTTTACGAAACCAGGCTCTGGTAAGATGTGACTAAAATGCAGGCACTATTCACTCAAGGCAACCAAATGCGTGCCTAATGCTTGTAGCTAGCTACTACTTGCAAGCAACTAAGAAGTCAGTCTCGTGTAGCCTGGCTCCAGGTCTTGTGGAGCTGCTTCAAACACCATTCGGCATCTTGCGCGTGCGCAGCATTGCATGGCGAGTAGCATCTCATGATGCACAATCTCATGCCGACGACTCGTCTACGCACGCACCATACATACATCTTGCCGGCGTAGAACTATCCTAGACCATCTAACATGCAAAACTCAAAACAAATAAATTATTATACACATAGTAAAAAAAAATATTCTACACATATCTACCGAATTCAGTCAGATTATCACACACAATTAAATTATTCGAAATAGTTACAGAAAAACCTGAGTTATTACACACACTTTAGCTATTTCTCTCATATTGAAATACAATTTCAGGAACATTACATAGGCATCTAACACAAATACTACTTTTGTAGGCACATGTCAATAACTTTAGTCCTCTTTTCAAAACTAGGACATGCATTTCGATTTTCATTTTTCTTTATAAAATTCATAATTGAAATTTTCGATGTTTTCTGTATTGTTTTTGTAAAAAAGTATTTAGAATGTCATGGATATAATGTGTTTTTGGTATATTATTGGTATTCTGCAAATATCTGGTTTGTGCATCACTATTTTTAAGGAAGGAGTGAACAATTGATTCGTCTCCTGCCGTTGGAAAATCCGCGTTGATAGCAAGCCTTTGTTTGTGAGTCGACCCACAAAGAGAGATGTAAACTCAGCAAGAAGAGTATTTCAATTACAATTTGGATCTTCAGCCATGCGGATTGTATGGCATTCTTTCGGTTGGAGAAATTTGAATATTTAGGAATAGGAAAAATGTATAATTGAGATGCTATGTACAATAAATTAATACAGGATTTCAAAACACATTGATATTTTGAGTAGCCTTTGGATGGTGCAAAGGAACTAAAAACATGCAATTGCTAAGGAAAAACAAAATGAGGTTTGTTTTGATCATAGTATCTCCAATTCTATATTCACCATTGGTTAAAAGCATAGGTAGTTTTAAGAGGATGTTATGTAGGAGTATGTGGAATTATATATGAGCCTCTGGTTACAATTCTCTATATTCACCATTGGCATGGAAAATTGTATGTCCAATTGTATCATATATAAAATTGTGAACAACTGAGTCAGGAGCAACGAGCCGCCGCCTCCTCCTCCTACAAAAAAAAGTTAGGGTTCCGGCCTCTCGCCGCGCCACTGCATATCCGCCTCGTCTCCAGTGGTCCTAGGGCCATGGGGGCGTGGTGGATCCTGGTAAGGGCGGGCGGGAGGGCTCCGATTTTGTCGTTTATTTCTGTTTTGTTAGGGTTTGTGTCCTGCTCAGGAAGAAGAGATGGCGGCGACTCCCTGTAGATGGAATAAAGGATTCCCCGCCTAGCCCCCGTTCCGGCGCTGCGTCTAGCATTGTTGGTGGGCGTGTGAAGGTGTGTCTCCGACAGATCTATCTTTCATCGATTTGCTCGGATCTCGTCGTTGTTCGTCTACGTTCGTGTGTCTTTGGGTCGGATCCTTCCGATCTACGTAATTATTCATCGGCGGTTGCTGTTCTGGTGCGCTGGTCCTATGCGGTCTTAGCACGGCGACTTCCTGACTGTATACTGCAACAAGCTGTGCCCGAATCCGGCGTTGGAGGGGCGATGACGGCGGCATGCCTTCGGCTCGCTTTAGTCCTTCTAGTCGTCGCTAGGTGGTCTATGAATCTGGATGTAATTTTTATCTTTTCTGGTGCTCGTTGTACTTCCATGATTGAAGATGAATAGATTGGAAGTTTTCTTGCAAAATAATAATAATATTATGAACAACTAAATTTTCCTTCAGGTTGATTATGACTTAACATCTGTGTTGTTGACAAGTTGAGTGTGGCATTATCCGCCAAAAAATATGTTGATTGTAGCATAGTATATGTGTTTTCTTAGTCTGCTTCTTAAAAGATGATTTTATACTCCCTTGTTTCCTTTTTTTGTGAGTGATTGTGTATTCTAGCATCTATCTATATTTCTTAATAATGGGAATATATCAATATCTATAAGATACAAATTACACATGGCCACGACACTAATACGATATCAAGAGCTTGCCAATAAATTGAGAATGCACAAATAGCCATACTAGTAAACACATGACTTGGCCGGACTGAATGGCAATACATAGTGACAAAAACAAGACCAATCACCGCCCTTGGAAAAAATTGAACTGCGATAGAGATTCTAAGAATATGTAGTCGAGTGCCTAGAAAGCCATGCGCTGCAAATATCCTTTCGTGGTTATCTGTTGTTAATATTGTAAAAAAATACGAGAGCTACTTGTATTGCATGTTTCACCCGTTGGTAAATTTTTTTATTTTTTTGAAGTAGGCTTGAGTTACGAATAAATTATAAATGGTCCTACTGCCCATGTATGAAATAGTTCTTAAATGTTTGAAAGGCCCATGTGGTGGGAAGTTTAGTCTTATCTCATGAGTGGAGGACTCTGGAGACTCCTTTATAAAGGATTCTCTTCGACATGCTATTGAAGCTTAAGAAGATGACTGGTCACCACCAGCATGCCTCACCTCGCCTGCTGGTCGTGTTTTGTGAACAAGCCAAGTTCAGACCTTAACGGATGCACCATGCATCTGAAACGTCAGATCATGGGCTGTTCCCGACTAAGATACCTGTCCAACCCACGTTTCCCTACCACGACCGCCTATCAGATCACATCTGCCTTCTTGCGCAGAATGCACCGTCGTTCCACACGCTCTTATAGTTTCCAGAGATCCCATCCCATCCGCCGCGTGCATGACTGTACGAAAGAGCACGTCACTTGGACCCTGCACTTTTTGATCCTGCACCGAGAGAAGGGTCACTAGGCTTTTGGGGAGGTCTCCGACACAATTGCTCGATGATGTTCGTCTTCTTCCACTAATTTGACTACGTCCTCGACGCCTTCGACATCACCATGAGTTAGACCAACGAGTCCAAAAAGAAGGTTGCCGAGAACTTCCACCGCGTCGCGGCTTTGACCTGGCCGAGCAAAGGGTGTAATCCATTATCTCTCTCATGTTTATTCCCGTGTTAGCCATACTTGTTATTTACGTAGATGTATCTGCTGTATACATAGTATAGGCTTACATGGTTAAATATCAGTACTGGATTAATATTGTAAATTCCATGTTCATGATATATTTCTAGATTAAAGCAATCAAAAATTTCTAATTTATGCAACGATCTCTAGGCTAACTCGTTAGCCTTCTCTTTGCTTTCTCCAAAAACAAATGACACATCTCTGTCTAATAATTTTGGTATATTAATCAAGAGAACTCATGCTTATCGCTTATGTATGCTTAGTCTCATTTACCAAAGGCACCAAATGAATATACACATGAACCAATAAATTTACTAAAAGTAATATTTTTACAGTAAGTTTGTTAAGAGTTGCTCATACTCATCAGCTGAACTGTAAATAAGAACCATATGTGACGAGAAAGAGAGTCACTATACATCAGCACATTTTCATTTGGTGCTAGATATAGAGATATGAAAGCTCCATTGCACTAGTAGAAAACAGGGTTTTCGTTCAGGCACCAGATCGCATGCGAGCAATTTAAGAGGAATTGGCGGCATTCTTTCTTGACCACGTGATCGCTGAAGACGGAGAATACTATGTGGACCACGCGTCCGTATGTTAGGAGATTATATATTTGTAAAGATAATTATTGTATATATGTAGCCGGTAGTGTCGGATAGATATACGAGAACTTGTTGTTCGACCAATCTCTCGGAGAAGGAGAGGTGGTTGATATCACTTCTCTCTGTATGCATATATGTTCATGACGATCTTCTGTTTGCTTAATTACTAGTTAGCTAGCGTGTCTAGCTAGTCCACTCTATACGTATGTATAGTACGTAGCGTCGACCAAGCACGGGCAAAAGAGAGGACACTTTTCTCTATTAATTAGCTAGCTATAGCACAATATATGGAACACCTAAATTAACCCCCAAAACCCCCAACCCCCCTTAAAAAAACAAAGACCACAACCATAGAAATGCCGACGCGTGGATGCCTATTGGTCCGGTTGGTGTCACCAACCGACCAAAGGCCCTCCTGAGCTCGTGGACAGGCCACGTGGAGGCCCATCTGTCCCGGTTCTGGATTGAACCGAGACTAAAGGGTCAGGACATTAGTACCGTGAACCGGGACTAAAGGCCCTCACCAACCGGGACTATAGGCCCTTTTTCTACTAGTGTTGGAAGGAGTGGAAAGAAGAATAACTTTACTTTGTGCTGCAAAGAAATGCTCCCGGCTGTCAAATTATCGCATACTCTTTCCGAAAAGAGAGAAAACAACTTGGTGAGACGAATCTTGGTGATTTTGCATATCAAGGCTATGTATATAACGCATGTCGGCAGCGACAAAACGATGCTCAACTGTAGTCCCAAATTGAGATTCCAATAATAGAGGCGATTATGGAATAATCGGCTTTGCTCTCTAGTAAATCTTCACCGTCCATCTTCGCAATCACTCACTGGTCGCTACGCTATAAATAGGCCCCTTCCACGGCACATTTGTGACAGCCAAGCAAGCAAGCAAGCATCAACACGTACGAGTATCCATCACACTAGCTAGCTTAGCTCACCATCCGCTCTTAGAATGGCGGCCTACTACAACGGCGGCAGGCCCATGTCCTACTCCACCACCGAGGAGTCCTTCGACGGCGGCAGGACCGTGTACTCCACCACCACCGAGGAGTGCTACGACGCTGGCAAGCTCGGCCATGGTACCCGCTATGGCAACGGTCAGAGCCATGGCAATGGCAGGACCAACATGTACTCCAACACCACTGATGTCGAGCGCTTCGACTCCAGCATGCAGGGGCATGGCGGCGGTGGCAAGACCGTGTACACCACCACCACCACCGACGAGTGCTTCGACTCCGTCAGGCCCGGACATGGGTACGGCCAGGGCTACGGGCAGAACGACGGTAGGGCCATGTCGTACACCACCACCACCACCGAGTCCTTCGGCGGAGGCGAGCAGGGGCAGGGGTACTACAAGAAGGAGGTGACGCAGCACAAGAACAGGGAGCGCGTCGGCGAGGCCGGCGCCCTCGCCGCCGGTGGCTTTGCCCTCGTAATTACTTAATTACCCTAGCTTAACATCATATACTACCAACCCATTTAATCATCACGATGAATGATCCTTTTGTGTGGTGCAGTATGAGGGGTATGAGGCGAAGAAGGACCCGGCGCACGCGCGGAAGCACCAGATCGAGGCCGGCATTGCAGGGGCGGCGGCACTCGGCGCCGTGGGTTACGCCTACCACGAGCATCGCGAGCAGCAGCAGCCCAGCTACGGCGGAAAGCAGGTGTACAGGATGCCTGTCCACAACAGCTACTGCAACTAAGTAATCATGCATGCAACCAACGTCGATCTACCCTATAGATTCCAATAAGATCGATGGAGAATATCATGCTGCAGGCTTGCAGGTCTTTGCTTAAGCACTTTTATAATTTCGGCGTCCCTACAATAAGCCAGCTGCAAGCGTGCGTGTTGCCGCTCACGTGTGCGTCTGGCATAGTACGGTCACCAATATGTACGTGTGTGATGTGATCTAAAATATAATAATAACATCATTATTAATATTAGTCATCAACCCGTGCACCTGTACCGGCTAGGAATTAGTCGTGTTAACCTTTATAGCGTAAGTCCAGATAACATTTCAAGATTAATTCTGAACTACCACCGAATAATCTGGACTTACGCTATAAAGGTAGTTCAGGGTTATAATATGGACTTCTCTCCCAGTCACCCATGTCCAGGCGATTAAACTGCCTCTTCAGTTGACGCGCGTGTGCCTTCTTATGGGAGCATCCAGCAATCCGGCATATGTTGGAGTTGCAGAGATGTACATCGCTGCTGCCGCAGATGCAGTGATGCACACCATCTGATGGATTTGGAGAGGTCACGTGGAAGACTGGAGGCCTGGAGCAGACCCTGCTTCTCTACCTTGCACCCGTGAACTGAAAAAGATCCAGCCCTCAACCGTCAGTGAATCGCCCACTAAAGTGCTCGAGCAGCGTGAATCTATGAGAAGAAGAGTAGGGCATGGCTATATCTGACCTTGCGGATCTGGAACCGGACAACGATGGGTGGATACTGGTGGAGATCCATCGTCTTCACCGTCGTTTGGACGAATCTCCGTCCGCCGCGTCAAAGCACATACCAGATGGCTCCAAGCTTTGGATTCCTCGGTGGCTAGTGCGGAGGTGTTTTAAATGCTTGGAATCAAGGCACCTTAAATTTAAGTGCACCGACGAGATTCGTTGTCATCGCTGCTGGCTCCTTGGCCATATAGCTCGTGAGTGCCACTCCCCCCTGCTTTGGCTCCCTACGCTCCTCCCCCAGCCAAATCCCAACCCAGTCTTCCCTCCCCACGCCGTTGCGAGCAGGCCTACCCAAGCGCCCCCTTCTCGCCGCCCGCCACCACCCAGAGACATGGCGCACTACCCCCCTCTCTCACAGTCTCGATTCCTAGGGGAGCTTTACACCCACAGGGATCTAGATTTGCGACCGGAAAGGGGGCGGGGGTGGAATCATATCGTGGACGCCTTGTATGGAGGAGCTTGAGACGTACTTCAAGAACCGCGCCCTCCTGGCCATAGTGCAGGGCAGGAGGTCGGCGGTCTCGCTAGAGGCCTTGGTTCAATCCTTGGCTATAGACACAAGAAAACAAACAAAACTAATAAAAACAAAAAATAGTAAATGTGGAATGCTCACAAGAAAAAGTGCAAATACTAGTAAACAATCATAATTGACAACTATTTGCTTCCATGAGACATGATACATGAAGACAACATGCAACAAATGAGCTCTAAAAACACGTCAAATATAGAGACATCAACCTCCCCATGATTAAACCTTGCTCGCCCTCGACTAAGGAGGTTGACTACCAAAAGTTCACTGCTACCAACTCTAAGCTTACATTGAACCAAACCACAAAAGTCATATCCACGTTCATCGTGCAAGCATGAAAGAGTTATACATCAAGGAAGTAATACAAGCTATCCCCTTAGTTCCATTTACATGGAGGTCAAGAAAGAGGAACACATTTTTGTGGAGCCCAAGTTCCCATTGCCGAAGGTTTAGAGAGAAGGTTCATATTATGTCAGGAACATATAAATGACCATGATATACAAAAAGAAATCATGCATGAACGATCACTTCAAAAATCCAGCTCGAGGCATACCAGGTACAATAGCAATATCGCCTATCTACGTTATTCAACCGCACAACTACCTAGGCAGCAATGAGCGCAAGCCTATGCCTCACACTTAATGGAAAAATATAATAATGGTTGGGATTTTGAGAAGTCCAAAGTATAGTAAGTCTTGCATAAACGCAGTTGACCATTAGACAGTGGAGAAGGCCTTATGATTCATGTCAACGCATGGAGTAGGGATCGCCATGCAACTAGGATGCACATAGCTCTATGAATATATGAAAGCTCTCCTATGGACTAATAAGGGGTGCATCCAATTTGCATGATCATGAAGAACTCAAGCTTTTGAGGATGCTCGTCATCAGAATATACAATCCAAGTCCTATAATGTAGATGCCCCACAAGTATGAAATACATAAAGCTCATGAAACTTTCTAGGTTAGAATGCATGAAGTGTTGCTACTTTGAAACACACCTGTATACTAAAAATGATAATGGTGTTGCTCCTCTCTCTTCCTCACCTTTTTCTTTTTTCTTTTTCTTTCCCCTCTTTTGCTTTTTGTTTCCTTTTTATTTTGTAGGAGCAACACCTTACAATGATGAATGACACACTTCACAGTGACTCACTTCAACTGAATGTAATCATAACTAAAAACTGAAAACATGACAGAAACTCTATACGATGAATGCCTCTGACAGTGTGCAAGTATGTGCAATGATCCGACGTAGCATGGACATAAAAAACGGAGAACCCATGAAAATATCAAGCTAGAAATAGTATGATGATGTAAGGCATGCAAATGAAAATATGTCTCTAATCATGTAGTTTAAAATGATGGTAGTGCATGGCGATATGCTTGGAATAACTATGAAAATGCCATGTAAGTAGGTATGGTGTCTGTTTTGTGGAGATGAGGTGTTTTACGTGTAGGAGAATAAGAGAAAGTCCGCCATGGGTTTGTATGTACCTGTGAAGTATGATACAAGTCTCAATGTGAGAGTGGGCAATGCACGGTGCCATAAAGGCTAGCAATATAAGATGAACGGAAGTGCAAAGGCTTCAAACTTGCTTTTGTCAAAAAGAAATTAAACAATACACAAGAGTATCACGGTGTCATGTTGCATAAGATTAAAAAGCTAAGTACACCAAGGGGATAGTTTGGTGGAGATAACCCTCGTTACACGTCCCGGATCAACCAAAGATGTTGGGTTCATCAGCAAAAAGCTACTACCATCATTCAATCGCTAGTCAAGCCGCCACTAGAGTCCCCAACTCATGTGATTATGTGAAGAAAGACAACGGTTCAAAGGACTCGTCTGTTGGGTTTTTGATAAAAGAACATGGCAATGTTTTTCCGAAGATAACAAGATTTCAACATGCCAAGTAAAACAAATGCAATGCAAGCATGTCAAAACAGCGGGAGACACTAATGCAAGAAAACAGTATGATAAAGAGCACTAGAAAAAATGATACACACGCAAATATAACTTTCCCATGCTTATAACTTTTCATACCAAACTACAGGAGATTACAAAAGTGAAAAGAAAATGCAATTATTAAAAGAGAACGCGAGAAATGGTTATCTCGAGCTTACGTCTAAACGTTTGAAACTTTTACCATTGAGGTGCATATGACAAATCTTTTAATAGACGTGGACCTTGCTTCGTATGATCTCCTTGTGTGGTCTGACGGCTACCCTCCGATAGAACCTGCTAGAGAAGAACTAGAAGAAAACGAATTATTTTGTGCTTTTGTGGTTTTTATTTTTTTGTAGAACAAAGGAAATATATATCTTAAAAAGATAGGCTCAGCTACCTAAGCTCCTCGCTGAAGTAAACAAACTATGTCTAGAAGAAGCGGTAGCTGGTAGGTTTGGATGATGTGCCTGCAAGGCAAGATGTAAAACACAATTGTGCAACCTCCTACATGCCTAATTTAAAATGGTTCTCACGTAAGGTGAGACTCACTACTATTTTTTTTATTTCAGCGACGTTTGTATTGGAAACTTTACCGGGCACTTGTTGGTGAAGTTCATCACATTGAAGCAACCAGGTGGCTTGTGTGGGTATTTTATATGGTTGGCACCATACCATACATGTCTCCACATAAGGTCCGTGCCCTGCGAAAATAACACATGAAATAAAAACATCGATTCAGTATACAAATATAGTTCGTATAGCCAACATCCAGAAAGAAATAAAGAAACAATAGTTGCTAAAAGATTGGCTATGAGAGTCTCAGAGGTAAATAAAAATAATTACAAAGCAAATGATCAGTTAGGAAACACCTCGTTGACCTCAGACATCGAAAATAAATCAATTGGTGGGTTTCCCTACTTCATACGAGCACAATACTACCAGGTGCGGTCGTATCGAACACCGTCGTGCATTCTGGTAATCCATGCCCAGCGTCACCCTCTGACACGAGCCCGTTTACGAGTGTGAGCACCTGTATGAAACATTATCTTCTGTTCTGGACATTTGATTGTCGTGGTTGTCTTGGCATACGAGCGCATGTACCATCGCAAGCGCTCGCATGGTACGCCATCTTCTGCTCTGTCAAGCGCTCCTTTGTGGCCTCCAGTTGATACGTACTAATGCAATTGCTCATACAATAGGTCCCCTTTTGTTCTAGCCTCTCAGTTCCTCGCGGCCACAAGCTGATATGGGCATGCGTACGACCGTGCTACACCGTCTTTTCTTCTGGACATGCAGAGCTGTACGAAATTTTTTGTGCTTCCTCTTCACGTTAGGCACATAGCATATTTGCAAGAAAAATGTCACAGCCCTAGAGCTTGCTTGTAACTAGTGGCATTGCATCCATGCATCATGTTTAAAATTTTTTTGAAACTTGAACTGAGGAGATTAGGAAGCCTCAAAATTTAAATAAAAGAAGGGCAAAACCCCTAAAATCTCATTCAATGTTCCCAAAATGTCCTTCTTAAATGTTTGATAATTTTTGGCAAGGGTTCTGGTCCCAAACAAAATATTGAACATTTATAAGGAATTAATCTTGGGATTTTGAATTTAAATCATTAGCTATTTGAATTTGAATTATATTCATATAATTAGAATATAATTTCAAATACCCTGAAATATTTTATGAGCTTTTGGAAAAGTCCATCTAGCAAAATAAAAATATTCAGAGGAGTTTTTGGCATTGTTTGAATTGTTTTAAATTCAAAACAGTGGCAAAAGTTAAAAAAAAAACAGAAACAGAAAAACAATAAGAGAACAGAGCAACTCACCTGGCAGCCCAGCCAGCCCACCTAGCAGCCCACTGGCCGGCCCAGCACTGTGCTGGCCCGTGCCAGCCACCTGCTTCCTCTCGCCAGGCAGGCAGAGAGGAGCGCGCCGGCGTGCGCGCGGGCGCCACGCCACCAGGCTGCCTGCCTGCGTCGCCTGGCCACCGCGACGCCTCGCGTCATCTCCTCGGCGCCGCCCCGACCCCCTGGACCCCCTCGCTCTCTCCCTCCTCCTCGTTCCCCTCCTCTGCTCCCACACCCACGCCCGACCCAGCGCCGCCCTCGCCCCCCCACGCTGCCCACCCGGCCACCACCACCCCCTCTCCTCCCCGGCATGTCCCCGAGCTCCGCCTAGTCCCTCTCCTCCCTCCTCACCAAGTCTCCCGACGCCGGACGCCCTGCATCACCCTCTGCCCCGCCATCTTCGCCGCCTCTGCCCGGAGATCGCCGGCGTCGATCCGCCTCGCCCAAGCCATCCCCGAGGCCACCGACCCACCCTACGGAATCACTGTGAGCCCCTGCGCCTCTCGCCGCTCTCCCCGTCGATGCGCTCGCCCCCTAACCGCGATACCCACCATGACCGAAGCTCGCCTCCGCCCGAGCTCGTCGGCGCTATTCCGGCGACCTTTTGGTCACACCACCTTGTCCAACGGATTCGTGGGCACGCGTGTGTCATGCATATGCCGTTAGCTAGTCGATCCGCACGCCGTAGCTACGAAACCGCCGTCAACCGAGCCTTGCCGCCGCCAAACCTCGTCGCCGGCAGGGATTCCGGCCACCCCCGCACCTCCCGTTGGTCCCCCTAGCTGCGCGGGATCACGGGCTCCCTCCTGGTGCCCTCAGCGCGCCCCAGCCGCGGCCCTAGCGCAACTCCGGCGAGCCACCGCCGCTCGGTTGGTCGCCGCCGGCCTAATTCCGGCAAGTGCCGACGTGGCCACCCTGTTAGCACTAATTAACCCCCCCCCTCTCTTTGACATGTGGGCCCCAGTGCCTGGATTAATTAGTTTAATTTCTCTGTTAGATTAGTACTAATCTCAGGGGGCCCGCCTCTCAGCATTGACTTTGCCACGTCATCGTTGACCCGGACCCACTAGTCAGCCTCTGTCCCTGCCCTGTTACACTGACGTGCGGGTCCCACGCGTCAGGTTTGACCTGGACCTGGCGCCTTTGACCTGCTGACGTCACGCCTCTGTCATGCTGACGCAATAACCCATTTTCTGGATTTAATTTAATTCAGGAAATTCCAGAAAATGCCCTAAACTTCGATAAATCATAGAAATTCAACCGTAACTCGGATTGAAATAATTTATATATGAAAAATGATCAGAAAAATATGAAGAATCTGTTTATGGCATTTTCATGCATGTTTGAACAAATTAACCTCACTGAATAGGATGAATCATGATTAGGTTAATTTAAGAACTAGCATTTGGAGTTGGAATTTGTCCTTGCTTGAGTTCCACTCCAATTAACCTGGCTAGATATTGCATTAGGTGAATTCTGTACCTTAACATGACATGTCATTCATGTGACTGTGCATTGCATTGATTGTGTTCTCTCTTGTTTGCCGGTAACTGTCCCCTCCCGGTAGACGACGTACCGACGATGAATTCGATGACACCGATGAAGAACTATATTATCTTCAGAAGTGCCAGGCAAGCAAAACCCCCTTGTCCATTCCGATATAATCCCACTCTCTCGCCCCTGCTCTATTTTACTGCATTAGGACAACAACGACTCATGTGTTACTTGCTGCGGTAGCTGAACCCCTTGATCCTTTGCATGACCTGTCATTCCACAGTAATTAGATGAAACCCACTAGCATGAGTAGGAATTGTTTGAGCCATGTTGTGCCTACTCATTTATGCTTGTTTGTCATGCACTATCGCTTAGAGTTGAGTCGGGTCTGATTCATCGGGAATGAATTGGAATTGATATGAACATGTCCTATTGTGTGTGAGCTAAGTGTGTGAACACGATTTGGTAAAGGTAGCGGTGAGAGGCCATGTAGGAGTACATGGTGGGTTGTCTCATTGCAGCCGTCCTCGTGAACTGAGTTCTGTGTTTGTGATCCATGAAACAGTTACTACCACGCATTGGGCCCGAAACCAATGGACCCTCTCGGCTTCTTGACCACCCTTGTCCTCATCAAGGAGTTGCAAGTAGTTTCGTGTTTGTAGCATGTCTTTGGGGGCGCCGCATACGCTGACCTTAGGGGTGGGTTGTGTTGCGGTAGGCACCGTGGCCCGGTGTACCGAAAGTGCCCGTTTGGTATCTCGGGAACCACACACATCGTTCGGGCTGTATGGGAAACCTCGGCGGACTCCCTACGGATGGAACCCGAATAGGCGATAAACCTGGACTAGGGACTTGAGTGTTTAGGTAGGCCGTGGCCGACACCCACGTTGGGCTTCCGCTTGAAGGTTGCCGAGTACATGTCGTGTAAACGCGGTAAGTGGTGAGAGCGTGTGTGAAGAAGTACACCCCGCAGGGTTTAATATGATCTATTCGAATAGCAGTGTCCACGGAGAAGGACTTCCTTGTTGCCTATATCAGTTCATATACAAGTGAAAGTTGATACTATAAAATGATCAAGATAAGCGTGAGTTCTATGTATGGCGTTCTAGTAGGAAGACGGAGCGGTTCCATAGTGGTGTATTGATATGGTGAATATGTGGACTCGTGTGCGCCACCTCAAAAGAGTTACTTGCGATGTAGTTCAGGATAGCCACCGAGTCAAAGCTGGCTTGCTGCGGTCAAACTCCACCACCCCTTTTGATAATGATGCATATGTAGTTAGATCTGATGTAAGTCTTGCTGAGTACAATTGTACTCACGTTTGCTTATTTTATGTTTTGCGTAGAGACGCTGGTCTCGCTTAGTAGTTCCACGTGGACTTGACGTTTAGCTTGTTACCTCAGCTACGATCTTGTGCCCTCGGCAGATCTCGGTAGATAGTCGCTTCTCAGCCTTTTTCATTTATAGTTGTCTGTACTCAGACATGATTAGCTTCCGCTTGTGCTTTGACTTGTATGCTCTGAGTGTTGGGTCATGAGACCCATGTTTGTAATTTCTCGCTCCTCGGAGCCTAATGAATAATATTTTGAGTCGTAGAGTTATGTTGTGATGCCACGTCGTATTTACACATATTGAGCATATTGTGTGTATGTTTGAAATGCTTGGTATGTGTGGGATCCGACAAACTAGTTGTTTATCCTTGGCAGCCTCTCATATGGGGAAATGTAGTCCCGTGCCTCCGAGCGATAGTAGTCCGCTACAGCCCGGTTCACCGAGTCCTGCTAGCCCAAGCACTACCGCTTGGACACTTGACTGGCCGGCATGTGTTTCACTTGCCGTTCCTATGTCCGTCCCTTCGGGAAGCGTCACGCGGTGTTATTCGAGTCCTGCTTAGCTCGCTACAGCCCGGGAAACCGGAGTCCTGTTAGCCCAGTGCTACAGCCCGAATATATACGTTGATGACCGACATGCTCGATGTGATTCATGTATGCCTGTCCCCATAGGTTAGCCGCTTTGGGTTCACGACTAGCCATGTCGGCCCGGGTTCTTTGTCATATGGATGCTAGCGACACTATCATATACGTGAGCCAAAAGACGCATAAGCGGTCCCGGGCCATGGTAAGGCGACACCGTGGGAATACCGTGCGTGAGGCCGCAAAGTGATATGATGTGTTACATGCTAGATCGGTGTGACCTAGGATCGGGTCCCGACAGCGTTGGTATCGAGCCCGACTGCCTGTGGGATTACCAAGCCAAACTGGTCAAGTTGTGTCTAGAAATGCTTTAGTTATGTAAGGGAATTGATTGTGGAAGGGAACGTAAGGCTCTTTTACTCCTTATACCTCATGGCCTTCGATCTGAGTCATCCTCTTCTCTTCTACGGGGTTTAAGAACTAGGCTTCTCATCTATCTATCGTGATGACGTGTTACTAATCCATAGACCTTTAAGATTGATGGATTTAATCCCGATTCAGTTCCTACTATTCCTGTATGATAACTGTTGATCTCAGAATCTTGTTATGATGTTGTTGAGTGGTTATGCCACCATTTTTGCATGATGTCTCAAATCTTTTGAGCATTTACAGCCGTTATGCTGTCCGAGTCATCCCAGGTCTCTAAATAGTCTGATGCATTTGCAAATCCTTTCCTTCCGTTCCCGATGTCCTTTTGGTCGAATAAGCACACTAACCGGTGCGTTGGGGTAATTTATTGCCTTGACATATATGTTGGACTATTATTATGACCCTAGGTGTTTAGGAAGTCACCTAGCAATTTAGCAATACTGTTGTATCCCCAGTGTGATGATTCTGGCCATCACTTTCGAAAGCATCCCGTGATGCCATTTAGTAGCAGTGTATTCTACTCACAGGTTCTTTGAACCCGAGATTCATCCTACTTCATGTTGTTAGTATTTTCTAGTGCCTTTAGGATATTAGTAACCTTTGCGATAACCCTCAAGTCCGTAGTATTCTCCTTCTTCCAAATACCATGGACTAATTATGGCGTAAGTTCTTTTGGACCAAAACATCACAATAAGAGTGCTCTTGAGGGGTACTCCATTCATAATTGTGAATCTGCCAATTCTACCTTTCTGCATGGGTTATCCGGAAGAAATGTTGAACTTGCTCGACATACTAATCTGTGCATCCACAACTCAGAAAATTATATGTTCCTTTGAGTTGTTCTCTTAGATGCCTTCTGACCTTTATCTATCAATTGATAGCCAAGGGTATGTGTGCATTGGTGTTCATCGATGCATTTTATCCTTGTGGTCCGTCAAGACATTCTATTCCAGAATGACTAGGAGAAACAAACTCCAGTACCTCATCCATATCCAGGATTGGGTCAAAGCAATTGTACTTCGCAGATCAAAATGCCAATTCAGCTTTTGATTATGGTCTACCCTGAAGTATTGCCATCTTATGTCAAGAATGTCATGGGAATTGCACAACCTCCTAGGAATTCTTGATGCAGTGATACTTCTCACCATCATTGTTCATTTCTCGGTTCCGTGTTGATGCAACCGGAAAGCCGACAAGTGACTTGTGATGTGTGACATCAATACTCCGAGCAACTCATTGCTTGGTAGTGAATGGACAAAATTCTCATCCTTAGCGTGTTGGTTATTAACCCATCATCCTAAGATTGATCGTGCTACCTAGTCCTTATTTCTGGTGCACACCTCGATTGATGAGTTAGGATCTTGTCAAGTCCTCACTCATTCGATAATATCGTCTTGCCCTGAAAAGCAAGATTGTTCTCGAGCTTGGTAACATACGGTGGGTCGTGACTTTCCAAATATCTTCTTGGAAGTGTTACCGGGTTGTTCCCTGACTGTTATGTTGAGCTCGTGATCAAGTTGGTTCCCTGTGGACCACCCTTTCTCCAAGAATCCGTGTTAGATATCCCTGAGCTAGTTGGTTAAGCTAGACAATAACTTGGAGAGTTGGAAGATAAAAGCTTGCCTAACTTAGCTCGATCCAAGGGGATATTCTTGTGTAGTGTGTGTTGAAGAAAGGTGATATCTTCATCGATTGGTCCTCGTGATCAGTTGTTGGACCTATTGTCCTACCAATTCTTTGATTTGAGTATGGGCCATTGTCAAGTCAAATCAGAACCAACGATATTCGTAATGTTGTCTTACTCGTGGTTGATCCCGCGAGCATACACCATTACATCTTTGGTCTGACCAATGCTATCAACGTGTTCACATGATGGTGGAAGTCCAGTGATATGGAAATTCTGATGAGTTGCTGTTGAGCCTATCAGTAGCATTTCGTCTCCCCCCATGAGTCGTGTTGAACATCAACCTAGTGTTGGAAATTTGTGTAAGCATTTCTTCGTGTGCCGTTCATGAAGCTTATGCTTGGATGGTTGAAGAGACTTCCTCGAATTTATGTGTTTTAGGTGTAAGTTGCCACCATGAATTTGAGAAAGGTTTGTTTTGCTTCCTCTGGAATCATTCCAAGTCCGTCATGCATGTGCAAAGTATTCTATGGTTTGATAGACTGATCATCTTCATTCCGTATGTATCCCTAGCACACCAAGCCACTGATTGATTTGTTCAAGGAAAGGAGTTCTTTCATAAGAGCTAATCATGACTTATGTTAAGACTTCGATATCCTCGACGATGGTTCCCCCACCCGAACTCGGTAGTGTTTTATTATAAGACTACCATGTGGTCATGCTTGTCTGGGACAATCTGTTCACAGGTTTGTAGCAGAACCAGCTCATGTTTTGGAGCTTGCTATCGTAGTTCATATCCCGAGAATCTCGCAACGCCATCTCGTCGAATTGTGTTGCAACCCTTCCTTTTCAGACATGATGAGTCTGAAATATCCTAACACCAACCAGATCTGAATCTCAGGCAGATATGATGGTTGGAACATTCGAACAGTTGCATTTCGTTCCCAGCTTGCACCGTCCTTATGCCATTTCACTATGGGCTGCCTTCTTAGTAATTTCTGTTCAAGATCATCCTCAAAAGTGGACTTACCATGGGTCCCCTCCACCTCCGATGATAAGCAAAAGTCATCCATTACGTTGTCTTCAACAAGGTAGTCCACATCATCCATTCTAGTCCGGGTGTACCATTCCTTTGCATTCCACCACCGGATCGCTTGTGATTGCCTTAGGCTGGTATAAAGAGTTCCAATGATCTATGGATCAAAAGTAATTCTTTTTGCCACTTAAGGGAATAGTTCTTTGCGTCACCTTTCTCGAGGTGTCCTGTTACGGGATCATGGTAAATATTCTTCGCCACCTTGACACCATCCACCATCTTCCTAAAGCGTGGAATTGTTGCCACCAATCAAACCCCGTTGTTGTTCTTCCATCCCTCTCGATGCATTTTGTGTCTCAACTCGAGATGTGTCACCGTCTCAGTCCGTGAGTTGATCATGTTTACCTGATCTTCATGAAGATCGAATCATGTAGGGTTTCCCCTTTCTTTCTGTTGTCGTGTCGGGTGAAGATCTCGAAGACGTCAAGACTAAGATGATGGAGTAAATCAACATCTTCGAGGAAGGCAAATGGATCATGAAGATTGTGATAGTTTGTGACTTCCCTTTTCCTCTTACCTCACGTCTTGAATCTCGGGGCGAGATTCTTGTTTAGTGGGGGTGAGTTGTCACAGCCCTAGAGCTTGCTTGTAACTAGTGGCATTGCATCCATGCATCATGTTTAAATTTTTTTGAAACTTGAACCGAGGAGATTTGGAAGCCTCAAAATTTAAATAAAAGAAGGGCAAAACCCTAAAATCTCATTCAATGTTCCCAAAATGTCCTTCTTAAATGTTTGATAATTTTTGGCAAGGGTTCTGGTCCCAAACAAAATATTGAACATTTATAAGGAATTAATCTTGGGATTTTGAATTTAAATCATTAGCTATTTGAATTTGAATTATATTCATATAATTAGAATATAATTTCAAATACCCTGAAATATTTTATGAGCTTTTGGAAAAGTCCATCTAGCAAAATAAAAATATTCAGAGGAGTTTTTGGCATTGTTTGAATTGTTTTAAATTCAAAACAGTGGCAAAAGTTAAAAAAAAAACAGAAACAGAAAAACAATAAGAGAACAGAGCAACTCACCTGGCAGCCCAGCCAGCCCACCTAGCAGCCCACGGGCCCAGCCCAGACTTTGGCCCGTGCCAGCCACACTGCTTCCTCTCGCCAGTAGCAGAGAGGAGCGCATCAAGGCGTGCTGGCGCCACGCCACCAGGCTGCCTGCCTGCCGTCACACCGCGACGCCTCGCGTCATCTCCTCGGCGCCCCGACCCCTGGACCCCCTCGCTCTCTCCCTCCTCCTCGTTCCCCTCCTCTGCTCCCTCTCCCTCGCCGGACCGAGCGCCGCCGTCGCCGCCCCTCGCTGCCCTCGCGGCCACCGCCACCCCCTCTCCTCCCCGGCATGTCCCCGAGCTCCGCCTAGTCCCTCTCCTCCCTCCTCACCAAGTCTCCCGACGCCGGACGCCCTGCATCACCCTCTGCCCCGCCATCTTCGCCGCCTCTGCCCGGAGATCGCCGGCGTCGATCCGCCTCGCCAAGCCATCCCGAGGCCACCGACCCACCCTACGGAATCACTGTGAGCCCCTGCGCCTCTCGCCGCTCTCCCCGTCGATGCGCTCGCCCCCTAACCGCGATACCCACCATGACCGAAGCTCGCCTCCGCCCGAGCTCGTCGTCGGCGCTATTCCGGCGACCTTTTGGTCACACCACCTTGTCCAACGGATTCGTGGGCACGCGTGTGTCATGCATATGCCGTTAGCTAGTCGATCCGCACGCCGTAGCTACGAAACCGCCACAACCGAGCCTTGCCGCCGCCAAACCTCGCCGCCGGCAGGGATTCCGCCACCCCGCACCTCCCGTTGGTCCCCTAGCTGCGGCGGGATCACGGGCTCCCTCTGGTGCCCTCGGCCGCGCCCGGCCATGCCTAAGCGCAACTCCGGCGAGCCACCGCCGCTCGGTTGGTCGCCGCGCCTAATTCCGCAGTGCCGACGTGGCCACTGTTAGCACTAATTAACCCCCCTCTCTTTGACATGTGGGCCCCAGTGCCTGGATTAACTAGTTTAATTTCTCTGTTAGATTAGTACTAATCTCAGGGGGCCCGCCTCTCAGCATTGACTTTGCCACGTCATCGTTGACCCGGACCCACTAGTCAGCCTCTGTCCCTGCCCTGTTACACTGACGTGCGGGTCCCACGCGTCAGGTTTGACCTGGACCTGGCGCCTTTGACCTGCTGACGTCACGCCTCTGTCATGCTGACGCAATAACCCATTTTCTGGATTTAATTTAATTCAGGAAATTCCGGAAAATGCCCTAAACTTCGATAAATCATAGAAATTCAACCGTAACTCGGATTGAAATAATTTATATATGAAAATGATCAGAAAAATATGAAGAATCTGTTTATGGCATTTTCATGCATGTTTGAACAAATTAACCTCACTGAATAGGATGAATCATGATTAGGTTAATTTAAGAACTAGCATTTGGAGTTGGAATTTGTCCTTGCTTGAGTTCCACTCCAATTAACCTGGCTAGATATTGCATTAGGTGAATTCTGTACCTTAACATGACATGTCATTCATGTGACTGTGCATTGCATTGATTGTGTTCTCTCTTGTTTGCCGGTAACTGTCCCTCCCGGTGAGCGGCGTCTGAAGCGATGAATTCGATGACACCGATGAAGAACTATATTATCTTCAAGTGCCAGGCAAGCAAAACCCCTTGTTCATTCCGATATAATCCCACTCTCGCTCCTGCTCTATTTTACTGCATTAGGACAACAACGACTCATGTGTTACTTGCTGCGGTAGCTGAACCCCTTGATCCTTTGCATGACCTGTCATTCCACAGTAATTAGATGAAACCCACTAGCATGAGTAGGAATTGTTTGAGCCATGTTGTGCCTACTCATTTATGCTTGTTTGTCATGCCTGCTACTGCTTAGAGTTGAGTCGGGTCTGATTCATCGGGAATGAATTGGAATTGATATGAACATGTCCTATTGTGTGTGAGCTAAGTGTGTGAACACGATTTGGTAAAGGTAGCGGTGAGAGGCCATGTAGGAGTACATGGTGGGTTGTCTCATTGCAGCCGTCCTCGTGAACTGAGTTACGTGTTTGTGATCCATGAAACAGTTACTACCACGCATTGGGCCCGAAACCAATGGACCCTCTCGGCTTCTTGACCACCCTTGTCCTCGGTCCGGGAGTTGCAAGTAGTTTCCGGTGTTTGTAGCATCTTTGGGGGCCGCCGCATAGCGCTGACCTTAGGGGTGGGTTGTGTTGCGGTAGGCACCGTGGCCCAAATGTGATGTGCAGTGCCCGTTTGGTATCTCGGGAACCCTGCACACATCGTTCGGGCTGTATGGGAAACCTTGGCGGACTCCCTGCGGATGGAACCCGAATAGGCGATAAACCTGGACTAGGGACTTGAGTGTTTAGGTAGGCCGTGGCCGACACCCACGTTGGGCTTCCGCTTGAAGGTTGCCGAGTACATGTCGTGTAAACGGCGGTAAGTGGTGAGCGTGTGTGAAGAAGTACACCCTGCAGGGTTTAATATGATCTATTCGAATAGCCGTGTCCACGGAGAAGGACTTCTGGGTTGCCTATATCGGTTCATAGACAAGTGAAAGTGGATACTCTAAAATGCGCAAGATAAGCGTGAGTGCTATGGATGGCGTTCTCGTGGGAAGGACGGGAGGCGGATCCATAGTGGTGTATTGATATGGTGAATATGTGGACTCGTGTGCGCCACCTCAAAAGAGTTACTTGCAGTCGTAGTTCAGGATAGCCACCGAGTCAAAGCTGGCTTGCTGCAGTCAAACTCCACCACCCCCCTTTTGATAATGATGCATATGTAGTTAGTTCTGATGTAAGTCTTGCTGAGTACAATTGTACTCACGTTTGCTTATTTTATGTTTTGCGTAGAGAGGCGTCGGTCTCGCTAGTAGTTCCACGTGGACTTGACGTTTAGCTTGTTACCTCAGCTACGATCTTGTGCCCTCGGCAGGATCTCGGTAGATAGTCGTGCTTCTCAGCCTTTTTCATTTATAGTTATGCGTACTCGGACATGATTAGCTTCCGCTTGTGCTTTGACTTGTATGCTCACGAGTGTTGGGTCATGAGACCCATGTTTGTAATTTCTCGCTCCTCGGGCCTAATGAATAATATTTTGAGTCGTAGAGTTATGTTGTGATGCCACGTCGTATTTACACATATTGAGCATATTGTGTGTATGTTTGAAATGCTTGGTATGTGTGGGATCCGACAAACTAGTTGTTTATCCTTGGCAGCCTCTCATATGGGGAAATGTAGTCCCGTGCCTCCGGCGATAGTAGTCCACTACAGCCCGGTTCACCGGAGTCCTGCTAGCCCAGCACTACTGCTTGGACACTTGACTGGCCGGCATGTGTTTCACTTCGTTCCTATGTCTGTCCCTTCGGGGAAACGTCACGCGGTGTTATTCGGAGTCCTGCCTAGCCTGCTACAGCCCGGGAAACCGGAGTCCTGTTAGCCCAGTGCTACAGCCCGAATATATACGTTGATGACCGACATGCTCGATGTGATTCATGTATGCCTGTCCCCATAGGTTAGCCGCTTTGGGTTCACGACTAGCCATGTCGGCCCGGGTTCTTTGTCATATGGATGCTAGCGACACTATCATATCGTGAGCCAAAAGACGCAAGCGGTCCGGGCCATGGTAAGGCGACACCCATTAGAATACCGTGCGTGAGGCCGCAAAGTGATATGATGTGTTACATGCTAGATCGGTGTGACCTAGGATCGGGGTCTGACAGCGTTGGTATCGAGCCTTGCTGCTGGGATTACCAAGCCAAACTTGTCGAAGTTGTGTCTAGAAATGCTTTAGTTATGTAAGGGAATTGATTGTGGAAAGGAACGTAAGGCTCTTTTTACTCCTTATACCTCATGGCCTTCTGATCTGAGTCATCCTCTTCTCTTCTACGGGGTTTAAGAACTAGGCTTCTCATCTATCTATCAGGATGACGTGTTACTAATCCATAGACCTTTAAGATTGATGGATTTAATCCCCAGTTCAGTTCCTACTATTCCTGCATGATAACTGTTGATCTCAGAATCTTGTTATGATGTTGTTGAGTGGTTATGCCACCATTTTTGCATGATGTCTCAAATCATTTTGAGCATTTACAGCCGTTATGCTGTCCGAGTCATCCCAGGTCTCTAAATAGCCTGATGCATTTGCAAATCCTTTCTTTCCGTTCCCGATGTCCTTTTTGGTCAGAATAAGCACACTAACCGGTGCGTTGGGGTAATTTATTGCCTTGACATATATGTTGGACTATTATTATGACCCTAGGTGTTTAGGAAGTCACCTAGCAATTTAGCAATACTGTTGTATCCCCAGTGTGATGATTCTGGCCATCACTTTCGAAAGCATCCCGTGATGCCATTTAGTAGCAGGTATTCTACTCCTGGGTTGCTGAACCCGAGATTCATCCTACTTCATGTTGTTAGTATTTTCTAGTGCCTTTAGGATATTAGTAACCTTTGCGATAACCCTCGAAGTCCGTAGTATTCTCCTTCTTCCAAATACCATGGACTAATTATGGCAGAAGTTCTTTTGGACCAAAACATCACAATAAGAGTGCTCTTGAGGGGTACTCCATTCATAATTGTGAATCTGCCAATTCTACCTTTCTGCATGGGTTATCCGGAAGAAATGTTGAACTTGCTCGACATACTAATCTGTGCATCCACAACTCAGAAAATTATATGTTCCTTTGAGTTGTTCTCTTAGATGCCTTCGACCTTTATCTATCAATTGATAGCCAAGGGTATGTGTGCATTGGTGTTCATCGATGCATTTTATCCTTGTGGTCCGTCAAGACATTCTATTCCAGAATGACTAGGAGAAACAAACTCCAGTACCTCATCCATATCCAGGATTGGGTCAAAGCAATTGTACTTCGCAGATCAAAATGCCAATTCAGCTTTTTGATTATGGTCTACCACAAGTATTGCCATCTTATGTCAAGAATGTCATGGGAATTGCACAACCTCCTAGGAATTCTTGATGCAGTGATACTTCTCACCATCATTGTTCATTTCTCGGTTCCGTGTTGATGCAACCGGAAAGCCGACAAGTGACTTGTGATGTGTGACATCAATACTCCGAGCAACTCATTGCTTGGTAGTGAATGGACAAAATTCTCATCCTTAGCGTGTTGGTTATTAACCCATCATCCTAAGATTGATCGTGCTACCTAGTCCTTATTTCTGGTGCACACCTCGATTGATGAGTTAGGATCTTGTCAAGTCCTCACTCATTCGATAATATCGTCTTGCCACGAAAAGCAAGATTGTTCTCGAGCTTGGTAACATACGATTGGGTCGTGACTTTCCAAATATCTTCTTGGAAGTGTTACCGGTTGTTCCCGACTGTTATGTTGAGCTCGTGATCAAGTTGGTTCCACTGTGGACCACCCTTTCTCCAAGAATCCGTGTTAGATATCCCCGAGCTAGTTGGTTAAGCTAGACAATAACTTGGAGAGTTGGAAGATAAAAGCTTGCCTAACTTAGCTCGATCCAAGGGGATATTCTTGTGTAGTGTGTGTTGAAGAAAGGTGATATCTTCATCGATTGGTCCTCGTGATCAGTTGTTGGACCTATTGTCCTACCAATTCTTTGATTTGAGTATGGGCCATTGTCAAGTCAAATCAGAACCAACGATATTAAGTAATGCTGTCTTACTCGTGGTTGATCCCGCGAGCATACACCATTACATCTTTGGTCTGACCAATGCTATCAACGTGTTCACATGATGGTGGAAGTCCAGTGATATGGAAATTCCGATGAGTTGCTGTTGAGCCCATCAGTAGCATTTTGTCTCCCCCATGAGTCGTGTTGAACATTAACCTAGTGTTGGAAATTTGTGTAAGCATTTCTTCGTGTGCCGTTCATGAAGCTTATGCTTGGATGGTTGAAGAGACTTCCTCGAATTTATGTGTTTTAGGTGTAAGTTGCCACCATGAATTTGAGAAAGGTTTGTTTTGCTTCCTCTGGAATCATTCCAAGTCCGTCATGCATGTGCAAAGTATTCTATGGTTTGATAGACTGATCATCTTCATTCCGTATGTATCCCTAGCACACCAAGCCACTGATTGATTTGTTCAAGGAAAGGAGTTCTTTCATAAGAGCTAATCATGACTTATGTTAAGACTTCGATATCCTCGACGATGGTTCCCCCACCCGAACTTCGGTAGTGTTTTATTATAAGACTACCATGTGGTCATGCTTATGCAGGACAATCTGTTCCACAGGTTTGTAGCAGAACCAGCTCATGTTTTGGAGCTTGCTATCGTAGTTCATATCCCGAGAATCTCGCATAGCGCCATCTCGTCGAATTGTGTTGCAACCCTTCCTTTTCAGACATGATGAGTCTGAAATATCCTAACACCAACCAGATCTGAATCTCGGGCAGATATGATGGTTGGAACATTCGAACAGTTGCATTTCGTTCCCAGCTTGCACCGTCCTTATGCCATTTCACTATGGGCTGCCTTCTTAGTAATTTCTGTTCAAGATCATCCTCAAAAGTGGACTTACCATGGGTTCCCCCCACCTCCGATGATAAGCAAAGTCATCCATTACGTTGTCTTCAACAAGGTAGTCCACATCATCCATTCTAGTCCGGTGTACCATTCCTTTGCATTCCACCACCGGATCGCTTGTGATTGCCTTAGGCTGGTATAAAGAGTTCCAATGATCTATGGATCAAAAGTAATTCTTTTGCCACTTAAGGGAATAGTTCTTTCGTCACCTTTCTCGAGGTGTCCTGTTACGGGATCATGGTAAATATTCTTCGCCACCTTGACACCATCCACCATCTTCCTAAAGCGTGGAATTGTTGCCACCAATCAAACCCCGTTGTTGTTCTTCCATCCCTCTCGATGCATTTTGTGTCTCAACTCGAGATGTGTCACCGTCTCAGTCCGTGAGTTGATCATGTTTACCTGATCTTCATGAAGATCGAATCATGTAGGGTTTCCCCTTTCTTTACATTGTCGTGTCGGGTGAAGATCTCGAAGACGTCAAGACTAAGATGATGGAGTAAATCAACATCTTGAGGAAGGCAAATGGATCATGAAGATTGTGATAGTTTGTGACTTCCCTTTTCCTCTTACCTCACGTCTTGAATCTCGGGGCGAGATTCTTGTTTAGTGGGGGTGAGTTGTCACAGCCCTAGAGCTTGCTTGTAACTAGTGGCATTGCATCCATGCATCATGTTTAAATTTTTTTTGAAACTTGAACTGAGGAGATTTGGAAGCCTCAAAATTTAAATAAAAGAAGGGCAAAACCCCTAAAATCTCATTCAATGTTCCCAAAATGTCCTTCTTAAATGTTTGATAATTTTTGGCAAGGGTTCTGGTCCCAAACAAAATATTGAACATTTATAAGGAATTAATCTTGGGATTTTGAATTTAAATCATTAGCTATTTGAATTTGAATTATATTCATATAATTAGAATATAATTTCAAATACCCTGAAATATTTTATGAGCTTTTGGAAAAGTCCATCTAGCAAAATAAAAATATTCAGAGGAGTTTTTGGCATTGTTTGAATTGTTTTAAATTCAAAACAGTGGCAAAAGTTAAAAAAAAAACAGAAACAGAAAAACAATAAGAGAACAGAGCAACTCACTGGCAGCCCAGCCAGCCCACCTAGCAGCCCAGCCCGGCCCGGCCTGCTTGGCCCGTGCCAGCCACTGCTTCCTCTCTCGCCAGCAGCGGAGAGGCGCGCAGCGTCTTGGGCGCCACGCCACCAGGCTGCCACTGCGTCGCTGGCCACCGCGACGCCTCGCGTCATCTCCTCGGCGCCGCCCCGACCCCCTGGACCCCCTCGCTCTCTCCCTCCTCCTCGTTCCCCTCCTCTGCTCCCTCTCCCTCGCCGGACCGAGCGCCGCCGTCGCCGCCCCACGCTGCCCACGCGGCCACCGCCACCCCCTCGCCACCCCCGCCTGTCCCCGAGCGCCGCCTAGTCCCTCTCCTCCCGCCACACCAAGTCTCCCGACGCCGGACGCCCTGCATCACCCTCTGCCCCGCCATCTTCGCCGCCTCTGCCGGAGATCGCCGGCGTCGATCCGCCTCGCCCAAGCCATCCCCGAGGCCACCGACCCACCCTACGGAATCACTGTGAGCCCCTGCGCCTCTCGCCGCTCTCCCCGTCGATGCGCTCGCCCCCTAACCGCGATACCCACCATGACCGAAGCTTCGCCTCCGCCCGAGCTCGTCGTCGGCGCTTATTCCGCGACCTTTTGGTCACACCACCTTGTCCAACGGATTCGTGGGCACGCGTGTGTCATGCATATGCCGTTAGCTAGTCGATCCGCCGCCGTAGCTCTGAAACCGCCGTCAACCGAGCCTTGCCGCCGCCAAACCTCGTCGCCCGGCAGGGATTCCGCCACCCGCACCTCCCGTTGGTCCCCCTAGCTGCGCGGGATCACGGGCTCCCTCTGGTGCCCTCGGTAGCGCCCAGCATGCCCTAAGCGCAACTCCGCGAGCCACCGCCCGCTCGGTTGGTCGCCGCCGGCCTAATTCCGGCAAGTGCCGACGTAGCCACCTGTTAGCACTAATTAACCCCCTCTCTTTGACATGTGGGCCCCAGTGCCTGGATTAATTAGTTTAATTTCTCTGTTAGATTAGTACTAATCTCAGGGGGCCCGCCTCTCAGCATTGACTTTGCCACGTCATCGTTGACCCGGACCCACTAGTCAGCCTCTGTCCACCCGCCTGTAACATCGGCGTGCGGGTCCCACGCGTCAGGTTTGACCTGGACCTGGCGCCTTTGACCTGCTGACATCACGCCTCTGTCATCTTTGACGCAATAACCCATTTTCTGGATTTAATTTAATTCAGGAAATTCCAGAAAATGCCCTAAACTTCGATAAATCATAGAAATTCAACCGTAACTCGGATTGAAATAATTTATATATGAAAAATGATCAGAAAAATATGAAGAATCTGTTTATGGCATTTTCATGCATGTTTGAACAAATTAACCTCACTGAATAGGATGAATCATGATTAGGTTAATTTAAGAACTAGCATTTGGAGTTGGAATTTGTCCTTGCTTGAGTTCCACTCCAATTAACCTGGCTAGATATTGCATTAGGTGAATTCTGTACCTTAACATGACATGTCATTCATGTGACTGTGCATTGCATTGATTGTGTTCTCTCTTGTTTGCCGGTAACTGTCCCTCCCGGTGAGCGACGTCTGACGATGAATTCGATGACACCGATGAAGAACTATATTATCTTCGAAGTGCCAGGCAAGCAAAACCCCTTGTTCATTCCGATATAATCCCACTCTCTCGCTCCTGCTCTATTTTACTGCATTAGGACAACAACGACTCATGTGTTACTTGCTGCGGTAGCTGAACCCCTTGATCCTTTGCATGACCTGTCATTCCACAATAATTAGATGAAACCCACTAGCATGAGTAGGAATTGTTTGAGCCATGTTGTGCCTACTCATTTATGCTTGTTTGTCATGCCTGCTACTGCTTAGAGCTGAGTCGGGTCTGATTCATCGGGAATGAATTGGAATTGATATGAACATGTCCTACTGTGTGTGAGCTAAGTGTGTGAACACGATTTGGAAAAGGTAGCGGTGAGAGGCCATGTAGGAGTACATGGTGGGTTGTCTCATTGCAGCCGTCCTCAGGAACTGAGTTCTGTGTTTGTGATCCATGAAACAGTTACTACCACGCATTGGGCCCGAAACCAATGGACCCTCTCGGCTTCTTGACCACCCTTGTCCTCAGTCCGGGAGTTGCAAGTAGTTTCTGGTGTTTGTAGCATGCTGGGGGCCGCACGCCGCTGACCTTAGGGGTGGGTTGTGTTGCGGTAGGCACGTGGCCAGGTGTACCGAGTGCCCGTTTGGTATCTCGGGAACCCTGCACACATCGTTCGGGCTGTATGGGAAACCTCGGCCGGACTCCCTGCGGATGGAACCCGAATAGGCGATAAACCTGGACTAGGGACTTGAGTGTTTAGGTAGGCCGTGGCCGACACCCACGTTGGGCTTCCGCTGGAAGGTTGCCGAGTACATGTCGTGTAAACGGCGGTAAGTGGTGAGAGCGTGTGTGAAGAAGTACACCCCTGCAGGGTTTAATATGATCTATTCGAATAGCCGTGTCCACGGAGAAGGACTTCTGGGTTGCCTATATCAGTTCATAGACAAGTGAAAGTGGATACTCTAAAATGCGCAAGATAAGCGTGAGTGCTATGGATGGCGTTCTCGTAGGAAGACGGGAGCGGTTCCATAGTGGTGTATTGATATGGTGAATATGTGGACTCGTGTGCGCCACCTCAAAAGAGTTACTTGCAGTCGTAGTTCAGGATAGCCACCGAGTCAAAGCTGGCTTGCTGCAGTCAAACTCCACCCCCCCTTTTGATAATGATGCATATGTAGTTAGATCTGATGTAAGTCTTGCTGAGTACAATTGTACTCACGTTTGCTTATTTTATGTTTTGCAGAGAGACTTCGGTCTCGCTAGTAGTTCCACGTGGACTTCGACGTTTAGCTTGTTACCTCAGCTACGATCTTGTGCCCTCGGCAGGATCTGGTAGATAGTCAGGCTTCTCAGCCTTTTTCATTTATAGTTGTCTGTACTCAGACATGATTAGCTTCCGCTTGTGCTTTGACTTGTATGCTCTGAGTGTTGGGTCATGAGACCCATGTTTGTAATTTCTCGCTCCTCGGAGCCTAATGAATAATATTTTGAGTCGTAGAGTTATGTTGTGATGCCACGTCGTATTTACACATATTGAGCATATTGTGTGTATGTTTGAAATGCTTGGTATGTGTGGGATCCGACAAACTAGTTGTTTATCCTTGGCAGCCTCTCATATGGGGAAATGTAGTCCCGTGCCTCCGAGCGATAGTAGTCCGCTACAGCCCGGTTCACCGGAGTCCTGCTAGCCCAGCACTACTGCTTGGACACTTGACTGGCCGGCATGTGTTTCACTTCGTTCCTATGTCTGTCCCTTCGGGGAAATGTCACGCGGTGTTATTCCGAGTCCTGCCTAGCCTGCTACAGCCCGGGATACCGGAGTCCTGTTAGCCCAGTGCTACAGCCCGAATTTATACGTTGATGACCGACATGCTCGATGTGATTCATGTATGCCTGTCCCCATGGGTTAAGCGCCGCTTTGGGTTCACGACTAGCCATGTCGGCCCGGGTTCTTTGTCATATGGATGCTAGCGACACTATCATATCGTGAGCCAAAAGACGCAAACGGTCCCGGGCCATGGTAAGGCGACACCCGTGGGAATACCGTGCGTGAGGCCGCAAAGTGATATGATGTGTTACATGCTAGATCGGTGTGACCTAGGATCGGGGTCCTGACAAAAAATAGGAGTAGTTATGCAGCAAAATACAGGCTACAGACATGCTGAAAAATTCACAAACATAAATGCCGAAACTGACTCAAATAGCAACTACGCAAAGAAAATATCAAAGTGCCAGTGCGAACATGAATGCTTCCATATTCAAGAAACAAAGCTAAGAAAGACGCGTACAAACTTCCGTGTTACCTGGCAGTGCTATCTTTATAGTCATATAGCTAGGCTTCGCCATAGCAAAAAAATAATATAGTTAGGCTTTGGTGCATCGTAAGGTCATCCATCCGGATCCCAAGGGATATGCGCCCCGACTTTGAGACCGTCCTCCGGCCGGGGTTGGGAGCATCTCATAGATAAGCTCTGTCGAAGGCGCACTCGCTTAGGGTGCATTGACATCATATATGTAAATCCGTACTTGCTCTTTGACGAGTACCGATGCACCGAACTAGGTGGAGATGCCTGAAAGGTTAGTTGCTGCAACTTCACAATAATTTTATAATTAAGAGGATGAGGAGCTACAGGTAGATCAAAAGATGGCGCGGCAGTCGAGGGGAAGCGGCGCGCGGCAGGCCAAACGGCGCCGCAATCAAGGGGAAGCGGTGGGTCTCAGGCCAGGCGGCGCGGCAGTCGAGGGGAAACGGTGCGCGGCAGGAGGCATGCGTGCCCCTGAACGGAACCCACCACGTGATTGGCGCATTGACCAAGTAACGCGGCGCGAGTCACACCACGACGCCAAAACGTACATGCGGCGAATTTTCGAAATAAGACCATCATACCTCCGTTATTAAGGGGTATCTGCAATTTCAGCCTTCCTTGTGTTAGAGGGTGTACCGAAGAAAACATGTAATTTTATTAATTAAGAGTTACTCTTACTCATCAGCTGAACTGTTAATAAGAAGGGTCCGACTAGAGCTCAGTCGAGTGGGACTTCACTATGTCTCAGTCGACCTGCGTCAGCATTATATGTATGTACGAAGAATAGCTAGAACCGATCGCTAGAAATTCTAGTTCTAGGCATACGATAGCTCCGATGGGCCTGTAACCGGCCATTTTAGTTTTTCCATTCACTCGGTACATTAAGGCAATGGTCATTCGTCCTCCTCTTATCCCCTTGCTTTTGTTTTCCTTTTTAATTTTATTCTTTCTAAAACCATTTTGTATTGTTAGAAAGCGGTCAAAAAACTGTATTGTTGGAAAAGAGAACATCATTTATGTGACAAAAAATATATAAAAGGCATACAATTTATTATTTTTGCCTTTTTCATATTTTTCTTTTTCTACAGTCTTTATCCTTCTAATTTACTTTTAGCTTCCCTTGGTTTATATTTTATCTTATTCCTTTTGGTTTTATGTAGCTATGCATTTGGAAAATGTGCAACTTGCAGAGTTGTAGTCGTGTAGAAGACATATAGTGCTAGATGGGGGTAACACTTACAGTTACGTGTCTAGTGACAGACATGCAACTACCCTCCTCCTCCCAACAAAACGCCATTGAGTTGCAGTTGGATTGAAGTAATGCAGTTGCAGTCAGGGTATTTTTAGTTACGTACCAAGTGGTTGACATGCAATCCTTCCTCACTCCCCGATAAACCACTAAGTAGCAGTCACGCTAAACACCCTAATTTAAAAAAACATCATCTATAATTAGATAAAATAAAAACAAAACCAAAATATAATTAAATTTAAAATGTATAAAAAGGAAAGAAATGACAAGGGAAAAATTGTGAACACCACTGAATTGCAGCCGCCGTTGAAGGTATGCAGTTGAGTGCCTAGCCGAAGGCATGCAACTGCCCCCTTTTGCCCAACAAACTATCACTGGGTTGCAGTTGGGGGCGGCACCTGCAGTTGTGTCCCCAATGACAAACATGCAACTGCCCCATCCCGACCCAAACAAGATTGAGTTGGAATTGTGTGGAAAGTAATATAGTTGCAGTCAGGGGCGACACATGTGGTTGCATTCCTAGAGGTAGACATGCAACTGTCCCTTCCCTCGACAACACACCACCGAGTTGTAGTTGGGGGGGGGGGTGCAAAAGTTGCAGTTGCGTGTTAGGTGTAGACATGCAACTTTCTCCTTCCCTGCAAAATACAACTAATTAAGTTGCAATCGCATTGAGCACATGGAGTTGTAGTCGGGTGCAACACTTGCAGTTGCATGCCTAGTGACAGACGTCCGACTATCCCTTTCCCTCAGCATAAACACCATAGAGTTGCAGTCGGGTGCGACACTTGCAGTTGCGTGCCTAGTGACAAACATGCAATTGCCCCTGCCGACAAAAAACCATGAGTTGCAGTTGGGGGCAACACTTGCAGTTGTGTGCCTAGTAGTAGACATGCAATTGTCCGCTCCCCGACAAAACAACACTGAGTTGCAGTCGCGTTGTAAGACATGAAATTGTAGTTAGGAGCGACACTTGCAATTGCGTGCCTAGTGATATACATGCAACTACTCCTCCCCTCGACATGTCGTCGCGTTCAAGACATGTGACTCTCGTAGTTGCGTGCCTTGAGGCAAATATGCAACTACCCCCTCCCGGACCCAAACACCACTGAGTTGGAGTTGCGTTGAAAGAAATGTAATTGCAGTTAGGGAAGACACTTGTAGTTGCGGTCCAAGCGGCAGACATACAACGGCCACTTCTCCCGACTAAACACCACCAAGTCGTAGTCGTATTGAAGACATACAATTGTAATCGAGGAGGGGGGTGCGATAGTTGCAGTTGCGTGTCTGGTGATAGACATACAACTTTCACCTTCTCTACAAAATATAGTTGGCTGTAGTTGCATTGAACGCATGCAGTTGTAGCAGGGGCGACACTTACAGTTGCGTGCCTAGTGACAAAAATGCAACTATCCTCTCCTAACAAAAACACCACAGAGTTGCAGTCAGGGCGACACTTGCAGTTGCATGCCTAGTGACACACATGCAATTGCCCCAGCCGACAAAAACACCATGAGTTGCAGTCGGGGAGACAGTTGTAGTTGTGTGCCTACTAGCAGGCATGCAACTATCCACTGTCTCATAAAACACCACAAAGTTGCAATCACGTCCAAGACTTGTACTTGCACTTGGGGCGCGATGCTTGCAGTTCGTGCATAGGGATAGATATAAATTTGCCTCCTTCCTAACAAAACACAACTGAGTCCTACTCGTATTGAAGACATGAAGTTGTAAACCAGAAGGCAATATTTTCAAATAAACATAAAATAGAAAGTTTTTAATAAATAATTTAAAACAAAAAGGTAGGAAGAACAGCCATTAGCCCGAATTTTTTTTGTAAATACCACACAAAAAAGTCACATAATCAACCGATTTTGCAAAATGAAAACGCCCAAAGTTGCTTATTCCATTGGATCTCGACTTCCAGGTCGGGAAAGAAGAAATTTCAAAAACGCAAACAAATAAAAATTGTAAATGGCCCATATCAGGCATGTTTCTTATCTCATCCTTGCACACACTACCTCATCATAGTTGCAAAACTCCTTGCAGTTGCGTGTGAGTTTGGATGCAGGCAGTTTTGCAGGCGTTTCTACCCCCTTGTAGTTGCACGCGGTTCCATAAATACAATTGTGCGTGTGGGACATATGATCTTTTTTAGTGGTGAAATACAAAGAAAAAAGCAATTGTTTCTCTATCAACTTGACATAGAAAAGAATATGACATATAAACATGACTAATTTTTTTCGGTAATACATAAATGATAAAATTAAAAACTATAAGAAGAATAGGCAACATAATAAAAAAATCATGTAGAAAAGTCATCAACAAATTTAGAGTAAAAATAGCTCAAGCGTGCCAAAATGTTTGTTTTACAATTTTTTAGATGTTCCATATTTCAATAAAAATAAAATATAATAAAAATATAAATAAATGTAAAAATGGCTTAATAAAAACTATAAATAAATACACTAAAACGGAAAAGAAAAAAAGAAATAAAAAGGAAGGTTAAAAGTACACGCGAATACACAAACTAAGCTGCCCTAGTGTGTTTCTTACTGTGCACACTTGCCCAACAAAAAAAGAATAAAACAGTATTCACATGGAAGACCTATGAGAAAATAAAAAAACAGAAAATAAAAATATATAAAGAACTGCAAGCGACAACCCATGGCCCAGATAGGAAAGACATGCAGCGGCAGAAGGTCCAGTCTCCGCTGGAACAAAGCCCAGTACATTTTGGACAGAAATACATCAGCGCAGCAGAACACAGATCGATCAAAGCAAAAGCAAATCGTACAGCTAATCTCGTCGACTGAGACTTTACTAAATCTCAGTCGACTGAGATATAGCAAACCCCTAATAGGAACCATATGTGACGAGAAAGAGAGTCACGATAAATCAGCACATTTTCATTTGGTACTATAAATAGAGATATGGATGCTCTGTCGCAAGGAGCGGAAAGAAGAATAACTTTACTGAGTGCTGCTACAAAATGCTCCCGGTTGTCGAATTATCGCATACCCTTTCCCAAAACGGCAATGCTACACGTACAAACGATTTACAGGCTTTTACAGGATGGTTAACCTTGATTGGTCAATAGGTGGTAGAGTGCCCACCCCCTGAAAATCAAGGGGGGAGAGGTTTGTGATTGGTTGTTAGATGGAAGGAGCGTGTAAAAGCGTGTATGTCTTTGTATGTCTAGCATTTTTGTTCCCAAAACAGGGACAACAACTTGATGAGACGAATCTGGGTAAATTTTGCATATCAAGGCTATGTACATAACACCTGTCGGCAGCAACAAAATGATGCTCAACTGTAGTCAGAAATTGAGATTCCAATAATAGAGGCGATGATGAATCATCTTTGCTCTCCAAGTCATCTCCACCGTCCATCTTCGCTGTCACTCACCAGTCGCCACGCTTATAAATACAACCCTTCCACCGCACATTTGTGACAGCCAAGCAAGCATCAACACGTACCGGTACGCAGCACACAAGCTAGCTTAGCTCAGCATCTGCTCTTAGAATGGCGGCCTACTACAGCGCCGGCAGGCCCATGTCCTACTCCAACACCGAGGAGTCCTTCGACGGCGGCAAGACCGTGTACTCCACCACCACCGAGGAGTGCTACGACGCTGGCAAGCTCGGCCATGGTACCGGCTACGGCCAGGGTCAGAGCTATGGCAATGGCGGGACCAACATGTACTCCAACACCACTGGCGTCGACTCCAGCATGTACGGGCATGGCGGCGGCGGCGGTGGCACGACCGTGTACACCACCACCACCAACGAGTGCTTCGACTCCGTCAGGCCCGGGTATGGGCAGGGCCAAGGCTACGGGCACAACAACGGTGGGGCCATGCCGTACACCACCACCACCACCGAGTCCTTCGGCGGAGGCGACCAGGGGCAGGGGTACTACAAGAAGGAGGTGACGCAGCACAAGAACAGGGAGCGCATCGGCGAGGCCGGCGCCCTCGCCGCCGGTGGCTTCGCCCTGGTAATTACTTAATTACTCTATCTCTACATTACATACTACTCCAGTATGAGGGGTATGAGGCGAAGAAGGACCCAGCGCACGCGAGGAAGCACCAGATCGAGGCCGGCCTGGCAGGGGCGGCGGCTGTCGGCGCCGGCGGCTACGCCTACCACGAGCACCGCGAGCAGAGGCAGCCCGGCTACGGCGGGAAGCAGGAGTACAGGATGCCTGTCCACAACAGCTACTGCAACTAAGTAATCATGCATGAAACCTTAGCAACGTCGATCTATCCTATGGACACCAATAAGATCGATAGAGCATATCATGCTGCAGGCATGCATCTCTCGCTAAAGCACTCTTAATTTCGGCGTCCCTGCAATATGCCAGCTGCAAGTGTGCGTGCTGCCGCCCACGTGTGCGTCTTGCATAGTACGGTCGCCAATATGTACGTGTGTAATGTGATCTCAAAAATAATAATAAGATCATTATTAATACTAGTCATCAACTGGTGCCGGTGCACGGGCTAGGAATTGAGCTTCTTAACCTTTATAGGGTAAGTCCAGATAACAATTCAAGAAGGTAACCCGGGTATTGCATTAACAAAATATTTCTCTGCAATATTACATGAGTCTATGTTCTCTCAATTTTTCTTTAGTGCAGCCAGAAATACAATGGGAAAAACTCTGGTGGTTTGCAAATTTGGCCATTGCTAACACTAGAAGATACCGCACGCATTGCAGCGGGAAATGTGAAATATCAACTATATTACTTACATGTAATAGCAAAAAAATGTGCTAAACAGGGAGCACCATCTGTGCATTAGATGGTGTTTCGAATATTGAGAATAAATTTCCTAGTCATCTAAAAGAATCATGACTAATAACACTGAACCTTTCTTGTCCACACTTCAGGTTAGGCTGAATTAATGTTTTAAATTTTATAACATCATCTAAAATATTTAAATGTTCGCAAAAGTGTACAATCTAGTACACGTTTAGATAGAACATATTTACATATTTCTTGCATCACACAATATCAAAATAAGTCTCTTGATATTTTTTACATGCATATATAGATTCTGGACGTCACTGCATGTTATTCCTAAAGTTTTTTTTTAAGGACCTACCATATATTTGTTGCAAAATTGGACCAAGTGAATTTTCTAAAACATTAGGCCATATTTAATGTACAATTGACCAAATGGTTGGGTGTCAAAAGTTTTGATCCACCTCTCGTGAAAAAGACAAATTTCCGTTGATTCAGTTGGAAGCGGGGTCAAATTTGAACCGCATCTGCCTCATAGTTTGCTCTTTATTTTCCAAAAAAATCATTTCTAGATACATAAGTACCTATTTAATCAGAGATACATGGTGTGGTGGCGAGACGTCGAAGCTTGGACAGTGGCCGACGGCCCCAACTCCATAGCGCGTAAACTAGCATGCCAACCGCGTGACCGTGGCATTGCCACGCGTTCTGAGCGGCCTAGGCATGTTTGGTGGATTGAGCACTTCTCCGGGGTGTTAGGAAGAAGAATACAACAAAAGAATCTCATGAGGAGACTGAACTAAGCTCAAACGTGAATTAGGAGTCAAGATTTTGATTAGCGGTGGGGGAAATGCACATGGCCAATGGGCCTGAGTTTTGGCTGAGGATGATCGTCTACTAAGTAGACTCTCTTGGCAAATTTGAAGCTCAAATGGAGGAGCCTAGGTGGCACTTGCTTTGCAAAGTACCACACTGGACAGAAATATAGATGTTGAAGCTGAGCTCAAATGACTGAATGGATTGAGCTAAAATTTGGTGGATGATGGTCATTTGGGAACAGGAAAACACTGTCAAAATTTGATACCACTTCCTTCACAATGCTCTTCTCTGGACAGAAACTTGCGCAAATTATTAAGAGAAATTGACTAAATAAAATGAGCTCAAATTTGGTGGAGGGAAGCTATATAGGTAGTAACATGCCCTGGTAAAGTTTCAGCAATAATTAAGCAATATAAAATATAGTTGCTTCACAAACTGAAAATATGACCAGAATAAAAGATTGGATGATGAGCTCACATGGATTACTGGATAGAGCTCAAATGTCATGGAGAGTGATTATTTGATCATATGGAAGATTTGGAAAAATGTCAGATCATTTGGATATGCCTAGCTTGTACTTCCTTCACAAAGCTTCTCTCTGGGTAGAAATTTGGCAATTTGCTGAGGAAGTTTTACTAGGCAAATGGAGCTGAATATTGGCATGTGCCAATGATTTGGATACGGAAGAGTGCCCAAAAAGTTTGATGGCAATAGGAGGGGTCTAGATAGCACTTGCTTTGCAATGTGCCATTCTAGCCAGAAAATAGAAATTGAAACTAGGCTCACATAGATTATTGGATTGAGCTGCAATTTCGAGGAGGATGATAATTTGGGCATATAAAGGCACTGTAAGAATTTCATACCATTTGGATAAATGAAAATTGTACTTCCTTTATAATGCTCTCCACTAAACAGAAAAGTGGGAACAATATTGAGGGAAATTGGCTAAATTAAATGAGCTAAAATTTTGTCGAGGGAGGTTCTATGGGAAGGGTCATGTCCTGGTAAATTTTCAGCAATTATAAAGCAATATAAAACATAGTTGCTTCACAAACTGAAAATATTACCAGAAACAAAGATTGGATGGTGAGCTCACATGGTTTGTTAGATGGGGCTCAAATTTTGTGGAGAGCAATGATTTGGGAATATAGAAGATGTGAAAAAAAATTCAACTCATTAGAATATTCCTAGCTAGTACTTCCTTCGCAAAGCTATCATACGGTGCCGCCGGTGCCCATTGGCGGACACATCCACACAAGACCGCCTAACTCCTCTATGTGAAGATCTGGCACGGAGTCGGAGTCCAAGACAGTACTTTGTGGTCTATCGGCGCCGCCCCCACCCCCAACCTCGTGAAGTCCTGCGCCGCCATCGTTGACGAAGGTTGTGAGGATGGCACTTCGGGTACACAAGCATGGTTGGCATCGACTATTGATTGGTCCATCTCCACCATCACTGTGATGGCAGCATCAGACACGCTCCGCCTGCAATTATTCATCCGCCTGATGGTACTCCTATAGGAGCCGGAGGTTGTAGTGCTACTCCGTCAGCAGTCATCTAAATGTGCACACCAGAGGCCCCTCGACCAGCACGCTTGCTCCTCCTCGATGGGCGACGCGGGCGGATGGTCCTCCTCCGCACTCGGTATGGAGGAGCTTGAGACGTACTTCAAGAACCATGCCCTCCTGTCCACAGTGCAGGGCAGGAGGCCGGCGGTCTCGCTAGAGGCCATGGTTGAATCCTTGGCTATAGACACAAGAAAACAAACAAAACTAATAAAAACCAAATAAAATATTAAATGTGGAATGCTCACAAGAAAATGTGCAAATACCAGTAATCAATCATAATTGACAACTATTTGCTTCCATGAGACATGATATATGAAGACAATATGCAACAAATGAGCTCTAAAAACACGTCAAATATAGAGACATCAACCTCCCCACGCTTAAACCTTCCTCGCCCTCGACTAAGGAGGTTGACTACCAGAAGTTAACTGCTACCAACTCTACATTGAACCAAACCCCAAAAGTCATATCCACGTTCATCGCGCAGGCATGAAAACGTTATACAGCAAGGAAGTAATACAAGCTATCCCCTTAGTTCCATTTACATGGAGGTCAAGAAAAAGGAACACATCTTTGTGGAGCCCAAATTCCCACTGCCGAAGGTTTAGAGAGAAGGTCCATATTATGTCAGGAACATATAAATGACCATCATATACAAAAAGAAATCATGCATGAGCGATCACTTCAAAAAACCAGCTCGGGGCATACCAGGTACAATAGCAATATCGTATGTCTGCGTTATTCTTGTGGAATATCTCTGCACCACGAGCCCTCACCGTGATCTGGGCATGGATAGCCGATGTGAGGCTCCCGCAGCACTACATATGTTACTAGTGGTGTGGTGACCCACACGACACCAGTATATTTTTATCAGTGACACCATACTGGTTGTGTGGGGCTTCCATGCTACCAAGATGGTTTTGGGCACACCACCACTAGCATTTTCTCCACTAGTGCTAATCCTAAGATGGCACGATGATTGGCAGGGACGGGGGCACCCACGAGGGGTTCAATTGTGTGTTGTTCAGAAAAGAGGTAGTAGGAGAAGCTAAGGAGTCGAGAACTCCTATGTACATTGATGATAAAAGTATAGTTTTGTGTTAAATGAAAATTAGAAAAATAAACACGAGAAAAGAATGGAAAATCACTTTTCCTTGTTACATGCATGTGTGCACGGCTAACTCATGCGTCTACCATGAAGTTCAACTGACTCACCAAAGACGAAATATGGCCATGTTGTTGCCGAAGATGTTTGTTGCCCATTCCACTTCCACACCACTAGTCGATGAGATCTCTTCAAAGGTCTGCGTGAGTATCCACATCTTAAATTTCATGGTGAAATTGAAGAAGGTGTCAGATGCGGTCTTCCCTTCTAATTGGAAACACCGGCTTTCCCATGAATTCAAAGAAGGAGTAATCCAAATTTTGGCCATGCTAATTATCAATGATCATGTTGTACAAGACCACGACGACAGTCATGTTGTTCAAAAAGATCTATTGATCCCAAATCCTAGCAGGTCCTCGCACGATATCAAACTGGGCCTGCATAATTCATAATGCCCTATCCACATCCTTTCTGGTAGCTGCTAGAGCACTATGAAATTGAAGTTCTTTCTTACTTTCGTTGCTCGAAATTGTCTTCACAAATGCTACACACTTCGATAAATCCCATCCGCTATATGTAGTAGCAAATGTTGTATGTGTGGCTACTTGCTTGAAACGTCACCGGCGGTGCTTCCCCATTGGTTAGCCGTGCAAAAAGTGGTGATTGGTGGAGCATGTATTGCAAGATCCAGGCATCCCAATATAGGCATGCCAAAACTATGTGTCCAGGTCAGCCAGAACTTCAAGAATGATGGTGGCATCCTTCACCTTTGAAATGTCCATGCCATTCTGTGGTGCAGTTCTACCACTTCCAATGCATGCAATCAATAAAATCGAATATGCTTGGAAACCCATGTGTTTTGTTCATCTCCAAAAGCAGATGAGTGTCCCGAGCATTGGGTGCTCTCAAATACACCGGCCCAAACACTTCAACCACTGCCTTAGCAATTGTTCACACACTCAATTGAAGTGTTTTCTCCCATTGCCAAGTGATCGTCAATCAAATTGGCTTCACGCAATGCTGAAGTCACCTTCTAGATAGTTTTCTGACCAAGTTCTTCGGCATAATTCCTTCTCTATACGAAGAATCGATCATGCTCCTTCATGCAATTGGCAATATGGAGGAACACATCGATGTATCCTGAACCGGTGTTGAAAGTATCACTCTGAATTTATACGATTTGGACAGAATAGTCCAACACTAACTTGTTATGGCCATCTTGCTTCCTCCTACGAATGTACTCATGGACGACAACGGAACCGCCATACTTCGGCCTCTTGTTCTTCTGCATGTGCATGCCAAGGATGATGGAAATGCCCTCATCCTCCTCCCACTCATATTCCTCATCAAAAGGAGTCATCCCACGGGGAGGAAGATGAGTACGAACTCAAATACACAACGCAACATGTTCCCTCACAATTCACTACTATATCACACCAAAATTAAGAGAAAGAAAATTTTGTTACCTTAATGAATTTGCGCACGAAGATAATTCCGGTCAGCGTAGCACACCGAGGCCGAGGCAGTCGCCGGACCAGATCTTAATGAGTTTGCGGTGCTCCTATAGCTGCCGGAAAGCCCGTGATCTTCCATAGCCACTATTGTCACGTGGATCGACAACCATAAGCTTTGAACGAGCAGCAGCGGTCACATGGGGGATGGGACGCTAGCTAATCAACCTCTGCTGCCATTCCCGGTGTTGTGGCTGCCATATTGGGCGACGGAAACAACGGGGGCAGTCGAGCGGCAGGGCGTTGGCTGGGTTGGGGGCCGACGACAAACTCATGGCAGCGACAAGATCTAGCCAGAATCGGCGGCAAGGTCTGCCGTGAAGCTTCACCTATGCACCCTGCTGCAATTCGCAAAAAAAAAACCTATGCACCCTGCTGGAGTCCAGGTAATGAGACATGCTTCCTCGACCATGATATTCTGATCACAACATGAACTTTCCGAGTAATGCGCCTGACCTTTCCCGAGTACTAGGTTGAACATCAGCTAACAAGTGTCTAAATGGGGCTTGCGATATACGGTTGGAAAGCTATAGACAGGACTACCATGACCCAAGTTGTATTTTTGGCAAAATGTAAGCCGTTTAAGAGCAGCTTTGAAAATGGTTTTTACTTCACACAAAAAACATGAATCGTATTTTCGATCGCATTTCTAAACCGTTTATCGGAATGAGGCAAATAATATGGCGTTGGAAAGCTGCTGCAAAACCACTCCTTCCACATGTTGATAATTTTCTGTAGTTCCTTATGATTAAAGAGTAATTTGGAAAATCATAAAATTTCGCAAACCGAACAGCCGAGTTCGTATTTTCAATGGCATTTCTAAACGGCTAATCCAATTGAGGCAAACGATATGGCGTTGAAAATCTTATGAAAATGCATTACTTTTTCATGTTGAAAGTTTTTTATAATTTAAAACGGTTTAGAAGTAATTTAGAAAACGATACAAGTACCACCAAGTTCGTATTTTCGAGCTAATTTTTTAACCGTACGTCCAAATAAAGCAAATGATATGGCGTTGGAAAGCTTGAGGAGATGCGAAACTTTTTGGTATATATTGTTTCTCCCAAATGTTGGGGAACGTAGTAATTTCAAAAATTTTCCTACGATCACGCAAGACCATGGTGATGACATAGCAACGAGAGGGGAGAGTGTCCGTCCACGCACTCGTGAGACCGAAAGCGAAGCGCGTTATAACAACGCGGTTGATGTAGTCGTCGTCTTCACGATCCGACCGATCCAAGCACCGAACGTCACGGCACCTCCGAGTTCTGCACACGCTCAGCTCGATGACGCATCCCGGACTCCGATCCAGCAAAGTGTCGGGGATGAGTTCCGCCAGCACGACGGCGTGGTGACGATGTTGATGCTCCACCGACGCAGGGCTTCGCCTAAGCTCCGCGACGATATGACTTCTCCGGCGCAGGGCTTCGCCTAAGCTCCGCGACGATATGACCGAAGTGGAATATGGTGGAAGGGGGCACCGCACACGGCTAAGGAAAGATCCGTAGATCAACTTGTGTGTCATGGGGTGCCCCTTGCCCCCGTATATAAAGGAGCAAGGAGGAGGTGGCCGGCCCTAGGAGGGGGCGCATTATGGGGGGAGTCCTACTCCCACCGGAGTAGGGACTCCTCCTTTCCTAGTAGGAGTAGGAGAGAAGGAAGGAAGGGAAGAAGGTGCGGCCTCCCCTAGTCCAATTCGGACTAGGCCTTGGGGCGCGGCCTGCCCTAGGCAGCCCCTCTCTCTTTCCCGCAGGGCCCAATAAGGCCCAATACTTCTCCCGGCGAATTCCCGTAACTCTCCGGTACTCGAAAAATACCGAATCATTCGAACCTTTCCGAACTCCGAATATAGTCGTCCAATATATCGATCTTTACGTCTCGACCATTTCGAGACTCCTCGTCATGTCCCCGATCTCATCCGGGACTCCGAACTCCTTCGGTACATCAAAACTCATAAACTCATAATATAACTGTCATCGAAACCTTAAGCGTGCGGACCCTACGGGTTCGAGAACAATGTAGACATGACATAGAACTATTCTCGGTCAATAACCAATAGCGGAACCTGGATGCCCATATTGGCTCCTACATATTCTACGAAGATCTTTATCGGTCAAACCGCATAACAACATACTTTGTTCCCTTTGTCATCGGTATGTTACTTGCCCGAGATTCGATCATCTGTATCCAATACCTAGTTCAATCTCGTTACCGGCAAGTCTCTTTACTCGTTCCGTAATACATCATCTCATAACTAACTCATTAGTTACAATGCTTGCAAGGCTTAGGTGATGAGTATTACCGAGAAGGCCCAGAGATACCTCTCCCACAATCGGAGTGACAAAACCTAATCTCGAAATACGCCAACCCAACATGTACCTTTGGAGACACCTGTAGTACTCCTTTATAATCACCCAGTTACGTTGTGACGCTTTGGTAGCACCCAAAGTGTTCCTCCGTAAACGGAGTTGCATAATCTCATAGTTACAGGAACATGTATAAGTCATGAAGAAAGCAATAGCAACATACTAAACGATCATGTGCTAGGCTAACGGAATGGGTCATGTCAATCACATCATTCTCCTAATGATGTGATCCCGTTAATCAAATGACAACTCATGTCTATGGCTAGGAAACTTAACCATCTTTGATTCAACGAGCTAGTCAAGTAGAGGCATACTAGTGACACTATGTTTGTCTATGTATTCACACATGTATTATGTTTCCGGTTAATACAATTCTAGCATGAATAATAAACATTTATCATGAAATAAGGAAATAAATAATAACTTTATTATTGCCTCTAGGGCATATTTCCTTCAGTCTCCCACTTGCACTAGAGTCAATAATCTAGTTCACATCGCCATGTGATTTAACATCAATAGTTCACATCTATATGTGGTTAACACCCATAGTTCACATCGACATGTGATCAACACCCAAAGGGTTTACTAGAGTCAGTAATCTAGTTCACATCGCTATGTGATTAACACCCAAAGAGTACTAAGGTGTGATCATGTTTTGCTTGTGAGATAATTTTAGTCAACGGGTCTCGACACATTCAGAGCCGTAAGTATTTTGCAAATTTCTATGTCTACAATGCTCTGCACGGAGCTACTCTAGCTAATTGCTCCCACTTTCAATATGTATCCAGATTGAGACTCAGAGTCATCTAGATTAGTGTTAAAACTTGCATCGACGTAACCTTTTACGACGAACCTTTTTTCACTTCCATAATCGAGAAACATATCCTTATTCTACTAAGGATAATTTTGACCGCTGTCCATTGATCTACTCCTAGATCACTATTGCACTCCCTTGCCAATCTTAGTGGTAGGGTATGCAATAGATCTGGTACACAGCATGACATACTTTATAGAACCTATGGCTGATGCATAGGGAATGACTTTCATTCTCTTTCTATCTTCTGCCGTGGTCGGGTTTTGAGTCTTACTCAATCTCACACCTTGTAACACAGGCAAGAACTCTTTCTTTGACTGTTCCATTTTGAACTACTTCAAAAATCTTGTCAAGGTATGTATTCATTGAAAAACTTATCAAGTGTCTTTGATTCTATCTCTATAGATCTTGATGCTCAATATGTAAGCAGCTTCACCGAGGTCCTTCTTTGAAAAACTCCTTTCAAATACTCCTTTATGCTTTGCAGAATAATTCTACATTATTTCCGATCAACAATATGTCATTCACATATACTTATCAGAAATGTTGTAGTGCTCCCACTCACTTTCTTGTAAATACAGGCTTCTCCAAAAGTCTGTATAAAACCATATGCTTTGATCACACTATCAAAGCGTTTATTCCTACTCCGAGATGCTTGCACCAGTCCATAGATGGATCGCTGGAGCTTGCACATTTTGTTAGCTCCTTTAGGATTGACAAAACCTTCTGGTTGCATCATATACAACTCTTCTTTAATAAATCCATTAAAGAATGTAGTTTTGACATCCATTTGCCAGATTTCATAAAATGTGGCAATTGCTAACATGATTCGGACAGACTTAAGAATCGCTACAGTTGAGAAAATCTCATTGTAGTCAACACCTTGAACATGTCGAAAACCTTTTTGCGACAAGTCGAGCTTTGTAGATAGTAACACTACTATTGTTGGGTAACGTAGTAATTTCAAAAATTTTCCCTACGATCACGCAAGATCATGGTGATGGCATAGCAACGAGAGGGAAGAGTGTCCGTCCACGCACTCGTGAGACCGAAGCGGAAGCGTTATAACAACGCTGTTGATGTAGTCGACGTCTCCACGATCCGACCGATCCAAGCACCGAACGTACGGCACCTCCGGAAGTTCTGCACACGTTCAGCTCGATGGCGATCCCGGACTCCGATCCAGCAAAGTGTCGGGATGAGTTCCACAAGACGACGGCGTGGTGACGATGTTGATGCTCCACCGACGCAGGGCTTCGCCTAAGCTCTGCGACGATATGACTTCTCCGGCGCAGGGCTTCGCCTAAGCTCCGCGACGATATGACCGAAGTGGAATATGGTGGAAGGGGGCACCGCACACGGCTAAGGAAAGATCCGTAGATCAACTTGTGTGTCAAGGGGTGCCCCCCTGCCCGTGATATAAAGGAGGCAAGGGAAGGTGGCCGGCCCTAGGGGAGGCGCGCAAGGAGGAGTCCTACTCCCACCGGGAGTAGGACTCCTTCCTAGTTGGACTAGGATTGGAGGAGGGAGAAGGGGAAGGGCGCCGCCTCCTTCCTTGTCCTATTCGGACTAGAGGGGAGGGCGCAGCCCACCTTGGGCTGCCCTTCCTCTTCTCCTATGGCCCATTAAGGCCCATTGACCTCCCGGGGTTCCGTAACCTCCGGTACTCCGTAAAATCCCGATTTCACCGGAACACTTCCGATGTCCAAATGTAGGCTTCCAATATATCAATCTTTATGTCTCGACCATTTCGAGACTCCTCGTCATGTCCGTGATCACATCCGGGACTTCGAACAACCTTCGGTGCATCAATACTTATAAACTCATTATGAACTGTCATCGAAACGTTAAGCGTGCGGACCCTACGGGTTCGAGAACTATGTAGACATGACCTAGAACCATTCTCGGTCAATAACCAATAGCGGAACCTGGATGCCCATATTGGTTCCTACATATTCTACGAAGATCTTTATCGGTCAAACCGCTGTGACATACGTTGTTCCCTTTGTCATCGGTATGTTACTTACCCGAGATTTGATCGTCGGTATCCAATACCTAGTTCAATCTCGTTACCGGTAAGTCTCTTTACTCGCTCCGTAATACATCATCTCACAACTAACTCATTAGTTGTAATGCTTGCAAGGCTTAGGTGATGTGTATTACCGAGAAGGCCTAGAGATACCTCTCCGACGATCGGAGTGACAAAACCTAATCTCGAAATACGCCAACCCAACAAGTACCTTTGGAGACACCTGTAGTACTCCTTTATAATCACCCAGTTACGTTGTGACGCTTTGGTAGTACCCAAAGTGTTCCTCCGTAAACGGAGTTGCATAATCTCATAGTTACAGAACATGTATGGGTCATGAAGAAAGCATTAACATACTAAACGATCAAGTGTTAAGCTAACGGAATGGGTCATGTCAATCAGATCATTCATCCAATGATGTGACCTTGTTAATCAAATAACAACTCCTTGTTCATGGTTAGGAAACATAACCATCTTTGATTAACAAGCTAGTCAAGTAGAGGCATACTAGTGACATATCTGTTTGTCTATGTATTCACACATGTATTATGTTTCCGGTTAATACAATTCTAGCATGAATAATAAACATTTATCATGAAATAAGGAAATAAATAATAACTTTATTATTGCCTCTAGGGCATATTTCCTTCAGTCTCCCACTTGCACTAGAGTCAATAATCTAGTTCACATCATCATGTGATTCAACACTAATATTCACATCTGTATGTGATTAATACCCATAGTTCACATCGTCATGTGACCAACACCCAAAGGGTTTACTAGAGTCAATAATCTAGTTCACATCGCTATGTGATTAACACCCAAAGAGTACTAAGGTATGATCATGTTTTGCTCGTGAGAGAAGCTTAGTCAACGGGTCTGTCACATTCAGAGCCGTATCTATTTTGCAAATATTCTATGTCTACAATGCTCTGCACGGAGCTACTCTAGCTAATTGTTCCCACTTTCAATATGTATCCAGATTGAGACTTAGAGTCATCTGGATCAGTGTAAAATGCTTGCATCGATGTAACTCTTTACGACGGGCTTTTTTACACCTCCATAATCGAGAAATATTTCCTTAGTCCTCACTAAGGATGTTCTTGACCAATGTCCAAAGGATCTACTCCTAGATCACCATTGTACTCCCTTGCCAAATTCAGAGCAAGGTATACAATAGGTCTGGTACATAGCATAGCATACTTTATAGAACCTATGATTGAGGCATAGGGAATGACTTTCATTTTCTTTTCTATTTTCTGCCGTGGTCGGGATTTGAGTCTTACTCAATTTCACACCTTTGCAACACAGGCAAGAACTTTTCTTTGACTGTTCCATTTTGAACTACTTCAAAATCTTGACAAGGTATATATTTATTGAAAAAACTTATCAAGCGTCTTGATCTATCTCTATAGATCTTGATGCTCAATATGTAAGCAGCTTCACCGAGGTCCTTCTTTGAAAAACTCCTTTCAAATACTCCTTTATGCTTTGCAGAATAATTCTACATCATTTCCGATCAACAATATGTCATTCACATATACTTATCAGAAATGTTGTAGTGCTCCCACTCACTTTCTTGTAAATACAGGCCTTTCCAAAAGTCTGTATAAAATCATATGCTTTGATCAACATATCAAAGCGTATATTCCAACTCCGAGATGCTTGCACCAGTCCATTGATGGATCGCTGGAGCTTGCACATTTTGTTAGCTCCTTTAGGATTGACAAAAAAACTTTTGGTTGCATCATATACAACTCTTCTTTAATAAATCCATTAAAGAATGTAGTTTTGACATCCATTTGCCAGATTTCATAAAATGTGGCAATTGCTAACATGATTCGGACAGACTTAAGCATCGCTACAGTTGAGAAAGTCTCATTGTACTCAACACCTTGAACTTGTCGAAAACCTTTTTGTGACAAGTCGAGCTTTGTAGATAGTAACACCACTATCAGTGTCCGTCTTCCTCTTGAAGATCCATTTATCTACATGGCTTGCTGATCATCGAGCAAGTCAATCAAAGTCCATACTTTGTTCTCATACATGGATCCTATCTCAGATTTTATGGCCTCAAGCCATTTCATGGAATTTGGGCTCATCATCGCTTCCTCATAGTTCGTAGGTTCATCATGGTCTAGTAACATGACTTCCAGAACAGGATTACCGTACCACTCTGGTGCGGATCTCACTCTGGAAGACCTACGAGGTTTGGTAGCAACTTGATCTGAAGTTTCATGATCATCATCATTAACTTCCTTACTAATTGGTGTAGGAATCACCGAAACTGATTTCTGTGATCAACTACTTGTTGGGGAACGTAGTAATTTCAAAAATTTTCCTACGATCACGCAAGATCATGGTGATGGCATAGCAACGAGAGGGAAGAGTGTCCGTCCACGTACCCTCGTAGACCGAAAGCGGAAGCGTTATAACAACGCTGTTGATGTAGTCAGCACGCCTCCACGATCCGACCGATCCAAGCACCGAACGTCGGTACCTCCGAGTTCTGCACACGCTCAGCTCGATGACGATCCCGGACTCCGATCCAGCAAAGTGTCGGGGATGAGTTCCGTCAAGACGACGGCGTGGTGGCGATGATGATGCTCCACCGACGCGGGGCTTCGCCTAAGCTCCGCGATGATATGACTTCTCCAAGCAGGCTTCGCCTAAGCTCCGACGATATGACCAAGTGGAATATGGTGGAAGGGGCACCGCACACACGGCTAAGGAAAGATCCGTAGATCAACTTGTGTGTCAAGGGTGCCCCTGCCCTCAGATATATAAAGGAGACAAGGGGAGGTGGCGGCCCTAGAGGAGGCGCACAGGAGGAGTCCTACTCCCACCGAGTAGGACTCCCCCTCTCCTAGTTGGAGTAGGATTGGGGAGGGGAAAGGAGGAAGGCGCCGCCTCTCCTTGTCCTATTCGGACTGGAAGGGGAGGGGGCGCAGCCCACCTGGCCAGCCCTTCTCCTTCTCCCTCAAGGCCCATGAGGGCCCATATACCCCCGGGGTTCCGTAACCCCGGTGTTCCAGATATCCTGTTTTCATTCGAACCATTCAAGTCCAAACATAGGCTTCCAATATATCAATCTTTATGTCTCGACCATTTCGAGACTCCTCGTCATGTCCGTGATCACATCCGGGACTCGAACAACCTTCTGCATCAATACTTATAAACTCATTATGAACTGTCATCGAAACGCTTTGTTGCGTGCGGACCCTACGGGTTCGAGAACTATGTAGACATGACCTAGAACCATTCTCGTTCAATAACCAATAGCGGAACCTGGATGCCCATATTGGTTCCTACATATTCTACGAAGATCTTTATCGGTCAAACCGCATAACGACATACGTTGTTCCCTTTGTCATCGGTATGTTACTTACCCGAGATTTGATCGTCGGTATCCAATACCTAGTTCAATCTGCATCGTAAGTCTCTTTACTCGTTCCGTAATACATCATCTCACAACTAACTCATTAGTTGTAATGCTTGCAAGGCTTAGGTGATGTGTATTACCGAGAAGGCCTAGAGATACCTCTCCGACGATCGGAGTGACAAAACCTAATCTCGAAATACGCCAACCCAACAAGTACCTTTGGTGACACCTGTAGTACTCCTTTATAATCACCCGATTACGTTGTGACGCTTGGTAGTACCCAAAGTGTTCCTCCGTAAACGGAGTTGCATAATCTCATAGTTACGGAACATGTATGGGTCATGAAGAAAGCATTAACATACTAAACGATCAAGTGTTAAGCTAACGGAATGGGTCATGTCAATCAGATCATTCAACCAATGATGTGACCTTGTTAATCAAATAACAACTCCTTGTTCATGGTTAGGAAACATAACCATCTTTGATTAACAAGCTAGTCAAGTAGAGGCATACTAGTGACATACTGTTTGTCTATATATTCACACATGTATTATGTTTCCGGTTAATACAATTCTAGCATGAATAATAAACATTTATCATGATATAAGGAAATAAATAATAACTTTATTATTGCCTCTAGGGCATATTTCCTTCAGTCTCCCACTTGCACTAGAGTCAATAATCTAGATTACAAAGTAATGATCCTTACACCCATGTTTTGCTCGTGGAAGAGGCTTAGTCAACGGGTCTGCAACATTCAGATCCGTATGTATTTTGCAAATCTCTATGTCTCCCACTTGGACTTGGTCCCGAATGGAATTGAAGCGTCTCTTGATGTGCTTGGTCCTCTTGTGAAATCTGGATTCCTTTGCCAAGGCAATTGCACCAGTATTGTCACGTAAGATCTTCATCGGTCCCGATGCACTAGGTATGACACCTAGATCGGAAATGAACTCTTTCATCCAGACTCCTTCATTCGCTGCTTCCGAAGCAGCTATGTACTCCGCTTCACATGTAGATCCCGCCACGACGCTTTGTTTAGAACTGCACCAACTGACAGCTCCACCGTTTAATAAAAACACGTATCCGGTTTGCGATTTAGAATCGTCTGGATCAGTGTCAAAGCTTGCATCGACGTAACCATTTACGACTAGCTCTTTGTCACCTCCATATACGAGAAACATATCCTTAGTCCTTTTCAGGTATTTCAGGATGTTCTTGACCGCTGTCCGATGATCCACTCTGGATTACTTTGGTACCTTCCTGCCAAGCTTACAGCTAAGCATACGTCAGGTCTGGTACACAGCATTGCATACATGATAGAGCCTATGGCTGAAGCATAGGGAACATCTTTCATTTTCTCTCTATCTTCTGCTGTGGTCGGGCATTGAGTCTGACTCAATCTTACACCTTGTAATACAGGTAAAAAACCTTTCTTTGCCTGATCCATTTTGAACTTCTTCAAAACTTTATCAAGGTATGTGCTTTGCGAAAGTCCAATTAAGCGTCTTGATCTATCTCTATAGATCTTGATGCCCAATATGTAAGCAGCTTCACCGAGGTCTTTCATTGAAAAACTTTTATTCAAGTATCCTTTTATGCTATCCAGAAATTCTATATCATTTCCAATCAATAATATGTCGTCCACATATAATATTAGAAATGCTACAGAGCTCCCACTCACTTTCTTGTAAATACAGGCTTCACCAAAAGTCTGTACAAACCCATATGCTTTGATCACACTATCAAAACGTTTATTCCAACTCCGAGAGGCTTGCACCGACCATAAATTGATCGTTGGAGCTTGCACACTTTGTTAGCACCCTTTGGATCGACAAAACCTTCTGGTTGCATCATATACAACTCTTCTTCTAGAAATCCATTCAAGAATGCGGTTTTAACATCCATTTGCAAAATTTCAAAATAATAAAATGCGGCAATTGCTAACATGATTCGGACACAATTAAGCATCGCTAAGGGTGAGAAAGTCTCATCGTAGTCAACCCCTTGAACTTGTCGAAACCTTTTGCAACAAGTCGAGCTTTGTAGACAGTTACATTACCATCGGCGTCAGTCTTCTTCTTAAAGATCCATTTATTTTCAATGGCTTGCCGATCATCGGGCAAGTCAACCAAAGTCCATACTTTGTTCTCATACATGGATCCCATCTCAGATTTCATGGCTTCCAGCCATTTTGTGGAATCTGGGCTCACCATTGCTTCTTCATAGTTCGTAGGTTCGCCATGGTCAAGTAACATGACTTCCAGAATAGGATTACCGTACCACTCTGGTGCGTATTTTACTCTGGTTGACCTACGAGGTTCAGTAGTAACTTGATCTGAAGCTTCATGATCATCATCATTAGTTTCCTCACTAATTGGTGTGGTTGTCACAGGAACCATTTCTTGTGATGAACTACTTTCCAATAAGGGAGCAGATACAGTTATCTCATCAAGTTCTACTTTCCTCCCACTCACTTCTTTCGAGAGAAACTCCTTCTCTAGAAAGGATCCGAATTTAGCAATGAAAATCTTGCCTTCAGATCTGTGATAGAAGGTGTACCCAACAGTCTCCTTTGGGTATCCTATGAAGACACATTTTTCCGATTTGGGTTCGAGCTTATCTGGTTGAAGTTTCTTCACATAAGCATCGCAGCCCCAAACTTTAAGAAACGACAACTTTGGTTTCTTGCCAAACCATAGTTCATAAGGCGTCGTCTCAACGGATCTTGACGGTGTCCTATTCAACGTGAATGCGGCCGTCTCTAAAGCATAACCCCAAAACGATAGCGGTAAATCGGAAATAGACATCATAGATCGCACCATATCTAGTAAAGTACGATTCTGACGTTCGGACACACCATTTCTCTGTGGTGTTCGGGTGGCGTGAGTTCGAAAACTATTCCACAATTTTTCAAATGTAAACCAAACTCGTAACTCAAATATTCTCCTCCACGATCAGATCGTAGAAATTTAATTTTCTTGTTACGATGATTTTCCACTTCACTCTGAAATTCTTTGAACTTTTCAAATGTTTCAGATTTGTGTTTCATTAAGTAGATATACCCATATCTGCTCAAATCATCTGTGAAGGTGAGAAAATAACGATACCCGCCAAGGCCTCAACATTCATTGGACCACAAACATCAGTATGTATGATTTCCAACAAATCAGTTGCACGCTCCATAGTTCCGGAGAACGGCGTTTTGTCATCTTGCCCATGAGGCACGGGTTCGCAAGTACCAAGTGATTCATAATCAAGTGATTCCGTAAGTCCATCAAGATGGAGTTTCTTCATGCGTTTTACACCGATATGACCTAAACGGCAGTGCCACAAATAAGTTGCACTATCATTATCAACTCTGCATCTTTTGGCTTCAACATTATGAATATGTGTATCACTACTGTCGAGATTCAACAAGAATAGACCATTCTTCAAGGGTGCATGACCATAAAAGATATTATTCATATAAATAGAACAACCATTATTCTCTGATTTAAATGAATAACCGTCGCAATAAACAAGATCCAGATATAATGTTCATGCTCAACGCTGGCACCAAATAACAATTATTTAGGTCTAAAACTAATCCCGAAGGTAGATGTAGAGATAACGTGCCGACCGCGATCAAATTGACTTTGGAACCATATCCCACGCGCATCGACACCTCGTCCTTTGCAACTGCTCGTTTATGCCGTAGTCCCTGTTTCGAGTTGCAAATATTAGCAACGGAACCAAGATTCAAATACCCAGGTGCTACTACGAGCTCTAGTAAGGTACACATCAATAACATGTATATCATATATACCTTTGTTCACCTTGCCATCCTTTTTATCCGCCAAATACTTGGGGCAGTTCCGCTTCCAAAGGTCCGTCTGCTTGCAGTAAATACACTCAGTTTCAGGCTTAGGTCCAGACTTGGGTTTCTTCTCTTGATCAGCAACTTTCTTGCTGTTCTTTTTGAAGTTTCCCTTCTTCTTCCCTTTGCCCTTTTTCTTGAAACTAGTGGTCTTGTTGACCATCAACACTTGATGCTCTTTCTTGATTTCTACCTCCGCAGCTTTTAGCATCGCCAAGAGCTCGTGAATTGTCTTAGTCATCCCTTGCATATTATAGTTCATCACGAAGCTCTTGTAGCTTGGTGGCGTGATTGGAGAATTCTGTCAATGACACTATCATCCGGAAGATTAACTCCCAGCTGAATTAAGTGATTGTTATACCCGGACATTTTGAGTATGTGCTCACCGATGTAACTATTCTCCTCCATCTTGCAGCTATAGAACTTATTGGAGACTTCATATCTCTCAATCCGGGCATTTGCTTGAAATATTAACTTCAACTCCTGGAACATCTCATATGCTCCATGACGTTCAAAACGTCGTTGAAGACCCGGTTCTAAGCCGTAAAGCATGGCACACTGAACTATAGAGTAGTCATCAGCTCTGCTTAGCCAGACGTACACAAATTCAGGCTCAGCATCAGCAGCAGGCCTCTCACCCAGCGGTTCATCCAGGACGTAACTTTTCTGTGCAGCAATGAGGATAATACTCAAGTTACGGACCCAGTCCGCGTAATTGCTACCATCATCTTTCAACTTTGCTTTCTCAAGGAACGCATTAAAATTCAACGGAACAACAGCACGAGCCATCTATCTACAGTAAACATAGACAAGCAAAACACTATCAGGTACTAAGTTCATGATAAATTTTAAGTTCAATTAATCATATTAAAAACTCCCACTTAGACAGACATCTCTCTAGTCATCTAAGTGATCACGTGATCCATTTAACTAAACCGTGTCCGATCATCACGTGAGACGGGATAGTTTCAACGGTGAACATCACTATGTTGATCATATCTACTATATGATTCACGTTCGACCTTTCGGTCTCCGTGTTCGAGGCCATATCTGTTATATGCTAGGCTCGTCAAGTTTAACCTGAGTATTCCGCGTGTGCAACTGTTTTGCACCCGTTGTAGATGGACGAGAACTTATCACACCCGATCATCACGTGGTGTCCGGGTACTACGAACTTTGGCAACGGTGCATACTCGTGGAGAACACTTCTTGATAATTTTAGTGAGAGATCATCTTATAATGCTACCGTCAATCAAAGCAAGATAAGATGCATAAAGGATAAACATCACATGCAATCAATATAAGTGATATGATATGGTCATCATCATCTTGTGCTTGTGATCTCCATCGCCAAGCACCGTCATGATCACCATCTTCACCGGCGCGACAACTTGATCTCCATCTTAGCATCGTTGTAATCTCTCCAACTAATGCTTCTACGACTATCGCTACTCCTTAGTGATAAAGTAAAGCAATTACATGGCGTTTGCATTTCATACAATAAAGCGACAACCATATGGCTCCTGCCAGTTGCCGATAACTTGGTTACAAAACATGATCATCTCATACAATAAAATATAGCATCACGTCTTGACCATATCACATCACAACATGCCCTGCAAAAACAAGTTAGACGTCCTCTACTTTGTTGTTGCAAGTTTTACGTGGCTGCTACGGGCTGAGCAAGAACCGTTCTTACCTACGCATCAAAACCACAACGATACTTCGTCAAATAGACTCCGTTTAACCTTCTCAAGGACCGGGCGTAGCCACACTCAGTTCAACTAAAGTGAGAGAGACAGACACCGCCGGTCACCTTTAAGCAACGAGTGCTCGGGCGGAGAAACCAGTCTCGCGTAAGCGTCTGGCGTAATGTCGGTCCGGGCCGCTTCATCTCACAATACCGCTGAACCAAAGTATGACATGCTGGTAGGCAGTATGACTTGTATCGCCCACAACTCACTTGTGTTCTACTCGTGCATATGACATCAACGCATAAAACCAGGCTCGGATGCCACTGTTGGGGAACGTAGTAATTTCAAAAATTTTCCTACGATCACGCAAGATCATGGTGATGGCATAGCAACGAGAGGGGAGAGTGTCTGTCCACGTACCCTCGTAGACCGAAAGCGGAAGCGTTATAACAACGCGGTTGATGTAGTCAGACGTCTCCACGATCCGACCGATCCAAGCACCGAGCGACGGTACCTCCGAGTTCTGCACACGTTCAGCTCGATGGCGATCCCGGACTCCGATCCAGCAAAGTGTCGGGATGAGTTCCACAAGACGACGGCGTGGTGGCGATGATGATGCTCCACCGACGCAGGGCTTCGCCTAAGCTCCGCGACGATATGACTTCTCCCGCGCAGGGCTTCGCCTAAGCTCCGCGACGATATGACCGAAGTGGAATATGGTGGAAGGGGGCACCGCACACGGCTAAGGAAAGATCCGTAGATCAACTTGTGTGTCAAGGGGTGCCCCCTGCCCCCGTATATAAAGGAGGCAAGGGGGAGGTGGCCGGCCCTAGAGGAGGCGCACCAGGGAGGAGTCCTACTCCCACCGGGAGTAGGACTCCCCCCCCCCCTCTCCTAGTTGGAGTAGGATTGGGGAGGGGGAAAGGAGGAAGGGGCGCCGCCCCCCCTCTCCTTGTCCTATTCGGACTGGAAGGGGGAGGGGGGCGCGCAGCCCACCTGGCCAGCCCTTCTCCTTCTCCCTCAAGGCCCATGAGGGCCCATATACCCCCCGGGGGGTTCCGGTAACCCCCCGGTGTTCCGGTATTATCCTGTTTTCATTCGGAACCATTCCGAAGTCCAAACATAGGCTTCCAATATATCAATCTTTATTTCTCGACCATTTCGAGACTCCTCGTCATGTCCGTGATCACATCCGGGACTCCGAACAACCTTCGGTGAATAAAAACTTATAAACTAATTATGAACTGTCATCGTAACGTTAAGAGTGCGGACCCTACGGGTTCGAGAACTATGTAGACATGACCTAGAACCATTCTCGGTCAATAACCAATAGCGGAACCTGGATGCCCATATTGGTTCCTACATATTCTCTGAAGATCTTTATCGGTCAAACCGCTTTAACGACATACGTTGTTCCCTTTGTCATCGGTATGTTACTTACCCGAGATTTGATCGTCGGTATCCAATACCTAGTTCAATCTCGTTACCGGTAAGTCTCTTTACTCGTTCCGTAATACATCATCTCACAACTAACTCATTAGTTGTAATGCTTGCAAGGCTTAGGTGATGTGTATTACCGAGAAGGCCTAGAGATACCTCTCCGACGATCGGAGTGACAAAACCTAATCTCGAAATACGCCAACCCAACAAGTACCTTTGGAGACACCTGTAGTACTCCTTTATAATCACCCGATTCGTTGTGACGTTTGGTAGTACCCAAAGTGTTCCTCCGGTAAACGGGAGTTGCATAATCTCATAGTTACAGGAACATGTATGGGTCATGAAGAAAGCATTAACATACTAAACGATCAAGTGTTAAGCTAACGGAATGGGTCATGTCAATCAGATCATTCATCCAATGATGTGACCTTGTTAATCAAATAACAACTCCTTGTTCATGGTTAGGAAACATAACCATCTTTGATTAACAAGCTAGTCAAGTAGAGGCATACTAGTGACATATCTGTTTGTCTATGTATTCACACATGTATTATGTTTCCGGTTAATACAATTCTAGCATGAATAATAAACAGTTATCATGAAATAAGGAAATAAATAATAACTTTATTATTGCCTCTAGGGCATATTTCCTTCAACTATCAGCATCTGTCTTCCTCTTGAAGATCCATTTATATAACATGGCTTGCCGATTATCGGGCAACTCCATCAAAGTCCACACTTTGTTCTCATATATGGATCCCATCTCAGATTTCATGGCCTCAAGCCATTTCGCGGAATCTGGGCTCATCATCGCTTCCTCATAGTTCGTAGGTTCATCATGGTCTAGTAACATGACTTCCAGAACATGATTACCGCATTACCACTCAGTGCGGATCTTACTCTGGAAGACCTACGAGGTTTGGTAGCAACTTGATCTGAAGTTTCATGATCATCATCATTAACTTCCTTACTAATTGGTGTAGGAATCACCGAACTGATTTCTGTGATGAACTACTTTCCAATAAGGGAGAAGGTACAATTACCTCATCAAGTTCTACTTTCCTCCCACTCACTTCTTTCGAGAGAAACTTCTTCTCTAGAAAGGATCCATCTTAGCAACGAATAACTTGCCTTCGGATCTGTGATAGAAGGTGTACCCAATAGTTACCTTTGGGTATTCTATGAAGACGCACTTCTCCGATTTGGGTTCGAGCTTATCAGTTGAAAACTTTTTCACATAAGCATCACAACTCCAAACTTTTAAGAAACGACAGCTTAGGTTTGTTGTTAAACCATAGTTCATACGGTGTCATCTCAACGGATTTAGATGGTGCCCTATTAAACGTGAATGCAGCTGTCTCTAATGCATAACCCCAAAACGATATTGGTAAATCGGTAAGAGACATCATTGATCGCACCATATCAAAATAAAGTATGGTTATAACGTTCGGACACACCATTACGTTATGGTGTTCCATGTGGCGTGAGCTGTGAAACTATTCCACATTGTTTTATATGAAGGCCAAACTCGTAACTCAAATATTCTCCTCCACGATCAGATCGTAGAAACTTTATTTTCTTATTACGATGATTCTCCACTTCACTCTGAAATTATTTGAACTTTTCAAATGTTTCAGACTTGTGCTTCATTAAGTAGATATACTCATATCTGCTCAAATCATCTTGTGAAGGTCAGAAAATAACGATACTTGCCGTGAGCTTTAACACTCATCGGACCGCATACATCAATATGTATTATTTCCAATAAGTCATTTGCTCGCTCCATTGTTCCGGAGAACAGAGTCTTTAGTCATCTTGCCCATAAGGCATGGTTCGCAAGCATCAAGTGATTCATAATCAAGTGATTCCAAAATCCCATCAGCATGGAGTTTCTTCATGCGCTTTATACCAATATGACCTAAACGGCAGTGCCACAAATAAGTTGCACTATCATTATTAACTTTGCATCTTTTGGCATCAATATTATGAATATGCGTATCACTACGATCGAGATCCAGTAAGCTATTTTCATTGGGTGTATGACCATCGAAGGTTTTATTCATTTAAACAGAACAACAATTATTCTTTGACTTTAAATGAATAACCGTTTTGAAAACTATTTTCATTGGGTGTATGACCATTGAAGGTTTTATTCATGTAAACAGAACAACAATTATTCTTTGACTTTAAATGAATAACCGTTTTGCAATAAACATGATCAAATCATATTCATGCTCAACGCAAACACCAAATAATATTTATTTAGGTTTAACACTAATCCCGAAAGTATAGGGAGTGTGCGATGATGATCATATCAATCCTGGAACTACTTCCAACACTCATCGTCACTTCCCCTTCAACTAGTTTCTGTTCATTCTGCAACTCCCGTTTCGAGTTACTACTCTTAGAAACTGAACCAGTATCAAATACCGAGGGGTTGCTATGAACACTAGTAAAATACACATCAATAATCTGTATATCAAATATACCTTTGTTCACTTTGCCATCCTTCTTATCTGCCAAATACTTGGGGTAGTTCCGCTTCCAGTGACCAGTTCCAGTGCAGCAAAAGCACTTAGTCTCAGGCTTAGGTCCAGACTTGGGCTTCTTCACTCGAGCAGCAACTTGCTTGCCGTTCTTCTTAAAGTTCCCCTTCTTCCTTTGCCCTTCTCCTTGAGACTAGTGGTATTGTCAACCATCAACACTTGATGTTTTTTCTTGATTTCTACCTTCACCGATTTTAGCATCGCGAAGAGCTTTGGGAATTACTTTTGTCATCCCTTGCATATTATAGTTCATCACGAAGTTCTACTAACTTGGTGATGGTGACTAGAGAATTCTGTCAATCACTATCTTATCTGGAAGATTAACTCCCACTTGATTCAAGCGATTGAAGTACCGGACAATCTGAGCACATGCTCACTAGTTGAGCGATTCTCCTCCATCTTTTAGCTATAGAACTTGTTGGAGACTTCATATCTCTCAACTCGGGTATTTGCCTGAAATATTAACTTCAATTCCTGGAACATCTCATATGGTCCATGACGTTCAAAACGTCTTTGAAGTCCCGATTCTAAGCCGTTAAGCATGGTGCACTAAACTATCAAGTAGTCATCATATTGAGCTAGCCAAACGTTCATAACGTCTGCATCTGCTCATATTGAGCTAGCCAAACGTTCATAACGACTGCATCTGCTCCTGCAATAGGTCTGTCACCTAGCGGTGCATTAAGGACATAATTCTTCTGCGCAGCAATGAGGATAAACCTCAGATCACGGATCCAATCCGCATCATTGCTACTAACATCTTTCAATACAATTTTCTCTAGGAACACATATAAAAACATAGGGAAGCAACAACGCGAGCTTATTGATCTACAACATAATTTGCAAAATACTACCAGGACTAAGTTCATGATAAATTAAAGTTCAATTAATCATATTACTTAAGAACTCCCACTTAGACTGACATCTCTCTAGTCATCTTAAGTGATTACGTGATCCAAATCAACTAAACCATGTCCGATCATCACGTGAGATGGAGTAGTTTCAATGGTGAACATCACTATGTTGATCATATCTACTATATGATTCACGCTCGACCTTTCGGTCTCGTGTTCCGAGGCCATATCTGTTATATGCTAGGCTCGTCAAGTTTAACCTGAGTATTCCGCGTGCAACTGTTTTGCACCCGTTGTATTTGAACGTAGAGCCTATCACACCCGATCATCACGTGGTGTCTCGCACGAAGAACTTTCGCAACGGTGCATACTCAGGAGAACACTTCTTGATAATTTTGGTGAGAGATCATCTTATAATGCTACCGTCAATCAAAGCAAGATAAGATGCATAAAGGATAAACATCACATGCAATCAATATAAGTGATATGATATGGTCATCATCATCTTGTGCTTGTGATCTCCATCGCCAAGCAACGTCATGATCACCATCGTCACCGGTAGCGACACCTTGATCTCCATCGTAGCATCGTTGTCGTCTCGCCAACTATTGCTTCTACGACTATCGCTACTCCTTAGTGATAAAGTAAAGCAATTACATGGCGTTTGCATTCCATACAATAAAGCGACAACCATATGGCTCCTGCCAGTTGCCGATAACTTCGGTTACAAAACATGATCATCTCATACAATAAAATATAGCATCACGTCTTGACCATATCACATCACAACATGCCCTGCAAAAACAAGTTAGACGTCCTCTACTTTGTTGTTGCAAGTTTTACGTGGCTGCTACGGGCTGAGCAAGAACCGTTCTTACCTCCGCATCAAAACCACAACGATACTTCGTCAAATAGACTCCGTTTTAACCTTCTCAAGGACCGGGCGTAGCCACACTCGATTCAACTAAAGTGAGAGAGACAGACACCCGCCGGTCACCTTTAAGCAACGAGTGCTCGGGCGGTGAAACCAGTCTCGCGTAAGCGTCTGGCGTAATGTCGGTCCGGGCGCTTCATCTCACAATACCGCTGAACCAAAGTATGACATGCTGGTAGGTAGTATGACTTGTATCGCCCACAACTCACTTGTGTTCTACTCGTGCATATGACATCAATGCATAAAACCAGGCTCGGATGCCACTGTTGGGGAACGTAGTAATTTCAAAAATTTTCCTACGATCACGCAAGACCATGGTGATGACATAGCAACGAGAGGGGAGAGTGTCCGTCCACGTACCCTCGTAGGCCGAAAGCGGAAGCGTTATAACAACGCGGTTGATGTAGTCGTACGTCTTCACGATCCGACCGATCCAAGCACCGAGCGTCACGGCACCTCCGAGTTCTGCACACGTTCAGCTCGATGACGATCCCGGACTCCGATCCAGCAAAGTGTCGGGATGAGTTCCGTCGGCACGACGGCGTGGTGGCGATGTTGATGCTCCACCGGCGCGGGGCTTCGCCTAAGCTCCGCGACGATATGACTTCTTCGGCGCAGGGCTTCGCCTAAGCTCATGACGATATGACCGAAGTGGAATATGGTGGAAGGGGCACCGCACACGGCTAAGGAAAGATCCGTAGATCAACTTGTGTGTCATGGGGTGCCCCTTGCCCCGTGATATAAAGGAGCAAGGAGGAGGTGGCCGGCCTAGGAGGCGCACCAAGGGGAGTCCTACTCACCGGGAGTAGGACTCCTCCTTTCCTAGTAGGAGTAGGAGAGAAGGAAGGGGAAGGGAAGAAGGTGCGGCCCCTCCCCCTAGTCCAATTCGGACTAGGCCTTGGGGGGGGGCGCGGCCTGCCCTAGGCAGCCCCTCTCTCTTTCCCGCAGGGCCCAATAAGGCCCAATACTTCTCCCCGGCGAATTCCCGTAACTCTCCGGTACTCCGAAAAATATTCGAATCATTCGGAACCTTTCCGAACTCCGAATATAGTCGTCCAATGTATCGATCTTTACGTCTCGACCATTTCGAGACTCCTCGTCATGTCCCCGGTCTCATCCGGGACTCCGAACTCCTTCGGTACATCAAAACTCATAAACTCATAATATAACTGTCATCGAAACCTTAAGCGTGCGGACCCTACGGGTTCGAGAACAATGTAGACATGACCTAGAACTATTCTCGGTCAATAACCAATAGCGGAACCTGGATGCCCATATTGGCTCCTACATATTCTACGAAGATCTTTATCGGTCAAACCGCATAACAACATACTTTGTTCCCTTTGTCATCGGTATGTTACTTGCCCGAGATTCGATCATCTGTATCCAATACCTAGTTCAATCTCGTTACCGGCAAGTCTCTTTACTCGTTCCGTAATACATCATCTCATAACTAACTCATTAGTTACAATGCTTGCAAGGCTTAGGTGATGAGTATTACCGAGAAGGCCAGAGATACCTCTCCGGCAATCGGAGTGACAAAACCTAATCTCGAAATACGCCAACCCAACATGTACCTTTGGAGACACCTGTAGTACTCCTTTATAATCACCCGATTACGTTGTGACGTTTGGTAGCACCAAAGTGTTCCTCCGTGGCAGGAGTTGCATAATCTCATAGTTACAGGAACATGTATAAGTCATGAAGAAAGCAATAGCAACATACTAAACGATCATGTGCTAGGCTAACGGAATGGGTCATGTCAATCACATCATTCTCCTAATGATGTGATCCCGTTAATCAAATGACAACTCATGTCTATGGCTAGGAAACTTAACCATCTTTGATTCAACGAGCTAGTCAAGTAGAGGCATACTAGTGACACTATGTTTGTCTATGTATTCACACATGTATTATGTTTCCGGTTAATACAATTCTAGCATGAATAATAAACATTTATTATGAAATAAGGAAATAAATAATAACTTTATTATTGCCTCTAGGGCATATTTCCTTCACCAAATTCTTACGGTTTTAAGTCAATTTTGAAAATGGCTAAAAACGTATTTTTGCCGTAATTTCTACAAACTTTATCGGATTGAGGCAAATAATATACCATTGAAAATCCATAGAAAATGCAAAACTTTTTCATGTTGATGGTTTTCTCTAATTCCTAACCATTTTCAAGTAAATTAAAAAATGGCAAGATCATTCGTTCTGACTTTGTCGCGAAATAGATTCTTCGAAAATGCACCGCGTGAAGAACTTGAACTTCTCGGCTAGTCTACTTGAACTTCACTCTGCTTTTCATGTGCTTTTTTTTCTCGTAGCTCTCCATCCACTCATCGGAATTTAACAAGTGATATACCGATGGAAAGCTGCTGTAAACACGCAACTTTCCGTGTTGATTATTTTTTCATACTCGCGACGATTTAAAAAAAATCATTTGAAATTCATGCAGTGTAGTAGTTGAATTTCCCGTTGTTTTCACGTTGAACTTCTGTGACGTATTTTCATTTATAATTTTCTCATTCATTCGTCAGTGTTACACAAATGATATTTATTTTGTACAAACCTATCTCACAATAAATTTTTAACTTCCTCCGACTGGGGGCTTGAACTTATAGCAATAAAAAATTTGTACATTGCCTTTTTTATTCATTTTTCTCATATTAAACACACACCATGTAGTACATGAATTTTTTTCTGTTTTATAATTTGATTTTTTTGATTTTCTTTTTGAAATCAAATTGCTCCCAAATAATAACTGAACTTCTTTGTGGATTGAGAGAGTTACTTTAAAACGTGAAAAACAACATCTTTTTTGTGTTTTTCAACAATGAAATACATGGTGAACCTCTCTCATATGATTTTTTTGAACTTTCCCACGTTGAGCACATGAACTTCTAGTAACAAATTTTAAACTTTGCATTTTTATTCTTTTTTTCTCATACGGAATGCACACCATGCAATACGTGAAGTTTCAGCAGTTATTAATTTGGACTTCTCTCTGCTTCACTTTAGTAACGAAACAAATCAGATTATTTATAGACATCGAACCGCTCAACTTTTTTATTTGAACTTCTTTTGTGCATTTTTAGAAATGTGAAGATTGGAGTTCTGTTAGGAACATTGAACTTCGTCGTTTTTCAAATCAAACTTATTGGTTTTATTCTTTAATAACTGGATTAAACTGATTTTTCAGAGAAATGTCAAACTGCTCCTTTTTTCCAATTGAACTTCTTGGTTTTATTCTCTAGTAACGAGAAAACTTAAGTTTTTTTACATACATTTGAATTACTCTGTTTGTTAAAATTGAACTTCTTGGTTTTAATCTTTACTGTTGGGGGAAAATGCCCAAAATGGCATTGTTTTTTGAGCTTCTAAATACTAGGTTTTAATATACTTTGAACTTCTGTGTTATTTTAATTTGAACTTCACAATTTTTATTTGTTTTGAGTAAATTTATTGTTCTTTTAAATAAAAATAAATTAAACTACTTTTTTATTTTTTGATCTTCATGGTCGATTCTTTAATAATAACGGACATCTAAGTGTTTTTAATGAATGTAAAATCCTAGTTTTTCTAATAAACATCGAACCACTTCATTATTTTATTTTGCACTTCTGGTTTTCTAACAAAACAAGAAAATTACTTTAAAACTTATTTAGTTTTCTTTTTAAAAAAATTGAACTTCTGCATATTATTATTTATTAACGAGAAAACATCTAAGTGTTTTAAACTTCTAACTTCTCTCTTTCTTTACTTTGGACTTCTTAGAAAAATATGGTTTTACATAAGCAAGCAATTTTCTAGGTTTTAAAATTTGAACTTCTAGGTTTTTTAACCTTCTCGGTTATTTCAAATTGAACTTCTAGGGTTTTCAAATTTGAACTTCTGCATTTTTTTGACCTTCTCGATTATTTCAAATTGAACTTCTAAGGTTTTCAAAATCCATTTTTTTATATACTTTTTTTGAACTTCTCTGTTATTTTGAGTTGGCCTTCTCTCTTAGTTTTTGGAAACGAGGAAAAACTAAATTTTAACAGCTTTCCTCTGCGTCAAGCAAAAGCGGAGAAGTTAATTGGTTTGAGATAAAAAAATTGAACTTCTAATTTTCGTTTCATGAATTCTTTGGTAGTAATACATGAACTTCTCGACACGACAATTTTGAAGTTGCAAAACATGCACAAAAAGAGAAGAAGGGAAGATGTAAAATGAGTGTGCAAAAACTGTAGAAATTTGGGTATAATTTGAGCATAAGAATCAGCAACAAAAAGACAGTGCACGCTTACAAACAATATTCTCAAATGACCTGGCCACACAGTAACTACATGCACCCAATCCTTTTTACATAAAAAATGCACTAACTAGTGGCAAGCTTGCATTTCTCCATCTTGTCTCACGTTATCCACAAAGTGCTGATGCGTTATCTTCTCCGTGCTTTTTTTCTTCTTCCCTGTACTCTCAGACAAGCAACATCTTGATCCAGAAACCAACCGCAATGGTGGCCATTTTTCTGGAGAAGCTTCCATGTACTCTTCTTTTTCGTAGCTGGACTGGCTCATCAGGAGAATCTGACCTGCAATGCTGGCCAATTTTCTGGCGGGAGCTAGAGGCAAGGGCACGTCTAGGTAGCCAGGAGCACGGCCGCAGCAACATGCAGGGTCTACAGCAAGGCCGTGGCCGCTGTCTTCCATGGGATGTAGGTAGCAACAAGCAGAGTCGCGTTCTCCGTCAGGAACAATTTTGGATGCATGGTCTTGTCTCCACTGCTACTGGTGAAGACGTGGCGAGCTAAGGGGCTGCAGCACACGAGAGACGAATATACATGAGATATCTTTCTAACATTTTCAGCAAATGGAGATCCCAGTATACATAAATCTTTCCGGAAAATAGCAACTGGCGACATGTGGAAATGAAAATAAAGAGGGAATTGATCTCAGAAGAAGTCTCCCTTCACCGGATTCAGCAGAAATTGAACTGGATGGTGGGCAGCAGGATCCAGGTGATGTGTTCATGAACTTCCAGCGCCTTTGTCATTGAACGGCCCGGGGCTGCGTAGTTGAACTGCTTGGGGTTGCGTTGAGAGGACTCGGGAGCGTTGGAGGACTCGGGCGGCACTGCAGATCGGATAAGGATGAGGGTGCTCTCCACTGCCCTGAAGAAAATGCTCTGAAGAACAAAACACACACACACACACACACACACACACAAGAACAACTGCACGTTCGGATTTATAAATGGCCCACTGTTTGTAGACGTAAAGAAGTCCAGGAAGATCCTCGAACGCACGCACACAACACACGCACACAACAGAGGATGAAAACACGCATTAGCACGTACAACTCAGTTCCTCACATTCTACACTGTTAATTCTTTTTTAACAACATATGAAATGAATTATCAAATTAATAATCAGAAACAGGATCTCTTTTATGCAGATACAAACCCAATCGTTCATGTTTTTTTTAACATACTAAGATGAACAGCAGAGAAATATCCATACCAACAATACTGAATTTGCAAACAATATTGGAGAAGCAACAAAGTTACATGTAGCTTCGAACGAGTAGAGCTGATTTAGAAGCAGTGGTGCACAGGTTCAAGCAAGAGATGACGGGAAGGTCGATCAGAGGCGCTGGAGAAGGTCACACGTGAGGGATGCCAAGGCAGGAGGTGCAGAGGCGATTGTTGAGGAGCATGGTGTGTTGGGCTAGATGCATTGCAGACGGCGTAATGCCCCTCGGCGGCTGCTTTGGGGAGCAAGGGCGTTGGTGTAGGAGGGCGGCGGATCATGGGAGCAGGGCGGCAAAGCCCGGGAGGAGTCAATGGTTGGGCGGGTTAATCTCGCTTTTTCCGGCAGCCCCTTTATTTTTCCAGGATTAGAATGGTTGGGCGGCAGAGCCCAACGACGCAAGCCCCTTTATTTTTCAGCCCACGCAGCTATGAAAACTACATTTTCCGCACAGGGCGATAAATAGTCGAGTATCGCACACGACAACCTATAATGGCTGGCCCATTTTTCTTTTCTTCTGTGTTTTACTTCCATTTTTATTCTCCTTTCCCTATCTCTTTTTCCCTTCCAAGTTAAGTTTTCTTTTAGAATTTATTTAATAAGTTAAAATTCTCAAACAATGTTCAGAATTAAAGAAAACGAATTTTGGAAAATGTTCAGAATTCCAAAATTTTGTTGCTGTTTTGAAAAATATTCGAAACATGCAAAAAGTTTCCCACTTTTCCAAAAAATTGTTGTTTTTCAAAATTGTTTGAGATTTCTAAAAATAAAATGACATTTCGAAAATGCTCTAGATTCAAAAAATATTCCTGTTTTGTGAAATTATCACAATTAAAAATAATTTTTGTGTATAAAAGATGCACTTTTTCTGAAAATCTTATGAATTTTCCATACATGTTCCCGTTTTAAAAAAATGTTCACAAATTCAAATCATGTTCATGTCTTTATAGAAAAGTTGGTGTTTTCAGAAAATGTTTGTGAACTTTATAAGATGTTCCCTTTCATATTTTGTTATCGTTTTTCCAAAAGTGTAGATAATTTTCAGAAAAACTGTTCACGATTTTAAAAATTGTTCATGTTTCCTAGAATGTTCGGAAACTTCATATCTTAAAATCCCCTCGATTGCAAGGATTGAAAGGAAAAGTAGATTAAATAACTCATGGGCCTTATCTGGCGTACGATGGCGTAACAAAACTCTTAAATGCCCTTGATCTATGAATGAAAATTTAGTGGATTGATTCCTTCACACGTGGCGAAACCGAGAAGTTAAATGTTTCCTTTTTATGTGCACACAGGGTTTTGCTTGCACATATAATTCTCACTGACTTTAAATTCATACTATTTTATGTTCCGTTGCAATGCACGGGCATATATGCCAGTATACTAAAAAAGGGCATGCTCGATCGTTGGCACCTGTATACATGCATGATGCATCATGCACTGTCCTTCATAGTCACCACGAACAAGGACATCAACTTTTAGGTAGTTAATAAAAAGAGTGCATATACAATAGAACAGACATACATATAGTGAAGAATAACACACCGTGGAAAAAGATAACAATGGAAACCTCGTAACCATATAAGTAGCTAGAGTGCTGCCGCCTAATCATGATATATATATGTGCCAAGATCAATGGCGGCCGTGCTTCTTGGCGTCTTTCTTCTTGTGGTGCTCATGGAAGGCGAAACCGGCGCTACCAACAGCGACCGTGGCTGCGATCTCCTCCTTGATCCTGTGCGACCGGGCATTCTCCGGGTCCTTCTTCGCCTTATGCTTCTCGTGCTGTGGTATCAACACAAAGTTCATGACGATAAGTGACTAACTAAAACTACAAATTGAGAATGAAAGAGTGGGATAGCATGGTAATAATATGCCAGGAATATGGACATACCAGCGCGTATGCTCCGGCGGCAACGGCGCCGAGCTGGGCGAGCTGCTCCATGTGCTTGTGGTGCTTTTCCTCCTTCCGGTGCTGCTCGCCGCCGGCCTCGGTCTTACGGCTGCTCATGCTGTGGCGCCCCATCACCAACGAACTAGTTTTCAGGAAGATCAGCAGTCTGATGGAATAGTGATGGAGTGAAGTGATCCACGGGTCGGCGGTCTGATCTGTGTTGTACTGTGGGTTGTGAAGTGCTTGGCCTTAGGGCCGGGCGTGACCTTATATAGTGCTATAGCCTTGTGCACGGAGGCAAACGCCCGAGCTTCCTTCACGAGTAGGCAACACACAACACCTACGTACGCGTTTTCCAATACTTTTCGAGCGTGCACCGCTCGTTTTAGTCTTTTTTAGTTTGACTAGTACTACTGGCTTTGATTGAAAGTGACATATACACCTAGCTAGCTTGCAATTTTCCCGCAAAAAAAAAAAGCTAGGTTGTAATAACATGCAAAGGCATGTGGGCCGTGTTCGCTAGCTTAACCGCGTCGGTCGGTACGTGCAACAACACGGCTAAGGCGTCTGGATTTTCTTACCCGGTCAGCATGCATACATAGGGTGAAAATGACTGCTCGCTTCTGTGTAACGTAAACCGGGGTCGTACAATGTCTTCATCCATGCAGCAAACGGACAAAGTAGCAGCATCCCTTTTTCCACGCAAAAAGAAAGCAGCATCCTTTCCTTTGATACACTAATAATTATCAGTGCATACAAGAACCCTTCATTTAAATTTGTTGAACGAAGTAGCTCGGCTAAGGAGGAACTACAATGATTACATATGTTCCGTTGTGAATTAAAAATTGTTCATCATGCAATTGAAAATTTATTTATTTATTCAGAAAATCAAGTGTGTAATCCGATAATATTTATCATATATTAAAAATGTCCATCATGTATTTCAGAAAATATTCATCGTGTAATCCAAAATCGTCATGTTATGAAAAAATGTTCTTGTGTACTATAAATTAAAAAGAAATTGCTCATTGACAGCCCGTGCCGTGATGCAGCACAACAAAAACTGCGATGGTCAGCCATCAAGCTGGCTAGATACGAAAAATGAACTACTCGGATGTGTTTAAGACCGTGGAGATCAATGGCAGCAAGTCCTGCAGTGCGAGCAGAACCTGAAGAGCAGCCCAACTGCGATTGAACCGATCACCCGAGGTCAGAACCTGTTGAAGGATATGGAAGGAGCCAAGGAGCCCAGTGTTGTTTCCAAACACACGTGGGCAAAGAAACACGAGCGCACGAGACAGACCGCTCTGCCAGGACCCTATGTCCCCGACAGACCACTCCCGCCAATCATACTCTCCAGTAGCAAAAGTGAGTTCTACGAAAAACAATGATTCTGCTTTCCTCCATAATTTGGCCCATAGTAAGAAAAGGTACCAAAGAAGTGGAATCGAGACCTCAGGCACAACTCCAGCCAGCGCACTAATAATTGAAGCAGCTGCTGAGTGAAGTTAACCACTGAATTTAGTGAGTGGCGCCAAATCCTTCTATGGATTGCTTTTTTCGCGGAGTTCAATACGAAAATAAAGGCGCTCCGCGTTGGGAATGGCGTACTACAAACTCCAAATAAAATTGGTTTACTATTAGTAACACATATACTTTTTTACCTTAGCTCTTTCTTTAGCTGAACCAACTTCATTCCACAGGAACGAAAGCTGAATGAAAGTACTCAAGCTTCAAACTCCTACCGATATCTCTATTTCAATTTGTTGATTGATGGTTTAAGGAAATGGCAGTGGTCCAAATCGCGTACTCTCCTATCGAAAAACATTGCCTTGCACTGGCTTCAAACTGCTGAATGCCCTATTCCATCTATCTTTCCCTGAAAAAGCGTATACTTTTGTTCTAAAAATGTGTTAAAAAAAGTCAAAAGTGGAAAAGCATAACAAAGTAAGTAAGTTTATGTGTGATGCAATGCGGCCAGATGAAGAAGACTGGCGCCTACTAAAATAAGGGGGAGTAAATGATGGAGACTAAAAAAACGCTGCGACAACATTTACCAAGTCCGAACGATTGTCAACTACCAGATCCGCTGGTCCGAAACGCCTAGCAGAAGAAAGTAGTTATTCTTGCATCTCTGCTACTAGGAAAGTAAGTCATCAGATCTGAGGACCAAGAATTTCAAAAGGATAGTATTAGACTCAATAAGAAGCTTTCAAAACATCACTTCTCATATTTGGTCTGTGCTTTTTGTCTCTTTTACCGCTGGAAGTTCTCCAAAAGTATGAAAGTGCCTTGCGTCACATTATCGTGGTGATCAATTCCTTTCGTGGATCGATTGAAATAACCGATATATCTCATGACAAGACCAATGCTTACAGGAAGATTGGCAAGATGGGGCCATCATCCTTCTTGAGAAGTGCTCGTCTAGTTTAGTGATTCCTAGCGTAGAACCCTTCTGTGTTGGTAGGTAAGTTAGAAGGGGAACGCGAAATGACTTTAGGTTTTGTTGATTTATTGCGCGCAATCGCAGAGTCACTGAATGAAGTCCTCCCTCCCTTTCTTTCGGAGGTGCTGACCCGCTGCGAGGCACTGCTTGCGCGAGTGAGCAATTATATTCCGGATATCCCCCGGTTCCAAGATCTCGAGCAGAGGAAAGTCCCGGGGGAACGTGTTCGGTTGTTTGCCGATGAAAGTGGTACGTGAGTTGGGTTTAGAACGTCGTGAGACAGTTCGGTTCCTATCTACCATATATATTCATCTCGAAAGAGGAGTCATCCCACAGGGAGGATGATGAGTACGAACTCACAACACAACATCTTCCATCACAAATCACAATCCATTACTACATTGCAACAAAAACATACAGACAAATTTCAATTACCTTGAATTGAATCCTTTTGTCAACCACCTTGTGGGAACGAAAGTGGATTCCGGACGGCGTAGCACGTCAGGGCTGAGATGGTTGCGGGGCTGGATATGAATGAGGTCGTGGGTCTCTTGTTGCCGCCAGGAAGACGGGGATCTTGTCCATAGCCGTCGCCGTCGCACCGGCTCACAGCTAAGAGCTGGGAAAGAGCAGTGGCGATCACGTATGGGACGCCAGCTAGTCCACTGCCACAATGATCCCCGGTGTTGTGGCAGCCGTATCGGGTGGCAGAGGGGTGGGAAGCTGTTAGAATCGATGCAAATAAGGTAGCGGCAACATGGGGACGGGCACGGACATCCTCACTGGCGGCGTGGCGGCAGGGCCATGGGCGGACGACGGACTCGTCGTGACAGCGTGATCCGGGTGGAATCGGCTCCGGGTGATGGCGAGGCTGTTGGCTTTTGCGTGGTTGCATTTTGTTCCGCGGCAGCAAGTAGTCGCGCTGCAAGATTTTGGGCTGCCCAAAAAAATTTACTTCACCATTTACAAATACATCATCTATCAGAGCACCGTTTTCCACCCAAAATGCCCTAAACAACACGTTTTTCACGGCAACATTTTTTCATCATCTCTGGGAGATGTTCTCAACACTACTAATTATAAAATGGCATGGCGAGTGGGAGGGATGTGACCAGCCAAGAGGGATTCAAACGCTATGAAATGATTCTTGCAAAAAAGTGTAAAAAATATATGATGATAAAAAATGGCACACCATGTCGATGTGCTGGTTTGAGATTAGCAAGCAGATTCATCCAGTCTTTTGGCTGTTTGAGGCATGCAGGCACACTCAAACCATATATATCTTTCGCTTTGATATGTTGGGGTTTTTTAGATAGCTTACCACATATGACATGTGGTGAACATTAAACCTAGAAATCAGATTATAAACTAGTGTGAGCTTATTAGGTTAAGCCGTGTGGGACTAACCATCAATCTCGCAACCTGCTACCGTTTTTTTAGACAACACAACGTGCTACCTGTGGCACTGCTATGAAGTATGGACCCAACACTGGGCTTTAGCCCAACCGGAATGTGGAGAATAATGTGGGGACTTTCCTGAAGCTGCAGCCCAGCCCACGTGATGATAATGCATGCTCGTTTTTCAATTTTTTTTCTTTTGCAGCGGCATGCTCTGTCATGTACTAAAATATACTTACTTCAAAACAAATGCTTGATTAGAATGTATATATGCAGCTTGTAACCATACATGCATCATTTTCCGTAGTCACGAGAAACTTGGGCAACAATTTCCATGTATAGTTTTTCCTTTAAAAAGGGAAATATATTAATATCGAGTAGATATCAATTACACTCAGTCTCTGCACCAACAATATGTCTAAAAACATTCAGAAAGCACACAGCAAAAAAAGAAAATGAAAACAAGAAAAAGGAGAAAAAGGCCCTGCCTTGATCATCCATAGTAGCAGCACTCTAAGCACCATCAAAAGCAGCACCCGGACTAGAAAGAATGTTCTTTAAAAACAAGGCTTTCAAGAAGAAAACAGTGCATAAGTGTCGTCATCGCCTGATCAAATATAGCTCTTACGTAGTGTATGTATATAATACTCCCTCCGTTTCAAAATACTTGACTTCCATTTGTCCAAAAATGAATATATCTATGTACTAAAACATGTCTAGATACATCTATATTTTGACAAATGAAAGGCATGTATTATGGAACGAAGGGAGTACAAGAGAACTGTCGAACAAGATGAGGAAATGAATGAAACGGACATATAGCTGTACAAATAGGGTGCAACCTATATATACACAACATACGACAGACGCCTAGCTTGATCAATGGTGGTGGCCATGCTTCTTAGCGTCTTTCTTCTTGTGGTGCTCGTGGAAGGCAAAGCCGGCGCTGCCAACAGCGACCGTGGCTGCGATCTCCTCTTTGATCCTGTGTGACCGCACATTCTCGGGGTCCTTCTTCGCCTTGGGCTTCTCGTGCTGCAGTATCAACACAAAGTTCAATACGTTAAGTAACTATAAGTAGAGCTACAAATAAAGATTGTGATAGCATGGGAAATAATAATGCCAGGGATATATATAGACATGCCAGCGCGTACGCTCCGGCTGCAACGGCGCCAAGCTGGGCGAGCTGCTCCATGTGCTTGTGGTGCTGCTCGCTGCCGGCCTCGCCTTTGCTGGCGTTGCTGCTGTGGCGCCCCATTAGCAACGAACTAGCTTTCAGAGATATCAGTAGAGAGTAGTGGACGGTGTATACGATCTGATGTGTGTTGTTTTCTGAGTTGTGACCAACCTTGGGGCCGGGCGTCTCGTTATATAGTTCTATAGCGTTGGTAGATCCTTAACTAGTAGGTAACGCATACGTACGCGTCTTCAAATAACTGCTCCCTTCATTCGGAATTACTCGACCAATAAATGAATGTATTTATATGTGTTTTAGTTATAGATACATTCATTTTTATTCATTTTTGTGAGAAGTAATTCCGAACGGAGGGAATAGTAGGCAACAGGCTAGGTGAGCTGTGTTCATATGGATCGATAAAGACCGGTCGATCACCGCAAATTTCGCTTTCGTGCATATGTATGTACGTGCCGCGAAATTGACGGCTCTCTTGTATCTTGTCGAAAGTGACACGCCTAAGCTAGCTTGTAATAACAATCAAAGGCGGCCGGACCGTGTCCGTTAGCTTAACCGCGTCGGTTGGTCGCTGCAACAACACGGCTAAGGCCAAAGGTCGAAAATAAAATAGATAATATGATATATTTTTGAAACTTAAAAAAAATCCTCTTTGAAAATAAGAAACTTCCGTGGAAAGCACAAGTGAATATTCATCAAAGAGTTCCACCAAATTGCATTGACTTTTTTTGAAATATTCTTTACATAGTAAAGAGCCTTAAAACGAACAAATATATAGCCTCACTAAGATTTCGAGTCACCCTCCTCGGCGTCCTCGCCGTGCGTGCCATTAAATGGAGGAGCTTTAACACCGCGGTGACGCTGTGGCCCACCCTTGTCAGTCGCTACTGTCGTCTGAAAAAGGCGAGTTAGTCACCAGCTATCATACGGCGCTGGCGGCGTCCATTGGCAGACACATGCACACAAGACCGCCTAACTCCTCTGCCTGAAGGTCTGGCGTGGAGTCCAAGACAGTCCTTTGTGGTTCATCAGCGCCCCCACCCCCCGGTGAAGTCATGCGTCGCCATCGTTGGCAAAGGTGGTGAGGATGGCGTTGTGGGTACATTGGGATTTATACACGGCATGGTTGACATCGACTATCGATTGGTCTGTCTCCACCATCACCGTGATGGCAGCATCAGACACGCTCCGCCTGCAATTAGTCCGCCTGATGGTGCTCCTCTACGAGCCGGAGTTGTAGTCCTACTCCATCAGCAGTCGTCTAAACGTGCACAGAAGAGGCCCGGAGAGCTTGCCTTCTCCATTTCAACATTCGAGTGCTACGGAGAGCTTGGAGGTTGGCACACATCAACGAGGGGCTGGAGCAGGGCCTCTGCACCACAGGCCCTCACCGTGATCTGGGCATGGATCGCCGATGTGAGGCTCACACACCACTATATATGTTATTGGTGGCGTGGTGACCCACACGACGCCAGTATATTTTTATCAGTGACACCATACTAGTGGTGTGGGACCTCCATTCTACCAAGGTGCTTCTTGGCACACCACCGCTAGAATTTTGGTACAATGATTGGCAGGGATGGGGGCATCCAAGAGGGGTTCAATTGTGTGTTGTTGAGGAAAGAGGGAGTAGGAGAAGGAAAGGACTCGAAAGCTGTTATGTACATTGGTGATAAAAGTTTTGTGTTGCGTTACAATGAAAATTAAAAAAAAACTCAATGAAAGAATGGAAAATCACTTTTCCTTGTTACATGTGTGCACCGCTAACTCATGCCTCTATCATGAAGTCCAACTGACTCACCAAAGACGAAATATGGTCATGTTGTTGCCGAAGATGCCATCATAGGGGCTAGCATTATTGTCCTCTCCCTCATTTCCGCCTTTTAAATCTTGCTCCACTAAATCCTAGTCGCCACCACCAATTCCTTAGAGTTTCTCCAACTGATGATGAAAAACTTGGCGATGAGAAAATTTTTAGGGTTGGAGAGAGAAATCCCTCAAAAAAAGGGTAGGAGAGAGAAGGTTTTTGGGCACCACGGCCGATGTTGCCCCAACAGATTATGTAAATATGATGCCCGAAAAAACGGGGTATGACAGCAGTTTCCGTGTAGTAGTTTTTTTTTAGTGTCCAAGTAATTAAAACTGAATGTATATATACAACAAAACTGGCGTAATACATAATGAGAACAACATAACACACCGTCGAACAAGATAACAAAAAATGAACGGAACGGCCGCATAAGTAGCTAGAGTGCTGCAGCCTATAGATAGCATATGATCGATCAGTTCCTATCTCAGTAGTGATGGCCGTGCTTCTTGGCGTCTTTCTTCTTGCGGTGCTCGTGGAAGGCAAAGCCGGCGCTGCCCACGGCGACGGTGGCTGCGATCTCCTCCTTGATCCTGTATGAGCGGGCATTCTCGGGGTCCTTCTTCGCCTTGTGCTTCTCGTGCTGGAGTATCAGCACAAGTTCCAGACGTTAAGTAACCAAGTAGAGCTACAAATTAAGACTGAAAGATTGTGATAGCAAGGGAATAGTAATGCCAGGGATATAGACATACCAGCGCGTATGCTCCGGCTGCGACGGCGCCGAGCTGGGCGAGCTGCTGCATGTGCTTGTGGTGCTTCTCATCCTTCCGGTGATCGCTGCCAGCGGCCGTCTCGGCTTTGCCGCCGTTGCTACTGTGGCGCCCCATTACAAACGAATTTGCTTTCAAAGAAATCGGTAGTGGATGGAGGCGATCTAGTGAAGAGATCGACGGGCCGGCTGCATATGTGATATGTGTTGTTTTGTGAGTTGTGACGTGCTTTTGGCCTTAGGGCCGAGCGTGTCCTTATATAGTGCAATAGCGCTGGTGCATGGAGGCAAACGCGTCAGCATCCTTAGCTAGTAGGCAAAACCTATGTACGCGTTTTCAAATAATCTTCGACGTCCACCACTTGTACTGGTTGATTTTTGGCTGCGCTTGCCCCTACCAGTGCAATATTTCGCTTTCGTACATTGTCCATCGTTTTCTGATCGAAAGTGACACACACCTAGCTAGCTTGTACTAACATTCAAAGATGACCTGGACCGTGTTCTCTAGATTAACCGCGTCCGTCGATCGGTGCAACAACGCGGCTAAGGCCTAAGGATTTTCCAACAGGGTACGCCAACAAATCATACCCACGTAGAAACGACTACTCACTGCTGCATAACGTAAATGTGGCAAAATGTCTCCATACATACAACAAACAGAAAAAAAAAAGCAGCATCTCTTTCTTTGATCTATCTTTATCTAATATTAAAGGACGGATTGTTTCTCCACTTTTTCTGGTTACGGTGAGACCCATAAAATTTTCGTCCGTCTTGAAAAATAACGATTCGCCCCTGCCAGATTCCGTTCGATCGATCGTCCGCTGGTGGGACATCGAACTCAAGACCTTAGGCACGCCATAGATATTGCACAACCAATAGATCAAGAGCACTAATGTTAAGTTTCTCGGGTTGCCACCTATTTGTATACGTTAACACTGGCCAGGGAAATAAAACAAGGGTCCGTCGTCCCTACATGGGCCGAACTGGGACTGATTCGCGCTTGTGTGTTTTCTGTCGAGCAGCAAAAATATGGTTGCAAAAAATTCTTGCACCTATTGTGTTCGAACTCAGGACCTCAACTCCCATAGGGAAGGCAACAGACATATGAGCTAGCTCTCAATTTTGCTAAGAAACATGATTCATACTATTAGTCCCACTTCGGTTCTTTAGACTTAATTCCATCAATTTAAATACATTCATAAGCTATCAGAATATCAGCAAGTCACCCCGAGAACAAAGGAAATAGAAAATCAAGAAGAAAGATTTGATGAAGGAGCCTAATTAAATGGGATGGAGGGACATATGCACTCATGCTGATTAGTGTCCTAATTGAATTGGATGTCGGAGGAAGAAGAAAGAAAGACTCGGAGGCTCAATACTCTGATTGGCTTTCATAAGAAGGATAGATGAGGTGAGTTTCTGAAATTCACCATTCATCCAAGCATCACAAAAGGAGAGCATTACCGTTCGACAGGCTAAATGGTTAACCTATTAATTTCTTTTAAGTGGAATTAACCAGTTAGTATTTGATGAATAACTTTGAACTAGCTACTATTTTTTAAATGTAGAGTCATGATGAAAATAGAGGACATGTATCTGAGGTCTTGAGTCATGCTTATTGGGCTTGGGTGTGTGATATTTTTTTCTCCCGTTGCAACGCACGGGCATGTTTCCTAGTTACTACTTAATGAATTACTAGTAAACACAAGACGCCTTCATTCAATTTTGCTGTTAGGATTAATCTAATGATTTATGTTCCCCCATAAAATTTCAAACGGCCGAGTAACTTCTTTGAAACCCAGTTTTTTTTTACTAAAGCCCATGAACTGGCAAAGCGGGTTGACAAGGCTCTATGTATGTCCACGTGGTTTTATTTTTCTCATTGGCCACTTTTTTCAGGTTTTCACAAAGGGACTACAGGTTTGATGTGGGTTTCCTTTTTGTTCGGCTGAACTCATTTTTCTCTTCTTTTTTTTATTTTTCTGACTTCCTTTTTAACTTTTTTATTTTCATGTTTATTCTTTTTAAAAAAATTTGGGAAAATTTCAAAAAATTGTAACTTTTAAATTTGAGAATATAATTAGGAGTATTTTCTGAAAGCCTATTTCTTTTAAAAATACACAAATATTAAAAAAAACAAGAACATTTTCTGAAAACAAGGAGATTTTTAAAAAAATCAAAAACAGATTTAAAATTTGAGAAAATTTATTAAAATTAGTGTATATTTTTAATTTACATGACCATTTTTAGAATTTTAGTCTTACGAATTTTTAGGTTTCTATTGTGGTTGTTTTTCATTGGGAAAAAACTTAATGTACGTAAAGAAAATTGCTGCAACTCGCTGTAATGTGAAGCACCAATATGGGTCAATAGTTGCGCTTCTTTCATTTGGCCAACATTTTATCAAAGGCTCAGATAGGGGCTCCTTTCTTGTACCCCCAAAATGGACACTTTATTGTCCACTATTTCCATCTATGGCGGGCCCAACAAGGGTCAACATTTTCTTGTCATTCTTATTTGTTTTCCTTTTTCCCTTTTATCATTTTGTCTTTTATCAATTTCATGTTTTATTATTTATATTTGTGAGATTTATTGTGTTAGTTTTATTTATTTAATACTTATTTTGGAAAATACGTGAATATATTTTGGAATTTCTTCAATATATATTATGGCACACATGAACAACTATGTTTACTAGTTGTCAACCCGTGTAGTTGCATGAGTTAGCTATTTGCACAAACATATGGATGTTTTAAAATTCCATTTCTTGTGTGAGTATCATGTGTCAAGAATGAAAGATTAAACTTATGTCTTTCCGTGGTTTGTGACTTGAATTATTTATTTATGTCCTTCTGTGGTTACTAAAGAGCTTATGTTTTCTCTGTTGTGAGCATCACAAAAAATTACATTATACACCTGTTGCAAAAACAATTCCCCTTTTTTTTCTAGCAACCAAGATCAGTACACAATAGTGTGGCAGATCTACATTAAAAATATGCATTGGAGTAGAAACTGAGGCAGAGCGCATGCCTTTCTCCTCAACGAAACAAGACAGAGGCAGCAAATAGTCTAACTTTAATTTTCTCTATATTTTGTTTGCCTATCTTAATGAATTTGGCAGAGCTCCTGCCTTTTCCCAAATTTTGTTTCTACCGACGCATGCAAGTCTATAAAAGCATGAGCAATAGAGGCTATGCAATCTCCAAGAAAAAAAATGGGTCGAGTAGATCTAGAAGAGTTTCATACTGCCCAACGAGTCATCGGGTATCTCTCCAAATGTTTAAAATTAGCTTCTATATGTATTGTTCCATGATTCAAGGACCAGGTAGTTAGATGATCCCCGGTGTTGTGGCGGAGGGGCAGGAAGCTGTCAGAAATGATGCAAATAAGGTAGCGGAGATGACGATGACGATCACGAACATCCGCACCGGCGGGGTGGCGGCAGGGCCATGGGTGGGCGAGGACTTGTCGCGGCAGAGAGATCCGCCGAAATCGGCATCTGGTGATGGTGGGGCTGTTGGCTTTTGTGTGGTTGCATTTTGTTTTGCTGCAGCAGGTAGCGGTGCTGCAAGATTTTGGGTTGCCCAAGAAAATTTACATCATCTATTGCGGAGAACCGTTTTTCACCCAAAATGCCCTAAACAACAGGTTCTTTTGGGCACGGCAACATTGTTTCATCATCTGTGGGAGATGTTCTTAACACTACTAATTATAAAATGGAATGGCGAGTGGGAGGGATGTGACCAGCCAAAAGGGATTCAAACACGTGACTAGTCCGCATTGTACAAAAAGATGAAGCGAGGGGAGGAAAGGGATCGGGAGCGAACAGTAGACAGGCCCTCGCGTCGCCCACGCAGGGTGACTCGAGGGGAACCCTAGCTGTCACCGACCTCCGCCCCTCCTCCCGGCCACCCCCGCGTCGCCGCCGCCGGAGGGCCGGCCGGCAAAGCCATGCCGGACCCAGGGATGGCGGCGGCGGGGCCGTTCTCCCACATCCCGCTTCGCCCACGCCCTTTCCCTCCACCACTCCTCCAGATCCGTCCCCTGGCGGCTCCGGCGGCTCCGGCGGCTTCCACCAGCGCCGGGAGCGGCCTCCCCCGGCGGTGTCTCCCCCGCCCGCTGCTGTGTAGTGGGTCTCCCTCCGGATGCGGCTCCTCCTGCAGCGCTGGTCCCTTCTGCCCCTTTTGGATCGGGGCCCTAGCCGGTTGTGGTGCTCCCTGGCCCGCTTGCCGTGGTGGCCGGGCGCGCCCTCCTTGCTGCGTCCACCCCCTCCCCCGACCCCCACCACTCGTCCCTCTGCCGTCGCGGGTTTCCTGGTAGTCGTGCTTCAACACTAGATCTGCGGGTTCGGGTGGCCTTCTTGGCCGGATCCCCGTGCTCTCTTGTTGCAGCCTCGCGCTGGCCGCGGTGCACCTCAGCCTCTCCTTGTTGGGTGCGGTGCCCCGGTGTGTTGCTGCTTCTTTGGCCCTCCGTAGCTCGCTTCGCACCTCATGGCTGCCTAGACTGATGGGCTACGGTGGTGGTTGGCCGACTTGCTCCGGTTGTGAGGTGCAGGAGGCACTGCGGGTGAAAATCTTCATCGACAATGACGGCTGCAACCGCCATTTTCCCTTCTTGAAGGCGTCGAGTTTGGCATTGTTTCCCTCCCCCCCCCCCCCCCCCAAGCTCTGAAATCCCAAGAGAAATTTCGGACCCGGGGTTCCCCGTGTCGGATTGTGTCGACGTCTCTACGTCGTTTCCTCCTTGGGGGCATCTTCTTGGATTTCTTCTACTTCGGGTGGACTCGCCTCTTGCTGCTTCATCTCCACCTTCGCCTCGATCCTGACTAGCCATTGTTCTTGGCGACTCGAGTGGAGCTTGCTTGGACATCCTGGGATGGCCTCGACGACACGCTGCCCTTCGACCTCGGCGGCAGTACACCGGTGCTGCGCCCTTCGGTCTCGGTGGCGCGTTGCCTTCTCGGCTTCGTTGGCGGCACACCGGTGCCGCCGCTCGAACTCGGCTATTCGATGCTCTTCGTTCGCGCCAATGATGCTTCTCGATATGCTTCTACTTCGGTGTCTCCTTTCCGTCAGGGTTGTGCCTCATGGTGGCTCGAACGACGTTCGCGTGGACAACCTGGGGTGGCCTTGGCAGCACGCTGCCCTTCGACCTCGGTGGCGGTACACCAGTTCCGCGCCCTTCGGTCTCAGTGGTGTGTTTTCTTTTGGCTTCGCCGGCGCACACCGGTGTCGCCGCACGAACTCGGCTATCCGACGCCCTTCGTTCGTGCCAGTGATGATCCATTGCGAGTTGTTGGTTTGGTGCCCATATGTTTCTCCCTAGGCCTTGTTGTGGTTCTTTGTCAGTGGTGGAACAAGCTACTCAGTGGAGCTCGCTACCCGAGTTGTCGGCCCCCAGGGGTTTCGGTTTGGCTCTGTTGCCAGCCTTCCCCTCCATTTTGTTTCTTTCTTCTAGTTTTGGGCTTTCTCTTGCCCTCCGCTGTAATTTTCTTTTGCGCCTTTGTGCGCTTATTTGTACCTGTTCTGACTGCCAAGTCACCTTCGAGTTGGAATATAACAAGCGGTGAGATCTCCCCGTCAATCTCGAAAAAAAAGGGGATGGGGAGCTGGCATGTACACTGGGAAAAGGTCACCGTGTGCAGCATATTCTCTCGTATACAAACTCAAGGAAAAATTCAGTTTTCCTGACAAAACAAATAAGAAAAGATTCTCAGAAGAATGAAAAAATAACCATGTGCTGCATACAAACTCAAGGAAAAGCGTCAGTTTTCCTGACAAAACAAATAAGAAAATATTCTCAAAATGAATGAAAAATACATTTTTTCTCTTGAAGGGTAAAAAATATATGATGGAAAAAATGCTAAGCACACCATGTCGATGTGTTGATTTGACATTAGCAAGCAGATTCATCCAGCCTTTTGACTGTCGCAGGCACACTCAAACCATATATATCTTTCGCTTCGATATGTTGGGTTCCTTTACATAGCTTACCACATACGACATGTGGTGACCATTTCTTTTACTTTTCACCAGGTTTATTCTTTTTTATTTTCTTGTTTATTGATTTCACATTTATATTTTGAATTTTAGAAGATCATTTAAAATGTATAACTTTTGAAAATTTGAGAATATTTTTAGTGATATTTTCTGAAATTCCATTTTCTTTTAGAATACACGAAGATTTTTAAAAATCGAGAACATTTTCTGAAATTTTGGCCTTTTCAAAAAATTCACTAACAGATATATCTTTGAGAACATTTTATTATAGTTGGTGGCTATTTTTAATTTTCCTAAGTATTTTTCTAATTTTTGTGCATTTTAAAAATCTAATAATTCTGCTGTTATTTTTTTAGAAAAGCTTTTTAGACAATTAAACCACTTTTCTACTGTACTTGTTTTTTACTGCGGAAAACTGGCTAGAAAACTGAATGTACGAAGGAAAATCAACACGACTCGCTACAACAAGAAAAGCCAATATGGTTGAGCCCAATCGCTGCACTTTTTTCATTTGCCAAGCATTTTGTCACTAAGCCCAAATAGAGGCTCGTTTGTTTGTTTTTTTTAGGCAAAGGGGCTCCTTTGTTGTAGCCCCTAATCGCCCACTGATTCCCCATCCATAGTCTGTTACAACAAGAACCAATTTTATTTTATTTTTTTCATTCTGCTTTGCTTTGCTTTTTTTTTTTTAACTTTTGTCTATTTGTCCTTTTTATTTCATGTTTTATTTTTTTATCCTTTTTAGGATTTATTTTTTATTTTTATTGCATAACATACTTTTTTTGGAAAATACCTTAAATATATCTTGTATTTTTTAAATATATATTATTGTGAACCTGAACAACTATGTTTAGATATATGTATATACTCCTTTTTTTCAAATACATGTTTTTTTCAATATATGCAGGGACATCTTTTGAATATGTGATGGATATTTCTTTTTCCAAATATAGGAATATTTATATTCATGCATATGGACATTTTTCATTTCCGTATATATAATTATAATATTCTCAAGGTATTAACAACTATTCATCGTATTCTCCGAAATAATTTTGGTAACCCTGAAACGTTTCCGGTTTCTCTCTGGGCTATTTCCTTTATTCACAAAACTTTTTCGGTAATATTTCTCATATTCCTAAGTCTTATAGAACTCAGCAGGTCATAACCCCTTAAGCGTGTGGCCCTGCAGGTTCGATAAAATATAGACAGGAACAAAAACACATTTTTGTTCAACGATTAATAGCGGAACCGTGGACATCCGTATTGACCCCTATACTCATACGAATGATGTTCGAGCAAACTTTTTGTTATCATATGTTATTCCTTTTGCTTCACGATACGCTACAAAACCCTAGGTGAGATATATCGTTACTCCCGTGAGATCAACACATGCTCACTATACCGGTCTTTCTAGTTATTGGTTTTGTTCTCTTTTCTAGTTCTTATGTTCTAGCATCCTCGTGATCAATTCACGCTGTATCTGGCTAGACAATGATACATATCGTGATACCGGGAGGCCATAAGAATATCTCTCCATCGTCGGAGGAGCAAATCCTACTCTCAAGCTATCTAGTCCCACGTCATACATTTCCGATGAACCCATAAGTTGCCATTATGATTGACGGTGTCTTGGACTAGGGGGTACTAACCCGGTCGGCCCACTCTCCTCGGGTAGGGAAGAAAAGCCATCATTCGTGGTCAAGATGGACTCCAGAGACCGTATACAGGAGACGTGATCAAGATTGCCTCTCTCGAAGACTTGATGTATACTCCAAGATCTCTGCCGCCGCCTAGCTCTTAATTAGCGACCAACCTTGTAACTCCAGATACCCTCTCTGGTGTGTATATAAGCCATAGGGTTTAGACCCGAAGAAGGGACCTCAACGCAAAATCATTCGCTTAGCCCTAGAGTTAGACCACATATTACAGTCTCGAGGTAGATCAACTCTGTACTCGATACATCTTCATCAATGTAAACAAGAGCAGGACGTAGGGTTTTACCTCAATCAAGAGGGCCTGAACCTGGGCAAACATTGCCTGCTTCGTTCCTGTTACCCTCGATCGGAGATCCATAGCTCGGGACACCCTACCCTGAGGTCTGCCGGTTTTGACACCGACAATGATCACGTTGTTACAGATTATGTTGAAACAACCCCAAAGTACATCGTCCGGGATGGAGTGACTTGATACTCTCATGGTCTAAGGAATCACATATACGTTAACTCCCATGTTATGGACTTTTGACCTCAGACGGTATAATCTCTAAGTATAACAAACAACTTGGGTCAATTCAACACAAGTGTTTTACCAACATCGTGCTCTCATATGTTCCCGACATAAACATCATGCGCATGATCAGGAAAAATATAAACATCAATCAAAACTTGAGCTAGTCCTAGAGGCAAGACTAGGAATCTTGATTTACTGTCTATAACTCTACATGTGCTTATGAATTTTCATTTGAATCGCATATTCGTGAACCATTGCAGTTATATCATAAAATATAAACTATAATTCTAAACTTGAAACTGAATAATACTCAAATATTAATGCCTCTAGAGCATATTTCCATCACCTACATTATTGGCCGGCCCGCATCTAGGTCTTGTAAGGCGACAGTAGGAGTCGCAACAAGAGAGATTTAGCTAGTTCAATCTCATTACCGACAAGTCTCTTTACTCACTCTGTAATGCTTCATCCCGCAACTAACTTATTAATCACATTGCTTGCAAGGCTTATAGTGATGAGCATTACCGAGAGGGCGCAGAGATACCTCTCCGGTACACGGAATGACAAATCCTAATCTTGATATATGCCAACCCAAAAAACACCTTCGGAGACACCTGTAGAGCATCTTTATAATCACCCAGTTACGTTGTGACGTTTGATATCACACAAGGTGTTCCTCCGGTATTCGGGAGTTGCATAATCTCATAGTTTGAGGAACATGTATAAGTCATGAAGAAAGCAGTAACAATGAAACCGTAACGATCATAATGCTAAGCTAACGGATGGGTCTTGTCCATCACATCATTCTCTAATGATGTGATCCCGTTCATCAAATGACAACACATATCTATGGTTAGGAAACATAACCATCTTTGATTAACGAGCTAGTCAAGTAGAGGCATACTAGGGACACTCTGTTTAGTCTATGTATTCACACATGTACTAAGTTTATGGTTAATACAATTCTAGCATGAATAATAAACATTTATCATGATATAAGGAAATATAAATAACAACTTTATTATTGCCTCTAGCTAGGACATATTTCCTTCAGCTCGTCATCATGATATACAATTCAAGTCCTATAATGTAGGTTCCCCACAAGTATGAAACACATGAAGCTCATGAAACTTTCTAGGTTAGAATTCATGAAGTGTTGCTACTTTGAAACACAAGTGTATACTAAAAATGGTAATGGTGTTGCTCCTCTCTCTTCCTCACTTTTTTATTTTTCTTTCTCTTCCCCCTCTTTTTTTTGTGGCACCCCTGTGGTGCACCATTTATTTTATCTCTCTTCCCTCCTTTTTATTTTGTAGGAGCAACTCCTTACAATGATAATGATACACTTTACAATGACTCACTTCAACTGAATGTAATCATAAATAAAAAATTGAAAATATGACAAAAAATCTATAGGATGAATGCCTCTGACAGTGTACAAGTATGTGCAATGATCCGGCGTAGCATGGACATAAAAATGGAGAACCCATGAAAATATCATGCTAGAAATACTATGATGATGTAAGGCATGCAAATGAAAATATGTCTCTAATCATGTAATGTAAAATGACGGTAGTGAATGGCGATATGCTCGGAATGACTATGAAAATGCCATGTAAGTAGGTATGGTGGCTGTTTTGTGGAGATGAGGTGTTTTACATGTAGGAGAATAAGAGAAAGTCCCACATGGGTTTGGATGTGCCTGTGAAGTACTCCCTCCATCCAAAAATGCTTGTCATCAAAATGGATAAAAAGGGATGTATCTAGAACTAAAATACCTCTAGATACATCCCTTTTTATTCATTTGGATGACAAGTATTTCCGGACGGAGGGAGTATGATACAAGTCTTAATGTGAGAGTGGGCAATGCATGGTGCCATAAAGGCTAGCAATATAAGATGAACGGAAGTGCAAAGGCTTCAAACTTGCTTTTTTTCATAAAGAAATTAAACAATACACAAGAGTATCACGGTGTCATGTTGCATAAGATTAAACAGCTAAGTACACCAACGGGATGGTTTGGTGGAGATAACCCTCGTTATGCGTTCCAGATCAACCAAAGATGTTGGGTTCATCAACAAAAAGCCACTACCATCATTCAATCGCGAATCAAGCCACCAGTAGAGTCCCCAACTTATGTGATTATGTGAAGAAAGACAACAGTTCAAAGGACTCGTCCGTTGGGTTTTTGATAAAAGAACATGGCAATGTTTTTCCGAAGATAACAAGGTTTCAACATGCCAAGTAAAACAAATGCAACGCAAGCATGTCAGAACAGCGGGAGACACTAATGCAAGAAAACAGTATGATAAAGAGCACTAGACAAGATGATACACATGCAAATATAACCTTCCCATGCTTATAACTTTTCATACTAAACTAGAGGAGATTACGAAAGTGAAAAGAAAATGCAATTATTAAAAGAGAACGTGAGAAATGGTTATCTCAAGCTTACGTCTAAACAAGGGTTTGAAACTTTTACCAGTGAGGTGCATATGATAAATCTTTTAATAGACGTGGACGTTGCTTCGTATGATCTCCTTGTTGTGGTCCGGCGACTACCCTCCGATAGAACCTGCTAGAGAAGAACTAGAAGAAAACGAATTATTTTGTGCTTTTGTCGTTCTTCCTTTTTTTTGTAGAACAAAGGAAATATCTTATATTTACTAATTGGAGGCACCATACGAACCTCCACGTTAATCCTCACAACTAAGAAAATTGTCCGTTCGATCTTCAGATTAACTATCTACAGCCGTACGATTATTTGCCTCAAAGAGTCCTAGCCTAATGTCCCACGTCGAAGCCTATGATGACGTCCCTCAAAGAGTCCTTGGTCTTTAAAAAAGCAGAAAAAGAGTCTTATGCCTGATGTCCCACGTGCATGCCTCTTGCCAAAGACTTCTCCCTCCTAGACACCTTCCTCCACCAAGCACGCATCAATTATAAGCTGAAAAAAAAAAACAATCTGGCAAACCATACCCGATCATCCCCTTCCTTCCTATCTCAGCCCTAACCATGATGCGGTGTCTCCTTCCATGTCGTCCTCCGCTTCAGTGTTCCACCATCTACATAATGTAGAAGAGAAGGTATGATCTGATCCATCATCCCTTTGGTTTACTAATTACTTCATATCCAATCTAGTATCTAATCTCATTTTGTAGATGAAACCAACGGATGTTTAAGATGGAAGTGGACATGTCCCTAGCATATCCTCCATTAACCGCACCATCCATGAGCACTAATGACATATCAATTAGCAGGTTATCAATTATCAGGTTCCCGTGGATGGGAGTTTGCCTGCATGTGCCGCTTGGGCATGCTATGCAGGCACAAGAAGACACACGGCTTGCAAAGCAGGGCACCGGATGACTACTAGCAAGGTAGGACGGCGCGGCGACGAGCAGGGACTGGTGCAACCAACAAGGGAATAACATCATGTTGTGGCGACGAACAGCCACACGTGTTGGACAGTGCTACAAATAGGCACAATAACGTCAGGTTCATGCATATCCGAGCATCATACATCTAAGAAATTTCGTTTCCTTTTTTTCTTACCGTTTTTATATATACAAAATTGTACATGAAAAAAGCAGAGTTTCAGTGGCACCAAAATCAATATATGAAGGATTTGTAGCCCTTCTTGCGATGCCCAAACTGTTCGATGCATTGTTGATATGCTTTTCGAATTTGGCTATCACAATAAATATGTAATGCAATGATTGGTAAGTGTTAGTTCTTTCTGAAATTCTAGACTTTTCTTGAACTGGATATATCACTTTGTTGTTGTTCGTCACAGTACTGTGAAGTTAGCAACCAACTACTTTTTCTTTAGATATGTTGTTAATCTATCAAGAGGAATCAAGGCCAATCATTCACGTTGGTTGATTAGTATTTCTGCACCTGAAGATTAGAGAACAAAAATAGTCGCACAAGCACTTCTTCTGATTAAAATAACTATGTTTTGGATCCTGTTTGCTATATCATTCACTAATAATTAGTATATGGCTCCTCCGTTTCACAATTAAATGGCACATAGAAGCTACCTAGATGCCCAGATTAACGTGTAAAAAGTACTAATGACTTACGTTTCAGTTTGGGGCTTCCATGGATGCATGTGCGTATCTACATGTACTTAAGGGTTCACTTAGCAAATATAGTGGTCTGTGCGTGATTGCTCAACATCTGACCATACAATAACACAATCCGAGGAAAAGAAGAGTTTCGGCCATATGCTCTCACATTAGCATAAAAAGCTAACATAGGGTTAGATGCTCGGATGCCTACTTCTTAATAGCATTCTAAAAAATCAAAAGAATTCATGGCTTATTTGCCATCCTTATGTTTCAGTAGCGGTCTAAGTAATCATACCAAGTTGCTTCTGAATTCTGATTTGCTGCGAGTTTTTCAGTTCTCAGAACAGATGTGATAAATAAGTTTGTATTTGGTTAAAGCCTATAAATTAGGTTGGCTATCTAGGGATCTTGAGGGTGGCAATAGACCTACGGTGTGAATGATTGGCCTACTAAATAATACATGCGTTGAAATTTCCCTGTCAACGGCAACAACTAACCTGAATTAAAGGTAGCAACATGTGCTATCTTCGTGCTATGTGTAGCAGTACTGTTTTTGTGTCAATCATGAGTGCGGGTGAAAAGCATGGTTTAAAACCAGTTGTTATATTCTTTGTAAGCCAGTTTACTTTGTGTAGCCTACTAATTTAGGTGTTGTTGTTGTACTCTACTTTCTACTATTTCGAGCATACAAAGTGACTTTGTATAAACGCAGTTTAAATTGTAACTACTCAAGGAGTAAGGAAAAAATCAGTTCAATCGTATACTGTATAAATGTTTGACATGAGAGGATTTTACAGGAAAAAAATGATTTTCATTTAGAGAATTATGTTCAAACTTTTGCATATTATCATAGTTCATTTACGCTTCTGAATTAAAACTAATTAGACCGTTGGACCGGATGAAATTTAGAATTACTTGATTAAATCATGTTAACATAGACATACATGTCATTGATGGTAAAGACTAGAATGCGTACAGATACATTGTCTTTTCCTCCTCTCTGTAATAGATTGTTAATTAGAGATGACAAGAAATGGAGAAACAATGTGCCGTTGCCACCAAAGCTTAAACAAATATGTGTAAGGTCCGTATGGAAACACCAGATCACACTATTACGTGACATGTTCTCAAACTCAGGGCACACATTTTTTTCATATACAGCTAATTAAGTTCTTCATTGGTTTGTGGTAATGAACCACGGGAGTCGCACAACTACTACGCAGGTAATAGTACATCTTATATTCAAAGACAATTATGTCTAATTAGTAATTACCCTCGAATTCCTATCGACTAGGTCATTCATTCAGAAGTTCTTGGGAGGCCATAAATTGGCCTCTGTGAAGGCCTACGCATCTACCTCAACAATTGTCCGCCATGCTTACAGAAAACACGGGTTCGATTACTCTGATGAAAGTCAATCATGTGAATAATGTGTGCCATGCTTCAGATAACTTGATGCAATAGAACCTATGCATTAATAAAATTCAATGATAGTTTTCGAGTAATCCTGTCTCATCTTTAATTATACCTGAATATTTTCATATTAATATATTATAAATTAAGAAGTACTACATTAATGCAAATGGTTATACTATGGCTATCTGAGGTCACAACATAAAGTAGATAGTAAAAAATGTATATTATTCGCCGAGGAACCAAACCATTACATGATCCCATAATATAATTTCAAATCAATAATATAATATAATATTCTCATTTTTTTCCTTATATGATATAACAGAAAACAGCTCATTATCTAATTGAAAAAAGCTCACAAAAAAGTATTAACAGGACCTCCCGTGATCTATATTATTTTAATAATACTAGCCCATGCAGTCGCACGGGTTAATGACTAGAGTAATATCTAAATTATTTTGAAAACGAATTATTGTGTGCTTTTGTCGTTCTTCCTTTTTTTTGTAGAACAAAGGAAATATATATCTAAAAAAGATAGGCTCAGCTATCTAAGCACCTCGCTGAAGTAAACAAACTATGTCTAGAAGAAGCGGTAGCTGCTAGGTTCGGATGAAGTGCGTGCAAGGCAAGATATAAAACACAATTGTCCAACCTCCTACGTGCCTAATTTAAAATGGTTCTCACTTAAGGTGAGACTCACTACAAATTTTTTTTTAATTTCAGCCACGTTTGTATTGGAAACTTTACCGGGCACTTGTTGGTGAAGTTCATCACATTGAAGCAACCGGGTGGCTGGTGTGGGTCTTTTATACGGTTGGCACCATACCATACATGTCACCACATAAGGTCCGTGCCCTGCGAAAATAACACCTGAAATAAAAACCTCGATTCAGTATACAAATATAGTTCGTATAGCCAAAATCCAGAAACAAATAAAGAAACAATAGTTGCTAAGAGATTGGCTATGAGAGTCTCAGAGGTAATTAAAAATAATTACAAAGCAAATGGTCGGTTAGGAAACACCTCGTTGACCTCAGACATCGAAAATAAATCAATTGGTGGGTTTCCCTACTTCATACGAGCGCAATACTACCAGGTGTGGTCGTATCGAACACCTTTGTTCATTCTGGTAACCCATGCCCAGCGTCACCCTCTCACACAAGCCCGTGTACGAGTGTGAGCGCCTGTATGAAACATTATCTTCTGTTCTGGAGATTTGATTGTCGTGGTTGTCTTGGCATACGAGCGCATGTACCATCGCAAGCGCTCGCATGGTACGCCATCTTCTGCTCTGTGAAGCGCTCCTGTGTGGCCTCCAGTTGATACGACCGCACGTACGAGTGCAGTTGCTCATACAAGTACAAGTGCACGTACGAGTGCAGTTCCTCTTTTGTTCTAGCCTCCCTGTTCCTCGCAACCACAAGCTGATATGGGTATGCGTACGACCGTGCTACACCGTCTTTTCTTCTGGAGATGCAGAGTTGTACAAAATATTTTGTGCTTCCTCGAAAGTGCCTTTCTGCTCCCGAGCTCATTTGAGCTCGGTGAACAGCAAAATCGAAAAAAAAATTAAAAAAAATTCAAAAAATTCCAAAAAAAATCTCAGATAAACATTGACAAAAGTTCTAAGTGCTTGCAAAAATTCATCATGAAATCACATTCCTGTAAGGCGTGGCAAAAAAAAACAAATTCAGCCTCCAAAATGCTTTTGAAAGTAGCATTTTCAGAGTATCGATTTTATTTTTTTTGCCACGCCTTCTAGAAATGTGATTTCATGACGAATTTTTGCAAGCACTTAAAACTTTTGTCAATGCTTCTACCAAAAAAAATTTGGAATTTTTCGATTTTTTTTTTTGAATTTTTTTCGATTTTACTGTTCACCTGAGCTCATATGAGCTCGGGTGCAGAAACTCCACGTCCGTGCTTCCTCCTCAAGTTAGGCACATAGCATATTTGCAACAAAAATAGGAGGAGTTATGCAGCAAAATACAGGCTACCAACATGCTGAAAAATTCACCAATGTAAATGCCGAAACTGACTCAAATAGCAACTACTCAAAGAAAATATCAAATTGCCAGCGAACATGAATGCTTCTATATTCAAGAAACAAAGCTAAGAAAGACACGTACAGACTTCCATGTTACCTACCTGGCAGTGCTATCTTTATAGTCATATAGCTAGGCTTCGCCATAGCAAAAAAAAAATAGTTAGGCTTCAGTGCTCCGTAAGGTCATCCATCCGGATCCCAAGGGATATGAGCCCCGACTTTGAGACCGTCCTCCGACCGGGGTTGGGAGCATCTCATAGATAAGCTCTGTCGAAGGAGCACTCGCTTAGGGTGCATTGACATCATATATGTAAATCTGTGCTCGCTCTTTTGGCGAGTACCAATGCACCGAACTAGGTGGAGATGCCTGAAAGATTAGTTGCTGCAAATTCACAATAGTTTTATAATCAAGAGGATGAGGAGCTACAGGTAGATCATAACATGGCGCGACAGCCGAGGGGAAGCGGCGCGCGGCAGGCCAAACGGCACGGCAGTGGAGGGGAAGCGGCGTGTGTCAGGCCAGGCGGCACGGCAGCCGAGGGGAAACGGTGCGCGGCAGGAGGCATGCGTGCCCCCGAATGGAACCCACCGCATGATCGGTGCGTTGACCAAGTAACGCGGCGCAAGTCACACCACGACGCCAAAACGTACACGCGGCGAATTTTTGAAATAAGACCATCATACCTCCGTTATGAAGGGGTATCTGCAATCTCAGTCCTCCTTATGTTAGAGGGTGTACCAAAGCAAAAGTGTATTTAATTAAGAGTTGCTCTTACTCATCAGCTGAACTGTTAATAAGAAGGGTCCGACTAGAGCTCAGTCAACTGGGACTTCGCTATGTCTCAGCCGACCTGCGTCAGCATTATATGTATGTACGAAGAATCGCTAGAACCGGTCGCTAGAAATTCTAGTTCTACGCATACGATAGCTCCGATGGGCCTGTAACTGGCCATTTTAGTTTTTCCATTCACTCGGTACATTAAGGCAATGGACATTCCTCCTCCTCTTATCCCCTTGCTTTTGTTTTTTCTTTTTAATTTTATTCTTTCTAAAACCATTTTGTATTGTTAGAAAGCGGTCAAAATGTATTGTTGAAAAAGAAAACATCATTTATGTGACAAAAAATATATAAAAGACATACAATTTATTGTTTTTGCCTTTTTCATATTTTTTCTTTTTCTACGGTCTTTATCCTTTTAATTTACTTTTAGCTTCCCCTGGTTTATATTTTATTTTATTCCTTTTGGTTTTATGTAGCTATGCATTTGGAAAATGTGCAACTTGCAGAGTTGCAGTCGTGTAGAAGACATATAGTGCTAGATGGGGGTAACACTTACAGTTGCGTGTCTAGTGACAGACAAGCAACTACCCTCCTCCTCTCAACAAAACGCCTTTGAGTTGTAGTTGGATTGAAGTAATGCAGTTGCAGTCAAGGTATTTATAGTTACGTACCAAGTGGTTGACATGCAACTGCGACCTCCTTCCTCACTCCCCGATAAACCACTAAGTTGCAGTCACGCTAGACACCCTAATTTTAAAAAAACATCTATAATTAGATAAAAGAAAAAACAAAACCAAAATATAAATAAAATTAAAATGTATAAAAGGAAAGAAATGACAAGGGAAAATTTGTGAACACCACTGAGTTGCAGCCGTCGTTGAAGGTATGCAGTTGTGTGCCTAGCCGAAGGAATGCAACTGCCCCCTTTTGCCCAACAAAATACCACTGAGTTGCATTCGGGGGCGACACCTGCAGTTGTGTCCCCAATGACAAACATGCAACTGCCCCCTCCCAACCCAAACAACATTGAGGTGGAACCGTGTGGAAAGTAGTATAGTTGCAGTTAGGGGCGACACTTGTGGTTGCATTCCTAGAGGTAGACATGCAACTGCCCCTTCCCTCGACAACACACCACCGAGTTGTAGTTGGGGGAGGGGGGGGGGCAACAGTTGCAGTTGCGTCTTAGGTGTAGACATGCAACTTTCTCCTTCCCTGCAAAATACAACTAATTAAGTAGTAATCGCACTGAACAAATGGAGTTGTAGTCTCGTGCAACACTTGCAGTTGCATGCTTAGTGACAGACGTCCGACTACCCCTTTCCCTCAACAAAAACACCATCGAGTTGCAGTCGGGTGCGACACTTGCAGTTGCGTGCCTAGTGACAAACATGCAATTGCCCCTGCCGACAAAAAACCATGAGTTGCAGTCGGGGGCAACACTTGCAGTTGTGTGCCTGGTAGTAGACATGCAACTGTTCGCTCCATGACAAAACACCATAGATTTGCAGACACGTTGAAGATATGTAATTGGAGTCAAGGCGATAGTTGCAGTTGGATGACTAGTGGCATACATGCTATTGCCCCTTCCCCGACAAAACAACACTGAGTTGCAGTCGTGTTGAAAGACATGCAGTTGTAGTCAGGAGCGATACTTGCAATTGCGTGCCTAGTGATATACAAGCAACTACTCCTCCCCTAAAAAACACAACATTGGGCTGTCGTCGCGTTCAGGACATCCTTGTAGTTGCGTGCCTTGAGGCAAATATGCAACTACCCCCTCCCGGACCCAAACACCACTGAGTTGGATTTGCGTTGAAAGAAATGTAATTGCAGTCAGGGACAACACTTGTAGTTGCGGTCCAAGCAGCAGCCATACAACTGCCACTTCTCCCGACTAAACACCACCAAGTCGTAGTCGTATTGAAGACATACAATTGTAATCGAGGAGGAGGATGCGACTGGTGTAGTTGCGTGTTTGGTGATAGACATACAACTTTCTCCTTCTCTACAACATATAGTTGGTTGTAGTTGCATTGAACGCATGCAGTTGCAACAGGGCGACACTTATAGTTGCGTGCCTAGTGACAAAAATGCAACTATCCTCTCCTAACAAAAACACCACAGAGTTGCAGTCAGGGCGACACTTGCAGTTGCATGCTTAGTGACACACATGCAATTGCCCCAGCCGACAAAAACACCACGAGTTGCAGTCGGGGGCGACACATGCAGTTGTGTGCCTAGTAGCAGACATGCAACTATCCGCTGTCTCATAAAACACCACAAAGTTGCAATCACGTCCAAGACTTGTAGTTGCACTTGGGGCGCGATGCTTGCAGTTGGTGCATAGGGATAGATATACATTTGCCCCCTTCCTAACAAAACACAACTGAGTCGTACTCGTATTGAAGACATGAAGTTGTAAAGCAGAAGGCAATATTTTCTAATAAACATAAAATAGCAAGTTTTTAATAAATAATTTAAAACAAAAAGGTAGGAAGAATGGCCATTAGCCTGAAATATATTTGTAAAGACCACACAAAAAAGTCACATAATCAACCGATTTTGCAAAATGAAAACGCCCAAAGTTGCTTATTCCATTGGATCTCGACTTCCAGGTAGGGAAAGAAGAAATTTAAAAAACGCAAACAAATAAAAATTGTAAAATGGCCCATATCAGGCATGTTTCTTATCTCATCCCTGCACACACTACCTCATCGTAGTTGCAAAACTCCTTGCAGTTGCCCGTGAGTTTGGATGCAGGCAGTTTTGCAGGCGTTTCTACCCCCTTGTAGTTGCACGTGGTTCCCATAAATACAATTGTGCGTGTGGGACACATGATCTTTTTTAGTGGTAAAATACAAAGAAAAAGCAATTGTTTCTCTATCAACTTGACATAGAAAAGAATATGACATATAAACATGACTAATTTTTTTCGGTAATACATAAATGATAAAATTAAAAACTATAAAAAGAATAGGCAACATAATAAACAAAAAATCATGTAGAAAAGTCATCAACAAAGTTAGAGTAAAAATAGCTCAAGCGTGCCAAATTGTTTGTTTTACAATTTTTTAGATGTTCCATATTTCAATAAAAATAAAATATAATAAAAATATAAATAAATGTAAAAATGGCTTAATAAAAACTATAAATAAATAATCTACATTAGAAAGGAAATAAAAAGGTAGGTTAAAAGTACACGCGAACACAAACTGAGCTGCCCTAGTGTGTTTCTTACTGTGCACACTTGCCCAACAAAAAAAAGAATAAAACGTATTCACATGGAAGACCTATGAGAAAAAATATATAAAAAAAACTGCAAGCGATAACCCATGGCCCAGATAGGAAAGCAATGCAGCGGCAGAAGGTCTAGTGCCCGCTGGGACAAAGCCTAGTACGTTTTGGACAAGAAATACATCAGCGCAACAGAACACAGATCGATCAAAGCAAAAGCAAATCATACGGCTAATCTCGTCGACCGAGACTTTACTAAATCTCAGTCGACTGAGATATAGCAAACCCCTAATAGGAACTATATGTGACGAGAAAGAGAGTCACGATAAATCAGCACATTTTCATTTGGTACTAGAAATAGAGATATGGATGCTCTGTCGAAAGGAGCGGAAAGAAGAATAACTTTACTGAGTGCTGCTACAAAATGCTCCCGGTTGTCGAATTATCGCATACTCTTTCCCAAAACAGGGACAACAACTTGATGAGACGAATCTGGGTAAATTTTGCATATCAAGGCTATGTACATAACACCTGTCGGCAGCAACAAAATGATGCTCAACTGTAGTCATAAATTGAGATTCCAGTAATAGAGGCGATGATGAATCATCTTTGCTCTCCAATTCATCTCCACCGTCCATCTTCGCTGTCACTCACCAGTCGCCACGCTTATAAATACAACCCTTCCACGGCACATTTGTGACAGCCAAGCAAGCATCAAAACGTACCAGTACCCAGCACACTAGCAGCTAGCTTAGCTCACCATCTGCTCTTAGAATGGCGGCCTACTACAGCGCCGGCAGGCCCATGTCCTACTCCAACACCGAGGAGTCCTTCGACGGCGGCAAGACCGTGTACTCCACCACCACCGAGGAGTGCTACGACGCTGCCAAGCTCGGCCATGGTACGGGCTATGGCCAGGGTCAGAGCTATGGCAATGGCGGGACCAACATGTACTCCAACACCACTGGCATCGACTCCAGCATGTACGGGCATGGCGGCGGCGGCGGGGGCAGGACCGTGTACACCACCACCACCGATGAGTGCTTCGACTCCGTCAGGCCCGGACATGGGTACGGCCAGGGCTACGGGCAGAACGACGGTAGGGCCATGTCGTACACCACCACCACCACCGAGTCCTTCGGCGGAGGCGAGCAGGGGCAGGGGTACTACAAGAAGGAGGTGACGCAGCACAAGAACAGGGAGCGCGTCGGCGAGGTCGGCGCCCTCGCCGCCGGTGGCTTCGCCCTGGTAATTACTTAATTACTCTAGCTCAACATTACATACTACTCCAGTTAACCTATCTAAACGTCAAGATGGATGATCCTTTCGTGTGATACAGTATGAGGGGTATGAGGCGAAGAAGGACCCAGCGCACGCGAGGAAGCACCAGATCGAGGCCGGCCTGGCAGGGGCGGCGGCTGTCGGCGCCGGCGGCTACGCCTACCACGAGCACCGCGAGCAGAAGCAGCCCGGCTACGGCGGGAAGCAGGAGTACAGGATGCCTGTCCACAACAGCTACTGCAACTAAGTAATCATGCATGAAACCTTAGCAACGTCGATCTATCCTATGGACACCAATAAGATCGATAGAGCATATCATGCTGCAGGCATGCATCTCTCGCTAAAGCACTCTTAATTTCGGCGTCCCTGCAATATGCCAGCTGCAAGTGTGCGTGCTGCCGCCCACGTGTGCGTCTAGCATAGTACGGTCGCCAATATGTACGTGTGTAATGTGATCTCAAAAATAATAATAAGATCATCGAGAAATCTAACCACCAGTCGACTGGTGGTTAGCGATAGGCACGTACGATCGCTCTCGTCTATTTTTTTCCTTCGATCGGTATTTACGATCGCTCCCGCTCCCGCCCGCTCCCGATCCAGAATTCCCGCAAGGGGAGTCGAACCTGGGATCTAACAGATCCAGCAGTATTAGAAATCTATCAGCAAACACCTAAACAAACTCTATGTTGTGATTTGATTCATGTTAGATATTTTTCATACCTTCATGTTAAGGCAGACTCTTCTACTACAGATCTGTTCGAGTGTTATTCTGTTGTCGTTTCTTTTTTCTTACAAACATTTTACCAAAAAATATACAAAACATACATTTTTATCAAAAATATATTAGAGATGTGAGTTGAGCTCATGATTTAATATAGAAGACTAGACTCTTGTACTCTTTTGTACATAGATGTGAGCTGAGTTCATGGTCTTAACATGATAATTTATTCACCACAACTTTGATAACTTATGTACAAATATTGTGGAAACCTCGATCAGGTGAAAAACAATTTTTGAAACACACCCTAGCAACTCGTGTGAAAATAGCATGATAATATAAGTATCGTATACATGATAAGTTTGTTCCAGTGGGGGAGTGTTGTTTGACGATAATTTATGTGTAATTAGCATGGTAACTCACGCATAACAAACTTGATCACTTATATACAAACACCGTGATAACTTTTGTATAAACATTGTTATAAGCGTGCTAGTGGTCCGACCCACGAAAACGACTTGTTTTGGCAAGATATAGATCTCATAACTTGATGAACAAATATTATGTTAACTTTGACCCAGAAAAAAGTTGCTTAAATATACTCCGGCATCTTCAGTGGTACGTAATACTCACGGTATTTTTGACCCGACAGAAAATATTGGTTAAATACACAACTTGATGACTTCAATATAAATAGCATGGAAATATGCGCACCATAGACCAGATAGCTTACCTGATAACTTAGGTCCAAACACCACGGTAATTTTTATTCGGGGAAAAAAATGTTGAAGACACATCTGTTCTAAATTCTGTATAAATAGCATGGTAATATACGCCAATAAACCTGATAACTTAGGTACAAACACCCTGATAACTTTAATTTGTGGAAAAAAGGTTGTTTAAAATGCAACTCCGGTAACTTTTGTGTGCCCACAACGCTGATAACTTATGTACAAACACCACAGTAACTTTTTACTTGGGCGAAAATATTTGTTGTACGTGTGTTATCATGGTGTTTGTGCGTGAGTTATCAGGTTAAATGCGTATAAATTATCATGTTCTTTACAGCGGTGCGTGAGTTATCAGATCTGTGGTGCATGATCCTTGGGCGAAAAGTTCTAGAAATATGCCCTGATAACCTAGTGCAAATAGCATGGTAATTTACGCACCAGACAACTGATAACTTACGTACAACACATTTGATAACTCTTTACCCATGTGAAAAACGTTACTGAAACATGTCCCGATAACTTTTTGTTGTTGAAACATACCCTAGTGTGAAGTTACCACTACCCCATGCTAAAGTTATCGTGCTCCTCATCGTATAGTCATTAACCTTCTCATATTATAGTTATCAGGCTTATTATAGTATAGTTATCATGTTGCTCAAGTCATAGTTATCACACTGGTCATGCCAAAGTTACCAAGCAAAAACAATTATTATCGCTGATATGACAGAAAAAAGAAAGGTTAAAATAACCTTGTTTATATTCGATAGACAACAACTAAGGGTGGCTGAGTTGGTTATTGGGCTCAAACTCTAATTAATAGACCTGGGTTCAAGTCTCCTTTCCAGCACTTTTATTTTCTTTTCATATTATGTATGTAGCCAAAAAACCAGAAAAACCGCTGGCGATTTACTATTGGCGTATACGGTTTTCGAGAGAAGAAGAAAAATCGGTGGAATCGAGCGTGCGGGTCGCGAGAGGAAGCTGGGTTACGGTCGTGCGGATCTGTCGCTAACGACCAGTCGACTGGTCGTTAGCACAGTCCTAAGATCATTATTAATACTAGTCATCAACTGGTGCCGGTGCACGGGCTAGGAATTGAGCTTCTTAACCTTTATAGGGTAAGTCCAGATAACAATTCAAGAAGGTAACCCGGGTATTGCATTAACAAAATATTTCTCTGCAATATTACATGAGTCTATGTTCTCTCAATTTTTCTTTAGTGCAGCCAGAAACACAATGGGAAAAACTCTGGTGGTTTGCAAATATGGCCATTGCTAACACTAGAAGATACCCCACGCATTGCAGCGGGAAATGTGAAATATCAACTATATTACTTACATGTAATAGCAGAAAGATGTGCTAAACAGGGAGCACCATCTGTGCATTAGATGGTGTTTCGAATATTTAGAATAAATTTCCTAGTCATCTAAAAGAATCATGACTAATAACACTGAACCTTTCTTGTCCACACTTCAGGTTAGGCTGAATTAATGTTTTAAATTTTATAACATCATCTAAAATATTTAAATGTTCGGAAAAGTGTACAATCTAGTACACGTTTAGATAGAACATATTTACATATTTCTTGCATCACACAATATCAAAATAAGTCTCTTGATATTATTTTACATTCATATATAGATTCTGGACGTCACTGCATGTTATTCCTAAAGTTTTTTTTGAAGGACCTACCATATATTTGTTGCAAAATCGGACCAAGTGAATTTTCTAAAACATTAGGCCATATTTAATGTACAATTGACCAAATGGTTGGGTGTCAAAAGTTTTGATCCACCTCTCGTGAAAAAGACAAATTTCCGTTGATTCAGTTGGAAGCGGGTCAAATTTGAACTGCAGCTGCCTCCTAGTTTGCTCTTTATTTTCCAAAAAAATCATTTCTAGATACATAAGTACCTATTTAATCAGAGATACATGGTGTGGTGGCGAGACGTCGAAGCTTGGACAGTGGCCTACGGCCCCAACTCCATAGCGTGTAAACTAGCATTCCAACCGTGTGACCGTGGCATTGCCACACGTTCTGAGCGGCCTAGGCATGTTTGGTGGATTGAGCACTTCTCCGGGGTGTTAGGAAGAAGAATACAACAGAAGAATCTCATGAGGAGACTGAACTAAGCTCAAACGTGAATTAGGAGTCAAGATTTTGATTAGCGGTGGGGGAAATGCACATGGCCAATGGGCCTGAGTTTTGGCTGAGGATGATCGTCTACTAAGTAGACTCTCTTGGAAAATTTGAAGCTCAAATGGAGGAGCCTAGGTGGTACTTGCTTTGCAAAGTACCACACTGGACAGAAATATAGATGTTGAAGCTGAGCTCAAATGACTGAATGGATTGAGCTAAAATTTGGTGGAGGATGGTCATTTGGGAACAGGAAAACACTGTCAAAATTTGATACCACTTCCTTCACAATGCTCTTCTCTGGACAGAAACTTGCACAAATTATTAAAAGAAATTGACTAAATAAAATGAGCTCAAATTTGGTGGAGGGAAGCTATATAGGTAGTAACATACCCTGGTAAAGTTTCAGCAATAATTAAGCAATATAAAATATAGTTGCTTCACAAACTGAAAATATGACCAGAATAAAAGATTGGATGATGAGCTCACATGGATTACTGGATAGAGCTCAAATTTCATGGAGAGTGATTATTTGATCATATGGAAGATTTGGAAAAATGTCAGATCATTTGGATATGCCTAGCTTGTACTTCCTTCACAAAGCTTCTCTCTGGGTAGAAATTTAGCAATTTGCTGAGGAAGTTTTACTAGGAAAATGGAGCTGAATATTGGCATGTGCCAATGATTTGGATACGGAAGAGTGCCCAAAAAGTTTGATGGCAATAGGAGGGGTCTAGATAGCAGTTGCTTTGCAATGTGCCATTCTAGCCAGAAAATAGAAATTGAAACTAGGCTCACATAGATTATTGGATTGAGCTGCAATTTCAAGGAGGATGATAATTTGGGCATATAAAGGCACTGTAAGAATTTCATACCATTTGGATAAATGAAAATGGTACTTCCTTTATAATGCTCTCCACTAAACAGAAAAGTGGGAACAATATTGAGGGAAATTGGCTAAATTAAATGAGCTAAAATTTTGTCGAGGGAGGTTCTATGGGAAGGGTCATGTCCTGGTAAATTTTCAGCAATTATAAAGCAATATAAAATATAGTTGCTTCACAATCTGAAAATATTACCATAAACAATGATTTGATGTTGAGCTCACATGGTTTGTTAGATTGTGCTCAAATTTTTTTGAGAGCAATGATTTGGGAATATAGAATATGTGAAAAAAAATTCAACTCATTAGAATATTCCTAGCTAGTACTTCCTTCCATAAAGCTATCATACGGTGCCGCCGGTGCCCATTGGCGGACACATCCACACAAGACCGCCTAACTCCTCTATGTGAAGATCTGGCGCGGAGTCGGAGTCCAAGACAGTACTTTGTGGTCTATCAGCGCCGCCCCCACCCCCCAACCTCGTGAAGTCCTGCGCCGCCATCGTTGGCGAAGGTTGTGAGGATGGCACTGCGGGTACACAAGCATGGTTGGCGTCGACTATTGATTGGTCCATCTCCACCATCACTGTGATGGCAGCATCAGACACGCTCCGCCTGCAATTATTCATCCGCCTGATGGTACTCCTATAGGAGCCGGAGGTTGTAGTGCTACTCCGTCGTGATCATCTAAATGTGCACACCAGAGGCCCCTCGACCAGCACGCTTTCTCCTCCTCGATGGGCGACGCGGGCGGATGGTCCTCCTCCGCACTCGGTATGGAGGAGCTTGAGACGTACTTCAAGAACCATGCCCTCCTGGCCACAGTGCAGGGCAGGAGGCCGGCGGTCTCGCCAGAGGCCATGATTCAATCCTTGGCTATAGACACAAGAAAACAAACAAAACTAATAAAAACCAAATAAAATATTAAATGTGGAATGCTCACAAGAAAATGTGCAAATACCAGTAATCAATCATAATTGACAACTATTTGCTTCCATGAGACATGATATATGAAGACAATATGCAACAAATGAGCTCTAAAACACGTCAAATATAGAGACACCAACCTCCCCACGCTTAAACCTTCCTCGCCCTCGACTAAGGAGGTTGACTACCAGAAGTTAACTGCTACCAACTCTACATTGAACCAAACCCCAAAAGTCATATCCACGTTCATCGCGCAGGCCTGAAAACGTTATACAGCAAGGAAGTAATACAAGCTATCCCCTTAGTTCCATTTACATGGAGGTCAAGAAAAAGGAACACATCTTTGTGGAGCCCAAATTCCCATTGCCGAAGGTTTAGAGAGAAGGTCCATATTATGTTAGGAACATATAAATGACCATCATATACAAAAAGAAATCATGCATGAGCGATCACTTCAAAAAACCAGCTCGGGGCATACCAGGTACAATAGCAATATCGTATGTCTGCGTTATTCTTGTGGAATATCTCTGCACCACGAGCCCTCACCGTGATCTGGGCATGGATAGCCGATGTGAGGCTCCCGCATCACTACATATGTTACTAGTGGTGTGGTGACCCACACGACACCAGTATATTTTTATCACTGACACAATACTGGTTGTGTGGGGGCTTCCATGCTACCAAGATGGTTTTGGGCACACCACCACTAGCATTTTCTCCACTAGTGCTAATCCTAAGATGGCACGATGATTGGCAGGGACGGGGGCACCCACGAGGGGTTCAATTGTGTGTTGTTCAGAAAAGAGGTAGTAGGAGAAGCTAAGGAGTCGAGAACTCCTATGTACATTGATGATAAAAGTATAGTTTTGTGTTAAATGAAAATTAGAAAAATAAACACGAGAAAAGAATGGAAAATCACTTTTCCTTGTTACATGCATGTGTGCACGGCTAACTCATGCGTCTACCATGAAGTTCAACTGACTCACCAAAGACAAAATTTGGCCATGTTGTTGCCGAAGATGTTTGTTGCCCATTCCACTTCCACACCACTAGTCGATGAGATCTCTTCAAAGGTCTGCGTGAGTATCCACATCTTAAATTTCATGGTGAAATTGAAGAAGGTGTCAGATGCGGTCTTCCCTGCTAATTGGACACACCGGCTTTCCCATGAATTGAAAGAAGGAGTAATCCAAATTTTGGCCATGCTAATTATCAATGATCATGTTGTACAAGACCACGACGACAGTCATGTTGTTCAAAAAGATCTATTGATCCCAAATCCTAGCAGGTCCTCGCACGATATCAAACTGGGCCTGCATAATTCATAATGCCCTATCCACATCCTTTCTGGTAGCTGCTAGAGCACTATGAAATTGAAGTTCTTTATTACTTTTGTTGCTCGAAATTGTCTTCACAAATGCTACACACTTCGATAAATCCCATCCTCTATATGTAGTAGCAAATGTTGTATGTGTGGCTACTGAAGGAAATATGCCCTAGAGGCAATAATAAAGTTATTATTTATTTCCTTATATCATGATAAATGTTTATTATTCATGCTAGAATTGTATTAACCGGAAACATAATACATGTGTGAATACATAGACAAACAGATAGTCACTAGTATGCCTCTACTAGACTAGCTCATTAATCGAAGATGGTTATGTTTCCTAACCATAGACATGTGTTGTCATTTGATTAATGGGATCACATCATTAGGAGAATGATGTGATTGACATGACCCATTCCGTTAGTGTAGCACTTGATGCGTTTAGTATGTTGCTTATGCTTTCTTCATGACTTATACAAAGTTCCTGCAACTATGAGATTATGCAACTCCCGTTTACGGAGGAACACTTTGTGTGCTACCAAAGCGTCTAGCGTAAATGGGTGATTATAAAGGTACTCTACAGGTGTCTCCAAAAGTATATGTTGAGTTGGCATGAATCGAGATTAGGTTTTGTCACTCCGATTGTCGGAGAGGTATCTCTGGGCCTTCTCGGTAATACACATCACATAAGCCTTGCAAGCATTGCAACTAATGAGTTAGTTGTGAGATGATATATTACGGAGCAGTAAAGAGACTTACGATAGCAGATTGAACTAGGTATTGGATACCGACGATCGAATCTCGGGTAAGTAACATACCGATGACAAAAGGAACAACGTATATCGTTATGCGGTTTGACCGATAAAGATCTTCGTAGAATATGTAGGAACCAATATGGGAATCCAGGTTCCGCTATTGGTTATTGACCGAGAATGGTTCTAGGTCATGTCTACATAGTTCTCGAACCCGTAGGGTCCGCACGCTTAAGGTTTCGATGACAGTTATATTATGAGTTTATGAGTTTTGATGTACCGAAGGAGTTAGTCCCGGATGAGATCGGGGACATGACGAGGAGTCTCGAAATGGTCGAGACGTAAAGATCGATATATTGGACGACTATATTCGGAGTTCGGAAAGGTTCGAATGATTCGTATTTTTCGAATCTTTGGAGAGTTACGGAATTCGCCGGGAGAAGTATTGGGCCTTATTGGGCCCTGCGGAAAGAGAGAGGGGCTGCCTAGGGCAGGCAGCGCGCCCAAGGCCTAGTCCGAATTGGACTAGGGGAGGGGCCGCACCCTTCTTCCCTTCCTTCCTTCTCTCCTACTCCTACTAGGAAAGGAGGAGTCCTACTCCGGTGGGAGTAGGACTCCCCCCATGCGCCTCCTCCCTTGGCGGCCACCTCCTCCTTGCTCCTTTATATCTGAGGGGCAGGGGGCACCCCATGACACACAAGTTGATCTACGGATCGTTCCTTAGCCGTGTGCGGTGCCCCCCTCCACCATATTCCACTTCGGTCATATCGTCGTGGAGCTTAGGCGAGGCCCTGCGCCGGAGAAGTCATATCGTCGCGGAGCTTAGGCAAAGCCCTGCGTCGGTGGAGCATCATCATCGTCACCACGCCGTCGTGCTGACGGAACTCATCCCCGACACTTTGCTGGATCGGAGTCCGGGGATCGTCATCGAGCTAAACGTGTGCTGAACACGGAGGTGCCGTACGTTCGGTACTTGGATCGGTCGGATCGTGAAGACATACGACTACATCAACCGCGTTGTTATAACGCTTCCGCTTTCGGTCTACGAGGGACGTGGACAGACACTCTCCCCTCTCGTTGCTATGCCATCACCATGGTCTTGCGTGTGCGTAGGAAATTTTTGAAATTACTGCGTTCCCCAACAGTGGCATCCGAGCCTGGTTTTATGCGTTGATGTCATATGCACGAGTAGAACACAAGTGAGTTGTGGGCGATATAAGTCATACTGCTTACCAGCATGTCATACTTTGGTTCAGCGGTATTGTGAGATGAAGCGGCCGGACCGACATTACGCGACGCTTCTACGAGACCGGTTTCACCGCTTGAGCACTAGTTGCTTAAAGGTGACCGGCGGGTGTCTGTCTCTCTCACTTTAGTTGAACCGAGTGTGGCTACGCCCGGTCCTTGCGAAGGTTAAAACAGCACCAACTTGACAAACTATCGTTGTGGTTTTGATGCGTAGGTAAGAACAGTTCTTGCTCAGCCCGTAGCAGCCACGTAAAACTTGAAACAACAAACTAGAGGGCGTCTAACTTGTTTTTGCAGGGCATGTTGTGATGTGATGTGGTCAAGGCGTGATGCTATATTTTATTGTATGAGATGATCATGTTTTGTAACCGAGTTATCGGCAATCGGCAGGAGCCATATGGTTGTCGCTTTATTGTATGAAATGCAAAAGCCATGTAATTGCTTTACTTTATCACTAAGCAGTAGCGATAGTCGTAGAAGCAATAGTTGGCGAGGCGACAACGATGCTACGATGGAGATCAAGGTGTCGCGCGGTGGCGATGGTGATCATGACGGTGCTTGAGATGGAGATCACAAGCACAAGATGATGATGACCATATCATATCACTTATATTGATTGCATGTGATGTTTATCCTTTATGCATCTTATCTTGCTTTGATTGACGGTAGCATTATAAGATGATCTCTCACTAAAATTATCAAGAAGTGTTCTTCCTGAGTATGCACCGTTGCTAAAAGTTCGTAGTACCCAGACACCACGTGATGATCGGGTGTGATAAGTTCTCGATCCATCTACAACGGGTGCAAGCCAGTTTTGCACACGCAGAATACTCAGGTTAAACTTGACGAGCCTAGCATATGCAGATATGGCCTCGGAACACGGAGACCGAAAGGTCGAGCGTTAATCATATAATAGATATGATCAACATAGTGATGTTCACCATTGAAACTACTCCATCTCACGTGATGATCGGACATGGTTTAGTTGATTTGGATCACGTAATCACTTAGATGACTAGAGAGATGTCTATCTAAGTGGGAGTTCTTAAGTAATATGATTAATTGAACTTTAATTTATCATGAACTTAGTCCTGGTAGTATTTTGCAAATTATGTTGTAGATCAATAGCTCGCGTTGTTGCTTCCCTATGTTTTTGCTTCCCTATGTTTTTATATGTGTTCCTAGAGAAAATTGTATTGAAAAATATTAGTAGCAATGATGCGGATTGGATCCATGGTCTGAGGTTTTATCCTCATTGCTGCACAGAAGAATTATGTCCTTGATGCACCGCTAGGTGACAGACCTATTGCAGGAGCAGATGCAGACGTTATGAACGTTTGGCTAGCTCAATATGATGACTACTTGATAGTTTAGTGCACCATGCTTAAGGGCTTAGAATCGGGACTTCAAAGACGTTTTTGAACGTCATGGACCATATGAGATGTTCCAGGAATTGAAGTTAATATTTCAAGCAAATACCCGAGTTAAGAGATATGAAATCTCCAACAAGTTCTATAGCTAAAAGATGGAGGAGAATCGCTCAACTAGTGAGCATGTGCTCAGATTGTCTGGGTACTTCAATCGCTTGAAATCAAGTGGGAGTTAATCTTCCAGATAAGATAGTGATTGACAGAATTCTCTAGTCACCATCACCAAGTTAGTAGAACTTCGTGATGAACTATAATATGCAAGGGATGACAAAAGTAATTCCCAAGCTCTTCGTGATGCTGAAATCGTGAAGGTAGAAATCAAGAAAAGAGCATCAAGTGTTGATGATTGACAAGACCACTAGTCTCAAGGAAAAGGGCAAAGGGAAGAAGGGAACTTCAAGAAGAGCGGCAAGCAAGTTGCTACTCGGTGAAGAAGCCCAAGTCTGGACCTAAGCCTAAGACTAAGCGCTTTTGCTGCAATGGAACTGGTCACTGGAAGCGGAACTACCCCAAGTATTTGGCGGATAAGAAGGATGGCAAAGTGAACAAAGGTATATTTGATATACAGATTATTGATGTGTATTTTACTAGTGTTCGTAGCAACCCCTCGGTATTTGATACTGGTTCAGTTGCTAAGAGTAGTAACTTCAAAGCAGGAGTTGCAGAATGAACAGAAACTGGTTGAAGGGGAAGTGACGATGAGTGTTGGAAGTAGTTCCAAGATTGATATGATCATCATCGCACACTCCCTATACTTTCGGGATTAGTGTTAAACCTAAATAAATGTTATTTGGTGTTTGCGTTGAGCATGAATATGATTTGATCATGTTTATTGCAAAACGGTTATTCATTTAAAGTCAAAGAATAATTGTTGTTCTGTTTAAATGAATAAAACCTTCGATGGTCATACACCCAATGAAAATAGTTTTCAGAACGGTTATTCATTTAAAATCAAAGAATAATTGTTGTTCTATTTAAATGAATAAAACCTTCAATGGTCATACACCCAATAAAAATAGTTTGTTGGATCTCGATCGTAGTAATACACATATTCATAATATTGATGCCAAAAGATGCAAAGTTAATAATGATAGTGCAACTTATTTGTGGCACTACCGTTTAGGTCATATTGGTGTAAAGCGCATGAAGAAACTCCATGCTGATGGGATTTTGGAATCACTTGATTATGAATCACTTGATGCTTGCGAACCATGCCTTATGGGCAAGATGACTAAAGACTCTGTTCTCCGGAACAATGGAGCGAGCAAATGACTTATTGGAAATAATACATACTGATGTATGCGGTCCGATGAGTGTTAAAGCTCACGGCAAGTATCGTTATTTTCTGACCTTCACAGATGATTTGAGCAGATATGCGTATATCTTCTTGATGAAACATAAGTCTGAAATAGTTGAAAGGTTCAAAGAATTTCAGAGTGAAGTGGAAAAATCATCGTAACAAGAAAATAAAGTTTCTGCGATCTGATCGCGGAGACGAATAATTGAGTTACGAGTTTGGTCTTCAATTAAAATAATGTGGAATAGTTTCACAGCTCACGCCACCTGGAACACCACAATGTTATGGTGTGTCCGAACGTCGTAACCGCACTTTATTGGATATGGTGCGATCTATGATGTATCTTACCGATTTACCACTATCGTTTTGGGGTTATACATTAGAGACAGCTGCATTCACGTTTAATAGGGCACCATCTAAATCCGTTGAGATGACACCGTATGAACTATGGTTTAGCAGTAAACCTAAGCTGACGTTTCTTAAAAGTTTGGAGTTTTGATGCTTATGTGAAAAAGTTTTCACCTGATAAGCTCGAACCCAAATCGGAGAAGTGCGTCTTCATAGAATACCCAAAAGAAAATGTTGGGTACACCTCCTATCACAGATCCGAAGGCAAGTTTTTCGTTGCTAAGATGGATCCTTTCTAGAGAAGAAGTTTCTCTCGAAAGAAGTGGGTGGGAGGAAAGTAGAACTTGATGAGGTAATTGTACCTTCTCCCTTATTGGAAAGTAGTTCATCACAGAAATCAGTTCGATGATTCCTACACCAATTAGTGAGGAAGTTAATGATGATGATCATGAAACTTCAGATCAAAGTTGCTACCAAACCTCGTAGGTCTTCCAGAGTAAGATCCGCACTGTGAGTGGTACGGTAATCATGTTCTGGAAGTCATGTTACTAGACCATGATGAACCTACGAACTATGAGGAAGCGATGATGAGCCCATGGCTTGAGGCCATGAAATCTGAGATAGGATCCATGTATGAGAACAAAGTATGGACTTTGATTGACTTGCTCGATGATCAGCAAGCCATGTTAAATAAATGGATCTTCAAGAGGAAGATGGACACTGATAGTAGTGTTACTATCTACAAAGCTAGACTTGTCGAAAAGGGTTTTAGACAAAGTTCAAGATGTTGAATACAATGAGATTTTCTCACTTGTATCGATGCTTAAAAGTCTGTCCGAATCATGTTAGCAATTGCCACATTTTATGAAATCTGGCAAATGGATGTCAAAACTACATTCTTTAATGGATTTATTAAAGAAGAGTTGTATATGATGCAACCAGAAGGTTTTGTCAATCCTAAAGGAGCTAACAAAAATGTGCAAGCTTCAGCGATCCATCTATGGACTGGTGCAAGCATCTCGGAGTTGGAATAAACGCTTTGATAGTGTGATCAAAGCATATGGTTTTATACAGACTTTTGGAGAAGCCTGTATTTGCAAGAAAGTGAGTGGGGGCACTACAACATTTCTGATAAGTATATGTGAATGACATATTGTTGATCGGAAATAATGTAGAATTATTCTGCAAAGCATAAAGGAGTGTTTGAAAAGTTTTTTTTAAAAGAAAGAACTCGGTCAAGCTGCTTACATATTGAGCATCAAGATCTATAGAGATAGATCAAGACGCTTAATATGTTTTTTCAATGAATACATACCTTGACAAGATTTTGAAGTAGTTCAAAATGGAACAGTCAAAGAAAGAGTTCTTGCCTGTGTTACAAGGTGTGAGATTGAGTAAGACTCAAAACCCGACCACGGCAGAAGATAGAAAGAGAATGAAAGTCATTCCCTATGCATCAGCCATAGGTTCTATAAAGTATGTCATGCTGTGTACCAGATCTATTGCATACCCTACCACTAAGCTTGGCAAGGGAGTGCAATAGTGATCTAGGAGTAGATTAATGGACGGCGGTCAAAATTATCCTTAGTAGAATAAGGATATGTTTCTCGATTAAGGAACTGAAAAAAGGTTCGTCGTAAAGGGTTACGTCGATGCAAGTTTTAACACTGATCTAGATGACTCTGAGTCTCAATCTGGATACATATTGAAAGTGGGAGCAATTAGCTAGAGTAGCTCCGTGCAGAGCATTGTAGACATAGAAATTTGCAAAAATACTTACGGCTCTGAATGTGACAGAACCATTGACTAAAATTATCTCACAAGCAAAACATGATCACACCTTAGTACTCTTTGGGTGTTAATCACATAGCGATGTGAACTAGATTACTGACTCTAGTAAACCCTTTGGGTGTTGGTCACATGACGATGTGAACTATGGGTGTTAACCACATATAGATGTGAACTATTGATGTTAAATCACATGGCGATGTGAACTAGATTATTGACTCTAGTGCAAGTGGGAGACTGAAGGAAATATGCCCTAGAGGCAATAATAAAGTTATTATTTATTTCCTTATATCATGATAAATGTTTATTATTCATGCTAGAATTGTATTAACCGGAAACATAATACATGTGTGAATACATAGACAAACAGATAGTCACTAGTATGCCTCTACTAGACTAGCTCATTAATCAAGGATGGTTATGTTTCCTAACCATAGACATGTGTTGTCATTTGATTAATGGGATCACATCATTAGGAGAATGATGTGATTGACATGACCCATTCCGTTAGCGTAGCACTTGATCGTTTAGTATGTTGCTTATGCTTTCTTCATGACTTATACAAAGTTCCTGCAACTATGAGATTATGCAACTCCCGTTTACCGGAGGAACACTTTGTGTGCTACCAAACGTCTAGCGTAAATGGGTGATTATAAAGGTACTCTACAGGTGTCTCCAAAAGTATATGTTGAGTTGGCATGAATCGAGATTAGGTTTTGTCACTCCGATTGTCGGAGAGGTATCTCTGGGCCTTCTCGGTAATACACATCACATAAGCCTTGCAAGCATTGCAACTAATGAGTTAGTTGTGAGATGATATATTACGGAACGAGTAAAGAGACTTACCGGTAGCGAGATTGAACTAGGTATTGGATACCGACGATCGAATCTCGGGTAAGTAACATACCGATGACAAAAGGAACAACGTATATCGTTATGCGGTTTGACCGATAAAGATCTTCGTAGAATATGTAGGAACCAATATGGGCATCCAGGTTCCGCTATTGGTTATTGACCGAGAATGGTTCTAGGTCATGTCTACATAGTTCTCGAACCCGTGAGGGTCCGTGACGCTAAGGTTTCGATGATGAGTTATATTATGAGTTTATGAGTTTTGATGTACCGAAGGAGTTCGAGTCCCGGATGAGATCGGGGACATGACGAGGAGTCTCGAAATGGTCGAGACGTAAAGATCGATATATTGGACGACTATATTCGGAGTTCGGAAAGGTTCCGAATGATTCGGTATTTTTGAGTACCGGAGAGTTACGGGAATTCGCCGGGGAGAAGTATTGGGCCTTATTGGGCCCTACGGGAAGAGAGAGGGCTGCCTAGGGCAGGCGCGCGCCCCAAGGCCTAGTCCGAATTGGACTAGGGGAGGCCGCACCCCTTCTTCCCTTCCCTTCCTTCTCTCCTACTCCTACTAGGAAAGGAGGAGTCCTACTCCGGTGGGAGTAGGACTCCCCCTGGTGCGCCTCCTCCCTTGGCCGGCCACCTCCTCCTTGCTCCTTTATATCTGAGGGGCAGGGGGCACCCCATGACACACAAGTTGATCTACGGATCGTTCCTTAGCCGTGTGCGGTGCCCCTCCACCATATTCCACTTGGTCATATCGTCGCGGAGCTTAGGCGAAGCCTGCGCCGGAGAAGTCATATCGTTGCGGAGCTTAGGCGAAGCCCTCGTCGGTGGAGCATCATCATCGTCACTGCGCCGTCGTCTTGACGGAACTCATCCCGACACTTTGCTGGATCGGAGTCCGGGATCGTCATCGAGCTGAGCGATGTGCTGAACACGGAGGTGCCGTCTGTTCGGTACTTGGATCGGTCGGATCGTGAAGACGTCTGACTACATCAACAGCGTTGTTATAACGCTTCGCTTTCGGTCTCTGAGTGCGTGGACAGACACTCTCCCCTCTCGTTGCTATGCCATCACCATGGTCTTGCGTGTGCGTAGGAAATTTTTTGAAATTACTGCGTTCCCCAACAGCTACTTGCTTGAAACGTCACCGGCGGTGCTTCCCCATTGGTTAGCCGTGCAAAAAGTGGTGATTGGTGGAGCATGTATTGCAAGATCCAGGCATCCCAATATAGGCATGCCAAAACTATGTGTCCAGGTCAGCCACAACTTCAAGAATGATGGTGGCATCCTTCACCTTTGAAATGTCCATGCCATTACGTAGTGCAGTTCTACCACTTCCAATGCATGCAATCAATAAAATCGAATATGCCTGGAAACCCATGTGTTTTTTTCATCTCCAAAAGCAGATGAGTGTCCCGAGCATTGGGTGCTCTCAAATACACCGGCCCAAACACTTCAACCACTGCCTTAGCAATTGTTCACACACTCAATGGAAGTGCTTTCTCCCATTGCCAAGTGATCGTCAATCAAATTGGCTTCACGCAATGCTGAAGTCACCTTCTAGATAGTTTTATGACCAAGTTCTTCGGCATAATTCCTTCTCTATACGAAGAATCGATCATGCTCCTTCATGCAATTGGCAATATGGAGGAACACATCGATGTATCCTGAACCGGTGTTGAAAGTATCACTCTGAATTCATACGATTTGGACAGAATAGTCCAACACTAACTTGTTATGGCCATCTTGCTTCCTCCTACGAATGTACTCATGGACGACAACGGAACCGCCATACTTCGGCCTCTTGTTCTTCTGCATGTGCATGCCAATGATGATGGAAATGCCCTCATCCTCCTCCCACTCATATTCCTCTTCAAAAGGAGTCATCCACTACCGGAACAGGGCCCTATGCCGACAGCCATATATATGCCGACGGCCCCCGTCGGCCTTGTCTGGGCTATGCCGACAGCCATGTCCAGGCCGTCGGCGTAATAAAGAACTCAAATACACAACGCAACATGTTCCCTCACAATTCACTACTATATCACACCAAAATTAAGAGAAAGAAAATTTCGTTACCTTAATGAATTTGCGCACGAAGATAATTCCGGTCGGCGTAGCACACTGAGGCCGAGGCAGTCGCCCGACCAGATCTTAATGAGTTTGCGGTGCTCCTATAGCTGCCGGAAAGCCCGTGATCTACCATAGCCACTATTGTCATGTGGATCGACAACCATAAGCTTTGAACGAGCAGCAGCGGTCACATGGGGGATGGGACGCTAGCTAATCAACCTCTGCTGCCATTCCCGGTGTTGTGGCTGCCATATTAGGCGCACGGAAGCAGCCAGGGGGCAGTCGAGCGGCAGGCGTTAGCTAGGTTGGGGGCCGACGACAAACCCATGGCAGCGGCAAGATCTAGCTGAATCGGCGGCAAGGTCTGCCGTGAAGCTTCACCTATGCACCCTGCTGCAATTCGCAAAAAACCTATGCACCTGCTGGAGTCCGGTAATGAGACATGCTTCCTCGACCATATATATATATATATATATATATATATATATATATATATATATATATATATATATATATATATATATATATATATATATATATATATATATATATATATATATATATATATATATATATATATACACTATTCTGATCACAGGATCAGAATGATATTCTGATCACAACATGAACTTTCCGAGTAACGCGCCTGACCTTCCCCCAGTACTAGGTTGAACTTCAGCTAACAAGTGTCCAAATGGGGCTTGCGATATATGGTTGGAAAGCTATAGACAGGACTATCATGACCCAAGTTGTATTTTTGGCAAAATGTAAGCGGTTTAAGAGCAGTTTTGAAAATGGTTTTTACTTCACACAAAAAACGTGAATCGTATTTCAATCGCATTTCTAAACCGTTTATCGGAATGAGGCAAATAATATGGCGTTGGAAAGCTGCTGCAAAACCACTCCTTCCACATGTTGATAATTTTCTGTAATTCCTTATGATTAAAGAGTAATTTGGAAAATCATAAAATTTCACAAACCGAACAGCCGAGTTCGTATTTTCAATGGCATTTCTAAACGGGTAATCCAATTGAGGCAAACGATATGGCGTTGGAAAGCTTATGAAAAAGCATTGCTTTTTCATGTTGAAAGTTTTTTATAATTTGGAACGGTTTAAAAGTAATTTAGAAAACGATACAAGTACCACCAAGTTCGTATTTTCGAGCTAATTTTTTAACCATACGTCCAAATAAAGCAAATGATATGGCGTTGGAAGGCTTGAGGAGATGCGAAACTTTTTGGTATATATTGTTTCTCCCAAATTCTTACGGTTTTAAGTCAATTTTGAAAATGGCTAAAAACGTATTTTCGCCGTAATTTCTACAAACTTTATTGGATTGGGGCAAATAATATACCATTGAAAATCCATAGAAAATGCAAAACTTTTTCATGTTGATGGTTTTCTCTAATTCCTAACCTTTTTCAAGTAAATTAAAAAATGGCAAGATCATTCGTTCTGCCTTTGTCGCGAAATAGATTCTTCGAAAATGCACCGCATGAAGAACTTGAACTTCTCGGCTTGTCTACTTGAACTTCACTCTGTTTTTCATATGCTTTTTTTTCTCGTAGCTCTCCATCCACTCATCGGAATTTAGCAAGTGATATACCGATGGAAAGCTGCTGTAAACACGCAACTTTCCGTGTTGATTATTTTTTCATACTCGCGACGATTTAAAAAAAATCATCTGAAATTCATGCAGTGTAGTAGTTGAATTTCCCGTTGTTTTCACGTTGAACTTCTGTGACGTATTTTCATTTATAATTTTCTCATTCATTCGTTAGTGTTACACAAATGATATTTATTTTGTACAAACCTATATCACAATAAATTTTTAACTTCCGCCGACTGGGGGCTTGAACTTATAGCAATAAAAAATTTGGACATTGCCTATTTTTATTCATTTTTCTCATATTAAACACACACCATGTAGTACATGAATTTTTTTCTGTTTTATAATTTGATTTTTTTTATTTTCTTTTTGAAATCAAATTGCTCCCAAATAATAACTGAACTTCTTTGTGGATTGAGAGAGTTATTTTAAAACGCGAAAAACAACATCTTTTTTGTGTTTTTCAACAATGAAATACATGGTGAACCTCTCTCATATGATTTTTTTGAACTTTCCCGTGTTGAGCACATGAACTTCTAGTAACAAATTTTAAACTTTGCATTTTTATTCTTTTTTTTTCTCATACGGAATGCACACCATGCAATACGTGAAGTTTCAATGATTATTAATTTGGACTTCTCTCTGCTTCACTTTAGTAACGAAACAAATCTGATTATTTATAGACATCGAACCGCTCTAACTTTTTTATTTGAACTTCTTTTGTGCATTTTTAGAAATGTGAAGATTGGAGTTTTGTTAGGAACATTGAACTTCGTCATTTTTCAAATCAAACTTATTGGTTTTATTCTTTAATAACTGGATTAAACTGATTTTTCAGAGAAATGTCAAACTGCTCCTTTTTTCCAGTTGAACTTCTTGGTTTCATTCTCTAGTAACGAGAAAACTTGAGTTTTTTTTTACATACATTTGAATTGCTCTGTTTGTTAAAATTGAACTTCTTGGTTTTAATCTTTACTGTTGGGGGAAAATGCCCAAAATGGCATTGTTTTTTGAGCTTCTAAATCCTAGGTTTTAATATACTTTGAACTTTTGTGTTATTTTAATTTGAACTTCACAATTTTTATTTGTTTTGAGTAAATCTATTGTTCTTTTAAATAAAAATAAATTAAACTACTTTTTTATTTTTTGATCTTCATGGTTGATTCTTTAATAATAACGGACATCTAAGTTTTTTTAATGAATGTAAAATCGTAGTTTTTCTAATAAACATCGAACCACTTCATTATTTTATTTTGCACTTCTGGTTTTCTAACAAAACAAGAAAATTACTTTAAAACTTATTTAGTTTTCTTTTTTTTTAAATGAACTTCTGCATATTATTATTTATTAACGAGAAAACATCTAAGTGTTTTAAACTTCAAACTTCTCTCTTTCTTTACTTTGGACTTCTTAGAAAAATATGGTTTTACATAAACAAGCAATTTTCTAGGTTTTAAAATTTGAACTTCTAGGTTTTTTAACCTTCTCGGTTATTTCAAATTGAACTTCTAGGGTTTTCAAATTTGAACTTCTGCATTTTTTGACCTTCTCGATTATTTCAAATTGAACTTCTAAGGTTTTCAAAATCCATTTTTTATATACTTTTTTTGAACTTCTCTGTTATTTTGAGTTGGCCTTCTCTCTTAGTTTTTGGAAACGAGGAAAAACTAAATTTTAACAGCTTTCCTCTGCGTCAAGCAAAAGCGAAGTTAATTGGTTTGAGATAAAAAAATTGAACTTCTAAATTTTTTTTTCATGAATTCTTTGGTAGTAATACATGAACTTCTCGACACGACAATTTTGAAGTTGCAAAACATGCACAAAAAGAGAAGAAGGGAAGATGTAAAATGAGTGTGCAAAAACTGTAGAAATTTGGGTATAATTTGAGCATAAGAATCAGCAACAAAAAGACAGTGCACGCTTACAAACAATATTCTCAAATGACCTGGCCACACAGTAACTACATGCACCCAATCCTTTTTACATAAAAAATGCACTAACTAGTGGCAAGCTTGCATTTCTCCATCTTGTCTCACGTTATCCACAAAGTGCTGATGCGTTATCTTCTCCGTGCTTTTTTTCTTCTTCCCTGTACTCTCAGACAAGCAACATCTTGATCCAGAAACCAACCGCAATGGTGGCCATTTTTCTGGAGAAGCTTCCCTGTACTCTTCTTTTTCGCAGCTGGACTGGCTCATCAGGAGAATCTGACCTGCAATGCTGGCCAATTTTCTCGCGGAAGCTAGAGGCACGAGCACGTCTAGGTAGCCAGGAGCACGGCTGCAGCAACATGCAAGGTCTACAGCAAGGCCGTGGCCGCTGTCTTCCACGGGATGTAGGTAGCAACAAGCAGAGCCGCGTTCTCCGTCAGGAACAATTTTGGATGCATGGTCTTGTCTCCACTGCTACTGGTGAAGACGTGGCGAGCTAAGGGGCTGCAGCACACGAGAGACGAATATACATGAGATATCTTTCTAACATTTTCAGCAAATGGAGATCCCAGTATACATAAATCTTTCCGGAAAATAGCAACTGGCGACATGTGGAAATGAAAATAAAGAGGGAATTGATCTCAGAAGAAGTCTCCCTTCACCGGATTCAGCAGAAATTGAACTGGACGGTGGGAAGCAGGATCCAGGTGATGTGTTCATGAACTTCCAGCGCCTTTGTCATTGAACGGCCCGGGGCTGCGTAGTTGAACTGCTTGGGGTTGCGTTGGGAGGACTCGGGCGGCGTTGGAGGACTCGGGCGGCACTGCAGATCGGATAAGGATGAGGGTGCTCTCCACTGCCCTGAAGAAAATGCTCTGAAGAACAAAATACACACACACACACACACACACACACACACACACACACACACACACACACACATACAAGAACAACTGCACATTAGGATTTATAAATGGCCCACTATTTGTAGACGTAAAGAAGTCCAGGAAGATCCTCGAACGCACGCACACAACAGAGGATGAAAACACGCATTAGCACGTACAACTCAGTTCCTCACATTCTACACTGTTAATTCTTTTTTAACAACATATGAAATGAATTATCAAATTAATAATCAGAAACAGGATCTCTTTTATGCGAATACGGACCCAATCGTTCATGTTTTTTTAACATACTAAGATGAACAGCAGAGAAATATCCATACCAACAATACTGAATTTGCAAACAATATTGGAGAAACAAATATCAAAGTTACCTGTAGCTTGAACGAGTAGAGCTGGTTCGGAAGCAGTGGTGCATAGGTTCAAGCAAGAGATGACGGAAGGTCGATCACAAAGTATTTGGAGAAGGTCACACGTGAGGGATGCCAAGGCAGGAGGTGCAGAGGCGATTGTTGAGGAGCATGGTGTGTTGGGCTAGATGCATTGCAGACGGCGTAATGCCCCTCGGCGGCTGCTTTGGGGAGCAAGGGCGTTGGTGTAGGAGGGCGGCGGATCATGGGAGCAGGGCGGCAAAGCCCGGGAGGAGTCAATGGTTGGGCGGGTTAATCTCGCTTTTTCCGGCAGCCCCTTTATTTTTCCAGGATTAGAATGGTTGGGCGGCAGAGCCCAACGACGCAAGCCCCTTTATTTTTCAGCCCACGCAGCTATGAAAACTACATTTTCCGCACAGGGCGATAAATAGTCGAGTATCGCACACGACAACCTATAATGGCTGGCCCATTTTTCTTTTCTTCTGTGTTTTACTTCCATTTTTATTCTCCTTTCCCTATCTCTTTTCCCCTTCCAAGTTAAGTTTTCTTTTAGAATTTATTTAATAAGTTAAAAATTCTCAAACAATGTTCAGAATTAAAGAAAACGAATTTTGGAAAATGTTCAGAATTCCAAAATTTTGTTGCTGTTTTGAAAAATATTCGAAACATGCAAAAAGTTTCCCACTTTTCCAAAAAATTGTTGTTTTTCAAAATTGTTTGAGATTTCTAAAAATAAAATGGCATTTCGAAAAATGCTCTAGATTCAAAAAATATTCCTGTTTTGTGAAATTATCACAATTAAAAATAATTTTTGTGTATAAAAGATGCACTTTTTCTGAAAATCTTATGAATTTTCCATACATGTTCCCGTTTTAAAAAAATGTTCACAAATTCAAATCATGTTCATGTCTTTATAGAAAAGTTGGTGTTTTCAGAAAATGTTTGTGAACTTTATAAGATGTTCCCTTTCATATTTTGTTATCGTTTTTCCAAAAGTGTAGATAATTTTCAAAAAAACTGTTCACGATTTTAAAAATTGTTCATGTTTCCTAGAATGTTCAGAAACTTCATATCTTAAAATCCCCTCGATTGCAAGGATTGAAAGGAAAAGTAGATTAAATAACTCATGGGCCTTATCTGGCGTACGATGGCGTAACAAAACTCTTAAATGCCCTTGATCTATGAATGAAAATTTAGTGGATTGATTCCTTCACATGCGGCGAAACCGAGAAGTTAAATGTTCCCTTTTCATGTGCACACAGGGTTTTGCTTGCGCATATAATTCTCACTGACTTTAAATTCATACTATTTTATGTTCCGTTGCAATGCACGGGCATATATGCTAGTATACTAAAAAAGAGCATGCTCGATCGTTGGCACCTGTATACATGCATGATGCATCATGCACCGTCCTTCATAGTCACCACGAACAAGAACAGCAACTTTTAGGTAGTTAATAAAAAGAGTGCATATACAATAGAACAGACGTACATATAGTGAAGAATAACACATCGTGGAAAAAGATAACAATGGAAACCACGTAACCATATAAGTAGCTAGAGTGCTGCCTATATGTGTGTATATATATATATATATATATATATATATATATATATATATATATATATATATATATATATATATATATATATATATATATGTGTGTGTGTGTGTGTGTGTGTGTGCCAAGATCAATGCCGGCCGTGCTTCTTGGCGTCTTTCTTCTTGTGGTGCTCGTGGAAGGCGAAACCGGCGCTACCAACAGCGACCGTGGCTGCGATCTCCTCCTTGATCCTGTGCGACCGGGCATTCTCCGGGTCCTTCTTCGCCTTATGCTTCTCGTGCTGCGGTATCAACACAAGTTCATGATGCTAAGTACCTAACTAAAACTACAAATTGAGAATGAAAGAGTGTGATAGCAAGGTGATAATATTGCCAGGAATATAGACATACCAGCGCGTATGCTCCGGCGGCAACGGCGCCGAGCTGGGCGAGCTGCTCCATGTGCTTGTGGTGCTTTTCCTCCTTCCGGTGCTGCTCGCCGCCGGCCTCGGTCTTACGGCTGCTCATGCTGTGGCGCCCCATTACCAACGAACTAGCTTTCACAAAGCTCAGCAGTCGATGGAATAGCGATGGAGTGAAGTGATCCACGGGCCGGCGGTGTGTATGATCTGATCAGTATGTTATTTTGTGGGTTGTGAAGTGCTTGTCCTTAGGGCCGGGCGTGACCTTATATAGTGCTATAGCCTTGTGCACGGAGGCAAACGCCCGAGCTTCCTTCACGAGTAGGCAACACACAACACCTACGTATGCGTTTTCCAATACTTTTCGAGCGTGCACCACTAGTTTTAGTCTTTTTTAGTTGACTAGTACTACTGGTTTTGATTGAAAGTGACATATACACCTAGCTAGCTTGCAATTTTCCCGCAAAAAAAAGAAAAAGCTAGCTTGTAATAACATTCAAAGGCATGTGGGCCGTGTTCGCTAGCTTAACCGCGTCGGTCGGTACGTGCAACAACACGGCTAAGGCGTCTGGATTTTCTTACCCGGTCAGCATGCATACATAGGGTGAAAATGACTACTCTCTTCTGTGTAACGTAAACCGGGGTTGTACAATGTCTTCATCCATGCAGCAAACGGACAAAGTAGCAGCATCTCTTTTTCCATGCAAAAAAAAAAGCAGCATCCTTTCCTTTGATACACTAATAATTATCAGTGCATACAAGAACCCTTCATTTAAATTTGTTGAACGAAGTAGCTCGGCTAAGGAGGAACTACAATGATTACATATGTTCCGTTGTGAATTAAAAATTGTTCATCATGCAATGAAAATTTATTTATTTATTTAGAAAATCAAGTGTGTAATCCGATAATATTTATCATATATTAAAAATGACCATCATGTATTTCAGAAAATATTCACCGTGTAATCCAAAATCGTCATCTTATAAATAAAAAACGTTCTTGTGTACTATAAATTAAAAAGAAATTGCTCATCGACAGCCCGTGCCGTGATGCAGCACAACAAAAACTGCGATGGTCAGCCATCAAGCTGGCTAGATACGAAAAATGAACTACTCGGATGTGTTTAAGACCGTCGAGATCAATGGCAGCAAGTCCTGCAGTGCGAGCAGAACCTGAAGAGCAGCCCAACTGCGATTGAACCGATCACCCGAGGTCAGAACCTGTTCAAGGATATGGGTGCAGCCAAGGAGCCCAGTGGTGTTTCCAACGCACGTGGGCAAAGAAACCGCACTCTGGCGCAGGAGACAGACCACTCTGCCAGGACCCTGATGACCGGCGAGTAAGCGCCACCAAGGACGGCCCGGAGGTGGCAAGGCGCCAGGCCGAAAATCGCACCATGGCCCCGCACCAAGGAGAGAGCTGGTCCTCCCGCCGTGAGGAACGCTCGACCTCACGCCGTATAGAGCAACGCTGGAGTCTACATGAGAATGACACTCATCGGACAATCTATCAGTCCGGGCGCAATTTTCCGCATCCCCCGCGCCAGTACGAGAGGTCGGTCGTGAAGGCGACTCTGCTATGTGCATAGGCCAGGGACAAATGCTGGTCGGCTTTCTCCAAGCATGACAAAGCCGCCGGCATCAATGATGTGTGTCATACCGTCGTCGCTCTGTGAGAAGTAGGGGGGGCCCATATACAATGTGCCCTCCTTGCTTCTGAGACCGAATCATCATCCATCCTTTCTCGTTGAACTTCCAGATCACAATGATAAGTACAACGGGACCTCGGATCCATCAGCGGACGACGGACTCGCCGCGGCAGCGAGATCCAGCCGGAATCAGCATCGGGTGATGGCGGGGCTGTTGGCTTTTGCATGGTTGTGTTTTGTTTTGGGGCAGCAGGTAGCGGCGCTACAAGATTGGGCTGCCCAAAAAAATTTACATCATCATTTACAAATACATCATCCATGCCAGCACCGTTTTCACCCAAAATGCCCTAAACAACAAGTTTTTTTTGGCATGGCAGCATTTTTTTTCATCATCTCTCGGAGATGTTCTTAACGCTACTAATTATAAAATGGCACGGCGAGTGGGAGGGATGTGACCAGCCAAGAGGGATTCAAACGCTCTGAAATGATTCACTCGGTATACAAACTCAGTCCGTTTTCCTTGACAAAACAAATAAGAAAAGATTCTCAAAAAGAATGAAAAATAAACTATGTGCTAAAAACGTCAGTTTCCTGACAAAACAAATATGAAAGTATTCTCAAAATGAATGAAAAATGTATTTTTTTTCTTCCGAAGTGTAAAGTATATTTCTTGCAAAAAAAAGTTTTAAAAATATATGACGAAAAAAAATGCTAAGCACACCATGTCGATGTGCTGATTTGAGGTTAGTAAGCAGATTCATCCAGCCTTTTGACTGTATGAGGCATGCAGCCACACTCAAACCATATATATCTTTCGCATTGATATGTTGGGGGTTTTTTAGATAGCTTACCACATATGACATGTGGTGATCATTGAACCTACAAATCAGATTATAAACTAGTGTGAGCTTATTAGGCTAAGCCGTGTGGGACTAACCATCAATCTCGCAACCTGCTACCATTTTTTTAGACAACACAACCTGCTACCTGGACCCAACACTGGGCTTTAGCCCAACCGGAATGTGGACAATGTGGGGACTTTCCTGAAGCTTCACCGATGCACCTGCTGCAGCCCAGCCCACGTGATGATACATGCATGCTCGATTTTCATTTTTTTTTTCCTTTTGCAGCGGCATGCTCTGTCATGTACTAAAATATACTTACTTCAAAACAAATGCTCGATTAGAATGTATATATGCAGCTTGTGACCATACATGCATCATTTTTCGTAGTCACGAGAAACTTGGGCAACAATTTCCAAGTATAGTTTTTTTCTATAAAAGAAGGAATATATTAACATCAAGTAGATGTCAATTACACTCAGTTTCTGCACCACAAGATGTCTAAAAACATTCAGGATGTACACAGCAAAAAGAGAAAATAAAAACAAGAAAAAGGAGAAAAAAGGCCATGCCTTGATCGTAGCAGCACTCTAAGCACCATCAAAAGCAGCACCAAGACTAGAAAGAAGGTTCTCCAAAAACAAGGCTTCCAAAAAGAAAACAATGCACAAATGTCGTCATCGCCCGATCAAATATAGTTCTTACGTAGCGTATGTATATATAATACAAGAGAATTGTCGAACAAGATGAGAAAATGAATGAACGGACATATAACCGTACAAATAGGGTGCAACCTATATAAACATAGCATACGACAAACGCCTAGCTTGATCAATGGTGGTGGCCATGCTTCTTAGCGTCTTTCTTCTTGTGGTGCTCGTGAAAGGCGAAGCCGGCGCTGCCCACGACGACCGTGGCTGCGATCTCCTCCTTGATCCTGTGTGACCGCGCATTATCGAGGTCCTTCTTGGTCTTGTGCTTCTCGTGCTGCAGTATCAACATAAAGTTCCGGATGTTAAGTAACTATAAGTAGAGCTACAAATAAAGATTGATGAAAGACTGTGATAGCATGAGAAATAATAATGCCAGGGATATAGACATACCAGCGCGTATGCTCCGGCTGCGACGGCGCCAAGCTGGGCGAGCTGCTGCATGTGCTTGTGGTGCTTCTCATCCTTCCGGTGATCGCTGCCAGCGGCCGTCTCGGCTTTGCCGCCGTTGCTACTGTGGCGCCCCATTACAAACGAATTTGCTTTCAAAGATATCGGTAGTGGATGAAGGCGATGTAGTGAAGAGATCGACGGGCCGGCTGCATATGTGATATGTGTTGTTTTGTGAATTGTGACGTGCTTTTGGCCTTAGGGCCGAGCGTGTCCTTATATAGTGCAATAGCGCTGGTGCATGGAGGCAAACGCGTCAGCTTCCTTAGCTAGTAGGCAAAACCTATGTACGTGTTTTCAAATAATCTTCGACGTCCACCACTTGTACTGGTTGGTTTTTGGCTGCGCTTGCCCCTACGAGTGCAATATTTCGCTTTCGTACATTGTCCATCGTTTTCTGATCAAAAGTGACACACACCTAGCTAGCTTGTACTAACATTCAAAGATGACCGGGACCGTGTTCTCTAGCTTAACCGCGTCCGTCGATCGGTGCAACAACGCGGCTAAGGCCTAAGGATTTTCCAACAGGGTACGCCGACAAATCATACCCACGTAGAAACGACTACTCACTGCTGTGTAACGTAAACCGATGTGGCAAAATGTCTCCATACATACAACAAACAGAAAAAAAAAGCAGCATCTCTTTCTTTGATCTATCTTTATCTAATATTAAAGGACGGATTGTTTCTCCACTTTTTCTGGTTACGGTGAGACCCATAAAATTTCCGTCCGTCTTGAAAAATAACGATTCGCCCCTGCCAGATTTCGTTCGATCGATCGTCCGCTGGTGGGACATCGAACTCAAGACCTTAGGCACGCCATAGATATTGCACAACCAATAGATCAAGAGCACTAATGTTAAGTTTCTCGGGTTGCCACCTATTTGTATACGTTAACACTGGCCAGGGAAATAAAACAAGGGTCCGCGTCCCTACATGGGCCGAACTGGGACTGATTCGCGCTTGTGTGTTTTCTGTCGAGCAGCAAAAATATGGTTGCGAAAAATTCTTGCACCTATTGTGTTCGAACTCAGGACCTCAACTCCCATAGGGAAGGCAACAGACATCTGAGCTAGCTCTCAATTTTGCTAAGAAACATGATTCATACTATTAGTCCCACTTCGGTTCTTTAGACTTAATTCCATCAATTTAAATACATTCATAAGCTATCTGAATATCAGCAAGTCACCCCGAGAACAAAGGAAATAGAAAATCAAGAAGAAAGATTTGATGAAGGAGCCTAATTAAATGGGATGGAGGGACATATGCACTCATGCTGATTAGTGTCCTAATTGAATTGGATGGCGGAGGGAGAAGAAAGAAAGACTCGGAGGCTAAATACTTTGATTGGCTTTCATAAGAAGGAGAGATGAGGTGAGTTTCTGAAATTCACCATTCATCCAAGCATCACAAAAGGAGAGCATTACCGTTCGACAGGCTAAATGGTTAACCTATTAATTTATTTTAAGTGGAATTAACCAGTTAGTATTTGATGAATAACTTTGAACTAGCTACTATTTTTTAAATGTAGAGTCATGTTGAAAATAGAGGACATGTATCTGGGATCTTGAGTCATGCTTATTGGGCTTGGGTGTGTGATATTTTTTTCTCCCGTTGCAACGCACGGGCATGTTTCCTAGTTACTACTTAATGAATTACTAGTAAACACAAGACGCCTTCAATCAATTTTGCTGTTAGGGTTAATCTAATGATTTATGTTCCCCCATAAAATTTCAAACGGCCGAGTAACTTCTTTGAAACCCAGTTTTTTTTTACTGAAGCCCATGAACTGGAAAAGCGGGTTGACAAGGCTCTATGTATGTCCACGTGGTTTTATTTTTCTCATTGGCCACTTTTTTCAGGTTTTCACAAAGGGACTACTGGTTCGATGTGGGTTTCCTTTTTGTTCGGCTGAACTCATTTTTCTCTTCTTTTTTTTTCTGACTTCCTTTTTAACTTTTTTATTTTTCATGTTTATTCTTTTTTTTTATTTGGGAAAATTTTAAAAAATTGTAACTTTTAAATTTGAGAATATAATTAGGAGTATTTTCTTGAAGCCTATTTCTTTCAAAAATACACAAATATTTAAAAAACAAGAACATTTTCTGAAAACAAGGAGATTATAAAAAATTCAAAAACAGATTTAAAATTTGAGAGAATTTATTAAAATTAGTATATACTCCCTCCGTTTTTATTTAGTCCGCATATTAGCTTTGGTCAAAGTCAAGCTTTATAAACTTTGACTAAGTTTAGTAACAAAAATATTAACATATGTAATAAAAAATCAATACCACTAGATTCATTATTGAATGTACTTTCACATCATATAGATTTGTTATGGTAAATATTTATATATTTTTCTATAAACTTGGTCAAACTTTGCAAAGTTTGACTTCGGTCAAACCTAATATGCAGACTAAATAAAAACGGAGGGAGTATTTTTAATTTACATGACCATTTTTAGAATTTTAGTCTTACGAATTTTTAGGTTTCTATTGTGGTTGTTTTTCATTGGGAAAAAACTTAATGTACGTAAAGAAAATTGCTGCAACTCGCTGTAATGTGAAGCACCAATATGGGTCAATAGTTGCGCTTCTTTCATTTGTCCAACATTTTATCAAAGGCTCAGATAGGGGCTCCTTTCTTGTACCCCCAAAATGGACACTTTATTGTCCACTATTTCCATCTATGGCGGGCCCAACAAGGGTCAACATTTTCTTGTCATTCTTATTTGTTTTCCTTTTTCCCTTTTATCATTTTGTCTTTTATCAATTTCATGTTTTATTATTTATATTTGTGAGATTTATTTTGTTATTTTTATTTATTTAATACTTATTTCGGAAAATACGTGAATATATTTTGGAATTTCTTCAATATATATTATGGCACACATGAACAACTATGTTTACTAGTTGTCAACCCGTGTAGTTGCATGGGTTAGCTATTTGCACAAACATATGGATGTTTTAAAATTCCATTTCTTGTGTGAGTATCATGTGTCAAGAAAGAAAGATTAAACTTATGTCCTTCTGTGGTTTGTGATTTGAATTATTTATTTATGTCCTTCTGTGGTTACTAAAGAGCTTATGTTTTCTCTGTTGTGAGCATCATAAAAAATTACATTATACATCTGTTGCAAAAACAATTCCCCTTTTTTTTTCTAGCAGCCAAGATCAGTACACAATAGTGTGGCAGATCTACATTAAAAATATGCATTGGAGTAGAAACTGAGGCAGAGCGCATGCCTTTCTCCTCAACAAAACAAGACAGAGGCAGCAAATAGTCTAACTTTAATTTTCTCTATATTTTGTTTTCCTATCTTAATGAATTTGGCATAGCTCCTGCCTTTTCCCAAATTTTGTTTCTACCGACGCATGCAAGTCTATAAAAGCATGAGCAATAGAGGCTATGCAATCTCCAAGACAAAATGGGTCGAGCAGATCTAGAAGAGTTTCATACTGCCCAACGAGTCATCAGGTATCAATGTTTAAAATTAGCTTCTATATATATTGTTCCATGATTCAAGGACCAGGTAGTTAGATGATCCCCGGTGTTGTGGCCGAGGGGCAGGAAGCTGTCAGAAATGATGCAAATAAGGTAGCGGAGATGATGATGACGATCATGGACGTCCGCACCGGCGGGTGGCGGCAGGGCCATGGGTGGATGAGGACTTGTCGCGGCAGCGAGATCCGCCGAAATCGGCATCTGGTGATGGCGGGGTTGTTGGCTTTTGTGTGGTTGCATTTTGTTTTGCGGCAGCAGGTAGCGGTGCTGCATGATTTGGGTTGCCCAAGAAAATTTACATCATCTACCGCGGAGAACCGTTTTTCACCCAAAATGCCCTAAACAACAGGTTCTTTTGGGCACGGCAACATTTTTTCATCATCTGTGGGAGATGTTCTTAACACTACTAATTATAAAATGCCATGGCGAGTGGGTGGGATGTGACCAGCCAAGAGGGATTCAAACGCGTGTCTAGTCCGCATTGTACAAAAAGATGAAGCGAGGGGAGGAAAGGGATCGGGAGCTGGCACGTACACTGGAAAAAGGTCACCGTGTGCGCATACTCACTCGGTATACAAACTCAAGGAAAAATGTCAGTATTCCTGACAAAACAAATAAGAAAAGATTCTCAGAAGAATGAAAAAATAATCATGTGCTGCATACAAACTCAAGGAAAAGCGTCAGTTTTCCTGACAAAACAAATAAGAAAATATTCTCAAAATGAATGAAAAATACATTTTTTCTCTTGAAGGGTAAAAAATATATGATGGAAAAAAATGCTAAGCACACAATGTCGATGTGTTGATTTGACATTAGCAAGCAGATTCATCCAGCCTTTTGACTGTCGCAGGCACACTCAAACCATACATATCTTTCGCTTCGATATGTTGGGTTCCTTTACATAGCTTACAACATACGACATGTGGTGACATTTCTTTTACTTTACACCGGGTTTATTATTTTTTATTTTCTTATTTATTGATTTATCATTTATATTTTGAATTTTAGAAGATTATTTAAAATGTATAACTTTTTGAAATTTGAGAATAGTTTTAGTGATATTTTCTGAAATTCCATTTTTTTTAGAATACATGAGAATTTTTAAAAATCATGAACATTTTTTGAAATTTTGGCCTTTTAAAAAAATTCACTAACAGATTTAACTTTGAGAATATTTTATTACAGTTGGTGGCTATTTTTAATTTTCCTAAGTATTTTTCTAATTTCTGTGAATTTTAAAAAAACTAATAATTCTGCTGTTATATTTTAGAAAATCTTTTTAGACAATTAAAACACTTTTCTACTGTACTTGTCTTTTACTGCGGAAAACTGGCTAGAAAACTGAATGTACGAAGGAAAATCAACACGACTCGCTACAACAAGAAAAGCCAATATGGTTGAGCCCAATCGCTGCACTTATTTCATTTGCCAAGCATTTTGTCACTAAGCCCAAATAGAGGATCGTTTGTTTGTTTTTTTTAGGCAAAGGGGCTCCTTTGTTGTAGCCCCTACCGAAGCTTTATCGCCCACTGATTCCCCATCTATGGTCTGGCACAACAAGGACCAATTTTATTTTATTTTTGTCATTCTGCTTTGCTTTGCTTTTTTTTTTACTTTTGTCTATTTGTATTTTTTATTTCATGTTTTATTTTTTATCCTTTTTAGGGTTTATTTTTTATTTTTATTGCATAACATACTTTCTTTGGAAAATACCTTAAATATATCTTGTATTTTTTAAATATATATTATTGTGAACCTGAACAACTATGTTTAGATATATGTATATACTCCTTTTTTTTAATACATGTTTTTTTCAATATATGCAGGGACATCTTTTGAATATGTGATGGATATTTCTTTTTCCAAATATAGGAATATTTATATTCATGCATATGGACATTTTTTCATTTCTGTATATATAATTATAATATTCTCAAGGTATTAACAACTATTCATCATCGTATTCTCTTGAAATAATTTTGGTAACCCTGAAACGTTTCCGGTTTCTCTCTGGGCTATTTCCTTTATTCACAAAACTTTTTCGGTAATATTTCTCATATTCCTAAGTCTTATAGAACTCAGCAGATCATAACCCCTTAAGCGTGTGGCCCTGCAGGTTCGGTAAAATGTAGACAGGAACAAAAACACATTTTTGTTCAGCGATTAATAGCGGAACCGTGGACATCCGTATTGACCCCTATAATCATACGAATGATGTTCGAGCAAACTTTTTGTTATCATATGTTATTCCTTTTGCTTCACGATACGCTACAAAACCCTAGGTGAGATATATCGTTACCCCCGTGAGATCAACACATGCTCACTATACCGGTCTTTCTAGTTATTGGTTTTGTTCTCTTTTCTAGTTCTTATGTTCTAGCATCCTCGTGATCAATTACGCTGTATCTGGCTAGAAAATGATACATATTGTGATACCGGGAGGCCATAAGAATATCTCTCCATCGTCGGAGGAGCAAATCCTACTCTCAAGCTATCTAGTCCCACGTCATACGTTTTCGATGAACCCATAAGTTGCCATTATGATTGGCGGTGTCTTGGACTAGGGGGTACTAACCAGGTCGGCCCACTCTCCTCGGGTAGGGAAGAAAAGCCATCATTCGTGGTCAAGATGGACTCCAGAGACCGTATACAGGAGACGTGATCAAGATTGCCTCTCCCGAAGACTTGACGTATACTCCAAGATCTCTGCCGCCGCCTAGCTCTTAATTAGCGACCAACCTTGTAACTCCAGATACCCTCTCTGGTGTGTATATAAGCCATAGGGTTTAGACCCGGAGAAGGGACCTCAACGCAAAATCATTCGCTTAGCCCTAGAGTTAGACCACATATTACGGTCTCGAGGTAGATCAACTCTGTACTCGATACATCTTCATCAATGTAAACAAGAACAGGACGTAGGGTTTTACCTCAATCAAGAGGGCCTGAACCTGGGCAAACATTGCCTGCTTCGTTCCTGTTACCCTCGATCGGAGATCCATAGCTCGACACCCTACCCTGAGGTCTGCCGGTTTTGACACCGACAATGATCACGTTGTTACAGATTATGTTGAAACAACCCCAAAGTACATCGTCCGGGATGGAGTGACTTGATACTCTCATGGTCTAAGGAATCACATATACGTTAACTCCCGTGTTATGGACTTTTGACTTCAGACGGTATAATCTCTAAGTATAACAAACAACTTGGGTCAATTCAACACAAGTGTTTTACCAACATCGTGCTCTCATATGTTCCCGGCATAAACATCATGCGCATGATCAGGAAAAATATAAACATCAACCAAAACTTGAGCTAGTCCTAGAGGCAAGACTAGGAATCTTGATTTACTGTCTATAACTCTACATGTGCTTATGAATTTTCATTTGAATCGCATATTCGTGAACCATTGCAGTTATATCATAAAATATAAACTATAATTCTAAACTTGGAACTGAATAATACTCAAATATTAATGCCTGTAGAGCATATTTCCATCTCACCTACATTATTGGCCGGCCCGCATGTAGGTGTTGTAAGGCGACAGTAGGAGTCGCAACAAGAGATCGAGATTTAGCTTTTGCGTTATTGCCTACTTGAAAGCGGCAACGGAGCTCCATAATTTGCCATGGATAGATAGTTGGTAGGCCCATGGTTTTGGGTACCACCCAAAAATATCGGATATCAGGCGGTATCCACGTTTCTGCCGACCCATGAGAGATACCAATGCCAAGCAAAAAATCTGAATTTTTTTAATTTAAATGCTCAAAGTATAGTAAAATACCTTAGCATCTCATCTACATCAGCATGCCTAATAGTGGCCTGGTGGTAACCATCTATTTTCCGCCTCGAGAGATTTGCTTGTTCGTGCCCTCGTCTTGCACTTTTTTTTGTTTATTTTTCAGAATGGTAAGTAGAAAAAATGAAAAAAAAATGTGAGGACGCAAAGGACTCGAACTCGGAGGGATGTAGTCGATGATCCACTGAGCTACTAACCTTATTTGTATATCTAGTTTAAAAGAATTTGAATTCAAATTTCAATTATAATTTTTGTTTGAAATATGTTCAGTATTTCTCGGTAACCGTGGTAACCAAGAATATCCCCCGGGGAATCTGCCCATTCGGAATCCAAAACCTTGGTAGGCCTCAACTTGTGCTGATGTGTCCTCTCATGCAAGGGTAAGCAGGGCTAAAAAAACAAAAATGAATCATGGAGAATACTGTCTTGTTCATTATTTGCTGAGTGCATGAACCTGAACCTGAACCTGTGGCGAGCACAAGTACTAGTCAATTAAGAAGAATATAAACTAGCCGCCGGCCTGCTTTTAAGCATGTGTGGCAAATTAGTATAGCAAAGCCGCCGAGGCCCCATTGCTAAGACGAATCATGACGATGCATGGTGGATGATCCCATTTTGTAACGGGAGAGGGGCTCAAGAAAGAAAGGTGCTTGCATGATTAGCGCAAGTAGGAGAGTAAAATTAATATAGAGAAGACTGGTACGTATAGTATCTAGCTAAGCTCTAGCAGTGTGAGTGTAGTGTAGGAGAGTTGTGTGACGAAGTTTTCTTCAAATTCATGTGATGATCAGTAGTAATCAACAACATCCGCTAACTTTTTTTGATTAAACACATCCGCTAGACTTGTCAAAGCCGAAAGCTACTTCATCTTCCATAAACTACTAGTGGTAGTACAAGGTTAGTTAACCACTCCCACTAGGCGCTCGATCGTTAGCCGCCTTGGATGATGCCCCCAACAAGTTGAGGATTGAATATGCTGCTGCCACAGTGTTTCCTGCTTGGTTCATCTGGCCTTAGATACGCTTTGAATTTTCTCCGGATGCACGTGTACCCATGACTCGGAGTCGATCGTCGACCAATCATTTCCCTCCTTTCAAATATTCGAGTCGATCAGATCGTCGAGCACCGCGCGCGGTAGTTTCCAGCCTCGGCTCCACCGGTGTAGGTGCATGCACACGACTACACGAGTCACCAGTAGGACCGAGCTCCATGTCAGCCAGCAGACAAGATTCCATGGAGGTCGCATGCATGCGCGCGTGCCTATAAAACCACACGCACACCTCCAACCTCAGCACACGATCCTACTTACAGTTACAGAGACCCAGCTAGCTTGCTAGATCACCATGGCTTCCATTCCCTCGTCTGCTCGTCTCCTGCTACTCGTCGCAACAGCTCTGGTGGTGTCCGCCACTGCTGGTGGCTCGCCGCCGCTGGCCAAGGGACTGTCGTTCGAGTTCTACCGCGCCAGGTGCCCGCAGGCGGAGGCCATCGTCTTCTCCTTCCTCAAGGACGCCGTCCGCAAGGACGTCGGCCTCGCCGCCGCGCTCCTCCGCATCCACTTCCACGACTGCTTCGTGCAGGGCTGCGACGGCTCCGTGCTCCTCGACAAGACCAACGGCGTCGACAGCGAGAAGGTGTCTCCCCCGAACGTCACGCTCCGTCCGTCCGCGTTCAAGGCCATCAACGCCATCCGCGCGCTCCTCCAGAGGGCGTGCGGCGGGCCCGTCGTCTCGTGCGCCGACGTCGCCGCGCTCGCCGCCCGCGACTCCGTCCACTTAGCCGGTGGGCCAAGGTACGCTGTCCCGCTCGGCCGCCGTGACGGGCTCGCCCCCGCGTCCCTGGACACCATCCTGGGCGCGCTCCCGCCGCCGACCTCCAAGGTCCCCGTGCTCCTCAGCTTCCTCGCCAAGATCGGCCTCAACGCCGACGACCTGGTGGCGCTCTCCGGCGCGCACACGCTCGGGATCGCGCACTGCGGCTCCTTCGAGGAGCGGCTGTTCCCCAAGGACGACCCCACCATGGACAAGTTTTTCGCCGGCCACCTCAAGCTCACCTGCCCGCGGCTCAAGGTGGACAACTTCACCGCCAACGACATCCGCACGCCGGACGTGTTCGACAACAAGTTCTACGTGGACCTGCTCAACCGGCAGGGTCTCTTCACCTCCGACCAGGACCTGCACACCGACGCCAAGACCAAGCCCATGGTCACCAGGTTCGCCGTCGACCAGGCCGCCTTCTTCGACCAGTTCGTCAAGTCCATGGTGAAAATGGGGCAGATCAACGTGCTCACTGGCAACCAGGGCCAGATCCGCACGGACTGCTCCGTGCCCAACGCTGCTCGTGCTAGTGAGGAGCTGCCGTGGTCCGTCGTCGAGACCGCCGTCGAGACCATCGTGTTGTAGGTAGTAGTAGGGTTTAGTCCATGGATCTCAAGCTTGTTTTATGTTTTGGCAAGGTTTGGACTTCGGAAGTCAGAGTGCATGAGTGTTTAGTTTGTCGAGCAAGACAGTACTCAGTTGAATAATGAGGATTTGTTTTGTCGAAATATCTGCCTATGTAACTACACGAACCCTCATGTGAACATTTGGTTGATGATTTGATTTAAAAGTTTACTAGCTAATTGCTCATCGTGAATGAATATTTTTAAAATACCCATGAACATTTGATTGATGATCATTTTTGAGGAAATTTTCGTTGATGATTTGACCATTAAACACTTAGTTGTTTTTTTTATCAAAAAAAAAAAACACTTAGTTGTCATGTGTCGAATAGAAAATTGATGCCTACTTTTTTTAGGAAATAAATTGCCACCGTTTTTTGTTGGGATAAAATCAAAAAGCTTTATTTTTTTTTAATTTAGCAATATGTAAGTTGCCTGCAAATTCAATTTGGCTTAGTCGATTGTTTAGGCCCTTGATTTGTGCTTCAAGATTCATGCTCCTTTTTGTTTCTGTTGTTGGCTTAGTCAATTGTTTAGGCCCTTGATTTGTGTTTCAAGATTCATGCGCCTTTTTCTTACTGTTTTTTTTTATGAATACCTTTTTTTTTCTGTTGTGACTCCTGTCATGTTTTGGGCCCAAATTTCCAACTATGCACTGTTTTGAATCAGTCAATTTCTTATTAGGCTGCAGCCCATTTCATGTTTCCTGGCCGACAGTGCTTCCTTATTTTTTGTTTTATGCATTTTTTGCTATTTGTTTTCTTTTAGTTGATTTTTAGGAGTATTTTTGGGATGTTGGCTGAGTGCAAAATGTATACATGTAAGTACTATATATCATGTGTATTATACTAGAGTGTGAAAATTGCACTATTATATGTTTATTTTGTACATCTCTACTCCTAAAGAGGGAGTCAGTAGTCTTGCCTCACATCCCACCAACCCTATACTATGCTCGCAAGCGCCTTACATCCATAGTCTAAAAAATCGGACCGGACCGGCGGTCGAACCGGAAAAAACCGGAACCGGCGACCCTAGTGGTCCTTTAACCCTTGTAGATCGTTTGAGCAACCGAACCACAAAAAACCGATTGAACCGGCGGGGTTTTGGAAAAACCAATGAACTGTGTGGTTCACACAAAGCCGTACGATTCGATGTTGATTCCAAAAAAAGCCTATTGATCGACTCTTTTTTGTGCTCGCAAGCTGAGGGTAGAGTTGTTAAAGAAAGAAACCCTCTTTTGGTAGGGCTTCGGCGGATTGGGAGCTTTCTCTCCCGAATTTGTTCACATCGGGCACCCCCCCCCCCCCCTCTCCCCAACCACCCTCTCAGCATCGTGGTGCATCGACCCTGCCTCTCCCTCGCCGCACCGGCTCTACGCGGCAGCAACTACACATTTTTTTATCATGTTCATGAATTAGATATTAACATATTGTTACTTGTTACTCTGTCGCGTGATTACACATTTATTTTATCTATTGATTGATAAAATATATATTATTTATTGCTTAAAAACCAACAATCGAACCGGTGAACCGGTGTTCTGACCTATAAAAATCAAAACCGTCAGCCTTGCTGGTTCGATTACCGGTTTGGTTTTTTATACCGTTCTTACAGCCGACCTTTCACTCAAGAGAAGCCAATTTGGCCCGACCCATTTGGCATGTGCATTAACTCAATCAAATCGGCACTTTTCCAAAAAAAAATATCATGCATTAACTTACCCAAATCAAATCAAATCTTACCATAACATGAACTATTATCGAAGTTGGCCGGCCCATTTGATGTGTGCACATGTTTTTATTTTTCCTTTTTTTCTAAATCACTTATATTTTCTTATCTTACCAAATGACATATATCTCTACTATTAAAGGGGATATGCTTAGGTTGCCACTCGCCTCTCACATCAATGTGTATGTGCATTTTTTTTTGTTTCATCGGTTGCGGAATTCAAGGAACATATGATGTCATTTCATCATGACATTGACATGTTGAACTGAAGGCGTTGCAAACTCTAATAGGTGCAAAATATGAAAAATGGGAGAAAAATATTGGCACATGTTGCAACACTATTAGAAACCCTAGAAAAGATGACATTTAAGTGCGTGTATTTGCAAAGTTGAATGGACCTTTGAGAATGATCTCTATAGCTATTTGTTGTTTTGCTGCAATAGTATGTGTTAGCTTAACCAACTCTATTACACATGAGTTTTACACATTATTTCTGTTGCTTTGTCCTGTGTCACATGTCTTCTTAGTAAAACAAAATCGGATGTGTGCGGTACCAAATGTACATTCAGAACCTGATTGGAATGGTTACACACGAAACAAATGGTAAAATGTGCTAAAAACTCAAATAATTAACAAAATTAACATTTTTCTGATACTATTGTGATGCAAAAATGTGGGTATCAATAGATAATCATACATTCTATAAGTATATATCTAGATGACATACTTTGGAGGTCCAAGATATTTGTCATAATCCCCACAAAAATAATATTTATAATTCTCAAATGAAACAAAATACATACGTATACACTATGGTTTTGTTCTGAATTCCCCAAATTAATCTATTTAGGCTTGGAATCTTATCTTTCTTGGATCTTGCGGCACTCGATTGAAATACAGTTTTAGAAGAATCAACGTATCAAATTGAAAAAACCAAATATTATTTTGTACTAAATGAACAACAATTAATATGGATATGAGGGAGTATACATTTACCAAAAATATTTTCGATGATAATCTCTAAAGTTTTATAACAAATAACATTGTATCCTCATTTTGCAATAATAATATGTTGTTAGTTTCTCTTTGTGTAATGGAATACATATATAACTAAAATTATAAATTAAATTTATAAGTTATAGAGAAATAAAAAGGACTTCAGAAGGATCATGACTAAATATACTGAAATAGTAAACGAGAATGATTGTCCACAAGAACAAAAAACTTGTTCTTCGGGAACAACGCTCACCGAGTCATGCTGCCGCCCATGGAGGAGGGCTTTATAGCTAGCCAGCTGACAGTAGGGGGATGAAATAGAATGAATCATGGATGACTCTCCCTGTGTAATGACCTGTAGTTTGAGAGAGCGGGGAATTTCTTTTTCTCCAGTGTTATTGCATTCATGCATATAGGTTTGGGGTTTAGTTTATTTCGCCAACTTGCATTCCAATCACTAGGTTAAATTTGCGTTTCAAATAATTTGGACATGACCTTTGCTTTTATTTAGAGTTTTGGGATCAAATTATAATTCAAATAAGTTAAAAGGACCTAAGTGCATAAGTTCAATTCAATATGATTTGGAAATGCATTTAATAGAATCTATGAACAATAAAGGAAATTCAAGCTTTATTGATAACTGAATCAATATTACAAAGTTATTTTACATATGAAAAACTAAAATAATTAATAAAAGAATACATTCTTGAATTACAAAAGAATTCAAGAAAAACAACCTAACTAAACTATCTATTCTCCCCATACTATCCTATCTAAGATCTTGATTTTGATCTTGATCTTATTTTCCTTCTTTTCTTCAACCTACATAATAAACAACAAACACAAAAAAAGTGGGTTCTGTTAGAAATGTAGCCTTCCCATTCCTGGAAATGCATTAGTGTAGGAGCTAGCACTTGAGACCATGACAATTCTAGTCATGATCTAGTAGATCATAAGTGGATCTTAAACAGAATAGCCAAATAGACCAAGCTAGAGACTTGTGAACCATGTGAAGCAAATCGGAGAAGAAAAGTCACTCAAACAGTAGTAAGCCAAGTGTCAAAGCCTTAAATAATAAATATTTAAGCTTGTTTTATGTTTTGGCAAGGTTTGGACTTTGGAAGTCACAGTTGAATAATAAATATTTGTTTTGTCGAAATATCTGTCTATGTACATGAACCCGCGGATGAACATTTGGTTGATGATTTTCTTGAGGAATATTTGGTTGATGACTTGATGTTAAAGTTTACTAGAGTAGCTAATTGCTCACTGTGCATGTGCATTTTAAAAAACATGAACATTTGATTGATGATCTTTTTGAAGAATATTTGGTTGATGATTTGATCTTTAAACACTTGATGATTTTTTGTCATGTGTTGAATCCATAGTCGATGCCTTGATGGATATCATTTTTTAGGGAATTAGGACCGGCAATGATTGGCTCCTGAATGTATAAGAGAGCTCTCGGACTAGGAACGGAATAATGTGTTGATGCTCACTAGTCATATATGGCAGTTGCGGCCATGGCAGAGAAATTCCACCGTAGGAGACTAAGACTTTCTACCTAGAGAGCTACATGAAATCGTTGATATTATCAAAGAGATACACACTACTGAAGAGATCACCAAGGGGAAGATGTTGGCATTTGATCCTGGGCCTCACCCCTCTCCGCTAGCCCGTTAGGTCTCCCCTTAGCCGGCACCATTGGTGGATGCTACGTCTTGAGCTTGCGTCGGTTTTCCTCGAAGTGGAGAGGGTGATGCAGCAAGTGTAGCGTAAGTATTTCCCTCAGTTTTGAGAACCAAGGTATCAATCCAGTAGGAGGCTCCTCAAAAGTCCCACGCACCTACACAAACAAATCTGAGAACTCGCAACCAACGCAATAAAGGGGTTGTCAATCCCTTCACGACCACTTGCGAAAGTGAGATCTAATAAAGATAGTATGATAAGATAAATATATTTTGGTATTTTATAATATAGATGCAAAAAGTAAAGATATAAATAAAAGTAGATTGGGAGCAAATATGATAAGAGATAGACCAGGAGGCCATAGGTTTCACTAGTGGCTTCTCTCAGGATAGCATAAGTATTACGGTGGGTGAATAAATTACTGTCGAGCAATTGATAGAAAAGCGCATAGTTATGAGATTATCTAGGCATGATCATGTATATAGGCATCACGTCCATAACAAGTAGACTGACTCCTGCCTGCATCTACTACTATTACTCCACACATCGACCGCTATCCAGCATGCATCTAGAGTATTAAGTTCATAAGAACAGAGTAACGATTAAGCAAGATGACATGATGTAGAGGATAAACTCATGCAATATGATATAAACCCCATCTTGTTATCCTCGATGGCAACAATACAATACGTGCCTTGCAACCCTTTCACATCCTTTGGGTAAGGACACCGCAAGATTGAACCCAAAGCTAAGCACTTCTCCCATGGCAAGAAAGACCAATCTAGTAGGCCAAACTAAACTTATAATTCGAAGAGACTTGCAAAGATAACTTAATCATACATAAAAGAATTCAGACAAGATTCAAATATTATTCATAGATAAACTTGATCATAAACCCACAATTCATCGGATCTCGACAAACACACCGCAAAAAGAGTTTACATCGAATAGATCTCCACAAGAGAGGGGAAGAACATTGTATTGAGATCCAAAAAGAGAGAAGTAGCCATCTAGCTAATAACTATGGACCCGTAGGTCTGTGGTAAACTACTCACAACTCATCGGAGGGGCAAGGATGTTGATGTAGAGGCCCTCCGTGGTTGATTCCCCCTCCGGCAGAGTGCCGGCGAAGGCTCCAAGATGAGATCTCGCGGATACAGAAGGTTACGGCGGTGGAAATTGTGTTTCGTGGTGCCCCTGGATGTTTTCGGGGTACGTAGGTATATATAGGAGGAAGAAGTACGTCGGTGGCCGCCTGAGGGGCCACGAGGACAGGGGCCCTATAGGGGCGCCCTCCTATTTCATGGAGGCCTCGGCTACTTCTTGACTTGCACTCCAAGTCCTCTGGATCACGTTTGTTCCAAAAATCACACTCCCGAAGGTTTCATTCCGTTTGGACTCCGTTTGATATTCATTTTCTTCGAAATACTGAAATAGGCAAAAGAAACAGCAATATGGGCTGGGCCTCCGGTTAGTAGGTTAGTCCCAAAAATGATATAAATGTGTAAAATAAAACCCATAAACATCAAAAAGGGGTAATATAATAGCATGGAACAATCAAAAATTATAGATACGTTGGAGACGTATCAAGCATCCCCAATCTTAATTCCTGCTCGTCCTCGAGTAGGTAAATGATAAAAAAGAGAATTTTTAATGTGGAATGCTACCTAGCATAATTCATAATGTAATTTTCTTTATTGTGGCATGAATGTTCAGATCCAAATGAATACAAAATAAAAGTTCATATTGATAAAAGAAATAATAATACTTCAAGCATACTAATCAAAGTAATCATGTCTTCTCAAAATAGCATGGAAAAATAAAGTTCATCCCTACAAAATCATAGAGTTAGGCTATGCTTCATTTTTGTCACACAAAGATGTTCCCAACTTCTATACCCCCGATGACAAGCCAAGCAATTGTTTCATACTAAAATAATCTCAAACTTTTTCAACCTTCACGCAATACATGAGCGTGAGCCATGGATATAGCACTATGGTTGGAATAGAATATGATGATGGGGATTGTGTGGAGAAGACAAAAAAGGAGAAAGTCTCACATTGACGAGGATAATCAACGGGCTATGGAGATGCCAATCAATTGATGTCAACATGAGGAGTAGGGATTGCCATGCAACGGATGCACTAGAGCTATAAATGCTCAACAAAAGAAAACTAGTGGGTGTGCATCCAACTTGCTTGCTCACGAAGACCTGGGGCATTTGAGGAAGCCCATCGCAGGAATATACAAGCCAAGTTCTATAATGAAAAATTCCCACTAGTATGAAAAGGAAAACTTATGAGACTCACTATATGAAAAACATGGTGCTACTTTGAAGCACAATATATGAGACTCACTACATGAAGAACAAGGTGCTACTTTGAAGCACAAGTGTGGAAAAAGAGATAGTAACATTGCCCTTTTTATTTATTTTATTTTTTGGGCCTTTCTTTTTTTATTTTTGGCCTTTCTCTTTTTTTTATTGGGCAATGCTCTAATAATGATGATCATCACACTTCTATTGATTACAACATAAGGATTACAACTCGAAACTAGAACAAGATATGACTCTATATGAATGCCTCCAGCGGTGTGCGGGATGGTGCAATGAATCAAGAGTGACATGTATGAAAAATAATGCATGGTGGCTTTGCCACAAATACGATGTCAACTACATGATCATGCAATGGCAATATGGCCAAAGTAAAGTATGTCATGATGATGATGAACGGAACGGTGGAAAGTTGCATGGCAATATATCTCGGAATGGCTATGGAAATGCCATAATAGGTAGGTATGGTGGCTGTTTTGAGGAAGATATAGGGAGGTTTATGTGTGATAGAGCGTATCGTATCACGGAGTTTGGATGCACCGGCGAAGTTTGCACCAACTCTCAAGGTGAGAAAGGGCAATGCACGGTACCGAAGAGGCTAGCAAAGGCAGAAAGGTAAAAGTGCGTATAATCCATGGACTCAACATTAGTCAAAAGAACTCATATACTTATTGCAAAAATTTAGAAGTCATCAAAAATCAAGTACTACGCGCATGCTCCTAGGGGATAGATTGGTAGGAAAAGACCATCGCTCGTCCTCGACCGCCACTCATAAGGATGCGTAAGCTGTACACTTCATGTTTCAAATTTGTTACACAACTTTAACCATACGTGCATGCTACGGGACTTGCTAACTTCAACACAAGCATTATTTAAATTCATAATCACCCAACTAGCATGACTTTAATATCACTACCTCCATATCTCAAAACAATTATCAAGTATCAAATTGATCATAGCATCCAATTCACTTCCTATTGATAGTTTTTATTATACCCAACTTGGATGTTCATCATTCTAGACCAACTTTATGACCATAGAAAATACCATGCTGTTCTAAAAGACTCCCAAAATAATATAAGTGAAGCATGAGAGACTAGCAATTTCTTCAAAATTAAGACACCACCGTGCTCTAAAAGATATAAGTGAAGCACTAGAGCAAAAACTATCAAGCTCAAAAGATATAAGTGAAGCACATAGAGTATTCTAGCAAATTCTAATCAAATAGGCTTCTCCCAAAAGGTGTGTACAGCAAGGATGATTGTGGTAAACTAAAAAGCAAAGACTAATATAATACACGACGCTCCAAGCAAAACACTTATCATGTGGTGAATAAAAATATAGCTCCAAGTAAAGTTACCAATGAACGAAGACGAAAGAGGGGATGCCTTCCCGGGGCATCCCCAAGCTTAGGATTTTGGCTATTCTTGAATATCTTGGGGTGCCATGGGCATCCCCAATCTTAGGCTCCTGTCACCCTTTATTCCATAGTCCATAAAAGCTTTACCCAAAACTTGAAAACTTCACAACACAAAACTCAACAGGAAATCTTATAAGCTCCGTTAGTGAAAGAAAACAAAACCACCACATAAGGTACTGCAATGAACTCATTCTTTATTTTATTTGGTGTTAAACCTACTGTGTTCCAACTTCTCTATGCATTATAAACTATTTTATTGGCCATAGATTCATCAAAATAAGCAAACAACACACGAAAAACGGAATCCGTCAAAAACAGAACAGTCTGTAGTAATCTGTAACTACCGCAAACTTCTGGAACTCAAAAAATTCATCCAAAATAGGACGACCTAGGAAATTTATTTATTGATCAGCAGCAATTGGAATCACTATTTTAGCACGTTCTGGTGATTTTTAACAATTGTTTTCGTGAACCGAAAGTTTCTGGAAATTACAGCAAGATCAAATAACTATCATCCAAGAAGATCCTATAGGTTTAACTTGGCACAAACACTAATTAAAACATAAAACCACACCTAAACAGAAGGTAGATGGATTATTTATTCCTAAACAGAAACAAAAACAAAAAAACATAAAGAAAATTGGGTTGCCTCCCAACTAGCGCTATCGTTTAACGCCCCTAGCTAGGCATAAATGCGAGGATAGATCTAAGTGGTGCCGTCTTTAATTTTCAGTTTTTTAGCGGAGTCATGCTCGAATCCGGGAGGTTCTTTCTGCTTCCCTTCATACTCGGAAATTTTTAGATCTAAAGAATCCAACCGCTTATTGCAAAGAGTGATCAACATAGTCATGCGGTGAAGATTTCCGCTAACACTTTTAAGAGGTTCAAGAGACTTTTGTAAAAAAATTGTTACTTCGCAAATCTTTCCAAACACTTGGGTTTCTTCTTGGGTAGGATGTGATCCTCCCTTTTGAGGTAGTGTTCCCACTATTCCCTCTACAATTTCATGCGCAATACTGGGATCAATCTCAATGAAATTTCCCTTGGCAATGCAATCCAAGAGTTGTCTATGTGTCATCTTTAACCCAACATAAAAATTACGAAGAAGAATTTTGTAGTTCACCTCTAGGGTGCACTTGCGATAAGATTCCATCATCCTATACCAAGCATCTTTTAAGTTTTTTCTCCTTGCCTTTGCTTGAAGTGAAGAACTTCAAACTCGGGAGACATAGGAGTGGATAAGGAACTATACATAACGACAAGCAAGCGAACTAACACACGAGCAAACAGAAAAATGGCAAGCGAAAAGAGAGGAGGAGATTGGGAAAGAGAGGGCGAATAAAACGGCAAGGGTGAAGTGGGGGAGAGGCAAACGAGAGGCAAATGGCAAATAATGTAAATGCGAGGGAGATGGGTTTGTGATGGGTACTTGGTATGTCTTGACTTGAGCGAAGACCTCCATGGCAACGGCGCCAGAAATCCTTCTTGCTATGTCTTGAGCTTGCGTTGGTTTTCCTCTAAGAGGAGAGGGTGATGCAGCAAGTGTAGCGTAAGTATTTCCCTCAGTTTTGAGAACCAAGGTATCAATCCAGTAGGAGGCTCCTCAAAAGTCCCACGCACCTACACAAACAAACTGAGAACTCGCAACCAACGCAATAAAGGGGTTGTCAATCCCTTCACGGCCACTTCATGAAAGTGAGATCTAATAAAGATAGTATGATAAGATAAATATATTTTTGGTATTTTATAATATAGATGCAAAAAGTAAAGATGCAAATAAAAGTAGATTGGGAGCAAATATGATAAGAGATAGACCCGTGGGCCATAGGTTTCACTAGTGGCTTCTCTCAAGATAGCATAAGTATTATGGTGGTCAACAAATTACTGTCGAGCAATTGATAGAAAAGCGCATAGTTATGAGATTATCTAGGCATGATCATGTATATAGGCATCACGTCCATAACAAGTAGACCGAATCCTGCCTGCATCTACTACTATTACTCCACACATCGACCGCTATCCAGCATGCATCTAGAGTATTAAGTTCATAAGAACAGAGTAACGCATTAAGCAAGATGACATGATGTAGAGGGATAAACTCATGCAATATGATATAAACCCCATCTTGTTATAATACGTGCCTTGCAACCCTTTCTGTCACTGGGTAAGGACACCGCAAGATTGAACCCAAAGCTAAGCACTTCTCCCATGGCAAGAAAGACCAATCTAGTAGGCCAAACTAAACTGATAATTCGAAGAGACTTGCAAAGATAACTTAATCATACATAAAAGAATTCAGAGAAGATTCAAATATTATTCATAGATAAACTTGATCATAAACCCACAATTCATCGGATCTCGACAAACACACATAAAAAGAGTTTACATCAAATAGATCTCCACAAGAGGGGGAGAACATTGTATTGAGATCCAAAAAGAGAGAAGTAGCCATCTAGCTAATAACTATGGACCCGTAGGTCTGTGGTAAACTACTCACAACTCATCGGAGGGGCAAGGATGTTGATGTAGAAGCCCTCCGTGGTTGATTCCTCCTCCGGCAGAGTGCCGGCGAAGGCTCCAAGATGAGATCTCGCGGATACAGAAGGTTACGGCGGTGGAAATTGTGTTTCGTGGTGCCCCTGGATGTTTTCGGGGTACGTAGGTATATATAGGAGGAAGAAGTACGTCGGTGGCTGCCCGAGGGGCCCACGAGACAGGGGGCGCGCCCTATAGGGGGGCGCCCTCCTATCTCGTGGAGGCCTCGGCTGCTTCTTGACTTGCACTCCAAGTCCTCTGGATCACGCTTGTTCTAAAAATCACGCTCCCGAAGGTTTCATTCCATTTGGACTCCGTTTGATATTCCTTTTCTTCGAAATACTGAAATAGGCAAAAAAGACAGCAATATGGGCTGGGCCTCCGGTTAGTAGGTTAGTCCCAAAAATGATATAAATGTGTAAAATAAAGCCCATAAACATCAAAAAGGGGTAATATAATAGCATGGAACAATCAAAAATTATAGATACATTGGAGACGTATCAGTGGACCAGGTGGTGCTCTCAGTTGATGGTTCCTATTCGGAACTTCGTGGCACGACATTGTCTGATATGGTGCTTTCGAAGGCATGATGGCAGTGTTATCTTTGCGGCATACAAATTTGTATTCAATTGCAAAGATGCACTAGTGGCATAAATTCATGCTCTAATGTAGGGAATGGCTTTAACTTGTCAACACTTAGAGGGTATTGTCATGGTGCAATCTGACTCTTCTGACGCTTTGTCAAGGCTTCTTGATGATCTCTCCGCAAAAACAAGTCTTCTTGATGATCGATTATGTAGATCAGCATATGGGCACTTAGTTGCTGAGATCAAGTCTCTAATGCAGAACCGGGAGTTTGTTCCTCAACAGATTTGACGCGAACGAAATTGGGTAGTAGATCAACTAGATCTATACAGTCGTACGGAACAAGCCAATGCTGTGTGGCTAAACTGCGGCCCCCGATGTACCAAGGAATTATTGCCCCTTGGTTGTAACCATATACAAATGGAATAAACTATTTTTATCCCGCAGAAAGATAAAATCATATAGCTTTATTTTTTCTGAAGATCTAGATGTTTTTTCATGTTGAGAAACATAGACTACAACATAGACGCGCGTGCACACACACCATCACAAACATATTTGGTTGATGATTTTATTTTAAGTTTACGAATTGCCCATTGTACATGGGTATTTTTTAAAAAAAACATGAAAAATTCACTGATGATCATTTTTGAGGAATATTTGGTTCATGATTTCATCTTTAAACACTTGATGATTTTACGTCATGTGTCGATCGATAGTTGATGGCTATTTTTTTAGGGAATTAATTGCCACCGCTTTTATATTGGAATAAAACCATCTATCTTTCTTTTTGTGTTTATCTAGATTTTTTTCCATGTTGAGGAACTTAAGAGTACAACATAGACACGCGCACACACACACCCCATCACCATCACACATATGCACTAACACGACGGCTGCTGGAGACCGAGTTGGAGTTGTGGAGCTTGATGATGATCAAGATTTGTTTGTATGGCTACATGATGCTAAGCGACTTGTGACGGGTGGGTAACTTTCCAAGACAATCAAATTTGTACAAATTTAGGATGTGCAAGTGTCTGAAATTATGTTTTCTAGGGAATATTTAGGGTGAAGCTTATACAGTACTTTTTCATTCTAAAGTAAGAAATAATAAAACATGGTATATATTGATGAAGCACATGGAGCTTTTTGCACATGAAATTGACATGAGATCTATTTGGAAGAACCCGCCACGAAAATGATATAGTAAAAAAATGTCGGTGTATAGAAAAAAAAGATGCTACGCCATTCTCTCGACAATGCTTGTTCGCTTTCTGCTTTCTCCTCATTCTACGATGGGTAAAAAGAAGGAAATATGCCCTAGAGGCAATAATAAAGTTATTATTTATTTCCTTATTTCATGATAAATGTTTATTATTCATGCTAGAATTGTATTAACCGGAAACTTAGTACATGTGTGAATACATAGACATACAGAGTGTCACTAGTATGCCTCTACTTGCCTAGTTTGTTAATCAAAGATGGTTAAGTTTCCTAGCCATAGACATGAGTTGTCATTTGATGAACGGGATCACATCATTAGAGAATGATGTGATTGACTTGACCCATCCATTAGCTTAGCATCATGATCGTTTAGTTTGTTGTTATTGCTTTCTTCATGACTTATACATGTTCCTGTGACTATGAGATTATGCAACTCCCGAATACCGGAGGAACACTTTGTGTGCTACCAAACGTCACAGAGTAACTGGGTGATTATAAAGGTGCTCTACAGGTGTCTCCGATGGTGTTTGTTGGGTTGGCATAGATCGAGATTAGGATTTGTCACTCCGATTGTCGGAGAGGTATCTCTGGGCCCTCTCGTAATGCACATCACTATAAGCCTTGCAAGCAATGTGATTAATGAGTTAGTTACGGGATGATGCATTACGGAACGAGTAAAGAGACTTGCCGGTAACGAGATTGAGCTAGGTATTGAGATACCGACGATCGAATCTCGGGCAAGTAACATACCGATGACAAAGGGAACAATGTATGTTGTTATGCGGTTTGACCGATAAAGATCTTCGTAGAATATGTAGGAACCAATATGAGCATCTAGGTTCCGCTATTGGTTATTGACCGGAGGCGTGTCTTGGTCATGTCTACATAGTTCTCGAACCCGCAGGGTCCGCACGCTTAAAGTTCTGTGACGATCGGTATTATGAGTTTATATGTTTTGATATACCGAAGGTAGTTCGGAGTCCCGGATATGATCACGGACATGACGAGGAGTCTCGGAATGGTCAAGACGTAAAGATCGATATATTGGACGACTATATTTGAACATCAGAATGGTTCCGGGTGAATTCGGGAATTTACAGGAGTACCGGGAGGTTACCTGTAACACCCCGGAAGTAACTTTCCATATTTGTAACTCCGACTCTTGCCATTTTCGGCATTGATATATGATATTCCCTCCGTGGTTGGGTTTTCTTCATTCTGCTTCTTTTGTCCGTGTCATGCATTTTATATTATGTCATCATGTGCATCGCATTTGCATACGTGTTCGTCTCATGATTCCGAGCATTTTTCCCGTTGTCCGTTTTGCAATCCGGCACTCCTATCTCCCCCGGCGGTCCTTTTACGCTTTTTCCGTGTGCGGGTATTAAACCGTCTCGAAATGGACCGAGGTTTGTCTAGTGGCCTTGGTATAACACCCGGAGACCACCGGTCAAGTTTCGGGTCATTTGGAGCTCGTTTGGTACTCCAACGGTTAACCACACTCTCGCATAGGCCTCTTTTAAGTTGCAGCCCAACACCCCTCCAAAACAGCCCAATAACCCACCTAAGTCACTCCCATGCTCTCCGTCGTTCGATCACGATCGTGTGGGCGAAAACTACACCTCATTTGGACTCTCCTAGCTCCCTCTATGCCTATTTAAACACCTCCCCCGAAATCCGGATCATCCCCTTCCCCGAAACCCTAAGAAATCCGTCCCCGCGGCGCCGGACGCGTCCAGCCGCCGCCGGACACGTCCGCCCCGCGCCCTCGTCCAATCGCCGCCCGACACCTGTCCGCCGCCGCCCGCCCGCCCGGCCAGCCGGGCCCAGTGAAACCCGCCCGGCAGCAGCGCCGCCGCCGCGCCCGCGCCTCCCAGCCCCGGCCCGCCGCCATGCGGCCGCCCTCGCGGCCGCCCTCACGCCCATCCCTGTAGCATGTAGTTTTGATGCTCAACATTGCAACTGTTATTCGCTTTTTGCCATGTCCAGCCTGTTACTTTGAGCACTTTTGCCATGCTTGTTTGAACCTGTTATGATGTGAACTAGCCGTAGCTCAGTGCTCATCTTTTGTCGAGCATCATGTGTAGATCACTGCCATGTGCTTTGTTGTTACGTTTGGGTGCAGTAGCTTAATTAATTGTTGCTTGCTAAGTGGCATCATGCTGTTAATGGCAGATTTGCGCCATTCTTGTTTTGCTTGTCATTTGCAAACCGTGCATCCGATTCCGGTGATCTTTATATCGATTTCAACCGAAATCATCTCATCTTTCCAGTGGCATGCTTGGTTTGCCAAGTTGATGCCTGGTTCATCATTTACCTTCCGGAGCGCACATAAGCATTGCATATCTCATCATGCATATCATGCCATGTTTTGCATCATTTTGATTGTGCATTGCACCGTGATTTATTGTGGTTCCTTTGTTTGTGTTGTTGCTTTGGGTAGAGTCGGGAGACGAGTACGTGAACGAGGAACCTGTTGAGAACGCTTTCGAGGATCAAGCTTTCGACAACTCTGAGAACATTGCGAGCAAGATGACCATACCCTCGAAATCACTTCTATCTTTGCTATGCTAGTTGCTCGCGCTTTTGCTATGCCTATGCTGCGATGCCTACCACTTGCTATATCATGCCACCCATATTGCCATGTCAGCCCCTAACCATCCTTTCCTAGCAAACCGTTGATTGGCTATGTTACCGCTTTGCTCAGCCCTCTTATAGCGTTGCTAGTTGCAGGTGAAGCTGAAGTTTGTTCCTTGTTGGAACATGGAGATGTTGTTCCTTGTTGAAACATGTTTACTTGTTGGGGATATCACAATATATATCTATATCTGCTATATTTAATACATCTATATACTTGGTAAAGGGTGGAAGGCTCGGCCTTATGCCTGGTGTTTTGTTCCACTCTTGCCACCCTAGTTTCCGTCATACCGGTGTTATGTTCCTTGATTTTTGCGTTCCTTACACGGTTGGGTGATTTATGGGACCCCCTTGACAGTTCGCTTTGAATAAGACTCGGCCCAAAGAAGGCCCAATTTTGGTTTTACCATTTGCCACCTAAGCCTTTTCCCCCGGGTTTTCGCGAGCCCGAGGGTCATCTTTATTTTAACCCCCGGGCCAGTTCTCCTTCGATTGCTGGTCCAACTTGAGCGATGTCCGGCGCCCCTTGGGCAACCAGGGTTTATGCCAACCCGACGCCCTGCTCATCCGGTGTGCCCTGAGAACGAGATATGTGCAGCTCCTATCGGGATTTGTCGGCACAATCGGGCGGTTTTGCTGGTCTTGTTTTATTGCTGTCGAAATGTCTTGTAGTCCGGGATTCCGAGATTGATCGGGTCTTCCCGGTAGAAGGAATATCCTTCGTTGACCGTGAGAGCTTATAATGGGCTAAGTTGGGACACCCCTGCAGGTAATATCTTTCAAAGCCGTGCCCGTTGGTTATGAGGCAGATGGGAATTTGTTAATGTCCGGTTGTAGAAAACCTAAAGTTGACCTCAAATAAAATACACATCAATCAAGGTGTAACCGTGATGGTCTCTTCTCGGCGGAGTCCGGGAAGTGAACACGGTGTTGGAGTTATGTCTGGCGTAAGTAGTTCAGGATCACTTCTTGATCGCTACTAGTTTCACGACCGTGCTTTGCTTCTCTTCTCGCTCTCTTTTGCGAAGTAGCCACCATATATGCTAGTCGCTTGCTGCAGCTCCACTTTACTACTCAGTCCTTCCTATAAGCTTAAATAGTCTTGATCTCGCGGGTGTGAGATTGCTGAGTCCCCGTGACTCACAGATACTTCCAAAACAGTTGCAGGTTCCGATGAGGCCAGTGCAGGTGATTCAACCGAGCTCAAGTGGGAGTTCGACGAGGAACGTGGTCGTTACTATGTGTCTTTTCCAGATGATCAGTAGTGGTGCCCAGTTGGGACGATTCGGGGATCTGTGTAGCATTTGGGGTATCTTCTTTTATTTTGGTTCCGTAGTCGGACCTTGAGTGTACTCAATGATGGATATTATTTATGTAATTGTGTGAAGTGGCGACTGTAAGCCAACTATGTATCTTTCCCTTAATTATTACATGGGTTGTGTGAAGATTACCTCACTTGCGACATTGCTTTCAATGCGGTTATGCCTCTAAGTCGTGCCTCGACACGTGGGAGATATAGCCGCATCGGGCGCTATGTTGGTAATCAGAGCCTTCCCTGACTTAGGAGCCCCCTACTTGATTGTTTGCTGACGTTGTTGAGTCTAGAATGGAAAATGTTTTGAGTCTTAGGATTATATATATCGGAGAGTAGGATTCTTTTTACTCCCCAGTCCCTTCGTCGCTCTGTGAGGTCTCCTGACGTAGAGTTTTGAATCTTCTCTCCTCAAATTTCACTAAAAATTTTTTTTAGGATCACGTGGGTATCTTGGAATCGTTCCGATGGTTTTTGTGACGAGAACATTGTTCTTGGTGCCTCCTGACATTTAGGGGTTGTGGCAGTGTCCCGGGGAGTTGAGCTCCGAGGTGTTGTCGTCACAATTATATCGTTGCAGTTCTGGAATACCTGAGTTTTGCCGACATCGAAATCTCTTTTATGCAGTTGTTGGTGAGATAACCCTGATAGCCCAAGATCGTGGCGAAAAGGGAGTATTGCCATGACTTGCATAACGGATGTTTTTCAAGGTCGAGGTACACGATTTCCGAGGATTTCTTGGTTATGTGTTGACGGATGGATACACTCGGATCTAGGTATTGTTAGTTTGGGTGATATATTTTGTGTCCTGTATCCCCAACACCAGATTGCATAACCGTAAAGTTTCGGAGTTTATAGGTGGAATTCTAGTAGCTTACAGGATATTCTTTCCGGCTGGATGTATGATTTGAGATTGGGGTTCAACGTCTAGTGGTCCGCCCATTCACGGTCGATTTACAAAGTGGTCGCGAGGACGCCTTAAAGAATCCTTAGCTATGCTGATTCGGGGACGTCTTGTTAGTCATTCGTGACGTCCGCTATACGTCGTGTCCGTGTGGGCCCCACCACGAACACTTTGAGCGAAATCTCTATCATGTGTTTGTTCCGGCTCATTCTAGCAGCCAACCTTTTGTTTTCAGTTATGATATTCGATTTGTTTCTAAGACAGATGTTGTTTCCATATCTTTATCTAAGTGGCTTCTCACCTTAATGGATGTGTGATGATTATCTTTGGAATTCATTCGTTCATTCTTGTTCGGATGTTTATTGTGAAGACTATATGTTGCAATTTCTATTCGTTGATTCTACTTATCTTTTGTCTATCAAAGGACTAACGGATGTCACCCTCTTCAGGATGGCTCCGCCAACGCCTGAATCCGGATCGCAATGATGGGGATCAGTCGAACCTCCACCTCCACCTCCACCTCCGCCTCCGTGAGGCACGGCAAGCTATCATGGCAGCCACCAATGCCAATGCTCAGATGATTTTGCAGCTCTTGCAAGAACGTACTCAGGGGCAAGGCAATCAAGGCAATCAAGGTCAAGGCAACAATCAGCCACACTTTGCTACTCTCAGTCAGTTCCTCGCTAATCAGCCGAAGTCTTTCAGTTTCTGTGTTGAGGCAACAGACGCTGATGATTGGTTAGTGGACATCTGCAAGCACTTTGACTGTAGCAATGTCAGACCTGAGGACTTTGTCAAGTTTGCATCGTTTCAACTCAAGGATCAAGCTGCTGAGTGGTACCAGCAATACAAAGATTCCAGAGGAGGTCGTGTCATTACCTGGGATAGTGAGGAGTTCCGCAATCTCAAGCAGGGCAACATGTCTGTCTATCAATACAATATCCAGTTCCAGAAGCTCGCTCGTTTTGCTAAGCAGGACGTACCTGATGAAAGGAGTATGATCTATCAGTTCAGAGGTGGTCTGAGAGAAGATCTGCAATTACCTCTTGTGCTGTTTGAGCCAGATAAGTATGATGATTTCTACAACATGGCTCTGAAGCAAGAAGCGGCCCAACTCAAATGCGAGGCTTCTAAGAAGAGAATCAGGGATGCAGTTCAGTCCTCTTCGTCCTCTCAAGTGGCAGCCAAGCAGCAGAAGTTTTACCTGCCCCCTCCTCCGTTCCGTCAGCCTTACCAGCAGAAGAACTCAGGTGGCCGTGGATCTTCCCACCCACCCAACCCAAGCTATCAGAACAAGTCTAATTCTCAAGCTCCAAGGTCAAGTGCTCCTTACCACCGTCCGCTCTCTGAGGTCACTTGCAACAAGTGTCAGCAGAAGGGTCACTATGCGAACAAGTGCTTCAACCAGAGGCGCCTTCCGCCTCCTCCTCCTGTGAAATCTTCCAGCAATGCAGTGGTCAAGCATAATCCCAAGTCTGCAAGGGTGAACATGATGAATGCAGCTCAAGCAGAGGAGTCTTCTGATGTGATAATGGGTAATCTTCCAGTTAATGATATTCCTGCAAAAGTCTTATTTGATACTGGTGCATCGCATTCTTTCATTTCAAGACCTTTTGCATCTAAGCATGAGTTGGTTTTTCAAGATTTGCCTAAACCATTATCGGTTGTCTCTCCGGGTAAATTCATGCATGCAAGCTCCATGGTTCCGGATGTTTCTATCAAGATGGGCGATTATAGGTTTCTGGCTAAACCTATTGTTCTTGGTGACTCGGATATTGATCTTATTCTCGGGATGGACTGGCTTTATCAGCACAAAGCTCAGCTTGATTGTGCTGCCAGAGAAATTCAATTGACTCATTCTTCTAATGACGTGATCATCTATGCCTCTCGTGATGAAACCATTCGGTTGTTTTCTCTCAATGAGAAGGGCGAATTGAATGCCATCTCTCGATTCCAAATCGTTTGTGAGTACCAAGATGTCTTTCCGTAAGAGCTTCCGGATGCCTCCTCATCGGCCCGATTGAGTTCGTTATCGACCTTGAGCCCGGCATCGAACCCGCTTTGCAAGCGCCCATACAAGCTTGGACCTGATGAGCTGAAGGAATTGAAGAAGCAGCTCGATGAACAAGAGCGTCTGGGTTTGATCAGACCGAGTTCATCTCCTTGGGGTTGTGGTGTTCTTTTTGTCCGGAAGAAGGATGGCACGGACCGACTTTTAAGCGCCGATTACCGTCCATTGAATAAGAAGACAATCAAGAACAAGTATCCACTTCCCAACATCAATGAGCTTTTCGAGCAACTCAAAGGTGCTACGGTGTTCTCTAAGCTTGACCTTCAGATGGGGTATCATCAGATTCGCATTCGTTAACTATATATTCCCAAGACAGCATTCAGAACAAGCTTTGGTTCTTATGAATATACTGTCATGTCTTTCGGCCTCGTCAATGCTCCTCCAACATTCTCTCGGATGATGAACTTCATATTCAACCCCTACACCAATGAATTCGTCTTGGTCTATCTTGATGATATTTTGGTCTTCTCCAAGAATAAGAAGGATCATGCCAAACATTTGCGATTGGTGCTAGACAAGCTCAGAGAGTATCAGTTCTATGCGAAGTTCTCCAAATGTGAATTCTGGCTTGATGAAGTGCTTTATCTTGGTCATATCATCTCTGCCAAGGGCATCGCTGTTGATCCCGAGAAGGTGTCTGCAATTGTGAATTGGGAACCTCCACAGAATGTCAAGCAGCTCCGCAGTTTTCTTGGTCTTGCAAGCTATTGCCGAAGATTCATTGAGAACTTCTCCAAGATTGCAAAGCCTCTTTCCAACCTTCTCCAGAAGCATGTGAAGTATGTCTGGTCTCCCGAGTGTGACGTTGCTTTCAATACCCTCAAAGAGAAACTCGTCACAGCTCTGCTCTTGACTCCTCCGATGAATCCAAGCCATTCGAAGTTTTCTGTGATGCTTCCCTTCAAGGTCTCGGTGCTGTGTTAATGCAAGAGAAGAGAGTTGTGGCTTATACCTCTCGCCAGTTGAAGCCCAACGAGAAGAACTACCCCACTCACGATCTTGAGTTGGCGGCAGTTGTCCATGCATTGATTACGTGGAGACATCTCTTGTTGGGAAGGAAAGTGGACATTTTCACTGATCACAAGAGTCTCAAGTACATCTTCACTCAGCCCAACCTCAACCTCAGGCAGACTCGATGGGTCGAAATGATTCAAGAGTACAACCCAAGTATTGAGTATACTCCGGGCAAAGCCAATGTCATTGCAGATGCTTTGAGCAGGAAAGCTTACTGCAACAGTCTAATACTCAAGCCCTTTCAGCCGGATCTCTGTGAATCTTTCCGCAAGCTGAATCTTCAAGTTGTTCCTCAAGGCTTTCTTGCCAACCTCATAGTCTCTCCTACTTTGGAAGATCAGATTCGTGAGGCTCAACTTCTGGATACCATGGTGAAGAAAGTGAAACGTGGTATTGACAAGGGCATTTCCAAGTACAAGTGCTTCCACGTTGATGACAAAGACACTCTGTTCTTTGAGGACCGGATTGTGGTTCCTAAGGGTGATCTGCGAAAAGTCATTATGAACGAGGCTCACAATTCGCTTCTATCCATTCATCCTGGAAGTACGAAGATGTACCATGATCTCAAGCAGTCATATTGGTGGACTCGAATGAAGCGAGAAATTGCTCAATTCGTGAATGAATGTGATGTCTGCAGAAGAGTGAAAGCAGAACACCAAAGACCAGCTGGTCTCCTTCAACCTCTTGCTATTCCTGAATGGAAGTTTGATCATATTGAAATGGACTTCGTGACTGGCTTTCCAAAGTCCAAGCGTGGAAATGATGCTATCTTCGTTGTCATTGACAAGCTTACTAAAGTGGCTCATTTTCTTCCTATCAAAGAATCCATCACACAGCAGCTCGGTTGGCGTAGCTATACACCTCGAGGATTGTCTCCTTGCACGGCATTCCACAAGTGATCTCTTCAGACCGTGGCAGCATCTTTACCTCCAAGTTTTGGGATTCTTTTCAGAAGGCCATGGGCACCAACATTCGCTTCAGCACAGCTTTCCATCCTCAAACAAGTGGCCAAGTCGAGCGAGTGAATCAAATCCTTGAAGATATGCTCAGGGCTAGTGTCATTTCCTTCGGTATGAAGTGGGAAGATTGTCTTCCATATGCTGAGTTCTCTTACAACAACAGCTTCCAAGCGAGTTCTGCAAGGCCCCATTCGAAATTCTCTATGGCGTAAAGTGCCGTACTCCTCTCAATTGGTCTCGAGACAGTGAACGCCAACTTCTTGGCAATGACTTGATCACGTAAGCGGAAGAAATGTGCCAAGTCATTCGTGAGAATCTCAAAGCCGCATAATCGCGCCGGAAGAGCTATTATGATGATAAGCACCGTGATGTGACTTTTGAAATCGGAGACCATGTCTACCTCCGCGTCTCTCCAATGAAAGGCACTCGTCGCCCGGTATCAAAGGGAAGCTTGCACCTAGATACGTGGGTCCTTTCAAGATCATTGGGAAAAGAGGCGATCTCGCCTATCAACTTGAGCTTCCATCCAACTTTGCAAACGTGCACGATGTGTTTCACGTGTCACAGCTTCGCAAGTGCTTCAAGACTCCTGAACGCACTATCAACTTCGAAGAGATTGACCTTCAAGAAGATCTCTCTTATCGTGAGCACCCGTTGCTATTCTTGAAGAAACCGAGCGCAAGACTCGCAACAAGTCAATCAAATTCCTGAAAGTGAAGTGGTCACACCATTCCGACCGAGAAGCTACCCGGGGCGCGAGGATCACCTCCGTTCTGAATATCCGGAGTTCTTTCAGTCCTAGATCTCGGGACGAGATCCTCTTGTAGTGGTGGAGTGTTGTAACACCCCGGAAGTAACTTTCCATATTTGTAACTCCGACTCTTGCCATTTTCGGCATTGATATATGATATTCCCTCCGTGGTTGGGTTTTCTTCATTCTGCTTTTTTGTCCGTGTCATGCATTTTATATTATGTCATCATGTGCATCGCATTTGCATACGTGTTCGTCTCATGATTCCGAGCATTTTTCCCGTTGTCCGTTTTGCAATCCGGCACTCCTATCTCCCGGCCCGGTCCCTTTTACGCTTTTTCCGTGTGCGGGTATTAAACCGTCTCGAAATGGACCGAGGTTTGTCTAGTGGCCTTGGTATAACACCCGGAGACCACCGGTCAAGTTTCGGGTCATTTGGAGCTCGTTTGGTACTCCAACGGTTAACCACACTCTCGCATAGGCCTCTTTTAAGTTGCAGCCCAACACCCCTCCAAAACAGCCCAATAACCCACCTAAGTCACTCCCATGCTCTCCGTCGTTCGATCACGATCGTGTGGGCGAAAACTACACCTCATTTGGACTCTCCTAGCTCCCTCTATGCCTATTTAAACACCTCCCCAATCCGGATCATCCCTTCCCGAAACCCTAAGAAATCCGTCTCATGGCGCGCCGGACGTCCAGCCCGCCGCGGACACGTCCGCCCAGCGCCCTCGTCAATCGCCGCCCGACACCTGTCCGCGCCGCCCGCCCGCGCCAGCCGCCCGAAAGGGGCCCGCCCGCTTCCAGCGCCGCCCGCGCCTCACATGGCCGGCCCCGCCGCCGCGGCCGCCCTCACGCCGCCACCGCGCCGCCCCGCCACCGACGCCTCGAGCTCCAGCGCCGCCCGGCAGCCGCCGCCGCCGCCAGCCGGCTGCGTCATCGCCCTCTCGCCCTCCATGATCCGACCTCGCGCCCGATCCCGGCCGCCGCCGCCCGGCGCCCGCTCCGGCGCCCGCGCCCGGCCGCCCGCCAGCGCCTCCTCCTCCCCCGGCGAGCCTCTCCGCCGCCGCCGCGTCCCGATCGGGCCGGAGCCCGATCCGGCCTCGGATCTCGCGCGCCGCCGTTGACTCTCTTCCCTCTCTATTTTCTTCTAAGTCTTGAGATCTTTGTAATTTTGTGCAATTTTCAACATGCTTTATCTTCGCATCCGTAGATCCATTTTTCGCGTATAATATGTCAAAATGTTCGCCTCGAAGAGTAGATCATTTCATTCCATTGCATCATTTTCATTTGAGCTCATCTTGATGCCCGAAATGCTGTTGGAAGAGTGCTATGTGCTGTTAGTTTCTGATTTTTATCAGGACTTGCACTTTTGTTATTTTTGCCATGATTAATATGTGCACCCTATGAATTTGAGTCCTACATGAGTTTTGTAAAATGCCATGTCATCTTTCCAGTGGTATATGCCATGTATTTTTGTGATCTATGTGGTGACTAGCACAAGCATGCAAAGTAGGTGTCCTAATGTTGCTGATTTCAGCCCTGTTTTAGCTGATTTTGATGCCATGTTTACTTGATGATACCGAGAGATCTATGCATATTTTGAGATACTTCAGTAAGGGTGTTTTGTAAATCATGACTTGCTCTATCCATCCATGCCTTTGTTTGCAATTATGGGATGCCATAGCTTGAGTCAATCGAGCTCTACTTTTGCTATCAAATGTTTCCTGGCAGATTGTATACGTGTTATTCAATTTTGCCTAGCTTGTTGTGGTTGATCCATATATGCTATGTAATTGTTCTTGCCATGTATGTCTTCTATGTCATGTCTTCTTGATGTATGTAGGCTTAGTTTATCATTTGAGGCTCTGTAGTGAGTGCATTGAGCTTGTAAACATGCCCTCTCGTTACCAGTTTTTGACATGTCATGTTGCTGAATCTGTTAACGAGACTTTCAATATTGACATGAGTGTTACTATATTTTCTAGTCCTTTTTGGCTTATGGTCAGTAAGGGACTTTTGAAATATGGTTTGAGTAGATTCATGCCATGCCATGTTTTGCTATTTTAAGTTCCTGTAGCATGTAGTTTTGATGCTCTGAACATTGCAACCTGTTACTGTTTTTGCCATGTCCAGCCTGTTACTTTGAGCGCTTTTGCCATGCTTGTTTGAACCTGTTATGATGTGAACTAGCCGTAGCTCAGTGCTCATCTTTTGTCGAGCATCATGTGTAGATCACTGCCATGTGCTTTGTTGTTACGTTTGGGTGCAGTAGCTTAATTAATTGTTGCTTGCTAAGTGGCATCATGCTGTTAATGGCAGATTTGCGCCATTCTTGTTTTGCTTGTCATTTGCAAACCGTGCATCCGATTCCGGTGATCTTTATATCGATTTCAACCGAAATCATCTCATCTTTCCAGTGGCATGCTTGGTTTGCCAAGTTGATGCCTGGTTCATCATTTACCTTCCGGAGCGCACATAAGCATTGCATATCTCATCATGCATATCATGCCATGTTTTGCATCATTTTGATTGTGCATTGCACCGTGATTTATTGTGGTTCCTTTGTTTGTGTTGTTGCTTTGGGTAGAGTCAGGAGACGAGTACGTGAACGAGGAACCTGTTGAGAACGCTTTCGAGGATCAAGCTTTCGACAACTCTGAGAACATTGCAGGCAAGATGACCATACCCTCGAAATCACTTCTATCTTTGCTATGCTAGTTGCTCGCGCTTTTGCTATGCCTATGCTGCGATGCCTACCACTTGCTATATCATGCCACCCATATTGCCATGTCAGCCCCTAACCATCCTTTCCTAACAAACCGTTGATTGGCTATGTTACCGCTTTGCTCAGCCCTCTTATAGCGTTGCTAGTTGCGGTGAAGCTGAAGTTTGTTCCTTGTTGGAACATGGAGATGTTGTTCCTTGTTGAAACATGTTTACTTGTTGGGGATATCACAATATATATCTATATCTGCTATATTTAATACATCTATATACTTGGTAAAGGGTGGAAGGCTCGGCCTTATGCCTGGTGTTTTGTTCCACTCTTGCCACCCTAGTTTCCGTCATACCGGTGTTATGTTCCTTGATTTTTATGCTCCTTACACGGTTGGGTGATTTATGGGACCCCTTGACAGTTCGCTTTGAATAAGACTCGTCCAAAGAAGGCCCAATTTTGGTTTTACCATTTGCCACCTAAGCCTTTTCCCCGGGTTTTCGCGAGCCCGAGGGTCATCTTTATTTTAACCCCGGGCCGCTTCTCCTTCGATTGCTGGTCCAACTTGAGCGATGTCCGGCGCCCCTTGGGCAACCAGGGTTTATGCCAACCCGACGTCTGGCTCATCCGATGTGCCCTGAGAACGAGATATGTGCAGCTCCTATCGGGATTTGTCGGCACATTCGGGCGGCTTTGCTGGTCTTGTTTTATTGCTGTCGAAATGTCTTGTAGTCCGGGATTCCGAGATTGATCGGGTCTTCCCGGTAGAAGGAATATCCTTCGTTGACCGTGAGAGCTTATAATGGGCTAAGTTGGGACACCCCTGCAGGTAATATCTTTCAAAGCCGTGTCCGCGGTTATGAGGCAGATGGGAATTTGTTAATGTCCGGTTGTAGAAAACCTAAAGTTGACCTCAAATAAAATACACATCAACCGCGTGTGTAACCGTGATGGTCTCTTCTCGGCGGAGTCCGGGAAGTGAACACGGTGTTGGAGTTATGTCTGACGTAAGTAGTTCAGGATCACTTCTTGATCGCTACTAGTTTCACGACCGTGCTTTGCTTCTCTTCTCGCTCTCTTTTGCGAAGTAGCCACCATATATGCTAGTCGCTTGCTGCAGCTCCACTTTACTACTCAGTCCTTCCTATAAGCTTAAATAGTCTTGATCTCGGGTGTGAGATTGCTGAGTCCCGTGACTCACGTGATACTTCCAAAACAGTTGCAGGTTCCGATGAGGCCGGTCAAGGTGATTCAACCGAGCTCAAGTGGGAGTTCGACGAGGAACGTGGTCGTTACTATGTGTCGTTTCCAGATGATCAGTAGTGGTGCCCAGTTGGGACGATTCGGGGATCTGTGTAGCATTTGGGGTATCTTCTTTTATTTTGGTTCCGTAGTCGGACCTTGAGTGTACTCTGAATGATGGATGTTATTTATGTACTGTGTGAAGTGGCGACTGTAAGCCAACTATGTATCTTTCCCTTAATTATTACATGGGTTGTGTGAAGATTACCTCACTTGCGACATTGCTTTCAATGCGGTTATGCCTCTAAGTCGTGCCTCGACACGTGGGAGATATAGCCGCATCGGGGGCGTTACATTACCGGAACCCCCCGGTAAGTGTATGGGCCTTATTGGGTGATACGTCTCCAACGTATCTATAATTTTTGATTGCTCCATGATACTTTATCTACTGCTTTGGACTATAATGGGCTTTATTTTCCACTTTTATATTACTTTTAGGACTAACCTATTAATCGGAGGCCCAGCCCAGAATTGTTTTTTGCTCATTTCGTTTCGAAGAAACAGAATATCAAACGGAGTCCAAACGGAATGAAACCTTCGGAAACGTGATTTCCTCACCGAACATGATCAAGAAGACTTGGACCCTACGCCAAGGAACAACGGAGGCGGTCACGAGGGTGGGCCCCCCCCCCCCAGGGCGCGCCCCCTGCCTCGTGGGCCCCCTGTTGCTCCACCGACATACTCCTTCCTCCTATATATACCTACGTACCCCCAAACAATCTGAACAGGAGCCAAAAACCTAATTCCACCGCCGCAACTTCCTCTTTCCACGAGATCCCATCTTGGGGCCGGAGGGGGCATCCACCACGGAGGGCTTCTACATCAACACCATAGCCTCTCCCATGAAGTGGTGAGTAGTTTACTTCAGACCTTCGGGTCCATAGCTAGTAGCTAGATGGCTTCTTCTCTCTTTTTGGATCTCAATGCAATGTTCTCCCCCTCTCTCGTGGAGATCTATTCGATGTAATCTTGTTTTTGCGGTGTGTTTGTTGAGACCGATGAATTGTGGGTTTCTGATCTAGCTTATCTATGAATAATATTTGAATCTTCTCTGAATTCTTTTATGTATGATCGAGTTATCTTTGCAAGTCTCTTCGAATTATCCGTTTGGTTTGGCCAACTAGATTGGTAGTTCTTGCAATGGGAGAAGTGCATAGCTTTGGGTTCAACTTGCGGTGTCCTTACCCAGTGACAGAAAGGGTTGCAAGGCACGCATTGTATTGTTGTCATCGAGGATAACAAGATGGGGTATTTATCATATTGCATGAATTTATTCCTCTACATCATGTCATCTTGCTTAAGGCGTTACTCTGTTTTAACTTAATACTCTAGATGCATGCTGGATAGCGGTCGATGAGTGGAGTAATAGTAGTAGATGCAGAATCGTTTTGATCTACTTGTCTCGGACGTGATGCCTATATACATGATCATACCTAGATATACTCATAACTATGCTCAATTCTGTCAATTGCTCAACAGTAATTTGTTCACCCACCGTAGAATACTTATGCTCTTGAGAGAAGCCACTAGTGAAACCTATGGCCCCCGGGTCTATTCTCATCATATCAATCTCCATCACTTTTGTACTTGCTTTGTTTTTACTTTGCCTTTTACTTTTTACTTTGCATCTCTATACCAAAAATACCAAAAATATTATCTCTATCAGATCTCACTCTCGTAAGTGACCGTGAAGGGATTGACAACCCCTAATCGTGTTGGTTGCGAGTAGCTATCGTTTTGTGCAGGTACGAGGGACTTGTGCGTGGCCTCCTACTGGACTGATACCTTGGTTCTCAAAAACTGAGGGAAATAATTACGCTACTTTGCTGCATCATCCTCTCCTCTTCGGGGAAAACCAACGCAAGCTCAAGACGTAGCAAGAAGGATTTCTTGCGCCGTTGCCGGGGAGTCTACGCAAAAGTCAACATACCAAGTACCCATCACACTCCCTATCTCTCGCATTACATTATTTGCCATTTGCCGCTCGTTTTCCTCTCCCCCACTTCACCCTTGCCATTTCATTCGCCCTCTCTTTCCCCATCTCCTCCTCTTTTTCCCGTTGCCTTTTCCTCGTCCGTTTGTTTGCTCGTGTGTTGGATTGCTTGTTTGTCGCAATGGCTCAAGATGCTAGTAAATTGTGTGACTTCACCAATACCAATAATAATGATTTCCTTAGCACTCCGATTGCTCCTCTTGCCAATACTGAATCTTGTGAAATCAATACTGCTCTGTTGAATCTTGTTATGAAAGATCAATTCGCCGGCCATCCTAGTGAAGATGCCGCTACTCATCTGAATAGCTTCGTTGATTTATGTGATATGCAAAAGAAAAAAGATGTCGATAATGATGTCGCTAAGCTGAAGCTATTTCCTTTTTCGCTTAGAGATTGTGCTAAAGCGTGGTTTTCATCTTTGCCTAAAAATAGTATTGATTCTTGGAACAAGTGCAAAGATGCTTTTATCTCTAAGTATTTTCCTCCCGCTAAGATTATCTCTCTTAGGAACGTTATTATGAATTTTAAGCAACTTGATCATGAACATGTTGCACAAGCTTGGGAGAGAATGAAATTAATGATACGTAATTGTCCTACTCATGGTTTGAACTTGTGGATGATTATACAAAATAATTATGCCGGATTGAATTTTGCTTCTAGAAATCTTATAGATTCGGCCGCGGGAGGCACTTTTATGGAAATCACTTTAGGAGATGCTACTAAACTCCTAGATAATATTATGGTTAATTATTCTCAATGGCATACTGAAAGATCTACTAATAAAAAGTGCATGCTATAGAAGAAATCAATGTTTTGAGTGGAAAGATGGATGAACTTATGAAATTATTTGCTACTAAGAGTGTTTCTTCTGATCCTAATGATATGCCTTTGTCTACCTTGATTGAGAATAATAATTAATCTATGGATGTGAATTTTGTTGGTAGGAATAATTTTGGTAACAACGCGTATAGAGGGAATTTTAATCCTAGGCCTTATCCTAGTAATCCTTCTAATAATTACGGAAATTCCTACAACAACTCTTATGGAACTTTTAATAAGATGCCCTATAAATTTGAGAGTAGTGTTAAAGAGTTTATCAATTCACAAAAGAATTTTAATGCTTTGCTTGAAGACAAATTGCTTAAAGTTGATGATTTGGCTAGGAACGTTGATAGAATTTCTCTTGAGGTTGATTCTTTAAAGCTTAGATCTATTCCTCCTAAGCATGATATGAATGAGTCTCTCAAACCTATGAGAATTTCCATTGATGAGTGCAAAGAAAGAACCGCTAGGATGCGTGCTTCCAAAGATGCCTTTATTAAAGCGTGTTCTTCTAATTCCTATGAAAATCAAGATGAAGCTCTAAAAGTTACTGATGTGTCCCCTATTAAATCTTTGTTTTGCAATATGAATCTTGATGAAACTGAATATGATCTTCCTTTACCTAGAAGGCGTTCTAAGAATTCGGAGTTTTTAGATCTTGATGATGAAATTGATAAAAGTGGGACTGAAAGAAATAAAAATATAGATGTTGCTAAACCCACTATATTGGATCTCAAGGAATTTAATTATGAAAATTGCTCTTTAATTGATTGTATTTCCTTGTTGCAATCCGTGCTAAATTCTCCTCATGCTTGTAGTCAAAATAAGGCCTTTACCGAACATATTGTTGACGCCTTGATGCAATCTTATGAAGAAAAACTTGAGTTGTAAGTTTCTATCCCTAGAAAGCTCTATGATGAGTGGGAACCTACTATCAAAATTAAAATTAAAGATCATGAGTTTAATGCCTTGTGTGATTTGGGTGCTAGTGTCTCCACTATTCCCAAAACTTGGTGTGATTTGCTAGATTTCCATGACTTTGATGATTGCTCTCTAAACTTGCGTCTTGCGGATTCCACTATTAAAAAGCCTATGGGAAGAATTAATGATGTTCTTATTGTTGCAAATAGGAATTATGTGCCCGTAGATTTTATCGTTCTTGATATAGATTGCTATCCTTCATGTCCTATTATTCTTGGTAGACCTTTCCTTAGAACGATTGGTGCAATTATTGATATGAAGGAAGGGAATATTAGATTCCAATTTCCGTTAAAGAAAGGCATGGAACACTTTCCTAGAAATAAAATAAAATTACCATATGAATCTATCATGAGAGCCACTTATGGATTGCCTACCAAAGATGGCAATACTTAGATCTATCCTCGCTTTTATGCCTAGCTAGGGGCGTTAAACGTTAGCGCTTGTTGGGAGGCAACCCAATTTTATTTTTAGTTTTTTTTGTTTTTTGCTTCTGTTTAGGAATAAATAATCCATCTAGCCTCTGTTTGGATGTGGTTTTACCTATTGGATCTTCTTGGATGATAGTTATTTGATCTTGCTGTAATTTCCAGAAACTTTGCGCTCAGTGACCGAATTGTTAAAAATCACCAGAACGTGATAAAATATTGATTCCAATTGCTGCTGATCAATAAACAAATTTTCCAGGTCGTCTAATTTTGGTAGAATGTTTTGAGTTCCAGAAGTTTATGCGTTAGTTACAGATTACTACAGACTGTTCTGTTTTTGACAGATTCTGTTTTGCGTGTGTTGTTTGCTTATTTTGATGAATCTATGGCTAGTAAAATAGTTTATGATCCATAGAGAAGCTGGAATACATTAGCACTACAGGAAACAGATAGTTTGCCGTCAGTAGGAATCTTTGCTGTCAGCTTTTCATCGGGATAGACGGCAAAGAGCACATTTGCTGTCACCTCTTGACGGCAAAGAATGACTAACGGCAAAGATATATTTTGCCATCTATGTTTTTTATTACAGAGGCAAATGGTCTTTGCCGTCTATCTTTTTTTTATAGACAGCGAAGACTATACTTTGCGGTCTAAAATAAAAAATACAGACGGCAAAGTCTTTGCCGTCTGTCTTTTTCATTATAGACGGCAAAGTATACTTTTTGTCGTCTGTAAAAATAAAAGACAGACGACAAAGAAGAAACACACCACACTGATCGATCACCTGGATCGATGACATGGCAGTCCTGCACCACCCACGGGCGACCCCACCAACGTCCCACCAACCCACACAGCCCACACTCCCGAGACCCCACCCACGCCCTACCCACAAAAATCCCCACCCACCCACCCACGATCCCATCTCCCACTCCTAGGGAAAAGGCTAGCAGCAGCGCGGGTTTTAGATGTATCAGTAGCGCGGGTATAGGCGCTACTAATAAGGCGCTGCAGCTATTGCTTAGCAGCAGCGCGTGCCAGCCCGCGCTACTGCTAGGACAAATAGCTGCAGCGTTTGTTCGTTACCACGCTGCTGCTAAGGTAACTACTTGCTGCGTGTTTTCTGCCCATCGCTACTAGTACTTTTTTTTTATTTTTTTTATTTTTATTGTATTTATGCGCCATCTTACAAATATTGGTACAATACTAGTTATGAGGTTTACATCATTATGTCCATAACAGTGTGTCAAATTAAGGTGGATTAGGTTCAAGTGGAGTCAATATGTTGTGCATGTCAGTATACTACTAATCCAAACTTGATCTAGTTTGGACTAGTAGTACTTTGATGTGCACCACATGTTGCCTCCACTTGAATCTAATCCGCCAAAGACAAGATATTTAATCATCATCATGGTCATACCACCAACAGTATTTATTTAATCACCACTAACACTAGCTAATAATAATCATCATAGTCATTACCACCAACACTAGCTATTTTATCATCATAGTAATAGTGTAGCATATCATCATCCTGAAACTCATTTCTAGCTAGCTAATCACTCATGCTGCTCTCTCTTAGGTAAAACAACATAAAACATGTGTAGCTCTCCTCCTTGATCAAGTTGGAGCATGCAGATGAACCTGTCTCCTAATCGTGGAAAGCGCCTCTGTTTGCTGCCCCCTAGTACTTCTCTGCGCTCCCCCAACACATATTTGGTCCAGTCTTGCACTATTAAGCATCCGTCGCTAATCTTGAATGCACTAAAGTAATCTGTAGGATATCTTGGCCGTAAGCTGATAATACTCATGGTACCTTTAGTCTCGATCCCATAAGGCACAACATTCATCGGGAGTCCCTGTTGAAGAACATCGTATGGTAACATACTTAGCAATGAAGTTTAGCTTCAAAAATAATGTAGGGAAAAGATGCAATGAGGACAAATAGTAAAATCTTACCATCCTTCCTAAATGGATGTGACCGTAGTTCATTACGAACACTATTGGTCGCACGTTTTCAGTACTAACATTTCTAAATTCAGGAAGAAAATTTGCCTTGACAGTATCAAGATCCTCAAGCCATGAAACATAATGACTTAGCTCCTCGCAGCTTAGTTCAGCCTCAGGACAGTAGTAGGTCTTGTCTACCAAGCGCTGGACATGTTTGCTTGCACTGAAATAAGCTGACAATACAAATTAGTTGTCAACTATTTTTGAATAAACAATATCAAAGACATAAAATATGGTTGAGAAACTTACATAATGGTATAATCGAGTATGCGTCGCACATCGACCCGGATGTCGGTATTACCTTCAATATCATCTTCCTGGACGAATATCAAAGGTGATAACCATATCAGGCTCAAATGCATAAGTCTTGCATAGTGCTCGCCATGTTTTGCATCCAAAATAGGTGTAGTCGTCTGAATTGTATAATTTTGCATGGAAAATATAACCATGCTCGGTCTTCAAATAAACTTTCTTTACCTCCGCAAAGATGACCTGAAACCTATCTTATCCAATACAAAAACTCTTGCATGGCAGGGGATACGCTAGTAGAATAGTAAAAAATATAAGTTCAAGCAAATGAAGCAGATGTCATGCTTAGCTACGAAAAAAGACTTGTCGTTATGACTTCATCATATCCACTTCGAAGTTCTCGTACAGCTTGATGCTGAAGCGCCTATCATCATCTAGGAAGATTCCGTCGCACAGGCCGCGCTCGTCTTCGCAGTATTTGCAAATACCGAAATCCTTTCTGTCGTCAGACATTTCCTATGTTCATAGTTAAAACATTAATTGAAAATCGATCGAAGACAACTACTAGGATACTCGACACACAAATCCGGGGCACTCGATATTTCCTACATATTCTGGCACAAGTCATGCCAAAATTCATGAAAAAATCTGGCATGACCTTTGCTAAAATAGGACATATCGAAGCGCCTGAAATTTGCCGAACGGAAATGAATCAACACTCCGCAAAACATAGGCCACTCGGAGGTGTAACATGCAAACATGACCGGCCACTTGGATATTGAGCAACACAAGATATACATTTCAAAATATCTTATAGGACTCAAATTAGCATGCATTCAATAAGCAAAAGTAAATCATCTCATGCGTCCCTACATCATCGAATATTATCACTAATACATCACGAATAGTGTCATACATATAACATCACTAATACAACTAAAACCATAGCACACGACGGGTATCGGCGCGGGCGGTGGATATCCACAGAGAAGGAACCATCACGGGATCATAGCTCTAGTGAGATCCCTGGAGAACCTGCCAGGTATTGGAGAACGACCTGTGCTCCAACGCAAACAAGTAGCGACGGACGTGCGCGTCCTCCTCACTGACACGGTGACGCACCACCTCCACGGAGTCCTCAAGCCTCTGGATCGTCACTGGCCCACGTGACTGCCACCAAAGAAGGTTCGGGTCAACGACAGGCTGGCTCCTCACCAACCTGTGCCCCCCGGTAGGTAGCGCCTCCCAGTACCACCCCGGCGGAGCCCAGTCCCGGACATGGCCGATCTGGTCAAGCAGGTGTCGTCCTCCGCCGACTCGACGACAAGGATGCGGGATAGGCATCGTCCACGTCGAGGCGGGAAAAATTGCTTTAACTAAAAAATAGCAACAAGTTCTTACTAACTAGTTCTATTAATTCAACTAGTTCTTACTAAAAATAAACTTACTATAAATAAAAATATTCTAATACCTAATTAGTACCTAGTTCTTAATATGCAACTAAAATAAACTTATTATAATTAAAAATAAACTTAATATGCAACTAAAATATAAAGAAACCCTAGGCAGGTAGGGGAGAGGGAGGAGCGGGCGTGCTCACCTCGGGTGCCTGCGACGAGGAGGGGCAGGGCGACGCCGAGGTCGGGTCGGGGCTCGGGCGGGCGGATGGCGGTCGGCGTCGAGGTCGGGTCGGGCGGCGTCTGGGCGGCGTTGAGGTCGGGGCGGGGCGGCGTTGAATCTGGGTCGGGCGGCGTTGAGGTCGGGGCGGGCGGCGTTGAGGTCGGGGTCGGGCGGGCGAGAGGGTGCGGAGAGCGTCTGACTGACGACGGCGACGGCGGGCGGAGAGTGGAGAGAGTTGGATTTGGTGGAAAGTGGCGTGGGGAAGGGACGAACCCTGTGGTTAAGTCAAGTAGCAAGAGCGCATTCGAGAAAAGCGCTGCTGCTACCTTAGCTTCTAGCTCACGATACATGCTACTGCTACTCCTTTCTCTTTTTCCCTTTTTCATTTAGTTTTCTTCACATTTTATTTGTTTCCTTTCACCTTATTCTATTTCTTTCATTTTCAATTACCTTTGCATTTTCTTTCCATTTAATTTTATAACCTTTAGCAGCAGCGAGTTTATATTAAAACGCGCTGCTACAAACAACGTAGCGGTAGCGCGGTTCGTCATAGATCGCTACTACTATGTGTAGCTTATGGGCTAAGCCGTGGGAATTTTAGTAGTAACGTGTGTACAGCAAGACACGCTACTGCTAGATCTTTATCTGCAGCGCGGTTACCTCAGGCGCGCTACTGCTAATTAGCACCAGCGTGCTTTTTTGACCCACTCTAATGCTAAAGTTCTGTGTATAGGGTTTTCCCTAGTAGTGTCCTGCGGTCCTGCCTCCCTTCTCTCGATCCCCACCACACCACCACTCGCCTCTGCTTCGCCGGACACCGACGCCGCGTCCTCTCGCCGGACCCCGGCACAGCGTCCCCTCACCGGACCCCGCTGCATCCCCTCGTGGGACCCCGCTGCCTCCCATCGCCGGAAGGTGCTCCTCGACGACGCCGCGCTGTCCGAGGCCAACCGGGAGCGGCGCTCTCCAACGACGGCGCCGCCAACGATGTCGACGGCCAGGAGGACAAGGATGTACACGCCCTCGTGTCCGCCCGCGCCACCGGGCGCCGCCTTGGACAAGGAGGTACAGCGCCGGCAAGCCTCCGGCCGCCCCTTCCTCTGCTTTGCCCGTCTCTGAATCCTTCCTCTTTCCTTCTCCAGGAACCACTAAGGCGGGCGGCACGAGCAGGGCACGGCCGCTGCAGGCTGCGAGCGACGAGCGGGTGGGCGGCACTAGCAGGGCAGCCGGTGCGGGAGGCTGCTGCGAGCGACGCTTGGTCGCGCGGTGCTAGCAGGGTACGGGCGAGCAGGGCCGTGCGGCTAGGCGGCAAGCATGGACAGGCGAGCAAGGCAAGGCGGCGGCAGTGCATCCCCGGCCAGAAGGACGACCGGCGGTCAAGTCCCTGTTCCTGCAGTGGAGAAGGACTTGATTGGTTTTTTTACTTTCTAGGGCCCTTTTTGTAAATTTTCAGTACAGCTGTGTAACTTCTCTGTAACTCCACCTACAATGAATGAAAGATAGCACAGCCGTGTCGAATGTATGAAAGGTAGCACGGCGAACCTACTCTCTTTGATTTGAAGTTCATGTGTCCAGCCAGATTCTTTGCTTTGACGTCATTTAAAAAAATGCAAAACAATCTTTGTCGTCTGTACTTTAGTCTAGATGACAGCAAAGAACAAGTTTTGACTGACAGCAAAGAACGTGGTTTTGTCGTCTGTTATTTTTTGCGGTAGACGGCAAATCTATAGTTGGCTGTCGGCAAAGTCTTTGTCGTCTTCCCGACGAAAAGCTGACGGCAAAGTATTCTTTGCCGACTTATCTTTGCCGTCTGAGTTTGCCGTCTGCTTCCTGACGGCAAAATCTTTGCCGTCTGGATTTAGGTTTTTGCCGTCTGTGATCCACAGACGGCAAATTATCTGTTTCCTGTAGTGTAGGTTTAACACAAATATAAATAAAGAATGAGTTCATTATAGTACCTTAAAGTAGTCTTTTGTTTCCTTTCTCTAACGGAGCTCACGATATTTCTATTGAGTTTTGTGTTGTGAAGTTTTCAAGTTTTGGGTGAATTCTTTTGATGGATTACGGAACAAGGAGTGGCAAGAGCCTAAGCTTGGGGATGCCCATGGCACCCCCAAGATAATCCAAGGACACCAAAAAGTCAAAGCTTGGGGATGCCCCGGAAGGCATCCCCTCTTTCGTCTACTTCCATCGGTAATTTACTTGGAGCTATATTTTTATTCACCACATGATAAGGGTTTTGCTTGGAGCGTCTTGTATTATTTGTGTCTTTGCTTGTTAGTTTACCACAATCATCCTTGCTGTACACACCTTTTGAGAGAGCCATACATAAATTGGAATTTGATAGAATACTCTATGTGCTTCACTTATATCTTTTGAGCTTGATAGTTTTGCTCATAGTGCTTCACTTATATCTTTTGAGCTTGATAATCTTTGCTCTAGTGCTTCACTTAGATCTTTTAGATCACGGTGGTGGATTTGTTTTAAAGAAACTTGATCTCTCATGCTTCACTTAGATTATTTTGGGAGTCGTTAAAAGCATGGTAATTTGCTTAATGTTAATATACTTGGTATTCAAGATATGTGAAACTTTTTTTTGAGTGCGTTGAATACTAAGATAAGTTTGATGCTTGATAATTGTTTGAGATATGAAGATAGTGATATTAGAGTCATGCTAGTTGAGTAGTTGTGAATTTAAAAGAATACTTTTGTTGAAGTTTGTGATTCCCGTAGCATGCACGTATGGTGAACCGTTATGTGATGAACTCGGAGCATGATTTATTTATTGATTGTCCTCCTTATGAGTGGCGGTCGGGGACAAGCGATGGTCTTTTCCTACCAATCTATCCCCCTAGGAGCATGCGCGTAATACTTTGCTTTGATAACTTCTAGATTTTTGCAATAAGTATATGAGTTCTTTATGACTAATTTGAGTCCATGGATTATACACACTTTTTCCCATCCTTCCACTGTTGCTAGCCTCTCTAATACCGCGCACCTTTCGCCGATATCATACAACCACCATACCTACCTATCATGGCATTTCCATAGCCATTCCGAGTAATATTGCCATGCAACTTTCCACCGTTCCGTTTATTATGACACGCTCCATCATTGTCATATTGCTAGCATGATCATGTAGTTGACATCGTATTTGTGGCAAAGCCACCATTCATAATTCTTTCATACATGTCACTCATGTTTCATTGCATATCCTGTTACACCGCCGGAGGCATTCATATAGAGTCATACTTTGTTCTAAGTATCGAGTTGTAATTGTTGAGTTGTAAGAAAAATAAAAGTGTGATGATCATCATTATTAGAGCATTGTCCAAAGTGAGGAAAGGATGATGGAGACTATGATTCCCCCACAAGTCGGGATGAGACTCCGGACGAAAAATATTAAAAAAATATATAAAAAAAGAGGCCATAAAAAAAGAAGAGGCCCAAATAAAAAAATGAGAGAAAAAGAGAGAAGGGACAATGTTACTATCCTTTTACCACACTTGTGCTTCAAAGTAGCACCATGATCTTCATGATAGAGAGTCTCTCATTTTGTCACTTTCATATACTAGTGGGAATTTTTCATTATAGAACTTGGCTTGTATATTCCAATGATGGGCTTCCTCAAATGCCCTAGGTCTTCGTGAGCAAGCGAGTTGGATGCACACCCACTTAGTTTCCTTTGTTGAGCTTTCATATACTTATAGCTCTAGTGCATCCGTTGCATGGCAATCCCTACTCACCCACATTGATATCTATTGATGGGCATCTCCATAGCCCGTTGATACGCCTAGTTGATGTGAGACTATCTTCCCTCTTTTTGTGTTCTCCACAACCACCATTCTATTCCACCTATAGTGCTATATCCATGGCTCACGCTCATGTATTGCGTGAAGATTGAAAAAGTTTTGAAAATGTTAAAGTATGAAACAATTGCTTGGCTTGTCATCGGGGTTGTGCATGATTTAAATATTTTGTGTGGGGAAGATGGAGCATAGCCAGACTATATGATTTTGTAGGATAACTTTCTTTGGCCATGTTATTTTGAGAAGACATAATTGCTTAGTTAGTATGCTTGAAGTATTATTATTTTTATGTCAATATGAACTTTTGTCTTGAATCTTTCGGATCTGAATATTCATACCATGATTAAGAATATTTACATTGAAATTATGCCAAAGCATCACTCCGCATCAAAAATTCTCTTTTTATCATTTACCTACTCGAGGACGAGCAGCAATTAAGCTTGGGGATGCCTGATACATCTCCAACGTATCTATAATTTTTGATTGCTCCATGCTACTTTATCTACTGTTTTGGACTATAATGGGCTTTATTTTCCACTTTTAAATTACTTTTAGGACTAACCTATTAACCGGAGGCCCAGCCCAGAATTGTTGTTTTTTGCCTATTTCAGTGTTTCGAAGAAACGGAATATCAAACGGAGTCCAAACGGAATGAAACCTTCGGAAACGTGATTTTCTCACCGAACGTGATCCAGGAGACTTGGACCCTACGCCAAGGAACAACGGAGGCGGTCACGAGGGTGGCCCCCCTAGGGCGCGCCCCCTGCCTCGTGGGCCCCCTGTTGCTCCACCGACGTACTCCTTCCTCCTATATATACCTACGCACTTCAAACGATCAGAACAGGAGCCAAAAACCTAATTCCACCGCCGCAACTTCCTGTATCCACGAGATCCCATCTTGGGGCATGTTCCGGAGCTCCGCCGGAGGGGGCATCCACCACGGAGGGCTTCTACATCAACACCATAGCCTCTTCGATGAAGTGGTGAGTAGTTTACTTCAGACCGTCGGGTCCATAGCTAGTCGCTAGATGGCTTCTTCTCTCTTTTTGGATCTCAATGCAATGTTCTCCCCCTCTCTCGTGGAGATCTATTCGATGTAATCTTCTTTTTGCGGTGTGTTTGTTTAGACCGATGAATTGTGGGTTTGTGATCCAGCTTATCTATGAATAATATTTGAATCTTCTCTGAATACTTTTATGTATGATTGAGTTATCTTTGCAAGTCTCTTCGAATTATCAGTTTGGTTTGCCAACTAGATTGGTAGTTCTTGCAATGGGAGAAGTGCATAGCTTTGGGTTCAATCTTATGTGTCCTTACCAAAGGATGTAAAGGGTTGCAAGCCACGTATTGTATTGTTGCCATCGAGGATAACAAGATGGGGTATTTATCATATTGCATGAATTTATTCCTCTACATCATGTCATCTTGCTTAAGGCGTTACTGCTTTTTAACTTAATACTCTAGATGCATGCTTTGGATAGCGGTCGATGAGTGGAGTAATAGTAGTAGATGCAGAATCGTTTCGATCTACTTGTCTCGGACGTGATGCCTATATATATGATCATACCTAGATATACTCATAACTATGCTCAAGTCTGTCAATTGCTCAACAGTAATTTATTCACCCACCGTAGAATACTTATGCTCTTGAGAGAAGCCACTAGTGAAACCTATGGCCCCCGGGTCTATTCTCATCATATCAATCTCCATCACTTTTGTACTTGCTTTGTTTTTACTTTGCCTTTTACTTTTTACTTTGCATCTCTATACCAAAAATACCAAAAATATTATCTCTATCAGATCTCACCCTCGTAAGTGCTCATGAAGGGATTGGCAACCCCTAATCGCGTTGGTTGCGAGTAGCTATCGTTTTGTGCAGGTACGAGGGACTTGTGTGTGGCCTCCTACTGGATTGATACCTTGGTTCTCAAAAACTGAGGGAAATACTTACGCTACTTTACTGCATCATCCTATCCTCTTCGGGGAAAACCAACGCAAGCTCAAGACGTAGCATTGGGCATTAGTGGAATAGAGGAGGAGGAAGCATTGGAGCCCCCCCCCCCCCCAAGCCCAATCTGAATTGGGTGAGGGGGCCGGCCCCCCTTTCCTTCTTCTCTCCCTCCTCTTTCCTACCTCTCCTACTCCAACTTGGAAAAGGGGAAATTAATCCTACTCCCGGTGGGAGTAGGACTCCCTTATTGCGCGCCCTAGAGAGGGCCGGCCCTCCCCCTCGTCTACTCCTTTATATACGGGGAGGGAGGCACCCCTTGGAGACACAACAATTGATCATTGATCTCTTAGCCGTGTGCGGTGCCCCCTTACACCATAATCCACCTCGGTCATATCGTAGCGGTGCTTAGGCGAAGCCCTACGTCGGTAACTTCATCAACATCGTCATCACGCCGTTGTGCTGACGAAACTCTCCCTCGAGCTCTACTGGATCGTGAGTTCGCGGGACGTCACTGAGCTGAACGTGTGCTGAACACGGAGGTGCCGTACGTTCGGTACTGAGGATCGGTCGATCGTGAAGACGTACGACTACATCAACCGCGTTGTCATAACGCTTCTGCTTTCGTTTTACGAAGGTACATTGACACACTCTCCCCTCTCGTTGCTATGCATCACCATGATCTTGCGTGTGCGTAGGAATTTTTTTGAAATTACTACGTTCCCCCAACAGTGGCATCCGAGCCAGGTTTATGCGTAGATGTAATATGCACGAGTAGAACACAAGTGAGTTGTGGACAAGTCATACTGCTTACCAGCATGTCATACTTTGGTTCAGCGGTATTGTTGGATGAAGCGGCCCGGACCGACATTACGCGTACGCTTACGCGAGACTGGTTCTACCGACCTGCTCCGCACACAGGCGCTTGGCGGGTGTCAGTTTCTCCAACTTTAGTTGAACCGAGTGTGACTACGCCCGGTCCTTGTTGAAGGTTAAAACAGCACTAACTTGACAAACTATCGTTGTGGTTTTGATGCGTAGGTAAGAACGGTTCTTGCTCAGCCCGTAGCAGCAACGTAAAACTTGCAACAACAAATTAGAGGACGTCTAACTTGTTTTTGCAGGGCATGTTGTGATGTGATATGGTCAAGGCATGATGCTATATTTTATTGTATGAGATGATCATGTTTTGTAACGAAGTTTATCGGCAACTGGCAGGAGCCATATGGTTGTCGCTTTATTGTATGCAATACAATCGCCCTGTAATTGTTTTTACTTTATCAGTAAGCGGTAGCGATAGTCGTAGAAACAATAGTTGGCGAGACGACAACGATGCTACGATGGAGATCAAGGTGTCATGCCGGTGACGATGGTGATCATGACGGTGCTTTGGATACGGAGATCAAAGGCACAAGATGATGATGGCCATATCATATCACTTATATTGATTGCATGTGATGTTTATCCTTTATGCATCTTATTCTGCTTTGATTGACTGTAACATTATAAGATGATCTCTCACTAAATTTCAAGGTATAAGTGTTCTACCTGAGTATGTACCGTTGCGAAAGTTCGTCGTGCCGAGACACCACGTGATGATCGGGTGTGATAAGCTCTACGTTCAAATACAACGGGTGTAAGCCAGTTTTTGCACACGCAGAATACTCGGGTTAAACTTGACGAGCCTAGCATATGCAGATATGGCCTCGGAACACTGAGACCGAAAGGTCGAGCGTGAATCATATAGTAGATATGGTCAACATAGTGATGTTCACCATTGAAAACTACTCAATCTCACGTGATCATCGGACATGGTTTAGGTGATATGGATCACGTGATCACTTAGATAATTAGAGAGATGTCTATCTAAGTGGGAGTTCTTAAGCAATATGATTAAATGAAGTTTAATTTATCATGAACTTAGTCCTGATAGTATTTGCATATCTATGTTGTAGATCAATAGCTCGCGTTTAGCTCCCCTGTTTTATTTTTGATATGTTCCTAGAGAAAACTAAGTTGAAATATGTTAGTAGCAATGATGCGGATTGGATCCGTGATATGAGGATTATCCTCATTGTTGCATAGAAGTATTATGTCCTTGATGCACCGCTAGGTGATAGACCAATTGCAGGAGCAGATGCAAACGTTATGAACGTTTGGCAAGCTCGATATGATGAGTACTTGATAGTTTAGTGCACCATGCTTTACGGCTTAGAACCGGGACTTCAAAAAAAATTTAAACGCCACGGAGCATATAAGATGTTCCAAGAGTTGAAATTGGTATTTCATACTCATGCCCGTGTCGAGAGGTATGAGACCTCTGACAGTATTCGCCTACAAGATGGAGGAGAATAGCTCAACCAGTGAGCATGTGCTCAGATTGTCTGGGTACTACAATTGCTTGAATCAAGTGGGAGTTAATCTTCCAAATAAGATAGTAATTGACAAAGTTCTCTAGTCACTATCTCCAAGTTACTAGAACTTCGTGACGAATTATAATATGCAAGGGATGACGAAAGTAATTCCCGAGCTCTTCGCGATGCTGAAATCGACGAAGGTAGAAATCAAGAAAGAGCATTAAGTGTTGATGGTTAACAAGACCACTAGTTTCAAGTAAAGGGGCAAAGGGAAGAAAGGGGAAATTCAAGAAGAACGGCAAGCAAGTTGTTGCTCAAGTGAAAAATCCCAATTCTGGACCTAAGCCTGAAACTAAGTGCTTCTACTGCAAAGGTTAACAAGACCACTAGTTTCAAGTAAGGGGGCAAAGGGAAGAAAGGGGAAATTCAAGAAGAACGGCAAGCAAGTTGCTGCTCAAGTGAAAAATCCCATGTATGGACCTAAGCCTGAAACTAAGTGCTTCTACTGCAAAGGGACTGGTCACTGGCGGAACTGCCCCAAGTATTTGGTAGATAAGAAGGATGGTAAAGTGAACAAAGCTATATTTGATATACATGTTATTGATGTGTACTTACTAGTGTTTATAGCAACCCCTCGGTATTTGATACTGGTTCAGTTACTAAGAGTAGTAACTCGAAACGGGAGTTGCAGAATGAATAGAGGCTAGTTAAGGGTGAGGTGACGATATGTATTGGAAGTGGTTCCAAGATTGATATGATCATCATCGCACACTCCCTATACTTTTGGGATTAGTGTTGAACCTAAAATAAATGTTATTTGGTGTTTGCGTTGAGCATGAATATGATTGGATCATGTTTATTGCAATACGGTTATTCATTTAAGTTAGAGAATAACTAGTCATCAACCCGTGCGACTGCACAGGCTAGAAATTTAGAAACCACATTTATACTCAATAAATGTTTCTGAAAAATAGTATTGCTGATTTATTTCGGCAATTGGAAACATGGTAAATGCGGTAGAGTATTGAAAATATTTTGTAACATGTCATATTTTTTTTCATGTATAGCAACTATCAATATTGTTCATTCAGTATAAGTTCCTAATTATACCACTATATGTATCTTGTGGAAGTCAAGCTCTTTTGCCTATGTTTATAATTTTGATGTGCCTGTTGATAGCTCTAACTATATCAACATGGATAGTAAGTGAAAATTCTGAGAAGTGTTACATGTTGCTTTGACTACGAACTCTAAATTTACCTCATTAACTTCGAGACCGTAAACTATATATGTGAAAAATGGTAGTTGATTTGAACACTGGCATAATTGAAATTCCAATTGAACACTAACTATAAGATTTATATAGACCTTTTAACAAAGTTCACATGCAAAAATGTCTACCTGGAAAGTATAGAAAACAAAGTGTGGTGAATTAGACACATGACATACTTGTGATACACTTGGAAATATTGCATTTCGGTATCCTATTTAATATATAGCTGAAAAAACGTCCCACATTAAAATTATAGCAAGGGGAAAATCCTGACCAGAGATTATGAAAAAATTATACATATTTATTCCTTATATATTCTGCGAGACTACTCTCACAGTCCCAATGAAAAGGACATCGTGAATCTCCTTGCATTATTCCTTCTTCCTTTACACTACTATAAACATCTAAATCATGATAATGTGACATTCAATTATTCACTTACTCTTCTTTAAGCATGTGGTACGCATCCACTCAAGCGGCCCCAAGCTGGGTAAAAGCAACAAATTTTAATTATAATGTATCAGAAACAATAGTGTTTAGCAACAGCAAGCAGGAGGACGATTAGGTTGCACTGCGGCTTAAAAGCATCCAAACAAATCTTAGTATATAAAAAATAGATATCTTGTAAGGATAGAGAGAACACAATCAGGAGAGCTAGACCTGACTTATTGCATTGTACCTTAAACTGAGATTCAAGGCTAGAGAGGAACACGATCAGGAGAGCTGCAGCTGGATTGTGTTACTTGATTTATTGAATGGTATCTGCTAAGTCAACAATTATGGTTAAGAAATCACGTAATTTTTTTGCGGAAAAAAGAAATCACGTACTTAATTATATGTACGTGTAATTTATAGGGAGTAGAGAAATTTAATAATGCAAAAATACTCCCTGATGACTGGGCGTAGTAGTGACCAGTGTCAAAGTTGAATGTCATTGAGAAAGTCGGACTTCCATGTGCATTCGTATTTTTATTCAATGGTTGGACGTGGGCTACGAACTTTACTTTTGTATCTGATGAATTTCATTTTTCTTGCAAGAACATAGACATGGGTATGAGGAACTCTATTTTTTGTACATGTACATGGTGTATTTTTTCCTTCAATAGTTGGACGTGGGTTCTGGGGACTTTGGCTTTCGTACGTGATGGATTTAATTATTTTTTCCTGGAAATCTGAGCGTAAGTGTGGAGGACTCCACCTTTTACATGAACGTGGTGTTTTTTTTCCTTTGATGGTTGTACGTGGGTGCTGGGGACGTGATGTATTTAATTCTTTTTTCCTGGAACATGTGTTCAAAAAAATATTCCTAGAAAATGAAGCGCAGGTGTAAGGACTTCTTTTTTACATGTACATGGTGATTTTCTATATAAATAGATGTGAGAGTTGAGGACTTATTTTTCTATACGTGATAGATTTCAATTTTTTTTGGAACTTGGACATGGGTGTTGCAAGATTCCTATGTGATACGTGTAGGTCTATTTCTTTTTAATCTATGTACAAATAGAGGAACGGTGCTCCAGTAAATCATAACCATTAAATTTATAATCTATTGGCTAAACTAATCTTGTTGATGTGGATTAACGTGGAATATTGTATGGTGCCTCCAATTAGTAAATATAAGATTGTTGTTCTGTTTACATGAATAAAACCTTCTATGGTCATACACCCAATGAAAATGGTTTACTGGATCTCGATCGTAGTGATACACATATTCATGATATTGAAGCCAAAAGATGCAAAGTTAATAATGACAGTGCAAATTATTTGTGGCACTGCCGTTTAGGTCATATTGGTGTAAAGCGCATGAAGAAACTCCATGCTAATGGACTTTTGGAATCACTTGATTATGAATCACTTGATGCTTGCGAACCATGCCTCATGGGCAAGATGACTAAGACTCCATTCTCCAGAACAATGGAGTGAGCAACTGACTTATTGGAAATAATACATACTGATGTATGCGGTCTGATGAGTGTTGAGGCTCGCGGCGGGTATCGTTATTTTCTGACCTTCATAGATGATTTGCGCAGATATGGGTATATCTACTTGATGAAACATAAGTCTGAAACATTTGAAAAGTTCAAAGAATTTCAGAGTGAAGTGGAGAATCATCATAACAAGAAAAAAAGTTTCTACGATATGATCGCAGAGGTAAAATATTTGAGTTACGACTTTGGCCTTCAGTTAAAACAATGTGAAATAGTTTCACTACTCACGCCAACTGGAACACCACATTGTAATGGTGTGTCCGAACATCGTAACCGTACTTTATTAGATATGGTGCGATCTATGATGTCTCTTACCGATCTACCACTATCGTTTTGGGGTTATGCATTAGAGACAGCTACATTCACGTTAAATAGGGCACCATCTAAATCCATGGAGATGACACCGTATGAATTGTGGTTTGGCGAGAAACCTAAGTTGTCGTTTCTTAAAGTTTGGGAATGCGATGCTTATGTGAAAAAGTTTCAACATGATAAGCTCGAATCCAAATCGAAGAAGTAAATCTTCATAGGATACTCAAAAAGAAACTATTGGGTACACCTTCTATCACAGATCCGAAGGCAAGACCTTTGTTGCTAAGAATGGATCCTTTCTAGAGAAGGAGTTTCTCTTAAAAGAAGTGAGTGGGAGGAAAGTAGAACTTGATGAGGTAATTGTACCTTCTCCCGAATTGGAAAATAGTTTATCACAGAAATCAGTTCATGTGATTCTTACACCAATTAGTGAGGAAGCTAATGATGATGATCATGTAACTTCAGATCAAGTTACTACCGAACTCGTAGGTCAATCAGAGTAAGATCCGCACTAGAGTAGTACGGTAATCCTGTTCTGGAGGTCATGTTACTTGACCATGATGAACCTACGAACTATGAGGAAGCGATGATGAGCCCAGATTCCGCGAAATAGCTTGAGGCCATGAAATCTGAGATAGGATCCATGTATGAGAACAAAGTGTGGACTCTGGTTGACTTGCCCGATGATCGGCAAGCCATCAAGAATAAATGGATCTTCAAGAGTAAGACGGACGCTGATGGTAGTATTACTATCTACAAAGCTCGACTTGTCGTAAAAGGTTTTCGACAAGTTCAAGGTGTTGACTACGATGAGATTTTCTCACTCGTAGCGATGCTTAAGTCTGTCCGAATCATTTTAGCAATTGGCGCATTTTATGAAATCTGGCAAATGAATAACAAAACTGCATTCCTTAATGGATTTATTAAAGAAGAGTTGTATATGATGCAACCATAAGGTTTTGTCAATCCTAAAGGTGCTAACAAAATGTGCAAGCTCCAGCGATCCATCTATGGACTGGTGCAAGCATCTCGGAGTTGGAATATAAGCTTTGATAAGTTGATCAAAGCATATAGTTTTATACAGACTTGTGGTGAAGCCTGTATTTACAAGAAACTGAGTGGGAGCACTACAGCCTTTCTGATAAGTATATGTGAATGACATATTGTTGATCGAAAATGATGTAGAATTTTCTGGAATGCATAAAGTGTTTGAAAGGAGTTTTTTTTAAAGAAAGACCTCAGTGAAGCTGCTTACATATTGGGCATCAAGATCTATAGAGATAGATCAAGACGCTTGATAAGTTTTTTCAATTAGTACATACCTTGACGAGTTTTTGAAGTAGTTCAAAATAGAACAGTCAAAGAAGGTGTTCTTGCCTGTGTTGCTAGGTGTGAAGTTGAGTAAGACTCAAAGCCCGACCACGGCAGAAGATAGAGAGAGAATGAAAGTCATTCCCTATGCCTCAGCCATAGGCTCTATAAAGTATGCCATGCTATGTACCAGACCTATTGTATACCCTTCCCTGAGTTTGGCAAGGGAGTACAATAGTGATCTAAGAGTAGATCACTGGACATTGGTCAAAATTATCCTTAGAGGACTAAGGAAATATTTCTCGATTATGGAGGTGATAAAGAGTTAGTTGTAAAGAGTTATGTCGATGCAAGCTTTGACACCGATCTGGATGACTCTGAGTCTCGATCTGGATACATATTGAAAGTGGGAGCATTTAGCTAGAGTAGCTCCGTGCAGAGCATTGTAGACATAGAATATTTGCAAAATACATACGGCTCTGAATGTGGCAGACCCGTTGACTAAACTTCTCTCACAAGCAAAACATGATCACACCTTAGTACTCTATGGGTGTTAATCACATAGCGATGTGAACTAGATTATTGACTCTAGTAAACCCTTTGGGTATTGGTCACATGACGATGTGAACTATGGTCGTTAATCACATGGTGATGTGAAATATTAGTGTTAAATCACATGGCGATGTGAACTAGATTATTGACTCTAGTGCAAGTGGGAGATTGAAGGAAATATGCCCTAGAGGCAATAATAAAGTTATTATTTATTTCCTTATTTCATGATAAATGTTTATTATTCATGCTAGAATTGTATTAACCGGAAACTTAGTACATGTGTGAATACATAGACATACAGAGTGTCACTAGTATGCCTCTACTTGACTAGCTCGTTAACCAAAGATGGTTAAGTTTCCTAGCCATAGACATGAGTTGTCATTTGATGAACGGGATCACATCATTAGAGAATGATGTGATTGACTTGACCCATTCATTAGCTTAGCACGATGATCGTTTAGTTTGTTGTTATTGCTTTCTTCATGACTTATACATGTTCCTATGACTATGAGATTATTCAACTCCCGAATACCGGAGGAACACTTTGTGTGCTACCAAACGTCACAACGTAACTGGGTGATTATAATGGTGCTCTACAGGTGTCTCCGATGGTGTTTGTTGGGTTGGCATAGATCGAGATTAGGATTTGTCACTCCGATTGTCGGAGAGGTATCTCTAGGCCCTCTCGGTAATGCACATCACTATAAGCCTTGCAAGCAATGTGACTAATGAGTTAGTTACGGAATGATGCATTACGAAACGAGTAAAGAGACTTGCCGGTAACGAGATTGACCTAGGTATTGAGATACCGACGATCGAATCTCGGGAAAGTAACATATCGATGACAAAGGGAACAACGTATGTTGTTATGCGATTTGACCGATAAAGATCTTCGTAGAATATGTAGGAACCAATATGAGCATCCAGGTTCCGCTATTGGTTATTGACCGTAGACGTGTCTCGGTCATGTCTACATAGTTCTCGAACCCGCAGGGTCCACACGCTTAAAGTTCTGTGACGATCGGTATTATGAGTTTATATGTTTTGATGTACCGAAGGTAGTTCGGAGTCTCGGATATGATCACGGACATGACGAGGAGTCTCAAAATGGTCGAGACATAAAGATTGATATATTGGACGACTATATTTGGACATCGGAATGGTTCCAGGTGAATTCGGGAATTTACCGGAGTACCGGGAGGTTACCGAAACCCCGCAGTAAGTGTATGGGCCTTATTGGGCTTTAGTGGAATAGAGGAGGAGGAAGCATAGGAGGGCCCCCACCCCCAAGCCCAATCCGAATTGGGTGAGGGGGCCGGCCCCCCTTTCCTTCTTGTCTCCCTCCTCTTTCCTACCTCTCCTACTCCAACTTGGAAAAAGGGGGAATCCTACTCCCGGTGGGAGTAGGACTCCCCTATGGCGCGCCCTAGAGAGGGCTGGCCTTCCCCCTCCTCTACTCCTTTATATACGGGAAGGGAGGCATCCCTTGGAGACACAACAATTGATCATTGATCTCTTAGCCGTGTGCGGTGCCCCCTTCCACCATAATCCACCTCGGTCATATCGCAGCGGTGCTTAGGCGAAGCCCTGCGTCGGTAACTTCATCAACATCGTCATCACGCCGTCGTGCTGACGAAAATCTCGCTTGAGCTCTACTGGATCGTGAGTTCGCGGGACGTCACCGAGCTGAACGTGTGCTGAACACGGAGGTGCCGTACGTTCGTTACTGAGGATCGGTCGACTGTGAAGACGTACGACTACATCAACCGCGTTGTCATAACGCTTCTGCTTTCGGTCTACGAGGGTACGTGGACACACTCTGCTTTCTCGTTGCTATGCATCACCATGATCTTGCATGTGCGTAGGAATTTTTTTTGAAATTACTACGTTCCCCAACATCAACCAGCAGTGGCAAAGCTAGAGGATCACACCGTCAAGTTCAACCTTCTTCACAATTATTTTTTACGATGCAAGGCAGTCGTTTTGCCGATTTCTTTAAGATAGGGAAAAAGCAAAGAGTACAATTTTTTTTTTACATGAGTAGAGTAACACTAGATACTAATGCAAGGCAACCTTCATTTCCAGATCATGTTAGCAAATGTCTTCCTGAACGAGGAAAGCAACATCAACAACCTAGAGTGAGGCATGTCTAAACGACTTCACTATTTCCACACATTCCAAAGAAGATACATGACGAGCTTGCCAATATTTTTCTCCTTTTCGAACCAAGCCTGACCATCTTCAGGTTCCACCGTTCCTCGAGGGAGGAGAAATCCGGGGCCAAATTGTGAGTAATAGGTAGCCAAACAACAAAAATGCTCCAAATTCCACGAGTGAAGTAACAGTCCCACACGAGGTGCTTGTTGGACTCGAATTCTATGGAGACAAGGGCACAAACCTCCTCATGAGGCCACATGAGCAGCAAGGCGATCATCGATGATGGTTTTCAGGTGGAGGAGAAGCCAAGCAAAAGCTTGCACTTCGGCTCTGCTGTAGCCTCCTAGACCTTGCGAGCATCGAAGGGTGGCGTCAACCCCTTGAATTGAAGTCTATAAGTAGAGATAGTAGAGTAATTACCATAGGCCCCGCCCAGGTCGTCCAAGAGATGGAGTCTGGCATGAGGGGATCCAGATGCACCGCTTGTAGGGGCATACAAAGTGGCGACGAAGTCATGAATCTGGGCAGTGGTAGTGGAGTTCCGAAAGGATCACATCCATCGATTGTCCTGAAGAGCACGAATGGCATGGATACACTTTTGCTTTGCAAGCCAGAACAAGGATGGGGCTATATCTTTTAGAAGAGTGCCATCAAGCCAATAATCATGCCAAAACGTGCACAAATTCCATTGCCAACGACCAGCTTGGTAGGTATACTGAAGAGCTCCCTATCAACCATATCACATGGCAGATCTGAGCCATTCCATGGTCCCTCCGAACTGGTCCACTGCAACCATGACCAACGGAGATGATGTGCCCTCCAACAGTGCTCTGAACCAAGCACCCAGAGCTCCCCAAGCTCACGCAGGTGATAAACGACCGACCAATTAACGAGATAGTGGTCACCATCCACCACTCCAAATGAAGGCACGATGCAATTTATTGATTTCTTTTTCTCACCCACTTGGTGAGGGGAAAGATAGTCATATGAAAAACCTCAATGGTTGTGAGCCTATATTTGGCAAGAGCCACTCTTCCTGCCATATTGAACAACTATCCTCGCCAAACTTTAAGCCTAGAGCCTCCTTTATCAATTAGAGGTTGGGGATCCACATTTTGCAATTTTTTGAAGTGGAGGGGGCAGCCTCAATTTTTTGCAGGGAAGGTGCCAACCTTGGCATGAAAGTGAAACCTTATTCATCATGGCGTATAATATTTCACCAATGATCAACGACGAAAGACTATACTAATAATGCAACAAATTCCACAGAGTTCAGTCAGTTGATGCAAATCATGTGCAACCAATGTAAAGCGTATGGTTCACCTTATTCGGTCAGGAGTCAAACTTAGCTAAAAATAGCGTAGTCAATCTAGCAAGAACTTTGCAACTTAAATCGGATGTGGTTCCATTCGCTGCCGATTCCGATCCACACACCATAAAATTAAAAACACACAATTTTTTTGCCCAATGATGAAGAGTATCTCCACCTTTGATTTTTTTTCCAGCGTTTACTATGTCGATGAAATTATGTGTAACCAATGGAAAGCGTACGGTTCACCTTTTTTGGTCAGGAGTCAAACTTAGCTAAAAATAGTGTAGTCATTCCAACAAGAACTTTGCAACTTCAATCGGATGTGGTTCCACTCGCTGCCGATCCGGGTCCACACACCAGTAAAATAAAAACACACAATTTCTATCTCCATCTTTGGTTTGTTTCCATCGTTTACTATGTCAATGAAATTATGTATAACCAAAGTCATGTGTGTGATGCGAACCATCATGTGGTTGGATGTTAGGATGATAGTGGTATCTCCAACCCACCAAGGTTGTGTGATGCGAACCATCATGTGGTTGGATGTTAGGATGACAGTGGTATCTCCAACCCACCAAGGTTGTGTGATGCGAACCATCATGTGGTTGGATGTTAGGATGACAGTGGTATCTCCAACCCACCAAGATTCAAGTCCTAGACTTGAGATTGGTGCTTGCATTATTCCTGAATTTACTTTAGTCTATCGGCGATGTTCATTCAATGAGAGGAGATAATTCCACAACTTAATTCTTGTGGTTTTATTCACTGCCAGTCCGGCCCCACACACAGATTATGGCCCATTTTCTAGCAATGAAGAGAACACGAGACCTCCTATCAGTGCCTTCAGCGCCGATGTGCTGCATATCGCACAGGGAGCACATCGGTCGAGGCCTATTAAGCTTTTACGCTCTTGTTTCACACGCCTCTGCTTGTTGTTCTTTGCTTTGGTTGCAGATTTTTTTCTCTGGATAAAACAATTAAGTTTTTTTTGTTAACTCAAAAAATTTGGTGAATTTGAAAAAGATTGTAGAATTGAAAAAAGTTGAAAAATTGAATACAATTTTTGGATTTGGAAAAAGTCAACTAATTTGAAAACATCATGAATTTGGAAAAGAAACTTTAAGAATTTTAAAAATATGCATGATTTTTTGAAAAAGTTCAAAATTAGAAAATTTCACGATTTATTTTAAAAAAATGTCTGTCTAGAGCACATCTAGATTGACCTAGTTATTGCATATCTAAGTGATTCAATAAAATAAAGGAAATAGAATATCCGCACGAATCTCCGTGTAAAATCAATGACATATACCCTTTTTTTTTACCAGCAAGCCTGAGGGCTTTTTATTCCTTATCAAATATCGTTACATCGTTTATAAGCATCTACATAAGAAATGTAGATATAACTTAGATGTACCCGATGTGCAATACTTAGGGTATATCTAGATATCCCTTAGCAAAACCGTTTAAAAAATGAAAAGAAAAAATTAAACAGAAAACCGAATAAACTAAAAATAAACAGGAGAAGGAACCAAGCGAAGGAAGCTTATGCAATGCTCCCAAACCGAAAGAACCTCACTGGCTTGGCAGCCCACCTGTTTTTTCAGTGTCGATTCTCAGGTAGAGCCTGGAATGAGATTACCGTCTGGCTTGGCATTCACCACTACACACCACTGACTTGGCGGAATGAGGATTCGGTTAGAGCTTGCTGGATCAAGGTTGTGGGCGCGGGAGACCAACACAGGAAGGCCCTTGCTTCGGTTATGATGTTGGTTACATGGGAAATTTGGAAGGAACGAAATGCAAGAATTTTTCGCAACATGGCCGCTCTAACAACGATCGTCGTCAGCAGAATCAAGGAGGAAGCCCAGCTCTGGGCGCTTGCTGGAGCCAAGCATCTGAGCCTACTTATGTCGCGAGAGTAGACCTTTTCTTTTTTCTGCTTTGCGGCTTATGTCTAAACCTTCTTCTTAATTAATGAAAATGGCAAATCTTTTGCCTTGTTTTAAAAAAAAAAAAACCTCACTGCTGCATTCCCGCTACCTGGGCCGACCCGTTTAAGAAATAGCCATCGATTCCCTTGTGCGCGTTCTCCTTTGCCACTTCGGGCCGGCGTGGGTCTGGCCCATCCATACCACGGCCTGATGGCCCGAGGTTTCTCTAGGTATAAATTCGCTCGCGAGGCTTCAGACTTGCCTTCTCATCCCCCCTCTGCTCCTTTCCCCGCCGCCGCCGCCGCCGCCGCCGCCCCCCTTGGATTTGCGCAGCCGACCTCCGTCGTCCACCATGGTGAGTTGAGCCCCTCTCCTCCGACGATTTGTATTTCTGTTTCGTCCGTAGCTGCTGGATGATGTGGTAACGAACGGGCGAGGGAACGAATTCTTGGGGTGCAGCCGAAGCAGATCCACGAGATCAAGGACTTCCTGCTGACGGCGCGGCGGAAGGACGCGCGGTCGGTGCGGATCAAGAGGACCAAGGACGCCGTCAAGTTCAAGGTCCGCTGCTCCAGGTACCTCTACACCCTCTGCGTCCACGACACCGACAAGGCCAACAAGCTCAAGCAGTCCCTCCCCCCAGGTCCGCCCCTACCTTCGCCCCCACACACCCTCTTGTTCCGCTCGACAAGCTCCGTCTTTGCTCTTTGATTAGCTGTTCTGAATCATTGCGCACAGCAAAACACCTACGAGCAGTAAATCTGGGATGATAATCATAGTGGTGCAAACGATTGTTTTCATTTTGCAATAAACCGACACCCAGCTGTATCAGCTAGAAGCATGCTGGCAGGCCTGGTTGCTCATACATGGTGCTATCAGCAGAACAAAACACACCTACGAGCATTAAATCTGGAATGATAGCCATAGCGATGCAAGAAATTGTTTTTATTTTGCCACAGACCAATACCCAATTGTATCAGTTGTAATCGTCTGTGCTGGCCACTTGGCCAGCTTTGGCGACAGCTACTTGTTCTCTGCAATGCCAATGCACTATTCAGTAGTAGTAGTCCTGCACAGATCAGTTAACATTTGGTGAGGTCTAATGTTAATCTTTTTTGTTCTAATTTGCGTTTCCAGCGATGTTGCGACCGCATAATGCAAACATAGCCTTGTTAATCTCATTTATTGCCATGTATGTGGTTAAACACTATTCAGTTTTGTACATGACTGTATTGGGTAGGTGTGCTCAAATTGTGTCAGTAGTAGGCCCTCAGTTTACGCATTCATTTCTTGCATCTTATATAGTCATTATGACATGTATCTCTTGTGCCTACTGTTGCTCAAATCCCACAGCCAGGCATTGTTGTTAACACTAGCTAACTGCCATGATGTTTTGGCTGCAGGTTTGAACGTCCAGGAGGTTTAAGAAGCATGAAGCCAGATCATGCCTTTACCAGTAGCGTGATTGTTGGATTTAGCAGCGTCTGTGTTCAGTAAACGAGTTTACCATGATTATGTTCTAGACTGAAATGTAATGTTTGGGACCTCTGAGGATTCTGTGTTGTTTCACTTGCTGGAGAATGGAGATATGTTACTCCCTTATATCCTATATAAAATTATTGGATTGCACATTATTTTTCCTCCTTGTTTGTTTTGCATTTCCTTGAAGCCACGCATTGTTTGTTCTGATATGCCATATGTCTGGTTTTTGTGGTTGTGATGGTGAAACCAATTGTTCTTCTGGGTTGGTGGAGGGTCTAAGGAAGTTGTTTTACTTGTGTTTTATCATTTCGTGTTGTTCTTCTGCAGGATTTAAGCAACGCTATATATGTTAGTTTTGGTCCCAAATGTTTTGTCTTACAGATCCTGTTTAATAGTTTGTTGAAGAAGATACTGGTTTTGTTGCATAACATATCCATATGAATGATACAAGTTTGTGGACAGGCGCTCTAGATGATTTTGATCATTGGCATTTTGATTTCAGGTATCTTATGTACGTATCATTCATTTGGTCGATTGTTGCCAAGCTTGATTGTTGTTGGTTAAGAATTTGTACCCGTATATACTGTTGTGCACTATTGCATGTACCAAGGGACAACAACAAACTAGTTCCAGTCCAGCAAATGCAATTTGTAGGTATACTATGATGCTTGCCATTTGTTCCGGGAAAGGCATTGGTATTGGTATATTCAGGTACAAAACTTTTATATGTTGAACTACTACACAAATCTGCCATATAGTTATACTATGATGCTTGCCGGTGCTGGAATCTGCCATACTAGTAATTCGGCGATGATTGGAGTCTGACGTTTGGGTCTGAACAATGCTCTCCCGAAGCTAGCAGAGCCTCCTAGTCCTGAGTCCTGGTATAGTTGATGCATTTACTGAAAGCATAGTCTGCCGCTTGCACTGAAATACTGAATGGAACGAGCGTCTTTCGCCGCAAGATATCCCCTCCGGTGATTCTCCTCCAAAATATCAAAACCGAGGCGGTAGTATAGGTACCACTGGTGCCAAGAAATTAGGAACAATCATGTCGGGAGAGGTGTGACCTTCTGTAATGTTGGTCTGTTCTATCACAAGAAACTTCATTGCTTCTTAACTAATACTCTATAAAATCTTTTGCCTCCGTTTGAAAAAAAAAAGTTCCATCTCTTCTTGAGCCCCTCATGCGCTACATTACACTTCAGTATGCTGCACCTGCATGGCTGCTTAGTTTGAATACTGCACTACTGCATGTGTTCGCCAGAGTCATTTTTTTTTTTTTTTTGCGTTCTTCAGGTTCATGTACTCAATAAAAGACCAAGAACAAATTTGTCAGATTTTCTTTTCTTTTGCTGCGCGTGAGGTTCAGATCCAGGTTCACACACTCACGGGAAACACAAGTCATTCTTGAAAAAAAAATCGGATACTTGTTTTTTGTGAACACAATACAAACGCAGATGCTCATACATCACATAAGCCCAAAGTTTAATTTTTAATAAACATAAGCCAAAGTTGGGCGCGACTATGTGTCGCTTCGTTTTTTCGGGACAAGCCTATGTCTCGCTTAGTGTGAGACCAAACAAAGTCTCGCCTGAAACGGGTGACGATGAGCTGGCCCAGTGCGCTGGAGGTCCACACGCCTTAAGCGCTCATTTTTTCACATTCGTTTTCGGTTTTTGCTTTCAATTTTTTACTTTTCTGTTTATATTTCGAAATATATAAATATATGTGTATCCTCAAAATCACTTGAAATAAATTTTGAATAAATGTTAATCATGCATTAAAAAACGTTTTAACAAGTATAGAAAAATGTTCCCGATGAATACAAAAAATGGTGACGTGTATGAGACATCAAAACAAATATATGAACAGATGTTAAACGTGTATAATTTTATTTCTAATGTATAGATAAAATGTGCATGGTGTATATGAAAAAACGTAAACATAACATATATATTTAAATCAAATGTTAATCATGTATTTGAAAAATGCTGAATGTGTATAGAAATGTTCCTGATGTACAGGAGATATGCACAATACATATGAAGAAAACGGCATCAAAAAGTTTGTTTGAAAAAATATTAAAGTATGAAAAAAGTAGACCTTAAAATATATATCTAAAAATGTTAATCATGTACTTGAAAAGTGTTAAAAGTGTATGAGAAAAATGTTTGCTATGTATGCGAAAATTGTACAATCTATATAAAAAATTAGACATCAAAACATATATCTGATAAAATATTAATGAATTACTGGCAAAATGTTTATGAATATAAAAGAATGTTACTATTGTGTAAGAAAAATGTACAATCTATAGGAAAAATAGTGGACATCAAAACATACTTTTTTTAAGCTTAATCAATTTTTTATATGATAAATATATATATTCGTTATGTATAAAAATGCATAATGTTTATGAAAAAAATGAAATAGGCATCAATACATATATTCTAAAAAGATAATCATGTATTTGGAAAATGTTAAACGTGTATACATACAATAAATATAGACTTGCTTCGAAAGACGCGAAGAAAACCGAGAAAACCAAAAAAGAAGAATAAGAAAAAACATATAAAACCAAGAAAACCAAGAAATCAGAGAAAACCGAAGAAAAACTAAAAAATAAAAACCCAAAAGGAAAAAAGAAAATAAAAACAAAAAAGATAGAAAACCAGAGAAACCTGGAAAACCCGTTGTAAACAGGGCCGGTCCTGAGATTTTAGGGGCCTGGGCCGAGACTAAAGTTTGGGGCCCCTTAATATAAGCATCGAAATAATGTTTAACATATTTATATGTGAAACATTATCAGTAAACACGTAAAATCCATCCAAAATCAAATAATTAGTATTTTACATTCCCATTTTCGTCTAACGTTCCTAGATGCAGGTTCACTGGTGATATGGATATCAATCTCATTCACATTTTTTGTAAATGCATAAAGTTATCAAACAATTTAACCTCTCCTGGGACATTTAGAAACCCCGCAAATACTTTTCCTCAATCTATAGCTCTTTAAAAGATGCACATGCTACTTCCAGTAGGACAATAACGATCACATAAGGCAGCATACCTCGGCCATCATCAACAGTTCTAGTACCCCCTTATACATGCCCTCATTGACAAGATTTTTTTTTGTTTTTTTGATGAAGCATTCGAACCATCTTCTATATAAGCCCAACAGATAAAACATATAACGTGGCAAGTTTCACAAACTTGTGAGATAACTGTTGAACAGAAGTTTCAGTGTATAAGTTGATAATATGCGGATCCAAAAGCAATATTTTCTGACAACTTTGATTCTGGAGATTTAAGTTCAAATCTTGTAGAGGGAAGGAGCCATCCGAACGCCTTTAAGATAAAGCTTTTGCAGCATCACTAGAAAACCGTTAATTGATCACCGAGTTAATATAATAGACGAGTTCATAAAGATTTCGCACAAATTAGTGGTGAATTTTTCTTCAGTAGACATCATCTCCCATAGTCCTGAATTTTCCTAATCGAATGTAAAATCACAGTTCCTAAGTTGTGAATGCCAAAAGGAAATCATGCTCATTTTCCTAAAAAAATCATGCTCATGCAAACCCCACAAGATTCAGTAGACTATTTATCCCCGTGGGAAGCAAGGAAAGAGAGTAATCTCAAAATCCATACCAACCCCACAAGATTTGATAAAAAACATGCAAAGCGGTTCTTACCAAAGCCTGATGACGAGCCAACCGGCGTGCTCCTGCTACTGCTACGTCGTCGCCGTCGTGGGATCGGCCACGACGTGATTGCCACAATTGGGAACTGAAGTGTCGCGTCGGGGCATCGACTACGAAGAAAAAAGGGGACTACGGCAAGGCGTTGTGCGCTACCTGGGGCGCGTCCGCAATGTTGGCCATGCCACCCACGCGCTGGGCCAGGCCTAATATATGAACGTGGGTGTTGTTCACTACTAGGGCCCATGTGATTGCAAGGAAGAAAATAGAACGACGTAATCCTGTGCCCCGTCGCCGGTTACCGGGGACGAGACTTGCCTGCTCCCTCCGCATGCTCCCATCCGTGCTCCCGCGTACATGGCTTTATTTGATTGGAAGAAAATAAGGATCATCCTCACCCCCTGAAAATCAGTGGGGGAGATGATTAGATTAGAAAAGAAAAAGAGAAAAGGACAGCCGTAGAATGAAGTGGGAGCACGGATGGGAGCATGGAAAGGGAGCAGGCAAGCCGGATCCGTTACTGGGACCTCCTATCTGCCGCATTTTGCAGCAGATTGGCGGGGCTTCGCATAGGGGCGGTCTTCGTCTGGGCCGGCCCACGCGGAGCAGCAGTGGTGAAAAAACAAAACAAAAAGGAGCTGCGGGGCTTCGCATAGGGGCGGTCTTCGTCTGGGCCGGCCCACGCGGAGCAGCAGTGGTGAAAAAACAAAACAAAAAGGAGCTGCGGGGCTTCGCATAGGGGCGGTCTTCGTCTGGGCCGGCCCACGCGGAGCAGCAGTGGTGAAAAAACAAAACAAAAAGGAGCTGCCTCTACGAGGATTCGAACTCGCAACCACACGCCTACAGATACGATACCTAACCACCGGAGCTGATCAGAGCTACTGTAAAAAATTCAACGCGAAAACTATTAGTACTAAAATTACAGACATATCAAAATATTTTCCATTCTTTTCGAACATTTACATAAAAATCTGAATACTTTAAAAAGAAATTCTGAACAATTTTCAAAAAACACAAACAAGTATTGAAAAATGCCCAATTTTTAGATTTGTAACCAAAATTTAAAACAGAAAGAATGTGTGAATTTGTGAACAAAATTTGAAAGCGGGAACATTTTTTCAATTCTAATTTTTTGACAAACACGAACAATTTTTGAATTTGCGAACAAACTTAAAATAGGAACTTTTTCGGATTTATGAACAAAGGTCAAAAAATGAGATAATTTTAAAATAAGAACATGTTGGACAAAAGGAAACATTTTTTGCATCTGTGAACAAAAATTGAAACTCTGAAAAAAATCTAGAAAAAGAGAACATTATGATCATTAATGGAATTTGCGAACAAAAATTGAAAAGTAGAACATTTTCTTAAGTTATGAACACATTTTGAAAAGGCGAACATTTTCTTAAAATTAGTAACATTATTTGAAATAGGAACATTTTTTGAGTTTATGAACATTTTTTAAGGGTGAACATTTTTTCGAATAGGTGCACATTTTGTAAAAATCACTAAGTTTTTGGGAACTTCTGAACAGAATAAAAAAACGGGAACAATTATTAAACTCCAGAACATTTTTTGAAATTTCGAACAAACTTTGGAATTCTGAAAAATAAAAGTCAAAAGAAAAAACGAGTAGATTAAGAATTACAAAAGAAATAGAGAAAATAAAAAAAGAGAAATACAAAAAATCAACTAGGTGAACAAAAAATTTGAAATCAAGAACATTTTTTAAATTTGTGAACAAGATTTTTGAAAAAAACATATTTTGAACTTCTGAACAGTATTTTGAAAGTGTGAACATTTTTAAAAAATTAGGAAACAAAATTTGAAAAGTGAACATTTCGTGAAGTTTTGAACAATTTATGAGCAACACAAACTTTTTTTTTTGAAAAAACGAAAATAAACTTGAAAACAAAAAAAACGAAAAAATGAAAAAGAAAGAAACAGAAAAGAAAAAAAAAAACGGTTCAGGAACCTCCTAGAAGCTTCCCAAAACCAGAGAAAACCGGCTAGGAACCAGCTAGAAAGTTCCCAAAACCGGAATGGCTGATAATTTTAACGGGCTGGCCCATCCCGAACGGTCGTCGGTGTCACATGTGCGTCGCTCCAGCAGTTTGCCGCAAAGAGCGGCAAATAGGAAAAACCCCGGTTACCTTCTTCTTAGCTGCCGTGTGGGGTTGTGCCGTCACTGTCATGCGATGAACTGGCCTGGTCGGAAAGCTAATCCATCAGACTGAAAAAACCATAAAAGCCTAAAAAATTCAGGTTAAAAAAAGGAAACCTAATCTATCCAGAGAGAGAGTTATGAGATGAAGAGGCGGCAACCACTGGGGTTTTGATCGGGGCGGTGATCTCGCTGATTGCATGGTTCCCTGGCCTCCGGTCGCATGCGGCAAGGCGAGGGGACCTCGGGTCCTTCCAGGCATGTTTAAAGTTTATAAGTATATATATGGTCTTCGCCGGCGATGTTATTGTGAACGGTGCAACGCCGGTAAGAATAAAGTTACCCTTGCTCTTCTCTTGATGTGATGAATTCTTACTGGGTAGTGCCACAAAGCTAGATCTTTTGTGGATCTGATGAGTTTGTGTTAGTGTCTGGTCCTTTTTGTTGGTCTGATCTTTTGTGGCTTCAGTGTGCTTCTCCAGCAGCTTGGTGAAGATTTTGTAATTCGACAACCTACATTTCTAGGGGATCTCCCTGGCCCAAGAACGTTCAACACACTCGGCTTGTCATCTTCTCAAATGCGCGACTCATGGGGCTTTCAAAAATCTTTGAAGGTAGTTAAGTTCGTGCAAGTATAGGATTGGCGGTGCTACAACTCAGGTCTGGTTGCATTATGTTTACTGAAGCCTTGGTAGTAGTTTATGTTGCAAGGATTAACACCATGGAGAATAACTCTCCAAGAAATATCTTCGTAATTCATAGCAATAGGAGTTATTCTGTAATTTTCTTGTGTCTATGATCCAAAGCATTGTACCTGTAATGGATGTTGAGCTTCCATATGACTACTGGTGATTCTCAAAATAAAATTATACAGGAAAGTAACTCATCATGCAACTTCTGTGTGTGATGGTAATCTATCATGAGCTTATTCGCCATAGAAAAGTCAAAGGGTGTCTAAAAAAAGGCTTCTAGTGAGGAGAGTATTTTGGCGGCTTTTTTTAACACAGTACAATCGGAGTCGTTTATAAACACGAGCATACGCTCACCCCTATGAGCCACGCACACCTATAAACACCTCTGAGGGACCGAGCTATCGTAGCATCTTTAGTCCTTTGGCAGTTTACCACATGTGCATGTGACCAAATTACTGGTTCTTTGATGTTGGAAACAACAACTGCTAGTACTTAATTCAATGTGAGAAAACCCGAAAATAAAAAATCCCAAACGTTCGGGATCTGAACATGGCAAATCGAATGTTTTCGATGACAATTTTTCTGATGCGAGGATGTCAAGTTTAGTTGCCACGCACGGCAATTTTCTGACAAAAAATACATGGAGCTTGAATTGCCATGCGTTTCAACTGAACTTGCCATCCTCACATCAGTGAAATTGCCATTGAAAACATTCGATTTGGCATGATCAAAATCCAAACATTCGGAAGTTATCAGTTTCAAAAATAAAAAATTGGTGGTCTTCTTGCTGCTACTTTTGGAGATGCTTGCCCTTTTTTTGTTGCATGGATGTATATTGGAGATGGTACTTCAGGTACGGATCCGTTTTCATAAAAAATGTTACTTCAGGTAGATGTACGTACGCCCACACGAGGTAGCGACACGTACGTACATGTCGCTTAGTTACAAGTTAGTTGGGTCGAAAATTCCTTAGCCGTGTTAGCTTAAAAGAAGAAAAAAAAAATCCATAGCCGTGTCAGGAAAAATAAATAGATTACTTAGCCGTGCTGCACCGACCTGCCGACCGACGCGGTTAAGCTAGAATGCAAACATACTTGGAATAATCTCCGTTGCTACTGGAAAACTAGCCGCGTGCGTGTCATTATCCATCTGAAGAAAAACGCGCGACGGCGATTGATGGAGCCACACTACGAAAGCGAAATATATCTGAGATCGGCCCGTATCGATTCGTATGAACAAATTTAAAAAGCAAATCTGTGACGTGAGTACTCAAGCAAACACAAAACATCTTATATTTGCGATCAGAAGGCTAGCTAAAAGCACACGTCGAAAAAGTGGAGAACGCGTAAGAGGAACGCGCGTAGGTACGTGCGAGTCAGCTGCATATGCTAGCGCTGCGCCCGTACATGATCTTCTCCATCCTATATAAAGAGACATGCATGCCCTCATGTCAAGCACATATCACAAACACACATACAAACACAGATCCTCATCCTCCATTCCTCCGGTATAACCGTCGATCACACAAAGCAAGGCACGAGTGCGTACGCACGCACACGGACGTACTCCGTTGAGAGCTCGGAAGGCTAATTGGTGATGGGGCGCCACAGTAGCAGCGGCAAGCCGGAGGCCGGCGGCGAGCAGTACCGCAAGGAGGAGAAGCATCACAAGCACATGGAGAAGCTGGCCAAGCTCGGCGCCGTCGCCGCCGGAGCATACGCTAGGGTACGCCCCACACCTCAGCTTTACCACTCCTACTTATGCAGTTACGCAGTTGATGGCAGATTATTCATGGTTAGCTATAGTGCTGATAATTACTTGACAATATGCAGCACGAGAAGCATGAGGCGAGGAAGGACCCGGAGCACGCAAGGTCGCACAAGATCAAGGAGAAGATCGCCGCCACGGTCGCCGTCGGCAGCGCGGGATTCGCCATCCACGAGCACCACAAGAAGAAAGAGGCCAAGAAGAACGCCCGTCATGCCCACCACCACTGATACACTCATGGATGCATATGCACACATAGACCCTAGCTAGTTATCTTATACAGTATATCTTATGTGTACGGCCGGTTACATTCATTCATTTCGTTGTCTTGTTCCATAGTATTTCTCCGTAAACTAATATAAAAGTGTTTAGATTACTATTTTAGTGATCTAAACGCTCTTATATTAGTTCTGACAAAATCTTGTATTTCTGTTTGAAATGTTTATTTGCTTCGATTCATGTCAGGCCAATTCTTTGTCCTGACATATTCATATAGTATGTTGGTACATTCTTGTACATGTTGTGATGTTCGGTCACACCTCTTATAATCTACACGGCGACCAAAACACTTACTTCTTCCGTAGGGCACTGATAGGACGGCCTAAGAAAATTCTCATTAGACGATTGAAAGCAGATACAACTGATTGGATCGAGGACCAAGAGATGTTCAAGGAGCTCGGTTTTTCCTAGCTCGGCCTACGTGGTACCCCATATCGCAACCATCCATTCTAGCATCTAGTTCATGTGGATGTGTGCATCGATGTTAAAGAAAGGGACTGGCACCAGGCGCTCAGAGCTTAATCCTCTGCCGCGAGGCCTACAAAATTTCAAATGTTGATGGGCCTAGTAGGTAACTGTACACAACCTGATTTGACATGTGTGCATCAGACTAGGCCCGCTGCTTTCTTCTGTCTACCATCGACGTGTGTACAGGCAACACTCTTGGCTCTTCCTCCTCCCTCTTCGTGTCTCTTACATACCTATCATATGCAGCACGTGGTCTTCTGTCTTGCACAACCTACTCAAAACAGTTTCATCTCTCTCTAAAAAAGGGATTCTATCTCACACATAGAAGTTATCACTCTTGTATAAAACATCTTCCTCTCTCTCACTGCTCTCTTTCTCTTTATTTTCTCTAACAAGAAAAGCAGATTTCTCTCACACACCCTTTCTCTCTCCAGCTTCTCAGCAAAGATTCCTCTTTCTCGCCTCTCACAGTTTCTCTCTCTCCACACTTCTGTCAAGCTACAGCATGTCTGGCCCACACTTTATCTCATGTCATGTGGCTGTCGTTGTCATGCACTAGCCGCCCGCTGAACAGAGCCGAGGCAGGCCCATGAGGCTACTATTCACATAGACATGACAGCTCCTCCTAATCACACTCATGCGGTCAGAAGTAGTGCTCGTGAACCCTCCCAGCAGCACAAATCACGATGGAAACCAATGGTGCTGATATGAGGTACCGCATAGCTCTGCCTACAAAAGAACTTTGTGATGTTCAAGTCACATTTGGCGACCTACTTCTGTTCCCTGTTTTTGACGGGAGTGCAAGAAACTGACCAGAACATTACTGATAAGGTTAAGCCCAGTGTGACCGAATATATGAATGTGGAGTTAGAGAAACCTCACACCACAGATGAGGTGAAATATCTATGTATAATATGGGTGATTTAAAGGCACTGGACCCGGATGGCCTACATGTTGTTTCCTAAGAGATTTTGCCACATAATCAGGGAGGATCTCATTCATGAAGTTTTAGCAAAGTAGTGTTGGAGACTTTTATTAGAACCTCACTCTTTATGTGATAGCGTGTTGAGAGAAAAATATACCCCTGATGGAGATCTCCTGAATTGCAACCTGAAGATGGGGAGCTCTTATACTTGCCAAAGCCCGTGGGGTGGGATCCAAACTTTTAGGGCATGTTTTGTTGCCACAGCAACTTTTGCCTACATTGCAATGCTTGACCCAGTTGAGCCTGGCTGAGGAAAAATAGGCAAAAAATCAACTTCTGCATGTTGTTTTGCTGCCTGCATATCCTCTATCATGCCTGGAGCAAAACGGAAGGTAGGCTATTTGGTTGCCCGCTTGTTTAAGTGGAAACACAAGCCATGGCGTTTGGTTACCTGTAACACATGTTGTCTGGTAACCTCCTCATCAAGGTGGTGAGGTTACCAGCACACTAAGCAGGTAGAAAAAACAAAAGACACACAAATAGTAGCATATAAACATAGTTGTAAACCAAACCAAGCAGTTTTGAACCAAACCAGTACAACATTAAACTAAAAACCAAACAAGCACGTGCACCAAAGAGCTCTCCTAGACGTTTATGGTGAAGTCGTCATCGTGCCTCCCGTACTTGGTCACCACTTCAATGGTCATCATTGAAGACGATGACCTTGAGCGTGTCGGGAGTCAGGAACTTGAAGGTCACCATGTACCCGATCCTGTGGCGACGAAGGGGGCCCAACCCTGATCGTCCGTGACCTTGCCATTCATCAGCTTGACAGTGACCGTCCATGAGCAGCCAGTGTTCGTCTTCAGCTTGAACTCCGTTGGCACGACCGGGAAATGCTTCATGTAGTCTAGGGGCATTGGTATCCACTCGAGCTTCAAGGCGAGGATGACCTTGCAGAAGTGAGTTGGCCCACCCTACTCATGGTAGTGCTCGTAGTCCAAGGGCGGCACGACCTCCTTCCCCTTCTCCATGGCCGACATGACCTCCTTGCCCTTGTTCTCCGTCTCGATCTACATTATGAATAGCACAAAGTTCTGCATTACAAACAACACAAAGTTTAAAGGTTGATCGACATTAAATCCTATCACCCACCTCTCCAAAGCCCCTATATTTACTCAGCCAAACGCTCACTACTTACCCACCACCGCACTCAATTAACCCTCTCAATCTCTCACTCCTCTTCATCGCCATGAACTCCAACTCCAACCCCTTCCCTTGGGGCATTAGATGGAGGGTTTTCTTCCTCGAGTGCTCGCTCAGTGGCCGCACCAAGTTAGAGAACACCATGAAAGTGTGCTCGAACTTCACCAGCATCGAAGACATGCACAAGGAGGCGGACATTGTGGTGAAGAAGGTGACGACAGAGGAGTTGAAGGCGCTGATTCCCACCTAGCGAAGGGCTCTAGGTCAGTGGACATCCTGCGCTAGGCCATGAATCGGGTTGACTCCAGCGATGCTAGTCAGAGGGCAAGATGGTGCAAGTACAGGGGGCATTGGCTCCTCAAGACCAACTTGTTGCATTCTGGACTAAGACATTGGTGGCGCCGGAGGTCATCTATCCAGAGCCAAAGGTGGAAGAGGAAGCGGTGGAGGTGGTGGTCAGGGCGCCGGAGCCAGGCCACCGTAGTATGCCGATTGATCTGGACGACTGCAAGGACGACAAGACAGTGCATGCTACGGTGGCCAGGGCGCCGAGCAGTGCCCCGCCGCTCCAAGCACCTCCAGGGCCATCGCGGCTAGGATTTACCGCTACTATAAGATTAACCCTAAATCCCCCTTCCCCTTGTACTCAATCCCAAACGAAGCCCCAAAATCCATCACTACTTCGTACTCATGAAGAAGTGTTGATCAATCTTATGGCTATTTACCGCGATTCCCCTTTCCCCTAGAACGCGGATCGAATAGGTCGACCGAATCTAAACATGGATAGAATATGATAAGTAAGCGAGGAGATGAAAATAGGGCTTACCACCATTGCCGTAGTGTTGTGGGTGATGTTGGTGATGCTAGTGATGGAGGCCGATGGTCGTCTTACTGTTCTCCGATCTGCTTATAGCCATCGTCGGTGTGAGAGTGGAGAGAGGGGGAGAGAGAGAGGGGTGAGGGAAGGTGAGGGTAATTATTGCTGGAGCTTCAGGAAACAACGCGACGTCTCGAGCGTCGCTCCTCATGTGCAGCCGCCACCGCCCTCGTGCATCCCATGGGCATGGCTAAGGAAAAAGGATCAATTCGGCTGTTCCTAGAGGGCCTGGCCCGAAGGTGATTTAAGTTTTGTGCTATGCGGGTCAAACAGTGAACACATGTAACCAAACAACCAATTTTCTTCCCAAGCGAGCTTGGTTGGCCTATATGCAGGCAACCAAACACGTCCTTAAAAGAGGGCACATATGGAGAGTAAGTGATGGATCACAAATAAATATCTGGGAGGCCCCTCCCTAACAGACCTACCAGGAAAGTTATGAAGACTAGAGGAAACATTCTGACCGTGAAGGTTTGCGAGATCATCAATGTGGACAACAGAGAATGGGATGAACAACTTGCCACAATATTTTTTTGGCCAATTATTGTGCAACGCATCCTAGACACCCCGCTTACTATGGGAACGATGGAGGACTTTGTTTCATGTCACTATAACATGAGTGGTATATTTTTGGTAAAAAAAGGCTTATCGCGCAGAGTGGAAACACCAAAATAGGATGAAAGTTGGGGAGATCCCCATGTACTAGTCCTATTTGGGAGATCATATGGAAATTGCGTGTCTCGGTCAAGATAAAAACCCATTGCCTTCTTGGCACTATTCCCTACCTCGAAGTGCTTGCTAATAGAAATATCATCACAAGCTCGCAATGCCCTATCCGCGGCTCCGATTGCGAGAGCATCCCCTATATTCCTGTGCCCACACGTGCACAAGATATGGCGTCTCTTTGGGTCTGTCAGCTTTGGTTAATGACTTCTGCGTTATGGATAGAGGATAAGGTTTAGTGTTGGGCGACTTATTACCGACACCAAGTATTGTTTGGCCGTTGCTTCTGGATGTTACTCGCATTAACGTGATAGCTACTGCGGTGTGGTATGTTGGGTGGGAAGGAACAACGACGCTTTACTCACAGTGGAAGCTTGTTGAACTAGCCAGATTAGCGCACGCAATCTCAACGCTTGCAAAATTTCTCAAGAGCGAAAAAGAAAGGCAGTAGGCGTATACATTGACAAGGGTGGTCAAAACCAAAGAAGGCTTCGTCAAGCTGAATGTCGATGCCGCGTTCGACTGCGACAAGGGTTCCAGAGGATCGGGAGACACCCTCCATGATGCAAATAGTTTCTTCTTAGCTATTTCTTGTAGCGATACCTTTTGTTGAAGACGCGATGACATCGGAGGCCTGGGGACTCGGGACAGTCTCGTTTTGGCGAGCGATGTTGGCTGCAACTATCTTCTAGTTGAAGATGAATGCATGGAGGTAATTGAAGCGATGCAGAAGCGGAACATTGCTAGGACCTTCCGCGGCAGAGAGAATTTCTTCTACTCCCATAAGGAGACACATCGCTACTGATTGTGAGGGCAATCCGAGTGCTACATTATGGACCGTATCTAAAAAATGACACCTAAGTAAAAATATGTTGGCACATAATTCAATGAGAAAAGATAGGGTTACATATGTAGATACGACTCTTAGCTCCATATCCAGAACAACTCACACTTTCTTCTCATAAAAACACATTAATTGAGAGCTATTTTAGATTTAGGCTGCAAGTATCATATACTAATATCATGCATCCACAATGCATATATAATAACATCGCTTGATATCTTATAAGCATCATTTCTTATCATGCTTGACACGTACTACTAGTATCATTTGATAGGATACGGTATCATATCACTCAGTCCTCTCTACATTCATTTAATTGTGTGTCATCTCAACAAAAATGTCTAATTGACATCTATAATAATAGCTATGATACTCCCATTATAACAATAAGATACACGCCATTAGAGGAATTGTATCAGAATATTAATGCGTATGATACAATTGTACTAGATACAATGCATTGGGATTTGGGAGCGCCCTAGCATTAACTATTCCTATTTAATTAATAAAGCTCTCTTGTTCCATGCAGAAAAAGATATACAAATTTTGATATGGACGTAGTCAATGTTTGCCTATTTCCAAAGGAAGGACCTTAGATTGGTCTAAGGCTGGTCGTAATGGGAGTATCATAGGCAGTATCATACATGCCAACTAAGCAATTTTGATGAGGTGGCATAAAATTAAATGAAGAAAGAGAAGCTTCAGTATCATATCATGATACCGTATCATATTAAATGATGCGCTACTTTGTGTCATGCATGGCAATAAATGTAATCCTATATGATACCATACATTACGGATTTAGTATCATACACTGGTATCATATGGATGATACTAGTATATGATATTCCCCATTACAAACAGCCTAATAAACTAGAGATGGGAGAGTATCCAATTAAATTTATCGATTCTTATATATTATTCAAATATACATTTCTAATTCCATATGCTACCACCTATAACTCCTTATAAATATATGTACAAGTAAAGCAATAGCCTTGCATTGCTTCCCCACAACTCAGATTGGTAAACCCAGACACCAAGTGTTCCGGCGATGGCTTCTAAGATCGCCAGTACCATGGTCATGTACGTATTCATACTAGCACGCCTTGCGTATTCAGGTTAGTATGCCGAGCCTTATCGAGGTGCATGCTGGTGACAGTGCTTCAAGATAGATGATATTTGTACTCGAGTGGTTCACAATATCTATCTTGTATGTTATAACAAAATCTCATTATTATTATTATTATGTAGATGCAAGGCGTTGTACACAACACCCAGTTAAGGATCCAGATTGCATCGGTCGAATTAACAGAACCTGTGTTAAATGTTGCAATGCCGAAGGCTACCGTCATGGAGTATGTGCACCCACATGCAAATGCTCTCACTGCGGACCTGAATCCCGTCCTGATGAACGTGCAAAAAAACAGTGAGCCTTGAATTTGTAACTAGCATGGACCAATAAAAAGATCAAGAGATCAAGTACATTACAACTTTATATACTTACATTTTTTTTTAGAAACCTTATATATCTATATGGATGGGTTTTTTTTTTTGGAAAAGGGGTGCAACCCCGGCCTCTGCATCAGAATGATGCATACGGCCACATTTATTATAAGCAAATAAGTTCAACAAAGGTCATGAAGTCTGAAACAAACGAACCACAAAATGGCTCACGAAGAGCGGAAAATAAAAACCACAGCCGGCAGGCAAAATGAAGAAAGGAAAACTAATTGCCTATCCTATTACATGACCGCCATCCAAACTGGCTGAATATAGGCTGAGTTACCATCTTCCATCGGGTAGATCCAGTAACCAAATGCTCCCTGGCCTCCGTCTGAGTGAGTAGCGACCACATACGGATCAACGTAGTGGCTCGGAAAATAACCTGCAAAAAATGAGTATTTGTTGTTCCGTTAAAAACCAAATCATTCCTGCAGTTTCAGACTGCCCAAAGTAAAGCACATACTCCTACACGAATGTGTCTTGCTGTTTGGGTCTCTATCCCATCAAGTCACATCCCAAATAACATATTGATATCATTCGGAGGAGTAATATTAAAAGCAATGCGAACAGTCCGCCATAGAATCTTCTGAAGGAAATATGCCCTAGAGGCAATAATAAAGTTATTATTTATTTCCTTATTTCATGATAAATGTTTATTATTCATGCTAGAATTGTATTAACCGGAAACATAATACATGTGTGCATATATAGACAAACAGAGTGTCACTAGTATGCCTCTACTAGACTAGCTCGTTGATCAAAGATGGTTATGTTTCCTAGCCATAGACATGAGTTGTCATTTGATTAACGGGATCACATCATTAGGAGAATGATGTGATTGACATGACCCATTCCGTTAGCTTAGCACACGATCGTTTAGTATGTTGCTACTGCTTTCTTCATGACTTATACATGTTCCTATGACTATGGGATTATGCAACTCCCGTTTACCGGAGGAACACTTTGTGTGCTACCAAACGTCCTGGCGTAACTCGGTGATTATAAAGGTGCTCTACAGGTGTCTCGAAGGTACATGTTGAGTTGGCGTATTTCCAGATTAGGATTTGTCACTCCGATTGTCGGAGAGGTATCTCTGGGCCCTCTCGGTAATACACATCACTTAAGCCTTGCAAGCATTGCAACTAATGAGTTAGTTGCGGGATGATGTATTACGGAACGAGTAAAGAGACTTGCGGTAGCAGATTGAACTAGGTACTGAGATACCGACGATCGAATCTCGGGCAAGTAACATACCAATGACAAAGGGAACAACGTATGTTGTTATGCGGTTTGACCGATAAAGATCTTCGTAGAATATGTAGGAGCCAATATGAGCATCCAGGTTCCTCTATTGGTTATTGACCGGAAACGTGTCTCAGTCATGTCTACATAGTTCTCGAACCCGTAGGGTGCGCACGATTAAGGTTTCGATGACAGTTATATTATGAGTTTATGAGTTTTGATGTACCGAAGGAGTTCGGAGTCCCGGATGAGATCGGGGACATGACGAGGAGTCTCGAAATGGTCGAGACGTAAAGATCGATATATTGGACGACTATATTCGGACATCGGAAGGGTTTCGAGTGATTCGGGTATTTTCGGGGGTAGCGGGGAGTTACGGGAATACGAGGAAGAAGCAATGGGCTTCATGGGCCAAGTGGTGGAAGAGAGGAGGCAGGGCGCGCGGCCCCCCTAGCCCAAACCGAATTGGACTAGGGGGCCGGCCCCCCTTTCCTCCTTTTCCTCCCCCTCCTTCCTTCTCCTTCTCCTTCCCTTCCTTCCCCTCTCCTAGTTGGACTAGGAAAGGAGGGAGTCCTACTCCCGGTGGGAGTAGGACTCCTCCCTGGCGCGCCCTCCCTTGGCCGGCCGCCCCCTCCCCCTTGCTCCTTTATATATGGGGGCAGGGGGCACCCCATGACACACAAGTTGATCTTCGTGATCGTTCCTTAGCCGTGTGCGGTGCCGTACGTTCGGTGCTTGGATCGGTCGGATCGTGAAGACGTACGACTACATCAACCGCGTTGTCATAACGCTTCCGCTTTCGGTCTACGAGGGTACATGGACACACTCTCCCCTCTCGTTGCTATGCATCACCATGATGTTGCGTGTGCGTAGGAATTTTTTTGAAATTACTACGTTCCCCAACAGTGGCATCCGAGCCTAGGTTTTATGCGTTGATGTTATATGCACGAGTAGAACACAAGTGAGTTGTGGGCGATACAAGTCATACTGCTTACCAGCATGTCATACTTTGGATCGCGGTATTGTAGGATGAAGCGGCCCGGACCGACATTACGCCAGACGCTTAACGCGAGACTGGTTCTACCGACGTGCTTTGCACACAGGTGGCTGGCGGGTGTCAGTTTCTCCAACTTTAGTTGAACTGAGTGTGGCTACGCCCGGTCCTTGCGAAGGTTAAAACAGCACTAACTTGACGAACTATCGCTGTGGTTTTGATGCGTAGGTAAGAACGGTTCTTGCTAAGCCCGTAGCAGCCACGTAAAACTTGTAACAACAAAGTAGAGGATGTCTAACTTGTTTTTGCAGGGCATGTTGTGATGTGATATGGTCAAGACGTGATGAGATATAAGTTGTTGTATGAGATGATCATGTTTTGTTGAAGTTATCGGCAATCGGCGAAGCCTTATGATTGTCTCTTTATTGCATAAGATGCAAGCGCCAAATAATTGCTTTACTTTATCGCTATGCGATAGAAATAGTTGCAAGAGCAATAGTTTGCGAGACAACCATGTGACGACACATTGATATAGATCAAGATGATGGAGATCATGGTGTCATGCCGGTGTGACGATGGTGATCATGGCGGTGCTTGGAGATGGAGATAACAAGCACAAGATGATGATGGCCATATCATATCACTTATATTGATTGCATATGATGTTTATCTTTTATGCATCTTATCTTGCTTTGATTGACGGTAGCATTTTAAGATGATCTCTCACTAATTATCAAGAGGTGTTCTCCCTGAGTATGCACCGTTGCCAAAGTTCGTCGTGCCCAGACACCACGTGATGATCGGGTGTGATAAGCTCTACGTCCATCTACAACGGGTGCAAGCCAGTTTTGCACACAGAATACTCAGGTTAAACTTGGCGAGCCTAGCATATGCAGATATGGCCTCGGAACACGGAGACCGAAAGGTCGAGCGTGAATCATATAGTAGATATGATCAATATAGTGATGTTCACCATTGAAAACTACTCCATCTCACGTGATGATCGGTTATGGTTTAGTTGATTTGGATCACGTGATCACTTAGATGACTAGAGAGATGTCTGTCTAAGTGGGAGTTCTTAAGTAATATGATTAATTGAACTTAAATTTATCATGAACTTAGTCCTGGTAGTATTTTGCAAATTATGTTGTAGAACAATAGCTCGCGTTGTTACTTTCATATGTTTATTTTGATACATTCCTAGAGAAAATTGTGTTGAAAAATGTTAGTAGCAATGATGCGGATGGGATCCGTGATCTGAGATTTATCCTCATTGCTGCACAGAAAAATTATGTCCTTAATGCACCGCTAGGTGATAGACCTATTGCAGGAGCAGATGCAGACGTTATGAACGTTTGGCTAGCTCAATATGATGACTACTTGATAGTTTAGTGCACCATGCTTAACGGCTTAGAATCGGGACTTCAAAGGCGTTTTGAACGTCATGGACCATATGAGATGTTCCAGGAATTGAAGTTAATATTTTAAGCAAATACCCGAGTTGAGAGCTAGGAAATCTCCAACAAGTTCTATAGCTAAAAGATGGAGGAGAATCGCTCAACTAGTGAGCATGTGCTCAGATTGTCAGGGTACTTCAATCACTTGAATCAAGTGGGAGTTAATTTTCCAGATAAGATAGTGATTGATAGAGTTCTCTAGTCACCATCACCAAGTTACTAGAACTTCGTGATGAACTATAGTATGCAAGGGATGACAAAAACGATTCCCGAGCTCTTCGTGACGGTGAAATCGACGAAGGTAGAAATCAAGAAAGAGCATCAAGTGTTGATGATTGACAAGACCACTAGTTTTAAGAAAAGGGCAAAGGGAAAGAAAGGGAACTTCAATTAGAATGGCAAGCAAGTTGTCACTCCCGCGAAGAAGCCCAAAGCTGGACCAAAGCCTGAAACTGAGTGCTTACACTGCAAAGGAAATGGTCACTGGAAGCGGAGATGCCCTGAATATTTGGTGGATAAGTAGGATGGCAAAGTGAACAAGGGTATATTTGATATACAGGTTATGGATGTGTGCCTTACTAGTGTTTATAGTAGCCCTGAGTATTTGATACTTGTTCGGTTGCTAAGATTAGTAACTCGAAACAGGAGTTACAGAATAAACAGAGACTAGTTGAAGGGGAAGTGACGATGAGTGTTGGAAGTAGTTCCAAGATTGATATGATCATCATCGCACACTCTTTATACTTTCGGGATTAGTGTTAAACCTAAATAAATGTTATTTGGCATTTGCGTTAAGCATGAATATGATTTGATCATGTTTATTGCGATACGGTTATTCATTTAAAGTTAGAGAATAATTGTTATTCTGTTTACATGAATAATACCTTCAATGGTCATACACCCAATGAAAATAGTTTGTTGGATCTCGATCGTAGTGATAAACATATTCATAATATTGATGTCAAAAGATGCAAAGTTAATAATGATAGTGCAACTTATTTATGGCATTGTCGTTTGGGTCATATCGGTGTAAAGCGCATGAAGAAACTCCATAAAGATGGATTTTCGGAATCACTTGGTTATGAATCATTTGATGCTTGCGAACCGTGCCTTTGGGCGAGATGACTAAAACTCCGTTCTTCGGAACAATGGAACGAGCAACAAACGTGTTGGAAATAATACATACTGATGTATGCAGACCAATGAGTATTAAGGCTCGCGGCGGGTATCGTTATTTTCTGACCTTCACAGATGATTTGAGCAGATATGGGTATATCTACTTGATGAAACATAAGTCTGAAATAGTTGAAAGGTTCAAAGAATTTCAGAGTGAAGTGGAAAAATCATCGTAACAAGAAAATAAAATTTCTGCGATCTGATCGCGGAGACAAATATTTGAGTTACGACTTTGGTCTTCAATTAAAACAATGTGGAATAGTTTCACAGCTCACGCCACCTGGAACACCACAACGTTATGGTGTGTCCGAACGTCGTAACCGCACTTTATTGGATATGGTGCGATCTATGATGTCTCTTACTGACTTACCATTATCGTTTTGGGGTTATGCATTAGAGATAGCTGCATTCACGTTAAAAGGGCAACATATAAAATCCGTTGAGACGACACCGTATGAATTATGGTTTAGCAAGAAACAAAAGTTGTCGTTTCTTAAAGTTTGGGTTGCGATGCTTATGTGAAAAAGTTTCAACATGATAAGCTTGAACCCAAATCGGAAAAGTGCGTCTTCATAGGCTACCCAAAATGTTGGGTACACCTTCTATCATAGATCCGAAAGGCAAGACATTCGTTGCCAAGAATGGATCCTTTCTAGAGAAGGAGTTTCTCTCGAAAGAAGTGAGTGGGAGGAAAGTAGAGCTTGATAAGGTAATTTGTACCTTCTCCCAAATTGGAAAGTAGTTCATCACATAAATCAGTTCCAGTGGTTCCTACACCAATTAGTGAGGAAACTAATGATGATGATCATGAAACTTCAGATCAAGTTACTACAGAACCTCGTAGGTCTTCCAGAGTATGGTCCGCACCAGAGTGGTACGGTAATCCTATTCTGGAGGTCATGTTACTTGACCATGATGAACCTACGAACTATGAGGAAGCGATGATGGGCCCAGATTCCGCGAAATGGTTTGAGGCCATGAAATTTGAGATGTGATCCATGTATGAGAACAAAGTATGGACTTTGATTGACTTGCCCAAATGATCGGCGAGCCATTGGGATTAAATGGATCTTGAGGAGGAAGGCAGACGCTGATAGTAGTGTTACTATCTACAAAGCTAGAATTATGCATAAAGGTTTTCGACAAGTTCAAGGTGTTGACTACGATGAGAGTTTCTCAATCGTATCTATGCTTAAGTCTGTCCGAATCATGTTAGCAATTGCCGCATTTTATGAAATCTGGCAAATGGATAAACAAAACTGCATTCTTTAATGGATTTATTAAAGAAAGAGTTGTATGTGATGCAACCAGAAGGTTTTGTCAATCCTAAAGATACTAACAAAATATGCAAGCTCCAGCGATCCATCTATGGACTGGTGCAAACATCTCGGAGTTGGAATATACGCTTTGATAAGTTGATCAAAGCATATAGTTTTATACAGACTTGCGGTGAAGCCTGTATTTACAAGAAAGTGAGTGGGAGCACTACAGCATTTCTGATAATTATATGTGAATGACATATTATTGATCAGAAATAATGTAGAATTATTCTGCAAAGCATAAAGAAGTGTTTGAAAGGAGTTTTTCAAAGAAAGACCTCAGTGAAGCTGCTTACATATTGAGCATCAAGATCTATAGAGATAGATCAAGGCGCTTGATAAGTTTTTCAATGAGTACATACCTTGACAAGATTTTGAAGTAGTTCAAAATGGAACAGTCAAAGAAAGAGTTCTTACCTGTGTTACAAGGTGTGAAATTGAGTAAGTCTCAAAGCCCGACCACAGCAGAAGATAGAAAGAGCATTCCCCATGCCTCAACCATAGGTTCTATAAAGTATGCCATGCTGTGTACCAGATCTATTGTATACCCTACACTGATTTTGGCATGGGAGTACAATAGTGATCTAGGAGTAGATCACTGGACAGCGGTCAAAATTATCCTTAGTGGAATAAGGATATGTTTCTCGATTATGGACGTGACAAAAGGTTAGTCGTAAAGGGTTACGTCGATACAAGTTTTGGCACTGATCTAGATGACTCTAAGTCTCGGTCTAGATACATATTGAAAGTGGGAGCAATTATCTAGAGTAGCTCCGTGCAGAGCATTGTAGACATAGAATATTTGCAAAATACTTAAGGATCTGAATGTGACAGACCCGTTGACTAAAATTATCTCACAAGCAAAACATGATCACACCTTAGTACTCTTTGGGTGTTAATCACATAGCGATGTGAACTAGATTATTGACTCTAGTAAACCCTTTGGGTGTTGGTCACATGACGATGTGAACTATGGGTGCTAATCACATGGTGATGTGAATTATTGGTGTTAAATCACATGGCGATATGAACTAGATTATTGACTCTAGTGCAAGTGGGAGACTGAAGGAAATATGCCCTATAGGCAATAATAAAGTTATTTTTTATTTCCTTATTTCATGATAAATGTTTATTATTCATGCTAGAATTGTATTAACCGGAAACATAATACATGTGTGAATATATAGACAAACAGAGTGTCACTAGTATGCCTCTACTAGACTAGCTCGTTGATCAAAGATGGTTATGTTTCCTAGCCATAGACATGAGTTGTCATTTGATTAACGGGATCACATCATTAGGAGAATGATGTGATTGACATAACCCATTCCGTTAGCTTAGCACACGATCGTTTAGTATGTTGCTATTGCTTTCTTCATGACTTATACATGTTCCTATGACTATGAGATTATGCAACTCCCCTTTACCGGAGGAACACTTTATGTGCTACCAAACATCACAACGTAACTGGGTGATTATAAAGGTGCTCTACAGGTGTCTCCGAAGGTACATGTTGAGTTGGCATATTTCAAGATTAGGATTTGTCACTCCGATTGTCGGAGAGGTATCTCTGGGCCCTCTCGGTAATACACATCACTTAAGCCTTGCAAGCATTGCAACTAATGAGTTAGTTGCGGGATGATATATTACGGAACGAGTAAAGAGACTTGCTGGTAACGAGATTGAACTAGGTATTGAGATACCGACGATCGAATCTCGGGCAAGTAACATACCAATGACAAAGGGAACAACGTATGATGTTATGCGGTTTGACCGATAAAGATCTTCGTAGAATATGTAGGAGCCAATATGAGCATCCAGGTTCCTCTATTGGTTATTGACCGGAAACGTGTCGCGATCATGTCTACATAGTTCTCGAACCCGTAGGGTCCGCACGCTTAAGGTTTCGATGACAATTATATTATGAGTTTATGAGTTTTGATGTACCGAAGGAGTTCGGAGTCCCGGATGAGATGGGGGACATGACGAGGAGTCTCGAAATGGTCGAGACGTAAAGATCGATATATTGAACGACTATATTCGGACATCGGAAGGGTTCCGAGTGATTCGGGTATTTTCGGGGGTACCGGGGAGTTACGGGAATACGAGGAAGAAGCAATGGGCCTCATGGGCCAAGTGGTGGAAGAGAGGAGGCAGGGCGCGCGGCCCCCCTAGCCCAAACCGAATTGGACTAGGGGGCCGGCCCCCCTTTCCTCCTTTTCCTCCCCCTCCTTCCTTCTCCTTCTCCTTCCCTTCCTTCCCCTCTCCTAGTTGGACTAGGAAAGGAGGGAGTCCTACTCCCGGTGGGAGTAGGACTCCTCCCTGGCGCGCCCTCCCTTGGCCGGCCGCCCCTCCCCCTTGCTCCTTTATATACGGGGGCAGGGGGGCACCCCATGACACACAAGTTGATCTTCGTGATCGTTCCTTAGCCGTGTGCGGTGCCCCCCTCCACCATATTCCACCTCGGTCATATCGTCATGAGTTTAGGCGAAGCCCTGCGTCGGTAGAACATCATCATCGTCACTGCGCCGTCGTCTTGTGGAACTCATCCCGACACCCTGCTGGATAGGAGTCCGGGATCGTCATCGAGCTGAGCGTGTGCAGAACACGAAGGTGCCGTCGTTCAGTGCTTGGATCGATCGGATCGTGAAGGCGTGCGACTACATCAACCGCGGTGTCATAACGCTTCCGCTTTCGGTCTACGAGGGTACGTGGACACACTCTCCCCTCTCGTTGCTATGCATCACCATGATCTTGCGTGTGCGTAGGATTTTTTTTGAAATTACTACGTTCCCCAACATCTTCGCCATGGGACAATCAAGAAAGAGGTGTTTGATGGTCTCGTCGCGATCACAAAAACTACATCTCGTAGAACTGGTCCAGTTGCGCTTTGTCAAATTGTCCTTAGTTAAAATGACTTGTTTATGTACAAACCACATAAACACTTTAACCCTCAAAGGTACTTTGACATTCCAAACATGTTTGTAACTAGGAATAGAGCTAGAGTTGATCACATCTAAATACATAGATTTATCCGTGAACTCTCCATTCCTGGTTTATTTCCAGCTCAACGTATCCGTCCGTTGAGGAAGCTGCACATCCATCAGTCGTCTCACCAAATGGAGCGAGGCTTCCCAACGTGCTCCGGCAAGTGTACTCCTAAATTGGATATTGAGGGGAGTGGACCGAAGCATGGTAGCAACGAAAGCGTCTCTTCGTTGCACAATGCTATAAAGGGAGGGATACTGAAGCGCGAGAGGTGTTTCCCCTAGCCACGTATCCTCCCAGAATCTCGTGGAAGTACCGTTTCCGACTATAAACTTTGTTCTGTTGAAAAAGACTGATTTAACTCTCATCATCCCTTTCCAAAAAGGTGAGTCCGTCGGCCTCATTGTCACCTGTGACAAAGTTTTGGATTGAAGGTACTTGTTACGCAGAATCTGCGCCCACGTGGCCTCCGGCTCTACAAATAACTTATACAGCCACTTGCTGAGAAGACATTTGTTTTTCATCTCAAGATTTTCGATACCTAGACCCCCTTGGTCTTTTGGTCGACAAATAATATCCCGTTTAGTGAGTTGATACTTCCTTTTTAAGTCATCACTCTGCCAAAAGAAACGGGATCAATAGAAATCCAGTCTTTTCCGTGCTCCTTGTATATGTTGATTATCGGGCTGGAGGCCAGGCCTAGGTCTAGCCTCGCCAGAGTCCGAGAAAAAACATTTTTTTCGGATAAAAGAAAAGTAAATTAATGATTTTGGGAAAAATAATAAATTATCATACCTAACATTCTACAAAAGGCAGCAAATACTCCCCTTAAGCCATTTTTAGGATTTTGGGCTGCTCTTCCGTGCCCCCGGGGCGGGTAGGGGGGGGGGGGCATGCTGTCGATGCTCAAGTCCGGTTAGTTTAACAAATGATGAAACACAATTACTTCTTACTTCTTCCCTTAAGTAGACGGATACATCTATAACCTTTCTCATAAAAATTTGATACCTATAGTTGGAATTCTTCTGCTTGAAAGGTTATAGATGTAACCATATACTCCCTCCGTCCCAAAATTCTTGTCTTATACTCCCTCCGTTCCGAATTACTTGTCTTAGATTTGTCTAGATACGGATGTATCTAGCACTAAAATGAGTCTAGATACATCCGTATCTAGATAAATGCAAGACAAGTAATTTAGAACGGAGGGAGTATTTGTCTAGATACGGATGTATCTAATACTAAAACGTGACTTGATACATCTGTATTTAGACAAATCTAAGACAAAAAATTTGGGACGGAGGGAGTATAAAATAGGAAAAATTGGATAACTTCAGGCCTTGCAAGCACATATAAAATAGGAAAAATAGTCAAATACTTCTTTGTTACTTCTTTGTGAGAAGAAGTTGCCTGAGGAAAGGCAAGTGTTTCTAGTTCATTATGAAAAGCTAGCTCGTTTCTGCAGCGTATGTGGTCTTATTGGACATGACTATAAGGAGTGCGGCTCCGGCGTTCATGATGAAAAGGAGAGGAAGTTTGGTCCTTGGCTCTATGCGGATGGGCCAAATAAAACAAGATCGGACGAGTTTGGGCGTGGCAACGATAAGCAGAAGCAGCAACAGTTCACACCATCAAGGTAGAAGGGTGTGCAAAAGACCCAGGACCCCGATCTCGCTGACACGGCTACTAGTCCATCGAAGCAGGTGGTCAGGGACATGCAAGTGGATCCGGGGGTACGGAAGCGATTGGCCTTGGAGCTGGAAGCTGTGGAGAAACAGAAGGACGCCATGCCCGCAACGCTAGCGTTAACTTAGGGTTTGGGTGAGGATGGTGGGGAAAATACATCTCCTACCAACAGCTCAAACAGTAAGAGAGCCAGAATTAGCTCACAAATGGTGTCCGAGGAAAAATCGGCGGCCTCCCTCGAGGAGGACCGCCGGACGCAATGAATATTCTAGCATGGAACTGCCGGGGGGGGGGGGGGGACCGCCGGACAGTTCGTGAGGTTGTGGCCCTCTCAAAAGCCAATAACCCCAAGCTTGTTTTCCTTTGTGAAACCAGGCAAGCGTCAAATAAAGTGGAGAAGCTGAGATGGAGACTTGGTCTGAAGGGTTTCCATGGTGTGTGTAGCGATGGTCGGAGTGGAGGTTTAGCGCTCTTTTGGGACGAATCTCTCTCAGTCACCGTTTTGGATTCTTGTCAGAGATACATTGATGTTTCAGTGGCAGATATTGGTGCTGGTATAGAGTGGAGGAGTACGTTTGTTTACGGGGAACCACGAGTTGAGAACAGACAGAACATGTGGGATCATCTAACCAGGCTACGGGCTACATCCCCGGCACCTTGGTTTGTTTGCGGAGATTTCAACGAGGCGTTGTGGCAACACGAGCATCTATCAAGGACGATGCGGGCAGAGCCCCAGATGGCAGCCTTTCGAGACTGTCTAATTATCTGTGAGCTCGATGATCTTGGCTTCAGTGGTATTCCATACACATACAATAATGGACAGGATGGTAACCGCAATGTGCAAGTACGTCTTGATCGTGCATGTGCGGATGAAGCGTGGAGAGAGTTGTTTCCAGCGGCCAGGGTTGTGCACCTAGCTTCGCCGTGTTTTGATCATAGCCCACTCCTAGTGCAACTAATGGGAGTGCAGGGAGATCGGAGGAAGTGTGCAAGCCCAAGGTATGAGATCATGTGGGAGAGGCATCAAGCGCTTCCGGAGGTAATTCCTAAATTGTGGGCCACTAGTAAACCTAGTGGGAACCTGAACTCGGTGGCGGCTGCTTTGAAGCAACTCATGTCAGATTTGAGGCAATGGAGTGCTGCAAACTTCGGTAATGTTCTCAAGGAGATAGAACTACTCCGATCTCAGCTTGCAGACCTACAACTCTCTGGCGCGGATCGGGTTCTTCTCCGAGCTAAGATGAACAGTTAGATGAGCTGTTATCCAGAGAGGAAATGATGTGGCTTCAGCTATCCCGTATCACATGGTTGAAGGAGGGGGAACGAAATACCCAATATTTACATCGGCGGGCCGTGTGGAGAGCTAGGCGAAATCATATCCAGCGTTTGATGAAGGCGGATGGCTCCTGGTGCTCTGCCCCCACGGAGATGGAGAGTGTTGGGGAACGTAGTAATTTCAAAAAATTTCCTACGAACACGCAAGACCATGGTGATGGCATAGCAACGAGAGGGGAGAGTGTCCGTCCACGTACCCTCGTAGACCGAAAGCGGAAGCGTTATAACAACGCGGTTGATGTAGTCGTCGTCTTCCACGATCCGACCGATCCAAGCACCGAGCGTCACGGCACCTCCGAGTTCTGCACACGTTCAGCTCGATGGCGATCCCGGACTCCGATCCAGCAAAGTGTCGGGATGAGTTCCGTCGGCCTGACGGCGTGGTGGCGATGTTGATGCTCCACCGGCGCGGGGCTTCGCCTAAGCTCCGCGACGATATGACTTCTCCGGCGCAGGGCTTCGCCTAAGCTCTACGACGATATGACCGAAGTGGAATATGGTGGACGGGGGCACCGCACACGGCTAAGGAACGATCCGTAGATCAACTTCTGTCATGGGGTGCCCCCCTGCCCCCGTATATAAGGCTTCCAATATATCAATCTTTATGTCTCGACCATTTCGAGACTCCTCGTCATGTCCGTGATCATATCCGGGACTCCGAACAACCTTCGGTACATCAATACTTATAAACTCATAATGAACTGTCATCGAAACGTTAAGCGTGCGGACCCTACGGGTTCGAGAACTATGTAGACATGACCTAGAACCATTCTCGGTCAATGACCTAGAACCGAAGCAGCTATGTACTCCGCTTCACATGTAGATCCCGCCACGACGCTTTGTTTAGAACTGCACCAACTGACAGCTCCACCGTTTAATAAAAACACGTATCCGGTTTGCGATTTAGAATCGTCCGGATCAGTGTCAAAAGCTTACATCGGCGTAACCATTTACGACTAGCTCTTTGTCACCTCCATATCTGAGAAACATATCCTTAGTCCTTTTCATGTATTTCAGGATGTTCTTGACCGCTGTCCAGTGATCCACTCCTGGATTACTTTGGTACCTTCCTGCCAAGCTTACAGCTAAGCATACGTCAGGTCTGGTACACAGCATTGCATACATGATAGAGCCTATGGCTGAAGCATAAGGAACATCTTTCATTTTCTCTCTATCTTCTGCTGTGGTGGGCATTGAGTCGACTCAATCTTACACCTTGTAATACAGAGTAAAAACCTTTCTTTGCCTGATCCATTTTGAACTTCTTCAAAACTTTATCAAGGTATGTGCTTTGTGAAAGTCCAATTAAGCGTCTTGATCTATCTCTATAGATCTTGATGCCCAATATGTAAGCAACTTCACGAGGTCTTTCATTGAAAAACTTTTATTCAAGTATCCTTTTATGCTATCCAGAAATTCTATATCATTTCCAATCAATAATATGTCGTCCACATATAATATTAGAAATGCTACCGAGCTCCCACTCACTTTCTTGTAAATACAGGCTTCTCCAAAAGTCTGTATAAACCCATATGCTTTGATCACACTATCAAAGCGTTTATTCAAACTCCGAGAGGCTTGCACCAGACCATAAATTGATCGCTGGAGCTTGCACACCTTGTTAGTACCCTTTGGATCGACAAAACCTTCTGGTTGCATCATATACAACTCTTCTTCTAGAAATCCATTCAAGAATGCAATTTTTACATCCATTTGCCAAATTTCATAATCATAAAATGCGGCAATTGCTAACATGATTCGGACAGACTTAAGCATCGCTACGGGTGAAAAGTCTCATCGTAGTCAACCCCTTGAACTTGTCGAAAACCTTTACGCAACAAGTCGAGCTTTGTAAACAGTTATATTACCATCGGCGTCAGTCTTCTTCTTAAAGATCCATTTATTCTCAATGGCTTGCCGATCATCGGGCAAGTCAACCAAAGTCCATACTTTGTTCTCATACATGGATCCCATCTCAGATTTCATGGCTTCCAGCCATTTTGCGGACTCTGGGCTCACCATCGCTTCTTCATAGTTTGTAGGTTCGCCATGGTCAAGTAACATGACTTCCAGAATAGGATTACCGTACCACTCTGGTGCGTATTTTACTCTGGTTGACCTACGAAGTTCAGTAGTAACTTGATCTGAAGCTTCATGATCATCATCATTAGTTTCCTCACTAATTGGTGTAGTTGTCACAGGAACTGTTTCTTGTGATGAACTACTTTCCAATAAGGGAGCGAATACGATTATCTCATCAAGTTCTACTTTCCTCCCACTCACTTCTTTCGAGAGAAACTCCTTCTCTAGAAAGGATCCGAATTTAACAGCGAAAATCTTGCCTTCAGATCTGTGATAGAAGGTGTACCCAACAGTCTCCTTTGGGTATCCTATGAAGACACATTTTTCCGATTTGGGTTCGAGCTTATCTGGTTGAAGTTTCTTCACATAAGCATGAGCCCCAAACTTTAAAGCGACAACTTTGGTTTCTTGCCAAACCACAGTTCATACGGTGTCGTCTCAGCAGATTTAGATGGTGCCCTATTTAACGTGAATGCGGCCGTCTCTAAAGCATATCCCCAAAGCGATAGCGGTAAATCAGTAAGAGACATCATAGATCGCACCATATCAAGTAAAAATGCGATTCTGACGTTCGGACACACCATTTCTACGTGGTGTTCGGGTGGGCGTGATTCTTGAAACTACTCCACATTGTTTCAAATGTAAACCAAACTCGTAACTCAAATATTCTCCTCCACGATCAGATCGTAGAAACTTTATTTTCTTGTTACGATGATTTTCCACTTCACTCTGAAATTCTTTGAACTTTTCAAATGTTTCAGATTTGTGTTTCATTAAGTAGATATACCCATATCTACTCAAATCATCTGTGAAGGTGAGAAAATAACGATACCGCCCGCGTGCCTCAACATTCATTGGACCACAAACATCGGTATGTATGATTTCCAACAAATCAGTTGCTCGCTCCATAGTTAGGAGAAGCGGCGTTTTGGTCATCTTGCCCATGAGGCACGGTTACATGAAGTACCAAGTGATTCATAATCAAGTGATTCGAAGCCCATCGGTATGGAGTTTCTTCATGCGTTTTACACCGATATGACCTAAGCGGCGATTGCCACAAATAAGTTGCATTATCATTATCAACTCTGCATCTTTTGGTTTCAACATTATGAATATGTGTATCACTCTTGTCGAGATTCAACAAGAATAGACCATTCTTCAAGGGTGCATGACCATAAAAGATATTACTCATATAAATAGAACAACCATTATTCTCTGATTTAAATGAATAACCGTCTAGCATCAAACAAGATCCGGATATAATGTTCATGCTTAACGCTGGCACCAAATAACAATTATTTAGGTCTAAAACTAATCCGAAGGTAGATGTAGAGGTGGCGTGCCGACCGCGATCACATTGACTTTGGAACCATTTCCCACAGCGCATCGTCACCTCGTCCTTTGCGATTGCTGCGTCTATTCCGTAGTCCCTGTTTGAGTTGCAAATATTAGCAGAACCGATTATCAAATACCAGTGCTACTACGAGCTCTAGTAAGGTACACATCAATAACATGTATATCACATATACCTTTGTTCACCTTGCCATCCTTCTTATCCGCCAAATACTTGGGGCAGTTCCGCTTCCGGTGTCCGATGCGCTTGCGGTAAAACACTCGATTTCAGGTTTAGGTCCGGACTTGGGTTTCTTCTCTTGATCGGCAACTTTCTTGCTGTTCTTTTTGAAGTTTCCTTCTTCTTCCCTTTGCCCTTTTCTTGAAACTAGTGGTCTTGTTGACCATCAACACTTGATGCTCTTTCTTGATTTCTACCTCCATGACTTTTAGCATTGCGAAGAGCTCGAGAATTGTCTTAGTCATTCCTTGCATATTATAGTTCATTCTGAAGCTCTTGTAGCTTGGTGGCGATGATTGGAGAATTACATCAATGACACTATCATCAGGAAGAGTAACTCCCAGTTGAATCAAGTGATTATTATACCCGGACATTTTGAGTATATGTTCCTTGTGAACTATTCTCCTCCATCTTGCAGCTATAGAACTTATTGGAGACTTCATATCTCTCAATCCGGGCATTTGCTTGAAATATTAACTTCAACTCCTGGAACATCTCATATGCTCCATGACGTTCAAAAGCGTCGTTGAAGACCGGTTCTAAGCCGTAAAGCATGGCACACTGAACTATTGAGTAGTCATCGGCTTTGCTTTGCCCGGGGCGTTCACAACTTACGGCTCAGCTCCTCTGCAGACACTGTCACCCCGGTGCTTCGGGCGTAATTTTTACGTGCAGCAATGAGGATAATCCTCAAATTCTGGACCCGATCCGTGTAATTACTACCATCATCTTTCAACTTTGCTTTCTCAAGGCAGCATTAAAATTCAACGGAACAACGACCTGAGCCATCTATCTCTGATGAAACATAGACAAGCAAAATACTATCAGGTACTAAGCTCATGATAAATTTAAGTTTAATTAATCATATTAAAAACTCCCACTTAGACAGACATCTCTCTAGTTATCTAAGTGATTACGTGATCCAAATCAACTAAACCATGTACGATCATCACGTGAGATGGAGTGGTTTCAATGGTGAACATCACTATGTTGATCATATCTACTATATGATTCACGTTCGACCTTTCGGTCTCCGTGTTCGAGGCCATATCTGTTATATGCAAGGCTGCGTCAAGTTTAACTTTGAGTATTCATGGCGTGCAACTGTTTTGCACCCGTTGTAGATGGGCGTAGAACTTATCACCCGATCATCACGTGGTGTATGCAGGTACTCTGAGTTCAATTTTAGTGAAGTTAGTACCCGGACACCGTGATGTGATGAATGTCATCTAACGCAGTGCAAAAGCGAATTTGAAAATACGGCTATTGAAAACAGAGTTGAAAGAGTGAGAGCATGGCAAGGTGCTGAAGCAATTGCAGAGCGACGGAGGAAGTTCTTGATGGAAGCGATCAGAAAAGAATGTTGAGTTGAAGTTTACTGAAGGAAAAGAGTGGATGAGACAGAGGATTGGATAGAGGCAGACAATCTGGAGATGGATAGGACTTTGGATGGTGGACTCGTCTGTGATTGAGAACTCGGACAAAGGAGTGGAGACTGATGAAAGCAGTGGGCACAGTGGTGAAGCAGTTCTAAACAAGCGTGAAATCTACATGTGAAGCGGTGGATACATATGGCGGGCGGCAAATGAAGAGTGCGGATGAAAGAGTTCATTTCCGATCTAGGTGTCATACCTAGTGCATCGGGACCGATGAAGATCTTACGTGACAATCTTTGGTGCAATTGCCTTGGCAAAGGAATCCAGATTTCACAAGAGGACCAAACATATCAAGAGGCGCTTCAATTCCATTCGGGACCAAGTCCAAGTGGGAGACATAGAGATCTGCAAAATACATACGGATCTGAATGTTGCAGACCCGTTGACTAAGCCTCTTCCACGAGCAAAACATGATCAGCACCAAAACTCCATGGGTGTTAGAATCATTACTATGTAATCTAGATTATTGACTCTAGTGCAAGTGGGAGGCTGAAGGAAATATGCCCTAGAGGCAATAATAAAGTTATTATTTATTTCCTTATACCATGATAAATGTTTATTATTCATGCTAGAATTGTATTAACCGGAAACATAATACATGTGTGAATACATAGACAAGCAGATAGTCACTAGTATGCCTCTCTTTGGACTAGCTCATTAATCAAAGATGGTTGTGTTTCCTAACCATAGACATGTGTTGTCATTTGATTAATGGGATCACCTCATTAGGAGAATGATGTGATTGACATGACCCATTCCGTTAACAGCACTTGATCGTTTAGTATATTGCTAATGCTTTCTTCATGACCTATACATGTTCCTGTAACTATGAGATTATGCAACTCCCGTTTACCGGAGGAACACTTTGGTACTACCAAGCGTCACAACGTAATCGGGTGATTATAAAGGAGTACTACAGGTGTCTCCAAAAGTACTTGTTGGGTTGGCGTATTTGAGATTAGGTTTTGTCACTCCGATTGTCGGAGAGGTATCTCTGGGCCTTCTCGGTAATACACATCACTTAAGCCTTGCAAGCATTACAACTAATGAGTTAGTTGTGAGATGATGTATTACGGAGCAGTAAAGAGACTTACGATAGCGAGATTGAACTAGGTATTGGATACCGACGATCGAATCTCGGGTAAGTAACATACCGATGACAAAGGGAACAACGTATGTCGTTATGCGGTTTGACCGATAAAGATCTTAAGTAGAATATGTAGAAACCAATATGAGCATCCAGGTTCCGCTATTGGTTATTGACCGAGAATGGTTCTAGGTCATGTCTACATAGTTCTCGAACCCGTAGATCCGCACGCTTAACGTTTCGATGTGAGTTCATTATGAGTTTATAAGTATTGATGTACCGAAGGTTGTTGAGTCCGGACATGATCCACGGACATGACGAGGAGTCTCGAAATGGTCGAGACATAAAGATTGATATATTGGAAGCCTATGTTTGGACTTGGAAGGGTTCGGATGAAAGCGAAGTTCTGCGGAACACCGGGGTTACCGGAACCCCGGGGGTATATGGGCCTTAATGGGCCACAAGGGAGAAGAGGAAGGGCCGGCCAGGGCAGGCGCGCCCCCTCCTCTAGTCCGAATAGGACAAGGAGAGGCGGCGCCCCTTCCCTCTTCCCCCTCCACCAAACCTAGTCCAACAAGGAGAAGGAGTCCTACTCGGTGGGAGTAGGACTCCTCGGCAGCGCCTCCCTAGGGCCGGCCGCACCCCTTGGCTCCTTTATATACGGGGGCAGGGGGCACCCCATGACACACAAGTTGATCTACGGATCGTTCCTTAGCCGTGTGCGGTGCCCCCCTCCACCATATTCCACTTCGGTCATATCGTCGTAGAGCTTAGGCGAAGCCCTGCGCCGGAGAAGTCATATCGTCATGAGCTTAAGCGAAGCCCTGCGTCGATGGAGCATCAACATCGTCCTGCCTTGCGTCGTCTTGTGGAACTCATCCCGACACTTTGCTGGATCGGAGTCCGGGATGCGTCATCGAGCTGAGCGTGTGCAGAACTTCGGAGGTGCCGTCGTTCGGTGCTTGGATCGGTCGGATCGTGAAGGCGTGCGACTACATCAACCGCGTTGTTATAACGCTTCGCTTTCGGTCTCACGAGTGCGTGGGCGGACCTCTCCTCTCGTTGCTATGCCATCACCATGGTCTTGCGTGTTCGTAGGAAATTTTTGAAATTGCTCGTTCCCCATGATGGTATCGAGCCTGGTTTTATGCGTTGATGTCATATGCACGAGTAGAACACAAGTGAGTTGTGGGCGATATAAGTCATACTGCTTACCAGCATGTCATACTTTGGTTCAGCGGTATTGTGAGATGAAGCGGCCGGACCGACATTACGCGTGCAGCTTCTGCGAGACTGGTTTCACCGCTCCGAGCACTCGTTGCTTAAAGGTGACCGTGGTGTCTGTCTCTCTCACTTTAGTTGAACCGAGTGTGGCTTCGCCGGTCCTTGCGAAGGTTAAAACAGCACCAACTTGACAAACTATCGTTGTGGTTTTGATGCGTAGGTAAGAACGGTTCTTGCTCAGCCCGTAGCAGCCACGTAAAACTTGCAACAACAAAGTAGAGGGCGTCTAACTTGTTTTTGCAGGGCATGTTGTGATGTGATGTGGTCAAGGCGTGATGCTATATTTTTATTGTATGAGATGATCATGTTTTGTAACCGAGTTATCGGCAATGGCGAAACCATATGGTTGTCGCTTTATTGTATGAAATGCAAAGCGCCATGTAATTGCTTTACTTTATCACTAAGCAGTAGCGATAGTCGTAGAAGCAATAGTTGGCGAGGCGACAACGATGCTACGATGGAGATCAAGGTGTCGCGCCCGGTGGCGATGGTGATCATGGCGGTGCTTGGCGATGGAGATCACAAGCACAAGATGATGATGACCATATCATATCACTTATATTGATTGCATGTGATGTTTATCCTTTATGCATCTTATCTTGCTTTGATTGGCGGTAGCATTATAAGATGATCTCTCACTAAAATTATCAAGAAGTGTTCTCCACAGTATGCACCGTTGCCAAAGTTCGTAGTACCCAGACACCACGTGATGATCGGGTGTGATAAGTTCTCGTCCATCTACAACGGGTGCAAAACAGTTGCACGCAGCGGAATACTCGGGTTAAACTTGACGAGCCTTGCATATAACAGATATGGCCTCGGAACACGGAGACCGAAGGTCGAGCGTGAATCATATAGTAGATATGATCAACATAGTGATGTTCACCATTGAAACTACTCCATCTCACGTGATGATGGGACATGGTTTAGTTGATTTGGATCACGTAATCACTTAGATAACTAGAGATGTCTGTCTAAGTGGGAGTTTTAATATGATTAATTAAACTTAAATTTATCATGAGCTTAGTACACGATAGTATTTTGCTTGTCTATGTTTCTTTGTAGATAGATGGCTCGTGCCGTTGTTCCGTTGAATTTTAATGCGTTCCTTGAGAAAGCAAAGTTGAAAGATGATGGTAGCAATTACGGACTGGGTCCGTAACGAGGATTATCCTCATTGCTGCCTGAGAAAAATTAAATCTGGAAGCACCGGCTGGGTAGCGAACTGCTGCGGGAGCTGAGCGAAGTTGTGAGCGTCTGGCAAAGCAAAGCTGATGACTACTCAATAGTTCGATTGTGCCATGCTTTACGGCTTAGAACCGGGTCTTCAACGGCGTTTTGAGCGTCATGGAGCATATGAGATGTTCCAGGAGTTGAAGTTAATATTTCAAGCAAATGCCGGATTGAGAGATATGAAGTCTCCAATAAGTTCTATAGCTGCAAGATGGAGGAGAATAGTTATGTCAGTGAACATATACTCAAAATGTCTGGGTATAATAATCACTTGATTCAACTGGGAGTTACTCTTCCGGATGATAGTGTCATTGACAGAATTCTCCAATCAACGCCACCAAGCTACAAGAGCTTCGTGATGAACTATAATATGCAAGGAATGACTAAGACAATTCTGAGCTCTTCGCAATGCTAAAAAGCAGCGGAGGTAGAAATCAAGAAAGAGCATCAAGTGTTGATGGTCAACAAGACCACTAGTTTCAAGAAAAAGGGCAAAGGGAAGAAGAAGGAAACTTAAAAAGAACAGCAAGAAAGTTGCTGATCAAGAGAAGAAACCCAAGTCTGGACCTAAACCTGAAACCGAGTGTTTTACTGCCAGCAATTTGGACCTTTGGAAGCGGAACTGCCCCAAGTATTTGGCGGATAAGAAGGATGGCAAAGGTGAACAAAGGTATATGTGATATACATGTTATTGATGTGTACCTTACTAGAGCTCGTAGTAGCACACAGGTATTTGATATCTTGGTTACATTGCTAATATTTGCAACTCGAAAGCAGGGGACTACGGAATAGGCGAGCACCTTGGCAAAGACGAGGTGACGATGCGTGTGGGAAATGGTTCCAAAGTCAATGTGATCGCGGTCGACACGCTACCTCTACATCTACCTTCGGGATTAGTTTTAGACCTAAATAATTGTTATTTGGTGCCGGCGTTAAGCATTAACATTATATCTGGATCTTGTTTGATGCGAGGCGGTTATTCATTTAAATCGAGAGAATAATGGTTGTTCTATTTATATGAGTAATATCTTTTATGGTCATGCACCCTTGAAGAATGGTCTATTCTTGTTGAATCTCGGCGGTAGTGATACACATATTCATAATGTTGAAACCAAAAGATGCAGATTTGATAATGATAGTGCAACTTATTTGTGGCACTGCCGATTATGGAATATCGTTTTAAAAAGCATGAAGAAACTCCATACTGATGTGCTTCTGGAATCACTTGATTATGAATCACTTGGTACTTGCGAACCGTGCCTCATGGGCAAGATGACCAAAACGCCGTTCTCCGGAACTATGGAGCGAGCAACTGATTTGTTGGAAATCATACATATTGATGTTTGTGGTCCAATGAATGTTGAGGCCTTGGCGGTATCGTTATTTTCTCACCTTCACAGATGATTTGAGTAGATATGGGTATATCTACTTAATGAAACACAAATCTGAAACATTTGAAAAGTTCAAAAGAATTTCAGAGTGAAGTGGAAAATCATCGTAACAAGAAAATAAAGTTTCTACGATCTGATCGTGGAGGAGAATATTTGAGTTACGAGTTTGGTTTACATTTGAAACAATGTGGAATAGTTTTAGCAACTCACGCCACCGGAACACCACGGAGAAATGGTGTGTCCGAGCGTCAATGTCGTACTTTACTTGATATGGTGCGATCTATGATGTCTCTTCTTGATTTACCGCTATCGTTTTGGGGATATGCTTTAGAGGCGGCCGCATTCACGTTAAATAGGGCACCATCTAAATCCGTTGAGACGACACCGTATGAACTGTGGTTTGGCAAGAAACCAAAGTTGTCGTTTCTTAAAGTTTGGGGCTGCGATGCTTATGTGAAGAAACTTCAACCAGATAAGCTCGAAGCCAAATCGGAAAAACGTGTCTTCATAGGATACCCAAAGGAGACTGTTGGGTACACCTTCTATCACATATCTGAAGGCAAGATTTTCGTTGCTAAATTCGGATCCTTTCTAGAGAAGGAGTTTCTCTCGAAAGAAGTGAGTGGGAGGAAAGTAGAACTTGATGAGATAATTGTATCTGCTCCCTTATTGGAAAGTAGTTCATCACAAGAAATGGTTCCTGTGACAACTACACCAATTAGTGAGAAACTAATGATGATGATCATGAAGCTTGAGATCAAGTTATTCTTGAACTTCGTGGGTCAACCAGAGTAAAATACGCACCAGTGGTACGGTAATCCTATTACGGAAGTCATGTTACTTGACCATGGCGAACCTACAAACTATGAAGAAGCGATGGTGAGCCCAGATTCCATAAAATGGTGGAAGCAATGAAATCTCAGAAGGGATCCATGTATGAGAACAAAGTATGGACTTTGGTTGACTTGCCCGATGATCGGCAAGCCATTGAGAATAAATGCATCTTTAAGAAGAAGACTGACGCCGATGGTAATATAACTGTCTACAAAGCTTGACTTGTTGCGAAAGGTTTTCGACAAGTTCAAGGGGTTGACTACGATGAGACTTTCTCACCCGTAGCGATGCTTAAGTCTGTCCGAATCATGTTAGCAATTGCCGCATTTTATGATTATGAAATTTGGCAAATGGATGTAAAAACTGCATTCTTGAATGGATTTCTAGAAGAAGAGTTGTATATGATGCAACCCGAAGGTTTTGTCGATCCAAAAGGTGCTAACAAAGTGTTCAAGCTCCAGCGATCAATTTATGGTGCAGTGCAAGCCTCTCGGAGTTGGAATAAGCGCTTTGATAGTGTGATCAAAGCATATGGGTTTATCTGAGACTTTTGGAGAAGCCTGTATTTACAAGAAAGTGAGTGGGAGCTCAGTAGCATTTCTAATATTATATGTGGACGACATATTATTGATTGGAAATGATATAGAATTTCTGGATAGCATAAAAGGATACTTGAATAAAAGTTTTTCAATGAAAGACCTCGGTGAAGCTGCTTACATATTGGGCATCAAGATCTATAGAGATAGATCAAGGCAGCTTAATTGGACTTTCACAAAGCACATACCTTGATAAAGTTTTGAAGAAGTTCAAAATGGATCGAGCAAAGAAAGGTTTTTACACTGTATTACAAGGTGTAAGATTGAGTCGGACTCAATGCCCGACCACAATGAAGATAGAGAGAAAATGAAAGATGTTCCCAATGCTTCAGCCATAGGCTCTATCATGTATGCAATGCTTTGTGTACCGACACTGACGTATGCTTAGCTGTAAGCTTGGCAGGAAGGTACCAAAGTAATCCGAGTGGATCAACTGGACAGCGGTCAAGAACATCCTGAAATACACGAAAAGGACTAAGGATATGTTTCTCGTATATGGAGGTGACAAAAGAGCTAGTCGTAAATGGTTACGTCGATGCAAGCTTTGACAGCGATCCGGACGATTCTAAATACATAAACCGGATCGTGTTTTTATTAAGCAATTGGGCTGTCGGTTGGTGCAGTTCTAAACAAAGCGTCGTGGCGGGATCTACATGTGAAGCGGAGTACATAGCTGCTTGAAGCAGCAAATGATGGAGTCTGGATGAAAGAGTTCATTTCCGATCTAGGTGTCATACCTAGTGCATCGGGACCGATGAAGATCTTCTGTGACAATACTGGTGCAATTGCCTTGGCAAAGGAATCCAGATTTCACAAGAGGACCAAACATATCAAGAGACGCTTCAATTCCATTCGGGACCAAGTCCAAGTGGGAGACATAGAGATCTGCAAAATACATACGAATCTGAATGTTGCAGACCCGTTGACTAAGCCTCTTCCACGAGCAAAACATGATCAGCACCAAAACTCCATGGGTGTTAGAATCATTACTATGTAATCTAGATTATTGACTCTAGTGCAAGTGGAAGACTGAAGGAAATATGCCCTAGAGGCAATAATAAAGTTATTATTTATTTCCTTATACCATGATAAATGTTTATTATTCATGCTAGAATTGTATTAACCGGAAACATAATACTTGTGTGAATACATAGACAAGCAGATAGTCACTAGTATGCTTCTCTTTGGACTAGCTCATTAATCAAAGATGGTTGTGTTTCCTAACCATAGACATGTGTTGTCATTTGATTAATGGGATCACCTCATTAGGAGAATGATGTGATTGACATGACCCATTCCGTTAGCTTAGCACTTGATCGTTTAGTATATTGCTAATGCTTTCTTCATGACCTATACATGTTCCTGTAACTATGAGATTATGCAACTCCCATTTACGGAGGAACACTTTGGGTACTACCAAAGCGTCCTGGCGTAATCGGGTGATTATAAAGGAGTACTACAGGTGTCTCCAAAGGTACTTGTTGGGTTGGCGTATTTCGAGATTAGGTTTTGTCACTCCGATTGTCGAGAGGTATCTCTGGGCCTTCTCGGTAATACACATCACTTAAGCCTTGCAAGCATTACAACTAATGAGTTAGTTGTGAGATGATGTATTACGGAACGAGTAAAGAGACTTACGATAGCGAGATTGAACTAGGTATTGGATACCGACGATCGAATCTCGGGTAAGTAACATACCGATGACAAAGGGAACAACGTATGTCGTTATGCGGTTTGACCGATAAAGATCTTCGTAGAATATGTAGGAACCAATATGAGCATCCTGGTTCCGCTATTGGTTATTGACCGAGAATGGTTGTAGGTCATGTCTACATAGTTCTCGAACCCGTAGGGTCCGCACACTTAACGTTTCGATGACAGTTCATTATGAGTTTATAAGTATTGATGTACCGAAGGTTGTTCGGAGTCCCGGACATGATCACGGACATGACGAGGAGTCTCGAAATGGTCGAGACATAAAGATTGATATATTGGAAGCCTATGTTTGGACTTGGAAGGGTTCGAATGAAAACAGGAAGTTACGGAACACGGGGTTACGGAACCCCGGGGGTATATGGGCCTTAATGGGCCTGAGGGAGAAGAGGAAGGGCGGCCGGGGCAGGCAGCGCCCCCTCCCCTCTAGTCCGAATAGGACAAGGAGAGAGGCGCCCTTCCCTCTTCCCCTCCCAATCCTACTCCAACTAGGAGAGGGGGAGTCCTACTCCGGTGGGAGTAGGACTCCTCGGCCAGCGCCTCCCTAGGGCGGCCGCACCCCCTTTGCTCCTTTATATCTGAGGCAGGGGCACCCCATGACACACAAGTTGATCTACGGATCGTTCCTTAGCCGTGTGCGGTGCCCCCTCCACCATATTCCACTTGGTCATATCGTCGTAGAGCTTAGGCGAAGCCTGCTTGGAGAAGTCATATCGTCGCGGAGCTTAGGCGAAGCCCTGCGTCGGTGGAGCATCAACATCGTCACTGCGCCATCGTCTTGTGGAACTCATCCCGACACTTTGCTGGATCGAGTCGGGGATGCGTCATCGAGCTGAGCGATGTGCGAGAACTCGGAGGTGCCGTAAGTTCGGTGCTTGGATCGGTCGGATCGTGAAGGCGTCGACTACATCAACCGCGTTGTTATAACGCTTCCGCTTTCGGTCTCACAGTGCGTGGGCGGACACTCTCCCCTCTCGTTGCTATGCCATCACCATGGTCTTGCGTGTTCGTAGGAAATTTTTGAAATTGCTACGTTCCCCAATGATGGTATCGAGCCTGGTTTTATGCGTTGATGTCATATGCACGAGTAGAACACAAGTGAGTTGTGGGCGATATAAGTCATCGCTTACCGGCATGTCATACTTTGGTTCAGCGGTATTGTGAGATGAAGCGGCCGGACCGACATTACAGCGTGCGCTTCTGCGAGACTGGTTTCACCGCTCCGAGCACTTTCGTTGCTTAAAGGTGACCGGCGGGTGTCTGTCTCTCTCACTTTAGTTGAACCGAGTGTGGCTACGCCCGGTCCTTGCGAAGGTTAAAACAGCACCAACTTGACAAACTATCGTTGTGGTTTTGATGCGTATGTAAGAACGGTTCTTGCTCAGCCCGTAGCAGCCACGTAAAACTTGCAACAACAAAGTAGAGGTCGTATAACTTGTTTTTGCAGGGCATGTTGTGATGTGATGTGGTCAAGGCGTGATGCTATATTTTATTGTATGAGATGATCATGTTTTGTAACCGAAGTTATCGGTATTGGCGGCAGGAGCCATATGGTTGTCGCTTTATTGTATGAAATGCAAACGCCATGTAATTGCTTTACTTTATCACTAAGCGATGGCGATAGTCGTAGAAGCAATAGTTGGCGAGGCGACAACGATGCTACGATGGAGATCAAGGTGTCGGCGCCCGGTGGCGATGGTGATCATGGCGGTGCTTGGCGATGGAGATCACAAGCACAAGATGATGATGACCATATCATATCACTTATATTGATTGCATGTGATGTTTATCCTTTATGCATCTTATCTTGCTTTGATTGTGGTAGCATTATAAGATGATCTCTCACTAAAATTATCAAGAAGTGTTCTCCACGAGTATGCACCGTTGCCAAAGTTCGTAGTACCCGGACACCACGTGATGATCGGGTGTGATAAGTTCTCGATCCATCTACAACGGGTGCAAAACAGTTGCACGCCGGAATACTCGAGTTAAACTTGACGAGCCTTGCATATAACAGATATGGCCTCGGAACACGGAGACCGAAAGGTCGAGCGTGAATCATATAGTAGATATGATCAACATAGTGATGTTCACCATTGAAACTACTCCATCTCACGTGATGATCGGACATGGTTTAGTTGATTTGGATCACGTAATCACTTAGATAACTAGAGAGATGTCTGTCTAAGTGGGAGTTTTTAATATGATTAATTAAACTTAAATTTATCATGAGCTTAGTACCTGATAGTATTTTGCTTGTCTATGTTTCATGTAGATAGATGGCTCGTGCTTTGTTGTTCCGTTGAATTTTAATGCGTTCCTTGAGAAAGCAAAGTTGAAAGATGATGGTAGCAATTACGGACTGGGTCCGTAACTTGAGGATTATCCTCATTGCTGCACAGAAAAATTACGTCCTGGAAGCACCGCTGGGTAGCGAACTGCTGCGAGGCTGAGCGAGAAGTTGTGAGCGTCTGGCAAAGCAAAGCGATGACTACTCAATAGTTCGGTGTGCCATGCTTTACGGCTTAGAACCGGGTCTTCAACGGCGTTTTGAGCGTCATGGAGCATATGAGATGTTCCAGGAGTTGAAGTTAATATTTCAAGCAAATGCCGGATTGAGAGATATGAAGTCTCCAATAAGTTCTATAGCTGCAAGATGGAGGAGAATAGTTACGTCGGTGAACATATACTCAAAATGTCTGGGTATAATAATCACTTGATTCAAGCTGGGAGTTACTCTTCCGGATGATAGTGTCATTGACAGAATTCTCCAATCACGCCGCAAGCTACAAGAGCTTCGTAATGAACTATAATATGCAAGGAATGACTAAGACAATTCCTGAGCTCTTCGCAATGCTAAAAGCCGCGGAGGTAGAAATCAAGAAAGAGCATCAAGTGTTGATGGTCAACAAGACCACTAGTTTCAAAAAGGGCAAAGGGAAGAAGAAGGGAAACTTCAAAAAGAACAGCAAGAAAGTTGCTGATCAAGAGAATAAACCAAACTCTTGACCTAAACACTGAAACCGAGTGTTTTTACTGCAAGCGACTGGACCTTTGGAAGCGGAACTGCCCCAAGTATTTGGCGGATAAGAAGGATGGCAAGGTGAACAAAGGTATATGTGATATACATGTTATTGATGTGTACCTTACTAGAGCTCGTAGTAGCACACAGGTATTTGATCTTGGTTACATTGCTAATATTTGCAACTCGAAGCAGGGACTACTGAATAGACGAGCAGCGGCAAAGGGCGAGGTGACGATGCTTGGCGTGGGGAAATGGTTCCAAAGTCAATGTGATCGCGGTTGACACGCTACTTCTACATCTACCTTCGGGATTAGTTTTAGACCTAAATAATTGTTATTTGGTGCCAGCGTTAAGCATGAACATTATATCTGGATCTTGTTTGATGCGAGGCGGTTATTCATTTAAATCTGAGAATAATGGTTGTTCTATTTATATGAGTAATATCTTTTATGGTCATGCACCCTTGAAGAATGGTCTATTCTTGTTGAATCTCGACAGTAGTGATACACATATTCATAATGTTGAAACCAAAGATGCAGAGTTGATAATGATAATGCAACTTATTTGTGGCACTGCCGTTTAGGTCATATATCGATTGTAAAAGCGCATGAAGAAACTCCATCTTGATGGGCTTACGGAATCACTTGATTATGAATCACTTGGTACTTGCGAACCGTGCCTCATGGGCAAGATGACCAAAACGCCGTTCTCGGAACTATGGGCGAGCAACTGATTTGTTGGAAATCATACATCTTGATGTTTGTGGTCCAATGAATGTTGAGGCCTTGGCGTGTATCGTTATTTTCTCACCTTCACAGATGATTTGAGTAGATATGGGTATATCTACTTAATGAAACACAAATCTGAAACATTTGAAAAGTTCAAAGAATTTCAGAGTGAAGTGGAAAATCATCGTAACAAGAAAATAAAGTTTCTATGATCTGATCGTGGAGGAGAATATTTGAGTTCTGAGTTTGGTTTACATTTGAAACAATGTGGAATAGTTTAGCAACTCACGCCACCGGAACACCACGGAGAAATGGTGTGTCGAGCGTCGTGTCGTACTTTACTTGATATGGTGCGATCTATGATGTCTCTTACTGATTTACCGCTATCGTTTTGGGGATATGCTTTAGAGGCGGCCGCATTCACGTTAAATAGGGCACCATCTAAATCCGTTGAGGCGACACAGTATGAACTGTGGTTTGGCAAGAAACCAAAGTTGTCGTTTCTTAAAGTTTGGGGCTGCGATGCTTATGTGAAGAAACTTCAACCAGATAAGCTCGAACCCAAATCGGAAAAATGTGTCTTCATAGGATACCCAAAGGAGACTGTTGGGTACACCTTCTATCCACAGATCTGAAGGCAAGATTTTCGTTGCTAAATTCGGATCCTTTCTAGAGAAGGAGTTTCTCTCGAAAGAAGTGAGTGGGAGGAAAGTAGAACTTGATGAGATAACTGTATCTGCTCCCTTATTGGAAAGTAGTTCATCACAAGAAATGGTTCTTGTGACAACTACACCAATTAGTGAGGAAACTAATGATGATGATCATGAAGCTTCAGATCAAGTTACTCTTGAACCGTGGAGGTCAACCAGAGTAAAATACGCACGAGTGGTACGGTAATCCTATTGCGGAAGTCATGTTACTTGACCATGGCGAACCTACAAACTATGAAGAAGCGATGGTGAGCCCAGATTCCATAAAATGGCTGGAAGCCATGAAATCTGAGATGGGATCCATGTATGAGAACAAAGTATGGACTTTGGTTGACTTGCCCGATGATCGGCAAGCCATTGAGAATAAATGGATCTTTAAGAAGAAGACTGGCGCCGATGGTAATATAACTGTCTACAAAGCTCGACTTGTTGCGAAAGGTTTTCGACAAGTTCAAGGGGTTGACTACGATGAGACTTTCTCACCCGTGGCGATGCTTAAGTCTGTCCGAATCATGTTAGCAATTGCCGCATTTTATGATTATGAAATTTGGCAAATGGATGTAAAAACTGCATTCTTGAATGGATTTCTAGAAGAAGAGTTGTATATGATGCAACCAGAAGGTTTTGTCGATCCAAAGGGTACTAACAAGGTGTGCAAGCTCCAATGATCAATTTATGGTGCAGTGCAAGCCTCTCGGAGTTGGAATAAGCGCTTTGATAGTGTGATCAAAGCATATGGGTTTATCTGAGACTTTTGGAGAAGCTTTGTATTTACAAGAAAGTGAGTGGGAGCTCTGTAGCATTTCTAATATTATATGTGGACGACATATTATTGATTGGAAATGATATAGAATTTCTGGATAGCATAAAAGGATACTTGAATAAAAGTTTTTCAATGAAAGACCTCGGTGAAGCTGCTTACATATTGGGCATCAAGATCTATAGAGATAGATCAAGGCAGCTTAATTGGACTTTCACAAAGCACATACCTTGATAAAGTTTTGAAGAAGTTCAAAATGGATCGAGGCAAAGAAAGGTTTTTACTGTATTACAAGGTGTAAGATTGAGTCGGACTCAATGCCCGACCACAGCAGAAGATAGAGAGAAAATGAAAGATGTTCCTATGCTTCAACCATAGGCTCTATCATGTATGCAATGCTGTGTACCAGACCTGACGTATGCTTAGGCTGTAAGCTTGGCAGGAAGGTACCAAAGTAATCCAGAGTGGATCCTTTGGACAGCGGTCAAGAACATCCTGAAATACCGAAAAGGACTAAGGATATGTTTCTCGTATATGGAGGTGACAAAGAGCTAGTCGTAAATGGTTACGTCGATGCAAGCTTTGACACTGATCCGGACGATTCTAAATCGCAAACCCGGATCGTGTTTTTATTAAGCGGTGGAGCTGTCGGTTGGTGCAGTTCTAAACAAAGCGTCGTGGCGGGATCTACATGTGAAGCGGAGTACATAGCTGCTTGAAGCAGCAAATGAAGGAGTCTGGATGAAAGAGTTCATTTCCGATCTAGGTGTCATACCTAGTGCATCGGGACCGATGAAGATCTTCTGTGACAATCTTGGTGCAATTGCCTTGGCAAAGGAATCCAGATTTCACAAGAGGACCAAACATATCAAGAGGCAGCTTCAATTCCATTCGGGACCAAGTCCAAGTGGGAGACATAGAGATCTGCAAAATACATACGGATCTGAATGTTGCAGACCCGTTGACTAAGCCTCTTCCACGAGCAAAACATGATTAGCACCAAAACTCCATGGGTGTTAGAATCATTACTATGTAATCTAGATTATTGACTCTAGTGCAAGTGGGAGACTGAAGGAAATATGCCCTAGAGGCAATAATAAAGTTATTATTTATTTCCTTATACCATGATAAATGTTTATTATTCATGCTAGAATTGTATTAACGGAAACATAATACATGTGTGAATACATAGACAAGCAGATAGTCACTAGTATGCCTCTCTTGGACTAGCTCATTAATCAAAGATGGTTGTGTTTCCTAACCATAGACATGTGTTGTCATTTGATTAATGGGATCACCTCATTAGGAGAATGATGTGATTGACATGACCCATTCCGTTAGCTTAGCACTTGATCGTTTAGTATATTGCTAATGCTTTCTTCATGACCTATACATGTTCACGTAACTATGAGATTATGCAACTCCGTTTACGGAGGAACACTTTGGGTACTACCAAGCGTCCTGGCGTAACTGGGTGATTATAAAGGAGTACTACAGGTGTCTCCAAAGGTACTTGTTGGGTTGGCGTATTTGAGATTAGGTTTTGTCACTCCGATTGTCGGAGAGGTATCTCTGGGCCTTCTCGGTAATACACATCACTTAAGCCTTGCAAGCATTACAACTAATGAGTTAGTTGTGAGATGATGTATTACGGAGCGAGTAAAGAGACTTACGATAGCGAGATTGAACTAGGTATTGGATACGGCGATCGAATCTCGGGTAAGTAACATACCGATGACAAAGGGAACAACGTATGTCGTTATCGCGGTTTGACCGATAAAGATCTTAAGTAGAATATGTAGGAACCAATATGAGCATCCAGGTTCCTCTATTGGTTATTGACCGAGAATGGTTCTAGGTCATGTCTACATAGTTCTCGAACCCGTAGGGTCCGCACGCTTAACGTTTCGATGATAGTTCATTATGAGTTTATAAGTATTGATGTACCGAAGGTTGTTGAGTCCCGGATATGATCACGGACATGACGAGGAGTCTCGAAATGGTCGAGACATAAAGATTGATATATTGGAAGCCTATGTTTGGACTTGGAAGGGTTCGAATGAAAGCAGGAAGTTCTTGAACACGGGGTTACGGAACCCCGGGGGTATATGGGCCTTAATGGGCCACAAGGGAGAAGAGGAAGGGCCGGCCGGGGCAGGCGCGCCCCCTCCCCTCTGGTCCGAATAGGACAAGGAGAGGGGGGGCGGCGCCCCCTTCCCTCTTCCCCCTCCCCAATCCTACTCCAACTAGGAGAAGAGGGGGGAGTCCTACTCCCGGTGGGAGTAGGACTCCTCCAGGCGCGCCTCCCGAGGGCCGGCCGCACCCCCCTTTGCTCCTTTATATAAGGGGGCAGGGGGCACCCCAAGACACAGAAGTTGATCTACGGATCGGTCCTTAGCCGTTTGTTGTGCACACCTCCACCATATTCCACTTCGGTCATATCGGCGTAGAGCTTAGGCGAAGCCCTGCGCCGGAGAAGTCATATCGTCGCGGTGCTTAGGCGAAGCCTGCGTCGGTGGAGCATCAACATCGTCCTGCGCCGTCGTCTTGTGGAACTCATCCCGACACTTTGCTGGATCGGAGTCCGGGATCGTCATCGAGCTGAGCGTGTGCGTAACTCGGAGGTGCCGTACATTCGGTGCTTGGATCGGTCGGATCGTGAAGACATATGACTACATCAACCGCGTTGTTATAACGCTTCCGCTTTCGGTCTACGAGGGTACGTGGACGGACACTCTCCCCTCTCGTTGCTATGCCATCACCATGGTCTTGCGTGTTCGTAGGAAATTTTTTGAAATTGCTACGTTCCCCAACACATCTTATAATGCTACCGTCAATCACAGCAAGATAAGATGCATAAAGGATAAACATCACATGCAATCAATATAAGTGATATGATATGGTCATCATCATCTTGTGCTTGTGATCTCCATCGCCGAAGCACCGTCATGATCACCATCGTCACCAATGCGACACCTTGATCTCCATCGTAGCATCGTTGTCGTCTCGCCAACTATTGCTTCTCGACTATCGCTACTGCTTAGTGATAAAGTAAAGCAATTACATGTCGTTGCATTTCATACAATAAAGCGACAACCATATGGCTCCTGCCGATTGCCGATAACTCGGTTACAAAACATGATCATCTCATACAATAAAATATAGCATCACGTCTTGACCACATCACATCACAACATGCCCTGCAAAAACAAGTTAGGCGTCCTCTACTTTGTTGTTGCAAGTTTTACGTGGCTGCTACGGGCTGAGCAAGAACCGTTCTTACCTACGCATCAAAACCACAGCGATAGTTTGTCAAGTTGGTGCTGTTTTAACCTTCGCAAGGACCGGGCGTAGCCTTTTCAGTTCAACTAAAGTGAGAGACAGACACCCGCCGGTCACCTTTAAGCAACGAGTGCTCGGAGCGGTGAAACCAGTCTCAGCGTAAGCGTCTGGCGTAATGTCGGTCCGGGCGCTTCATCTCACAATACCGCTGAACCAAAGTATGACATGCTGGTAAGCAGTATGACTTATATCGCCCACAACTCACTTGTGTTCTACTCGTGCATATGACATCAACGCATAAAACCTGGCTCTGATACCACTGTTGGGGAACGTAGTAATTTCAAAAAATTTCCTACGAACACGCAAGACCATGGTGATGGCATAGCAACGAGAGGGGAGAGTGTCCGTCCACGCACTCGTGAGACCGAAGCGGAAGCGTTATAACAACACGGTTGATGTAGTCGTGCGTCTTCACGATCCGACCAATCCAAGCACCGAGCGTCTGGCACCTCCGAGTTACGCACACGTTCAGCTCGATGGCGATCCCGGACTCCGATCCAAAGCAAAGTGTCGGGGATGAGTTCCGTCAAGACGGCGTGGTGACGATGTTGATGCTCCACCGGCGAGGGCTTCGCCTAAGCTCCGCGACGATATGACTTCTCCGGCGCAGGGCTTCGCCTAAGCTCTACGACGATATGACCGAAGTGGAATATGGTGGAGGGGGGCACCGCACACGGCTAAGGAACGATCCGTAGATCAACTTCTGTCATGGGGTGCCCCCCTGCCCCCGTATATAAAGGAGCAAAAGGGGGGGTGCGGCCGGCCCTAGGGAGGCGCGCCTGGAGGAGTCCTACTCCCACCGGGAGTAGGACTCCCCCTTCTCCTAGTTGGAGTAGGATTGGGGAGGGGGAAGAGGGAAGGCGCCGCCCCCTCTCCTTGTCCTATTCGGACTAGAGGGGGGAGGGGGGCGCGCGGCCTGCCCCGGCCGGCCCTTCCTCTTCTCCCTTGTGACCCATTAAGGCCCATATACCCCCCGGGGGGTTCCGGTAACCCCCCGGTGTTCCGTAACTTCCTGTTTTCATTCGAACCCTTTCGAAGTCCAAACATAGGCTTCCAATATATCAATCTTTATGTCTCGACCATTTCGAGACTCCTCGTCATGTCCGTGATCATATCCGGGACTCCGAACAACCTTCGGTACATCAATACTTATAAACTCATAATGAACTGTCATCGAAACGTTAAGCGTGCGGACCCTACGGGTTCGAGAACTATGTAGACATGACCTAGAACCATTCTCGGTCAATAACCAATAGCGGAACCTGGATGCTCATATTGGTTTCTACATATTCTACGAAGATCTTTATCGGTCAAACCGCATAACGACATACGTTGTTCCCTTTGTCATCGGTATGTTACTTACCCGAGATTCGATCGTCGGTATCCAATACCTAGTTCAATCTCGTTACCGTAAGTCTCTTTACTCGTTCGTAATACATCATCTCACAACTAACTCATTAGTTGTAATGCTTGCAAGGCTTAAGTGATGTGTATTACCGAGAAGGCCCAGATACCTCTCCAGGCAATCGGAGTGACAAAACCTAATCTCGAAATACGCCAACCCAACAAGTACTTTTGGAGACACCTGTAGTACTCCTTTATAATCACCCAGATTCGTTGTGACGCTTTGGTAGTACCAAAGTGTTCCTCCGATGGCAGGAGTTGCATAATCTCATAGTTACAGGAACATGTATAGGTCATGAAGAAAGCATTAGCAATATACTAAGCGATCAAGTGCTAAGCTAACGGAATGGGTCATGTCAATCACATCATTCTCCTAATGAGGTGATCCCATTAATCAAATGACAACACATGTCTATGGTTAGGAAACACAACCATCTTTGATTAATGAGCTAGTCCAAGAGAGGCATACTAGTGACTATCTGTTTGTCTATGTATTCACACATGTATTATGTTTCCGGTTAATACAATTCTAGCATGAATAATAAACATTTATCATGGTATAAGGAAATAAATAATAACTTTATTATTGCCTCTAGGGCATATTTCCTTCAGAGAGGATGGCGTCCTCCTACTTCAAGGAGATCTTCACCAAGGATCCTACCTTGGTTGCAGATGAGGTTCTTAACTGCATCGCACCGAAAGTAACTTTGGAGATGAATGAGGCCCTTTGCAAGGCGTTTTCTAAGAGGGAAATTTCTAATGATGCCCTCTTCCAAATTGGCCCCTTGAAGGCCCCTGGATGTGATGGCTTTCCCGCACGTTTTTATCAACGCAATTGGGCGGTGCTCAAACCGGAGATTATTGCGGCAGTTCAAGAGTTTTTCAGCACAGGGATTATGCCGGAGGGTGTAAATGATACATCTATTGTGTTAATCCCCAAAGTTCCTCACCCCAAGGAGCTAAAGGATTTCCGGCCAATAAGTTTGTGCAATGTGGTATACAATATTGTGTCGAAGTGCATGGTGAATAGGTTGCGGCCGATGCTTAATGAACTCATCTCAGAGAACCAGAGCGCTTTCATCCCAGGGAGACTCATCTCTGATAATTCTATCATTGCTTTCGAGTGTATTCACCATATTCAATCAGTGAAGGAGAACTCCCCGGCTTTGTGTGCTTATAAACTGGATCTCTCGAAGGCCTACGATCGTGTGGACTGGGACTTTCTTCAGAAGGCCCTTGTGAATTGGGGTTTCTCGGACATTTGGATTTCGAGAGTGATGGCTTGTGTTACTTCTGTCAGATACTCAGTAAAGTTTAATGGCAAGTTACTGGAATAATTTCCCCCCTCGAGGGGCCTGCGACAAGGTGACCCTCTGTCCCCCTTTCTGTTCTTATTTGTGGCTGATGCCCTTTCTGCCTTGATCAGTAAAACTATGCGGGAAGAGGGCTTGCAAGGGGTGAAAATTTGTCGCGGGGCTCCTGAGATTTCTCATCTTCTTTTCGCGGATGATTCGCTGTTATTTTTTCAAGCAACCGAACAGCAAGCGGCACTGGTTAAAGATTTGTTGAACACCTTCGCGACGGCCACGGGCCAGTTGATAAACCCTTCGAAGTGTTCCATTCTTTTTTCAGACAACTGCTTGGCGGCTACCGTGGCAAATATTAAGAGCGTGTTGGAGATTACTCAGGAAGTGTTTGAGCCTAGATACCTAGGTCTTCCAGTCCCGGAAGGGAGAATGCACAAAGGCAAGTTTGAAACAATACAAGAACGCCTGAGGAAGAGACTAATTGATTGGAGTGAGAAATATATGTCATCAGGTAACAAAGAAATCTTAATTAAATCCGTGGCTCAAGCTATTCCAGCTTATGTTATGAGTGTGTTCAAGCTTCCAGCCTCGGTTTGTGATGAGCTCACCCGTATGATGCGCCAATACTGGTGGAGAGTGGAGAATGGGAAGAAGAAAATGGCATGGACAAGTTGGGACAAAATGATACTCCCCAAATCTATGGGGGGCATGGGCTTCAGGGATATGAGAGCGTTCAACCAAGCGCTGCTGGCTAAGCAAGCTTGGAGGCTCCTCGACTCTCTTGACAGCCTAGTTGCGAGACTAATGAAGGCAAAGTATTACCCTCAAGGTCAGTTGCTGGATACAGTATTTTCAATCTCTGGATCAGCAGTGTGGAAAGGTATTCTGCATGGTTTGGAGCTGCTCAAAAAAGGTGTCATATGGCGGGTGGGGGACGGGGAGCATATCCGGACGTGGCGAGATCCTTGGATCCCACGACCTTCTTCCTTCCGGACGATCACCCCAAAAGGCTCCTGCCGTCTCAATCGTGTTTCAGCGTTTCTGGATGCTAATGGGGCATGGAGGGCTGATCGCCTCCGTGAATTTTTTTGGGAGATGGATGTTCAGCATATTCTCAAAATTCGTACTTCTCCAAGACAGCGATCTGACTTCATCTCATGGTTTCGAGAGAAGAGTGGTGTTTTCTCTGTTAGAAGTGCATACATATTAGCTACATGCGATCACAACACAACAGTTTCTGAAGGGGCAACAAGTCCGTCCGCAAGTGGATCCCGGTCCCTATGGAACTGCGTATGGCAATCATCGGTCCCGCAGAAGATGAAGATCACTGCATGGCAAGTTATTATGGGTGTTTTACCCACGCAAAAGTGTAAGGTGCTACGTCACATACCCACAACATCGACTTGTCGGCTATGTGGACTAGATGAGGAGGGCACCTTCCATGCCCTGGTTGCATGCGATCATGCGCGAGGAATCTGGTTGCAGATGCGTGACAGATGGCCACTCCCACCGGACGAGGTTCTGCTTGATAACGGAAGGGAATGGCTTATGCATCTTCTATGTAGAAGTTCTAATGATGTACGGGACATGATCATTATGTTAGTTTGGCGCATTTGGCAGCTAAGGAATGACCAGACTCATGGCAAGGAGGCTCCGCCTGTTTCAGCTACGGTGGAATTCCTGGACAGTTATTACAAATCAATCAAGCTTGCTGGTCGTTATTCTGTGGACGAAATTCTGAAAGGAAAAATGCCATCTTCGGCGATTCCAACAGTTCTTCCTAGAAAGGAAAATATACCTCTACCTTGGCCGGCGCCAGGCCCGGGTTATGTTGCCCTAACTGTTGATGGATCCTTCCAGGTAGCAGATAACTCAGCGGCTGTCCGGTATGGTGCTGCGCGATCATCAAGGACAGATCATCTTTGCAGCTTACCGAGTCCTGTTCCACTGCAACGACGCTCTGGAGGCTGAACTTCACGCACTCATGCAGGGTATGACCTTGGCCATCCAACACTCGGTTCTTCCAGTCGTTGTTCAGTCGGATTCTTCTGAAGCCTTGGCGAGTCTCTCTAGCGATGCTCTAACTCGCTCGGCTTACGGTCATTTGGTTCTAGAGATTAAGGAGTTGATGAGTAATAGGGAGTTTGTACCTCTGAAAATTTGTCGTTCTCAGAATAGAGTTGCCGATCGTTTGGCCAATTATAGCCGGTCCGAGTGGACTACAACGGTGTGGTTACGCTCGGTTCCACCTTGTATTGAGGATTTGTGGCCTCTCGACTGTAACACTATGACATTTTGAATAAAACTCCCTTTACTCTGCAAAACAAAGAAAAGAAAAGAAGAGAAGAAGTTGCCCGAGGAGCTTGGCGCATGTAGCCTTGCGTGGTTTATTGGCCAAATTAAGTCTAAATCTGCCGGTCCGTCGGTTTCAAAACCCATCATTTTTTCAGGGTGATTCATATTTGTCGCTAGGTACGACAAAGAAAGTGTCGATGAAACACACATGAACTGCACTCATGGGCCGGCTCAATTAGCTACGCTGGCTTTCCTGGCTTGAGGAACCTTCTAGGTCTTATCTGGATTTTTCATGTTTCTTTTGCCTATTTGTTTTTTCTAAGACTTTTATCGGTTTTATTCAGTTTATTCATTTTTATTTATATATATTCCTGTTTTTATTATATATAATGTTCAATTTTTTAAGAAACTACTCCTAAATTTAAGAATCTTCTAGATTTTTGAAAACTTACATGTTTTTAATAAATATTCAAAAAATTCATAAAGTATTTAATACTATTAATTTTTTTACATAAGTTCTAGAAATTATTCACTTTTTTGCTTGAAAGGTTATAGATGTAAGCATATAGTATAGAATAGGAAATATCGGATAACTTCAGGCTGTGCAAGCATATACTCCCTTTGTCTCAAAATAAGTGTCTTAACATTGGTACCACTTTATACTAACGCTAGTACAATACTCCCTCCGTTTCTAAATATTTGTCTTTCTAGAGATTTTAACAAGCGACTACATACGGAATAAAATGAGTGAATCTACACTTTAAAATATGTCTATATACATCCGTATGTGATAGTCCATTTGAAATCTTTAAAAAGACAAATATTTAGGAACGGAGGGAGTAGTTGAGACATTTATTTTGATACGGAGGGAGTATAAAATAGGAAAAATAGTCAAATACTTCTTTGTGAGAAGAACTGGCCCCAGGAGGTTGGCGCATGTAGCCTAGCCCGGTTTTCTGGTCCAAATTAAGTCTAAATCTGCCGGTCCGTCAGTTTCGAAACCCATCAATTTTTAAGGGCGAATCATACTTGTTGCTTTGTACGACAAAGAAAAGTTTCAATGGAACACACATGAAGTGCACTCATGGGCCGGCTCAATTAGCTACTCCAGCATTCCCGGCTTTAGGAACCTTCTAGGTCTTATCTGGTTTTTTCATGTTTCTTTTTCCTAAGATTTTTATTCGTTTTGTTTCGTTAATTCATTTTAGTTATATATTTTTTCTGTTTTAGTTTTATATAATGTTCAATTTTTAAAAAACTACTCCTAAAATTTAAGAATCTTCTATTTTTTGAAAATGTACGTGTTTTTAATAAGTATTCACAAAATTCAAAAAAATATTTAATACAACTAATTGTTGTTACAGAAGTTCTAAAAATCATTCGCTATTTCAACAACCATTTCCATTTTTTAAATGTTTGCTTTTTAGAACTGTTTTTTTAACAATGTTAAAAAAAAGCGTTTGAAAATATTCATCTTCTTCATTTCACATGTTTTAAAAACTTTCTATTGCAGCCGCTTTTTTTGGTGAAACGGGCTATCAACCGCTACAATACGTAAATGGAAAATGGCACTACAATGCTAGCGCCAACTCATTTGAAATACGTAAATGAGAGCCCGGCCCTGTTGCGTTTGGGCGACACCTCGTTGCAACGAGTGCCCACTAGGAGCTCTCATTTTTAACTGTTCATTTTTTTTTTTGAGAACTCATTTTAACTGTTTTTTTTAAAAGCAACTCATTTTAACTGTTCATACTACAAGTTGAATTAAAAAAGGCTTATTCTGAAAGCCACGTGCCCACATCCGGTTGTGCTTCTCTGTATATTTTTTTCTCGCACAAAACATATTAACTACGAGCTATTTTAGATACTACATTAAGAAGCAAGCCATGAGAGGAGTTGTGCCAAATATTAATGCATATGATACAATTCTAGATATAATGCATCAGGAGTGCCCCAACATTATTCCTGGTTAATAAAGCTCTTCTGTTTCACGCGAAAAAAGATATATATAATTTAAGATAGATGAAATTAATGTTTGCCTATTTTTCCAAAGGAAAGGAGCTTACAAATTAGCAGATCAATTTTTTAGACGGGTCTAATAAACTAAAACGACGGAGCACCAAACTAAAAATATCAATTCTTATATGTTGAATAACGGGATTGTATTAGGAAACATAGGTTAGAGTAGGAAATATTCTGGCTTGCCTTGTGCTCCAAGTAGATCATGTACTCCTATATATATGCCCATGAGGCTCAAGCAATACAACGGCTATTCCACCAATCCCCTCTTTCCCTTTTAACATGGTATCTGTCGCAAGTCGATCCTAAACCCTAGCCGCCGCCGCTTCCACTTTTCTGTGCCGCCCGGGCCGGCCTCCATGACCGCCGCCGGGGGCCGCGCCGCCCGTACCTAGGCTTTGTCCACCGGTCGTGTTGACCGGCTGCCCTAGAGAGTCTTTTACCCGAGCCTTGCTCCGGGGTTTTCTCTCTTCCGCCGGTCATCTTGATCGCGCGGTTTCTTTTTGGTTTTCCGATCTATTCTTGATCGGTTTGTGTTGCCCACCGCCGCCGTCTACCCCGAGCGCCTCTACTCCGACCCCGGCAAGACCCGCCGGCCTCTCCTCCGACCCAGCTGCGGCCGACAGCGCGGCCCGTCGAGGCCAGCCGTCATCCGCTGTCGGTCCGCCGTCATCTTGCGCCCGCCCTCACCGACCTGTTCCGACCAGGACACCTGCATCGCCCCGACCCGGCGGCCACGCGCCATGCGACGGCCAATCATAGTCGTCGCTCGCGCGCGGCCCGCCCATCGATCCAGATTACCCGCCTCCGCCGCTTCTGCACGGCGGCCCTGCGGTCTACCTCGTCGGCCTCTTCCTCGGCTGCGTCGGGACGCCTGCGCAGGCTTGTCGGCTACCTCAACTCGGGCGCTGCTCTGTTGGTCGCTCGGGCTTTGCTGCCCGGGCGCCGGTGTTGCTTTGGCAGCCCGGGTGCCGGTGCTGATAAGCTCGTCCGCACGACGTCTCACGCCGTCCGTCGTCACCGGCTTCATCTCGGACTCCGCCGCCACCACGCCTCCACCGAGCGGCATCCCTGACCTCGCGCGCGATTGACTTGATCACCCGCTCGCCGCGGCGATCCGCCTCATCTACGCCGCACGACCGACCTGGCCCGTCGGTTACGCGCGCCTCCGCAGGTCCCGTGAAGATCGTCCCCGAGTTCAGTGCGCCACTCCACCGATCGAGCATTGGGCTGCCGCTGCGTCGCCCCATCGGGCCGCAGCGCCGCCGCCCTATGGTTCTCCTCGCGGTTGCATCGACCTGTGCGTCGCCGCTGCGTCGCCCCTTCGGGCTGTAGTGTCGTGATACACGGTCCCTGCCGCCGCCCCGAGGCCGTCCCCGCGGCTGCACCGACTCGCGAACGCCCGTTCGTCGCCCGCCGGGCGCAGCGTTGCGCGGTCCCCGCCGCCGCCCGAGGTCTTCCGCCGTCGCCCGACCCTCCGCCATCGCTTCGCCCGCCGGGCCGTAGCGCCGCGGCCCGCGGTCCACTCCGCCGTCACCGCGCGCCGACCTCCCGTGGTATGTGCCGCGCCGTCTCCCTTGGCGCGGGAACACCACCATCCGCGCCGGTCTTCGTCACGCTGTCAGGGTTTTTCGCCTACTTCGAACACCGCTGCCGCACTTTTAACCTAGCCGCCATCAGGCCGCCACCGCCGTTCTTCTTTGGCCGCCGCCGCCGCTACCTCCGTAGCCGCCGCCGCCGCCCGTCCACCCCCTTCGTCTTCGTGCAAGCACCAGCCCATCGCCAGCGTCGCCGTCATCTACCCCGACCACTTCGTCTACTCCGACCACCGTTGACGACATCCGCCCCGCGCCGATGGACGCCGCAATCGTCGTCGAGTTCTTCTCTGCTGGCCCCTCCAACTTCTCCGACATGGCGTACAACTTGTGCAGGTGCCTCGTCTACGCATGCCCGGTGCTGGCAACACCGATGCGTGCCTTCATCCACGACGTGTCCCCGGGCCTGGCAAGCCTGGTCGGTGCTTCGTCAACTTCGTCTTCGTCCGTCTACGCATGCCCGGTGCTGGCAACACCGGTGCGTGCCTTCGTCCATGATGTGTCCCCAGGCTTGGCAAACCCGCCGCGACGCGTCGTCAACACCATCATCCTTCCGGCGCACCACTACCTCGTCACCACTGCGCCCATGACTAACTCGGCGCCCTGTTGCGCCCGCGGCTCCACGGCGACTTCCTCGACACCGGCCACCCCGACTCGACATCGACCATGGCATTCTTCGCACGGCTACCTTGACCACGGCTCCACCACCCACGCTCTTGGCTACATCGACAAACGGCACAAAGGGCTACCGCCTGCTTGAGCAACCTCGTTGGTTTCCACTCCAGCCATGACTCCGCGATGCGTCGACCGTTACGACTGTGGGGGGGTGTTCGTCGGCGTGCTTTCGGATTCTTCTCCAGTCTCACCGTCTGCGTCGCTACCGTTGTGACTGCGGGGGGATGTTGAGTAACGTGATTGCATTAGGAAACATAGGTTACTAGGAAATATTCTGGCTTGCCTTGTAATCCAAGTAGATCATGTACTCCTATATATATGCTCATGAGGCTCAAACAATACAACGACTATTCCACCAATCCCCTCTTTCCCTTCTAACATTATCAAATTTGCAAAAATGCATTTCCAATTTCCATATGCTACCACCTATAACTCCTTATAAATAGATGTACAAGTGAAGTAATAGCCTTGCGTTGCTTTCCCATACCTCACATTAGTAACCCAAACACCAAGTGTTCCCCCGATGGCATCTAAGATCCCTGGTGCCATGGTCATGTTTGTACTGATACTAGAGGCTGGGGAGTCACCTAGGCGGGACTGTGCACTTATCTTGCTTCGGCAATTTGCCTGCCATGTTTTCTTCCCATTCTCTCTCATCATGTACATTAATGTGGGTGTATGCTATAACATTAGGATCTATTAGTTGCACATCGATTAAACATACAGATACTAAATATTTGGGTTTAGAACCATCATAGGCAGTGGTACATCTATTAAGGATATGTATGACTCACCCATGGAGCATAAAGGGTGAGACGATACATTGCAGTTAATCCAAAAGCGAAAACAAGCTATCATGAAGTGCTTCAGTTTGACTAGAGAAATGGACCTCATGAAGTGCTTTAGTTTCACTGAAGAAATGGACCTCATGAGGCCATGACTAAGGAACCAAACAAAAAGAACACCTTCTCAGAGTACTTCAAGAGGCTTGGCATCATCCATTCCACATCAATTAACATGATGCTTTCTCTTGATCTTCATCTTGATGTACCCAACAAAAATGCAACTTGGCTAATATATGGTGACTGCTATCATGGTACTTCTGAAACCACAATTACAACCAATAAGCATTAGTGATAACATCTAAAGCTAATACCAAGATACCAACCTTTTTCCCACATAGGCAGTATGTTTACTTTGCCTCTTTGAAATGCTAATACAAACCAGGTGATTTCAATTCTATAAAAATTAAATAAAAATAATTGTTCTCCTTGCATATGATTCTTAAAGTTGTGGCCTAGACTTTTACAAGCACTCGAATTCCCAGAATCGACTTGCAGAAGCAACTTTTTTCGAATGATGTTGCGGAACCAACTTTGACTACCAATGAAGCAACTACAAGGAATCACAGATGATCATATATAAACATGAAGGATTCAGGAAGTAGAAGCTAGTTATCTAATTAGGATGCACGGACTTCCATGATTCTATTTCCCTTTTGCCACAGAAAACTTTGACAAAATAGGAACAGATAGTAAAAATGGACTAGTGACATACTTCCTCTGTTCCAAATTACTCGTCGTGGTTTTAGTTCAAATTTAAACTAAAACCATGGCGAGTAATTTGGAACGGAGGAAGTAATAGTTAAAAAATTTACCGTGATATTTGCACGAATGTTATCATCGTTCTACTCGTGGACCAGTGGCATATATCCATTGTAATTTTGGCCAGCTCCAAAGATGATCTTAAAAGTCAGGACATCATTAACAAAGGTGACAAGAGAAATCTTCTTCTCCCAAGTTAGCAAACCATGTATTTCTGGATTCGATTACACGAGGGCCACAGTAATATTTCTCATTGCTTGACAAACTTACACACGATCACTCTGACATCCAGCGTCCAAACCATTGCGGAGGAAACAAACAGCTAGAGATGAACCGACTAAAGCCCACTAACTACAACACGAAGCTCTCGACGGCCTCGACAACAGACCAGGGCAGCTCGTCACCGGCGCTGCGGGCAGCGTTGGGCAGGGAGCAGTCCGTGCGGATCTGGCCCTGGTTGCCGGTGAGCACGTTGATCTGCCCCATCTTCACCATGGACCTGACGAACTGGTCGAAGAAGGCGCCCTGGTCGACGGCGAACCTGGTGACCACGGGCTTGGTCCTGGCGTCGGTGTGCAGGTCTTGGTCGGAGGTGAAGAGGCCCTGCCGGTTCAGAAGGTCCAAGTAGTACTTGTTGTCGAACACGTCGGGCGTGCGGATGTCGTTGGCGGTGAAGTTGTCCACCTTGAGTCGCGGGCAGGTGAGCTTCAGGTGGCCGGCGAACCACTTGTTCATGGTGGTGTCCTCCTTGGGGAACAGCCGCTCCTCGAAGGAGCCGCAGTGCGCGATCCCCAGCGTGTGCGCCCCGGACAGTGCCACCAGGTCGTCGGCGTCCAGGCCGATCTTTGCGAGGAAGCTGAGGAGCACGGGCACCTTGGAGGTCGGCGGCGGGAGCGCGCCCAAGATGGTCTCCAGGGACGCGGGGGCGAGCCCGTCGCGGCGGCCGAGCGGGACGGCGTACCGCGGACCGCCGGCCAGGTGGACGGAGTCGCGCGCGGCGAGGGCCGCGATGTCGGCGCACGAGACCACGGGCCCGCCGCACGCCCTCTGGAGCAGGGCGCGGATGTCGTTGATGGCTTTGAACGCCGACGGACGGAGCGTGACGTTCGGGGGAGACACCTTCTCGCTGTCGACGCCGTTGGTCTTGTCGAGGAGCACGGAGCCGTCGCAGCCCTGCACGAAGCAGTCGTGGAAGTGGATGCGGAGGAGCGCGGCGGCGAGGCCGACGTCCTTGCGGATGGCGTCCTTGAGGAAGGAGAAGACGATGGCCTCCGCCTGCGGGCACTTGGCGCTGTAGAAGTCGAACGACAGCCCCTTGGCCAGCGGCGGCGAGCCAGCCGCGGCTGACACAGAGCTCAGCACCAGAGCTGCTGCGGCGAGGACGAGCAGGGCACGAGCAGCAGAGGGAGAGGGAGAAGAAGCCATGGTGACCTAGGATGTGGCTGTGGCTCTGTCTGTGTTGAGGTTGGCGGTGTGCATGGGGTTTTATAGGCGAGCGTGATCTTATCTGGCTGACATAGAGCTCGATCGATCATGCACCTGCACCGGCTGGAAACTACCGCGCATGCAGATGCGAAAATGATAGACTTACGGACCGGGCTTACGGAAACAGTCTTACAGACGTATCTGGCATCTCCTAATTCACTTCTAGGGATGAAAACGGCGCGGAAACGGACGAAACTAGGTGCTATCATATTTGTTTTTATATTTTTTTTACAAAAGCGAATACAGAAATCCCGAAAATGAATGTGGAAACATATACTACCGGAAACAAACATGGAGCGAATATAGAGCGGACATGAAAACAAAACTGTGTGTTAACCAAAACTTAAACCCCCCTTGAATCATAGAAAAATACATAAAAACAAACAAATTGATGGAATTCTTAACATGGCTACAAAATGATATGGTTGTGTTGGTAATATAGGATAGTATTATAGTAGTACATGACAATTCAGTATAGGGTCTAGCTGAGTATGTGTGTGGTAGTAAAAGTTGGTACTCAAATGATACATTATGCTCATTCTACTCATTGTGTCATTGTGCGTTGTTTGGTAGTTGGGCTACAAAGCAGCCATGGCCTTATGGAAGAAACGGAAATTCCATATTAACGGAAATGGAAATTTCCGTTTCCACGTGTGTTTCACCGAAAAACACCATTCCGTTTTTGTCTCCATTTCCGCATAAAAAATTCCATTTTCATTTTTATTTTGTAAAATTCCGTTTCTGTTTTCATATTTCCTCTCCGTTTTTATTTTCATCTCTATTCACTCATACGTCCTGAAATCCAGGGGTGGGGCTCCTCTCCACCATGGTCAAGTCAAATATTTGAAAGGAGGAAAATGATTGGCCGATGCAGGCATGCGTACACATGCATGCATCCGGAGATGTTTTTTTGAAAGCAAACGTACAGCAGATTCCTCAACTTGCAGGGAGGCGGCTAACGACGATCGATGCAGAGGCGTAGAGCAATGTGAGTGTGGCTTATCTAAAGGGCATCTCCAAAGTTTGACCCGTAAATTTGCTCCCGCGTCTATGCGCGTACGAGGAATTAATCCTCAGACAATGACGCTGGAGATCGCCATCAACGTTGTCCGTCATACATTTCAATCACTTTTTAAACTAATCGGATGAAATACATGTAGACACAAGATCAGATTTCATAAAACAGGATAAATTCATTACATTTTTTATGTTATTTTAAATAAGAACAATACCGGACAAAAATAAAATTAGTCTACGCCCGGCGCCGGTGGATTTCCATTCCGACGACATGGATACCATTGACTAGTCTAATGCGGTTCTGGCGGATATCCATTGTCTTTCCCATGTCCGGCAGCTATGAGCCTCGGAGGTATATGCCTTAGCGCAATGGGCGGCTCGCTTCCCCACTACTCAATGGAGTGGAACCGCCTGCTGATGCTTCAACCGGAGGGAAAGGGTGCCCTAAGATGCACGGATCAGGGTTGGTTTTTAGGTAGGGAGGCAACGGTGGCCTACCCAAAGGGTAAGAGACCGGTTGTCTATGCCGGCGTTGCCTCGGTGGTGGCCTTCATGCTTGCTGCCGCCTCGTGGATGTCTGCGTAGCCATTTTCTTTCTCTGCCGGCAAGGAGCGGTTACGCGTGCATTAATGGCAGATGGCGCGGTCACAGGCATGGGAGGTGGGGTACGACACAACGTCATCCACAGTAGCCACTCCTTGGTGAGTTGAACCACGTGTCGGCTTGGAGCTTCAGCCTCCGCGAGCTAGCCTAGAGCGTCGATGGAGGTGGAACAGACAGATGCTGGGCTTGTGACCGGTGGGATCGACGGGCCACCCAGGCGGCTTTTATGCCGGAGAACTCTTCTGCCTGCTCGCCGGGTGCCATGGAGAAAATTGTTCAAGGAAGAAACGGGGAACAAAAGTGTGGTGCGGTTCTTGCGCAACGTCTGGCATCGTTTAAATAGCGGGCGGACGCGAGGCGCCAACTAGCGTTGTGTTTAATGCCGGTCTGCTCGCGAACGGACTTGTGGCCGGAGTAGGTATCTAGGCACACACGGGTTTAATGGAGGAAGGCGGGTAGTTTTCTGCCGTTTGAATGCGGCGAGGAAGCATGTTCAGCCGGGCATGCAGCGGGTGGCGCCCTTGGACGGCACGCCGCTTCAATGGCAGGCATAGACAATGAGAGGTCGCGTCCGCTTCTGAGCTGACTTCAATGTAGAGCGGCCGCCGTGAGTTGACATGAATGCAGGCAACTGGCGCCGGACAGGAACGCGCGGGCGAGGGAGGAGTGTTTCGTGTGAGCCAAGGTTGTCAGAAACGGGCGTGGGTATTGTCCGGACGCCCGTAAACCCCCACAAATTTGTCTTATGTTTGCGAAAGAAGGTGTATTGGGACCGCCTCGCCGATTGATACAGACCCGTGTTGAATGGCACAACATATCCGGACTGTGCGGTTCGGATGTATGCGAGTGATTTGAGGGTCGGCCTTGTTCATGCCCTAAGCAACCTAACTATGATGGGTAGGCTAGCTTTCGACTTTGACACATCAGCAGATGCCGTTAATTACTGATCACTGCTGAAAGCAACTGTAAACAGAGGCAAATGACGACCAAGAGTAAATGATCAGCAGTTTCTTTAGTTGATAAAGATGCCTCTTATACAGGGCGGAGATCGAGACGCTCTGAAGGGGGGCGTGTGCTTGAAAGAGATGGCAGTTATCAGCAGAAACCCATCGACGCGACACTAGGCAACTGCCTGCAGTTAGAACAGGCAGGGATTGATCCCTTAATTAACATGTGGTTAGTTACTTCTAACAATCATCACAGTAGGAAAATTTCCTCACACAACTCTCCTAAACTATAATACTCGCCTTGCTACGCCTTAGCTAGACACTGCTACTTTTATGTATTGCTCCCCCACTTGCACTGATCATGCATGCAGCTTTCTCTACCGTTAGAAATTTGTTTAGAATGCATCGTCATGATTAAAGGCAGTGCCGGCTTTATCTAATTCACCCGTGCTTAAAAGCAGGCCGGCGGCTAGGAAGCAGCTGCACGGGTTCTTCGCTTTATATTCTTCTTAATTGGCCAGTGATTGTGCTTGCCACAAGATCAGGTTCAGGTTCATGCACTCAACAAAGGAACAAGACCAAATGCCCACCTTTTTCTCTAGCGAATGACAACATCTGTGTCGACTTGATGCAATACTTCCACTTGCTTGGGGAGACACATACGTTTTCTTTATAGAATTAGTGACCTAAGAGCTCTTACGTTATATTTATCGGATTGGCTAACTCACATCTAGATGAAAATTAACTATGTCACATCTAACCTCTCCACCACATGATCTGAAGGCTTTAAGATTCGTACTGCACTTGTTTTTTTCTTGCCATCTGTTGACTTTGCACAGCTGTGGTTTTGTTCGTGTGTGGGCTGCGTGTGGGCTGCTCTATGTTGCTGGCGGCCTGCTCCTGTTGTACGGCTCGTTGTTGCTCCTCTTGTTGGCCTATTGTATGCTGCTCTTTGGCATCGCGTTTTTTTTTATTTTGCCCTCTCTTGTGTGTTTTAGTCTTGGCTTTTTCCCTGTCGATGTTCATTTTTTCCCTCTCTTTATATATATACACACACACACACATACCCGATTCAATATTGATAGAAATTTCCATAATAGATCCATTAAATATTGATAATGTATTATCAATCATATGGGCAGGGAAGACCCCCTCTAAAAAAAAGTTAATATATATATATATATATATATATTTATATAAATAAATAATAATATTAAGCAATATTGAAAATGTAAGCAGCCTTGATATGTATGTACGCATACACTGGCACAAGGATTCTTGAAAGGCAGAAGAGGCTCTCAAGGCTAATCGCATGAAGATCTGTATGGCCGAAGAGCAAAGACTGGTACACAAAGGCCAGCTAATTATTCACGGAGAGACAATGCAACGTGAAGAAAGCAAAGATTCCTGAATATTGAAGCTTGTCGGCACTCTCTTGCACTTTTCTATATTATTAGAAGGACACGCGTATACCCTAGTAGGACACGTGTGCATACTACCGTGTGTAAAATAAGTGAAGGAAGGCTCCCGAAGGCCACCTTGCAGCCACCTCTCGCGGCTATAAAAGGAGACGCTGGGCTCAAGAAGAGAGACACAAGAGACGGGAGAGCACGAAGCACTCAAAGCATTGAGACTCTCCACCAGAGCACCACTTCGTTTGTAGTTTAGCCACCACCACTGCTAGTAGAATAGCCAAGAAGGCGCTTAGTTCGTCAAGAGTTTGAAGGTAATTTCCTAGTTGTGTGTAATCCCTTCGGGGCTTCCCGAAAGGGAAAACCATATGTAAATTATGTTGTTGAAATGATGCAGTTTCTTGGTTTCACTTAGTGCTTTTATTTATGAATTTATGGGACGAGTTCTTATGCTAGGGATCCTATAGGAGAAACCTCTGCGTGTGTAGTTCTCTGTGTAGCCCAGAGTGGCGTTTGAATGAGAACCTTGTGGCCGTAGAGAAGTGTTCCCTTCGGGTGGAACTGCCTGGGAAGACGATAGGAATTTACCCCATAAATTTGCAAGTAAAACTCCTAAGTGAACGTAACTAGCTACATCTGATACAATATAATGAAAAATATGGTGAGTACTGAGTAGGATTTTTACACCTCTGCGTACATAGTCAGTAGAATTGTTGGCCTCGCCAGCCCAGAATAGATCCTGTATCAAATATATAATCAAGTTAGAACGTGGAGGTAATCATATTGAATTAAATATTGCTGTGAATAGTAGAATACTATTCCAAATAGTGTATTCAATAGTGGACTATTGTGAATAGTGCCATACCTAGTGAATAGTAAATACTATTCAAGATAAAAAGCATACCTGTCTACCACTTTCACCTAATCCCAAATTAACCTAATCAAAATCTAATCACATATTAAGCTAAATATAGTTATGCAATATTTAATTTTATTCCATATATTGTTGGTATCAGGTCCAGTGTTTAACCATTGAAAGGTTAAAATATTTAAACCTAGAAGTTAGCGCAGGAAAAGTAATAAATGTTAGGGAACGTAATAATTTCAAAAAATTTCCTACGATCACGCAAGACCATGGTGATGGCATAGCAACGAGAGGGGAGAGTGTCCGTCCACGCACTCGTGAGACCGAAGCGGAAGCGTTATAACAACGCTGTTAATGTAGTCGACGTCTCCACGATCCGACCGATCCAAGCACCGAACGACGGCACCTCCGAGTTCTCGCACACGTTCAGCTCGATGACGATCCCGGACTCGATCCAGCAAAGTGTCGGGGATGAGTTCCGTCAAGACGACGGGCGTGGTGGCGATGTTGATGCTCCACCGACGCAGGGCTTCGCCTAAGCTCCGCTGACGATATGACTTCTCCGCGCAGGCTTCTCCTAAGCTCATGACGATATGACCGAAGTGGAATATGGTGGAAGGGGCACCGCTGCAGCTAAAGGCAAGATCCGTAGATCAACTTGTGTGTATTGGGGTGCCCCCTGCCCCGTGATATAAAGGAGCCAAGGGGAGGTGGCCGCCCTAGGGGAGGCGCACCAAGGAGGAGTCCTACTCCCACCGAGTAGGACTCCCCCTCTCCTAGTTGGACTAGGATTGGAGGAGGGGAAGAGGGAAGGCGCCGCCCCTTCCTTGTCCTATTCGGACTAGAGGGGAGGCGCGCAGCCCACCTTGGCCTGCCCTTCCTCTTCTCCCATGGCCCATTAAGGCCCATAGACTTCCCGGGGTTCGGTAACCTCCGGTATCTCGTAAAATCCCGATTTCACCCGGAACACTTCCGATGTCCAAATGTAGGCTTCCAATATATCAATCTTTATGTCTCGACCATTTCGAGACTCCTCGTCATGTCCGTGATCACATCCGGGACTCGAACAACCTTCTTGCATCAATACTTATAAACTCATTATGAACTGTCATCGAAACGTTAAGCGTGCGGACCCTACGGGTTCGAGAACTATGTAGACATGACCTAGAACCATTCTCGGTCAATAACCAATAGCGGAACCTGGATGCCCATATTGGTTCCTACATATTCTACGAAGTTCTTTATCGGTCAAACCGCATAACGACATCGTTGTTCCCTTTGTCATCGGTATGTTACTTACCCGAGATTCGATCGTCGGTATCCAATACCTAGTTCAATCTCGTTACCGGTAAGTCTCTTTACTCGTTCCGTAATACATCATCTCACAACTAACTCATTAGTTGCAATGCTTGCAAGGCTTTAAGTGATGTGCATTACCGAGAAGGCCTGGAGATACCTCTCCGACAATCGGAGTGACAAAACCTAATCTCGAAATACGCCAACCCAACAAGTACCTTTGGAGACACCTGTAGTACTCCTTTATAATCACACGATTACGTTGTGACGTTTGGTAGTACCCAAAGTGTTCCTCCGTAAACGGGAGTTGCATAATCTCATAGTTATAGGAACATGTATGGGTCATGAAGAAAGCATTAACATACTAAAGCGATCAACTGTTAAGCTAACGGAATGGGTCATGTCAATCAGATCATTCAACTAATGATGTGACCTTGTTAATCAAATAACAACTCCTTGTTCATGGTTAGGAAACATAACCATCTTTGATTAACAAGCTAGTCAAGTAGAGGCATACTAGTGACATACTGTTTGTCTATATATTCACACATGTATTATGTTTCCGGTTAATACAATTCTAGCATGAATAATAAACATTTATCATGATATAAGGAAATAAATAATAACTTTTATTATTGCCTCTAGGGCATATTTCCTTCAGTCTCCCACTTGCACTAGAGTCAATAATCTAGATTACAAAGTAATGATCCTAACACCCATGGAGTCTTGGTGCTGATCATGTTTTGCTCGTGGAAGAGGCTTAGTCAACGGGTCTGCAACATTCAGATCCGTATGTATTTTGCAAATCTCTATGTCTCCCACTTGGACTTGGTCCCGAATGGAATTGAAGCGTCTCTTGATGTGCTTGGTCCTCTTGTGAAATCTGGATTCCTTTGCCAAGGCAATTGCACCAAAGTATTGTCACGGAAGATCTTCATCGGTCCCGATGCACTAGGTATGACACCTAGATCGAAATGAACTCTTTCATCCAGACTCCTTCATTTGCTGCTTCGAAGCAGCTATGTACTCCGCTTCACATGTAGATCCCGCCACGACGCTTTGTTTAGAACTGCACCAACCGACAGCTCCACCGCTTAATAAAAACACGTATCCGGTTTGCGATTTAGAATCGTCCGGATCGCTGTCAAAGCTTGCATCGACGTAACCATTTACGACTAGCTCTTTGTCACCTCCATATACGAGAAACATATCCTTAGTCCTTTTCGTGTATTTCAGGATGTTCTTGACCGCTGTCCGATGATCCACTCCTGGATTACTTTGGTACCTTCCTGCCAAGCTTACAGCTAAGCATACGTCAGTGTCCGGTACACAGCATTGCATACATGATAGAGCCTATGGCTGAAGCATAGGGAACATCTTTCATTTTCTCTCTATCTTCTGCGGTGGTCGGGCATTGAGTCCTGACTCAATCTTACACCTTGCAACACAGGTAAAAAACCTTTCTTTGCACGATCCATTTTGAACTTTTTCAAAACTTTATCAAGGTATGTGCTTTGTGAAAGTCCAATTAAACGTCTTGATCTATCTCTATAGATCTTGATGCCCAATATGTATGCAGCTTCACCGAGGTCTTTCATTGAAAAACTTTTATTCAAGTATCCTTTTATGCTATCCAGAAATTCTATATCATTTCCAATCAATAATATGTCGTCCACATATAATATCGTAAATGCTACAGAGCTCCCACTCACTTTCTTGTAAATACAAGGCTTCTCCAAAAGTCTGTACAAACCCATATGCTTTGATCACACTATCAAAGCGTTTATTCCAACTCCGAGAGGCTTGCACCGGACCATAAATTGATCGTTGGAGCTTGCACACTTTGTTAGCACCCTTTGGATCGACAAAACCTTCTGGTTGTATCATATACAACTCTTCTTCTAGAAATCCATTCAAGAATGCGGTTTTTACATCCATTTGCCAAATTTCATAATCATAAAATGCGGCAATTGCTAACATGATTCGGACAGACTTAAGCATCGCTACGGGTGAGAAAGTCTCATCGTAGTCAACCCCTTGAACTTGTCGAAAACCTTTTGCAACAAGTCGAGCTTTGTAGACAGTTACATTACCATCGGCGTCGGTCTTCTTCTTAAAGATCCATTTATTTTCAATGGCTTGCCGATCATCGGGCAAGTCAACCAAAGTCCATACTTTGTTCTCATACATGGATCCCATCTCAGATTTCATGGCTTCCAGCCATTTTGCGAATCTGGGCTCACCATCGCTTCTTCATAGTTTGTAGGTTCGCCATGGTCAAGTAACATGACTTCCAGAATAAGATTACCGTACCACTCTGGTGCGTATTTTACTCTGGTTGACCTACGAGGTTCAGTAGCAACTTGATTTGAAACTTCATGATCATCATCATTAGTTTCCTCACTAATTGGTGTAGTTGTCACAGGAACCATTTCTTGTGATGAACTACTTTCCAATAAGGGAGCAGATACAGCTTATCTCATCAAGTTCTACTTTCCTCCCACTCACTTCTTTCGAGAGAAACTCCTTCTCTAGAAAGGACCCGAATTTAGCAACGAAAATCTTGCCTTCAGATCTGTGATAGAAGGTGTACCCAACAGTCTCCTTTGGGTATCCTATGAAGACACATTTTTCCGATTTGGGTTCGAGCTTATCTGGTTGAAGTTTCTTTACATAAGCATCGCAGCCCCAAACTTTAAGAAACGACAACTTTGGTTTCTTGCCAAACCACAGTTCATAAGGCGTCGTCTCAACGGATTTTGACGGTGTCCTATTCAACGTGAATGCGGCCGTCTCTAAAGCATAACCCCAAAACGATAGCGGTAAATCGAAATAGACATCATAGATCGCACCATATCTAGTAAAGTACGATTACGACGTTCGGACACACCATTTCTCTGTGGTGTTCGGGTGGCGTGAGTTGAAAACTATTCCACATTGTTTCAAATGTAAACCAAACTCGTAACTCAAATATTCTCCTCCACGATCAGATCGTAGAAACTTTATTTTCTTGTTACGATGATTTTCCACTCCACTCTGAAATTCTTTGAACTTTTCAAATGTTTCAGATTTGTGTTTCATTAAGTAGATATACCCATATCTGCTCAAATCATCTGTGAAGGTGAGAAAATAACGATACCATGGCGTGCCTCAACATTCATTGGACCACAAACATCGGTATGTATGATTTCCAACAAATCAGTTGCACGCTCCATAGTTCCGGAGAACGGCGTTTTGTCATCTTGCCCATGAGGCACGGTTCGCAAGTACCAAGTGATTCATAATCAAGTGATTCCGAAGCCCATCAAGATGGAGTTTCTTCATGCGTTTTACAATCGATATGACCTAAACGGCGATTACCACAAATAAGTTGCACTATCATTATCAACTCTGCATCTTTTGGCTTCAACATTATGAATATGTGTATCACTACTGTCGAGATTCAACAAGAATAGACCATTCTTCAAGGGTGCATGACCATAAAAGATATTACTCATATAAATAGAACAACCATTATTCTCTGATTTAAATGAATAACCGTCTCGCAATAAACAAGATCCAGATATAATGTTCATGCTCAACGCTGGCACCAAATAACAATTATTTAGGTCTAAAACTAATCCCGAAGGTAGATGTAGAGGTAGCGTGCCGACTGCGATCACATCGACTTTGGAACCATTTCCAACGCATCGTCACCTCGTCCTTAGCCAATCTTCGCTAATCCGTAGTTCCTGCTTTGAGTTGCAAATATTAGCAACAGAACCAGTATCAAATACCGTGTACTACTGCGAGTATTAGTAAGGTACACATCAATAACATGTATATCACATATACCTTTGATCACCTTGCCATCCTTTTATCCGCCAAATACTTGGGGCAGTTCCGCTTCCAAAGGTCGATGCTTGCGGTAAAAACACTCAGTTTCAGGCTTAGGTCCAGACTTGGGTTTCTTCTCTTGATCAAGAACTTTCTTGCTGTTCTTTTGAAGTTTGCCTTCTTCTTCCCTTTGCCCTTTTCTTGAAACTAGTGGTCTTGCTGACCATCAACACTTGATGCTCTTTCTTGATTTCTACCTCCATGACTTTCAGATCGCGAAGAGCTCGTGAATTGTCTTAGTCATCCCTTGCATATTATAGTTCATCACGAAGCTCTTGTAGCTTGGTGGCAGTGATTGGAGAATTCTGTCAATGACACTATCATCCGGAAGATTAACTCCCAGCTGAATTAACTGATTGTTATACCCTGCACATTTTGAGTATGTGCTCACCGACGTAACTATTCTCCTCCATCTTGCAGCTATAGAACTTATTGGAGACTTCATATCTCTCAATCCGGGCATTTGCTTGAAATATTAACTTCAACTCCTGGAACATCTCATATGCTCCATGACGCTCAAAACGTCGTTGAAGACCCGGTTCTAAGCCGTAAAGCATGGCACACCGAACTATAGAGTAGTCATCAGCTGCTTTGCCGACGTTCACAACTTCGCTCAAGATTCGCAGCAGGCCTGTCACCAGCGGTGCTTCCAGGACATAATTTTTCTGTGCAGCAATGAGGACAATCCTCAAGGTACGGACCCAGTCCGTGTAATTGCTACCATCATCTTTCAACTTTGCTTTCTCAAGGAACGCATTAAAATTCAACGGAACAACAGCACGAGCCATCTATCTACAGTAAACATAGACAAGCAAAATACTATCAGGTACTAAGTTCATGATAAATTTAAGTTTAATTAATCATATTAAAAAAACTCCCACTTAGACAGACATCTCTCTAGTTATCTAAGTGATTACGTGATCCAAATCAACTAAACCATGTCCGATCATCACGTGAGATGGAGTAGTTTCAATGGTGAACATCACTATGTTGATCATATCTACTATATGATTCACGCCGACCTTTTCGGTCTCTGTTGTCCGATGACATATCTGTTATATTCTAGTCTCGTCAAGTTTAACCTGAGTATTCCGCGCGCGCAACTGTTTTGCACCCGCTGTATTTGAACGTAGAGCCTATCACACCCGATCATCACGTGGTGTCTCAAAGACGAAGAACTTTCATAGCGGTGCATACTCGTGGAGAACACTTCTTGATAATTTTTAGTGAGAGATCATCTTATAATGCTACCGTCAATCAAAGCAAGATAAGATGCATAAAGGATAAACATCACATGCAATCAATATAAGTGATATGATATGGTCATCATCATCTTGTGCTTGTGATCTCCATCGCCAAGCACCGTCATGATCACCATCGTCACCGGTAGCGACACCTTGATCTCCATCGTAGCATCGTTGTCGTCTTGCCAACTATTGCTTCTACGACTATCGCTACTCCTTAGTGATAAAGTAAAGCAATTACATGGCGTTTGCATTTCATACAATAAAGCGACAACCATATGGCTCCTGCCAGTTGCCGATAACTCGGTTACAAAACATGATCATCTCATACAATAAAGTATAGCATCACGTTTTGACCACATCACATCACATCATGCCCTGCAAAAACAAGTTAGACGTCCTCTACTTTGTTGTTGCAAGTTTTACGTGGCTGCTACGGGCTGAGCAAGAACCGTTCTTACCTACGCATCAAAACCACAACGATACTTCGTCAAATAGACTCCGCTTTTAACCTTCTCAAGGACCGGGCGTAGCCACACTCGATTCAACTAAAGTGAGAGAGATGACACCCGCCGGTCACCTTTAAGCAACGAGTGCTCGGAGCGGTGAAACCAGTCTCGCGTAAGCGTATGCGTAATGTCGGTCCGGGCCGCTTCATCTCACAATACCGCTGAACCAAAGTATGACATGCTGGTAGGCAGTATGACTTGTATCGTCCACAACTCACTTGTGTTCTACTCGTGCACATGACATCAACGCATAAAACCAGGCTCGGATGCCACTGTTGGGGAACGTAGTAATTTCAAAAATTTCCTACGATCACGCCAAGACCATGGTGATGGCATAGCAACGAGAGGAGAGTGTCCGCCCACGCACTCGTGAGACCGAAAGCGGAAGCGCGTTATAACAACGCGGTTGATGTAGTCGTGCGTCTCCACGATCCGACCGATCCAAGCACCGAACGTCACGGCACCTCCGAGTTCTGCACACGCTCAGCTCGATGACGATCCCCGGACTCCGATCCAGCAAAGTGTCGGGATGAGTTCCGTCAAGACGACGGGCGTGGTAGCGATGTTGATGCTCCACCGACGCAGGGCTTCGCCTAAGCTCCGCGACGATATGACTTCTCCCAAGCAGGGCTTCTCCTAAGCTCCATGACGATATGACCGAAGTGGAATATGGTGGAAGGGGGCACCGCACACGGCTAAGGCAAGATCCGTAGATCAACTTGTGTGTATTGGGGTGCCCCCTGCCCCCGTATATAAAGGAGCCAAGGGGGAGGTGGCCGGCCCTAGGGGAGGCGCACCAAGGAGGAGTCCTACTCCCACCGGGAGTAGGACTCCCCCCCCCTCTCCTAGTTGGACTAGGATTGGAGGAGGGGGAAGAGGGAAGGGGCGCCGCCCCCCCTTCCTTGTCCTATTCGGACTAGAGGGGGGAGGGGGGCGCGCAGCCCACCTTGGCCTGCCCTTCCTCTTCTCCCATGGCCCATTAAGGCCCATAGACTTCCCGGGGGGTTCCGGTAACCTCCCGGTACTCCGGTAAAATCCCGATTTCACCCGGAACACTTCCGATGTCCAAATGTAGGCTTCCAATATATCAATCTTTATGTCTCGACCATTTCGAGACTCCTCGTCATGTCCGTGATCACATCCGGGACTCTGAACAACCTTCGGTGCATCAATACTTATAAACTCATTATGAACTGCCATCGAAACGTTAAGCGTGCGGACCCTACGGGTTCGAGAACTATGTAGACATGACCTAGAACCAGTCTCGGTCAATAACCAATAGCGGAACCTGGATGCCCATATTGGTTCCTACATATTCTACGAAGATCTTTATCGGTCAAACCGCATAACGACATACGTTGTTCCCTTTGTCATCGGTATGTTACTTACCCGAGATTCGATCGTCGGTATCCAATACCTAGTTCAATCTCGTTGCGGTAAGTCTCTTTACTCGTTCCGTAATACATCATCTCACAACTAACTCATTAGTTGCAATGCTTGCAAGGCTTTAAGTGATGTGCATTACCGAGAAGGCACGGAGATACCTCTCCGACAATCGGAGTGACAAAACCTAATCTCGAAATACGCCAACCCAACAAGTACCTTTGGAGACACCTGTAGTACTCCTTTATAATCACCCGATTACGTTGTGGACGTTTGGTAGTACCCAAAGTGTTCCTCCGGTAAACGGAGTTGCATAATCTCATAGTTATAGGAACATGTATGGGTCATGAAGAAAGCATTAACATACTAAACGATCAACTGTTAAGCTAACGGAATGGGTCATGTCAATCAGATCATTCAACTAATGATGTGACCTTGTTAATCAAATAACAACTCCTTGTTCATGGTTAGGAAACATAACCATCTTTGATTAACAAGCTAGTCAAGTAGAGGCATACTAGTGACATACTGTTTGTCTATATATTCACACATGTATTATGTTTCCGTTAATACAATTCTAGCATGAATAATAAACATTTATCATGATATAAGGAAATAAATAATAACTTTTATTATTGCCTCTAGGGCATATTTCCTTCAATAAATACTAAGAAAATTTAAATATAAGGTGTAGAATAAATCCCTCAGAAGAGCATATCTGGCATACATCTCATAGCCAGTTAAATACAGATCGTTGATTTGATATATAACTTTTACATATCTTGGGGAAAATGACAAGATAATTTAGACCAAAAATTTGAAAGTTTGTGGAAAGTATACCAAAAACTTGCTGATAAGTATTCAGGGTTGAATAATAAAATTGATATAGCTTTACATAAGCTAGAGGAAGCAAAAGCAAGACAGAATACAGTTTGCAAGAATAATGATTATATTAAAGAAGAAGTGTTATCAATAGGCCGTTACTTAAGTAAAGGAAAAGAGTCACTCCCACGCACTGATACAAGACAAGATATACTTGAAATTAAAAGGTTGGTGCAAGAGGTTAAAACTTTGATTATCTCATAATTTTATGACTGAATATACTCAAGCATTAAACGAACTAGCAAAATACCTGTCACCTCCTGTCGGATTCTCCGATCACAACTCCCCAAAAGAAGATTCCAAAGTAATAATAAGACAAAATAACACAATCATCCAACTATTAATTCAAGTATTAGATAAGCTAAAAAGTGTTCAAAGCAACAAAGAAATTGTGTTATGATCATCTGGAATAGTTGCCTCTACTAGAAATATTAATTCAGAAAAATGGACATATCTAAAGGCTTCCTTAGACGAGACAAAACTCTCCAATTAGTAAGTCAAGATTCAAGACCTCTAGCCATGAAGCATAGATTATCATGCAAAGCTGATGATATTGATAGTGTTGAAGAAGTTATAGATATACAAAGAGATCTAGAAATATATCAGAAAGATACCCTAAGAAAAATAAAACCACAACAAGTATATCACATGGGTATGTTTGAAAGTAAGAGTGGTCTATACAGAATATCTCGAGAAGTAGAATTAAGCGTGTTAACACATCCAGTAGATTTAAGAATTGTAAGCAAAAATATTGAAAATGAATTAAAATATTGTGGTTACAAATTTATTCATCAAGGCATGTATATCATAGGAGTCAAAGGTATGACAAGGAAGAAATTAGGTGCGAAGGTGTTGATAACTTTATTAGACAGAAGATGGGAATCTGTAGACAAAGCAGCATTAGGATTTTTGGAAGGAGACATGAATGAGAATAGATTAATAACCTATATAGCTCCGCACCTAATGATGCCCGTAAAGGAATTTATTGAAAAAATGAGTTTTGGTTTCCAAACTAAAGGTTATGAAGATTTTAAAGGAACAAATTTTCTAGTAAGCATAGAATTTATAGGAAGGCTCACTAATAGAAGCAGCTCCAGATATAGAGTGAATGTGAATGACGTAATTGATAGTATGCAATCAAAAGGTATAAAATTTATGAATCCTCTTAAAATTGGTTCTGAAGAAAGAGCTGGAAAAGAATGGAAGATAGGAGAATTAATAGAGAAAAAAGAATTAAAGCAACCTGAAAACTACATAAGCTATCAAAATTGTGAAGGAAGTAGCAATATTCGATTTATGAACTATAATGCTGCATCAATAGAAGACTACGAATCATTTATGTCGAATCGGAAATTAATGATGATAAGAATAAAGGTATATCTGAATGTATGGAAAAGGCTAATTTAGATGATGAAATAATTCATTGGAAAAAGAAGCTAAAGCATATTGAATGGGAATATAGTCATTCTATGACAAAGGATTGGTCAAAAATTAGAGAAAGAGAACTATTTATCATTAGAGACATTGCAAGGTTAAAGAAACTAAAAAATGATAAAAAGTATGCCACTAGTAGTTCAAGCATGGAAGATAAAATTATAGCATCCGAAGAAAGAAAAACAAATGCTATTATTAATAAAAATTCTATCATTAATAATAATAACATAGATAAGAATATTATTCAAAAAGAAGAAATTGTTAGTGAAGAAGAGCAATGGGATATCAATAATAAGTTATTATTAGAAAGTTATGAGGAAGAGGAGGAATTAATAAAAGAAATGTGGTTAGAAGATGAAAGATATGATGATTCAGAACAAAATAGTGATTTCTATAACTCACTAGATGATGTGGTACTACATAATTTAGACAATGCAATATAAGGCATGGAAGTAGAAAGTAGTGGTAAAAGAAGAAGGGGATATGGAGAATCATCTCAGAAAAGAGAAGGAGAAAGAGAGAGACCTACCAGGACAGCTGGACAATGGCCTCCGTAAAAGATGATTATCCGACTACATATATCCCAGGACAATATAGATACATGGGTACTAAAAGAAGAGATTTTGAAAAACCAGTGCAATTCCAAAATTATAAAAATGATGGTGCTATATTAAACCTAGCACCTCATGATCCAATAGATTGGCCGAATATAATCAGCATATGGAAAGGTTTAATAGTACAAAAATATATACAAAATCAGTATAGCATAGGCACTAAGGTAGAAGATATGTTAACATATCTTGAAACATTTTTAGGAGAATCTGTAAAAGTTCTATGGGAACAACGGGTAGAGTCATACCCTAGTCAATATGAGGAATTAAAAAGGGCAGGAAGTAACCCTAATAACTTTGCGAATGTTATCTCAAATATGATCATAGCAGAAGATCCATAATTAGGTCATACCTCATTGCAAAATGAAAGATTAAGAGAAATAGAAAAATTAACATTAACTAGCTGGAAAGGTATTAAAGAATTTTCCCAACATTATTTGTATAATGCTACTACTGCTAAACAAGGTTTTAATGTAGGCGTAGTAGAAAGATATTTTAATAAGTTGCCTGACCCCCTAGGGTCAATAATATTTGAAGAATATAAAAAGGAAACGGCGGGAAACGTGGTAAATATATCTCAAGCTGTAACATTTGTTTTCAAACAATTAAGAAAGGTGTGTACTAGTATTCAAGCCCAAAGATCTATGAAGAAATCAGATTATAATTTTTGCAATAACATAGTCCAAATACCACTTACATATGGAGAAGAAAGGCATAGGAAAAACAAATATTATAAACCACAAAGGAGAGATAAAATGAAATTTTAGAACAAAGAAAAGATATTTCTTAAGAAGATCAGACAATAGAGCCCCATTCTTGCATAAAAGAAATGTAAGAAGATATAATCCTAAGAAAACCTATGATGAAACATGCAGGTGTTTCATATGTAACTCACCGGATCATCTATGTAGAACTTGCCCTAATAAAGACCAGAAAAGATACTCTAGCAAATATGAAGAACAAGAGAGAGTGTTAATTATAGATAGCGTTAATGAAAATATATTAGTATGTGATGATGAAATAAAAGACTATGAGTCAATATATTCAATTATATAAACAGATGAAGTAGAAAATGAGGCTCCAGAATATGAATCAAGTGAAGATGAAATAGACCTAATAGCTGATTTAGCTGGTTTAAAAATTGAAATGATGAACCAAGTAGATTGTGAACATGATTGGATTAGAGGAAAAGGTGATTATAACATAAAATGTGCTTTTTGTATATATTACCCAAGCCAAGATAATAGGTTTACATGTAGCTTGTGTTTAAAACAAGCATGTGCCTCATGTCTAAAAGCCAATAACCAAAAGTGGAGACAAGAGATAGAATTGGAACCAGAAGAGCGAATATTATCCAGCAGGGTTAGAAATTTAGAAAATAGAATAAATAAGCTAGAAGCAGAGCTAGAAAAACTTAAAGATGAGCTAGAAAGTAGTAAAGAGCAAAATAATAATGTTCCGAAAAACACTGAAATGAAAGAGCAAATGGTAACAGTAAGGGATAAAAAAGGAGACAAGTTAATACAATTGAAAGATGCGATTACTAGTTTTGGAAACAAATATATTGTTCGATTACCATTCAAAGAAGTGTTAGGGATAAGGATCCCAGTTAAGATTGTTCTGAAGCCAAATATTTCATATAAAATATTGGCACTATTAGATACTGGTTGCACTAAGAATATCATCCATGATAAATATTTTATGAGATGTCCCAAATAGTTGAAACTATAGATGATAATAAAGCTGAAGTATCTACCGATATGTCGTGAATAAAGAAGATCCACAATCAGCTAGTATATAATATTGAAGCTTACATAAATGGCACAAAATATATAATAGATGAAATTACAATAAGAGATTTGTCAGTAATAAATGATGACATGATAATAGGGTTAAGATTTTACAACAATCTTTACAAACCACAATCATACATGAAGAGGGGGTAAAATTTATCCCTTATCAAGATAATGTTCCATACATATCTGAAGTGCGAAAACAAAGAAAGTCTTTAAAAAATGTAGAAATATCTAATTTAGATGATGAATATAGCACAAGTCCAGATCCCCTTGAATTCTGTAAAGACGAAGAACTTAGTGAGACCATAGAAGAATATCATATAGAAAATACATGTATAGAATGCATTGGGTTGCAATCATTCTCTCCAAATTGGTATAGAGATATAAAATCCAAAAAGGATATAGATAAGATTGTGCAAAGACTAGAAAGCATTCAAATTATTGGAGAAATACCAATGAAGCATTGGGATAAGAACTCTATAGTTTGCAAAAGAAATATCATAAATCCAGATTATATAATTAAGTCAGGACCAATAGAAGCTACTCCTAAAGATATCGAAGAGTTCAAAATGCATATTGAAGAGTTATTAAAGTTAAAAGTTATAAGAGAAAGCAGAAGCCCTCATCGGTCTGCTGCATTTATAGTTAGAAATCATCTGTGAAGAAGTCGAGGTAAATCTAGAATGGTAATTAATTTTAAAAGGCTTAATGATAATACAGTTGACGATGCATACAACATACCTAATAAGCAGGAATGGATTAACAGAATACAAGGAAGTAAATATTTCTCTAAATTCGACTTAAAGGCAGGATTTTGGCAAGTAAAAATGGCTGAAGAATCTATTCCCTGGACAGCATTTACTTGTCCACAAGGCCATTATGAATGGCTAGTAATGCCATTAGGTCTAAAGAATGCACCTGCACTATTTCAAAGAAAAATGCAAAATATATTTAATGAGAATCAAGCATTTATATTGGTATAAGTAGATGATTTGTTAGTATTCTCAAAATCATACAAAGAGCATATATCCCATCTTGAAGTGTTCTTTCGAAAGGTAGAACAAAATGGGCTCATACTATCCAAAAAGAAGATGGAAATTTGCAAAGAAAAATAAATTTCCTTGGTCATGAAATAGGAGAAGGAAAGATATATCTACAAGATCATATTGCAAAGAAAATATTAGAGTTTCCTGATAATATGAGTGATAAAAGGTTTTACAGCAATTCTTAGGAATTGTAAACTATCTGTGAAACTATATAGATAACTTAGCAAAGCTAGCAGGACCTTTATATGCTAAATTAAGAAAAAATGGTCAAAGATACTTCAATTCTGAAGATATAAAATTAGTAAAGGCCATCAAAGAAAAAGTCAAGAATTTAAAACCCCTAGAATTGCCTGTAGAAGACAATTGTTTCATAACTAGCTGAATGCCCGTGCGTTGCCACGGGATAAAAATATATTGCTATCAAAAATTAGTCTAATTCAAAAATAATGTCACTCATCCGCATAATCGTGGTGTCTTTTTTATCCACCTTCCTTTTGCAAGACGACAATTGACAAATTCCTTCCCAGCCGTCCTTCCCCCATCTTTATTCAAGCAACGATGGTTGAACCCTCTTTTCAAAATCTTGTACTTGTACAAGAAAATCAAATCAATTGATTATTTTGTTCTTTTTTTATGGACCAACCAGTTGAATATTCAAGATCATAATTTAATCCTTCAATTTTCACTTGTTTTTTATTTTGTCAGTTATGTTCTCGTTTTTATCAGTTCAATAGTCAGTCATATTGCCTTACCATCACTTTGGAACCTTCGCGAAACTTTAGAGAATTTTTGAAATCAATAGTGTTCTGCTTGCATTAAAGGTGGCTAATAAAAGCTGTAGGTAGACGCAGGGAGATACATTTTGAGTGTGAAATGGTACTCATGTATTGTATATATTTCTTATTAAGAAATAATAACAGACTAAAACAAATCCCCTCCCTCCCTCTCCCTGCCTCCCTCTCCATAATAAAAAAAGCCTACCATGAAGAAACTTAATACAACTGAATTATGCTACATGGTCTATTTTGCTTAGTTGGCTTGAGGCTTCAACGAAATAAAATTTTAAGCCCTTGTCTTCATCTAATCTAATCTTGCGTGAAGGCCGTCCATTTCAGTTGTAACTGCTTTGCCACCGGCCAACCATGGTGTAGAAATATGTGTATTAGCCATTGAAGCTACACCCGGCATGGATTTGGCTCTCAACATGGATGTCAACCTCATTTATTCAGCATGTTGAAAGGATATGCACCACACAATTATAACTGAATGTCAAAATTGCAGTAAGAACATGTGCTGTTGAACTTATAAAAAAACATATAAGGAAATTCTGAAATTGTAGTATAAGATTAGGTAACCTTGGACCATATTTACATTTACTTGAAGCTGCAAAACTCATAAGAAAATGGAAGACAATATTGTGCAGGTACAGAATGGGCATCCCTTGTGAGAAAGCAAGCCCACAGAGAGAGAGAGAGAGAGAGAGAGAGAGAGAGAGAGAGAGAGAGAGAGAGAGAGAGAGAGAGAGAGAGAGAGAGACATCTTTCTCTCCACTCCACCTTCATTCTTGTGACCATGGCTGCCCTCTCTTTAAGATCTCGTACTACAGAATCCTTGCACCTTTGAAATTCAACAGGAGACCACCTAATCTGAAGCATTTAATGTATATAAGCAATAGGTTGCAGAACTAACAATACCAAAAATTATGACATTTTTAGTCTATTTATTCCATAAAAATTGATCTGGCAGCCAAACATTTACAAGAAGATGAGCTTGTGGTGAACGAAATACTCTTTAGTTTACATTTGCTGATTGAAACATTATTGGGTCAGTGTTGATTCCCCAGAGTTCCCGACATGCCAGGATTCTGATGCACACATAATTGTTTACACACCAATGAGCACTCTTCTATTACCTCAACTTCTTCCAACGAATAGAACTATTTTTAACCATGAATTTTCTTCTATATAGTTCCATTCAATCGAGAAAAAAATCGATGTGCCCTTTTCTTATTTTAGAAACACAAGTCCCACACACTGCAATGGCACAATTCAACAGGCAATAGTTCGGTTCATGCTAGTGATGATTTCCTTTCAGATAATAGAAAGACTTAAGGGGCTTCAGTATGTTACTGCTTACCTTTAATTTGGATATATCCTGAGCGCCACTGTATGGCATATAGAGGGCAATGAACACACCCTGCACTGCCTACCCATACTTCGCCATGGTACTGTCGGGCCAACCAATGGTACCGCTGGGCACTGCCAACAAAAATTCCAACCAAAGAACCATCCAAGAAAGAAAACAAAGGAAAAACGCTAGTACCATACAGACCGGGACAGATGACGTTGCACTCCCTGTTGTTGCGGGAGCCGCCGAGGTGGTACATCCCGCTTCTAGAGGATCACCCAAAAGCTTCGTGTCCGCCTGCACAAGGAAGATGGTGGAGAAGCCAAGCGATGGTGGTCGTCATCTTACTCCAGCGGAAGCCCGGAACGGCGAGATCCGCTGAGCCTATCACCAAAGACAAATCGGAGGGAGGACCGGAGCGAGGTAGCAAGAGACTGCTGCTGGTAGCGGAGAGCCGGAGACCCGGGCATGTGCCCCATGAGCTTGCACAAGGCCTAGTGGGGTGCAGGGATGTTGATGGCGGCGGTGGCTGCTCGAGTTCCTGTAGGGAGAGTCTTGATCGAGGGGAGAGAATGCAAGGTTGCGGGTTTGTGGGGGTCGTGGCCAAGGAGCAGCGCCTCCAGGACGAGAGGCCCCTGCGTCATGGGAATGGAGTGGGATCGATCGTGGGAAAATCAGTTGCGCGTACTGAATGGCGGACGTCGGTACATGGAAAAATAATAAAGGTGGCAGTGGGGTAAGGACGCTGGTTGAACCATCACGACGACGGCAGATTGCCCTTTAATAGTAGAGATTGAGACAGATGCATCTAAGGTAGGATGGAGTGCGATACTAAAACAAAAGCCCAATAAATACTCTCCAAAGCAGATGAAAAATATGCAGATATGCTTCAGGAAGTTACAAATTAAAGACGGCAAATAATATTGATAGAGAAATTCTTGCAGTTGTAAATGCAATAAATGCATTTAGGTCTGCCGTCTTTAATTTGTCGTCTTTAATTTGTAACTTCCTGAAGCATATCTGCATATTTCTTCATCTGCTTTGGAGAGTATTTATTGGGCTTTTGTTTTAGTATCGCACCCCATGGGGTCTAAACCGAGAAGACCCTGTTCGCTCGCGCTGCCTCCAGGGGGGCGGCTCGAGCGAACCCTAGCCGCCGCCGCCCCCGACCCCCCATCCACCTGGTTCCCCCGCCGCCGCCGGAGGAAGCCGGTGGCAGCTTCGTCCGGCGGACGGCGATGTGGCTCCTCCTTTTCTCCTCGAGGGGCCTCTGGGCACGCGGTGCCCACTGGCGCCATGCGGGCCGGCGGAGTCCGGATGCTGGGGCGGCGGCCCCAGTGTTTCCTGGCGGGGCTGTGCAACCACGGCTGCGTGGGCAGCGTGGGTGGCCGGCCGTGGCTTCCGGCGGCGGCGGATCTGGGGTTCCCTGTCCAGATCCGTTTGTTGCGGGGGTGGTGGACCGGGCGCCGACCGGCGGCCTCCAACGGCGTGGTTGGGGACGGCTTGAGGTGCAGGAGCGTGGAGGGTCTGGGCATGGCCCGGATTTGGTGCCGGCGGCGTCCGGGGTCAGCTCTGTCCGGCGGCCGGCGGGGCTGGTCGTGGCGGCGCGTCGCGAGGGCCGAGGATCCACCCTGGGCCTGGTCTTCGTGATGCCTCGCGTCGTGGTGGTGGTGGTGGCGTGCTGCGGCACGCGGTGGAGGTGGTGGTGCCATGTGGGCGCGGTGGAGGTGGTCTGTGATTGTGGCTTCGATCTGGGCAGGCTGCGATGCCCTGTCTTGATCCAGCTCATGCGGTGATGGCGAATACTGTGCTACGAGATGTGCTCTCCTCCCGTTGTGGTGGCCGGCTCGTTTGAGAAGCTCCGGACTTGGGGATCTCTGATCTGGGGCCCGGAGAAATCCCTGCTTCGCGATGGCCGAGGCCGACAACGTCGACGCCTGCGGGCGCCGCCTCCTTGAGGCGTTGTCTTGGCCCCGATCCGACTTCCTCCCTCGTGCTCGGGGAAAACCCTTGGTCCGACCTTTGGACCAGGCGATGGCGGCGTCACGGTGTCGTTCCCTCCTTGGAGGCATCGTTCTGTTGCTCGAGGAGTCCTGATGGTGCGGCTCAAGTTAATGTCGGCAATTGCTCTGAGCATGGGCCTCCAAGGCGCAATGTATATCGTCGCCGGCGCTCTCTCGACGACGCCATTCTAGGTCTGCCCAAGCCCTGCCATCCACCTGCCGACTTCTTCTTGGCGCAAAAGGGTGGGGTACGTTGGTTTGTGTTGTCCTCGGATGTTGGTCATGTTGTAGAGGTCTTGGCGTTGGTTGTGACGTGGCTTGGTAGCTCTGTGATTTGCCTTATTGCCAATGGCATGGGTTGATCTAGGTGATGCATGTATTGTAGTACAGGTGGGATGTGTGGCTGCTAATCCTTGTGGTTAGCGTTGTAATGGCCGATAGGCGTTGTATCCGGCTTCTTTGCCGCTTCTTCTTTAATGCGATGATACGCATGCTTATGCGTATTCGAGAAAAACTATCGCACCCCATCCTACCTTAGATGCATATGTCTCAATTATGAAATAATTGTCTTCTAGAGGCAATTCTAGGGGTTTTAAATTCTTGATTTTTTCTTTGATGGCCTTTACTAATTTTATATCTTCAGAACTGAAGTATCTTTGACCATTTTTTCTTAATTTAGCATATAAAGGTCCCGCTAGCTTTGCTAAGTTATCTATATAGTTTCGCGCATAGTTTACAATTCCTAAGAATTGCTGTAAAACCTTTTTATCACTCATATTATCAGGAAACTCTAATATTTTCTTTGCAATATGATCTTGTAGATATATCTTTCCTTCTCCTATTTCATGACCAAGGAAATTTATTTTTTCTTTGCAAATTTCCATCTTCTTTTTGGATAGTATGAGCCCATTTTGTTCTACCTTTCGAAAGAACACTTCAAGATGGGATATATGCTCTTTGTATGATTTTGAGAATACTAACAAATCATCTACGTATACCAATATAAATGCTTGATTCTCATTAAATTTATTTTGCATTTTTCTTTGAAATAGTGGAGGTGCATTCTTTAGACCTAATGGCATTACTAGCCATTCATAATGGCCTTGTGGCAAGCAAATGCTGTCCAGGGAATAGATTCTTCAGCCATTTTTACTATCCAAAATCCTGCCTTTAAGTCGAATTTAGAGAAATATTTACTTCCTTGTTTTCTGTTAATCCATTCCTGCTTATTAGGTATGTTGTATGCATCGTCAACTGTATTATCATTAAGCCTTTTAAAATTAATTACCATTCTAGATTTACCTCTAACTTCTTCAGCATGATTTCTAACTATAAATGCAGCAGACCGATGAGGGCTTCTGCTTTCTCTTATAGCTTTTAACTTTAATAACACTTTGTTGGGGAACGTTGCAGAAAATAAAAAATTTCCTACGGTTTCACCAAGATCCATCTATGAGTTCATCTAGCAACGAGTGATAGGAGTGCATCTACATACCTTTGTAGATTGTGAGCGGAAGCGTTCAAGAGAACAGGGTTGAGGGAGTCGTACTCGTCGTGATCCAAATCATCGAAGATCCTAGCGCCGAACGGACGGCACCTCCGCGTTCAACACATGTATGGTCAGCGTGACGTCTCCTCCTTCTTGATCTAGCAAGGGGGAAGGAGAGGTTGATGGAGATCCAGCAGCACGACGACGTGGTGGTGGATGCAGCAGGGATCCGGCTGGGCTTCGCCAAGCGTCTGCGGAAGAGAGAGGTGTAGCCAGGGGGAAGGGAGGCGTCAAGTGCAAGGGTGCGGCCGCCCTCCCTCCCCCCTCTATATATAGGGTCCCCAGGGGGGGCGGCCCTAGGAGATGGGATCTCCTAGGGGGGGCGGCGGCCAAGGGGGTGGAGTGCCCCCCAAGGCAAGTGGAGGCGCCCCCTTCCCTAGGGTTCCCAACCCTAGGCGCAGGGGGGGCCCAAGGGGGGGCGCACCAGCCCACCATGGGCTGGTTCCCCTCCCACTTCAGCCCATGGGGCCGTCCGGGATAGGTGGCCCCACCCGGTGGACCCCCGGGACCCTTCCGGTGGTCCCGGTACAATACCGGTGACCCCCGAAACTTTCCCGATGGCCGAAACTTGACTTCCCATATATAATTCTTCACCTCCGGACCATTCCGGAACTCCTCGTGACGTCCGGGATCTCATCCGGGACTCCGAACAATTTTCGGGTTACTGCATACTCATATCTCTACAACCCTAGCGTCACCGAACCTTAAGTGTGTAGACCCTACGGGTTCGGGAGACACGTAGACATGACCGAGACGACTCTCCGATCAATAACCAACAGCGGGATCTGGATACCCATGTTGGCTCCCACATGCTCCTCGATGATCTCACCGGATGAACCACGATGTCGAGGATTCAAGTAACCCCGTATAGAATTCCCTTCGTCAGTCGGTACGTTCCTTGCCCGAGATTCGATCGTCGGTATCCCAATACCTCGTTCAATATCGTTGCCGGCAAGTCACTTTACTCGTACCATAATGCATGATCCCGTGACCAAACACTTGGTCACTTTGAGCTCATTATGATGATGCATTACCGAGTGGGCCCAGAGATACCTCTCTGTCATACGGAGTGACAAATCCCAGTCTCGATCCGTGTCAACCCAACAGACACTTTCGGAGATACCCGTAGTATACCTTTATAGTCACCCAGTTACGTTGTGACGTTTGGTACACCCAAAGTACTCCTACGGTATCCGGGAGTTACACGATCTCATGGTGTAAGGAAAAGATACTTGACATTGGAAAAGCTCTAGCAAAGCGAACTACACGATCTTGTGCTATGCTTAGGATTGGGTCTTGTCCATCACATCATTCACCTAATGATGTGACCCGTTATCAACGACATCCAATGTCCATAGTCAGGAAACCATGACTATCAGTCGATCAACGAGCTAGTCAACTAGAGGCTCACTAGGGACATGTTGGTGTCTATGTATTCACACGTGTATTACGATTTCCGGATAATACAATTATAGCACGAATAAAATACAATTATCATGAACAAGGAAATATAATAATAATCCTTTTATTATTGCCTCTAGGGCATATTTCCAAAAGTCTCCCACTTGCACTAGAGTCAATAATCTAGTTACATTGTGATGAATCGAACACCCATAGAGTTACGGTGTTGATCATGTTTTGCTTTCATGAAGAGGTTTAGTCAACGGATCTGCGACATTCAGATCCGTATGCACTTTGAAAATTTCTATGTCTCCATCTTGAACATTTTCACGAATGGAGTTGAAGCGACGCTTGATGTGCCTGGTCTTCTTGTGAAACATGGGCTCCTTGGCAAGTGCAATAGCTCCAGGGTTGTCACAGAAGAGTTTGATCGGCCCCGACGCATTGGATATGACTCCTAGGTCGGTGATGAACTCCTTCACCCAAATTGCTTCATGCTCTGCCTCCGAGGCTGCCATGTACTCCGCTTCACATGTAGATCCCGCCACGACGCTCTGCTTGCAGCTGTACCAGCTTACTGCTCCACCATTCAACATATACACGTATCCGGTTTGTGACTTAGAGTCATCCAGATCTGTGTCGAAGCTAAGCGTCGACGTAACCCTTCTGACGAGCTCTTCGTCACCTCCATAAACGAGAAACATGTCCTTAGTCCTTTTCGTGTACTTTAGGATATTCTTGACCGTTGTCCGGTGTTCCTTGCCGGATTACTTTGGTACCTTCCTACCAAACTTACGGCAAGGTTTACATCAGGTCTGGTACACAGCATGGCATACATAATAGACCCTATGGCTGAGGCATAGGGGATGACACTCATCTCTTCTATATCTTCTGCCGTGGTCGGACATTGAGCTGAGCTCAATTTCACACCTTGCAATACAGGCAAGAACCCCTTCTTAGACTGATCCATATTGAACTTCTTCAATATCTTATCAAGGTATGTGCTTTGTGAAAGATCTATGAGGCGTCTCGATCTATCTCTATAGATCTTGATGCCTAGTATATAAGAAGCTTCTCCAAGGTCCTTTATTGAAAAACTCTTATTCAAGTAGGCTTTAATGCTGTCCAAAAGTTCTATATCATTTCTCATCAAAAGTATGTCATCTACATATAATATGAGAAATGCTACAGAGCTCCCACTCACTTTCTTGTAAACGCAGGCTTCTCCATAAGTCTCATAAACCCAAACGCTTTGATCATCTCATCAAAGCGAATGTTCCAACTCGAGATGCTTGCACCAGCCCATAAATGGATCATTTGGAGCTTGCATACCTTGTTAGCATTCTTAGGGTCGACAAAACTCTGCATCATATACAGTTCTTCCTTAAGATAACCGTTAAGGAATGCCGTTTTGACGTCCATTTGCCATATCTCATAATCATAGTATGCGGCAATTGCTAACATGATTCAGACGGACTTCAGCTTCGCTACGGGAGAGAAAGTCTCATCGTAGTCAACCCCTTGAACTTGTCGATAACCCTTAGCGACAAGTCGAGCTTTATAGATGGTAACATTACCATCCGCGTCCGTCTTCTTCTTAAAGATCCATTTGTTTTCTATCGCCCGCCGATCATCGGGCAAGTCTGTCAAAGTCCATACTTTGTTTTCATACATGGATCCTATCTCAGATTGCATGGCTTCAAGCCATTTGTTGGAATCTGGGCCCGCCGTCACTTCTTCATAGTTCGAAGGTTCACCGTTGTCTAACAACATGATTTCCATGACAGGGTTGCCATACCACTCTGGTGTGGAACGTGTCCTTGTGGACCTACGAAGTTCAGTAGCAACTTGATCCGAAGTACCTTGATCATCATCGTTAATTTCCTCTCCAGTCGGTGTAGGTACCACAGGAACATTTTCCTGAGCTGCACTACTTTCCGGTTCAAGTGGTAGTACTTCATCGAGTTCTACTTTCCTCACACTTACTCCTTTCGAGAGAAACTCTTTTTCCAGAAAGGATCCGTTCTTGGTAACAAAGATCTTGCCTTCGGATCTAAGGTAAAAGGTATACCCAATGGTTTCCTTAGGGTATCCTATGAAGACGCATTTTTCCGACTTGGGTTCGAGCTTTTCAGGTTGAAGTTTCTTGACATAAGCATCGCATCCCCAAACTTTTAGAAACGACAGCTTAGGTTTCTTCCAAAACCATAATTCATACGGTGTCGTCTCAATGGATTTAGACGGTGCCCTATTTAAAGTGAATGTAGCTGTCTCTAGAGCGTATCCCCAAAATGATAGCGGTAAATCAGTAAGAGACATCATAGATCGCACCATATCCAATAGAGTGCGATTACGATGTTCGGACACACCGTTACACTGAGGTGTTCCAGGCGGTGTGAGTTGTGAAACGATTCCACATTTCTTTAAGTGTGTACCAAAATCGTGACTTAAATATTCTCCTCCACGTTCTGATCGTAAGAACTTTATTTTTCGGTCACGTTGATTCTCTACCTCATTCTGAAATTCCTTGAACTTTTCAAAGGTCTCAGACTTGTGTTTCATCAAGTAGACATACCCATATCTACTCAAGTCATCAGTGAGAGTGAGAGCATAATGATATCCTCCGCGAGCCTAAACGCTCATTGGACCGCACACATCAGTATGTATGATTTCCAATAAGTTGGTTGCTCGCTCCATTGTTCCGGAGAAAGGAGTCTTGGTCATTTTGCCCATAAGGCATGGTTCACATGTGTCAAATGATTCATAATCGAGAGACTCTAAAAGTCCATCTGCATGGAGCTTCTTCATGCACTTGACACCAATGTGACCAAGGCGGCAGTGCCACAAGTATGTGGGACTATCGTTATCAACTTTACATCTTTTGGTATTCACACTATGAATATGTGTAACATCACGTTCGAGATTCATTAAGAATAAACCATTGACCATCGGAGCATGACCATAAAACATATCTCTCATATAAATAGAACAACCATTATTCTCGGATTTAAATGAGTAGCCATCTCATATTAAACGAGATCCTAATACAATGTTCATGCTCAAACTTGGCACTAAATAACAATTATTGAGGTTTGAAACTAATCCCGTAGGTAAATGTAGAGGTAGCGTGCCGACGGCGATCACATTGACCTTGGAACCATTCCCGACGCGCATCGTCACCTCGTCCTTCGCCAGTCTCCGCTTATTTCGCAGCTCCTGCTTTGAGTTACAAATATGAGCAACGGCACCGGTATCAAATACCCAGGAGCTACTACGAGCACTGGTAAGGTACACATCAATTACATGTATATCACATATACCTTTAGTGTTGCCGGCCTTCTTGTCCGCTAAGTATTTGGGGCAGTTCCGCTTCGGGTGACCCTTCCCTTTGCAATAAAAGCACTCGATCTCGTGCTTGGGTCCATTCTTTGACTTCTTCCCGGCAAGCTGGCTTGCAGACGCAGCAACATCCTTGCCGTCCTTCTTGAAGTTCTTCTTACCCTTGCCCTTCTTGAACTTAGTGGTTTTATTGACCATCAACACTTGATGTTCCTTCTTGATTTCTACCTCTACTGACTTCAGCATTGAAAATACTTCAGGAATAGTTTTCACCATCCCCTGCATATTGTAGTTCATCACAAAGCTCTTGTAGCTCGGTGGAAGAGACTGAAGGATTCTGTCAATGACCGCCTCGTCCGGGAGGTTAATGTCCAGCTGGGACAAAGCGGTTGTGCAACCCGGACATTTTGAGTATGTGCTCACCGACAGAACTATTTTCCTCCATCTTACAACTATAGAACTTGTCGGAGACTTCATATCTCTCGAAACGGGCGTGAGCTTGGAAAACCATTTTCAGCTCCTCGAACATCTCATATGCTCCGTGTCGCTCAAAACGCTTTTGGAGCCCCGGTTCTAAGCTGTAAAGCATGCCGCACTGAACGAGGGAGTAATCATCAGCACGTGACTGCCAAGCGTTCATAACGTCTTGGTTCTCTGGGATGGGTGCTTCACCTAGTGGTCCTTCTAGGACATATGCTTTCTTGGCAGCTATGAGGATGATCCTCAGGTTCCGGACCCAGTCCGTATAGTTGCTGCCATCATCTTTCAGCTTGGTTGTCTCTAGGAACGCGTTGAAGTTAATGTTGACATGAGCGTTGGCCATTTGATCTACAAGACATTTATGCAAAGGTTTTAGACTAAGCTCATGATAATTAAGTTCATCTAATCAAATTATTTAATGAACTCCCACACAGATTAGACATCCCTCTAGTCATCTAAGTGATACATGATCCGAGTCGACTAGGCCGTGTCCGATCATCACGTGAGACGGACTAGTCATCATCGGTGAACATCTCCATGTTGATCGTATCTTTCATACGACTCATGTTTGACCTTTCGGTCTCTTGTGTTCCGAGGTCATGTCTGTACATGCTAGGCTCATCAAGTTAACCTAAGTGTTTTGCATGTGTAAATCTGTCTTACACCCGTTGTATGTGAACGTTAGAATCTATCACACCCGATCATCACGTGGTGCTTGAAACAACGAACTGTCACAACGGCGCACAGTTAGGGGGAACACTTTCTTGAAATTATTATGAGGGATCATCTTATTTACTACTGTCGTTCTAAGTAAACAAGATGCAAAAACATGATAAACATCACATGCAATCAAATAATAGTGACATGATATGGCCAATATCATATAGCTGCTTTTGATCTCCATCTTCGGGGCTCCATGATCATCTTGTCACCGGCATGACACCATGATCTCCATCATCATGATCTCCATCATCGTGTCTCCATGAAGTTGCTCGCCAACTATTACTTCTACTACTATAGCTAACGGTTTAGCAATAAAGTAAAGTAATTACATGGCGTTAAATCATTGACAGGTCATACAATAATTAAGACAACTCCTATGGCTCCTGCCGGTTGTCATACTGATCGACATGCAAGTCATGATTCCTATTACAAGAACATGATCTCATACATCACAATATATCATTCATCATTCATCACAACTTTTGGCCATATCACATCACAAGGCAATTGCTGCAAAAACAAGTTAGACGTCCTCTAATTGTTGTTGCATCTTTTACGTGGCTGCAATAGGGTTCTAGCAAGAACATTTTCTTACCTACGAAAAAGCCACAACGTGATTTGTCAACTTCTATTTACCCTTCATAAGGACCCTTTTCATCGAATCCGCTCCAACTAAAGTGGGAGAGACAGACACCCGCTAGCCACCTTATGCAACTAGTGCATGTCGATTCGGTGGAACCTGTCTCACGTAAGCGTCGTGTAAGGTCGGTCCGGCTGCTTCATCCCACAATACCGCTGAAGCAAAATAAGACTAGTAGCGGCAAGAAAGTTGACAACATCTACGCCCACAACAAATTGTGTTCTACTCGTGCAAAGAGAACTACGCATAGACCTAGCTCATGATGCCACTGTTCGGGAACGTTGCAGAAAATAAACATTTTCCTACGGTTTCACCAAGATCCATCTATGAGTTCATCTAGCAACGAGTGATAGGAGTGCATCTACATACCTTTGTAGATCGCGAGCGGAAGCCTTTAAGAGAACGGGGTTGAGGGAGTCGTACTCGTCGTGATCCAAATCACCGAAGATCCTAGCGCCGAACGGACGGCACCTCCGCGTTCAACACACGTACGGTCAGCGTGACGTCTCCTCCTTCTTGATCCAGCAAGGGGGAAGGAGAGGTTGATGGAGATCCAGCAGCACGACGGCGTGGTGGTGGATGCAGCAGGGATCCGGCAGGGCTTCGCCAAGCGTCTGCGGAAGAGAGAGGTGTAGCAAGGGGGAAGGGAGGCGCCAAGTGCAAGGGTGCGGCTGCCCTCCCCCCCCTCTATATATAGGGTCCCCAGGGGGGCGCCGGCCCTAGGAGATGGGATCTCCTAGGGGGGCGGCGGCCAAGGGGGTGGAGTGCCCCTCAAGGCAAGTGGGGCGCCTCCCTAGGGTTCCCAACCCTAGGCGCAGGGGGGCCCAAGAGGCGCACCAGCCCACCAGGCTGGTTCCTCCCACTTCAGCCCATGGGGCCCTCCGGGATAGGTGGCTCCACCGGTGGACCCAGGACCCTTCCGGTGGTCCCGGTACAATACCGTGACCCCGAAACTTTCCCGATGGCAAACTCGCCTTCCCATATATAATTCTTCACCCCAGGACCATTCCGGAACTCCTCGTGACGTCCGGGATCTCATCCGGGACTCCGAACAACTTTCGGGTTACTGCATACTCATATCTCTACAACCCTAGCGTCACAGAACCTTAAGTGTGTAGACCCTACGGGTTCGGGAGACACGTAGACATGACCGAGACGACTCTCCGGTCAATAACCAACAGCAGGATCTGGATACCCATGTTGGCTCCCACATGTTCCTCGATGATCTCATCGAATGAACCACGATGTCGAGGATTCAAGTAACCCCGTATACAATTCCCTTTGTCAATCGGTACGTTACTTGCCCGAGATTCGATCGTCGGTATCCCAATACCTCGTTCAATCTCGTTGCCGGCAAGTCACTTTACTCGCATCAGTAATGCATGATCCCGTGACCAAACACTTGGTCACTTTGAGCTCATTATGATGATGCATTACCGAGTGGGCCCGAGATACCTCTCTGTCATACACGGAGTGACAAATCCCAGTCTCGATCCGTGTCAACCCAATGTACACTTTCGGAGATACCCGTAGTATACCTTTATAGTCACCCGATTACGTTGCGGCGCTTGGTACACCCAAAGTACTCCTACGGTATCCGGGAGTTACACGATCTCATGGTGTAAGGAAAAGATACTTGACATTGGAAAAGCTCTAGCAAACGAACTACACGATCTTGTGCTATGCTTAGGATTGGGTCTTGTCCATCACATCATTCACCTAATGATGTGACCCCGTTATCAACGACATCCAATGTCCATAGTCAGGAAACCATGACTATCATTCGATCAACTAGCTAGTCAACTAGAGGCTCACTAGGGACATGTTGGTGTCTATGTATTCACACGTGTATTACGATTTCCGGATAATACAATTATAGCATGAATAAAAGACAATTATCATGAACAAGGAAATATAATAATAATCCTTTTATTATTGCCTCTAGGGCATATTTCCAACACTCTTCAATATGCATTTGGAACTCTTCGATATCTTTAGGAGTAGCTTCTATTGGTCCTGACTTAATTATATAATCTGGATTTATGATATTTATTTTGCAAACTATAGAGTTCTTATCCCAATGCTTCGTTAGTATTTCTCCAATAATTTGAATGATTTCTAGTCTTTGCACAATCTTATCTATATCCTTTTTGGATTTTTTATCTCTATACCAATTTGGAGAGAATGATTGCAACCCAATGCATTCTATACATGTATTTTCTACATGATATTCTTCTATGGTCTCACTAAGTTCTTCGTCTTTACAGAATTCAAGGGGATCTGGACTTGTGCTATATTCATCATCTAAATTAGATATTTCTACATTTTGTAAAGACTTTCTTTGTTTTCGCACTTCAGATATGTATGGAACATTATCTTGATAAGGGATAAATGTTACCCCTTCTTCATGTATAATTGTGGTTTGTAAAGATTGTTGTAAACATCTTAACCCTATTATCATGTCATCATTTATTACTGACAAATCTCTTATTGTAATTTCATCTATTATATATTTTGTGCCATTTATGTAAGCTTCAATATTATATGCTAGCTGATTATGTATCTTCTTTATTCCTGACATATCGGTAGATACCTCAGCTTTATTATCGTCTATAGTTTCAACTATTTCGGGACATCTCATAAAATATTTATCATGGATGATTGCTACGTCTCGAGCTTGTGTTGGATTTCCCCGAAGAGGAGAGGATGATGCAGCACAATAGCGTAAGTATTTCCCTCAGTTTTTGAGAACCAAGCTATCAATCTAGTAGGATACCACGCGCAAGTCCCTCGTACCTGCACAAAACGATAGCTACTCGCAACCAACGCTTAGGGGTTGTCAATCCCTTCATGGTCACTTACGAGGGTGAGATCTGATAGAGATAATATTTTTGGTATTTTTGGTATAGAGATGCAAAGCAAAAAGTAAAAGCAAAAGCAAGTAAATAAAGTGATGGAGATTGATATGATGAGAATAGACCCGGGGGCCATAGGTTTCACTAGTGGCTTCTCTCAAGAGCATAAGTATTCTACGGTGGGTGAACAAATTACTGTTGAGCAATTGACAGAATTGAGCATAGTTATGAGGTTATCCAGGCAATGATCATGTATATAGGCATCACGTCCGTGACAAGTAGACCAAAAGCGATTCTGCATCTACTACTATTACTCCACTCATCGACCGCTATCCAGGATGCATCTAGAGTATTAAGTTAAAAACAGAGTAACGCCTTAAGAAAGATGACATGATGTAGAGGAATAAATTCATGCAATATGATAAATACCCCATCTTGTTATCCTCGATGGCAACAATACAATACGTGCCTTGCAACCCTTTCTGTCACTGGGTAAGGTCACCACAAGATTGAACCCAAAGCTAAGCACTTCTCCCATTGCAAGAACTACCAATCTAGTTGGCCAAACCAAACGGATAATTCGAAGAGACTTGCAAAGATAACTTAATCATACATAAAAGAATTCAGAGAAGAATCAAATATTTTCCATAGATAAGCTGGATCATAAACCCACAATTCATCGGTCTCAATAAACACACCGCAAAAAGAAGATTACATCGAATAGATCTCCGTGAGAGAGGGGGAGAACATTGTATTGAGATCCAAAAAGAGAGAAGAAGCCATCTAGCTACTAACTATGGACCCGAAGGTCTGAAGTAAACTACTCACACTTCATCGGAGGGGCTATGGTGATGATGTAGAAGCCTCCGTGGTAGATGCCCCCCCTCCGTGAGCTCCTAACAGGCCCCAATATGGGATCTCGTGGATACAGGAAGTTACGGCGGTGGAATTAGGTTTTTGGCTCCGTCTTTGATCTGTCGGGGGTACGTAGGTATATATAGGAGGAAGGAGTACGTCGGTGGAGTGTCAGGGGGCCCACGAGGTAGGGGGACGCGCCCAGGGGGGGAGGGCGCGCCCCCACCCTCGTGACCGCCTCTGGCACTTCTTGGAGTAGGGTCCAAGTCTCCTGGATCACGTTCGGTGAGAAGATCACGTTCCCGAAGGTTTCATTCCGTTTGGACTCCGTTTGATATTCCATTTCTTCGAAACACTAAAATAGGCGAAACACAACAATTCTGGGCTGGGCCTCCGGTTAATAGGTTAGTCCCAAAAGTAATATAAAAGTGGAAAATAAAGCCCATTATAGTCCAAAACAATAGATAAAGTAGCATAAAGCAATCAAAAATTATAGATACGCTGGAGACGTATCAGGCATCCCGAAGCTTAATTCCTGCTCGTCCTCGAGTAGGTAAATGTAAATCTTTGATGTGGAGTGATACTTTGGCATAATTTCAATGTAAATCTTCTTAATTGTGATATGAATATTCAGATCCGAAAGATTCAAGACAAAAGTTCATATTGACATAAAAATAATAATACTTCAAGCATACTAATCAAAATAATTATGTCATCTCAAAATAACATGGCCAAAGAAAGTTCATCCCTACAAAATCATATAGTTAGGCTATGCTTCATTTTCGTCACACAAAGATGTTCCCAACTTCTATACCCCGATGACAAGCCAAGCAATTGTTTCATACTTAAATAATCTCAAACTTTTTCAACCTTCACGCAATACATGAGCGTGAGCCATGGATATAGCACTATGGGTGGAATAGAATATGATGATGGGGATTGTGTGGAGAAGACAAAAAAGGAGAAAGTCTCACACTGACGAGCATAATCAACGGGCTATGGAGATGCCCATCAATTGATGTCAACATGAGCAGTAGGGATTGCCATGCAACGGATGCACTAGAGCTATGAATGCTCCACAAAAGAAAACTAGTGGGTGTGCATCCAACTTGCTTGCTCATGAAGACCTAGGGCATTTGAGGAAGCCCATCGTAGGAATATACAAGCCAAGTTCTATAATGAAAAATTCCCACTAGTATGAAAAAGACAACTTATGAGACTCACTATATGAAAAACATGGTGCTACTTTGAAGCACAATATATGAGACTCACTACATGAAGAACGAGGTGCTACTTTGAAGCACAAGTGTGGAAAAAGAGATAGTAGCATTGCCCTTTTTTTTGGGCCTTTCTTTTTTTGGCCTTTCTCCTTTTTTTATTTGGGCAATGCTCTAATAATGATGATCATCACACTTCTATTTATTACAACATGAGGATTACAACTAGAAACTAGAACAAGGTATGACTCTATATGAATGCCTCCGGCGGTGTACCGGGATGGTGCAATGAATCAAGAGTGACATGTATGAAAAATAATGCTTGGTGGCTTTGCCACAAATATGCTGTCAACTACATGATCATGCAATGGCAATATGACAAAAGTAATGTATGTCATAATAATGATGAACGGAATGGTGGAAAGTTGCATGGCAATATATCTCGGAATGGCTATGGAAATGACATAATAGGTAGGTATGGTGGCTGTTTTGAGGAAGATATAGGGAGGTTTATGTGTGATAGAGCGTATCGTATCACGGAGTTTGGATGCACCGGCGAAGTTTGCGCCAACTCTCAATGTGGGAAAGGGCAATGCACGGTACCGAAGAGGCTAGCAATGGCGGAAAGGTAAAAGTGCGTATAATCCATGGACTCAACATTAGTCAAAAGAACTCATATACTTATTGAAAAAAATTAGAAGTTATCAAAAATCAAGTACTACGCACATGCTCCTAGGGGGATAGATTGGTAGGAAAAGACCATTGCTCGTCCCCGACTGCCACTCATAAGGATGCACAAGCCAGGTACACTTCATGCTTCAAATTTGTTACACAACTTTAACCATACGTGCACGCTACGGGACTTACAAACTTCAACACAAGTATTTCTCAAATTCACAACTACTCAACTACCATGACTTTGATATTATTACCTCCATATCTCAAAACAATTATCAAGCATCAAACTTATCTTAGTATTCAACGCACTCAAAAGAAAGTTTCACATATCTTGAACACCAAGTATATTAACATTAAGCAAATTACCATGCTATTAACGACTCTCAAAATAATCTAACTGAAGCATGAGAGATCAAGTTTCTTTAAAACAAATCCACCACCGTGCTCTAAAAGATCTAAGTGAAGCACTAGAGCAAAAATTATCACGCTCAAAAAGATATATGTGAAGCACTATGAGCAACTATCAAGCTCAAAAGATATAAGTGAAGCACATAGAGTATTCTATCAAATTTCAATTCATATATGGCTCTCTCAAAAGGTGTGTACAGCAAGGATGATTGTGGTAAACTAACAAGCAAAGACTCAAATAATACAAGACGCCCAAGCAAAACACATGTCATGTTGGTGAATAAAATATAGCTCCAAGTAAATTACCGATGGAAGTGGATTTAAAGAGGGATGCCTTCCGGGCATCCCAAGCTTTGACTTTTGGTGTCCTTGGATTATCTTGGGGGTGCCATGGGCATCCCCAAGCTTAGGCTCTTGCCACTCCTTGTTCCATAATCCATTAAAAGAATTCACCCAAAACTTGAAAACTTCACAACACAAAACTCAATAGAAATCTTGTGAGCTCCGTTAGAGAAAGGAAACAAAAGACTACTTTAAGGTTCCGTAATGAACTCATTATTTATTTATACTGGTGTTAAACCTACTGTATTACAACTTCTCTATGGATCATAAACTATTTTACTAACCATAGATTCATCAAAATAAGCAAACAACACACGCAAAACAGAATCTGTCAAAAACAGAACAGTCTGTAATAATCTGTAACTAACGCAAACTTCTGGAAACCAAAAAATTCTACCCAAATTAGAAGACCTGGAAAATTTGTTTATTGATCAGAAGCAATTGGAATCAGTATTTTATGACGTTCTGGTGATTTTTAACAATTCGGGCACTGAGCACAAAGATTCTGGAAATTACAGCAAGATCAAATAACTATCATCCAAGAAGATCCAATAGGTCCAACTTGGCACAAACACTAATTAAAAGATAAAACCACATCTAAACAGAGGCTAGATGGATTATTTATTCCTAACCAGAACCAAAAACAAAAAATACAAAATAAAATTGGGTTGCCTCCCAACAAGCGCTATCGTTTAACGCCCCTAGCTAGGCATAAAAGCAAGGATATATCTAGGTATTACTATCTTTAATTTTCAATTTTTTAGCGGAGTCATGCTCGAATCCGGGTGGCTCTTGCCGCTTCCCTTCATACTCGGAAATTTTTAGATCTAAAGAATCCAACCGCTTATTACAAAGAGTAATCAACATATTCATGCGGTGAAGATTTCCGCTAACGCTTTTAAGAGGCTCAAGAGACTTTTGTAAAAAATTTGTTACTTAAAATCTTCTCAAACACTTGGGTTTCTTCCTGGGTAGGATGAGATCCTCCCTTTTGGGGTAGTGTTCCCACTATTCCCTCTATAATTTCATGCGCAATATTGGGATCAATTTCAATAAAATTTCCCTTGGCAATGCAATCCAAGAGTTGTCTATTGCTACGTCTCGAGCTTGCGTTGGATTTCCCCGAAGAGGAGAGGATGATGCAGCACAGTAGCGTAAGTATTTCCCTCAGTTTTTGAGAACCAAGGTATCAATCCAGTAGGAGACCACGCGCAAGTCCCTCGTACCTGCACAAAACGATAGCTACTCGCAACCAACGCTTAGGGGTTGTCAATCCCTTCACGGTCACTTACGAGGGTGAGATCTGATAGAGATAATATTTTTGGTATAAAGATGCGAAGTAAAAAGTAAAAGCAAAAGCAAGTAAATAAAGTGATGGAGATTGATATGATGAGAATAGACCCGGGGGCCATAGGTTTCACTAGTGGCTTCTCTCAAGAGCATAAGTATTCTACGGTGGGTGAACAAATTACTGTTGAGCAATTGACAGAATTGAGCATAGTTATGAGGCTATCCAGGCAGTGATCATGTATATAGGCATCACGCCCGTGAAAAGTAGACCGAAACGATTCTGCATCTACTACTATTACTCCACTCATCGACCGCTATCTAGCATGCATCTAGAGTATTAAGTTAAAAAACGCCTTAAGCAAGATGACATGATGTAGAGGAATAAATTCATGCAATATGATAAATACCCCATCTTGTTATCCTCGATGGCAACAATACAATACGTGCCTTGCAACCCTTTACATCCTTTGGGTAAGGTCACCGCAAGATTGAACCCAAAGCTAAGCACTTCTCCCATTGCAAGAACTACCAATCTAGTTGGCCAAACCAAACGGATAATTCAAGAGACTTGCAAAGATAACTTAATCATACATAAAAGAATTCAGAGAAGAATCAAATATTTTCCATAGATAAGCTAGATCATAAACCCACAATTCATCGGTCTCAACAAACACACCGCAAAAGAAGATTACATCAAATAGATCTCCACGAGAGAGGGGAGAACATTGTATTGAGATCCAAAAAGAGAGAAGAAGCCATCTAGCTACTAACTATGGACCCGAAGGTCTGAAGTAAACTACTCACACTTCATCGGAGGGGCTATGGTGATGATGTAGAAGCCTCCGTGGTAGATGCCCCCTCCGGCGGAGCTCCAGAACAGGCCCCAAGATGGGATCTCGTGTATACAGGAAGTTACGGCGGTGGAATTAGGTTTTTGGCTCCGTCCTCGATCTGTTGGGGGTACGTAGGTATATATAGGAGGAAGGAGTACGTCGGTGGAGCGTCAGGGGGCCCACGAAGTAGGGGGGCACGCCCAGGGGGGGAGGGCGCGCCCCCCACCCTCGTGATCGCCTCTGGCACTTCTTGGAGTAGGGTCCAAGTCTCCTGGATCACGTACGGTGAGAAGATCATTTTCCCGAAGGTTTCATACAGTTTGGACTCCGTTTGATATTCCGTTTCTTCGAAACACTGAAATAGGCAAAAAAACAGCAATTCTGGGCTGAGCCTCCGGTTAATGGGCTAGTCCCAAAAGTAATATAAAAGTGGAAAATAGAGCCCATTATAGTCCAAAACAATAGATAAAGTAGCATGGAGCAATCAAAAATTATAGATACGTTGGAGACGTATCAGGCATCCCCAAGCTTAATTCCTGCTCGTCCTCGAGTAGGTAAATGATAAAAAGAGAATTTTTGATGCGGAGTGATACTTTGGCATCATTTCAATGTAAATCATCTTAATTGTGATATGAATATTCAGATCCGAAAGATTCAAGACAAAAGTTCATATTGACATAAAAATAATAATACTTCAAGCACACTAATCAAAATAATTATGTCATCTCAAAATAACATGGCCAAAGAAAGTTCATCCTTACAAAATCATATAGTTAGGCTATGCTTCATTTTCGTCACACAAAGATGTTCCCAACTTCTATACCCCCGATGAAAAGCCAAGCAATTGTTTCATACTTAAATAATCTCAAACTTTTTCAACCTTCACGCAATACATGAGCGTGAGCCATGGATATAGCACTATGGGTGGAATAGAATATGATGACGGGGATTGTGTGGGGAAGACAAAAGAAAGTCTCACATTGACGAGGATAATCAACGGCTATGGAGATGCCCATCAATTGATGTCAACATGAGGAGTAGGGATTGCCATGCAACGGATGCACTAGAGCTATGAATGCTCAACAAAAGAAAACTAGTGGGTGTGCATCCAACTTGCTTGCTCATGAAGACCTAGGGCATTTGAGGAAGCCCATCGTAGGAATATACAAGCCAAGTTCTATAATGAAAAATTCCCACTAGTATGAAAAAAGACAACTTATGAGACTCACTATATGAAAAACATGGTGCTAATTTGAAGCACAATATATGAGACTCACTACATGAAGAACATGGTGCTACTTTGAAGCACAAGTGTGGAAAAAGAGATAGTAGCATTGCCCTTTTTTTTGGGGCCTTTCTTTTTTTTGTGGCCTTTCACTTTTTTTTATTTGGGCAATGCTCTAATAATGATGATCATCACACTTCTATTGATTACAACATGATGATTACAACTCGAAACTAGAACAAGGTATGAGTCTATTTGAATGCCTCCAGCAATGTACCGGGATGGTGCAATGAATCAAGAGTGACATGTATGAAAAATAATGCATGGTGGCTTTGCCACAAATACGATGTCAACTACATGATCATGCAATGGCAATATGACAAAAGTAATGTATGTCATAATAATGATGAACGGAACAGTGGAAAGTTGCATGGTAATATACCTCGGAATGGCTATGGAAATGCCATAATAGGTAGGTATGGTGGCTGTTTTGAGGAAGATATAGGGAGGTTTATGTGTGATAGAGCGTATCGTATCACGGAGTTTGGATGCACCGGTGAAGTTTGCGCCAACTCTCAATGTGAAAAAGGGCAATGCATGGTACCGAAGAGGCTAGCAATGGCGGAAAGGTAAAAGTGCGTATAATCCATGGACTCAACATTAGTCAAAAGAACTCATATACTTATTGCAATAATTTAGAAGTCATCAATATTCAAGTACTACGCGCATGCTCCGAGGGGGATAGATTGGTAGGAAAAGACCATCGCTCGTCCCCGACCGCCACTCATAAGGATGCACAAGCCAGGTACACTTCATGCTTCAAATTTGTTACACAACTTTAACCATACGTGCATGCTACGGGACTTACAAACTTCAACACAAGTATTTCTCAAATTCACAACTACTCAATTAGCATGACTTTGATATTATTACCTCCATATCTCAAAACAATTATCAAGCACCAAACTTATCTTAGTATTCAACACACTCAAAAGAAAGTTTCACATATCTTGAACACCAAGTATATTAACATTAAGCAAATTACCATGCTATTAACGACTCTCAAAATAACCTAAGTGAAGCATGAGAGATTAAGTTTCTTTAGAACAAATCCACCATCGTGCTCTAAAAGATCTAAGTGAAGTACTAGAGCAAAAAATTATCACGCTCAAAAAGATATAAGTGAAGCACTATGAGCAATTATCAAGCTCAAAAGATATAAGTGAAGCACATAGAGTATTCTATCAAATTCCAAATCATGTATGGCTCTCTCAAAAGGTGTGTACAGAAAGGATGATTGTGGTAAACTAAAAATCAAAGACTATAATACAAGACGCTCCAAGCAAAACACATATCACGTTGGTGAATAAAAATATAGCTCCAAGTAAATTACCGATGGAAGTGGACGAAAGAGGGGATGCCTTCCGGGGCATCCCCAAGCTTTGACTTTTTGGTTTCCTTGGATTATCTTGGGGGTGCCATGGGCATCCCCAAGCTTAGGCTCTTGCCAGTCCTTGTTCCATAATCCATCAAAAGAATTCACCCAAAACTTGAAGACTTCACAACACAAAACTCAATAGAAATCTCGTGAGCTCCGTTAGAGAAAGAAAACAAAAGACTACATTAAGGTACTGTAATGAACTCATTCTTTATTTATATTGGTGTTAAACCTACTGTATTCCAACTTCTCTATGGATCATAAACTAGTTTACTAGCCATAGATTCATCAAAATAAGCAAACAACACACGCAAAACAGAATCTGTCAAAAACAGAACAGTCTGTAGTAATATGTAACTAACGCAAACTTCTGGAACCCAAACAATTCTACAAAAATTAGAAGACCTGGATAATTTGTTTATTGATCAGCAGCAATTGGAATCAGTATTTTATCACGTTCTGGTGATTTTTAACAATTCGGGCACTGAGCACAAAGATTCTGGAAATTACAGCAAGATCAAATAACTATCATCCAAGAAGATCCAATAGGTCCAACTTGGCACAAACACTAATTAAAAGATAAAACCACATCTAAATAGAGGCTAGATGAATTATTTATTCCTAAACAGAACCAAAAACAAAAAACACAAAATAAAATTTGGTTGCCTCCCAACAAGCGCTATCGTTTAACGCCCCTAGCTAGGCATAAAAGCAAGGATAGATCTAGATATTGCTATCCTTAATTTTCAATTTTTTAGCGGAGTCATGCTCGAATCCGGGTGGTTCTTGCCGCTTCCCTTCATACTCGGAAATTATTAGATCTAGAGAATCCAACCGCTTATTACAAAGAGTAATCAACATATTCATGCGGTGAAGATTTCCGCGAACACTTTTAAGAGGCTCAAGAGACTTTTGTAAATTTTTTGTTACTTCGCAAATATTCTCAAACACTTGGGTTTCTTCCTGGGTAGGATGAGATCCTCCCTTTTGGGGTAGTGTTCCCACTATTCCCTCTATAATTTCATGCGCAATACGGGGAACAATTTCAATAAAATTTCCCTTGGCAATGCAATCCAAGAGTTGTCTATGCGTCATATTTAACCCAACATAAAAAATGTGAAGAAGGATTATAAAGTTCACCTCTAGGGTGCACTTACGATAAGATTCCATCATCCTATACCAAGCATCTTTTAAATTTTCTCCTTGCCGTTGCTTGAATTGAAGAACTTCAAACTCGGGAGACATAGGAGCGGGTAAGGAATTCGACATAGCGACAAGCAAGCAAACTAACACACGAGCAAACAAAAGGCAAAGGGAAAAAGAGGAGGAGATTGGGAGAGAGAGGGCGACTAAAACGGCAAAGGTGAGGTGGGGGAGAGGAAAACGAGAGGCAAATGGCAAATAATGTAATGCGAGAGATAGGGATTGTGATGGGTACTTGGTATGTTGACTTTTGCGTAAGCCTCCCCGGCAACGATGCTAGAAATTCTTCTTGCTACGTCTCGAGCTTGCGTTGGATTTCCCCGAAGAGGAGAGGATGATGCAGCACAGTATTTCTCTCAGTTTTTGAGAACCAAGGTATCAATCCAGTAGGAGACCACGTGCAAGTCCCTCGTAACTGCACAAAACGATAGCTACTCGCAACCAACGCTTAGGGGTTGTCAATCCCTTCACGGTCACTTACGAGGGTGAGATCTGATAGAGATAATATTTTTGATATGTTTGGTATAAAGATGCAAAGTAAAAAGTAAAAGCAAAGCAAGTAAATAAAGTGATGGAGATTGATATGATGAGAATAGACCCGGGGGCCATAGGTTTCACTAGTGGCTTCTCTCAAGAGCATAAGTATTCTACGGTGGGTGAACAAATTACTGTTGAGCAATTGACAGAATTGAGCATCGTTATGAGGTTATCCAGGCAATGATCATGTATATAGGCATCACGTCCGTGACAAGTAGACCGAAACGATTCTGCATCTACTACTATTACTCCACTCATCGACCGCTATCCAAAGATGCATCTAGAGTATTAAGTTAAAAACAGAGTAACGCCTTAAGAAAGATGACATGATGTAGAGGAATAAATTCATGCAATATGATAAATACCCCATCTTGTTATCATCGATGGCAACAATACAATACGTGCCTTGCAACCCTTTCTCACATCGGGTAAGGTCACAGCAAGATTGAACCCAAAGCTAAGCACTTCTCCCATTGCAAGAACTACCAATCTAGTTGGCCAAACCAAACGGATAATTCGAAGAGATTTGCAAAGATAACTCAATCATACATAAAAGAATTCAGAGAAGAATCAAATATTTTCCATAGATAAGCTAGATCATAAACCCACAATTCATCGGTCTCAACAAACACACCGCAAAAAGAAGATTACATCGAATAGATCTCCACGAGAGAGGGGGAGAACATTGTATTGAGATCCAAAAAGAGAGAAGAAGCCATCTAGCTACTAACCATGGACCCGAAGGTCTGAAGTAAATTACTCACACTTCATCGGAGGGGCTATGGTGATGATGTAGAAGCAATCTGTGGTAGATGCCCTCCCATGAGCTCCTAACAGGCCCCAAGATGGGATCTCGTGGATACAGGAAGTTACGGCGGTGGAATTAGGTTTTTGGCTCCGTCCTCGATCTGTTGGGGGTACATAGGTATATATAGGAGGAAGGAGTACGTCGGTCGAGCGTCAGGGGGCCCACGAGGTAGGGGCGCGCCTGTGGGGAGGGCGCGCCCACCCTCGTGACCACCTCCTGCACTTCTTGGAGTAGGGTCCAAGTCTCCGGATCACGTTCGGTGAGAAGATCACGTTCCCACAGGTTACATTCTGATTGGACTCCGTGTGATATTCCGTTTCTTCGAAACACTGAAATAGGCAAAAAACAACAATTCTGGGCTCGGCCTCCGGTTAATAGGTTAGTCCCAAAAGTAATATAAAAGTGGAAAATAAAGCCCATTATAGTCCAAAACAATAGGTAAAGTAGCATGGAGCAATCAAAAATTATAGATACGTTGGAGACGTATCATCTATGCGTCATATTTAACCCAACATGAAAATTGCGAAGAAGGATTCTAAAGTTCACCTCTAGGGTGCACTTACGATAAGATTCCATTATCCTATACCAAGCATCTTTTAAATTTTCTCCTTGCCGTTGCTTGAAGTGAAGAACTTCAAACTCGGCAGAGATAGGAGCGGATAAGGAATTCGACATAGCGACAAGCAGGCAAACTAACACACGAGCAAACAAAAGGCAAAGGGAAAAAGAGGACGACATTGGAAAAGAGAGGGCGAACAAAACGGCAAAGGTGATGTGGGGGAGAGGAAAACGAGAGGCAAATGGCAAATAATGTAATGCGAGAGATAGGGATTGTGATGGGCACTTGGTATGTTGACTTTTGCGTAAGCCTCCCCGGCAACGGCGCCAGAAATTCTTCTTGCTACGTCTCGAGCTTGCGTTGGATTTCCCCGAAGAGGAGAGGATGATGCAGCACAGTAGCGTAAGTATTTCCCTCAGTTTTTGAGAACCAAGGTATCAATCCAGTAGGAGACCACGCACAAGTCCCTCGTACCTGCAAAAAACGATAGCTACTCGCAACCAACGCTTAGGGGTTGTCAATCCCTTCACGGTCACTTACGAGGGTGAGATCTGATAGAGATAATATTTTTGGTATTTTTGGTATAAAGATGCAAAGTAAAAAGTAAAAGCAAAAGCAAGTAAATAAAGTGATGGAGATTGGTATGATGAGAATAGACCCGGGGGCCATAGGTTTCACTAGTGGCTTCTCTCAAGAGCATAAGTATTCTACGGTGGGTGAACAAATTACTGTTGAGCAATTGACAGAATTGAGCATAGTTATGAGGTTATGCTTGCAATGATCATGTATATAGGCATCACGTCCGTGACAAGTAGACCGAAACGATTCTGCATCTACTACTATTACTCCACTCATCGACCGCTATCCAGCATGCATCTAGAGTATTAAGTTAAAAATAGAGTATCGCCTTAAGCAAGATGACATGATGTAGAGGAATAAATTCATGCAATATGATAAATACCCCATCTTGTTATCCTCGATGGAAACAATACAATACGTGCCTTGCAACCCTTTCTGTCACTGGGTAAGGTCACCGCAAGATTGAACACAAAGCTAAGCACTTCTCCCATTGCAAGAACTACAAATCTAGTTGGCCAAACCAAACGGATAATTCGAAGAGACTTGCAAAGATAACTTAATCATACATAAAAGAATCCAGAGAAGAATCAAATATTTTCCATAGATAAGCTGGATCATAAACCCACAATTCATCGGTCTCAACAAACACACCGCAAAAAGAAGATTACATTGAATAGATCTCCACGAGAGAGGGGGAGAACATTCTATTGAGATCCAAAAAGAGAGAAGAAGCCATCTAGCTACTAACTATGGACCCGAAGGTCTGAAGTAAACTACTCACACTTCATCGAAGGGGCTATGGTGATGATGTAGAAGCCCTTCGTGGTAGATGCCCCCTCCGGCGGAGTTCCGGAACAGGCCCCAAGATGGGATCTCGTGGATACAGGAAGTTACGGCGGTGGAATTAGGTTTTTGGCTCCGTCTTTGATCTGTTGGGGGTACGTAGGTATATATAGGAGGAAGGAGTACGCTTGGTGGAGCGTCAGGGGCCCACGAGGTGGGGGGCGCGCCCACCCTCGTGACTGCCTCTCGCACTTCTTGGAGTAGGGTCCAAGTCTCCTGGATCACGCTCGTGAGAAGATCACGCTCCCGAAGGTTTCATTCCGCTTTGGACTCGTTTGATATTCTGCTTTCTTCAAACACCAAATAGGCGAAAAACAGCAATTCTGGGCTGGGCCTCCGGTTAATAGGTTAGTCCCAAAAGTATTATAAAAGTGGAAAATAAAGCCCATTATAGTCCAAAACAATAGATAAAGTAGCATGGAGCAATCAAAAATTATAGATACGTTGGAGACGTATCAATGATGTTCTTAGTGCAACCAGTATCTAATAGTGCTAGTATTTTATATGAAATATTTGGCTTAAGAACAATCCTAACTGGAATACTTATTCCTAACACTTCTTTGAATGGTAATCGAACAATATATTTATTCCCCAAACTAGTAATTGCATCTTTCAATTGTATTAATTTGTCTCCTTTTTTATCCCTTACTGTTATCATTTGCTCTTTCATTTCTGTGATTTTAGCAACATTATTGTCTTCCTTCTTACCATTTTCTAACTCATCTTTAAGTTTTTCTAACTCTACTTCTAGCTTATTTATTCTATTTTCTAAATTTCTAACCCTACTGGATAATATTCGTTCTTCTGGTTCTAATTCTATTTCTTTTCTCCACTTTTGATTATTGGCTCTTAGACATGAGGCACATGCATGTTTTAAACACAAGCTACATGTGAACCTATTATCTTGGCTTGGGTAATATATACAGAAAGCACATTTTATGTTATAATCACCTTTTCCTCTAATCCAATCATGTTCGCAATCTACTTGGTTCATCATTTCAATTTTTGAACCGGCTAATTCATCTATTAGGTCTATTTCATCTTCACTTGATTCATTTCTGGAGCCTCATTTTCTACTTCATCTGTTTCTATAATTGAATATATTGACTCGTCGTCTTTTATTTCATCATCACATACTAATATATTTTCATTAACGCTATCTATAATTAACACTCTCTCTTGTTCTTCATATTTACTGGAATACCTTTTCTGATCTTTATTAGGGCAAGTTCTACTTAGATGATCAAGAGAGTTACATATGAAACACCTGCATGTTTTGTCATAGGTTTTCTTGGGATTATATCTTCTTACATTTCTTTTATGCAAGAATGGGGCTCTATTGTCTGACCTTCTTAAGAAATATCTTTTCTTTGTTCTAAAATTTCTATTATCTCTCCTTTGTGGTTTATAATATTTGTTTTTCCTATGCCTTTATTCTCCATATGTTAGTGGTATTTGGACAATATTATTGCAAAAATTGTAGTCTGATTTTTTCATAGATCTTTGTGCTTGAATGCTAGTACATACCTTTCTTAATTGTTTGAAAACAAATGTTACAGCTTGAGATATATTTACAACATTTCCCGCCGTTTCCTTTTTATATTCTTCAAATATTATTGACCCTAGGGGGTCAGGCAACTTATTAAAATATCTTTCTACTACGCCTACATTAAAACCTTGTTTAGCAGTAGTAGCATTATACAAATAATGTAGGGAAAGTTCTTTAATACCTTTCAAGCTAGTTAATGTTAATTTTCTATTTCTCTTAACCTTTCATTTTGCAATGAGGTATGACCTAATTCTGGATCTTCTGCTATGATCATATTTGAGATAACATTCGCAGTTATTAGGGTTACTTCCTGCCCTTTTAATTCTTCATATTGACTAGGGTATGACTCTACCCATTGTTCCCATAGAACTTTTACAGATTCTCCTAAAAATGTTTCAAGATATGTTAACATATCTTCTACCTTAGTGCCTATGCTATACTGATTTTGTATATATTTTTGCACTATTAAACCTTTCCATATGCTGATTATATTCGGCCAATCTATTGGATCATGAGCTGCTAGGTTTAATATAGCACCATCATTTTTATAATTTTGAAATTGCACTGTTTTTTCAAAATCTCTTCTTTTAGTACCCATGTATCTATATTGTCCTGGGATATATGTAGGTTGATAATCATCTTTTTCTGGAGGCCATTGTCCAATTGATCCGTAGGTCTCTCTCTTTCTCCTTCTCTTTTATGCATTTATTCTCCATATCCTCTTCTTCTTTTACCACTATTTTCTACTTCCATGGCTTCCATTGCATTGTCTAAATTTTGTAGTCCCACATCATCTAGTGAGTTATAGAAATCACTATTTTGTTCTGAATCATCATATCTTTCATCTTCTAACCACATTTCTTTTATTAATTCCTCCTCTTCCTCATCACTTTCTAATAATAACTTATTATTGATATCCCATTGCTCTTCTTCACTAACAATTTCTTCTTTTTGAATAAAATTCTTATCTATGTTATTATTATAATGATAGAATTTTTATTAATAATAACATTTGCTTTTCTTTCTGCGGATGCTATAATTTTCTCTTCCATGCTTGAACTACTAGTGGCAGACATTTTATCTTTTTTAGTTTCTTTAACCTTGCAATTTCTCGAATGATAAATAGTTCTCTTTCTCTAATTTTTGGCCAATCCTTTGTCATAGAATGACTATATTCCCTTTCGATATGCTTTAGCTTCTTTTCCCAATGAATTATTTCATCATCTAAATTAGCCTTTTCCATACATTCAGATATACCTTTATTCTTATCATCATTAATTTCCGATTCTGACATAAATGATTCAGAGTCTTCTATTGATGCGGCTTTATAATTCATAAATCGAATACTGCTACTTCCTTCACAATTTTGATAGCTTATATAGTTTTCAGGTTGCTTTAATCCTTTTTTCTCTATTAATTCTCCTATCTTCCATTCTTCTCCTGCTCTTTCTTCAGAGCCAATTTTAAGAGGATTCATAAATTTAATACCTTTTGATTGCATACTATCAATTACGTCATTCACATTTACCCTATATCTAGAGCTATTTCTGTTAGTGAGCCTTCCTATAAATTTTATGCTTACTAACAAATTTGTTCCTTAAAAATCTTCATATCCTTTAGTTTCAAAGCCAAAACTCATTTTTTTTCAATAAATTATTTTACAAGCATCATTAAGCCTGGGTCTATATAGCTTATCAATCTATTTTTATTCATGTCTCCTTCTAAAAATCCTAATGCTGCTTTGTCTATCGATTCCCATCTTCTATCGAATAATGTTATTAAAACCTTTGCACCTAATTTCTTTCTTGTCATACCTTTGACTCCTATGATATACATACCTTGATGAATATATTTATAACCACAATATTTTAGTTCATTTTCAATATTTTTGCTTACAATTCTTAAATCTACTGGGTGTGTTAACACACTTAATTCTACTTCTCTGGATATTCTATATAGACCACTTTTACTTTCAAACATACCCATGTGGTATACTTGTTGCAGCTTTATTTTTCTCAGGGTATCTTTTTGATATCTTTCTTGATCTCTTTGTATATCTATAACTTCTTCAATGCTATCAACATCATCAGCTTTGCATGATCATCTATGCTTCATGGACAGAGGTCTTGAATCTTGCCTTACTAGTTGGAGGGTTTTGTCTCTTCTAAGGAAGCCTTTAGATATGTCCATTTTTCTGAGTTAATATTTCTAGCAGAGGCAACTATTCCGGATGATGAAAGCACAATTTCTTTGTTGCTTTGAACACTATTTACTTTATCTAAAATCTGGATTAATAACTGGAGGATGGTGTTATTTTGTCTTATTATAACTTTGGAATCTTCCTTTGGAGAGTCGTGATCGAATCCGACAGGAGGTGACAGATATTTAGCTACTTCGTTTAATGCTTGAGTATATTCACTCATATAATTATGAGATAATCAAAGTTTTAACCTCTTGCACCAACTTTTTTATTTCAAGTATATCTTGTCTTGACTCAAAGGCGTGGAGTGACCCTTTGCCTTTACTTAGGTAACGGCCTATTGATAACACTTCCTCTTTAATATAATCGTTATTCTTGCAAACTGTGTTCTGTCTTGCTTTTGCTTCCTCTAGCTTATGTAAAGCTAGATCAATTTTATTATTCAACCCTGAATACTTATCTGCAAGTTTTTGGTATTCTTTCAATAAACTTTCAAATTTTTGGTCTAAATTATCTTGTCTTTTTCCCCAAGATATGTAAAAGTTATATATCAAATCAACGATATTTAATCGCTATGAGATGTATGCCGATATGCTCTTCTCGAGGGATTTATTCTACACCTTCTATTTAAATTTTCCTTAGTATTTATTACTTTTCCTGCGCTAACTTCTAAGTTTAAATATTTTAACCTTTCAATGGTTAAACACTGGGCCTGATACCAACAATATATGGAATAACATTAATTATTAAATAACTATATTTAGCTTAATATGTGATTAGATTTTGATTAGGTTAATTTGGGGTTAGGTGAAAGTGGTAGACAAGTATGCTTTTATCTTGAATAGTATTTACTATTCACTAGGTAGGGCACTATTCACAATAGTGCTCCACTATTGAATACACTATTTCGAATAGTATTCCACTATTCACAGTAATATTTAATTCAATATGATTACCTTCACATTTTAACTTGATTATATATTTGATACATGATCTATTCTGGGCTGGCGAGGCCAACAATTCTACTGACTACGTACTCAGAGGTGTAAAAATCCTACTCAGTACTCACCATATTTTTCATTATGTTGTATCAGATGTAGCTAGTTACGTTCACTTAGGAGTTTTAATTGCAAATTATGGGGTAAATTCCTATCGTCTTCCCAGGCAGTTCCATCCGAAGGGAACACTTCTCTACGGCCACAAGGTTCTCATTCAAACGCCACTCTGGGCTACACAAAGAACTACACATGCAGAGGTTTCTCCTATAGGATCCCTAGCATAAGAACTCGTCCCATAAATTCATAAATAAAAGCACTAAGTGAAACCAAGAAACTACATCATTTAAACAACATAATTTACATATGGTTTTCCCTTTCGGGAGGCCCCGAAGGGATTACACACAACTAGGAAATTATCTTCAAACTCTTGGCGAACTAAGCGCCTTCTTGGCTATTCTACTAGCAGTGGTGGTGGCTAAACTACAAAGGAAGTGGTGCTCTGTTGGAGAGTCTCGATGCTCTGAGTGCTTCGTGCTCTCCCGTCTCTTGTGTCTCTCTTCTTGAGCCCACCGTCTCCTTTTATAGCCGCGAGGGGTGGCTGCAAGGTGGCCTTCGGGAGCCTTCCTTCACTTATTTTACACACGGTAGTATGCACACGTGTCCTACTAGGGTATACGCGTGTCCTTCTAATAATATAGAAAAGTGCAAGAGAGTGCCGACAAGCTTCAATCTTCAGGAACCTTTGCTTTCTTCACGTGGCATTGTCTCTCGGTGAATAATTAGCTGGCCTTTGTGTACCAGTCTTTGCACTTCGGCCATACAGATCTTCATGCGATTAGCCTTGAGAGCCTCTTCTGCCTTCAAGAATCCTTGTGCCAGTGTATGTGTACATACATGCCAAGGCTGTATCTGTCGGAACCGAGAGTATGTACGTGTAGTATGTAGTATACAACAATGATTAGGTAGTATATATACTAATATTTAGGTAGTATGTATCATTTTTGAGTATGTTTCATTTTACGCATAAATATGTACTTATTTTACAAATATAACAAAAACTATGAGCTTATATGCAATTTTTTCATGTAGCTTGCTTTGAAATATCTTAGATATAGTGTATGAACATATTAAAATAATAAAATAGTATATATAGTACCACATGGTAGTATATGAGACATGTGGGGTAACTACCACCAGGTGGTAGGTGGATTTTCCACACACACACACTGTATATGTGTGTGTGTGTGTGTGTGTGTGTGTGTGTGTGTGTGTGTGCATCCTTGTCCATGTGTTTTCGGTCATTTCCGTGTTTGTCTTTTTTTTTTTGAGCGGGATTGCTAAAACACATCTATATAAAATTTAGTGATCTCACATCTAGATGCCAGCCATCCGAGCTATTGTGTCTTTATTTTTCGCCCGCGAGTGATTGCCCTGTCGTAATCGATCCGCGTTGCGTTGTAGAGTCTGTTGGGCCGGGAGGGCTAAAGCAGAGCGGGACTTTTTTTTGCCTTTTTTCCTCTTTTTTTGGTTGGGCCGGCGTTACCTTTGTTTATGTTGCGCTTTTTTTTCCGAATATGACGGGTCTAGCAGAGGGTATATTACATCGATACGGCAGCCTCCCTCAACTTGTCACTCCCTGTTCTTCCATTTATATTGTTTTGTTTCGAATCCGAAGGACACGACCGGACCTGGTGGGTCTGTGGCTCAGAGATGGCAGGGCACGTTGTTTTTTTTCTTTTCCCCTATTTTTTTCATGCACTCTTTTTTCCATGTTAAATTTTTTGTATACAACATATGCAAGTGTTTGCCTAGTTGTTTTTTCACAGAAATAATTTTTTCCCAATTTTAGTTTGTATGTAAACCCCTCGACTCCGCAATAGAGCTATTTGTAGTTTTTTTAGTCGCCTCATTTGCAAGTAGTCATCTCGAAAATCTTTTTTTATAGTTGCCCTAGTTGCAGGTCAACCATCGACTAGCAACTAGGGGGGCGTATGTTCGTGTGTGTGTGTGTGGGGGGGGGGAGGGGGGGCAGTTTAGAGCCTTCCATCGGCTCGCAACTAGGGAACATATTTTTTTAGGGCCCTAGTTGCAAGTCAACTATCGACTCGCAACTAGGGGTGCAGTATGTTTGTAGGGGCCCTGTTGCAACCAACGACTAGGACACGTCATACTTCTTTGTAGTTGCCCAGTTGGATGTCAATCATCGACTGGCAACTAGGGGGCGTATGTTTGTAGGGGGCCGTTTGCATGTCTATCATCGACTCACAACTAGGATGCATTGTACTTTTTTGTAGTGGCCCCAGTTGCATGTCAGCCGTCGACTCGCTACTAGGGGGGCTATGTTTGTAGGGGCCCGATTGCAAGTCAACCATCGACTCGCAACTAGGACGCGTCATATTTTTTTGTAGTAGCCCTAGTTGCATGTCAGTCATTGACTCACAACTAGGGGGAGCATGTGTTGTAGGGTTCAATTGCAAGTTAACCATCGACTTGCAACTAGGACGCGTCGTACTTTTTTGTAATGGACCCAGTTGCATGTAACCATCGACTCGCAACTAGGGGGCGTATGTTTGTAGGTGCTCAGTTGCAAGTCAACCATCGACTCACAACTGGTACACGTCGTACTTTTTTTTTGTAGTTTCCCAAGTTGCGTGTCAACCATCGACTCGCAACCAGGAGGGACATATGTTAGTAGTGGCTCAGTTGCAAGTTAACCATCGACTCACAAGTAGGGGGGGCTATGTTTGTAGGCGCCCAGTTGCAAGTCAACCATCGACTCGCAACTAGGGTGAGTGTATGTTCGTAGGGGACCAGTTGCAAGTGAACCATCGACATGCAACTAGTACGCGTCGTACTTTTTTGTAGTGTCCCCAGTTGCATGTCAACCATGAACCCGCAACTAGGGGGGGACGTATGTTTGTAAGGCCTGGTTAAAAGTCAATCATCGACTCACAACTAGGGGGCGTATGTTTGCAGGGGCCCAGTTGCAAGTCAGTCATCGACTTGCAACTAGGCGGGGATGTATGTTTGAGGGGGCCCGGTTGCAAGTCAACCATCGACTCAAAACTAGGATGTGTCATACTTCTTTGTAGTGGCCCCAGTTGCATGTCAACATCGACTCGCAACTAGGGGGCATATGTTTGTAGGGGCCCAGTTGCAAGTCAACCATCAACTCACAACTAGGATGCGTCATACTATTTTGTAGTGACCCCAGTTGCATGTCAATCATCGACTCACAACTAGGGGAAGCGTATGTTTGTAGGGGCCCAGTTGCAAGTCAACCGTCGACTCGCAATTAGGGGGGATATATGTTTGTCGGTGCCCAGTTGCAAGTCAACCATCGATCGCAACTGGGGGGACATATGTTTGTAGGGCTCAATTGCAAGTCAACCGTCGACTCGCAACTAGGAAGCATCATACTTTTTTGTAGTTGCCCCAGTTGCATGTCAACCATCGATTCGCAAGTAGGAGAGAGGGGGGGGGGGGCGCACATGTTTGTAGGGGCTCTTTTGCAAGTCAACCATCGACTCGCAACTACGCGTCGTACTTTTTTGTAGTGACCCTAGCTGCATGTCAACCGTCGCCTCACAACTAGGGAGGGGGGAATATGTTGTAGGGTCTTAGTTGCAAGTTGATCGACTCGCAACAGGGATGTGTCGTAGTTTTTTTTAGTTGCCCCAATTGCAAGTGAACCATGGACTCGCAACTAGGACCCGTCGTACTTTTTTGTAGTGGGCATAATTGGAACTCCACCCTCGACTCGTAACTGGCCGCGTAGTTTGTTCTCATCCCGGTTTCAAGCTCACCATGACTCGCAACTAGGAATGTAGTTGTTATTGCCTTGGTTGCAAGCCAACCCTTGGTTGGCAATTGGGACTGGCCTTTTTTATCCGCGCCCAATTGCAAGCCCTCCCTGGACTCGCAACGTGGCTCACCCATTTTTTGTCACACTTGGTCGCAATTCCACCCTTCACTTCTAACTGGGATTGAATTTTTTTGTTGTTGCCCAAGTTGCAAGTCTACCATCGACTTGCAACTAGGCTTTGAAGTTTTTTGTTGCCACCTCAATTATAAGTCCAGCTCAATTGCAAGTCGTCATTCGTGACTCGCAACTAGGCTCCAAATTCACAACCATTTTCTGAATCTACAAAAAAAATTGAACTCATGAAATTTTCTAGAATCACAAATATTTTTGAATTCATGAACATTTTTTCGAATTCTTTATTTTTTAAACCGTGAACATTTTTCAGCTTGTGAACATTTTTTTTACTTGCAAAGTTGGCGAACATTTTTCAAATTAGTACATAATACATAAATGCATTTACTTTTATTAAAATATTTACTTGAAAATATAAGCTTTCACCCCAGATGCACTTTCACGTTTTGAAATGAAAATATATATTTTTAGTGCCCGTGTAGATGCTTTTTTGGGACGTACACACTTCTGTGCTTTTTCTTGTGTGATACAACCGATCGTTGCTTTTCACAATCGTTGTTTTCCTTCGAGCAGACATTAGTATCGTGAGAAAAAACAGATGGGCTGAACTAATGATCGTGAGAAATAAACAGTTGGGCTGGACGTTAGCTACGTCTACGTGAGCGACTTAGCGATCGGACGGAAACAAACACACAGAAATAGTTGCTGATATACTAAAGAAAAATGGTTGATGATGTCATCTTAAATGTGACATAGTTATATCACATCTAGATGTGCCCTAGTCACACCATTTATTTATTTACAGAGGAAGTATTTTTTATGAGTAACTGCTAACAGGAGAGCTTTATTGCCCGAGAATGTTTATAGGAATACAAGTCCGGATCCAAAAAAACCATACCTGATACCCTGATAAAGGGAAGTTGCAAATTTGACCAGAGTGCGCATTGTTGGGAAACTGGGCCAGCCGAGGGGTGGCGGCGGCCTCGTGCGTATCGCACGGGCTGGCCCCTCCCGGTTCCCCCACTTTAGGTTAAGTGGGTACTTATCCCTTGACCCCCTACCCCCTATATGAAGCAACGAGGAGCTGTCATTGTAACATCTGATCATTGATTAATAAAGCTAGTCTTCTCAATATCTCCCTGTGTCATCTACTTTCGCGTGTTTGACTACTTCATCTACGACGCTCGCTCTCTCTCCGCAACCTCGGATCGGACTCGCCGGCGGAGTTGCGGAACACGTTATCAGCATGCTTCGCTCCATCAACTCTCCGTCAAGCCTGCGTCACACCTGCATCACGCAGGCTTTCATCGATCCCGTGGAGGTATAAGAACCGATCTCCACTTTTGCAAAAATGGATTCCTCTCGTTACTGCGATTCCATTTTTCGATTAGATTATTTTTCGGATTTAATCTACCTATGGTGTGGATTTTTCTCCCAAGAACCGAGCGGACAAACACGTCGCCGACCATGTCGATGTTCTTGGATTAAGACGAACTTGTTGACTGCACTATAGGGAGTCGGTACAGATCGTGATCCAGATGGTCGCGGTACTGCCGCAAAAGCACCAGATGTGCCATGCGCCGTCGGAGTTCCGGATGAACGCGACGAAGATCCGTATCCCGAGGCCGGCGTCCAGATGACGCTGTGCTGGCCGCGACCCCGCTGGTCGCGCGTGAAGCGCCGCGTCCATCGACGCCGCCGCTGCCGTCCGGCGGCGTTGCCGCTGCCGCGCTGGCCGGGCGCGTCGCCGCGCAGCTCGCCGCTGGCCGCCACCCGCAGCCGCTACCGATGCCGCTGTCGCGTGGCGTGGCCGCCGCAGCCATCGCGGTCGCACTGGTTGTCGCCTCGGCCGAGCCTGCACGGCCGATTGCCGTCGTCGGGGCTCGAGCTCCCGACGCCGGTCTCGTCTTGGCGCTGGTCGCGCCGCCCGGTGGCCGCAGCCGCTGGCCGGCTTGGTCACCGCCGCGCGTGCCTTGCCGCCCGTCGGTGGCGCCAGCCGCGGCCATGCGAGCTGGCCAGCCACTGGCTGCCGCCGCACCCACGATGCGGGCGCTAGGGTTTCCCCTAGCGTCGCTGCGGGAAAGGCCGCGTAGCGCCTGGGCCGGCCCGCTGGCTGCTGGGCCCTGATGGGCCGCAGCTGTGGAGACCCTGCCATAAAAAAAGGGTGGCGCCGACTGCAGCGCGGAAAATTGCGGTTTAGCCCCTGTAGTTTTCAGCTTTTACGCGAGTTTTTATTCCTGCAGTAATATTTCTTGTAGAAACCCCTGGAACTGTCTGTTTTCGCTGAAAACGCGTATTTGGGCTTTAAAATGCCTCGGGAATTCACTTTTGGGCTATTTTTCACGTACTAGATGTTGGAAATATGCCCTAGAGGCAATAATAAATTAGTTATTATTATATTTCCTTGTCATGATAATCGTTTATTATCCATGCTATAATTGTATTGATAGGAAACTCAGATACATGTGTGGATACATAGACAACACCATGTCCCTAGTAAGCCTCTAGTAGACTAGCTCGTTGATCAATAGATGGTTACGGTTTCCTGACCATGGACATTGGATGTCGTTGATAACGGATCACATCATTAGGAGAATGATGTGATGGGCAAGACCCAATCCTAAGCCTAGCACAAAGATCGTGTAGTTCAGATGCTAAAGCTTTTCTAATGTCAAGTATCATTTCCTTAGACCATGAGATTGTGCAACTCCGGATACCGTGAGGAATGCTTTGGGTGTACCAAACGTCACAACGTAATCGGGTGGCTATAAAGGTACACTACGGGTATCTCCGAAAGTGTCTGCATGGGTTGGTACGAATCGAGATGGATTTGTCACTCCGTGTGATGGAGAGGTATCTCTGGGCCCATTCGGTAGGACATCATCATAATGTGCACAATGTGCTCAAGGAGTTGATCACGGGATGATGTGTTCCGGAACGAGTAAAGAGACTTGCCGGTAACGAGATTGAACAAGGTATCGGGATACCGACGATCGAATCTCGGGCAAGTACAGTACCGCCAGACAAAGGGAATTGTATACAGGGTTGATTGAATCCTCGACATCGTGGTTCATCCGATGAGATCATCGTGGAGCATGTGGGAGCCAACATGGGTATCCAGATCCCGCTGTTGGTTATTGGCTGGAGAGTTGTCTCGGTCATGTCTACGTGTCTCCCGAACCCGTAGGGTCTACACACTTAAGGTTCGATGACGCTACGGTTATAGGGAAAGTATGTATGCGGTTACCGAATGTTGTTCGAAGTCCCGGATGAGATCCCGGACGTCACGAGGAGTTCCTAAATGGTCCGGAGGTAAAGATTTATATATGGGAAGTCTTGTTTTGGTCATCGGAAAAGTTTCGGGTGCTATCGGTAACGTACCGGGACCACCGGGAGGGTCCCGGGGGTCCACCAGGTGGGGCCAACGGCCCCAGAGGGCTGCGTAGGCCAAGTGTGGGAGGGGACCAGCCCCAGGTGGGCTGGTGCGCCCCCCCACCAAGGCCCAAGGCGCATGGGAGAGTGGGAGGGGGCAAACCCTAGGTCCATATGGGCCTTAAAGGCCCACCCTAGGGCGCCTCCCTTCTCTCCCCCCCCCCTTGGCCGCCACCCTAGATGGGTTTTGGGGCTGCCGCCACCCCTAGGGCCGGAACCCTAGATGGGGGCGCAGCCCCTCCCCTTCCCCTATATATACTTGAGGTTTTGGGGCTGCCAGACACATGAGAACCTCTCCCTCTCGGCGCAGCCCTACCTCTCTCCCTCCTCGTCTCTCGTAGTGCTTGGTGAAGCCCTGCTGGAGTCCCGCGCTCCTCCACCACCACCACGCCATCGTGCTGCTGCTGGACGGAGTCTTCCCCAACTTCTCCTTCTCCCCTTGCTGGATCAAGGCGTGGGAGACGTCAGCGGGCTGCACGTGTGTTGAACGCGGAGGTGATGTCCCTTCGGCACTAGGATCTTCGGTGATTTGGATCACGACGAGTACGACTCCATCAACCCTGTTCACTTGAACGCTTCCGCTTAGCGATCTACAAGGGTATGTAGATGCACGCCCCTTCCCCTCATTGCTAGATTACTCCATAGATTGATCTTGGTGATGCGTAGAAAATTTTAAATTTCTGCTACGATCGCCAACAGCGGCATCATGAGCTAGGTCTATGCGTAGTTTCTATGCACGAGTGGAACACAAAGCAGTTGTGGGCGTCGATATTGTCAATTTACTTGCCGTTACTAGTCTTATCTTGATTCGGCGGCATCGTGAGATGAAGCGGCCCGGACCGACCTTACACGTACTCTTACGTGAGACAGGTTCCACCAACTGACATGCACTAGTTGCATAAGGTGGCTAGCGGGTGTCTGTCTCTCCCACTTTAGTCGGATCGGATTCGATGAAAAGGGTCCTTGTCAGTGTCAAAACCGGCGGATCTCGGGTAGGGGGTCCCGAACTGTGCGTCTAGGCGGATGGTAACAGGAGACAAGGGACACGATGTTTTTACCCAGGTTCGGGCCCTCTTGATGGAGGTAAAACCCTACTCCTGCTTGATTAATATTGATGATATGGGTAGTACAAGAGTAGATCTACCACGAGATCAAAGAGGCTAAACCCTAGAAGCTAGCCTATGGTATGATTGTTGTTCGTCCCCACGGACTAAAACCCTCCGGTTTATATAGACACCGGATAGGGTTAGGGTTACACAGAGTCGGTTACAATGGTAGGAGATCTACATATCCAGACGCCAAGCTTGCCTTCCACGCCAAGGAAAGTCCCATCCGGACACGGGACGAAGTCTTCAATCTTGTATCTTCATAGTCCAGGAGTCTGGCCAAAGGTGATAGTTCGGCTATCCGGACACCCCCTAATACAGGACTCCCTCAGTAGCCCCCGAACCAGGCTTCAATGACGACGAGTCCGACGCGTAGATTGTCTTCGGCATTGCGAGGCGGGTTCTTCTCCAAATTCCATATACTTGTCGAATAGTGTCCGGCTTCTGATAAATGCTGCGCTCCTTGACTTCTACACCCAATAATGGCCATCTTCCACGTGTCGAACGAATGCGAAAAGCCAGGGTATTTTTACACTTTCCCCCCTAGCTGCGCAAATGAGCCGCCTACAAAAAGAGACGAGGATCTAGATCCGAGTCACACCATCCTCCCTCCGCGAGCTTTCATCGGAGCGCCTCTGACAAAAATCCATTCCATCATGGACAGTCGACGCGGCTGCTCCTCTCAAGGCCCTAGCCCTCACCTGGAAATTGGGAGAGATGCTCAGTCCGGCATAGCGAGCTAGTGACACTCCAAACCAAGGGATTTCTTCCCCCGGCCTTCATGGTTCCGGTTCGAGCCGGACTCGCCACCTATAAGGGCGGAAAGCAAGTGGAGAGTGTCCCCGATCCCTCCAAAGGAGAGCGGGTATGCTTTGTCTCTTATCTAGTAAGAGGACTCGGATTTCCAATTCATCCGTTTCTCTGGGGGCTCTTGGAGTTCTACGGCCTCCAGTTGCACCACCTTACGCCTGCCTCCATTTTGCACATCGCGGGCTTCGTGGCCCTTTGCGAACTGTTCTTGGGCGGCGAGGCTCATTTTGCGCTATGGAAGAGATTATTCTGCCTTGTACCCCGTTCTCATGAGGGGTCAATATATCAAGTGGGCGGAGCCGAGCTGTGGCGCATCGCCGGGACCGGATCTCTATCCGGAACCCCGAAGAAGGCGTCCGAAGACTGGCCTTCGGAATGGTTTTATATAGAAGACGTCTCGCTGCCGGATCCTGTTCAGATCGGTCTCCCGGAGTTCAGCAATGCTCCTTTGAAGAAACGCCTGAGTTGGCGCCCGCGGAGCCCCCAGAGGGAAAACGACAGGGACGTCCTTTACCTGATGAGCCCAATAAGATTGTTAGCTTATTCCGGACTGATCATGATCGGTGTCATGGCCACATGTATTATGCGGGGGGTGCAACCTCTCCAGTATAGGGGCCACCCCATGTGGGATTTCAACGGGGAAGACGATGCCACCCGTCATGGCCGTAAGGGGCCGGGATCGGTCACCGATCTGGTGAAGATCTTGTCCGCGCTGTACAAGGGAGAAGAGGAGGATTTTCTCCGCGTCAGTCCATTGAACGGATTTTCTATGAACAATCCTCGAAGCTGGGTAAGCGGACATTTCTTTTTGCACATCCGATCCGTATTCCCATGGTTAGGTATCTCATTTTGTGATTTTGACGCAGGAACTGCGCCAGGCCGTAAAATACATAAACAGCCCGCCTCCACAACCCGAGGATCCGGAACGGCTCCTCGATCCGGCCTCCCAAGAGGATCCGGACATATTGGTGGAGCTAATTGATGGGGTATTTCACCAACTGAGCATCGATAATGCCTTGGTTGCCATTATGGCCGATTACCCCGGAATACTTCCAGCCTCACAGGTAACTGAGACCGAGGTCCCAATACTCTCACAATGACCCATCCGTGCTTATTTTTTATCACCGTATACCAATGGTGTTTCGCAGGGGGTGCCTTCGAGGCAGGAGGCCGAGCCCGCGGCGGCTAGCCAACAAGGGGCAGCACGGCCACGCAGGCTAAAAAGAAGTGCGGTCCGGATTGAAACGCCGCCGCAACGGTAAGGCGTGTCACCATATTCCCGGGATTGATTCTGGGAAGGTATATTAACGCTGGTGCTCCTTTCAGGAAAAGGAGCGCTCGCCAGACTATGTCCGGAGAGATGGCCAATCGAGCCTTCGCCAGCCAGGCTCCAACGCCGGGTCCGAAAGTGGAGGTAAACACGAGGCGTGCGTCGGATGCTCCTCACAGGTCGTCCTGCAGAGGAAATGCCCGGTTCAACGGGTGACCTACTTCCCGAGCTGCTGCAACTGCACGAACGAGTTCGGCAGGTGATGAGAGGCGTCACCCAGGCCTTGTGGCCATCCATCTCCCTACCCGAAGGCCTTGGAGGGCTTGCAGAGAGGCTTCAGGGAGCACGGCGGCGCTTACGGCTATGGAATATATCGGCATGCCGTCAAGGTGCCAGGGAGGCCTGGGCCATGGTGAAGACGCGGTACACGAAGGCTGACCCAAACCACATGGCCGAGGTCGGACCTGTGGGGCCCGATGGGAAGGAGATCCCTGTGAGCTTAGTGTACGACCAAGTAGAGTTGGCCGCAAAGTATTCCCAGCAGGACTGTAAACTAGACAGCCTATTAGATGGTATTGAAGAGGAATACAATCAGTCAATTTGACTATGTAATATAAAATGACATGTAAAATGCCTTCTAGCCGGATTGTAGATCGTTTGTCGTAGCGGACCTTTTCGCTTCAACCTCGGGACCCAACAGTCCGGAGTGTGTCCGAATACTCTCGTGGTTATGTAAGAACTGGGGCATGCGTGGAGACCAGGCGTAGGGGTCATAAGTGCTTTATCAGACAAGTGCCCAACTAGTTATGTTATATTACATGGTTAGTAAGAAACATCTTCCAGGGAGAATAGTTCCGTTAGGGGTTCCGTTCCACAGGAGGCATGCCCTAAGGTGCATGTCCGGACTGCGAAAAAAGCAGAAAAACATCTGGGGCAGATAAATGAATAAGTAAGAAATCGTCTTTTAGTTCACCGACCGAATATTCCCTTAAGAACGCTAGCTTTCGGCTTCACCCAGTCTGAGGTACACGTCCGGCTGACCCGGCGGTAACAATCGCAGAGGTGCTCCCTTTACCACCTAGCCGAACAATCGGGAATGTAGGGGTAAGCACAGGAGCCAGGCAACCCAGCTTGGCCAAAACTTAAGTCATATCGATGCATATAATGGTGAGTAAAAGGTACATGCGGAAGTGTGACACATGTGTTGGGCATAAAGCCCGTATAAATAAGCTTCTGTTAAAGAAGCCCCTGTGTATAATGAGCGGATAGCGCGTCAAGTGTAAAAGACACGCACAAACGAGCCTTTAACGGCTTCGGAAAAAGGAGAGAAATAAAAGATAGCTTAAAGTATAAAATATAGACGGAGGAAGGAGACGAACTCAGAATCCGGCGCTAGGCGTAGAATCTTCGGAGACGGGCTGCGTTCCATGGGTTCGGCTCGAGTCGGTTATCCGATGCGTTTCACAGACGGTACGCTCCGCCGGTCAGGACTTGGTCGATGATGAAGGGACCCTCCCATTTGGGCTTGAGTTTGTCCTTTTTCTTGTCCGGCAGGCGTAGAACTAGTTCGCCAACATTGTAAGCTTTGGCCCGTACTTCCCTGCTTTGATATCTTCGAGCCTGCTGTTGATAGTATGCGGAACGAGCTTTTGCCACGTCGCGCTCCTCCTCCAAGGCGTCCAAGCTGTCCTGCCGATCGAGCTCAGCTTCTCTTTCTTCGTACATGCGCACGCGAGGTGAGTCATGAATTATGTCGCAGGGCAAAACTGCCTCTGCGCTGTACACCATGAAAAATGGTGTGAATCTGGTAGTGCGATTCGGCGTGGTCCGCAGCCCCCAGAGTACGGAGTCGAGCTCCTCTACCCACTGCGTATTAGATTCCTTGAGGGACCGCACTAGTCTGGGTTTAATGCCGCTCATGATTAGACCATTTTCTCGCTCAGCTTGACCGTTAGTTTGAGGGTGATAGACTGAAGCGTAGTCGAGCTTGATGCCCATGTTTTTGCACCAGAGTTTGACCTCGTCGGCTGTGAAGTTCGTGCCATTATCAGTGATGATGCTATGGGGGACGCAGTAACGGTGTACTACCCCTGATATGAAGTCTATCACCGGTAAGGATTCGTCCGTCTTAAAAGGCATTGACTCTATCCATTTGGTGAATTTATCCACCATGACCAATAGGTATTTTTTCTTGTGGGTTCCTCCTTTAAGGGGTCCAACCATATCAAGCCCCCAGACCGCGAACGGCCAGGTGATGGGTATAGTTTTGAGGGCGGTAGGTGGCATGTGGCTTTCATTAGCAAAGAGCTGACATCCGACGCATCGTTTGACCAAGTCCTGAGCATCTGCCCGGGCCGTCGGCCAATAAAATCCTGTACGGAAGGCCTTGCCTATAAGGGCCCGGGCTGCAGCGTGGTGCCCGCCGAGTCCGGCATGAATTTCAGCCAGAAGGTTCCGCCCTTCCTCTTTGGAGATGCACCTTTGAAGGACTCCGGTTGTGCTTTTCTTATAAAGCTCTCCCTCATGGACCTTATAGGCTTTAGATCGCCGCACTATGCAGCGGGCCTCGTTTTGGTCCTCGGGAAGTTCCTGCCTAGTTAGGTAGGCTAGGAATGGTTCTATCCACGGGGCAATGACTGCCATTATTGTGTGGGCTGACGGTGTTATGTCGTTGGCAGAACCACCAACTATGTCAGAATGTTCGGTGTGGGGTAGTGTGGTTGGGTCCGGGATGTTATTTCCGGACTCCCTCCCATAATACGGATGGCTTGAAAAGCCTCTCTAGGAAGATGTTGGGAGGGGATTTGCATCGCGCTTTGCGCCAATGCGCCAACACGCCCTGCTGCCTGGTTGTTCTCCCGGGCTATATGGTGAAATTCGAGCCCCTCAAACCGAGCTGACATTTTTAGGAAGGCATTGCGATAAGCTGCCATTTTCGGATCCTTGGCATCAAAGTCTCCATTTATTTGGGATATCGCGAGGTTTGAATCCCCGCGTACCTCTAGGCGTTGAATTCCAATGTAGACTGCCATCCGGAGACCATGTAGGAGGGCCTCAGATTCGCCGCTGCGTTGTTGGAGTCCGTGTACATTATTTGAAGTACGTATTGGATTGTATCTCCGGTTGGGGACGTCAGAACGACGCCAGCCCCAGGCCGGCCAACATTTTGGAGCCGTCGAAGTGCATGATCCAGTTGGAATATGCGCCGTACTCTTTAGGGAGTTCGGCTTCAGTCCATTCGGCGACGAAGTCGGCCAAAACTTGCGACTTGATAGCTCGCCGTGGCTTGTAGGTTATGTCGAACGGGAGGAGCTCAATGGCCCATTTAGCAATCCGGCCCGTTTCGTCCCGGTTGTTTATAATGTCGTTAAGAGGTACTTCGGAGGCTACTGTTATCGAACACTCTTGAAAGTAGTGTCGCAGCTTCCGGGATGCCATGAACGCCACGTATGCTATCTTTTGATAATGCGGGTACCGTGACTTGCATGGGGTTAGGACAGTGGACACGTAGTAAACTGGTTTTTGGAGAGGGAACTTGTGTCCGTCCGTTTCTCGTTCGACAACGACCACCGCGCTTACAACTTGATGGGTTGGCGTGATGTATAATAGCATTGGTTCGCCCATGTTGGGCGCGGCCAGGACCGAATTTGTTGCATATATGGCTTTGATTTCTTCGAGTCCGGCCGTGGCGGCATCCGTCCACTTGAAGTGTTCGGTGCGCCGTAGGAGGCGATAAAGGGGTAATGCCTTTTCTCCTCAGCGGGATATAAAGCGGGTTAGAGCCGCCACGCATCCAGTCAATTTTTGTATTTGTTTGAGGTCTTTTGGGATATCCAATTGTGACAGAGCTCGGATCTTGGCTGGGTTTGCTTCAATTCCTCTACCGGATACAATGAAGCTCAAGAGCTTTCCGGCTGGTACGCCGAAAACGCATTTTTCCGGGTTGAGCTTAATGTCATATGCTCGGAGATTGTCGAATGTGAGCTCAAGTCGTCTACTAGAGTTTCGACATGCTTGGATTTGACGACCACATCGTCTACGTATGCCTCCACTGTTTTGCCGATCTGGTTTGCCGCACATGTCCGAATCATGCAATCGATATGTTGCGCCGCGTTTTTGAGCCTCAAGGGCATTGTGTCGGGCGTAATGGGCCGTATGGGGTGATGAATGCCGTTGCGGCTTGGTCAGGCTCTGCCATCTTAATTTGGTGGTAGCCGGAGTATGCATCGAGGAAGCACAATGAATCGTGTCCTGCGGTAGCGTCGATAATTTGATCGATGCGGGGGAGGGGGAAGGGATCCTTTGGGCAAGCCTTGTTGAGGTCCTTGAAATCGGCTAATACATGCGCCAGGATTTGTCCTTCTTTGGTACCATTACCAGGTTTGCTAGCCAGTCCGGATGTTTTATATCTCTAATGAATCCGGCCTCCAATAGTTTGGCTAGCTCCTCTCCCATGGCCTGTCTCTTAGGTTCGGAGAAACGCCGAAGAGCTTGTTTGATCGGCTTGAATCCTTTTAGGATATTTACGCTGTTTCGCCAGCCGGCGTGGGATTCCTGGCATGTCTGAAGGGTGCCAGGCAAAGATGGCCCAATTTTCGCGTAGGAATTCTCGTAGTGCGGCGTCTACATCAGGGTTTAATTGTGCCCCGATGGAGGCTGTTTTTGTAGGGTCCGTTGGATGGACTTGAAATTTGTATATTTCGTCCGCCGGTTTAAAAGAGGTGGACTTGGATCTCTTATCGAGTATCACATCGTCCCTGTTCACCGTGGAGTGCAGCGCAGTGAATTCCTCGACCGCTAGGGCTTCGGATAGTGCCTCAAGGGCAAGTGCGGCTGTTTTATTTTCGGCGCGGAGTGCTATGTCCGGGTCACTAGCAAGAGTGATGATTCCGTTGGGTCCGGGCATTTTGAGCTTCATGTACCCGTAATAGGGTATAGCTTGAAAAATTGTGAATGCCTCTCGCCCTAATAGAGCGTGGTATCCCACTTGAATGCCTCTCGGACCTGTAATTATCCGGGCGTTTAACACCACATCCAAAGGTGATTTTTCCTCAGACAGCATGCTTCCCGACTGGGGATTATTCCTCTAAAGGTTGTGCTGCTTCGCTCAATGCGGCTCCAGTTTATTTCCATTTTCCGAAGGGTTTCCTCGTAAATGAGGTTTAATCCGCTGCCGCCATCCATGAGAACCTTGGTAAGGCGAAAGTCGTCCACTATTGGATTGAGGACCAATGATGCTGATGCTCGGGCTGTTCGGAATTTAGGTTCGTCACTGGCGTTAAAGGTAATAGCCGTGTCACTCCATGGATTTATTGTTGCTACCTGGTGGACTTCGGCAAGGCTGCGGAGTGTTCGTTTCCGCATATTATTTGATGCGAAAGTTTCGAAGACTGTTAATACCGTACTGGTATTGCTGGGCTGGTGCTCTGGAGCTAGAAGCTCTTCGCCACTTTTGGCCACCTGCCGTAGTATCCAACATGCTCTAAGGCTATGAGTTGGAGTGGCGCCCTCTGTACTATGAATTTTGCAGAGTGCATTGAGCCATCCCTCCAGTACGGTTCCATGCTCTTTAGAGGGTTTTTGATTTTTGGTATTTAACCCAGGTGCCTGGTAATGATGCACCCTTTTACTTTGGACTAGGGTTGTGTTCAAGGCCGGATTATCCCAAAATTTGATTTCGGTTTTCCAGGTGCTCTCCATCGCACAGTACTTTCATACTATGGACGCCAAGTCAGCAAAGCGTGGAATTTTGCGACGACTTACAGCGTTGAGGATTCCTTTGTCCGTGCAATTAATGCAGAAGAATGAAATTGCGTCCTCTTCACGGCAGTCCTTTATCCTGTTCATGACCAGGAGGAATCTGACCAGTAATGATGTACTGTTTCAGCGGGCTCTTGCCGGATTTGGGATAGATCGCTTATGTTTGGGTGGGCGGGTGGAGTTAAATCCCGAACTCCGTCCGATCTAAGACTCAAGGGCCAAGAAGTTTCCGAACTCGGAAGCTTGGGTTCTTGGACGTTGTCCGATGAATCTAGCCTGCTGCCTGACTTTAAGTTCAGGGCTTGAGTGGTGTCCTCCCCTCCGTGGGAATCCGGCATGGAGGGATCAGGAATCCGGACATAGCTAGTCCTTAAGATAGAAGAAGGGTCTCCATATTGTTCCTCTACCACAGCAACGTGGTGCTTAGCCTGGGGAGAGTTAATCTCTCTCGGATCGTTTTTAGGCCCGATCTGGTCGTAGTCTGTAGCGACTCCCAGGGCGATGATGCGATCCAAGAGCTCATTTAAGGAAGAGAGCTCCATCGGATCTAACTGCTCGGCGAGTTTCGAGTTGACGTGAAGATTGCTTTGATGACCCGAGAAGTCATCGTCGGCGCGGCGACCGAACAGGCGGTCATAAGAAAACCGCCTAGCCGGAGAGTTTGGCCGATGGCCAAAGCTCCTTTAGCAACGGTGCCGTCTTTAAAGACAGGACGAGGCATCCTTCCTGATGGCGACGGCACAGAGGAACTCTCAATGAAAGCACCAATGTCGGTGTCAAAACCGGCGGATCTCGGGTAGGGGGTCCCGAACTGTGCGTCTAGGCGGATGGTAACAGGAGACAAGGGACACGATGTTTTTACCCAGGTTCGGGCCCTCTCGATGGAGGTAAAACCCTACTCCTGCTTGATTAATATTGATGATATGGGTAGTACAAAAGTAGATCTACCACGAGATCAAAGAGGCTAAACCCTAGAAGCTAGCCTATGGTATGATTGGTGTTCGTCCTATGGACTAAAACCCTCCGGTTTATATAGACACCGGATAGGGTTAGGGTCACACAGAGTCGGTTACAATGGTAGGAGATCTACATATCCGTATTGCCAAGCTTGCCTTCCACGCCAAGGAAAGTCCCATCCGGACACGGGACGAAGTCTTCAATCTTGTATCTTCATAGTCCAGGAGTCCGGCCAACGGTGATAGTTCGGCTATCCGGACACCCCCTAATCCGGGACTACCTTAGTCCTTATGAAGGGTAAATAGCAATTGGCATATCACGTTGTGGTTTTGCGTAGGTAAGAAACGTTCTTGCGAGAAACCCATAGCAGCCACGTAAAACATGCAAACAACAATTAGAGGACGTCAAACTTGTTTTTGCAGGGTATGCTATGTGATGTGATATGGCCAAAAGAATGTGATGAATGATATGTGATGTATGAGATTGATCATGTTCTTGTAATAGGAATCACGACTTGCATGTCGATGAGTATGACAACCGGCAGGAGCCATAGGAGTTGTCTTAATTTATTGTATGACCCGCATGTCACTGAATAACGCCATGTAATTACTTTACTTTATTGCTAAACCGTTAGCTATAGTAGTAGAAGTAATTATTTGGCGAGACAACTTCATGGAGACACGATGATGGAGATCATGATGATTGAGATCATGGTGTCATGCCGGTGACGATGATGATCATGGAGCCCCGAAGATGGAGATCAAAAGGAGCAAGATGATATTGGCCATATCATGTCACTATTTGATTGCATGTGATGTTTATCATGTTTATGCATCTTATTTTCTTAGAACGACGGTAGTAAATAAGATGATCCCTCATTAAAATTTCAAGAAAGTGTTCCCCCTAACTATGCACCGCTATGAAGTTCGTCGTTTCAAGCACCACGTGATGATCGGGTGTGATAGATTCTAACGTTCACATACAACGGGTGTAAGCCAGATTTACACACGCCAAACACTTAGGTTGACTTGACGAGCCTAGCATGTACAGACATGGCCTCGGAACACAAGAGACCGAAAGGTCGAGCATGAGTCGTATGGTAGATACGATCAACATGAAGATGTTCACCGATGATGACTAGTCCGTCTCACGTGATGATCGGACACGGCCTAGTTGACTCGGATCATGTAATCACTTAGATGACTAGAGGGATGTCTATCTGAGTGGGAGTTCATAAGATGAACTTAATTATCCTGAACATAATCAAAAGGTCTTTGCAAATTGTGTCGTAGCTCGCGTTTCAGTTCTATTGTTTTAGATATGTTCCTAGAGAAAATTTAGTTGAAAGTTGATAGTAGCAATTATGCGGACTGGGTCCGTAAACTGAGGATTGTCCTCATTGTTGCGTAGAAGGCTTATGTCCTTAATGCACCGCCGCTCGGTGTGCTGAACCTCGAACGTCGTCTGTGGATGTTGCAAACATTTGACATACACATTTTGATAACTACGTGATAGTTCAGTAATGTTAAACGGTCAAGAATTGAGGCACCGAAGACGATTTCGAAACGTCACGGAACATATGAGATGTTTCGAGGGCTGAAATTGGGATTTCAGGCTCGTGCCGACGTCAAGAGGTATACGACCTCCGACGGTTTTCTTAGCCTGCAAACTAAGGGAGAAAAGCTCAATCGTTGAGCTTGTGCTCAAATTGTCTGAGTACAACAATCACTTGAATCGAGTGGGAGTTGATCTTCCAGATGAGATAGTGATGTTTCTCCAAAGTCATTGCCACCAAGCTACTAGAGCTTCGTGATGAACTATAACATATCAGGGATAGATATGATGATCCTTGAAATATTCGCGATGTTTGACAACCGCGAAAGTAGAAATCAAGAAGGAGCATCAATTGTTGATGGTTAGTGAAACCACTAGTTTCAAGAAGGGCAAGGGCAAGAAGGGATACTTCATGAAACGGCAAATCAGCTGCTGCTCTAGTGAAGAAACCCAAGGTTGAACCCAAACCCGAGACTAATTGCTTCTGTAATAAGTGGAACGGTCACTGGAGAAGAATTACCCTAGATACTTGGTAGATAAGAAGGCAGGCAAGGTCGATAGAAGTATATTGGATATACATTATATTAATGTGTACTATACAAGTACTCCTAGTAGCACCATGGTAATAGATACCGGTTCGGTTGCTAAGTGTTAGTAACTCGAAATAAAAGGCTACGGAATAAACGGAGACTAGCTAAAGGCGAGGTGACGATATGTGTTGGAAGTATTTCCAAGGTTGATCTGATAAAACATCGCACGCTCCCTCTACCATCGGGATCGGTGTTAAACCTAAATAATTGTTATTTGGTGTTTGCGTTGAGCATAGACATGATTGGATTATGTCTATCGCAATACGGTTATTCATTTAAGGAGAATAATGGTTACTCTGTTTGTTTGAATAATACCTTCAATGGTCTTGCACCTAAAATGAATGGTTTAATGAATCTCGATCGCAGTGATACACATGTTCATGCCAAAAGATATAAGATAGTAATTATAGTACCACCTACTTGTGGCACTGCCATGTAAGTCATATTGGTATAATACGCATGAAGAAACTCCATGCAGATGGATCGTTTGGACTCGCTTGATGTTGAATCGCTTGAGACATGCAAATCATACCACATGGGCAAGATGACTAAAAAGCCTCGATTTCAGTAAGATGGAACAAGAAAGCAACTTGTTGGAAGTAATACATTTTGATGTGTACAGTCTAATGAGTGATGAGGCATGCAGTGGATATCGTTATGTTCTTACTTCACAGATGATTTGAGTAGATTCTGAGTATGTTTACTCGATGAAACACAAATCTGAATTATTGAAAGGTTCAAGTAATTTTAGAGTGAAGTTGAAGATCGTCGTGACAAGAGGACAAAATGTCTATGATATGATCATAGAGATGAGTATCTGAGTTATGAGTTTGGTATACAATTAAGACATTGTGGAAATTGTTTCACAACTAATACCGCCTGAACACCATAGTGTGATGGTGTGTCCGAACATCATAGATGCACCCTATTGGATATGGGGCATACCTTGATGTCTCTTATCGAATTACCACTATCGCTCATGGGTTAGGCATTAGAGACAACCACACTCACTTTAAATAGGGCACCACGTAATTCCGTTGAGATGACACCGTGATGAACTATGGTTTAGAGAAACCTAAGTCGTTTCTTGAAAGTTTGGGGTTGCGACGCTTATGTGAAAAAGTTTCATCCTGATAAGCTCGAACCCAAAGCGGATAAATAAATCTTCATAGGACACCCAAAACAGTTGGGTATACCTCCTATTTCAGATCCGGAAGCAAAAGCGATTGTTTCTAGAAACGGGTCCTTTCTCGAGGAAAAGTTTCTCTCGAAAGAATTGAGTGGGAGGATAGTGAAGACTTGATAAGGTTATTGAACCATCACTTCAACTAGTGTGTAGCAGGGCACATGAAGTTGCTCCTGTGGCACCTACACCAATTGAAGTGGAAGTTGATGATAGTGATCATGAAACTTCGGATCAAGTCACTACCAAACCTCGTAGGACGACAAGGACATGTACTGCTTCAGAGTGGTACGGTAATCCTGTCTTGGAGGTCATGTTGCTAGAAAACAATGAACCTACGAGCTATGGAGAAGCGATGGTGGGCCCGGATTCTGATGAATGGCTCGAGGCCATAAAATCCGAGAGAGGATCCATGTATGAAAACAAAGTATAGACTTTGGAAGAAATACTTGATGGTCGTAAGGCTGTTGGGTACAGATGGATTTTAAAAGGAAGACGGACAATGATGGTAAGTGTCACCATTAAGAAAGCTCGACTTGTCGTTAAGATGTTTTCCGACAAGTGCAAGGAGTTGACTGCGATGAGACTTTCTCACTCGTAGCGATGCTAAGAGTCTGTTGGAATTATATTAGCAATTACTGCATTATTTATGAAATCTTGCATATAGGATGTCAAAACATTGTTTCCTCGATGATTTTCTTGAGGAAAGGTTGTATGTGATACAACCAGAAGGTTTTGACAATCCCGAAGATGCTAACAAGTATGCAAAGCTCCAGCAATCCTTCTAAGGACTGGAGTAAGCATCTCGGAGTTGGAATATACGCTTTGATGAGATGATCAAAGATTTTGGGTTTATACAAAAGTTTATGAGAAACTTGTATTTCCAAAGAAGTGAGTGGGAGCACTATAGCATTTCTGATGAGTATATGTTATTGAAATATTGTTGATCAGAAATGATGTAGAATTTCTGGAAAGCATATAGGGTTATTTGAAAGTGTTTTTCAATGGAAAACCTGGATTAAGCTACTTGAACATTGAGCATCAAGATCTATAAGGATAGATCAAAACGCTTAATAGTACTTTCAAATGAATACATACTGTGACAAGATTTTGAAGGAGTTCAAAATAGATCAGCAAAGAAGGAGTTCTTGGCTGTGTTGTATGGTGTGAGTATTGAGTAAGACTCAAGACATGACCACGGCAGAAGAAAGAGGAAGGACGAAGGTCGTCCCCTATGCTTTTGTCATAGGCTCTATACGGTATGCCATGCTGAGTATCGCACCTGATGTGTGCCTTGCCACATGTCTGGCAAGAGGGTACAAAGGTGATCAAGGAGTGGATCACCAGACAGCGGTCAAAATTATCCTTAGAGGAATAAGGATATGTTTCTCGGTTATGGAGGTGATAAAGAGTTCGACGTAAAGAGTTGCGTCGATGCAAGCTTAACACCTATCCGGATAGCTCTGAGTAGAGATACCGGATATGTATAATGGAGCAACAATTTGGAATAGCTCCAAGTGGAACGTGGTAGCAGCATCTACAATATGACATAAAGTTTTGCGAAATACATACGGATCTGAATATTGCAGACCCGTTGACTACAACCTCTCTCACAAGCATAACATAATCAAACCCAGAACTCATTGAGTGTTAATCACATAGTGATGTGAACTAGATTATTGATTCTAGTAAACTCTTTGGATGTTGGTCACATGGCGATGTGACCTGTGAGTGTTAATCACATGTCGATGTGAACTAGATTATTGACTCTAGTGCAAGTGGGAGACTGTTGGAAATATGCCCTAGAGGCAATAATAAATTAGTTATTATTATTATATTTCCTTGTTCATGATAATCGTTTATTATCCATGCTATAATTGTATTGATAGGAAACTCAGATACATGTGTGGATACATAGACAACACCATGTCCCTAGTAAGCCTCTAGTTGACTAGCTCGTTGATCAATAGATGGTTACGGTTTCCTGACCATGGACATTGGATGTCGTTGATAACGGGATCACATCATTAGGAGAATGATGTGATGGGCAAGACCCAATCCTAAGCCTAGCACAAAGATCGTGTAGTTCGTATGCTAAAGCTTTTCTAATGTCAAGTATCATTTCCTTAGACCATGAGATTGTGCAACTGCCGGATACCGTAGGAATGCTTTGGGTGCACCAAATGTCACAACGTAACTGGGTGGCTCTAAAGGTACACTACGGGTATCTCTGAAAGTGTCTGTTGGGTTGGCACGAATCGAGAATGGAATTTGTCACTCCGTGTGACGGAGAGGTATCTCTGGGCCCACTCGGTAGGACATCATCATAATGTGCACAATGTGATCAAGGAGTTGATCACGGGATGATGTGTTACGGAAGGAGTAAAGAGACTAGCCGGTAACGAGATTGAACAAGGTATCGGGATACCAACGATCGAATCTCGGGCAAGTACAATACCGCAAGACAAAAGGAATTGTATACGGGATTGATTGAATCCTCGACATCGTGGTTCATCCGATGAGATCATCGTGAAGCATGTGGGAGCCAACATGGGTATCCAGATCCCGCTGTTGGTTATTGGCCGGAGAGTTGTCTCGGTCATGTCTACGTGTCTCCCGAACCCGTAGGGTCTACACACTTAAGGTTCGATGACGCTAGGGTTATAGGGAAAGTATGTACGCGGTTACCGAATGTTGTTCGGAGTCCCGGATGAGATCCCGGACGTCACGAGGAGTTCCGGAATGGTCCGGAGGTAAAGATTTATATATGGGAAGTCCTGTTTTGGTCACCGGAAAAGTTTCGGGTGCTATCGGTAACGTACCGGGACCACCGGGAGGGTCCCGAGGTCCACTGTGTGGGGCCAACGGCCCCAGAGGGCTGCGTAGGCCAAGCATGGGAGGGGACCAGCCCCAGGTGGGCTGGTGCGCCCCCCACCAAGGCCCAAGGCGCATGGGAGAGTGGGAGGGGGCAAACCCTAGGTCCAAATGGGCCTTAAGGCCCACCCTAGGGCGCCTCCCTTCTCTCCCCCCCTTGGCCGCCACCCTAGATGGGTTTTGGGGCTGCCGCCACCCCTAGGGCCGGAACCCTAGATGGGGGCGCAGCCCCTCCCCTTCCCCTATATATACTTGAGGTTTTGGGGCTGCCAGACACATGAGAACCTCTCCCTCTCGGCGCAGCCCTACCACTCTCCCTCCTCGTCTCTCGTAGTGCTTGGCGAAGCCCTGCTGGAGTCTCGCGCTCCTCCACCACCACCACCACGCCGTCGTGCTGCTGCTGGACGGAGTCTTCCCCGATCTCTCCTTCTCCCCTTGCTGGATCAAGGCGTGGGAGACGTCACCGGGCTGCACGTGTGTTGAACGCGGAGGTGCCGTCCGTTCGGCACTTGGATCTTCGGTGATTTGGATCACGACGAGTACGACTCCATCAACCCTGTTCACTTGAACGCTTCCGCTTAGCGATCTACAAGGGTATGTAGATGCACTCCCCTTCCCCTCGTTGCTAGATTACTCCATAGATTGATCTTGGTGATGCGTAGAAAATTTTAAATTTGTGCTATGATCCCCAACACTAGATGTGCTTAACATGCTATCTTCTGTAACATGATTTTATTGTATGTTTTTACTACTATAGATTAATTGCTTAGTACTCTTAATCATTAAGTAAATCGTATAATAACATGTTTTATATAATGAAACGCCATTTTTATTGAATAAGTTTATCAACATTGCTTTGTGCAAAAGATTACCTGCTGTAATCTCATGATTTTTGCATAAATCGCAGATGGCCGGAATTGTCAACAAGGAGTTTCCTGAGTTGGCCCAGACAGGGCTGAACTACCTGTCATGGTCCTCGGACTGCGAGATCTTTCTCCAGGGCAAAACCCTCTTGAGGGTGATTAGTAAGGGGGCCCAACTGGCCCCCACTGATCCCAAGTTCGAAACTGAGAATGTGTAGGCCCTGCACTTTCTCCGTCATCACCTGTCACCTACTCTGAAAGATGAGTATATGGCTGAGCGCAGTGCTTCTGGCCTTTGGACCGCTCTTAAGCAGCGGTTTGAGCGGCTGAAGTACACTGTGAAGCCACGTGCAGAGGCAGAGTGGATCCGTCTGAGGTTTGCGGACTTCAAGACGGTTGGGGAGTACAATTCGGCTCTGCACCGGATTTGTACGACTCTTCGGTTGTGTGGTACTGAGATTACCGACACCTAGAAGATTGAGAAAACCCTATCCACTTTCCACCCTGACGCGGTCCAGTCCTCACAGAACTACCGCCAGGGGAACTACACGAGGTATTCAGAGTTGATTGATGTCCTCCAGGTGGCGGAGGCGCAGGACGAGGTTCTGAAAAAGAACTTTCTCGTGCAACCACTTGGGGGGAGTTCTCGCCAGGAGGTGAACGCTCTCAAAGTCCGCAAGCCTCAACAGAAGAAGAGGGGCCGCAAGGGCAAGAAGAAGGGCCCTCAACCCTCCGCCCCGGCTAAGCAGAACAAGCCGGGCAAGGGAGGGCAGAGGCCTCGGGACTGCTTTCGTTGTGGCTCGGTGGAGCATTTCTCCCGCCAGCGCCGCGCACCACGGAGGTCGTTGAAGCATACAAGGCTCGGAAGGCGTGTGAGACCTCACCTTGGTTCAGGAGGGAGCACCACCGCCGCCCATGGCGGCACCCGTGATGATCTCTACGCCCCTGTTGCGCCCATAGAGGCGACCCCCGTGGTGACCATCGCGGCAGCTTTGGCGGTCTCTACCGACGCCCACGTCGCCATGGAGGTTGACCACATGTTCGCCTCAGCGGTGCCGCCACTAGACATTGATGCTACCTCCAAGATGATTTCTAAGGAGGATCAACTCACTAGTATGGAGTTGCGGCTGAAATGAATGGCTTCTTTACCGAGTCCACTTAGCATACCTCTTTGGTTATCATGATTTCGTGATTTGCTACAATAAATTTGAATAAATTCGATTCGGTTGTAAGCTCTATGAGAGCATAAACTTATTCTTTACTCTGGCGATTGGATGACATTTATTTCATTCATTTATTCCATTATTTATACATGATAGTATGTTATGTTCTGAAATGTGTGCATTTATTTAATGTAGTTTCTTCCTCATTACATTAATTAGATGTCATATTTTAGAACGCGTGTGGCGCCAGAATGGAGGAAACATGCCTTGCCGATAGCGCCGCCACTCATACCATTTTACGAGAAACTAAGTACTTTGAGTCCATTAAAAAATCTCCGGAAAGTATTATGACAATCGCCGGCTGCGGTTCTCACATAGTTGGCTCCGGACGAGCCACTATTATACTTCCTATGGGAACAACTTTGATAATTAATGATGCGTTGTTGTACCCGGAGTCGACTCGTACTCTTTTGAGCTTTAGAGACATCCGCGCTAATGGTTTCCATATTGAGACCGATCATGAAAACGGCAAGGAGTGCCTACTCGTCACAAAGCGGGATGCAAGTGGTAAACATGTTATCGAAAGGCTTCCTTCGTTTGACAAAGGGCTATACTACACTAAGATAGTAGCACCGCCCGTGTACACTACCCTCAAGACATCTTTAGAAGCTCTGAACTCTTCTGCCTCTGGCACGATAGGTTAGGCCACCCCGGACTTAGGATGACGAGAAATATAATTAACAACTCGCATGGCCATAATGCTAACATGAAGAACTTCCCGTATCCCGATGATTTCGTGTGCTCCGCATGCGCTAAGGGGAAGTTAGTCATTAGGCCATCGCCCCTCAAGGTGAGGGATGAAATCCCCGCGTTCTTGGAACGTATCCAAACAGACACACGACCCGTCCCAACGCCCAAATCCATCCTGAAAACATGTCTGTTTTCGGCCCGTATCGACCCATTCGAAGCGCATACTTGGGCCAGCTTTGCGGTCGCGCGGACAACAAACGGACGGGGCACGCGTCCTCTCCGCATCCACGTCTGGCTCGTGTGTCAGTAGTCCAACTGCCTTCCACCGCTTGCAGTCAATGCGCACTGGTGATTGGGCCCACAAGTCAGCCACTCAGGCGCCCCCGGCCACACGTCCTTTTTTATGGGAAAGCCGTGGACTTCCAGTCGCTGTCCCCATCAACTTCCCCACCACTGCCTCCCCCATCAGCGACACCGAAAACCCTAGCCATCATCGACCTAGCTCCCCCGCAGACCATGGGGTTCTAGAAATGGCAAAGAGGCAAGAAGGCCAAGGACGACCACGAGCCCGACTCGTCTTCTAGTAGTGCGGCTAGCCAGTCCACCTCTCCGACGGAGTTCTCCATCTCCCCTCTAGCGGCCGCACCCCTCTTCAGGCCCTACATCAAAGTGGAGGTGTGCCGCCGCTACTGGGAGACAGGCACTCCGTTGTCGTGGTCAGATGCCCATCTCCCAATGGGTGGCATCTGAGCCCGGATCGGGTGCCCATTCCCCTCGTGCCGGCGACAGGACGCGCCTGCCTCCAGGAGATAGCCTGTCACCGCGCCAGGATCCCGCACGAGCTCCTCGCCGACCACGGGTACGCTGTTGACTCGCCACTTTGGGACACCTGGTTTCAGGATGAGCACAACATGTGCCACGCCACCTATTTTGCCAGCCGTGGTCGTAGCCCGCCCCGCGTGTCCCACAGTGCGCGCGCTGAGTGAGCCAAGCGTGAGAGGCCGCACGCGGATCCATGGCCTGACGCCGACGCCGTCTCCCTCCCTATCGCCGCCACCTCGGGAACCTCCCGCCATAACGGCCGAGGAGGAGGAGCGGCTCCTCCAGGCCATCATGGAGGAATCCGAGAGGGAGTACAAGCGCCAGCAAGAGGAGTGGCAGGGGCGGCAGTACACGCTTGACCTCTCGGCCTCTGGGGACGTGTACGTCCGAATCGACCCCAAGCAGGAGGTCAAGGAGGAGCACGTGGAGGAGCGTGCATGGGCGTCGCTTCGCCACCCCCAGCACCGCCGCCCCCACCTCCTCCTCCGCCTGCACAGTACGCCCCTGGTCCAATCTGGGGGCCGCTGCCGCACCTCTGGACGCCCCCACCCTACATCGACCTCACGAGCGACGACGAGGATGGTGGCGCCTGAAAACGGCGGCTGCGACGATATCAGCGACGACGGCGAGATCTTCTGTGGCGTGTGGGGCGGCCGCATTATCTTTTGATTTGGTTTTTCTTGTTTTATTTAATTAAAATAAGTGATGTGGTTGGGCCGTGAGGACGGCAGCTTTTTAACTATCTTTTGATGTGTGGGATGGATGCATTTATCTTTGTTGTTGTTGTTGTTGTTGTTGTTGTTGTTTTTGTTGTTGTTTTTGTTGTTGTTGTTGTTGTTGTTGTTGTTGTTGTTGTTGTTGTTGTTGTTGTTGTTGTTGTTGTTGTTGTTGTTGTTGTTGTTGTTGTTGTTGTTGTTGTTGTTGTTGTTGTTGTTCTTTCTGTTGTTATTCTTTATTCTTTGTTATTCTTTATTCTTTGTTATTCTTTATTCTTTGTTATTCTTTATTCTTTGTTATTCTTTATTCTTTATTATTCTGTTGTTGTTGTTATTCTTTGTTGTTGCGATTCTTTGTTATTCTTTGGTGTTATTCTTTGTTGTTGTTGTTGTTGTTGTTATTCTTTGTTGTTTATTCTTTATTGTTGTTGTTGTTGTTGTTGTTGTTGTTGTTGCTGTTGTTATTGTTGTTGTTGTTGTTGTTGTTGTTGTTGTTGTTGTTGTTGTTGTTGTTGTTGTTGTTGTTGTTGTTGTTGTTGTTATTGTTGTTGTTGTTGTTGTTGTTGTTGTTGTTGTTGTTGTTATGTGTATGTGCTTTGGTATGATTGTGCCCAGTAATAATATCTAGGTGTTTTTATGCTAGATTAGATGATGTTGGCTTTAGATGAAAGCGCGGTACGATATTCGTATGTGAGACAATGATCTCCCTTATGTTTGGTTATGGCATCTCCAATGGCAACCCACAAATTTCCTCCTGCATCCGTCCGTGGACTCGGGGTGGGGGGGGGGGGGGAGCAGTTTGCGGACACAGATGCGCAATGAAGACATACAATGCTAGCCCTATACATTTCAAACCTTTTCCAACAAATCAGATGAAATTCATGCAAACACGGCCGAATTTCATACAAACTTGACGGATTTCATGCAAACATGGCAGATTTCATTACATTTTGAACATTTAGAACGAAAAAAGACCCACCCCTAAGCCGATCCTACGGCGCGGCGCCAGGTGTCCAAGCCCGTGTCGTCTTTCTTCCACCGTCTCCATGAGCACCGACGATAAGACCGATGAAGTTAAGGTGTGGTTTTCGGCGACGAAGAGTAGAACACGGGAGCCGAACCGTCCCACATAGGAAACAAGGCACCACTGCCTCTTATGGCCTACTCATCCTAGGAGTAGCCCGTGACATGTCTGTCGCTGGTTGACGTGAGGTCCACGATGGAAATGGTGGCGCCGGCGCTGTCTTCATCCCACCGGGCCGACTGATGGTTCATCGGTGGCGCGTAGGAAGCGCAACTGGCGTAGTTCTCCTCTGCGACCATCTGCAGCTGCGCCTTCGTGACAACTGCTTACTAGCGAGCGGCGGCTTGAGCGCGGACGACATTGTAGATGACATGCTGCTCCGCCACGAAGTTGGGGTTCGCCACGGCAATGGTTGCCATGGCCTCCTTGCTCTCGCGCTCGCCCTAGATTTGGCCCTCCGCCAGCCGGTGCTGCTCCATAAGGAACAGTTTGTATCGCTGTTCCTCCTGTGCCTGCTGGAACGCAGACAGAGGTGCCAGCGCAGGCTGCACCTCTGCCATGGCGGCATTGAAGTGCGCCTGTGACTGCTCCATGGTGAAGCCGGCATGCATAGGAGGCGCGAGAGCCGGGGTGGAGTCATCAGAGCCCGTCTTCATCGTGGTGTTTTCCTCGCCGTCGGAGGCCTCGGCAGAGCTGGTCGGCAAGCCGGCTCGGCTCGCCTGGCACGGCGACTATGCCAGGCAGCGGCAAGAGCGGCCACCGCGTGCTTCATCTTGGTGACAGACTGTCCCACAGTGCTTTCCCGCTGGCGGTCATGGCGGATGCAGTGCAAGGCAGGAGGATGTGGAGGGGCTGGTGTTGTGCTGTGATGTTAGCCGGGTGTGGCCGCCTTTATATAGTGGATTTCGGTGAGGCGAGGCGTTCGGGTGCGTCAGTGCGCGGCACCAAAGTGGGTTTCTCGGCCGGCGAGCCAGCTTAAGAGCAACTCCAACAGCCGTTGAACGTGCGGCGCGCTAAAAATCAGTTTGCAGCGCGACGAGAGCCTGCTTTGGCGCGGCAGGGAGCGCTGGCTCCGGTCATGATAAATTTAAGCAGCAGTAGCTCCGATGAGGTGCGCAAAATGCAACACGCGCGCTCTCGCACAATACATAGATATACATAAATATTTCTCACAATACATAGATAGATAGATTAAAACAATACATAGATATTTCACAATACATAGATAAAACGATACATTGCATAGATAGATAAAAGAACTACAGTGCAACTAGAGAAACTACGGTGCAACTACTAGAAACTACTCCCAGCCGTCCTCATCATCATTATCATCATCCTCGGTGGTGTTTTCCGAGGTATCGATCCAAATGTCATCCCAACGTTCATCGTCAGTCCCGAAGAACGACTTTCCATCGACGTTGACGAGATCGCACTGCGATATGGCCAGTGCCTTGCGCCGACGCCTGTCCGCCCGCTCCGCGCGGCGCCTTGCCGTCCTCTTCGCCCAGAAGGCGTTCTCGGCGGCGACGCCCTCCGGATGGAGCCAGCGCCAATCTGCCATGGCTCGCTCGTCCTCCTCGGCGATGAGGAGGCGGCGCTGCCGCCGATGTTGGTCCTCACGGTCCTGGTCTGTTATCAGACGAGGCGGAGGGGCGACGGCTTGTGCCTGCTCGCGCGTATAGACGTCGTGGAAGTTCATCTCGCACGCGGCCTCCCTAGGCGCCACGCCGCTGTCAGACGCTGCTGGCGGCCTCGTGCGAGGTCTCGAACGTGCCTAGGCCGAGGCAGACGTGCCGGACCGGATCTCGGTGTAGTAGGCGCCGTAGGGGCGCTCGTGGACGCCGCAGTAGCCCGAAGATCCTCGGCGGCGCGGCGGCATGGTGGCTCGGTGGGGGCACATAGATGGCGGGGCGGGGAAGCGGCAGAGGAAGCGGCGAGAAAGCGGCAGATCGCGTGTGGCAGTGTGGAGGGCGATGTGCAGCCGCCTGGCGAGCGCCGAAATTTATAGGCGCGCCGGAAGCGGTGCGCCAAATCTAGCGAAGGCCCGCTTTGCGCAATAGTTTACAGCGCGTGCTAGTTTCCCGCCTCCGCTGGAAAACGGCCCGCGCGCTAAAAAGCAAGTTTACTGCGCGCATGCGTATTTTGGCGCGGCTGTTGGAGATGCTCTAATGGTGGCAGACGCACGGACAACGACATTAGACGGGCCTGGTAGATATCCGACCCGTCCCGTCTACTCACTTGTCTCCGGCATTGAACAGCTGTGGACACCGGAGACGCGTAGTGAGCGGCGCCTTGGGCCGATGCACCGCTTCAATGGCGGAGGTAGTGATATACAAGCTTTTGCGTATTCGTGAAAAAAACGAGATACACAGATCTTTATTATCCCATACGCCCGTCGATCAAGCAAGACACAAGTGCGCACCCAATTCATTAACCTTGATCGACTCCTGATCTGAGAAAGGTACGATGATGGGGCGCCATAGCAACATCAGCAAAACTGGCAGACACTGCCAGCGACCACCACAAAGAGAATGAGTATTTGAACAATGTGGAACAAGTATTTGAAACACCACAAGCACATGGAGCGGCTGACCAAGCTCGGCGCCACCGCCACCGCCACCGGAGGATACACAACTGTACAGTGACCTCATGCTTTAACTTGTACCTATATAAGTGTACTTTCCGACTGTCTATTACAACAAGGTGAATTCAAATTTTTTTCTTGATTCTAGAAAACATTTGAAATTTTGAAAAAAGTTCATGAATTTGAAAATTGTTTATGATTTCAAATATGTTCACGAGTTTAAAAAAATGTTCATGATTTCACAAAATTGAGAGTGATAGTGTATGTCGGTGATGCAATAAAATATGATCATGGCCACTGGAGTTTATGATTTTTTCTCCTGTTACAACGTACAGACCCTTTTACTAGTCGTGTATAGAAAATAAGCGAGGTGGTATTATATAACACAAATAAAACCTCTTGTCATACCACAATCATCTGTTGGGTAAGTTGGATGTTCGTAAGGATACTTGATGCCTGGTCTGTGGTTCAATCATGGCACCTGCAACTATTTTTTGTCGGCATCTGGCCCATGGGCGCGAGACATGGAAAAAAAATCATGATCGCGGCCCAAAAAAGGCCGAGTTCAGCGTTTCTAAGCAAAGGTACGTGAGCGCTGGTGGCTAGATTTATTTTTTTGGACGACGTACCAACCTGGATGGGTGGGGTGGACGAAAAATAGACGAAATTACGGTGGTAAGAAACACTTCTCCCTTTAATAGTAGGTATAGGTTCTACATTTTTCGTATGCGTCAAGAACAGTTTTCCAATACAAATTTGACATTATTTTAAATAAATAATAACATTTTCTGAATACATGGACAACATTTTTCCTATACACATTTAACATTTTTGAAATTATTGATTAACATCTTTCAAATACAAGTATAACATTTTCTTATTACATGGTAAACATTTTTTCTATACACATTAACAAATTTTAAATATTTTATCAAAATATTTTAAATACTTGTTAAATTTTTTTAAATGCTTGATTAAAATTTACACATGATAAAAAATTCTTTATTTTTTTAATACATGGTCAACATTTTCTCTATACACCTTTAACATTTTTCAAATGCTTTATTACTGTTTTTCAAATACTTGTTCAACATTTTTCCAAAAGGTTCATTAAGATTTTAAAATACATGGTAAACAAATTGCATCATTTTTTAATACATGGTCAACATTTTTCTATACAAATTTAACATTTCCAACTGCTTGATTAATATTTATCAAATACTTTTCAACATTTTAAAAATGCTTGATTAACAGTTTTTATATACATTATAAAAAATCATCATTTTTATAATGCATGGTCAGCATTTTTTGTACAGACATTTAACATTCATAACTACTTGATTAAAATTGTTCAAATACTTGTTGAAATGTTTTTAAAATGCTTGATTAACATTTTCCAAATACATGATCACTGTTTTTATACAATTTTTTGTATATGTGATAAACATTTTCTCTATGCACATTTAACCTTTTTCATATGTTTTGTCATAATTTTCAAACTTTTTTATTCATTTTTTTGTAATAAATATTTAGAATAGTTTATAGTATATTTTTTAAAAAAAATAAAGAAAAAAAGAAAACAATAAACATAAAAAAAGAGAAAAAGGAGGCCGTAGCCTCCTGCGCGGCTGGGTCTGCCCATTTAGAGCTTCCCTAGTACGAGGCTTGTCCTCTGTCTCGGTTATAGCGAGATATAGGGGAGCCCGTGAAAGCATATGTAAAAGGGAAGAAATGATAGCTTATTGGTCTAATACTTGTTCTTTGTGAGCAGAACCAGGTATAGCGAGTTTCATTTTATTTATTTTAATGAATATTTTTTGAATCACCTATTATTTCATAGGAATACTAGTTGCTGAAGGCGATTTCAGAATCAAACAAGTAAAATCAAAATTGTTTAGCATATTCTCTCAATTATATCTACCTCTGCTGGATTTAGTATATCTAATATGAATCGGTCATCAGAACACATATGGGTAGAACTCCTAAAAGGTTCTCAAAAAAGGGGTAAATTTTTTTGGGCATGTATTCTTTTTCTAGGTTCACTAGGATTCTTATCGGTTGGGACTTCCAGTTATCTTGAAAAGAATATTATATCTATACTTCCATCTCAAGAAATTCTATTTTTGCCGGGGGTCATGATGTCTTTCTACGGAATCACTGGCCTATTCATTTAGCCAAGCTTTTTGGAAAGACTAAGGCTAAAACAGCTAGCCCATCGGTTTCCAAATCCACTAGTTTTTTTTTTCCTTTTTGAGGATTCCACTAGGTTTTTTCTTTTGAGAAACACCTGTAATTTTATTCATATTCATGAGTCATACCAATTACAGGTACATTGATTTGTACCTAAGATCTGAGAAAATACAAAGTAATTCCTATGACCAAGAATTACAATGAAATCTCTTGTAAACACCTTCTTCGTGGTATCAATCTCTGCTCGAAGAAATACTCCAAAGACTTTGGTAAAGAGGCTGATGTTAGACTGGAGCGACGATGTTGTCGCTCTTTCATCCGCGTGAACATTATCAATAATGGTTTTTGAAAGCGCTTTGAGTCGCCCATCTGAAAAGATGGGAAGTCTTAATCGATGAACGTACTTGAGGCGAGATGACCCCAGGCTGTCAAAGCACTATATCTTCACCATGACATCGATAAAACATTTCACCTCCACAAATAATCAAAGCAACAATAAAAGTTTGACTCAACAGTATAAATTCATCATATCTGAATAATCAGATCTGTGAGGACAAAAACCTCTAACCTCATGGCACTGCCAAAAAAAACAAGAGGAAATTTATTCTCACAAAACTATATGAAGATCATTAGATGTTGATGAACAACATAGAGGAAATCCCTTTTGGTGACCGAGCTCCAATAAGGCCTCCAAATTCAAAATTCAATTTTCATCAAAATTCATATTTTTACGTTTCAAATAATTCTGAAAAAAACACAGATATACATGAAGGCATAACACACATGTGTGTAAATTTTCAGGGCAAAATATATTGAAATGAGGGCTATGCAAAAAAGACAAATCTGGGGCTGCTTAACACATGATACTATTCATTCTCTCAGGCCATGAATTTGTCTTTTTTATACAGGTCGCAATTCAAGGTGTTTCGTCATGAATTTTTGCACACATGTTGGTTACATCCTTACATATATGCATATTTTTTTCAGATTTTTTTTGAAAAATAAAAATTTGAAATTGAAATTTTCACAAATAAAGGGCTCCATGGAGCTCGGCCTCCAAAATGCCATTCTCACAACATAGAGGTTTTGAAAATCTGAGGACCCCCACCTCTCAGTGTCAAGATGACAGCTGGAGGGAGGGGACCTAAATTTCTCAAATGGCGGCGATGACGGTAGTACGAGCAACCCTCACGAGAGGTTCTCTTATGTCTTGAGGATTCCACTAGGTTGTAAGGACAAATCCTATTTGTTACCCTCTGTAACAAAATGTCGACGAAACACACATAAATCATACTAATGGGCGACCCAATTAGCGACTCTGGCTTTCCTGCTTTTCAGAACCTTCTAGTTCCTGTCTTGTTTTTTGTTACTATTTTTCCGATTTGTTTTCTCAAAGGGCTTTTTCATATTCATTTTCATTTATTTTTGTGTCGTTATTTTCTCACAGAAAATGTTCAGATTTTGTAAAAATATTACTGTTTTTTAAAATATTCAGGTTTGTTCAAATAGGTTCATGCTTTTTAAATAAATGTTCAATTTTTAGACATGATGAATAATTATTAGGAAAACTCAAAAAAGTTCAAACAAAGATTGAATTTTCTAAAATATTGTTCCCTCAAATTGAAAATATCTTTTCTCTTTTGAAAAATGTTCAAAAAAGCTTTTAAAAATATGATAAATTTTATTTTACGTTTTCTTCAAAATCCATTGCAGTCTTTTTTCTTTGGAGAAACCAGCCAGAAACCACTACAATACTTGAAAAATTGATCGGCATGCTACAATACTAGCGCCAACATGGGCCGGCCGAGTTACACATGCCTTGTGTTTTTCTGGCGACAACTCGTCGCAACGAGCATCTAGTCAGAGCTCTTGTCTTTCAGTACCAAGTTCTCTTGTTCACACTACCGGTTCAATGAGTAAGGACTTATTCGTAAAGCAACTCTACAGAAGTCATCATAAACACCAACTCTGTTCTTATCATAATGAATTCAAACAACCTTCAAGAATTGTGGGATCCACTATCTAAATTCATGACCTCTCCAAACTCACTTTCAATAATACTACAATCAAATTTAACACACTTTGAAATTGTGGGATCATTACTACCTAAGTCATGACCTACTTCGAACACACTTTCGCGAGTATTATAATTATCATAAATAGAAGGCATATTTTCATCATAGTAAAATTTCTTCTCCAAGGTAGGGAATGAATGGTTCATATTCATCAAACCCGTCACCCCAAGCTTAAGTATTCCATATCATTAGCACAACTAATATTCATAGCAGACATACTAACAACATTACCTTTTACTTATTTCTTTATAAAATTTGACATGTATATTGCAATCATCATTAATATCCTTTGTGAGAGTACATTCTAGTGTTAATTACTGTCTGTAGTTGATGGTTAGAAGTTTTATTAGTTAAAGTTTTTTTATACTTAGATTGTTAATCATCTTTTCATCTCCACTAATCTTGATCCGTATGATGCCTTCTGAATACTCCATTACGTTCTTGAGGACATGTGATAAACCATGTTGCTAGTAATCTTGTGAAGTTTAATAAAGTTCAATGTTTTGATATAATGTTGTCGTGTAATTCTCTAGTGCTGATGCATGAACGTTGAATACTTATTACTTCACCATTAAGGACCAAGTGGAGACCGTTGTGTGATTAGTTCATCTTTGCTGGATGGTTGGAATGATAGAAGTTACCAAACTCTAAGTTAATGAACTGTTGCATGAGGGATTGTTGGAACCCTAAAGTGCAATGCTATGGTTATATGTTATCTTATTTTTTTTGTGAACATATGTTATCTTAATTATTCTCTTGTATTTGCTGATGCTTGCATAGAGGGCATAATGATAAGTAGGATGTTTTCAAGTAATAGCAACACATTATTATAGGTTCCACCAAACAAAAAACTATCAAAGCCTTGTAGCTTTTATAGGGAATCCTTGCTAGAATTGTTCTTGTGGTGAAACAAATCATCAAACAACCTTTGCAGCTTTTACAGGGAATCCTTGCTAAGATTTATTGATCAATTTCTTCTGCTTCTCATCGTGTTCGACACTCTTAATTATAGAAAAAGGGCTAAAATAGACCCCCTACACTTGTGGGTGATCAGGAGGCCATGTTAGGAGGAGGTGAGCAGTGTCCCTCCAATTAGTGTTGCCAATAGGAGGCCTGGTGAGCTTTAGGGAAACCAATAGTGGGAAGTGACACAAGAGAGAAGGCTCTAGTACAATGTAGAGGTGGCCGACTTGACGTGACATGTAAGTGAAAGGGGTAGGATGCATCGTGGATGATGGCCGAGGCATGGTCTGTCGGGGAGATATGGTTGGTACAGTGAGAGATGAAGTTGGTAGAGTCGTGAGCTCGTATGCACAGGTCGAAGGCGACACTAGTCCGCAACTGTGTGGTCGGGAAGGAAGGTGGAGGGGACGAGGCGTGTGGCTCTATGGGGGACAAAGGAGGATGGAGACAGAGGACGAAGGAAGATGGATGAGGTGCGTGGTGTGAGGATCATGGGGTCGACACACTAGGGTGGGGGAGAATAAGGTTACGTCAGGGGGTCTAGCTTTTTCCCTTGTTCTCTGTAGTTCGGCCTTTGGTGTTGGAGAATGCGAAATTGTTTGTAGATTAAGAGTTTAATGTACATGAAAAAATATTAAGTGAAAATTAAGCAATGACAGAATGATGCAACCACCAAATAACAATGGAATTCTGCAATTACATTTTGTTCATCATCAACATGAAAAAAACAGCTCCATCAAAAGAATACAAGCAGAGTCCATATACCAAAAAGAACTCTACAGAAGAAACAACCAAGAAGTCAAACGGTGGGCAGGGGCTACGGAGCAAGAAAGGCCGGGCCCGGACATTGTTAACATTCACCAGAAGCCTCCGCAAGTTGCCTAGAAGGTTCTCCTGGATGGGCTTCACTCCATTTCCCACGCTTGTGATCATGTGCTTGACACCCCTCCTTATGTCAGGGATGCATGCATGGAAACATAATAATTCTGGCATGATAGAAAAGCGAGCACTTCTTCTCATAAATGTCATGTTCCTATGTTTGGTATCGATGTGCAAGATGTTTTAGTTTTATATATGTGTCAGTATATCATTTGATAGGATCTATAATGACATTTGTTCTCTTTATTACGACACATCACAGATTCGTCAACTTTAAATTCAACATTCCACACGAGTCACCCTGAATCGTGCCACGGCCGTCAAAGATAGACCATGCAAGGTGCTTTACAAATACGACATGTATAATTGAAAGATCGATATCACTGTGTCTTGTAAACGCGTGTATGTTACAATTTGCATATTTGGATTCATATAAAACATGATAAACATACAATTTTTAATTCAACACATACTTTATATGTTTGTGTATTGAATGCGCAAATGGTGCTACGACAACAATTTGCTACTGTGGCAAATTACTTTTTCCACTAGAAAAGCATTAGCAGCGTTTGCGGTAGTGTGAACGTTACTAACTATTGAGCATGTTTGCGGCACTTGACTTCTGTAAACATTGCTATGAACAAAGTACACCGACGGTGTTCGAGACGGGCAAACGCTGCCATTGTTTATAGGACCAACAGTGTTTGCATCCGTGAACGCTGCCAGCATGGTGTGGACTAGCAGCGTTTGCCTGGAACGCTGCTAGACACCATCTACTAGTAGCATTCCCTCGAGATGCTACTTGCAACCTGTTATCAGCAGCGTGGCAATGGTAGCGTGCCGCCTAGACGCTGCTAATTGACTACACGGAACACTGCTAATGAGGAGGTCATGTACTAGTGATAGAACTATGCTCCTCGGCAACCCCCTTGCACAGTAGCATTGAGCGATGACCCTTGAAGCAACACTTAGCTGCTGTGCCACATCGGTGAAGAAAGCAGATGGATATGGGGGACAATGAGAATAGAGAGAGATGGGGCGCGATGGAATAATAACGAACGCTAAAGGAATGGGAATATAATGAGATAAGCTTTGAACACTAGAGGAAGGGGAATGAACGCAGCAAATTGAGTCACTAGGTAAAGGCGCACACATGATGGGTGTATGTGGCGGCTGCTCCGCCTGAGATTTAACCTTTATCAGGGCAGAGAAAAGTTTTTTTCTATTGTATGGGGAATGGGAAGCATGCGTGCGGTTCGGTCTCTCCAAAGTGTGCGTGTTTTTTTAGCGATCCTCTATCCACGTGAAATGCTTGCATTTGGACCAAGTTCAAATAGTGCAAAAGAAAGGGAACATAATATAATCTTGCAAACCAAAAAACCAACATTTTCTAAAAAAAACAACAAAGTAAAAACCTGTTTGCTTTCGAATATTAAAAAAGTAATGTATATAAATAATCCCACTTCAACGCACCACTCCTCTTTCATAAAAAAAACTACATAGTAAAACCTGTTTACTTTTGAATATTAAAAAAAATTGTATATAAACAGTGACACTTTAATGCACCACTACTCTTGCGTATGGTGATAGTGTGATGCTGAAGGAGGCGCCGTCAAAGGACATAAATGCGGTTCCATCAATTTTTTGAATTGCAGGCAGCAAAAACCAACCATCATCGACGACGGTAGGGAACATGAAAGGTGGCAACATGAACGATTCACCAAAAACGTGTGGTGTTTTGTTTTCTTCCATGCAACACAAGGCACATTAAATTGCTGCATACAAAGGTTAAAGGAAACCTTCTTTTAAGAAACACAATAACGCTTACAAACATGTACATACACCCATCCCTAAAGAGACTGAGCCGGCGGGTCTTGAGATTTATGAAGTCACCACAAGCGTCTCGCTATCGACGCGATCGTTGCCTCCCACTGAAAGAATATTTTGTCCTCCTAACCAATGTGTCAAGCTTGTTAATTCCTAGTGGTATTTGGGTATCACTGCCCTCCTAACGATCGGACCAGATGTTGGTTCTCAGGGTTAAAGAGAATCTGACAAATCCATGTATGGCCACACATACATCCACTTTAGTAATGGTTATTGAAGTAGGATATGCATTTCTTATATACCTGGGCATGCGCCTCCCTTCCCCTGCAGTGCTATGCTGATGGGTATTCTGGTGCATAGATCAATTTTCTCTTGTGCTACGCACATGCATATTTGCTGTGAGAAGAAAATAAACTCTTCCAAACGAAACAATCAGTTATCTATGAACAAATCGAATCGTAGTATACATCCATTTGCATTCAACTTTTTCGAAAAATGTAAAAAAACTTTCGTATTAGTTATTAAACTCTTGAATATTATGTAGCAATTCCACCATTTGTATATCCCACTAAAAACACATACACCACCCGATGATAGTGCTAAACTAAAGGAGGTGCCATCATCTTCTACACCTGGTTTCGGATGAATTCAAGGTTGGCAGCCATTGTCTTCTCCATGACTCCACCTGGACTCGATGAACCCAAGGTCCCCACCCAAATATGCATCATTCCTTGTTCTAGTCAAATATAATACTCCTATTAGAGTTATTTTGAAACGTAAGAGGTATAGTTTAAAAAATGTCGCTGAAATATTGGTTAAAATTCTTGAAAATCATGTAACTAGTTATCTGTGTGGAACTCAACAAACTAGGCTATAGGATATCTAACAATACAAGAACTACCCATGAAAATACACACTCTCCTCAGCTTCCTTACCTCTAAGTGGATTTTTTCTAGGATATACATAAGAATGCGTATCAACAATCAAGAGAGGAGAGGCAAGAGCACATCCACACAATGTTTTACGAATGGGGCACCTCAGTGCAGACGGTACACCACCAACCCTAGACTTGTCAGACTACTCGCTATTAATCCATCCATCCAACCTTTTTTTTGAACATCAGTACAGACGCAAGCGCTCATATATACGCTCATACACTCATCCCTATGGACGCACACACACACACACGCACACCCTACCCCTATGAGCACCTCCGAGAGACTGAGCCGACATGTCATCTTGAAATTTACGAAGTCACCGTAGGCGCCTCGTCATCGATGGGAACGTCTCCTTACACTGAAAGCGCATCGCCAGAAATCCTGAAATAAATCCAGGAATAATGCGAGCACCAGGCCTTGAACCCTGGTGGGCTGGGAATACCACTGTCCCTCTAACCATCCAACCACAGGTTGGTTCGCGTCCACCCATACAACCCTGGAAAGAAAACATTGATATCTCCACTAAACAACCTCTCAAGGTGCCAAGTCTTCCCTTCCTCAGGAATCCTACTGAGAACTATGTGAACTGACGGAGACGCACTATCGAAGACAATGTCATTCCTATGTTTCTAGATCGTCCAACATATCAACAAGATAAGTGCATGCAAGTCCTTGGAGACGAATCCCCGGCCGCTCCACGGTGAGCCAGGAGAGAACATGGTCGTCAGTGGTCAGCGTCCACTCACATCTCCCCCAAGATGATAGTACCTCTGCCCACACAATCCTCGCAAGCACACAGTTAATCAAGATACGCTCCATTGTTTCCTCCGCTTGATCACACAGAGGGCAAGCGGCTTGGTGGGGGCAATCCCCGCCTAGCCAACTAATATGATGTCCAACTCCTGTTGCGTTGGGCCAGCCATGCAAAGAACTTGCATCGAGCAGGGGCCTTAGACTTCCAGATCACATTGTCCACGGTTTCAGGCTGCCGGCTTGCGAATTTGACAGCGTATGCAGATAGCACCGAGTAGCTCCATTGTAAAGCTTTCATGTCGAACATACATTGTGTTAAAGCTTTTGAATAAAAAGAATGGAGATTTAATAGTTAAACGCTTGATACGTAAAGGGCCGCATGGCCATTCTGCAAATACGACCCATCGATGCATTTCCTCTGTTTCTTTCGTCGTGATATTAATGACTAGGCCTTTTGGCATCTTGAGGGCTCTCGACGCATATCACACAAGGTTGTTGTTTATCGTTGTACCTTTATGTCCCTGCATTTAATAAATTTCCATGCTTTCCCTTCAAGGCACTTTATTGCCTAGCAATTTATTCAGTTAGGTCCATCTTGTCCCCCTATCCACAATTAATGTTTGCACATGAAGTTATAATGTGTGGATCGATCTCTAATAATTATGCACAAACAATTTTGTATATAATTAAACCGGTAGTTTCCTCATGATAAACTCTTAACTGGAATTGGAAAGAAAAAATGGCCCTTCACAGAAAAATTATATTGAACTTGCGATCCTTAGATCCCACAATAGGCTGTGGTGTAACAGGACCTCCCATCCCCTCCCCTCGCCCCTTACTTCGGCCCTACTCCCACAGGTAAATGTAGCGGTGGCAGGGACCACCATATTGCCTCAAACTGACCGCTCCTAGCCTTCTAGTAGGTTGTACCCTCGCATTCGCCTACGCAGACCACCATCCACAGTGCCTAAACCATCAACACCATGGCCGGAGGTCAAACTGCACATCAAATAAGGTGCATAAAAATGGATTAACATCACATGCAATTCACAATTTAGAGACATGGTATAGCCCCTTATGTTGGAGGAGTCCGTGTCGTCTCGCGCAGACTTTGCAAATAGTCTGCCATGGTAGCAGTTTTTGGAACTAGCGTAAAACCACTGCCGTCATAGGTAGGGCATGGAAGGGGGATGTGAGGACGTTGGGCCATCCCATTGGTCTTGGTAGCATGGAGGCGTCATACTTGTCGCATGACCAGATCACCGGCTTGTGGTCATTTCAGGGAGGCCATGGGAGGAGGGCGTGGGAGATGTCCATCGCATCATTGTCACCAATAGTAGGCCGGGAGAGTAGAACCACAACAAATAGAGGGAAGCGGCGCAAGAGAGAATGCTCTAGATGCAGCAAAATTCTTCAGCGAGCTCGTCCTTTGTCAACTACACACTCTCCTTGACGCATGCTGTCGTGTCTCCTAACCATGTCGCCCTTGTCCCACGCGGATGATTTATACGTGCTCATGACGATGCTTGATGCATGGATCCATTGTCAGGTGGGGAGGTGGAAGACAGCCTGCGACGAGGTGGCCCGATCCGTCGTCGAGTGTCATGAGATTTTAGGGGTGAGTCGGATCCATCACTGACACGTGGTGAGGAGAAAGTTGTACGTGGTGCGACATAGAGGTGGTCGGCTCGGTGCAATGAGGAGGCGGCAGAGGCGTGGTGCATTGTGGAGGTAGCCGGGGCGAGGTGCGTCATGGTTGTATAATGAGGGTTTGATGTATAGAAAAAGGTCTTAAGTGACAACCAAGCAAGCAATGACATGATAATAATGTCTACCATTCGCATTGACTTTGCAACTACATTTTGTTCATCATCAAATGGAAAAAAGAATCTCCATGAAAAGAAAACAAGAAGAGTCCATACACCAACAAGAACTATGGAGAGGCCAGATCCACGAAGCCAGACGGTGGGCAAGGGCTATGAAGTAGTGGTCGCAGAGCTAGAAGGCCCGGGTTGTGCCCTGTCAAGGTTTGCTAGAAGCCTTTGCAAATCGCCTAGAAGGTTGTCCTGGACGGGCTTGACTCCATCTTGCAGGTGCGAGATCATGTGCTTGACCCCCCTCCTCATTTCAGGGATGCTCAGCTGAGTTGTCGGGGCAGGTGGGGGCGGATGAACGTTCGGTAACTTCAGAACCATCACCTGCAGAGAAGCATTAGGTTCTTGTTCTTGGACAGTGTCTTCATTTCCATGTGTGGCCTGAGAAGATATGCCTTCATGCATAGGAAGCAAACCAGTTGTAGGAGGAACGTTTTCTTCCGTTGGCCTCTGCACACTTGTGACAATATCTACCTCAACTCCTGGTTTCACATGGCTTATCACACCTTCTGGCCTCACTTGCCTGATAGGAATAGCGGGAGTAATAAGTAAGCCATGGTCAAGATGGTTTTTTGCTGGAGGGGTTTTCTCCACCTCCTTCCCTTTCATAGAAGAACCTCCACTTCCATCTTGATCATTCTGCCCTCCACTCCCCTTGAATACACCCTCGCCTTGTTTCTTCTCAGAATCACATGATGAATTAGATACCACAATTGTGGCATCTGCAGTAGTTTTTGCAAATGAACCCTCTGCTGGACATTCAGAAACAGCAACACCATTTCCAAATGTATTCTCCGGCAAGAACGTTGCGCTCCTAAGCCTTCCGAGATACCCCTTTGCAGCCTTAGGAAAATACCTCCGATGAAAGATGTCCTTGGCGAAGCCGCGCACCAACAGCAAGACCTCCCGGGCACCGACATCCTCCTCCTTCTCGTCGAGATCCAGCCCGTCAAGATCGTTGGTGTATGGCAGCAAGAGGTACTTGCTCCTCTTCCTCTCCCGCTTCACGGAGAGCCTCAACCCGGTGCTCTCATCCTTGTTCTGGCCATCGTCATCCAGTTTGGCCATGGTCGAGGACACACTCTGCTTCCTTCTCCTAACACAAGCACATATAACGTTGGCACCAAAGCGTGAAATTATTAGTTTAAAACTAATTCTAGTACCGACCAATCTTATAAAGGACGATCAATTTGATTTTTAACATCACCGCAACTAATTCAAAGTTAATCTCTTGTGTTTGGTATACGTACATTTTGTACTAACTAGACTTATATAATGAAATCGAATCTAAAACTGTAGTAGAACTGACCAGTAACCACTAGCGGTAGCATATGTATATAATATAAGTATTTCTTTCTAGTTTTACATAGCAGTTTGACAAAAACACTAGGCAGGATCAACGGCGCGTCAGATATGCAACGATTCCACGAGCTAAGACCAGATGTAGCACCCCAAGATTATGCGGAGTTGAATTAACGAAACTATAATTAGCGTACCAGGTTAGCACATACCTTATGGCAGATCGATGCGTGCGCTTCCTCTGTGTGGGCGTCCCCTGCGGGGCTTCCACCGCGCTGCCCTCGCCCTCCTCCGGGGCTTCTCCTGCCGGCAAATTTTGGTCGATCTTGTTGACGAGACCATGGAGGAAGCGGCGCTTGTCGCCCGGGCTGAGCGCGCGGCCTCTGGCGGGATCGACCAGGCCGACGGCCGTGGTATTCAGCCCGGCGTGTGGGAGGGGCGCGAGGAATCCAGGAGGCGGCAGGTTTGCGACGCCGACGACGGTGTTACCCTCGGTGGGAGGAGGGTCGCGGGCGAAGATGAGCTCCCCGGCGGCTACGGCTTGACGCTCGTCTGGATCTCCCATCACGCAGCCAGGCGGCGAGTGTTGGCTGGCGAACTGGGGATCGAGGCTTGACAATGAGTGAACTGGTACTTTCTTCTTCTCTGCGGCCGGGCGGCGCGTGTTGGGTGAGGATCGAGGCAGCGCCACCGCGTGCGTGCGTGCGTGAGAAGTGTTGTACTGGAGCGTACAGACGTCATCAGCCTTTGTCTTGCACTCTTGTCACACGAATCCAAAGCTCGCGTGTCGTCGACGTCGGACGTGCGTGCGGCGAACAGCCGTCAGCCCTTGTCTTGCTTCGTCCTCCAACCTGCCGTCAGCCTGGCCTGGCGTGGCCTCGTGTTCTCCACCTGGCCTCGAATGAGTCCAAGAAGCGGCAGCCGTTATCTTCTCTCCACTTGGCCCCGGGTGCTGCATTGGCTGAACACTATTTATATTTTATCTTCACAATCACACCATTTTTGGGTGAAAATTCAATTGTTAATACATATGCAACTTTGGTGATACGAAGTCATAATACTAGTAGTACTTTCGATTACAGACTTGTCCGGCCCGGCAAAAAAGAAAGGGACTGGCCTAATGGCCACGCCAGTCCAACACGCACCGTTGGATTGCGACAAATCAAACGCCGTATAAATAACACATGCGTTGGACGAGTGTCCGGTCCCTTTCCCACTCTCGTGTCTATCTTCACTTTCCCAAACTCCTTATCCTTTTCTCAACCGAAATCACTATGCACACGATACATGGGCGGCCGATCTCTAAACGAAGCTGTGATCGATGGCACCAACCCATGCAACCAAAGTGATGGACGGCTGTGAACATGTGTCATGCATACATCGGTTGCCAAGGTGTCGTCTATGTAGCAGTGATCTTTCTCAACACTTCGTTGCTCCGCTCCTCGCATCCGCCGTTCTCTGAAATTCTGTTGCGATGCCGGCCTGACCACCGCCATTGGCAGCCTTCGCCCAGCGAGCTGACCTACTCCAAACCCGTTCCACCCATCTTGAAGGCCAATCCTTCTACCCGTCTTTCAGATCTGAAACAGTGGCCATGGCCACCACCGCTCTGGTTTTGCGACGATGCCGTGACCATCGGCTGCCAGGGCTGCTTACTGGGGGCGGCAAGATGCTATCCGCCGGGAGGCAGTCGGTGACGCGACATGGGTGCCCCCTGTGTGCTGGAACCGGCATCGGTGATAGTTCCATCCCGGCGATGGTGGCGTTGCTGGAGCCGTTCATGAGGTGAGCTACAACCGGCAAGGTAAAGATTCTAGAGGCGCTGGAACCAACCAATCTGGATACCGCAACCGGCAGGCGGTGATGCAGGAACCAGTGTTCCCTGGTGCTGGAACACGACGCGCCCTCGCCCCAAGACACATCTTTTTGCTCGAACCAGCGTTTGTTTTTGGTGGAATGATTTTTTTACTACAATCGACACCGGTGTATTTGCTGCTGAGATTATTTTTGCTCGAACCAGTGTATTTTTTTTGTTGCTGAAATTGGCTATTCTGTTTTGTACAATGACTACCATAGTATTTTTCTGCTGAGATTTTTGCTGGAACCGCCAGTATGTTTGCTGGAACCAGTTAAGTATTTTGCTTGAACACGTTGCTTTGTTTGGTACAATTAACTACCTTAGTATTTCTGTTGCTGAGATTTTTTCTGGTACTGCCACTGAGTTTTAACCGGAAAATTTGTTTTGCTCCAACCAAGTACATGAGTTTTTTTTTCTTTTAGGTTTGTGTTAGCTGGACATGGCGAGGGGGGATGAGGGTGTCGCGAGCAGCGTCAGGGAGCGGCGAGCTCGATGGAAGCACACTCACAGCTGCGGAGGGGGTGCGTGTTTTTCTGAGATGTGTTGACTGGAGGAAGAAGATAGTCAAGTGGCAGAGGCCAGATCAGACGATTGCAGGAGGTTAGATCGAGCGGCTGGGGGCCGATCGATGCCTAGCGCCGGCGAAAAAGAAAACTGGCATCCTGATTCCTGATTGTGCAACTAGAATCTATTCTACCTATCTATTATATGTAAAAATTACTTAACTGGCTAACTAGAAAAAAGAGAATTAACTAAAAAATCCCACAAAAATTAGAAACATCCAACCTTTAATTTTACAGATCAGGAAACCACAACCGTTAGATGCACTTTAAAAGTAATTAAATTACCCACCAATGCCATCCTCTTACAATCCCGTGAGAGACCAGGTAAAATTCTAAAAGCTTTGTCTATATAAAACTTGTGGAAGACTGCATCGTGGGTACCGAAAGAGCTCTTTCATGGGCGCGCGTCGCAACGCGCGACCTTCCTTTCATGTATGTGATGCCGACAAGGTCTGGTACAGGCCCACCATGTGGCCAAGAAGTCAAACGTGCAGAGGCATGCACGGGAGCCGCTGGCACATGCATCTCTCTCGTAGTATAATTTTCTACCCCACCCCCCCTGATTTTCACGGGTGGGGCCCGGTGTGTTTCCTAATCATGCTAACCTGATTTGCCAAAAAAGGAAGGTTCGCTCGTGTCGGAAATCGATCGTGCCAACGCGCGCGCGAGATAGCATCGCTCCGTGGGTACTTAGTGTGGGACCAGATATTAGAAGTCTAAAAGCTAGGCCATCGTGGAAGAAACTGCGTCTTGAAAAAACCTAGCTTTCTCGATCAACACGTTTCCACATCGCCACTGTCGATCCATCCTTCTCTCGCCGTTGCATCATCCTTCTCCACTCGCCATGCCTCCTCCACTGGCCGTGATACCTCCTCCTGCACCTGCTCCTACCAATATAATAATGACGACGGAGCTATGGAGGGATGTAAAATAGGATCAGCGCATAAATAAGCTCGAGATCTAAAAGGCCATTATGAAATGTGATGCATCATTGGAGCCTCCCAGCTCGCAAATTAGGTTACGCCTCCTCACCCATCCTTCGTGTACTCTTTGGAAATTGTAGTGATGCAGTGCATCATCTTATTGGGAATGATCAAGCTGCAACTTCGTCTCCTCGAGCAAACGAAACTTCCCGTTGAGACAAGCTGATCCGGGTATTCCTGCTAGCATACATACCTTGATATCATACAATTAATGTATTTATATATGCTTTTGATCGCTTGCCATGAATATTGGCAAATCTGTCCATTTATAGTATCTTATCATTCCATCAGAGCTATGTCTTCATTCTTTATTGTAAATCCATAATAGGTCCAAGAAGTAGGATCGCTTCCTTGCATAGTTGTTGGAATAGAATCTCTTCCAGAAATGTTATTATAAGGATATGAATAGCCATTAGTTTTTTGTGGAATTCTGTTTTCACATGCTTCTTATGGACCATGTCGAAAATCCAAACATGTATTTTGTACCCCTAGCTAATTAATTTTTTCTTGATTAAGGTGTTGACTGAGTGCAACTATTGATTACTCTGAAGATACAGAGTACTATTTTCTTAAGAAGATTAAAAGAATTTCCAAGGCTGATATGATTGCTTTCGTAGCAGTTTGGAAGTGCAGAGATATCATTAGTAATTGGGTGCGATTATGTGGACACATCTGCATTAGTACTTTCATCTGACAATACTGAGTTAGTAGACCTATTAATTTTACTTCTGTTGACAGGAATCATTGGGAAGCAGGGAACACGAGTTAATCCATTGTTGCACTAAAATAAAAGATCGGCATATTTGCTTGTGCTAACAATGTAAGATTATAACACTACTTATGTAATATGTTTTCCCGTACGATGCACCTTCACTTTTCTCTCATTAGGTAGTAAGACATGAATAACTAAATTTTACTGCAGTTATTCAGCTTTCTCTTGATAGAGCTCCGCTCAAGGAAACATGATGCTATGTTTTTGGGCATGTGATGTACATCCAATAAAATTTATGATCAATTCAGTTTACTTCAGGTGATGTTTGTTTTGTCCCCTAAGTTCTCATGGTATATCAGTTGGCAAGTAGCTGAAGCATAAATAGAGAACTACCCCGTTTGTAAATAAATATAAGACGTTTTTGAAACAAGTCTCTAAAACATATTATATTTATGTACACAGGGAGTAAAACATTGGAGATATTGATGCAAGTATATTACTTACAAGAGGCAACGATGCTACCATGAGAGCTCATGTCATTTATTTTCTTATTTGGAAACAAGGAAGTATAAATCTTTATATGTACATGGATAATTGGATATCCATAAACTGTCCTGTTTGCCCCAAAACTGCTTTAAGAAGAAGAAGAAGAAGAGGAAGAGAATTGCACTCAACCATAACCAGTTAGCTCCTGCATGGCGCTTCTACTGCAGGAACAGAAGTGGAGTTTCGTGGCCACCGAATGTTCCCATTATTTTTTTATGCTCCTATAGATCATTCATCAGTTTCGCTAGGGTAGCCTGAATATTATGAACATCTTTACTATTAACAGGTTTTTCCGGTGCAGTTGCGCGGGTTGATGACTAGTATTATTAATCATAAAGGAATGAATGTCATTACATTGTTCATAAAAACGTGCCATCATTCACCTACAAAAATAAGACATTAATTGAAGCCCTGGAAATTGTGATGGCCGCTTTACTAGTTAGATCATAACATTGGGGTCTTCACACAAAATAATGGCTCAAGAAAAGCCTTGAAACAGAAATCCATGATCTAACAAAATTATACTATGCTCGCGTGGTGTCTGATGGTCGGGTGTGAGGGCTTGAGGGTCGAGAGGCACTATTTGGCACTCGGCAAAGTGTTTTTCGAGTGCCCGTGTTTTGGCTCTCGGCAAATTACTGTTTGCCTGAGAGGTGTACGCCGGGTGGCCTTTGCCGAATGCAACTCTCAAAAAAGACTTTGCCGCACTCGACGTACGTGGCGATTCCAATAGTTCCAACTGCCTCGGGTATCGCGATTCACGGCCATCGTGGCGGGGGTGGCGGACCTGCCCCGAACCCGCGCTCGTGGCGCTGACCTTGCCGGTGGGATAGTAGACGACCGACTTTGACCAGAGGTCGTCCCTCGCGGTGGAGGACCCGTCGGTGCACCTGCTGAATTCGCCGCCACCGCCTGGCCTGGTCAGCGTGGGAGGGGACGCTCCCTCCCCGTTGACTGGGCTGGGTAGGGCTGCCTGCCTGGGTGGGCTTGGTACGGCTTCCGTGGGCCGACACAGGGACGGTTGGGTGCATCAGGGCCTAGTTGGCCCTGGACGCGGCAAATCGGGAATGGACCGTGGCCCCTGTGAATCCGGCCCACCTGCAGTGGATGCTGCATGGGGATTCCGACCCGTTAGCGGGTGTCCCTGCACCTAGGGCAGATGTCGCCCATTTCGGCCCGAATGCTCACTCCTTCTTTTCGCTGTGTCGTCGCTGACCTCTGCTTAGTCCCCCTCCTATGATCCCGTTGCACCGCCGCTAGAGTCCACGATGCGGCCGCACTCCTTCGCCCTCGCCTGCTCGTATGCAGCGACATGATGACGCCGCGACTGCTTATGGATGAGACTCCACTCTCAAAGCGGCCGCTGGACTAGCCTGAGGCCTCTCGTCCGCTGCGCGGGCCTGCCACTCCGTCTGGGAGGGCTGACGGCTCACTATCGGGAGGACTGATCAGCCCACCGCAGTTCTTCTGCTACTGCCCCCTACCAGTCGTCTCCTGCGCGTGAGGTTGCCCGAGATGGGCGTCGTGACGCGCTTCTCCCGCTGTCCAAGTCCCATGAGCACGCCACCGAGAGGAGGCTGACCGCCTTCGCTGTGCGGACGTGCACTAGGAGGTGTTGCTCCGGCTCAGCTGTAGTAGCATCCGCCCCTCGCCGCACCTAGCCGGCCGGGGATGGAGGTGGGCCAAAGCTCGCACCATGGAGGTGGTAGCCCTGCGGGTTCGGATCACCATGTGGATGCGCCGGATTGACGTCGACGTGCGTCTGGTTTGCCATGGTACTTTGCCCGCCACTCCTCGGGAGAGGGCCCAACTCTGGCTGGGCTGATGGCGAAGCAGAAGAAGAACAGGAAGAAGAAGCGCTCGGGCAGGGTCGGGGCCTTTTCGCCGGAGATGGTTCTGGGAGGCCGACTATGCGGGGGGCGGGGGGGGGGGGGGGGGGGGCAGCAGGGGGCGCCGGCCGCTCCCCCCATCAGAGCTGGTCGCACCCAGACTCATGAGACAATGATGTGTGCTTCAACTATGGGTCTGTCGGCACTTCCGCTCAAAGTGTCTAGCGCCCCCGCGGTACCCCACCACGCCCACCTATCTGCGATACGGGGTGTAGACGGTGGCTTCTACTATGTGGATGCGACCCTGGAGCATGAGCCCGTCAGGCCACAGCTGACGACGATCTCCCTTGTCCCGGACCAGCAGCCACAGCCGGCGGTTGAGGTTATTGCTGGGGTCATTCGGGCAAAGCTGTCCGCATTCATTGGCGACTACAGAGATAGCGCTTTCTCCTGGAAGGTCACTGAGACTGCTCTGATGGTCTTCTCGCTGCCATTCCCCTCGGCAGAGATGCTTAACTTCTGCACCCGCGAGCACGTCAAGTGCCCCATCAACAAGTTCATAATCTCCATCTAGAAGGCTGATGCTAAACAAGACACGGTTGTTCCCCTTGCCTAGGTGTGGGTGCTTATCTATGGGCTCCCGACCAGGGGCAAGAGCGACCACATTTTCAAGGCCATCTCGGAGCCCGTGGGCAAGCTTTTGACAGTTGACCTAGACTCCTTAGAGGGCGCTTGACCGACGTGCATTGAGCTTTTTGTGCGAGGCCCCGACAGATGTGGATGGCTCGTCTCTGATCTTCTACTTCGGTAGGAAAAGGGGCAAGCGTATCTCCTACGAGGTCAACCTGGATGGCCCGGAGGGGCGCACAGAGGTGGCTCCACCGGCACCCCCACCCCCCGCCGGCGAGGCAGGATAGTGAGGACATCCAGTGTGAGGACAACTCTGCAGACTCGGGAGAAGAGCTCCCGCCACCGAAGCCGTCCGACATCCATCGCACGCCAGGCTTGGCAGGTGAAGCACCTCCTGACTTGCCTAGCGGCTCCTCCCTTAACCTAGTCATGGGTCCGGCTTCTTTGCCGGTCTTTGAGATGGAGAATGACACCTGGAGTGCTGGGTTCGATGTATGCCCGTCGTCCTCGCCCTCGCCACCCGGAGTGTTTCAGGGTGAGAAGGGCCCCCGTCTTGAGCAGATATCGGCTATTTGTGCCAAAGAGCTGCTGGATGGCGCACTCGCTGAGGCCTGCGCCCATGCTGAGCTACGGGCTATGGATGGCTTGGACCTAACTAACTCTGAGCATAGAGAGCCCTAGGTTGGATCGGGGTCTAGCCAGCCACCCTCTGGGCTTGATACCCCTGGTGGACGTTCAGTAGGAAGGGCCCTGAGGGGAAGGTCACCTACGCACCTCCATCCCTCTAAGAAGCTGATGGCAGCCCGAGATGATAATGCTGGCCCCCTTTCCCGGCCGGACACGGCAGCCAATGCCCCTGTTAAGAGGGGGCGCCGTGGTCGTCTGACAAAACAACTGCCCCGCTCCACAAATGGCAGGCGGCCTAGCTCGGCCCCATCTGAGGGGCCTAGTAACTCTGTTGAGGTTCTCATATGAAGCTCCTATGCTGGAACATTAGAGGCTTCCGCAACTTGGGCCGCCGACGCCAGTTGATCGATTACATTGGCAGGAAGATATGAACATAGTAGGTCTTCAAGGGACAATTCATCAGGACTTCTCCATTCAGGAACTATAGGGGCTATCCTTGCACCCATTCACCTGGCAATGGTTGCCGGCGGCTGGGCTCACTGGAGGCATCCTTCTGGGGTTCAGGGAGCATTTTTTCTCGGTTGAGGATTTGTACCAAGGGGAATTCTTCCTTTGTATGTCCATCACTGATCAACATGTGAACCTCAGCTGGGAGGTGATAATTGTCCATGGCCCGGTTGATCATGGGTGGTCGGCGGAATTTCTAGCCGAGCTGAAACATAACGTAGAGTGTTGTACTACTCCAGTGGTAGTTGCTGGTGAATTCAACCTTATTAGACATGACCCTCACAAGAGCTCGCCGAATGTCGACCGGATGCATATTTACATGTTCAATGACTGCATAGCTGATATGGCCCTACATGAGATAGCCCGTGTAGGGCCTAGGTTCACGTGGACCAATATATAGGTGGACCCTATCCGGAGTGTGCTGGATCAGGTCCTGGTGTCTGCCCAGTGGGAGATTATGCTCCCACTGTGCTCGCTTTGGGTTGTCAATCATATTGGCTCCGACCACGCCCCCTACTGTTCGCGTCAGGAGAACGCTCACCACCACAATCTAGGCGCGCGCTTCCATTTCGAACCATCGTGGCTCCTATAGTCGGGGTTCTTTGAGATGGTACGAGACCGTTGGGTGAAGTGTCAACCAATCCGCGGTGGGTATTTTGTGCCACAAATATCTTTTATCATCGCTCTAAGATCACCTACCAGTTTATGTGGGGTTGGGGCGCCAACCTAGGCGCTTACATGAGGGATGCAAAGCGGCCCTGCTAGACCAGATTAAAGCTCTAGACGTGGCTGCTGATTCAGTTGGTCTGTCGGGCGACGAGTGGTTGAGGCGGTACTCCCTTGAATCCTCCCTAATAGAGATCTTGAAGGGAGAAAAATGGTTCTAGCTATGTTAGGGGCGGGGGAAGAAATGGCTCCTCCAAGATGATGCTAACACCTCCTACTTCCTGGCGATCGCTAATGGGCAGCGCCGAAAGCGGTCCATCCCGTGCCTCTGGGAGGGAGATACCATTTTGGAGCACCTGGATAAGATTAGGTCCCACATATACTTCCTATTTAAGGGGATCTTCTTGGCGAAACCCCGTGGTGCGGTGTCTATAGCGGAAAACTTATGGCCGACTATGGACATGGTATCCGGCATTGAGAATGCGGAATTAACTATCCCATTCTCGTCGGAAGAGATGGGTAGGGCGATTGCCTCAATGAAGGCGGGGTCGGCACTAGGCCTGATGGCCTGCCGGTTGCCTTCTTCTAGAGATTCTGGCATGTACTAAAGTCAGTGATCATGCCGATGTTCCATGAATCTATATTGGAACATTTGACATGTCGCGAATAAAATATGGAGTCATCACCCTGATCCCCAAAGTTGTTGGGGCGACAGACATTAAGCACTTCTTGCCTATTATAATTATCAACGTTCTCAAGCGCATTTTTTCAAAAGTCTGCGCGATTAGACTAGCATGGGTCGCTGAGCAGTAGGATCATCCCCTTCAAACGACTTTCCTAAATGGACAATGAATTCATGACGGGATCCTGACCCTTCACGAGATAGTCCATGAGGTGCGGGCGCGCGGACATAAGGGTGTCCTTCTCAAGCTGGATTTCCAGAAATCCTATGATCGACTGGAATGGACTTTCTTGCGGCTACTCCCGCAGCGTAGAGGGTTTGAGGACAGATGGTGCAACTGGATTATGCATTTGGTGCGGTCTGGTCACACAACAATTAATATAAATGGTGAAGTGGGGCCATTCTTTCTGTCCTCCGCAGGAGTGAAGCAAGGGGACCCGATCTCCCCTCTTCTCTTCAATCCTGCTGTTGATGCGTTAGTGGGAATCCTGGATAAAGCTAGGAGGGAAGGTCACCTCTCAGGGGGAGTTGTTCACTTGATCCCTGGTGAAGGGGTCACCCACCTTCAATATTCCGATGACACCATGATTGTGATGGATGGGTCCAATCTGGACATCGTCAATCTTAAATTCCTACTCCTATGCTTTGAGGCTTTATCGGGACTAAATATTAACTTTGACAAGTGTGAGTTCATCATCCTGGGATTCCCTATGGAGGAACAACAACGAATTGCGGACAACTTAAATTGCAGACTAACCACATTGCCCATTACATCTTATATCTTATCTTATACTCCCTCCGTCCCATAATGTAAGACGTTTTTTTGACACTACATTAGTGTTAAAAAACGTCTTACATTATGGGACGGAGGGAGTATATTTACTAATTGGAGGCACCATTCGAGCCTTCACTTTAATCCACATCATCAAGATTAATATAGGCATTAGGTTAAAAACTTAATGGTCAAGATATATTAAAAAAGCTTAATTGATTTTCAATATAAAAAATAGCATGTACAACAAAGATATTTAACCAGCACGTACATGGAAGAGTCCTCAACAACCACGTTAAGCTTCAACCTACAAAAATCCACGTCACTTCCTTTGGGATGGAAAAAAATACCTACATCAAAGAGTCCTCAACACCTACGTTTCCCTAAAACGAACACCCACGTTCAGTTTCTTTTTTTTGAACATCACTACATACACAAGTGCTCATATGCACGCGTATACACTCACCCCTATAAACGCACACACGCACACCCTACTGATACGTCTCCAACGTATCTATAATTTTTGATTGTTCCATGTTATTATATTACCCGTTTTAGATGTTTATGGGCTTTACTTTACACATTTATATCATTTTTGGGACTAACCTACTAACCGGAGGCCCAGCCTGTATTGCTGTTTTTTTGCTTATTTCAATGTTTCAAAAAAAAGGAACACAAACGGAGTCCAAACGGAATGAAACCTTCGGGAGCGGGATTTTTTGAACGAACGTGATCCAGAGGACTTGGAGTGGAAGTCAAGAAACAAGGGAGGCAGCCACGAGGGTGGAGGGCGCGCCCCCCTACTGGGCGTGCCCCCTATCTCGTGGGCCCGTCGGGAGTCCACCGACCTACTTCTTCCTTCTATATATACCCATGTACCCTGAAAACATCAGAAGGGACCACGAAAAACTATTTCCACCGTCGTAACCTTCTGTATCCGCGAGATCCCATCTTGGAGCCTTCGCCGGCGCTCCACCGGAGGGGGAATCGATCACGGAGGGCCTCTACATCATCTCCAAGGCCTCTCCGATGAGTTGTGAGTAGTTTACCACAGACCTTCGGGTCCATAGTTATTAGCTAGATGGCTTCTTCTCTCTCTTCGGATCTCAATACCATGTTCTCCTTGATCTTCTTGGAAATCTATTCGATGTAACTCTTTTTGCGGTGTGTTTGTCGAGATCCGATGAATTGTGGGTTTATGATCAAGTTTATCTATGAGAAATATTTGAATCTCCTCTGAATTCTTTTATGTGTGATTAAGTTATCTCTGCAAGTCTCTTCCAATTATCAGTTTAGTTTGGCCTACTAGATTGATCTTTCTTGCAATGGGAGAAGTGCTTAGCTTTGGGTTCAATCTTGCGGTGTCCTTTCCCAGTGACAGCAGGGGCAGCAAGGCACGTATTGTATTGTTGCCATCGAGGATAAAAATATGGGGTTTATATCATATTGCATGAGTTTATCCCTCTACATCGTGTCATCTTTCTTAATGCGTTACTCCGTTCTTTATGAACTTAATACTCTAGATGCATGCTGGATAGCGGTCGATGTCTGGAGTAATAGTAGTAGATGCAGGCAGGAGTCGGTCTACTTGTCACGGACGTGATGCCTATATACATGATCATGCCTAGATAATCTCATAATTATTCGCTTTTCTATCAATTGCTCGATAGTAATTGCTCACCCACCGTAATACTTATGCTATCTTGAGAGAAGCCACTAGTTAAACCTATGGCCCGGGTCTATCTCTTATCATGTAAGCTTTCAATCTATTTTTATTTGCATCTTTACTTTTCCTATCTATATCATAAAACACCAAAAATATATTTATCTTATCATATTATCTCTATCAAATCTGACTTTCGCAAGTGGCCTGAAGGGATTGACAAACCCTTTATTGCGTTGGTTGCGAGTTCTTGTTTGTTTGTGTAGGTGCGTGGGACTTTTGAGGAGCCTCCTACTGGATTGATACCTTGGTTCTCAAAAATTGAGGGAAATACTTACGCTACTATTGCTGCATCACCCTTTCCTCTTCAAGGAAAACCAACGCAAGCTCAAGACGTAGCAAGAAGGGATATATTGCCATGCAACTTTCCACCGTTCCGTTCATCATCATGACACACATTATCATTGTCATATTGCCTTGCATGATCATGTAGTTGACAACATATTTGTGGAAAAGCCACCATGCATAATTTTTCATACATGTCACTCTTGATTCATTGCCCATCATGTTACACCGCCGGAGGCATTCATATAGAGTCATATCTTGTTCTAGTTTTGGGTTGTAATTTTCATGAGTTGTAAATAAATAGAAGTGTGATGATCATCATTATTAGAGAATTGTCCCCAAATAAAAAAAAGAAAGGACAAAAAAAGAATAAGAGAAAGGCCAAATAAAAAGGGAAGGCCAAAAAAGAAAGGCCCAAAAATAAAAAATAAAAAGGGGCAATGTTACTCTCTCTTTTCCACACTTGTGCTTCAAAGTAGCACCATGTTCTTCATATAGAGAGTCTCATATGTTGTCACTTTCATATACTAGTGGGAATTTTTCATTATAGAACTTGGCTTGTATATTCCCACGATGGGCTTCCTCAAAATGCCCTAGGTCTTCGTGAGCAAGCAAGTTGGATGCACAGCCACTAGTTTCTTTTGTTGAGCTTTCATACATTTATAGCTCTAGTGCATCCGTTGCATGGCAATCCTTACTCCTCATGTTGACATCAATTGATGGGTGAGGGAGTCCCGGATTAGGGGTGTCCGGATAGCCGGACTACCATCATCGGCTGGACTATCATCGGCCGGACTATCATCATCAACCGGACTCCAAGACTATGAAGATACAAGATTGAAGACTTCGCCCCCGTGTCCGGATGGGACTTTCCTTGGCGTGGAAGGCAAGCTTGGCGATACGGATATGTAGATCTCCTACCATTGTAACCGACTCTATGTAACCCTATCCCTCTCCGGTGTCTATATAAACCGGATGGCTCTAGTCCGTAAGACAGAACAACAACCCTTACAATCATACCATATGCTAGCTTGTAGGGTTTAGCCTCCTTGATCTCGTGGTAGATCCACTCTTGTAAACATCCACAATATCAATATCAATCAAGCAGGACGTAGGGTTTTACCTCCATCAAGAGGGCCTGAACCTGGGTAAAACATCGTGTCCCTTGTCTCCTGTTACCATCCGCCTAGACGCACAGTTCGGGACCCCCTACCCGAGATCCGCCGGTTTTGACACCGACATTGGTGCTTTCATTGAGAGTTCCTCTGTGTCGTCACCGATAGGCTTGATGGCCTCTTCAATTGACAACAACGCAGTCCTGGGTGAGACTTTTCTCCCCGGACAAATCTTCAGATTCGGGCGGCCGACCGCTGCGGCCAACTCACTTGGCCATCTGGAGCAGATCGAAGCTACGCCCTGGCCGTCGTGTCAGGTTTGAAGCCTAAACTTCACGGCCGATATCCGTGGGGACTTGATCTTCGATGGATCTGAGCCACAGCCGACCGTGCCGCTGTCACGATGGGCATGACCTAACTCTGCCGCGGACAGCACCTTGGAGGTCAGCAGATGAATCCGCTCCGACCCATTGTCCGGAGCCGATCGCTCGGATCGAGGACGGATGGCTGGACTCCGCCTCGGGAGCTGCAACTTCAACGGCGATGGAGCCGAACACTTACCTTGTCCCGCATAAAGCTCATGACTCCGAGGTGCCGGACTCTCTGCCGGACTCCGAACCTCCTGCGCCCCTGCCAGTCGAATCCGATTGGGCGCCGATCATGGAATTCACCGCTGTGGACATCTTTCAGCACTCGCCCTTCGGCGATATCATAAATTCACTGAAGCATCTCTCGCTATCCGGAGAGCCCTGGCCGAACTACGGCCAGGATGGTTGGGACGCAGACGACGAAGAAATTCAGAGCCCACCCACCACCCACTTCGTAGCCACCGTCGACGATTTAACCGACGTACTCGACTACGACTCCGAAGACATCGACGGTATGGACGACGATGCCGGAGACTACCAAGAACCAGTGCCTACAGGACACTGGAAGACCACCTCGTCATATGACATATACATGGTGGACACCCCAAAAGATGGGGACGGCGAAGAAGCAACGGAGGCTGATTCCTTAAAGAAACAGCCCAAGCGCCGACGTCAGCGGCGCCGCTCTAAATCCCGCCACGGCAAGAACGGAGATTCCGGCACAGGAGATAATGACACCCCAGAAAGTGCCGAAGACAACTCCCTCCAGCACGATCCAGCGCAGGAGGAGGCAGAAGCAAGCCCTCACGAGAGGGCGGCGCATTTAAGAGGTCGAGGATGACAATTACTTACCTCCCTCCGGAGACGAGGCAAGCCTCGGCGGACGGCAATTCGTCGTGCTGAGGATCCCATCGAACAAGAGCGTTTTAGACGTGGGCTAATGGCCACGGCAAACAGCCTAAAGAAAAGCAACAACAGCTTCAAGCTGATCAAGACCCTCTTGGCCGACAGATGGACCGAGGTCCTTGCGGCCGAAGAGTATGAATGCCCCTCCAAAAGTTACCCAAAACGCAAGTTGCTCCCCCGACTAGAGGAGGAAGCGTACAAACCTACATCACCAGCGCACAATACGGCAGACCGACCACCTCGTGGGTCATGACAGAGAGGCGTGCAAGCCCTCAACCAAAACTGCACTTCGCATCGCCCAAAAAGCATGAAGCCACGGGGAACGCTACCGGACTTGTGAGATATATTGGAGGACAAGGCAAGACAATCCAGATCTATCTATGGATCACGTGGGCGCCCCAAGACCCACGATTTAATACCGTCGCGCGGATACAACTACTCGGCGGGCCAAACACAGCAGACAACGCTCTCTCGAGCTACGCCGCGATATTGCTCAATCTGAGGCGCCGCACACCCACTATGCTTCACCGACGAAGTAATGGATCATCAAATCCTCAAGGGTTTAAACCTGTTAATATCGAATCCTACGATGGCACAACAGACCCAGCGGTTTGGATTGAGGATTATCTCCTCCATATACACATGGCCCGCGGGCGGCAATCTTCACGCCATCAAATATCTCCCGCTCAAGCTTAAAGGACCAGCTCGGCATTGGCTTAACAGCCTGCCCGCAGAGTCAATTGGATCTTTGGGAAGACACGGAAGCCGCATTCCTCGACAACTTCCAGGGCACGTATGTGCGACCACCGGACGCAGATGACCTAAGCCACATAATCCAGCAGCCAGACGAATCGGCCAGGCAATTCTGGACACGGTTCTTAACAAAGAAAAATCAAATCGTCGACTATCCGGATGCAGAGGCCCTCGCTGCCTTCAAACATAACATCCGCGACGAGTGGCTGGCCCGGCACCTAGGACAGGAGAAGCCAAAATCCATGACAGACCTCACATCACTCATGACCCGCTTATGTGCGAGAGAAGATAGCTGGCTAGCTCGTAGCAACAACCTCAGCAAAAACGCTGGCAGTCCGGATACCAAGGACCGCAATGGCTGGTTGCGTCGAAACAAAAACAAACGCCGCATTAACGGCGACAGCAATGAGGATACGGCAGTCAACGCCGGATTCCGAGGCTCCAAGCCCGATCAACGGAAGAAGCCATTCAAAAGAACCACTCTAGGCCCGTCCAATTTGGACCGAATACTCGACCGCTCCTGTCAAATACATGGAACCCCCGAAAAGCCAGCTAACCACACCAACAGAGATTGTTGGGTATTCAAGCAGGCAGGCAAATTAATCGCCGAAAACAGTGACAAGGCTACACAGCGATGACGAGGAAGAGACCCGGCCACGAACAACAGAGGACAAAAGGGATTCCCCCTCAAGTTCGGACGGTAAACATGATATACGCAACGCATATTCCCAAGAGGGAGCGGAAGCATGCACTAAGGGACGATACGCCGATGGAGCCAGCCGCCCAAAATTCAAACCATGGTCCTCTTGCCCGATCACTTTCGATCGAAGAGACCATCCGACCAGTATCCACCATGGCGGATTCGCCGCATTGGTTTTAGACCCAATCGTCGATGGATTTCACCTCACGAGAGTCCTGATGGACGGCGGCAGTAGCCTGAACCTGCTTTATCAGGATACAGTGCGCAAGATGGGCATAGACCCTTCAAGGATTAAACCTACAAAGACAACCTTCAAAGGCGCCATACCAGGTATCGAGGCCAATTGTACAGGCTCGATTACATCGAAGTGGTCTTGGATCCCGGATAATTTCCGAGCGAGGAGTTAATCTTCGACATAGTCCCATTCCGCAGCGGCTATCACGCTCTGCTTTCGGACGAACCGCTTTCGCCAAAATTCAACGCGGTGCCGCATTATGCATACCTTAAGCTCAAGATGCCAGGCCCTCGTGGAGTCATCACGGTCAATGGAAACACGGAACGCTCCCTTCCAACGGAGGAACATACAGCGGCTCTCGCGGCAGAAGTACAGAGCAGCCTTTTAAGGCAATTTTCGAGTCCGGCCGTTAAACGACCGGACACGGCCAAATGCGCCCGGAGCAACATCAACCAAGACCACCTGGCACGTTCCGAGCACGCGTAGCAATGCGGCCTCAACCCCAGCCCTCGCAAAATTGTAAGACAAACTCTCCGCATACATAATTACGCCCTGGAGATACCATGGGCATAGGGGGAAAGGCACAACCACAACAGACCCAGAGTGCGGTTCGACCACACCAGGGGCTCCCAAGTGTGTCGCTCTTTTTTCTTTTATTTCTCTCTTTTTTATACAGAACTCTGTCCGGCGGCGAACCTGCCGAACTCATGATGCAACAGCCAGGGAAGGACAAAGGCCGCGATGAACACTCAGGTGGTCTCCATCACGAGCATTAAATTTGTTAAATACAACATTCCGCGGCCTACCCCTGGAGGGAGACGCCTTTAATTCGTCCAATCCCTTGCTTTCCGCACTATTTGTATCATTCCGCACTCATAGCATATCTTCTCGAATAAAATGCAGCACTTTTTGCCCATAATTGCATTACCTTATATATATATATATATATATATATATATATATATATATATATATATATATATATATATATATATATATGTTCATTTACGACATGTTGCACCCGTACATTTTGGTACGGCCAAATACACCAGGGGCTTATGTTGTCCGCATTATGGTGTGATAAATTCCGAACACTTTCACAAGTGCGGCACCCCGAACTTATAGCATTATATGAATTGGCTCCGAATCATGTCTTGGGTCAATAGTTGGGTTTGCCCGGCTCCCATGTTTGGCACCTTACGTTCCGTTCTATCGGCTAAGGTAGCACTGGGAGAACCACTGCGATTGCTTTGAGGATTTATCGGGACTAAAGATTAACTTTGACAAGTGTGAGTTCATCATCCTGGGATTCCCTATGGAGGAACAACAACGGATTGCGGACAACTTAAATTGCAGACTAACCACATTGCCCATTACATCTTATATCTTATCTTATACTCCCTCCGTCCCATAATGTAAGACGTTTTTTGACACTACATTAGTGTTAAAAAACGTCTTACATTATGGGATGGAGGGAGTATATTTACTAATTGGAGGCACCATTCGAGCCTTCACTTTAATCCACATCATCAAGATTAATATAGGCATTAGGTTAAAAACTTAATGGTCAAGATATATTAAAAAAGCTTAATTGATTTTCAATATAAAAAATAGCATGTACAACAAAGATATTTAACCAGCACGTACATGGAAGAGTCCTCAACAACCACGTTAAGCTTCAACCTACAAAAATCCACGTCACTTCCTTTGGGATGGAAAAAAATACCTACATCAAAGAGTCCTCAACACCTACGTTTCCCTAAAACGAACACCCACCACTGGTGGAAAAAAGGCCTTTGGTCGCGGTTCGCAACTGCCATTAGTCGCGGTTGGGCAACCGCGACCAAATAAGCGCGACTAAAGCCCCCCACCTTTAGTCGCGGCTGCTTAAGAACCGCGACTAACGGCCCGTCCACGTGGGCGCCAAAGTGCCGTCAAGCGGAGGACCTTTAGTCGCGGTTCTTCGCCAACCGCGACTAAAGGCCGCCACAGGTTTAGGGTTTTAGCCCCCCTAAACCTGTTTTCTGTTTAATTTGTATTGTTTTATTTCTTTTGTGCTTTATTTTAATTTTGAAGGAGTTTCATATATTCTACGGTACTACATACATGCATATGAATGTACAATTTCAAATAAATTTGAAATTAGAACCAAAAAGAATTCAAGAGGAATATACAATATATATTCAATATCATCGGATGACCATATACAATTTTGAACAAGTTTCCATACATGATTTAATGCATATAAAGTTCTACGTCCTCGTAATAGTGTTCTCCTTTAGGATGGAGGACTTCCCTGCTGAACCATCCAGCTAGTTCCTCTTGAAGTGGTCGGAAGCGAGCTTACGGACTAAGCATCATCCGGAGGTTATTCCTCCGAGCATTGGTATCACTCGGAACCCGCTCAGAGGTGTATCTCGGATCATCTCACGTACATAGTATCCACATAGATTGGTCTCCGGTGGCTGAATATCCCCAGCATTCTTAGCCTTTGACCTTTTGAATTCTAGCTCTTTTTGAATTCACCGACCTTTGTATCTACGAACCGTCTCCAAACCCTACGAGGCAAAGAAAATTAAATGAACAAGAGAGTTATTAGTTACTTGATATTAGGAAATGAACGAAATAGGCCGATCGATATAGAGCGCAAATGAATGAAAATAATTACTTCTGCAGCATTCTTCTCATGCTGCCCCAAAGCTTTGGATCCATATTCAGAGAGTCGTGGACGAGACATTCTGAGGTGTTAACTTTAATTACTAGCAGAATCCAGTGGAACCTGCGGACACGATACATGCACAAGACGTCATGCATAACTCATCGATTAGCCGCCACATACCATGCATGGAGTAAACAAAAGAGAATGTGCTCAAGACAGAAACACTCACTCAAAATGGTAAGGAAATAGAATATCACTTTTGAGTTCCTGCTTTGTAAGAAACTGCCACAGGTCTGCCTCCACGTCGGCGTGGTGACGCTCCAACACATGTCCATTAACGATGTGTGGGTCAATGAACCGAACATCATGGATGTTCCTTACTCTGCATTCCTTAATCTTCATTCTGCATGTATAATAGCGGACACAACAATATAGTTAGGACATATATATAGTGCAGGCAATATGAACGAGATGGGGTAGAAATTAATAAATCACTTACAAAACGTAGCAACTGATGATAGATTTGTCGAGCTCGCGCAGATTGAAAAGCTGGAACAATTCACTCAGTTCAATTTGTACATAGTAATGTTTGAAGTGATGCTCATGTCTAACTTCCGCATAAATATATTCTTTGGCGTTTTTATTTTTATGTAACCCTTGTACCATTTCAGCAGACCTTTCATTTGTGGAGGTAGATCCTTTTCCTCAAGCAGGCTCGACGAGAGGCCCATTCTTGACATATGTAATTACTACCTCCTTCATTGGCGCCTCATCAAGGCCTAACAGTTCACGAAGAGTAATACCTAAGTTGGCCGCTTGTTCTCGCACTCGTTACAGTCAATCCCTGTATGCCGCAGCTTGTATGATCTCGGGGCATCCGGACAGAAGGCTTCCACTATAAGCGGGGCAATCAATTGTTTACTTTGTTCCCGAGCTGGGCAACTTGTTTCCGCTTTTTACTTTCGGCCTTCTCCGCTCTTTGTTCTCCTTGAACATGAGTGCCTGCCTCAAGTTCACGTGCATAGTCGTTAGGCAGATTCTTCATGACTTGGGACGGTGTGCTCAAAAATGACTTAGCCCACTTCTTTTGCTCATCAGAAAATACTGGCTTGGGCTCGGGCTCTCTTTTCTTCTTGCAGTCCGCCTTCCATTTCTCCAAATCAGCAGCCGCGGCCGCGTCGACTTCCTCGGCACTATGTTCCCAAGGCCTTGTGGGGAGAGGCTTCAGTGATGGCTCCGGTACCTTTGTGGTCTTAGGTACATAAGGGTCCGGGTTAATAATCCAGGACTGCTTATGCTTCTTTGCCGGAGGTGGATTGGGGGGCGGCGTCTGATCACCCGCCGGACGAGGACTGGGGGGCGGCGGCTGATCACCCGCCGGACGTTGTGGACTGGGGGGCGGCGTCGGCTGACGTGACGGAGGTGTAGGTGAACCGCCCCCACCCCCCCCCCCACCACATCCACCGCCACCACCACCACCGTGAGGGGTGGACTTGTTGTCCTTGGCGCCTCGCTGGAAACTTGATAAACTTCTTTTGCCATAGAATGAAATGGCGCTTGACATCTCCAAGTCTTTTCTCCCCTTCGTGTGTAGCAATGTCAATCTCCGGGTCCTCAAACCCTTGGACTATGTCCTCCACCGTGACACGAGCATAGCCATCTTGAATGGGGTTGTTGTGGTGGAGTGCTCCGGTAAACATGGTAAAGCACTGCCGATGGCTACCTTCATGGACATGTTCCCGATAGGATAATACAGATGACATTCTTTCATCTCCTTTATATCGTCCCACGGGTAGCGAGGAGGCTCCGGTGCAGTAATTTCGACCACCAGGCTCCGGTGCAGTAATTTCGACCACCGTAGGCTCCGGTGCAGTAATTTCGATCGTCGGTGCATCTGCACCAGCCGGTGGGCCTCCATGGAAGCCACGCTGCTTCTCCGCTGGCTTCCGAGATCCGCCGGATGATCTTCATGCTGCACCCGAGCTGCATCTCTTTCGCTACTAGTACACTCATGGTTTTCTTCATCACATCCATTTCCGATGCCAACCGCGCCACAACATCTGCTTCCCGATCCATCTTTCTCTTACGGCTTCAGAATCAGACGGGTCATCGCTCGGGGAACCCTATTTTCCACGGAATGTGCCCCATGCCTCGCATACCGTCCTCCGTGTTCAGGATTCCCGAGGGCTTTTGTCGCTGGCGTCGTTCTCTCTGTTGAACTTGATCTTCCCTGTTGAGCATCCTTCATTGCGTCAATAAGGGCTTGGGTGGGTTTAATTAATTTGCCCGGTAAACACACTCCCCTCTCCGGGTTCAGCGTTCCCCATGCCCGTACCACCAGCTTTTGGCCCTTGGGTCCCATCCTCCGTGCTGACGGATTTCCTCGCGCCCTCAGCTCGTTCTCCATCTTCTCCAACCTAGGCACCCAAATGCGATACCCTCCTGGCCCCATAACATGATTGTACTCCTTCTTAGCCGCATTTTCCTTATTTTTTTCGATATTTGAATGAACTGCTCCGATTTCTTTTGCTTCACAAATTCTGGCCAATCATGTTTCAGTTTCTCATATTGTCCTTTGAAATCCGGAGTCTTGTTCTGCTTGACAAAGTCACGGGCTAGATTTTGCTTGAATTTCCGGAATGCGCCGGCCATCTTATGAAGAGCGAACTGTTTGACTAGCCTCCTCCTCTCCTTGTTTTCCTCAATCTTGTTACCCTCCTCATCGAATTTGTTGTATTCCGGAGGTAGAACGAAATGTTCCATAAGCTTCTTGAAGCAATCTTTTTTGTTCTCTTATCGACAAAAGTGAAACCATCAATTCGTGCCTTCTTTGGCTCATTCCACTCCTGGGCGGTGATCGAGACGTTGTCTCTAACAATGGCTCCGCATTGGTGACAAACTTGGTGGCGTTCTTGCGGGGCTCCAGCGGCTGCCGGTTGCCTTGTCGACAACCTCGATGGTGCATGTTTCTCCTTGTTTCATCGTCTTGGTTGCGCCCACGCTTTGACGACGTACTCGATTGTTTGACGATCCGCCGAGGGCTAAAATAAGAAAGAGAGTCGCTGCGTTAGTACACACATATTTATTCAAATCAGTTAGTTTGTATCACCGTGAGGCTCAATGTATATATATACCTCGGCCGGAGGTGGTTGCTACTTCCATTTGAAGATAAATGCGTTTATCGGCGTTTGTTCGGCATCATCTTGTCGACGGGCGCCCTTCATCTTCACCGTCAAGGTTCAGATAAGAAGAGATATCATCTTCTTCTTCTCCGGTCGGCACATATAGAATATCGCCGTTTATGATGCCGAACATATGTGCTTCACCGTCCGGATCATAGTTGTCCATAATCGGGTCAGCTCTATCGTCCGCCATTATGTCAGTCCTGAAAACATGTAGTAAAAACAAATTAATTAAGTGAAGACGGGGGGCGGTGGCGGTGGCGGTGGCGAAAGGGCGGTGGCAAAAGGAGGGGGCGAGGAAGGGGTGGGAGAGGGTGTCGCGGTAGAGCGCGAGACGGGGCGGCAGATTTACGGCGCCACGGAGAGGGAGGCGAGGACAACACACACGGAGAGGGAGGCGAGGACAACAGACAACCACGTCTTCACGAATGTCATTTTGTGAAGAAACTTTGCAAGCAATTAAACATTTGTCAATGTTTGGTAAAAAATACAGGTAGCGTCTGTTGCTCCTAATGATTGGAAACGGTTTCCAATTGCCAACGAGGATTTAGATCGACTACTACTACTAGTTGCATTGCTCCCCATCGGGACGATGTTGCTCCTAATCCTCCTTTGGAATCTATAGTACTAGTGCATACTAGCTGGCCGTTGACCGTTGTTGCTCATCGCGTTTTCTCAAAGTCCACTGATTTTGCTCAGGGCGATTCGAGATTTTGCTGGTCCATCGATTTTGGATCAACGCCGGGATGGCATGGGCGCCGGCGATGATGCGAAGTAGACTTGCACAGGCAACGTGATGTACATGGATGTGTCAAGATGCAGTACGCTCGGCGATGCCACGGTATGGATGACTTCTCGAGTGGAGATTGGAGAACCAAGTTCGCCGGTGAAACGTCGGCTCCTGATCAGATCTGGGGGTCGCGAACTAGCGATTGGATCTCGGAAGGGAGTTAGGAAAGCGAACAGACGTGCGTTCAAGGCTACAACTTTTTTTTTTAGGATCTTGAAAACAACTACGCGTTCAAGGTCTGTCAACAGTCTGTTTGACTTGTCAAACTAGCACATGGGTCCCGGTTGTCACTGACTAACACTAATTAACCGTTTAATTAGTTAATAAGTTAATTAGGTTAATTAACAGGATTAATTAAGTTAATTAATTAATTAATTACTTTTAATTATTATCATTTTTAATTTTTATTTATACATATTTCTTTTTGTTCTTTTTTTTTAACAGGGGCCCCATCGTAAGTGGCCTAGGAGGCCACGTGGGTTAATCTGCGCAAGGGCGTTGCAGGCATGGGCGCCGGCGAGGCCAGCCAAGCCCGCGACAAGGCCGGGTCGTGTGGGCGCTGGCGCCGCGAGCAGGCGATCGGGAGGTGTGGCGAGGCGCATGGCCATGGGGTTGCTGGTCAGAGGTCTAGCCCGAGCCTTGGCCAGAGGCCGGGCTTGGCTGAACGGGCGAGGCCCGACGAGCGGCGGGGTGATGCAGCGGGCGCGACTGCAGCGGGCGACAGATCGAGGGGATACAGGGAAGCGGGCGTGAGCTCACCCCCGATGCCGGGGAACGGTGCGGTGAGGCCTGGGGAGGTCCGGCGAGGCGGGGTCGAGGAGGCGAGGTGACGGCGAGCGGCGATGGGGGGCGGCATCGGCCTCGGGGCGCCGCGGGTGTCAGAGGAGAGGCGGAGAGGCGACGGTGACGAGGCCGGCGCGTCGAGGGCGTGAGCCGCAGCGGCGGCAGGGCGGCACTGAACGGGCGCCGGCGACGGAGCGCCATGGGTCATGCCCTCGTTCCAGCACGGATCGAGGAGGTGCCGGGCGCCGTGCGGGAGGGGACGGAGAGGCGAGGTGAGGCAGTCCAGCGAGCAGCGGTCCGGCGCATCGGGAGGCGGTGCTGGGGACGGGCGCCGGCGTCAGGGACCAGCGGCGGCCACGGACGGGGAGGGCGGCGGCGGTGACTGGGAAGGAATGATCGGAGAGGAAGGAAGGTCGCGTGGGGTTGAGGGCGGGCGAGCGAGGCGGCAGTACCGAGGCCGGCCGGCAGCAAGGCTGGTGGCGAGGGGCGACGGGCGCGGCGCCGAGGGCGAGGGCGACGGCGGGCGGCGCCGAGGGCGAGGGCGACGGCGGCGGCGCGCCGAGGGCGCGCAGAGATGAACAGCGAGAAACGGCGGCGTCGAGGGAGCCTTGTATTTATAGCCCCCCCCCCATTTAGTCGCCGTTGGCGGCGAGACCCCCGACGAAAGGGGCCCGTTAGTCGCGGGTCGCCTGCCCAACCGCGACTAAAGGGTTTTTGGCGGGTTTTTTGCGTTCCCGCGCCCCCACCTTTAGTCGCGGTTGGTCTGGCCAACCGCGACTAAAGGCCGCCGCAGGTTTAGGGTTTTAGCCCCCCCCCCAAACCTGTTTTCTGTTTAATTTGTATTGTTTTCTTTTTAATTTGTATTGTTTTCTGTTTAATTTGTATTGTTTTATTTCTTTTGTGCTTTATTTTAATTTTGAAGGAGTTTCACATATTCTACGGTACTACATACATGCATATGAATGTACAATTTCAAACAAATTTGAAATTAGAACCAAAAGAATTCAAGAGGAATATACAATATATATTCAATATCATCGGATGACCATATACAATTTTGAACAAGTTTCCATACATAATTTAATGCATATAAAGTTCTACGTCCTTTGTATCTCCGAACCGTCTCCACACCCTACGAGGCAAATACAAATAATATGTCAAAAATAAAACTAATTCAATTCAATATGTTAAAAATACAAATAATATATCAAAAAATTCAGAAAAATAGAACTAATTCATTTCAAAATTCTAAAAATACAAATAATATATCAAAAATTTCAGAGAAGTTCTTCCCGCCGCCTGTCTTCCCACAAGTTCTTCCCGGCCAGTCTTCCCGCCAGTTCTTTCCGCCTATGTCTTCCGCCATTTCTTCAAGCCTCTATCTTCGCTCGTATCGATGCTCCTTTTATAGGCACGGCCCCGCTTCTGCTTTGACTTTTTCCTCCGACAGGCGTCGTCAGGCGCTACCCACGTCTGTCTAACCTTTAGTCCCGGTTGCACCAACCAGCCGGGACTAAAGGTTAGATGACTAGCTCTGGATTCCTCTTCTTCCCGCCATTTCTTCCCTGTCTTCCCGCCTCTTTCTTCCCGCCACTTTCTTCCCGCCTCCTGTCTTCCCGCTCCCATTTTTCCGCCATTTCTCACTACATATATGTAGCCCGGCTTGGCCAGCATTATCACATCTCTACAATCTCTCATCACTCTCTCATGGCTTCCACCGCACCCACTCTAACCTACCAGCAGGTGGAGGAGCTTTGCGCCTCGAACTATCCTTGTCCACCGGGCTACCGCGTCCCCAACGGCTGGAGCCTAAGCGCCGGCGGCGTGCCGGTCCCTCCCGTCCCTCAGGGTACTGCGCACCGGGCAGCCATCACGAACCACTACTACCTCGACCTCACGCCGGAGCAGCGGATGAATCCCCGCTGGCATCCCGATAACCAGCATACTTGGGACGCCTTCTTCATCAATCGGCGTGAGAGGGCGCTCGCCAGGTATGAGGAGGACGGTCTGCCTACTGGGAACTTCCACGAGGCCGGCCGTCGGCTATGGTGGTATGGCGGACTCTGCAGAGCGTCATGGACTACATCACGGCGGCGATATCCCGGCCTGCGCTACCCTCGATTCGAGCCACGAGCGCCGCCCGGACGACAGCGGCGACAGCAGCGGCAGCGGCGGCGGCAACTTAGAAGCGGCGACTACCGATTACAACGACGACGGCGGCTATGAAGACCACGAGTATGCATATTATACGCCTAGGCAGGAGTATGACTAAATCACTCCAAATTTCATGTATCATCAGTGGTATCTCGAATCATTGAAAATGGACACCAAACACATCACGGGTAATATAATTCACATGATCCATTCAACAAAGTTTGGTACAATAAATTATTACACATCATTTCTTCCCTTGTGTCCCTGCTTGCTTACGATTGTGCCGTATCCATGGAGCATCCTCATCATTTAACTTAATGCTTGGGTCGGTGTTCACTTTGAAGGGAGGAATTTCAGCAAACATATTATAATCTTGACATGTCTGTCTTGTCCTCCACTCCCACGATGTTTCTTTTCCCTGAAAGAACAATGTGGCGCTTTGGATCATCGCATGATGTACTGATCGATTTCTTATCTTTCCGTTTCCTCGGTTTGCTACTCATGTCCTTCACATAGAAAACCTGAGCGACATCTTTCGCTAGGACGAATGGTTCGTCAAGGTAACCAAGATTGTTGAAATCCACCATTGTCATTCCGTATTGCTGGTCCACCTTTACCCCACCTCCTGTTAGCTTGAACCATTTGCACCGGAACAAAGGGACCTTAAAGGAGGGTCCATAGTCAAGTTCCCATATCTCCTCTATGTAACCATAATATGTGACCTCTTGCCCAATCTCGGTTGCTGCATCAAAGCGGACACCACTGTTTTGGTTGGTGCTCTTTGTATCTTGGGCGATCGTGTAAAATGTATTCCCATTTATCTCGTACCCTTGGAAAGTCGTTATAGTCGAAGATGGTGTCTTGGCCAACATGTACATCTGATCTACAACATCATTGTCATTCATTAAATGTTTTCTCAACCAACTGCCGAAAGTCTCCATGTGGGCCTTCCTAATCCAGGATTCAGGCTTCCCGGGTTGTCGAGCGTAAAATATTCTTGTGTTTCTCAAAATGCACGGAGCCACCAAGCTGGAATTGGTCAAGATAAAGGTGGTGTGCTTCAATTAGAATGGTCATTCCATACATATCGTTGATTTCCTTCCGATCGTGCGTTTTCCACTTAGTCTCCCCTCGTGCCGCGATCGAGGAAGACCAATCGGCTTAAGGTCATGAACAAAGTCAACACAAAACTCAATTACCTCCTCATTTCCATAGCCCTTGGCGATGCTTCCTTCTGGCCTAGCACGGTTACGAACATATTTCTTTAATAATCCAATGAACCTATCGAAGGGAACATATTGTGTAGAAATACAGACCGAGAACGAAAATCTCTTCGACTAGGTGAACCAGGAGGTGCGTCATAATATTGAAGAAGGATGGCGGGAACACCAACTCGAAACTGACAAGACATTGGATCACATCGTTCAGAACCGTGGTAGAACTTCTGGATTGATTACCTTCGAGAGATTGCATTGAGGAATGCACATAGCTTCACAATGGCTACTCGAACATTTTCCGGCAGGAGCCCTCAAAGCAATCGGAAGCAATTGCGTCATAATCACGTGGCAGTCGTGAGACTTCAGGTTTTGGAACTTTTTCTCCGCCTTGTTTATTATTCCCTTTATATTGGTCGAGAATCCTGACGGTTCCTTCTTACTGCTATGGCATTCAACAAAGATGACCTTCTCTTCTTTGGTCAGAGCGTAGCTGGCACGACCTTGAAACCATTCCGGATGCCGGTCATCAGGGTCTTTCAAACGTTGCTGGTCCTGCAGTGCTTCCTTTGTATCATTTGTCTTCCCATACACTCCCAAGAAGCTTAGGAGGTTCACGCAAATATTCTTCGTAACGTGCATCACGTCGATTGCAGAGCGGACATCTAGGACTTTCCAATATTCTAGCTCCCAGAATATAGATTTCTTCTTCCACATGGCTGCGTGCTCGTCAGCTCCCTTCGGAACTGATTGTCCGCCAGGACCCTTTCCAAAGATGACTTTCACATCCTTGACCATATCAAATACCTCAGCACCAGTGCGTTCCGCTGGCTTCGGCCTGTGATGTGCCTTTGCTTTTTAATGCTTGCCTTTCTTTCTTACTGTATGAATTTTCGGAAGAAATCGACGATGCCCAAGGTACACGTTCTTCTTACAATTTGGCAAATGTACACTTTCAGTCTCATGTAAGCAGTGCGTGCATGCATTGTATCCCTTATTTGACAGTCCCGAAAGGTTACTAAGAGCAGGCCAATCGTTGATGGTTACGAAAAGCAACGTCAGAGGTCAAATTCCTCTTGTTTGTGCTCATCCCACACACGGACACCACCCCACAGCTGTAAAAGTTCATCAACTAATGGCCTTAGGTACACATCGATGTCGTTGCGGGTTGCTTCGGACCTTGGATGAGCACCGCATCATAATGAACTTCCGCTTCATGCACAACCAAGGAGGAAGGTTGTAGATGCATAGAGTCACGGGCCAGTGCTATGGCTGGAGCTCTGCTGCGCCAAAAGGATTCATGCCATCCGTACTTAGAGCAAATCTTATGTTCCTTGCGTCGGCTGCAAAATCTTTGAACCATCTGTCGATCTTTCTCCATTGCGTTCCATCTGCGGTGTGTCTCAACTCCCGTCCGACTTACGGTCCTCTTTGTGCCATCGCAACAACTTGGCATGCTCTTTGTTCCTGAACAGACGTTTCAACCGTGGTATTATAGGAGCATACCACATCACCTTGGAGGAACCCTCTTCCTGGGTTTCTGGCCCTCAACATCGTCACCAGGGTCATCGCCTCTGATCTTATAACGCAATGCGTGCATACCGGACATTCATTCAAATTCTCGTATTCATCAGCGGTAGAGGATGCGATCGTTGATGCATGCATGTATCTTCGTAACCTCTAAACCTAGAGGGCGTACAACCTTCTTTGCTTCAGACGCGTCTTGGCGGGCAACTCGTTATCCTTTGGAAACATATTCTTCAACATTTTCAGCAAGTTTTCAAATGCCGAGTCAGCTACACCTGCCTCTGCCTTCCATTTCAGCAAATCCGATTGCAGCCCAGCTTTTCAGACCATCATCGCATCCGGTACAGCGCCTTTCTGTGATCCTCTAACATGCGATCCAAATTCTCCCTCTCCTTTTCAGTTTCGCAGCGTCTCCGTGCATCAGCAATGGTCCGACCAAGATCATCAACGGGATCATCACGTGCCTCTTCTTCACCTTCCCTTCACCTTCAAAGATCCTCCATGAAAGTATCACCGAAATGAGCAAGATAGCTTTCATCGATGAAATCATCCCTTCTTCATCTTCTTCCATTATAACCCCTCTTTCTCCATGCTTGGTCCAACAATTATAGCTTGGCATGAAACCGTGCGAAGCAGATGCATGTGAACATCTCTTGAGGAAGAGTAACCCTTCCGATTCTTACAGATAACACATGGACAGATAACAAAACCCCCGCTTGTTCGCATTAGCCACTACGAGGAAATCTTTCAAACCCGTAGTGAACTTCGCCGGAGAGTCTGTTACCGTACATCCATTGCCGATTCATCTGCATTATTATAATATAAAATATATAATTAACCATCATGCATTTGTTAAACTATACTAGCTACAAACAATATAAATTAAACAATGAACTACACACATGCATATTTTATCAATGACACATCAAAGGTTCATCAAGTTGCTAACGCGATCGAGGAGTGTGGCTCCAACACTTCATGTCATGTTTGTTTCATGCTCTTGGGGCATTTCATCAAACACCTTATGTGCATAAGAGGAACCAAAAGCAAACCTACACCCACTTGTGAAGAGAATGGCTCCAAATGGCTAAGTGTTGGCTGCTGGATGGGGATATATAGGGGAGGGGCTTTAGTTGCGGTTGGCCTGGCAAACCGTGACTAAAGGTGCCCGAAGGCCTTTAGTCGCGGTTGTCCTGGCCAACCTGCGACTAAAGACCCTCACGTCGCCACTGGCCACCGAGCGCCACAGGCCCAGGCCTTTGGTCGCGGTTCACCTCCAGAACCGCGACTAAAGGTCCCATTAGTCGCGGTTCCTACAGCTTCGCGACTTATGGGGCTGGACGGAAGCCTGTTTTTCCACCAGTGCACGTTCAGTTTCTTTTTTTTGAACATCACTACATACACAAGTGCTCATATGCACGCGTATACACTCACCCCTATAAACGCACACACGCACACCCTACAGATACGTCTCCAATGTATCTATAATTTTTGATTGTTCCATGTTATTATATTACCCGTTTTAGATGTTTATGGGCTTTACTTTACACATTTATATCATTTTTGGGACTAACCTACTAACCGGAGGCCCAGCCTGTATTGCTGTTTTTTTGCTTATTTCAATGTTTCAAAAAAAAAGGAACACAAACGGAGTCCAAACGGAATGAAACCTTCGGGAGCGTGATTTTTGGAACGAACGTGATCCAGAGGACTTGGAGTGGAAGTCAAGAAAAAATCAAGGCGGCTACGAGGGGCGCCCCCCTTACTGGGCGCGCCCCCTATCTCGTGGCCCCCTCGGGAGTCCACCGACCTACTTCTTCCTCCTATATATACCCATGTACCACGAAAACATCAGAGGCGACCACGAAAACTTAATTCCACCGTCAGAATCCTTCAGATCCGCGAGATCCCATCTTGGAGCCTTCACGGCGCTCCACCGGAGGGGGAATCGATCACGGAGGGCCTCTACATCATCTCCAAGGCCTCTCCGATGAGTTGTGAGTAGTTTACCACAGACCTTCGGGTCCATAGTTATTAGCTAGATGGCTTCTTCTCTCTCTTCGGATCTCAATACCATGTTCTCCTTGATCTTCTTGGAAATCTATTCGATGTAACTCTTTTTGCGGTGTGTTTGTCGAGATCCGATGAATTGTGGGTTTATGATCAAGTTTATCTATGAGAAATATTTGAATCTCCTCTGAATTCTTTTATGTGTGATTAAGTTATCTCTGCAAGTCTCTTCCAATTATCAGTTTAGTTTGGCCTACTAGATTGATCTTTCTTGCAATGGGAGAAGTGCTTAGCTTTGGGTTCAATCTTGCGGTGTCCTTTCCCAAAGGATGTTAGGGCAGCAAGGCACGTATTGTATTGTTGCCATCGAGGATAAAAATATGGGGTTTATATCATATTGCATGAGTTTATCCCTCTACATCGTGTCATCTTTCTTAATGCGTTACTCCGTTCTTTATGAAATTAATACTCTAGATGCATGCTGGATAGCGGTCGATGTCTGGAGTAATAGTAGTAGATGCAGGCAGGAGTCGGTCTACTTGTCACGGACGTGATGCCTATATACATGATCATGCCTAGATAATCTCATAATTATTCGCTTTTCTATCAATTGCTCGATAGTAATTCGTTCACCCACCGTAATACTTATGCTATCTTGAGAGAAGCCACTAGTTAAACCTATGGCCCCCGGGTCTATCTCTTATCATGTAAGCTTTCAATCTATTTTTATTTGCATCTTTACTTTTCCTATCTATATCATAAAACACCAAAAATATATTTATCTTATCATATTATCTCTATCAAATCTGACTTTTACTTAAGTGGCACGAAGGGATTGACAAACCCTTTATTGCGTTGGTTGCGTAGTTCTTGTTTGTTTGTGTAGGTGCGTGGGACTTTTGAGGAGCCTCCTACTGGATTGATACCTTGGTTCTCAAAAATTGAGGGAAATACTTACGCTACTATTGCTGCATCACCCTTTCCTCTTCAAGGAAAACCAACGCATAAGCTCAAGACGTAGCAAGAAGGGATATATTGCCATGCAACTTTCCACCGTTCCGTTCATCATCATGACACACATTATCATTGTCATATTGCCTTGCATGATCATGTAGTTGACAACATATTTGTGGAAAAGCCACCATGCATAATTTTTCATACATGTCACTCTTGATTCATTGCCCATCATGTTACATCACGGAGGCATTCATATAGAGTCATATCTTGTTCTAGTTTTGGGTTGTAATTTTCATGAGTTGTAAATAAATAGAAGTGTGATGATCATCATTATTAGAGAATTGTCCCCAAATAAAAAAAAGAAAGGACAAAAAAAGAATAAGAGAAAGGCCAAATAAAAAAGGGGGAAGGCCAAAAAAAAGAAAGGCCCAAAAAAATAAAAAAAATAAAAAAGGGGCAATGTTACTCTCTCTTTTTCCACACTTGTGCTTCAAAGTAGCACCATGTTCTTCATATAGAGAGTCTCATATGTTGTCACTTTCATATACTAGTGGGAATTTTTCATTATAGAACTTGGCTTGTATATTCCCACGATGGGCTTCCTCAAAATGCCCTAGGTCTTCGTGAGCAAGCAAGTTGGATGCACAGCCACTAGTTTCTTTTGTTGAGCTTTCATACATTTATAGCTCTAGTGCATCCGTTGCATGGCAATCCTTACTCCTCATGTTGGCATCAATTGATGGGTGAGGAGTCCCGGATTAGGGGTGTCCGGATAGCGGACTACCATCATCGGCGGACTATCATCGGCGGACTATCATCATCAACCGGACTCCAAGACTATGAAGATACAAGATTGAAGACTTAGCCCCGTGTCCGGATGGGACTTTCCTTGGCGTGGAAGGCAAGCTTGGCGATCTGGATATGTAGATCTCCTACCATTGTAACCGACTCTATGTAACCCTAGCCCTCTCCGGTGTCTATATAAACCGGATGGCTCTAGTCCGTAAGATGTAACAACAACCCTTACAATCATACCATATGCTAGCTTGTAGGGTTTAGCCTCCTTGATCTCGTGGTAGATCCACTCTCGTAAACATCCACAATATCAATATCAATCAAGCAGGACGTAGGGTTTTACCTCCATCAAGAGGGCCCGACCCTGGGTCAAACATCGTGTCCCTTGTCTCCTGTTACCATCCGCCTAGGCATACGATTCGGGACCCCCTACCGAGATCCGCCGGTTTTGACACCGACATTGGTGCTTTCATTGAGAGTTCCTCTGTGTCGTCACCGATAGGCTTGATGGCCTCTTCAATTGACAACAACGCAGTCCTGGGTGAGACTTTTCTCCCCGGACAAATCTTCGTATTCGGCGGCTTCGCACTGCGGGCCAACTCACTTGGCCATCTGGAGCAGATCGAAAGCTACGCCCCTGGCCGTCAGGTCAGGTTTGGAAGCCTAAACTTCACGGCCGATATCCGTGGGGACTTGATCTTCGATGGATCTGAGCCACAGCCGAGCGTGCCGCGCTGTCACGATGGGCATGACCTAACTCTGCCGCCGGACAGCACCTTGGAGGCCGCGCATGAATCCGCTCCGACCCATTGTCCGGAGCCGATCGCTCGGATCGAGGACGGATGGCTGGACTCCGCCTCGGGAGCTGCAACTTCAACGGCGATGGAGCCGAACACTTACCTTGTCCCGCATAAAGCTCATGACTCCGAGGTGCCGGACTCTCTGCCGGACTCCGAACCTCCTGCGCCCCTGCCAGTCGAATCTGATTGGGCGCCGATCATGGAATTCACCGCTGCGGACATCTTTTAGCACTCGCCCTTAGGCGATATCATAAATTCACTGAAGCATCTCTCGCTATCCGGAGAGCCCAGGCCGAGCTCCGACCAGGATGGTTGGGACAGCAGACGACGAAGAAATTCAGAGCCCACCACCACCCGCCGTAGCCACCGTCGGCGATTTAACCGACGTGCTGACTACGACTCCGAAGACATCGACGGTATGGACGGCGATGCCGAGACTACCAGAACCAAAGGTGCCTACGGAGACCTTTGGAAGACCACCTCGTCATATGACATATACATGGTGGACACCCCAAAAGATGGGGACGGCGAAGAAGCAGCGGAGGCCGATTCCTTAAAGAAACAGCCCAAGCGCCCGGCGTCGTGGCGCCGCTCTAAATCCCGCCACGGCAAGAACGGAGATTCCGCACAGGAGATAATGACACCCCGAAAGTGCCGAAGACAACTCCCTCCAAAGACGATCCAGCGCGGGAGGAGGCGAAGCAAGCCCTCACGAGAGGGCGGCAGCGAAGAGGTCGAGGATGACAATTACTTACCTCCCTCCGGAGGCGAGGCAAGCCTCGGCATTTACCTAATTCGTCGTGCCTGAGGATCCCATCGAACAAGAGCGTTTCAGACGTAGGCTAATGGCCACGGCAAACAGCCTAAAGAAAAAGCAACAACAGCTTCAAGCTGATCAAGACCTACTGGCCGACAGATGGACCGAGGTCCTTGCGGCCGAAGAGTATGAATGCCCCTCCAAAAGTTACCCAAAACGCAAGTTGCTCCCCCGACTAGAGGAGGAAGCGTACAAACCTACATCACCAGCGCACAATACGGCAGACCGACCACCTCGTGGCCGCGACAGAGAGGCGTGCAAGCCCTCAACCAAAACCGTACCCCGGCATCGCCCAAAAAGCATGAAGCCACGGGGGAACGCGCCGGACTTGCGAGATATATTGGAGGACAAGGCAAGACAATCCAGATCTATCTATGGATCACGTGGGCGCCCCACGACCCACGACGAATACCGTCGCGCCGGATACAACTACTCCGGCCGGGCCAAACACAGCAGACAACGCTCTCTCGAGCTACGTCGCGATATTGCTCAATACAGAGGCGCCGCACACCCACTATGCTTCACTGACGAAGTAATGGATCATCAAATCCCTGAAGGGTTTAAACCTGTTAATATCGAATCCTCGATGGCACAACAGACCCAGCGGTTTGGATTGAGGATTATCTCCTCCATATACACATGGCCCGCGCGGCAATCTTCACGCCATCAAATATCTCCCGCTCAAGCTTAAAGGACCAGCTCGGCATTGGCTTAACAGCCTGCCCGCAGAGTCAATTGGATGCTGGGAAGACCTGGAAGACGCATTCCTCGAGAACTTCCAGGGCACGTATGTGCGACCACCGGACGCAGATGACCTAAGCCACATAATCCAGCAGCCAGACGAATCGGCCAGGCAATTCTGGACACGGTTCTTAACAAAGAAAAATCAAATAAATCGACTATCCGGATGCAGAGGCCCTCGCTGCCTTCAAACATAACATCCGCGACGAGTGGCTGGCCCGGCACCTAGGACAGGAGAAGCCAAAATCCATGACAGCCCTCACATCACTCATGACCCGCTTATGTGCGAGAGAAGATAGCTGGCTAGCTCGTAGCAACAACCTCAGCAAAAATGCTGGCAGTCCGGATACCAAGGACCGCAATGGCAGGTTGCGTCGAAACAAAAACAAACGCCGCATTAACGGCGATAGCAATGAGGATACGGCAGTCAACGCCGGATTCCGAGGCTCCAAGCCCGGTCAACGGAAGAAGCCATTCAAAAGAACCACTCCGAGCCCGTCCAATTTGGACCGAATACTCGACCGCTCCTGTCAAATACATGGAACCCCCGAAAAGCCAGCTAACCACACCAACAGAGATTGTTGGGTATTCAAGCAAGCAGGCAAATTAATCGCCGAAAACAGTGACAAGGGGCTACACAGCGATGACGAGGAAGAGACCCGGCAGCCGAACAACAGAGGACAAAAGGGATTCCCCTCAAGTTCGGACGGTAAACATGATATACATAACGCATATTCCCAAGAGGGAGCGGAAGCATGCACTAAAGGGACGATATCTGTGATGGAGCCAGTCGCCCCAAAATTCAACCCATGGTCCTCTTGCCCGATCACTTTCGATCGAAGAGACCATCTGACCAGTATCCACCATGGCGGATTCGCCGCATTGGTTTTAGACCCAATCGTCGATGGATTTCACCTCACGAGAGTCCTGATGGACGGCGGCGATAACTGAACCTGCTTTATCGGGATACGGTCGCCAAGATGGGCATAGACCCTTCAAGGATTAAACCTACAAAGACAACCTTCAAAGGCGTCATACCAGGTATCGAGGCCAATTGTATGCAGGCTCGATTACCTTTGGAAGTGTTCTTCGGATCCCCGGATAATTTCCGAAGCGAGGAGTTAATCTTCGACATAGTCCCATTCCGCAGCGGCTATCACGCTCTGCTCGGACGAACCGCTTTCGCAAAATTCAAAGCGGTGCCGCATTATGCATACCTTAAGCTCAAGATGCCAGGCCCTCGTGGAGTCATCACGGTCAATGGAAACACGGAACGCTCCCTTCCAACGGAGGAACATACAGCGGCTCTCGCGGCAGAAGTACAGAGCAGCCTTTTAAGGCAATTCTTGAGTCCGGCCGTTAAACGACCGGACACAGCCAAACGCGCCCGGAGCAACATCAACCAAGGCCACCTGGCACGTTCCGAGCAGCGTAGCAATGCGGCCTCAACCCCAGCCCTCGCAAAATTGTAAGACAAACTCTCCGCGTACATAAATACGCTTTGGAGATACCATGGGCATAGGGGGAAGGCACAACCACAACAGACCCAGAGTGCGGTTCGACCACACCAGGGGCTCCCAAGTGTGTCGCTCTTTTTTCTTTTATTTCTCTCTTTTTTATACAGAACTCTGTCCGGCGGCGAACCTGCCGAACTCATGATGCAACAGCCAGGGAAGGACAAAGGCCGCGACGAACACTCAGGTGGTCTCCATCACGAGCATTAAATTTGTTAAATACAACATTCCACGGCCTACACCTGGAGGGAGACGCCTTTAATTCGTCCAATCCCTTGATTTCCTCAATATTTGTATCATTCCGCACTCATAGAATATCTTCCCGAATAAAATGCAGCACTTTTGCCCATAATTGCATTACCTTATATATATATATATATATATATATATATATATATATATATATATATATATATATATATATATATATATATATATATATATATATATATATATATATATATGTTCATTTACGACATGTTGCACCCATTACATTTTGGTACGGCCAAATACACCGAGGGGCTTATGTTCTCCGCATTATGGTGTGATAAATTCCGAACACTTTCACAAGTGCGGCACCCCGAACTTATAGCATTATATTAATCGGCTCCGAAAAATGTCTTGGGTCAATGGTTGGGATTGACCGGATCACATGTTTGGCACCTTACGTTCCGTTCTATCGGCTAAGGTAGCCCAGGAGAACCACTGCGATTGCGTTCGGTTGAGCGGTTTAACGCCTCGATGGAGAAAGCTAAAACTGACTGTCATGATAAGGCGAGAGACTGGTCGCTGTTCGAGAGGTCCTTTCGGGTCCTTAAAGACCTACGCCGCTTCGAGCGAAGTTCCGGATAATGTCCGATGAAGGCGTGGATAGCGCCCCTAATTCGGTCCTCCGAATACTAGGGGCTTCGCCGAAATTTAAAATTATAGAATTCTATGGCTAAGTGAGAGTGTTCAAGCACTATAAGTCCGGCTGCCTTGTTCGTTGTGTTGAGCGCCTCCCTAGATGGACCCAAAAATGGGAACAAGAGTGCTCAAGTTTATCCCGAACACCCCAGCACTTTCGTGGCATGGGGGCTGAAGCCGACGACTTGCCATCTCTCAGATTTAATAAACGGACGCCTGAAGGTAATATTTTAAATTAACAAGCATTGCTTAGCGCATATGAACAAAGTTTTCAGCGCACAGGATAACACATTGTGAATTTACTCAATAATTACATCCCTGGGGCACTCATCCGCAATCTTGCGGGCGCCCTTCAGGACAGTCTTATAGTACATCTCGGGCGTACGATATTCCTTGCCCGCTGGTGGCGCGTCAGTGATTAGCTTCTCCGCATCCAGCTTGCCCCAATGCACCTTTGCGCGGGCAAGGGCCCGACGAGCACCTTCAATACAGGCGGAGCGCTTGATAACCTCCACCCAGGGGCACGCATCCACCAGCCGTCGCACGAGGCCAAAGTAGCTCCCAGGCATGGCCTCTCCAGGCCACAGCCGGACTATGAGGCCCTTCATGGCCTGCTCGGCCACCTTGTGAAGCTCGACCAGCTGCTTCAGCTGGTCGCTAGGGGGCACCGGATGGCCGGCCTCAGCATACTGAGACCAGAAGACCTTCTCCGTTGAGCTCCCCTCCTCGGCTCGGTAGAATGCGGCGGCATCGAGACCACGCTGCAAGGCAGATCTGCAAACGCCCACAGAGCTCCGGTCGGGTAAGTAACACGTAATTTACATTCACATGCTTGCTTTGCATGAAAAATGCCTTACCCGCCGCTATCTTCCTCACCAACTCAATCTCCTGAAGGGACTTATGGGCATCGGCCTTGGCAGTCTTGGCACTTTCGAGAGCCGAGGCAAGCTCGGACTCTCGAGTCTTTGAGTCACGCTCCAAACTCTCATGCTTTTCCATGAGAGCCTGGAGCTCTTGCTGAACCACCGCCACCTGCGCCTCTTGCTTTTCTCGCTCTGCCCGTTCCGTGGCCGCATTGCGTTCGGCCGCGGACACGGCCTCCTTCAGGGTCGCCACCTCGTTCGTGGCCCCTGCAGTACCCATGTTATCCTTGTTATTTTTGTTGCAACCTAAATCCTTTTCTGTAAGGTACAAGTTCAAAGTGGTGTTACTCACCTTCTTTGTCCTGGAGCTGCTTCCTGGCGCGGCCGAGCTCTTGCTCGGACCGCTCGAGCTCCTGCTTCAAAGCACCGACCTCCACAGTCAGTGCGGCAGAGGTCAGCAGCGCAGCCTGCAACCCATATTGACATAATTTTTTAGCAACCCTGCGTATATTTTTTTTTAGATCCTCAGTCCGGCTTTTCTTCCCGAACACCGAACCGAGCATCAGGGGCTACTGTCTATGCGGTATTACATTGCATTTCTTACCTCAAAGCCTGATAGAAGGCTACTGCGAGCCGGTCAGCCCGCCCTTGGCGAAGCTGCACCTTCTGAATCACCGCACTCATAATAGTGCGGTGTTCTTCCTCGATGGAAGCGCTCTGCAGCGCCTCCAACAAATTTCCCGGCGCCTCCGGTTGGACGAAAGCCTCCGGCGTCACGGTCTTGCCCTTCATTCGAAGGGGCCGCCGGCCGGACTCAGGAACCACAGCGGGTTCTGATATGGAGTCCGGCGCAAAGTCTGGGAGGACGCCTTGCGGCGCCTCCGGAGCCTCCCCCTGATGGGTCCCTTCTTGGGATCCCACCTCGGCGTCCTCGGTGTCGCAAGGGGTGGAGGAGGTCGGGATGGAGTCTACATCCGGCCAGACCAACGACCCGCTCGATGAAGCGGGGAGATCATCACTGGCGGACTACGTGAAGCATGCGGCATCGTAATGACACTATGTGATGCGAAAAAGAAATTATAAATCATTCAGGATTCCGGATACTTACGATCTCGCCGAGGCTGGCCCTTGAAGGCCATTCTTCCTCGCCAACGTTGACGTTGGCGGAGCTGTCCGGGAATAGTCCTTCCCTCTTGGACCCTTCGGCCTCCCCTGTTGGGGAAGCCTTCCTCTTCCTCTCCCTCCTCCGGGAGAGAGTCCTCTTTCTCCTCCTCGTTTTCGGGGGAGGAGTCCGCCCCGGAATCGTCGGACACCTGAAAACGGAACTCTTTCGAGCACCCGTGGCCTCCTTCTTGGCCTTCTTCTCCGGCACCACGTGCGGTGCCGGAACCAGCAGCCCCGCTAGGCAGGCGTCTCGGATTTTTACGGCATAGGAGCCGGGCAGATAATCTGCTCCGCCTTCCTCATCCAATCCTGTCAAAGGAAAAGGGGAAATTAAAACCCGCATAGAGTCAAACTATGAAAAGCAAGTGTCCCGTAAAGGGGTAGAATCGCTTACCTCGTTGGCTTGGCGCTGCGAGCGAAATCCGCGATCTTCAATCGCGGATGCGGGGGCTTCGGCGCCCTTGAACAGCACCCTCTAGGCGCCTTCGTACGTCGTGTCGAAGAGCCCGCTCAGCGCCTGGTGCTGTTCCGGATTGAACTCCCACAGATTGAATGCCGCTCTTGGCATGGGAGAATCCGGCGGACGAGCATGACTTGGACCATGTTAACCAGCCTGAGCTTCTTCACCAGCTTCTGGATACAGGCTTGGAGTCCCGTCAGCTCCTCCGAACTACCCCACAGCAAGCCCTTCTCTTTCCAGGAGGTGAGCTGCGTGGGGATACCAGATCTGAACTCGGGGGCCGCCCGCCCATGAAGGGTCACGACTCGGTGATATAGAACCACCCGATTGCCACCCCTTGGCCGGATTCCACGAAGGCCCCTTGAACCAAAGGGCGTTGGGCATCTTGCCCAACATGGCGCCTCCGCACTCCGGCAGAGTGCCCTTCACTACCTTTGGCTTGACATTGAAGGTCTTGAGCCACAAGCGAAGTGGGGCTGGATGCAGGAAGGCCTCGCACACGACGATAAACGCCGAGATGTTGAGGATGAAGTTCGGCGCCAGATCATGGAAATCCAGGCCGTAGTATTACATGAGCCCCCGGACAAAGGGGTGAAGTGGAAAGCCCAGTCCGCAGAGGAAGTGGGGAAGAAAGACGACCCTCTCATGGGGCCTGGGGGTAGGGATGAGCTGCCCCTCGTCGGGCAGCCGGTGCGCGATGTCGCCGGAGAGGTATCCGGCGCCGCGCAGTTTGGCGATGTGCTCCTCCTTAACGGTGGAGACCAACCATTTACCTCCCGCTCCGGACATGGTCGGAGAAGGTTGAGACGAGATGCCCGAACTTGGGCGCTGGAGTTCGAGTGCGCGGAGATGGATAAGCAAAGGAAGAAGAAGGCATAGGTGAAAAGATGAATCCTTATCCCTTATATGGGCGGACGAAGTCTACGCGTCCCCCACCGGCCTGGTAAAACTCGCTTATCTCCCAAGCGTCACCATCAATGGCGCGGTTGGGTTACCCACGTCCGTATTGATGAGAATCCCGGATTAAGGGGAAACACGATCTCTGCTTCGACAAGACGTGCCAAGGAAACCGCTTCGCTAAATGCGCTGAGGTGGTAGAGTAAAAAACGATTTAAATAATGGCTTGGTAGTGGCGTGACGTCATGCCGCAGAAAACGTCAGCAGATTGAACTTGTGTATATATTATTCTCTCTACGGTGGAATGTGGAATTTATTTTGCAGAGCCGGACACTATCCTGGTGTTCACAATCTTCTATCATTCGGAGGAGGAACCCGCCTTGCAATGCCAAGCAATATACGTGCCGGACTTATCATCATTGAAGCCTGGTTCAGGGGCTACTGAGGGAGTCCCGGATTAGGGGGTGTCCGGATAGCCGGACTACCATCATCGACCGGACTATCATCGGCTGGACTATCATCATCAACCGGACTCCAAGACTATGAAGATACAAGATTGAAGACTTCGCCCCGTGTCCGGATGGGACTTTCCTTGGCGTGGAAGGCAAGCTTGGCGTCTGGTTATGTAGATCTCCTACCATTGTAACCGACTCTATGTAACCCTAGCCCTCTCCGGTGTCTATATAAACCGGATGGCTCTAGTCCGTAGGACAGAACAACAACCCTTACAATCATACCATAGGCTAGCTTCTAGGGTTTAGCCTCCTTGATCTCGTGGTAGATCCACTCTTGTAAACATCCACAATATCAATATCAATCAAGCAGGACGTAGGGTTTTACCTCCATCAAGAGGGCCCGAACCTGGGTAAAACATCGTGTCCCTTGTCTCTTGTTACCATCCGCCTAGACGCACAGTTCGGGACCCCCTACCCGAGATCCGCCGGTTTTGACACCGACAATGGGCATCTCCATAGCCTGTTGATTATCCTTCTCAATGTGAGACTTTCTCCTTTTTTATCTTCTCCACACAATCCCCATCATCATATTCTATTCCACCCATAGTGCTATATCCATGGCTCACGCTCATGTATTGCGTGAAAGTTGAAAAAGTTTGAGATTATTTAAGTACGAAACAATTGCTTGGCTTGTCACCGGGGGTGTATAAGATGGGAGCATTTTTATGTGACGAAAATGAAGCATGACCTAACTATATGATTTTGTAGGGATGAACTTTCTTTAGCCATGTTATTTTGAGAAGACATGATTGCTTTGATTAGTATGCTTGAAGTATTACTATTTCTTATGTCAATATGAACTTTTATTTTGAATCATTTGGATCTGAACATTCATGCCACAATAAAGAAAATTACATTAAGAATTATGCTAGGTAGCATTCCACATTGAAAATTCTGCTTTTATCGTTTACCTACTCGAGCACGAGTAGGAATTAAGCTTGGGGATGCTTGATATGTCTCCAACGTATCTATAATTTTTGTTTGTTCCATGCTATTATATTACCCGTTTTGGATGTTTATGGGCTTTACTTTACATATTTATATCATTTTTGGGACTAACCTACTAACCGGAGGCCCAGCCCGTATTGCTATTTTTTTTGCCTATTTCAGTGATTCCTAGAAAAGGAATATCAAACGGAGTCCAAACGGAATGAAACCTTCGGGATCGTGATTTTTGGAACGAACGTGATCCAGAGGACTTGGAGTGGAAGTCAAGAAACAAGGGAGGCGGCCACGAGGGTGGAGGGCGCCACCCCTACTGGGCGCGCCCCCTATCTCGTGGGCCCCTTGGGAGTCCACCAACCTACTTCTTCCTCCTATAAATACCCATGTACCCCGAAAACATCAGAAGCGACCACGAAAAATTATTTCCGCCGCCGTAACCTTCTGTATCCGCGAGATCCCATCTTGGAGCCTTCACGGCGCTCACGGAGGGGGAATCGATCACGGAGGGCCTCTACATCATCTCCAAGGCCTCTCCGATGAGTTGTGAGTAGTTTACCACAGACCTTCGGGTCCATAGTTATTAGCTAGATGGCTTCTTCTCTCCCTTTGGATCTCAATACCATGTTCTCCTTGATCTTCTTGGAGATCTATTCGATGCAACTCTTTTTGCGGTGTGTTTGTCGAGATCCGATGAATTGTGGGTTTATGATCAAGTTTATCTATGAGAAATATTTGGATCTCCTCTGAATTCTTTTATGTGTGATTAAGTTATCTTTGCAAGTCTCTTCGAATTATCAGTTTGGTTTGGCCTACTAGATTGATCTTTCTTGCAATGGGAGAAGTGCTTAGCTTTGGGTTCAATCTTGTGGTGTCCTTTCCCAGTGGCAGCAGGGGTAGCAAGGCACGTATTGTATTGTTGCCATTGAGGATAAAAAGATGGGGTTTATATCATATTGCATGAATTTATCCCTCTACATCATGTCATCTTTCTTAATGCGTTACTCCGTTCTTTATGAACTTAATACTCTAGATGCATGCTGGATAGCGGTCGATGTGTGGAGTAATACTAGTAGATGCAGGAAGGAGTCAGTCTACTTGTCACGGACGTGATGCCTATATACATGATCATGCCTAGATAATCTCATAATTATTCCCTTTTCTATCAATTGCTCGACAGTAATTCGTTCACCCACCATAATACTTATGCTATCTTGAGAGAAGCCACTAGTGAAACCTATGGCCCCTGGGCCTATCTCTTATCATATAAGCTTTCAATCTACTTTTATTTGCATCTTTAATTTTCCTATCTATATCATAAAACACCAAAAATATATTTATCTTATCATATTATCTCTATCAGATCTCACTTTCGCAAGTGGCCGTGAGGGATTGACAACCCCTTTATTGCGTTGGTTGCGAGTTCTTGTTTGTTTGTGTAGGTGCGTGGGACTTTTGAGGAGCCTCCTACTGGATTGATACCTTGGTTCTCAAAAACTGAGGGAAATACTTACACTACTTTTGCTACATCACCCTTTCCTCTTCAAGGAAAACCAACGCAAGCTCAAGACGTAGCACCTACCCCTATGAGCACCTTCGAAAGACTGAACCGGCATATCATCTTGAGATTTATGAAGTCACCATAGGCGCCTCGTCATTGACAGGAACTTTACAAAGTCACCATGGACGCCCCGTCATCGACAGGAACGTCTCTTTCCACTAAATGCGCATCGCCGGAAATCCTGAAACAAATCTAGGAATAAATGCGAGCACCAGCATTTGAACCCTGGCGGGCTGGGATACCACAATCCTTCTAACCATCCAACCATAGGTTGGTTCGCACCCACGTTCAGTTTCAACATATATAAAATCCATGTGCATGGAAAAATATACTATACGCAAAATGATTCAATGTTCAAGATCTTTTATCAGAGGACCCTACAAGATTTTTAATAGAAAAAATGGCGCGTACATAAAATAGATAAAAACAACACGTACAGGAAAGAGACCTCAAGTACCACGTTATATATTTTGAGGTTAAAAAACACGTTGAATTTCAGCCTACACCGAATCCACCTGCCTTAAGCTAAAAATAATAATTCCACATGCCTTACTTTTTGATGGCAAAAAAGAGAGGTGTCCTGAACAAATTGGTTTCCCATAAAAAAAGGGCGCCCCACATTAGAAAAGGAATCTGATCTAAAAGAATTAGGTGTCCTTGTCCCAATTACCTCATACAAAGAATACTTACCTTTTCCCTTAAAAAATGAAAAAGGATACATATAAATAAAAACTTCCCAAGCATCGCGTTATGAAAAGAGAGAGTCAATACCTGATTGAAAAATAAATTTCAATCCCACCTTACGAAATGAAGACCTAGAATATTTAATAAATATGTGAAATCACCTAATTGTAATATAACCAGGAAAATACAGATAAATTGTCCCAGGAAAATCATATATGAACATAACCAGTAACTTTTATGGGTATTATAAATAGGGACCACAACCACATCCATTAAAAGTTGAATCTTACTGTTATGATATTATCCACTGTTTAATTTGATACATGATAGATATTCTCAATGAAGAGAAGGACTACTTCCCAAGGCACAAAAAAGAAATGGAAATTATCTAAATGAGAAAAATAACGTTGTAGTAACGGTATATTTGTACACTGACTGAGACAAACTGATGCATGCCTACAGAAAGGAATCTTACACCCAATGAAACACATATTCATCTAACAACAGTGTTTGGAATAATATTTCAAAAACACTAGGCACCATTTATTATAATTTCAGTTTATTTAATATTTTTAGGGTAAATTTGAGCAATATGCCTAATCTAGATGCTAATCCATGGGAGGACAATAATTTTATTATTTTGGACAAAAAGGTTCGGTCAATGAAAATATATTAGGGTTTCAATGAACACAACATATGTGTCCAAATATGTAGATATTATTTGTCAAAAATCCATTGTAGTTGTCAATGTCACTGCAAGAAAATCATCCATTTCAGGATTTAATTTAAAAGTGAGCACAATACACAAATATACATCTACATATTATAAATAGTTTAGTATAAAACTTAACATGTGCATTACATTCTATCATAATATAAATTATATTGTGTTTATTTGTACATATCATCGACTCTCTTCAAAAAATGCATGAGAAAAATTATATGAAGTTTCACAATAATGTTAAGATAGACAATTCTCTAGCCCGTGTAGACGCACGGGCTGATGACTAGTAGTTGGGAATGCCAATGGCCGACTCAAAGATTCTGACGAGTACATTCGACCCATTGGTGGGACGAGCGGCATCTCGGGCCGAACCCTGGCATGGGCGGTTTACTTCTTAGGGGATCAAATCGGTCCTTATTAGTTCTAACCTAGCGAGCATCCTCATGTACATGATGGGGTTGTATATCCTACCTGAGGGCGTTCATCGTGCTTTCAATAAGGACCTCGTTAATTTCTTCTCGCAGGATGCAAGTGGTTGCCAAAAGTATCACATGGTAAAGTGGGCGGATATATGTATGGTTAAGGACCGTGGTTGCTTGGGCATTATTGCATTGCGCCGCATGAACATTGCGCTCTTGATGCAATGGGTCTGGAGGATCCTACGCGGCAAGGGAGGATTATGGTTACAACTACGTGACAAGGGAGGCTTATGGTTACAACTCATACAGGCAAAATACCTTCAGGGTGAGCCTCTCTTGGCATGCGCGGGCCGGGAGGATCGCAATTATGGTGTTCCATCCAAAGGATCAAGGAGGACATCTACCTAGGGATTTCCTTCTCCGTAGGGAATGGGGACTGGATACAATTTTGGCTGGACCACTTGTTGGGTACCGAGCCACTGCACGTGTGCTTCCCTGGCTTGTTCTCAATCTATGTGTGGATCCATCTCTACTAGTCTCAACGGCCTTCCAAGCTGGACAATGGAATATCTGGTTCCGTCATACCTTTGCACAAGAAGAGAGTGACGACTGGACTAGATTATGGGCCGCCCTACCACTAGTGCTACCGGACTATCCGGACATGGTGTTCTGGCGGCTCGCACCGACAACAGAATATTCGGTGAGCACGACATACCATGCGCTATGCTAGACACCTACCACCCTGGCTTTCTCCATTGTAGAAAGCCCCCTTAATTACGCTTACAGATTAAGATTTTTGTGTGGCAGTTACTACGGGACCGCGTCCCTCAGACAGAGGTATTTAAGTGGCACAAACCTGGTGATGGCTTTTGGCCCCTCCATGCAGTACTAGGGACTAGGACCCATAGCCTTTTCTCCTCTACAACGGCGCGGGTGTTATGGACATTCGTCCGCGAGGCGTTGGGACCCGATTGGGAGGCCCTGAACCTCGTGGAGTTTCTCCAGTATAGGGTTATGCAATAGCCGCGACATCGCCGCCTATTTTGGCTTATTTTTGCGGCGATGTCATGGACTCTTTGGAGAGCTCATAATAAGATGGTGATTGAGAAGGTCTTTCCGAGGAAGTCGTCTGTCTCATTCAAATTCCTCGCTTTTCTGCAGCACTAACACCTGCTTTCGAGGCAGCGTGATCGCGACCGGCTCGGCCTCGTGATGGATGCAGTCCTAGCTTTAGCGTGTCAATTATCGTCATCGTAGTGCCGCTTGGCGGCTGCCACTAGGTTTCTTTTTTTTCCTATTTCTCTTATGTTTTCTTCGGCATGAATGTGTTGTGGCCCCAGCCGTGGTTTTTCTGGTGATGTTCAGATGTTGGTTGTATGGACCGTTGCTTTATTCAGAAAGCGTAGTGAAAGCCTATTTCGAGAAAGATACAAGAGAATTTGTTGATAAACAACAAACATGTGCATGCGCTGTGTTCGGTTAAAGAGATGTAATTTGAAAAGAGAATATAGATTGCTTGGATGTTTTTATATTTTACTCTAGAAAGAGGCTCATGCCTCATTTTTTAAACCAAAGTAGAAGACAAACGATGCAAGGTACTGAGAAAACCCTCTTATGAGCAGATACCAAGATATAACAGAATAACAAAAATTGGAAAACGACAATACTGCAGAGCATGAATATATGAAGGCTTGAGAATAAAGCGACGACACTCCCTAGGACAACTAAGCTCCGCGACAATGCCCCAGTATGGGAACAACATTAAGCGTCATCGCTGCCGAGTACGAAACGGACAAGGGTTTTCCTTTCGAACTCTTGTACGGAGAGGATAACCACAATAACGTCCTCAAGTGGAGAGCGGCAACTGTGGGCATTGCCGTCGTTGAAGCCAAATCATGGAGCTTTCACTCGAGAGGTCACCTGTGCCACCACGAGGCACCCATGACACATGCAATGAGCAAAGACTTCCAGATCCGGATCTGGGTGACGTCCCTTCCCACCGACAGAGAGCGGGCTAGAGCCGCCCACCGCTACACCCCTTCCCACTGACAAGACCAAGAAGTATAGCCACCACGGCAACCATAGTGCATGCCGGTGGGCCAACCATGCAGACAACCACTCGAGGCCACCACCACAGCATCGATGTATCGAGAATCTACCAATCATCCACATCACAACACATCAACCATGATAGGAAGAGAAAAGGGCACCTCCTTGCAATCCTTGCTTTGTATCTGCCGCTGAGTCCATGTCCATGCCTCCATGGTTCAAAGCTCTACCCGACTTCTCCAACCAATCCCTGTAGACCAGGGAGGACATGATCCAGTGACTGTAGGTGGCTACCACCGAGCAAGCCGACCTTAGACCATATGTTTAGGCCTAGACAAGCTCGCAGAACAACATCCTTGTTGCCCTTGGTGGCAATCATTCTGACTATGTCTAGGCCCTTCTCAGAAATTTCTCGACAACCGCCACCACCTGTGCCACCAGTACCCTTTGCTGAGTATCATATCTAGGGAAAACAGACACCGCTGCCATGACCACTACCCGTGCACACCATCTTGTTAGGTGACGACCGCTAGCAGCCACCACCACACAAGACGCGACAGAGTTCGCTGGCCACAGCCTGTACCACCTGCCACCTCCAGAAGACAGATCACGGAAGGTCCCGAGTAGCCTCCCACACAACAACAGTTCTTCCTACCCAGAACATAGAGGATATCCTCCGCCGCCACAGCCTTGTCGAACGCAGTCGACCATGTCTACCACCTCCCGCGCCCCACTACCGAAGCAACGAATGTTGCCGCAAGATCTACGTCTTCACGTGCTGAGAGATGGCATGGCCCTAGATTAGAGTGTGCCCAGCCCAGCTTACAACATCACTATGGTGGTCCCAGCTCCGCCTGTGACTCACTCAGGTGGCGGCGACGCGAGAAGGAGTTTAGGAAGACGGCATGAGGGTTGGCTGTTTAGGGTTCCCCAGGTGTGCAGCCACTGGCGACGTGGGGGACAATGGTAAGAGTTTTTTCTCATTAGTGGGCTTTATTTGTTTTAGTAATGATGAATCTTTTAGATATTTTATATATAATTCAAATGGGGATTTCATGGTATTCATATATTGAACACTTATATGTGCATGCAGATTGGTACGAAGAAGAAGGTTTGGCCGCGTTTTGCAGCGGTGTTGGTGTTGTTGGGTTTTGTAAAGAGATTACTCCATGTGATTCATAATATATGGTGTATTATTTTTCCGAAAAGCTAAACCTATTTAAGGTTGATCAAATATGTGGATAAATATATCAGTACATAATATCAAATTGGTATCATTAGATTCATCATGAAAATAATTTTCATATTGTATTTATTTACTAATGTGGATATTCATTTTTTTGGTCTGAAGTTGGTCAAAGTAAAAGAAATTTGACTATTCAAAAATGTTATATTTTGGAATTGGCGAAATATTTGGTTTAACGAGTGGGGGAGATGATGGAGTGTGTTTTCTTTTTATTTATAGTGCGGTATTTTGTTGGGCCTTTCGATGTGTGGTTCCGTGTTATCTACTAATCAAGTAATATTTATGTGAGAAAATTTTCTGCGTCATTGACTGCATGCACTGTATCAGTGCTACAGTATCACATGTTGGCGGTTCTTTTTTCTAGGCGGTGAGATGGTTCATGGGATTGATATAATTTTATAAGTCGATTGCTGCTGATTGATTTGAAAAATCATTGAGAGAGCCCCAAACCTAGAAAGCATAGTGAATTAGACAAATTGAATGCAAGCGCTCATTGAGAAATTGTTGCCCCGGTCAAAATCGGGTGAACCAATTCCAAATTGACGACTTCAGTTGATTGCGAGGCCTTAAAAATTAGTGATCATAGTGTATGTAAATGTTGTACGTTTTCTATAGCTTTGGGTTAATTTACGAATTTAATTTTCTTTTCAATGTAATTACGTTGCTTCCATATATATATACGCTGCCAAAACAAAGGCACATAATGTACTAACTACATCACTGTGTCTGTAAACATGTGTGTAGGTAAAGTATCAGCAGTTCAATAAGGCCACAATTATAACAGCTCATATGCATGAACCATATGTATGCTCTCAAATAAAACACGAGGTGATCAACAACGAGTTACCTAGCTATATATGCGTCATGTATCATGCAAAAAGCACTAAAACACATTCAAAATAAAAAATAATCCTTCTGAAAATAATAAGCAAGACGTACCACATACTCCTCTAGCCCGTATGCATTGTGTGATGCATGCCTTTCCGCTATCTTGATACATGGGATGCATCCATGGGTGTGCAGGCCGAGCACACATTGAACACAAGGACAAGTGAAGAATGCTTCACTCATTTGCGGAGCTGCTAGTATTTGATCTCATATCAGTCACATTCAGATAATTTTCACCGGGATCAAAGTGACTATAACAGCCAAGGTTTGAAACACACCGGGGACCGCAAAATGCTACAATTTGCTATGCCTGAAAATTTTGAGAAAATTTGAAAGAGATTCTCTTGTAAACTACTGCATCCATGACTGGCATGTTCAAATATACGACAAGAAGTAACGTTGTAACTCAAACATATGTCCACGCACTGCAGTACATATCAATGAGTCTCTGAGGCAAGAAGTATATCCACACAAATAAATCACCAAGGATCAACTAGGCAATACAAAATAACAACTAATATTCTACGACTATTAGCTGGAAGTATAGGTATCCGCAAAACATTATATGGAAGTGTGTGAAGTCTGAAGTGATATAGAGGTACTACGTCTGTCTTCCAGGCATGTTGTTTATCTATTACGTGAAAGCCAAATAAGTGCAAGGGCGAGTGCACAAAAACTCAGGAAGTGCACTAGAAACATAAGAACAATGGGCAGCTAGGGGCAGTAACTCCATGATTTCTATTAAACTTTGTGCTGAAAACCATCAAATATCCACTATATCTAGCAAACACTGCAGAATATTTACACTTGACTTTCTAACAGATCCCACCGGAAGAGTCAACCATATAAATTACTCAACGTCCTAGCTTTAGCACACTAGAATATTTACATGAGAACATATTCACTGTCGTAACCAGATTAAATCAAGACTTCCGAACCACATAAGTTCAAAATGAGGCTACCTCAAAGATTGATAACGCCAAGGAACCAAATTAGGTAGCCATCCAATAAAGAGGACAGTTATGCAATTGTCTCTACGTTAGAGTATCAATGTTCACACACAAACTTCCCGAATATGTCATTTAAACTGCGCAAATATATATTGCACTAGATAGAACATAGATAGTTACCTAAAATCAAACATCTCTCCTGGATGGCTATCACTGTTCTCAAGTGCTGGTTTATACGGAATCCATATGCCAAATAATTTGCTGTTTTGCACTGAGCATAACTACTACTAGAGCTATAGCTATCTTCGCCATTAGGACACGAATTACTCTATCCAGCAAGCAAATAAATTCAAGATTTGATTTTGATAAAAGAATTCATAATTTGTGTATGCAACTTGGTAGAGCACCCACTATGTAGTGTGACATCAGATATAAATATCCAGACCGCTTTTTATTTTATTTTTACCAAAACAAAATTTATCATGGTGAAAAAGAAATTTTAATACATCAACCAATACATCTTATGTATTGCTCCAAGTAACTAAAGCCTTGGTTACTGACGATGGCATAGCTCTATTGGCCCAAGAAAATCATCACTCACCAACGCTTTGTTCTAGCGTAAGCCAGCTAATTGACTCCTTTTACATGCTTTGTGATAGTAGCTAAAGCCTATGTTTTAATACAACCATGATATTTTCCTCACCCAGCGCAGATAGGCAGAGTACGCAAGAAGTAGCACTAAATGTCATCTATGCATAGGTATTTCTTAAAATGCTTGGACACTTAAAAAACATGAACATATACTTTAGTTATGATGCCACAACAAGAAGCCTAGAGGACAGAAACATATCTCAATTTTCCATGTTTCGTAACAGCCATGTTGTATATATAATAGATTGTAAAACCAAAACATAACACAAAATACTGAACACATGATTAATTCTCATGTTAATAATATGAAAATTCACACAATTAAAATAAATGGTATGATCATATCAAGCGACACAACAACAATGTCAACCATTCAATTCGAGAACATATAGTTGATAATCTAGTAGAAATAGGTGATGGCTCCGGTAAACAAAACACAGTCCGAAAGAATGTATAGACCAACAAGGTCACTAACAAACTAGGAGGAAAACAGAATTATGGAGGAGTGCTCGCACAGCTAGAAGGTCCAGGTTGCATCTCATCCAGATCGTTCTGTCCCCCATCCAGATTGTCCGGTTCCCTTCTGGGGCTAGCGATGGCCAGCTGATGTTCCATAGCAGGCGAGGGTTGAGGAACCCTCGGTATGACATCGGGCACCGACACCTGCAGAGAAGCATTGTCTTCATGCATGTCGTCACTTGCCTTGTCTTCATTTCCGGCTTCATGCTGTGAAGACATGCCTCCATCTCCATGCACAGGAACATTAGCATCCAACTCATCTATCTAAACACTTGTGATAGGCACATCTAGAACACCAATTCGTTACCTGCGATTGTTGATGTACCAATTTCGGGCCTTCGTTCTTCTGGCTGGGCACTTGCGACATTCATTTTAGATGGCAACTCCCTTTCTCCCACAGTACCCTGGTCAGATAAACCGCTGCTAACATTAGCTGACGTCTCCAGAGCATATCCATGGTCCTTGGCAACCTGCCTCCAAAACCAATTCAACTTGCCCAGATAGTTTTCCGGGAACGGCCTGGTGGCTTGGTTTTTCACCTTGGAGATCAGCGCCCCGAGTCTCTCCCGGATGTCAGCCTTGCTGAGCCGAGGTCTACCTGCAGCTTCTCCTGGCATTGCAGCTGAGAAAATGACATAGGATGAGGAACAGTATATAGGAGAGCCTTTCTCCATCTTTAATGAACACTTGATGAAAGAAGCACGCGAACCTTCTATGGGAGCAGCAACATCAGCCTCGGCGGGTTGTTCTTGTGTATTGAAAACAGTTGAAGACCCACCGCCTGCCTGCTCCTCTCCTAACATTGCAGCTGAAAATGTAAAAGGATCAGCTGAAAATGGAAATGAACAATAAGATCGGGAGGTACTGGTTAATCTCCTTGATAAAAGAATCAGGCTTACTACCTTGTTCGAGAGCAGCATCCTCAGCCTCAGCAGCAGCCACCTTCGGACCAGCCAGCTCGGCGATGTTGGGCGGCGAGAGGCTTCTCTTCCTCTTACTTGGCCCGGGGATGGCAGTGGCACCGTCGAGATTGGAGGAGGAAACGTTGCGCTTGCGCCTCCTCTTCTGCTCCTCCGGGTCATCTTCAGCTGGCAGGTTGAGGTCGGGGAAGATCCTGTCGTCGGCGAGCTCCTGGACGGAGCGACGTTCGTACCTGCCAGGGCCAGCGGGGCCCCAGCCCCGGGCGAACGCGCGGGAGAAGCTGAGAAGCCTGGCGCGGGTGAACTCTCCGACGACGGACGATGCGTCCACGGCGGCTTGGCGGAGGGTGGCGAGGAACCCCGTGGGAGACAGGTTGACGACAGCAGGAGCAGGGTCAGAGGGGTTGCTGGGGACGACGGCGGCTGCGCCGTCGGTGGGGGGAGGATGTGGGCGGGCGCAGGCACAGGTGAGGTCGCTGCAGAGTTGCTCGACGAGCTCCTCCTCCTCCTTGGCGGCCAGGTCTTTAGGATCCATCGCACGGCCTGGGAAGCGAGCTGGAATGAACTGAATGGAAGGAAAGGAGGGAGAGGCTGAGTGGCTGTGACTGGAATGGACCGCGAGGCTGGGTATATATAGCGGTGTGGGTAGGTGGGAGGAGGGGCTAGGGTTCTGGGAGAATGCTAAACTAGGCAAGAAGTAAACTCAGGAAAAATTGGAAGGAAGTAATTTTCCGCCTATAATTTCCTCCGCGCGGGAAGAGATATTGATCCAACGTCAGCGTCAACGTCAGCGTCGGGATTTCAGTCATTTCGATCTGGTCTCTCGGCCCAGATTGATCCCAGCTTGGATGGGCCAAAGCCCTTTTATTTTTATATAATTCGGTACAGTGTAATTTATTAAAATGTCAAAATATTTAGACCGACGTCGCTTAAGAAATTTTTTGTTTCTTCCTTTTCTATTTTTTTCTAGATTTCTCTTTTATTTTAAGGAAATTACAAGGATGCATTTTGGAGATAGATGAGTATCTATGTTTTTAAATGCTCACATACTTTCAAAAGGTATCCATATTTTTAAAAAATAACTTCATGTACTACTAAATGGTCCTAGGGTTTTCAATACATATTCATGTAACTATAAAATATTTTTTGCATTTCAAAAGAATATCCATGTAAACAAAAAAGGCATTCACATATTAATAAAAATGTTCATGTAACTTAAGAAACAGTTCACATGTAATAATAATTCAGATATTTTTGTAAAACACCATTCTACTATAAAATTTTACTGGTGCATTTTCCAGAATATATTCGTGTAATTTAATAAAATTGATGTATGTCAAGGAAATGTTCATAATTAAATATATCTCCACGTATTTATGAAATGTTCACGCAATTTGAAAAAAAAAATGTTCATGTGTTAAAAAAAAATGTCACTGTAATATTAATGTGTTGATCCATTGTTTTGCAAATAATGTGTTTTTCATAAGAAATGTTTATACTCATCAGTATTGGATGATGCTACTGGGGACACGAACATCCTCGTGTGATGGCCAATGTTCTAGGACTAGACTAAAAACTCTTCCAATGAAAAGTGAGCGCCGACAAGTTGCACACGATGGTACAATATATGGGCCACTGCTCGCCTTAATATTCCTTGCCCAGTCATCAAGGACCGCAGCCCACCGATACAATTACCAGCGGAGGCTGTTGCCGCGTTAACTAGACCTCACAAGCATGTAATCATGCTAGACAGATTGGCTGAGGTGGCCACCCCTTGCTCGGTCACCTCGACCAGCCTCGCTACCAAGGCCCGAGCTTCCATTGAAGATGAGGTAATGCCCACCGTTTCCTCAACGAATTCCGGCACTGCAAGCATCGTCTCTGCCATTATCCTAGATCTCGAGTTCTAAGCATCAACACACTACGAGCCTATGACTGACCAATGCCTTCATCCCGCATCAGCAAAACAACCCGAACCATTGAGTACCCTTAGCCTGTTGCATGTTGCCACCCGCTTGGGTAGAGTGAGCATCACAAGATGGGGCTCCACAGGGACACGAAGGTGCATTGATTCCTCTTCTTGGTGTGCAAGGGCCTCCTTCATGAGGTGTTTTGTCATGAGATGGTTTCCTTGCTCAAGGCAGGCAAGGACCTTGTCATTGGCAGTGCTCACGATAGGAGGCACAACTTCATGGGCTAGTTGCCGCATTGTCTCTGATGCCGATGCATTGATGGGACACACGAGAGCCCCAATGGGATCGAACGGAGCGGCGAAGAAGGCCCAGAGGTGGATCTAGCGGCCGACAAGATCTATGATCAAGTTTTCATGGTTGAGGATGTTTCAATTTCCTTTGCATCACGATGCCACATACTTGCTAGCTACATTGTGTAAAGTTGTTCTTACCAACATTATTTGTTGGGCGATTTTTTCATTATTGTTTGCTCTGTTGTGCTTACAACTTTCCATATGTAGGTAAATTAATGCAGCCTAGCCAATTCAAGGATAGTTTTGTGGCCAAACTGATGCTTTTAGTTGCTTCTCCCTACTTGTTCTAGATATGCAATTAGATTATCCATTTCTACAGGAAATCCGCGAGATGTCCATGCTTGGAAAAGAAAGATTAGATGGTGGAATAATTTGTGGGGTAGCGATGTTTTGTGGATGGATCGCCCATTTTCCTTTACCATTATTTTCAAATTTCCGTTGTTAATAGCAACCATGGCCATCGTGGGGCCATGTGCCGTGAGCAGACCATAGAGGTTTATGGAGGGAAACACGATAGAAATCTGTGTCCTCACCCTATAGGTTTTATGGAGGGAATCATATGAACAAGCTAAAGGGTGCTCAAGGCATTTTAAAGGAGGGTACATCATACTTAAGCCCACTAAATTCCCAATATGAAGGACTGTTCTCCATCGAGATAGACAGACCGGATCCCTATTTGCTTGAAAATGTTAATCTGAGGGCGACAACGGATACGAATGAAGCTCTACTGAAACCATATACTCCTGAAGTGGTAAAGAAACACATTTTCTATTCATGATATCAAAGCTCCCGTTATAGAGGGACGGCATGCTATTTTCTATAAATAACATTCTTGGTGATGCTTTAACTGCAAACGTTATAGATGATGTTAAAAAGAACTCTATTCCTAAAATATGGAGGTCATTGTTCTAATCTTAAGAGTGGAACCCGGATAAGATCACCCAGTATATATGGACCGATTAAGTCCTTGCAATGTGCTTTATAAGGTGATTGGTAAGGTCACCGCTTTTCACTTAAGCTATGTCTTGGTGATAATTTTTCCCTACTGGAAAGTGCTCTTGTTCCAGGCCATCTCATAATGGATAATATTTTGCTAGATTAAGAGTGTGGTCATACTATAAAGAATAAAAAGGAAGGAAATGAGGGGTATTTTATTGTAAAGCGTGATATGCACAAAGCTTATGATTGTGTGGAATGAGAATTCTTGGAGAGGATGATGGAATAACTGTGATTCCAGGACGAGTTTGTGGAGCTCTTAGTGGCTTGTGTTTCTTTGGTGAAATATCGAATGAAGTATAATGACCAAGAAGTGGAGGAATTTACCACTACAAGGGGGCTCTGATAAGGGACCCTTTATCACAATATTTATATGTTATGCGTGTCGAGGGTTTATCTAGTGTTTTGGCTCATAAGGAGGAGGTTCATGGCATTAATGTCATTCGGGTGCAAAAAATGCACTATTTGTCTCTCATTTACTAATTGCTAATGATTCACTAATCCTTACGAATGCAGTTATGAATAATCCAATCTAACTGAGGTAGTTATTGGATGAATATTGGGCATGTTCTGGACAAATGACATGCGAAGGGAAATGTTGTATCTATTTTTATTCCAAATGTGAATGTGGAGGTTAGGGCTCAAGTTTGTTCGAAATTGAACATAATGATGGAATCTATCTCTGACACATATCATCGTCTACCATCTATGCTGGGTTTAGACCATAGTGATAGTTTATCTCAGCTCATTGAAAGATTTTTGAATCGACTTAAAGGTTGCATGAAAAAATTGTTGTCCTTAGCAGTAAGGAAATACTTTTGAAATAAAATATCCAATCTATCCCGGTTTATGCCATGGCTGTTTTCAAAATTCTGAAGAAACTATGCAAAGAAATAGCTGATGCAATGCCGGCCTTTTGTTTATGGGACATGGAGGCAGAGAAGAAATGCATTGGCTAGCTTGGTGGTGAATATGCCTTCCAAATGACAAGGAAGGTGTGGGATTCTGAGACCTCCATGCCTATGATTTAGCCATGCTATAGATACAAAGTTGGCGAATGATAACCCATCAGGACACTCTTTATGTTACTATCTTCACAGCAAAGTACTTATGACCAAGAAAGGGACCATCTTTACCTGGGAGAGTATCTTCGCTTGTTTGCGAACGTTTAGAAGGGGCCATATTAGGAGAGTTGGTTCTAGTGAGAAAATAAATATCTAGGAGGATCACTCACTAGTGGAAAAACGACTAGCCACAACTATCATTGGTGGCACGCCATTTCCCATAAAAGCCAGCACTATTTTTTTCCAAATAGTGTCGGCGTAGGCCAAATCGGCACATCAGCTTTACAAGCTTAGTGTTGGCGTTACTTTTCTTTGAAACGCCACAAATCTTTTGGTCCATATGCACCCATTGTTTGGAACGCACTGGTGGCGTTGCTTTTATTTGAACGTCATAGTTAATTTTTGAGTGCTGGCGTCTGTCTGCTTTGTACGCCAGAAACATTTTTTTCATTTGATCAAGTGTTTTAGTTATTTAATTATTATACTAGTCGCAAAATAATAGAAATTTTATATCACTACTGCAGGATGCTGCTAACGCGACACTACGATCAGAGACCCTTCGATGAAACTGTGTGTGATGCAATAATCACAAACGGTGGTGTAAAAAAACTGTCAAAAAAGGTGCAAAACGTTTGTGATGGAGGATGCATAAAACACGGTTCAGATTTTAGTTGCGTGTGCGATGCAGGGCATAAGGTTCAGTTCAATTAACCGTTTTCGATGAGGAGGAACAAAAGAAACGGGCAGCCAGATGAGGTGTGTGCGATGTACAACATACGGTTCACTCGGATGAACTGTTTGTGATTAGGCAACACAAAAGAAACGGCCAGCCAGATCAAGGTGTGTGCGATGTACAACATACAGTTCACTCGGATGAACTGTTTGTGACTAGGCAACACAAAAGAAATGGTCAGCCAGATCATGGTGTGTGCGATATACGACATGCGGTTCACTCGGATGAACTATTTGCGTTGAGACAAGAGAACAGAAACGGTTCAATACAACAAATACCATAAATATTACAAGGTTCAAATTCAAAGATTACAACGCCCAAATTCAAACATTGCAAACCGCGTCATTTCTGAAAAGGGATCAGCCGCTGGGAAGTCATGTATGGGTTTGGCACAATGACTTCCAATTGCTTTGCCATATGCTCTTCCAATACGCAGTTTGGCATTTCTGGAGGCACTTCCATTCCGCAGTACCTGTCGGCTCTAATAATCATACCATTCATCTTTCCTAATATTTGAGTGCCCTCGGTACCCTCAGCACCTTTGCTCTGAGAAGAAAGAACCTGGCGAGTGTAATCTCCGGTAAGGTCCCTCGGTAGGAGTTCAAAGTAATATTTGAGAGATGCTGATCCATGCATTCGATGTGATTGTCGTTATAAACATTATCCACCTCTGGGCCTATTATTTACTGCAAAAGAAGAGAATGTGTGAGTGCCTACATGCAGTTTTGAACATTGCAACACGCCCATTTGGTTTGCAGGATTTGTAAAATGCACCAACGTGCCATCTTCGATCTGGCATGATTAACATGGGCATTTGATTACAATCTAGAAACATGTAGCCTTCTTCACAAGAGGTTGGATTGGATGAAAAATTCCCTAAGAAAACTAGTACATAAGACTCCAAAGGAGAAATGCTTATGGACGATTGTAACCATATGAATGAAGCAACCAATATGGGGTGGGGGTGTATGTCCTAAACTCCTCCAAAATTCCTTCATAAATCGTAGTACATTGTCATTGTAAACTAGGGAAAAGGTGCAAAAAATTGAACTCCCTTATGGTTAACATTTAACAGGAAAAGAACATCACCTCGATATACAGCTTCTTCAGGCACCGAAAGCATCTCAGGCAACTGACAACTTGGTCCAGGTTGGGGCCGACAGATTCTAGTGCCAAGACCTTCACTTCGCCCAGAGTCTGGGTGAAGCTTCGCTAGATGACAGACGAACATACATCTTCAAAACTAGAAACAACGTTGATATCAAGAAGGAGAGTTATAAGGCGACTGTTGTACCTGAAAGTTGTAGTATTTGACAGACGAGTAGCCCACCACTTTTAATTTCCGCACAGAAATGACATTGATTCTTGTTGGACCTTGTTGATCAACTACAAGTAATCTCTCAAGTGAAGGTGTGTGCTCAATGACCATATTGTGGTCCACCTTTTGTGATCTCTAATTGAAGCACCAGCAGCACACATAAACAGTCCGGAGAGTCCTGGAGGTGATGTGCAAGGTACTCGACCAATTCATCGCCTGAAGACGAAGGAACTCGAGTGCAGTACAGCTGCGGAGCAGGCGCTTCATTTCACCCTTTGGGATGCGGACGGTGACGAGCTCGAGGTGCTTCAGTCGTGGTAGAAAAAGAGCAGGCGCGTCATTAAGGGGGGGGGGGGGAATGGCAGTTCATGAACTTGGCGAGGCACAGCATTGGCGCGAAGCGGAGCGGGGACGTTGGCAGCAAGCACATATGCCCATCATTAAAACTGAGCTTCTCGAGCTGATCTATGGAGGGGGATCGGAACCACTCGTCAAGCCTGGCTCAGTCCTTGCCATTGGAACGGAACTTGCCCATGATAACGCCTTTGATTGGGCCATGGTGACTGCCGAGGATCTGGGAGAATGCATCCAAGCTTTGGCGATAGCCATGGCAGAGCTTGTGGGCGTCGAGGAGGTCGACAGGGGTGAGGAGCCATAGGGGGCGCCAACGCCGGGAAAGGGCGGCTGTCCTCGCCCGATATTTGATTGGGAGGAGGGATATGATGACTATCAACATATCATCGGGGAGGTTGTTGATGAAGTCTAGGCCTCCTGGAGTCGCTTGCAATTATTTCTCGACCCGCCTCCGCTTGTTGGCAGCCTTGTTCTCCACCTCAGCAGCGACGGAAACCTTCGCCTCCATATTCAGGCCATGCTACGGTGCTTCAGCAGCCCCGGTGTCGCCACTCCCTCCGATGGGGTGCTTCGGCGGCATCCTCGTACACTGACGACTTTGAGGACTCAGAGCGGCGTTGAGGATGCGGGCAGAAAGAGAGGTATTATGTGTGTGGCGAGGATGGGGGGTGCTGCCGCTCGGCGGCGCCATTAATATACTCGCCAGTCCAAGACTGTCTCGCTTCCCGGTGAGAACGGCTGCTTAATCTCTAGTATGAATGAAATCTATGCTTAATTACTAAATTCTAGTTGCAAAAAATAGAAAGTGCTATTGATTTTTAGCTGCATATTTTGACAAATCGCAGTGTCTCTTGGCTTAGCGCCAAAGTCTGGCTTTAATGTGCATACCGTAATCTGAACCGTTTGCATTGAAGAGATGCATAGATCCTGCGTTGAACAGCTTGTACGCTTCCTGGTGAGCCTGCACACCGGACTGCGCTCGCACGCCTCTCGTTCAGTCAAGCAGCTGTCCACACGGCACCTCCTATAGCAATTAAAACCAAGACATCTGGCGTCACGTGAATGGTTAACAGAACGCACATGGTTTGAATTATACAAACGTTTGAGATATTAAAGTGGCAGCTATTTTTTCAAAATGCCTTTGTTGGTTGTCATTATTCGAGTGCGCCTTCTCTCAGAATGGACACGAAAAATACCACAGCATGTCGGGTGCCATTCCATGATAGCATGCCAAGTTTCATGAATTTCAGACGAGTTTTAGATTTACTAGAATTTAAAAACAAAGTATCTCAACATTTTGTCGGGAATCAACGGTGCCCTGGTGTTTGAAATTCATTCCCCCCTTGCATGGGACCTAAGCATGCACCCAAGGACACCGATTTGGTTTTTCAACCAATTTATATGCACTGATGCATGTGCATGTAGTTCAAATTTGAATTATGCACATAAATGCATTGAAAACTCAGTTAATGCATAAAAATGTCCAAACGAACCCCGAAAAATCACAAAAATTGACACAACACTCCTGTTGTTCTATGTTGACACAAGAAATTTTTTGAAAGCAATAAGAGGCAATGGATATCGTTTCGTCCCCAAAGGTAGGACATTCCCTACCAAAACCATCATGCTTGTTGTGATAGGCTCTGGTTTGTGAGAAGCATATACCCCAAATGGGACAAAAAAATTATCACGGCATCTTGATGCCGCTCCTTGATAGCTTGCCAAGTTTCATGAATTTCAGACGAGTTTTAGTTTTACTAGAATTTAAAACCAGGTATCTAAACGTTTTTCCGGCAATCAACGGTGCCCTGGTGTTTAAAATTCATTCCCATTTCTTGCGTGGGACCTAAGCATGCACCCAAGGACACATATTTGATTTTTCAACCAATTTATATGCAATCGGAGCATGTGCATGTAGTTCAAATTTGAATTATGCACATAAATGCATTGAAAACTCAGTTAATGTATAAAATGTCCAACCGAACCCCAAAAATCACAAAAATTGACACGACACTCCTGTTATTATATGTTGACACGAGAAAAAATTTGAAAGCAATAAGAGGCAATGGATATCGTTTCGTCCCCAAAGGTGGGACATTCCCTATGGAAACCATCATGCTTGTTGTGATAAGATCTGGTTTGTGAGAAGCATATACCCAAACCTGCCCCAAATGGGGAAAAAAAGTTTACCACGGCGTGTTGATGCCGCTCCATGACACCATGCCAAGTTTCATGAATTTCAGAAAACTTTTGAAATTCCTAGAATTTAAAAACCAGGTACCTCAATGTTTTGCCGGCAATCAACGGTGCCCTGGTGTTTGAAATTCACTCCCATTTATTGCATGGGACCTAAGCATGCACCCAAGGACACAAATTTTATTTTTCAACCAATTTATATGCACTGGAGCATGTGCATGTAGTTAAAATTTGAATTATGCACATAAAGGCATTGAAAACTCAGTTAATGCATAAAAATGTCCAAACGAACACAAAAAAATCAGAAAAATTAACACAACACTCATGTTGTTCTATGTTGACACGAGAAATTTTTGAAAGCCATAAGAGGCAATGGATATCATTTCGTCCCCAAAGGTGGGCGTTCCCTACCAAACCATCATGCTTGTTGTGAGAAGCTATGGTTTGTGAGAAGCATATACCCAAACCTGCCCCAAATGGGACAATTTTTTACCATGGCATTTTGATGCCGCTCCATGATAGCATGCCAAGTTTCATCAATTTTAGACGAGTTTTGGATTTACTAGAATTTAAAAACCAGGTATCTCAATGTTTGCGGCCGAGTGACGGTGACATGGTGTTTGACATTCATTCCCATTTCTTGCATGGGACCTGAGCATGCACCCAAGGACACATATTTTATTTTCCAACCAATTTATATGCACTGGAGCATTATTGGGGAACGTAGCAGAAATCAAAAAAATTCTACGCTTCACCAAGATCAATCTATGGAGTTATGAGCTAGGGGATGGTTCCCCTCCCCACTTCAGCCCATGGGGCCCTCCGGGATAGGTGGCCCCACCCGGTGACTGAAGTGATGCTCAAACCAAATCATATGTCTTCGAGCGAAGACAATGAGAGCAAATCTTATTCTGTGTCGGATAAGTCAGCTTTACTTGTAGCCCAAGTCAAGCTGTCGCGTGTGTTTGAAATCAGACCGTTGCAACACGTGTCAGTTCCTTAGTGACCCAGGGTCATTTCGGACAAATCTGGTCGGGTTGCCCAGTGGCTATAAATAGCCCACCCCCTACACCATAAATTGGTGGCTGCTCAGAGTTAGTGCACGGCTTTTGTCGTTTGAGAGCAACCCACCGCCGAAGCTTTTGAGAGAGAATCCTTGCGAGGACAAAGCCCAAACCACCCAGAGCCCAAAGAGTGTTTGGCATCACTGAAGTCTTTCTGTCCGCGTGATCTGAAGACTTGTTACACTTGAGGACTGTGTATCCTCCAGCCGGTTACGCGTCGCATTCTGAGCATCCAAGAGTCATTGTGGATTGCCGGTGAACGAAGTCTGTGAAGGTTCGGAAGTCTATACCTTGAAGACTTACCAGAGTAATTGGGCGAGGACTGTGTGTCCTTAGCTCAAGGGGAATAAGGTGAAGACGCGGTCTTCTGAGTTGAATCTCAGCCTCTCTAACCTGACGTACGGTTGTCACAGCAACTGGAACTAGTCCAACAAATCGTGTGTCCTTCTGAAGCCACTGGTTCTATCTCTCACTCCTCTGTACTTATAGTCTGTCTTCGTGAAGTCATTGCCTGCTTGTATTATCTGTTTGACTTCACTGTGTGACTATCTGTTCTGGTTGGCTTCATACTATCTTCCATCCTAATCTTTACTACCTAGCTGCTATTAATCTTCACTTCATTGAATACTTGACTATGGCTTGTCTAGTGTAGTCTACCTTCAGCTGCATTAGAATAGTGTTGTTTATATTGTCTTTTTACAAAACTACCATGTTTTGAAGACTTTCATAAAAATCGCCTATTCACCCCCCCTCTAGTCGATAACTAGCCCTTTCAATTGGTATCAGAGCAAGGTGCTCCCTTGTTCTGTGTGATTTGGTTTAACCACCTGGAGTTTAGCTATGTCGACTGCAGGGATAATCAAAGTCTCCGCTGCGTGCCCCATCTTCGATGGCACTGAATATCCCTACTGGAAGAATAGGATGCGCATGCATCTTGAAGCCATTGATGTCGATCTATGGTATGTCGTCAAGAACGGCGTTCCCAAGACTGGTGAAGGTGTCACCCCTGCTGATGTCAAGAAGTTCATTCAACTGGACTCTACTGCCAAGAACATCATCTGTGGTCACCTTAACAACGGACAGTATGGCCGTGTGAGTGCTCTGGAAACGTCGAAGCTAGTCTGGGACTTGCTATCCAAGGTCAATGAAGGCGTCTCAACCCAGCGAGATCAACGTATCAGTACTCTCCGCAACCTCTTCAACCACTTCAAGAGACACGACAACGAGAATGTCCAGCTCACACTTGATCGGCTCACTGATATCACAAATGAGCTCCAAGCACTCGGCGCCACTGAGATCACGAAGTATGAGATAGTGAAGACACTACTGAGATCTCTTGACAGCTCATTTGACACCTTAGCCCTGATGATACAAGAACGCATACGATTTCAAGACTCTCGATCCGTCGACATACTTGAGAGGCTCAACACACATGAGTACCAGCTATCTGAGAAATAAGATATCTATGGCCCCAACTATGGCGAACTCGAGCTTTGAAGGCAAAGGCTGCTGCTTCCTCATCTGAAGAAGAATCTGACTACAGTTCTGGTGATCCTGAAGACATTGGAAAGGAGCTTTCTATGCTTGTGAAGAAGTTCCAGAAATTCACCAAGAAGAAAGGCTTCACAAAGTCTTCACGATCCAGCTCAAGAAATGATGAAGCTTCTGCATATGATCACAAGAAGAGAACCTGTCACAAGTGCAAGAAACCTGGTCACTACATCTCTGAGTGTCCACATTGGGACAATGAGAAGAAGAAGAAGAGCAAAGAATATGATTCTGATGACAATAAGAAGAAGAAATCCTCACAGTCTTCTTCCAAGTCTTCTTCCAGATCTTCATCACACAAGAAGAGCTCATCTGGAAAGGCCCGTGCTTTTGTTGGCAAGGAGATGGATTCAGAAGAGGATTCTACTTCAGAGGAGGCGGAGGTGGAGTCTGAGGGGGAGTATGACTGGCTGTTGCAAGTATGGCCCTAGCTTCTGCCTACGTCGCCAAGTCCATCTTCAACACCGAAGACAATGGCTCCGTCACCAACACTGATGATAATGACGAGGAGGACTCGCCTCCCACCTACTGCTCATGGCACGTGGTGCCAAGGTAAAATCACGCGACGCTTACTTTCAAACATCAAGTGAAGGTGACTTTGATTGTGAATCCAAACCCAGCAACAAAACACTTGCTAAAATTGCAACTGAACAACAGAAAGCTATGGAACATACTCAAAAACTGTTAGACAAAAGCGATGACCTGTTGGACGCGGAAATGACCCGTTCTCAGTCCTTAGTTGAAGACATTAAAAATCTTCATGCTAAGTACCAGGAACTTGAAAGTCGTCATGAAACGCTCACAACCACTTACGAAAAGCTCTCCTATGATTATCTTCAAAGGAAGCAAGAGCTTGAGAAATTGAGAGCGGCTCAAGAAGATCTTCGAAAAGAGAATGAGTCACTACGCGCTCAACAGATCAGTTCCGCTCGTGAAGGATTTGAACCACCTTGTCTAAAATGCCTTGAGCGTGATAACGCTACTTCTGTTGCTGAATGTTCCAGTGCTGCTACTGTTGCAATATCTTCAATTGCTGATGTGGAAACTAACCCCTCTGCGGAGGATACCACTACTATTGCTGATGAAAATGCTAGGTTGAAGACATTGCTTGAAACAGGGATGTTCAAAAGTCTCAAAGGGCATCAGACTCTGTGCGATATCCTCAAAAAGCAGATTCTGAACAGAAACCCTAGGAAAGAGGGTGTTGGGTTCGAGAGGAAAATGGATGTTGATGGCTCCTACTGGAAGCCTGAGCAGTACCCCAAAACCACATGGGTTGCTGCAAAGGGACCTTCAGTGGATCCATCCACCTTATCTGGCTTCACCTGTGCTAACCCTATTATCATTGATGAATCCTTTGATGCAAACTATAAACTGTTTAAGAATCAGAATGGTGACATGTTTGCCGGTTATATTGGTACTAACTGCAGGAACGGGCCACCTATGAAGAAGATCTGGGTTCCCAAAAGTTGTCTTGAGAATCTTCCTGTGAATGTCATCATGACACCACCTGGGAAGAAGACAAATCCCAGACCAAAGGCTTCATATGACCCACAGGATTCATACAGACAGAGGACTCACCTGAGTCACCCTAACGCCAATGTTTTGCAGGGAAACCATACTCAGACTTATGATATGAGCTTGTGTCTTCAAACCGCTATGTTCATAGAACTAGGAACTTTTCTACTTATTCATATGAGTATCGTTCTTCTCCTGCAAGGCTATTTGCTAGGGCTCCAAAGCTGAAGTTCTCAGATGTTGCACTTAGACTCATTGCTTCTAAGCCACCCCTGAAGATGTGGGTGGTTAAGAAGAATTAACTTTCTTTTGTAGGGAAAGGTCTCCAGCCGGAAATCAAAGGCGTCTGATGCTATTGCTGGGGACCTCAAACATCTTGTGGGGCGCAAGATCAAATGCCCAAATGGTTGTAACATCCCAAATTTTCAATTTGGAATGTTATACATTAGGTCATCATGCATATCATATTTTCTCGCATTTTTCCGATCCTAGAAATTTCACGCAACTCAAGGACCCTCGGAGAGAGTTGGAAGTTTCGAAATTTTCATATTTGGGATTTTCCAAATTTTGAAAATAGGATCATTGGATTATTTAAATTATCTTCATAAAGTTTTTCCTATAAAAATATCTTGAGAGGGAATAATATGACTTTCCCAAACAATTAGGAAAAATGAAGATATTATAAATAAACGCATACGACTTTCCCAAACAATTAGAAGTAACATGTTGAGATTCACATGATAATCAAGTACCGGATACTCAAATTGTCCATAACCGGGGACACGGCTAATCATGATTAGTTTATACACTCTGCAGAGGTTTGCACACTTTTCCCCACAAGACTCGATCGCCTCCGCTTGGTTCTCGCACTACATGGTGTTTGAGAAACGGATGACCGAGACATAGTCTTTCAGAAGCGCTAGCACCTTACATGTGGGTAGACCGTACCAACCTATATCCCCTACATCAGCTAGCCTACCCGTAAGAGTTCGCACGACTTAGTCAACTACGCCAGAGCCCATGTTTTGAAGTCTACACGGAGTTCCAAGGAGCATGTTCGCACGAATTTTTCCCAAACAAGAGCCTACACGGAGTTCCAAGGAGCATTGTATCAGACAGAGGAACCCAGTTTACTTCAAAATTTTGGAACCAGTTGCACGAAACATTGGGAACCCGATTGGAATTCAGCACAGCTTTCCACCCACAGACCGATGGACAAACTGAGAGAGTCAATCAGATTTTGGAGGATATGTTGAGAGCTTGTGCACTAGATTATGGATCTAGTTGGGATGACAATTTGCCGTATTTTCCTACAATAACAGTTACCAAACCAGCTTAAAGATGGCACCTTTCGAGGCCTTGTATGGAAGAAGGTGCAGGACACCGTTGTCATGGGACGAAACTGGAGATCGTCAGTTGTTTGGACCAGATTTGATTAAGGAGTCTGAACAGAAAATTAAGTTGATTCGAGACAGGCTCAAGGTAGCCCAGTCCAGACAGAAGAGCTACGCCGATTCAAAGCGCAAAGCAATCGAGTACGAAGTTGGAGACAGAGTATATCTCAAAGTATCCCCGCTTCGAGGAGTTAAGCGTTTTGGAGTTAAAGGAAAGTTAGCACCCCGTTTCGTTGGACCATATAAGATTTTGCAACGCATGGGATAAGTTGCGTATAAGTTGGAATTGCCAGAAGGACTGTCAGGAGTTCATGATGTATTCCATGTTTCTCAGTTGAAGAAATGTCACCCCGAGATTGCAGAGGTACCGTTAAGAGACACAGTGCCACTGGAAGCAATTCAAGTGAAGGATGACTTGACATATGAGGAAAAACCGGTTAAGATTCTCGATTATGCCAGCAGAGTTACCCGCAGCAAGGTTATCAAATTTTGCAAAGTTCAAGGAGCCACCACACCGAGGATGAAGCCACCTGGGAAAGAGAGGAAGTTTTGCTTAAGGACCACCCTCACCTATTTTCTAGCCAACCCGAATCTCGAGGGCGAGATTCATCTTAAGGGGGTAGGTTTGTAACATCCCAAATTTTCAATTTGGAATGTTATACATTAGGTCATCATGCATATCATATTTTCTCGCATTTTTCCGATCCTAGAAATTTCACGCAACTCAAGGACCCTCGGAGAGAGTTGGAAGTTTCGAAATTTTCATATTTGGGATTTTCCAAATTTTGAAAATAGGATCATTGGATTATTTAAATTATCTTCATAAAGTTTTTCCTATAAAAATATCTTGAGAGGGAATAATATGACTTTCCCAAACAATTAGGAAAAATGAAGATATTATAAATAAACCAAATTTGGTTTTGAAAGATTTATTTTGCTTAGGCAAAAATGAGCATTTTAAAATTTTATGCATGTATATCGTTTTTAAAAGTTCATTTTGTTCGACTCATTTTTAGGAGTCGGCGAAAATTTGTTTTATTTAAATCCGAGATCGTTTGGTATTTTTTTTATTTTGTTTTGGTTTAATTCTTATTTAAAAAAAAAAAAACACAGCGCCCCCCCCCTGGACCGAGGCCCAGCCGGCCCAAGCCAGCCAGGCCCCAGGCCCAGCGCCCGGCCCACCTCCCTCTCCCTCCCTCCTCCTCCCTCGCCTTGCGCCCTTGGCCTTGCAGTGCCCGCCGCCGCCGTCTCCGCCGCCGCCCGAGTCCGCCTCCGCCCGGGACCCGTTGCCCCTTCCCCAAGCCGAGCACCCCTCTTAAATAAGCGCCACCGCCCCCTCTCTCTCACCCCGGAGCCGCCCTCGCCTCCCGACCCGCGCCCGAACCCCGCCGCCCGCCAAGGAGCCGCCGCCGCCCGTTTCCCGCCCGCCCGGCCGGACCTCGCCGCCCTCGCCCCCAGGCCCGCCGGAGCCAGCGAGCCTCGCCCGGCGAGCCACGGTAGCCGCCGCCCCGCGCCGCTGATTCGTTTTATCCCCTCGGACCGATCCGGTTTTTTTTTAAAAAAAAATATGTTCGGTTTTTTTTAAAAAGCTAGATTGGTTTTATTTTTTTTCGGTTTTTCTTATTTAACGGACGTTCACCGAACCGTTCGTTTTTCAAACAACGTTCGTTAGATTCGTTCTGTTAACGAACGTTCGCAATTTAACTCGTTCGTCGTTTTTCTTTGTAATCGGAATTAATCCGTTATTTTCTGATTTGATTTCAGATCTGATTTTCAAAACTGTTTTATTTCTCGCTCGTTTATCGGAATCAGGTGATTCAAGCGCCTGGAGTTTCATAACGAAACTGCCGTTCCGACTACCCTACTTTCACAGAGTTTTTCCACTGTGAAATTTTGACCTAATTTCAGATCGCTAAACCGAGACGTTCTCCCTCGAGTTTCGACTTTCGGAGTTTGTTTTGATTCGATTCTTTTGCAACCAGGGTTCTTAAGTTGAACTCTCTGGTTAGATCTTTTATTCGAGATTTTTCCCTGTGCATTAGATGAGTACTTATTGTATGCTTGTTGTTTGTCTGCGTTAGATCACCCGGAGTGCGCCGCTTGTTACTTCGAATCTCTAGGTTTCGCGGATCATCAGCAAGGCAAGTAACACTTGATCATACCCTTCTCATACCCAGTTTTATGCATTAGATCTATTCCTCAAACACTTGCATGATTAGGATCTAAATAAATTGTGGGTTTGGGAAGTAGATTGAGGTAGTACCTATTACCTGTTTTACTTATGAACCTTGGGAGTTACTTCTACGTTTGCTTGTTCATGCCATGCTATGCTTGTAGACGTGGATTGGGTGAGTGAATATCCATGACAGATGTGAGATTGTTTAATTAATGGTTTATCTAAGGTGGCAACCTAACACACATCTGGGTGGATTGAGGCACCTGGTTTCTATCAGGACTTGCCTGTATTTCTTCGGACCGCCACCCAGGCTCTAAGGGATCATAAGATTATTCAAACTGGAAACTTCCGTGTGCAGCCACAAGCCAATTATGGGCTCTGGCGTAGTTGACTAAGTCGTCACGAACTCTTACGGGTAGGCTAGCTGATGTAGGGGATATAGGTTGGTACGGTCTACCCACATGTAAGGTGCTAAGCGCTTACGAAAGACTATGTCTCGGTCATCCGTTTCTCAAACACCATGTAGTCACGAGAACCAAGCGGAGGCGATCGAGTCTTGTGGGGAAAAGTGTGCAAACCTCTGCAGAGTGTATAAACTAATCATGATTAGCCGTGTCCCGGTTATGGACAATTTGAGTATCCGGTACTTGATTATCATGTGAATCTCAACATGTTACTTCTAAATAAAAGTTATTGGGTTTTGATGAGTACTTTTTAATTGGGATTGAGAATGCTGTCAACCATTCTCAATGTTTAACAACCACCATGATAGTTAAATAAAATTATTCCTTTGATGTAGGGAAAAATCAGCTTTATGCAAATGTAACCGTAGAGCCTTACCACCAGCCATATATACATGTAGTATAGGCTTATTCTTTCATTGCTCTTATGTGTTACATTGCCAGCATATTCCATGTGCTGACCCGTTTTCGGGCTGCAACTTTTCACGTTGCAGACTTTTCAGACGACGAGTAAGGTGTTAGGTCGTGGTTCTATACTCAGTGATGCCTTTGGAGTTGATGGACTCGCTTATCTTCCAAGCCTTCCGCTGTTATCATTAGATGGCCTTAAGCCATATTTTTGTATTCAGTTCCCTTGTGGACAACAATGTAATAAGTGTGTGATTGCTACTCTGCTATAAATCCTTCGAAGTACTGTGTGGTGTCAGCATTACTGATCCAGGGATGACACTGAGCACAGAGCGCTAGATCCATTTGGGTCTGGTCGCTACAATGGTCTTACTATGTATTTTGTTCCTGAATCGTTTGCCAAACATCCTATCAGTCCTAATCTTGATCCGAGCTTTGATAATCCTCTTGCTCGTCAAATGTTTATGCTTCACAATACTCTTGGTGAAGCCTATCTCCCTAACTGCACTGTAGGCTACGACACCTCGTGCTTCAGAATGGATTATGGATAGCGGATGTACTAATCATATGACTGGTGATCGAAGTCTTCTCATGGACTCAACCTTACGTCCATCAGATAAAAGTCAAATGACATTTGCTGACACTGGTAAAAGCAAGGTATTGGTGAAGGAAATATGCCCTAGAGGCAATAATAAAGTTATTATTTATTTCCTTATTTCATGATAAAAGTTTATTGTTCATTCTAGAATTGTATTAACCGGAAACATAATACATGTGTGAATACATAGACAAACATAGTGTCACTAGTGTGCCTCTACTTGACTAGCTCGTTGAATCAAAGATGGTTAAGTTTCCTAGCCATAGACATGAGTTGTCATTTGATTAACGGGATCACATCATTAGGAGAATGATGTGATTGACATGACCCATTCATTAGCCTAGCACTTGATCGTTTAGTATATTGCTATTGCTTTCTTCATGACCTATACATGTTCACTGTAACTATGAGATTATGCAACTCCCGTTTACGGAGGAACACTTTAGGTACTACCAAGCGTCACAACGTAATCGGGTGATTATAAAGGAGTACTACAGGTGTCTCCAAAGGTACTTGTTGGGTTGGCGTATTTCGAGATTAGGTTTTGTCACTCGGATTGTCGGAGAGGTATCTCTGGGCCTTCTCGGTAATACACATCACATAAGCCTTGCAAGCATTACAACTAATGAGTTAGTTGTGAGATGATGTATTACGGACGAGTAAAGAGACTTACCGATGTGAGATTGAACTAGGTATTGGATACCGACGATCAAATCTCGGGTAAGTAACATACCGATGACAAAAGGAACAACGATGTCGTTATGCGGTTTGACCGATAAAGATCTTCGTAGAATATGTAGGAGCCAATATGGGCATCCAGGTTCCGCTATTGGTTATTGACCAAGAATAGTTCTAGGTCATGTCTACATAGTTCTCGAACCCGTAGGGTCCGCACGCTTAAGGTTTCGATGATGATTATATTATGAGTTTATGAGTTTTGATGTACCGAAGGAGTTGAGTCCGGATGAGATCGGGGACATGACGAGGAGTCTCGAAATGGTCGAGACGTAAAGATTCATATATTGGATGATATGTTTAGGCCAAGGGGTCAAGCCCATGAGTCTTTAGGTCGGTGCAAAAGGAGTTTTGCGGAGGCCGAGGGCCAAACGTCGGAGACCACTGGCGTCTGCCCTGGGCCGACGCCGAGGCCCATGGCGTCTGGGCCAGCCAAGGATTGTGGCGTCTGGTCCTGGAGTCCGAGTGGGACTCTTGCCTTTCGGGCAAAACCGACTTTGAGGAGGTTTTTGCTCCAAGTTTCGACCCCGGGGCTCAACATATAAATAGAGGGCCAGGGCTAGCACCAAAGACACAACAATTGATCCCTTGGATCTCTTAGGGCCAGTTCTTTCGACTCGATTCTGAAGAATCACTGCCTGGAAAATCACAATCGCAAAAGAACTCATTGCTTCTCCAGGAATCGTCTAGAATCACCCACAATCGGCAGTGTATTTCAGAATCGAGCAAACTTGACGATTCTGGCGATTCCCATAAGCAAAACGATTCAGTTTTAGCAAATACCCCTATTGGATGTAGAAATTACCCCCAATATGCCACTCGGGCCAGCCGACCGACAGAGGCCCAGCCCAAAGTACTCGTCGATTCCCCCCAATCGCTCGTCCCCGTCGCTCATCCCCATCCCCGTTCGACCTAGGGTTGGCGCCGCCGCCGGATTCCCCGCCCCGAAATCATCAGCTCCGCCATGGCGGTCCTCTGAGGCATCCCCGTCCAGTCCACAGCAACCCCCGACCCCTCGGCGCCGGCAGCAGGAGGCAAACCGGCTTCCCCGCCCCGACCCAACCGCCCTGCAGCAGGAGGCGAATCGGCTTCCCCGCACCGACCCAACCGCCCTGCAGCAGGAGGCGCCGGCGTCGACCGAGCCCACTTCACGGTGTTGGTGAGCTCCTCTCTATCTCATCCTTTCTCCCCTTCTCTCTGTCATATCTCCGTTACATATTAGTTCAACTCTGTTTGTATGAATCAAAAAAATTATACTCCTACTTGTTTGCTTATGCTGTTTTCGATTTGCATGGTTATTTGGTTAGTACAAAATTTGTATGATTGATTGCTACTGTTCGAACTCTGTTTATAGCAATGAAAAATTGCATGAATGATTTCTCTTGTATGAATTTTGTAGTGGTATGAAATGACTGCTGCTTAGTAAAAAAGTAGTTTACATTTAAACGTTCACATATTGATGTTGTAGATGGAGAAAGTGAAGTATCCAAAAGCAATTTGGGATAGTGCGGCTCATTCCATTTATATGGATGTGTGCGTAGAGGAGGTGCGAGCAAATAACCGGGTCCCTGGAGGCACCACTTTGTCCGATGTAGGACAAGCTAATTTGCTTACCAAGTTCAATGAGCGCTCTGGGCGTGGCTATTCGCACTTGCAATTAAAAAACAGGTGGGATGCATGTAGAGGTGATTATGCCATATGGAAGACATTGGTTCAAAAAGCTTACGGCATTGGAATAGATCCTTATGAAGACCATTGCTGCTACAAATGAGTGGTGGGCATTGGAGTTGAAGGTACCTTTGTTGTTTGTCATTTTATTAAACTGGGAGTCATGTTGGATTTTTCATTTCATTTAACATGAATGTGTGCTATTTCATTGCAGGCACGTCCGCGGGCTAGCAAGTTTCGGTATGCTGCACTTGCGGAGGAGGATAAAATGGAGGAGGTGTTTGATGCTTGTTGTGTCACAAATGAGCATGCGAGGGTGCCAATGCCAACATATCAAGGTTCTACGTCTCGAATCACTTTGGATGATGAGTCTGGTTGTGAAGGTGATGAAACTCAGGTTACACCTCGTCCTAATCGTGCTAAGGGTGGGAAGAAGAGGGCATGTCCTTATTTGCCAACTCGATAAGATGAATGAAAAGTGGGCAAGTGAGCATGCAAAAAATGAGGCATTTGTGCGTATGGTGGACCTCTTTGATTCAAGGAACAAGAGAGATGAAACTCAAGTTTCAGCAAGAAAGGAGATTCATGAAATGTTGGCCATGGTAGAGGCGGATGGTGGTGCACACAGGAGTGATGTTCATTTCTATGCTTCACAACTATTTAGGGATCGGACAAACCGTGATGTTTTCTGCCTTCAAGGGTCACGAGCCTAGTCACGAGGCTTCTATGGATAAACAAAACATGGGAGTTCAACAATAAGTAGAACCTCTATGTTTCAAATGCTTCCAACTTGTATCGTAGTGAACTATTTTATTTTGTTGAACCATTGTATTTGCTTTGAACTTGCGCCGAATTGAATTATGTTGTTTGCCTTCTTATGAACTACTCTTTTGCTACTGCACCTTGTTATGGGCTACTCTTTTCCTACTGTACCGAATTGTTGTAACCTCCTATATGTGTATGTGGTTGTGGCAGATGGATAAAAAAAAGCAAGAAGATGAGGAATTTGAGGCTGGAATGCTTGCATTTGCTTTGGAAATGGCGTCGTCAAGCAAATCATTGCCGTATGCGTCAAGAAGATTACCACTTGTTACAGGCCTCCAATGGGTGGAAGAGAAGGAGAAGGATCCAAAAGCTTTCTATGCTATGTTCAGAATGAGGAGGTCAGTGTTTTACCCATTACATGATCTGTTGGTTGAGAAGTATGGGCTTAAGTCAACTTGCAACATATCATCCAAAGAAGCGCTGGCACTTTTTTATGAACTTTGGGAACAACGCAGACAAGCGACAATGTTGCGGATCGGTTTGCACATAGTCGTTCATCACTAACAAAAAATTCCATGAGGTTTTGGAGTGTGTGGACCACATGGCGGGTGACTACATTAGACCAATGGATCCATCCTTCTCTGAACCTCATCCCATACTTAGAAAAACAAGGTTCTGGCCTCATTTCAAAAATGCTATTGGAGCCATAGATGGAACACATATTAAAGTGGTTGTGCCTAAGGAATTGGAGCCCCAACACAGGAACAGAAAAGGGTTCTGGCGAAAATGTCATGGCGGTGTGTGGTTTTGATATGAGGTTCACTTTTGTTGTTCTGGATGACCCGGATCTGTTCATGACACACGTGTATGGAGCGATGCTATCGTTCGTTATGAGCATTTCCCACAACCACCAACAGGTAATCTCTTGTATGTACACATGTTATTCTGGTGATGCTACTGTACCTTCTTGTTAACCTCCTATGTCTTATTGTAGATAAATACTACCTTGTCGACTCTGGATATCCAAACAGAGTTGGATATCTAGCACCATACAAAGGACAACGGTATCATGTACCCGATTTTCAACAACACCCTCCCATGGGGAGGTATGAGACATTCAACCATCGTCATTGTTCTTTGCGAAATGTTGTCGAAAGAACGTTTGGTGTTCTCAAGATGAAATGGCGTATTCTCCAAGGCATACCACGGTACAAACCGGAGACCCAAAAGATGATCATCACTGCGTGCATGTGTCTTCACAACTACATTCGTGATAGCAAATTACGTGATGAGCATTTTGACAAGTTTGACAATGATGCGTACGTGCAACCTGCACAACCGTTTACAGGTGCCAACACTTTACCACCTGAAGATGATGGTACCATGAACGCTACACGTGAGGCTATTGCTGTCAGTCTTGTACCTTGAGAGCGTCCATCTTGTAGTTTGCAATTCGCTTTTAACTTGTAATATTTAGCACTATATAATATTTCCAACTTTGGTCCTAAATTGTAATACTAAGCAATTTATGATTTTGCAACTTGCTTTATATTGCAATATTATATGCTTTATGAGATTTACAACTCGTTTTCGTGTTCAAAATAACCAAGTGTTACCAATATATCACACACTTCGGTCTAGGGGCGTTACAGACATTTCAGCACACAACTCATACAACAATCACAGGTTAGAATCACAGAAAAGAACTGGGCAGACGATTCTGTGGGTAGATGATTCTCCGGGCAGTTTCCCAGAATCACGATTCTGGAGAATCATGAGGCTAAAAGAACTGGCTCTTAGCCGTGTGCGGTGCCCCCTTCCACGATATTCCACCTCGGTCATATCGTCGCAGAGTTTAGGCGAAGCCCTGCGCCGGTAGAGCATCATCATCGTCACCACGCCGTCGTCTTGTGGAACTCATCCCGACACTTTGCTGGATCGAGTCCGGGATCGTCATCGAGCTGAGCGTGTGCGAGAACTCGGAGGTGCCGTACGTTCGGTGCTTGGATCGGTCGGATCGTGAAGACGTCGACTACATCAACCGCGTTGTTATAACGCTTCCGCTTTCGGTATCACGAGTGCGTGGACGGACACTCCCCTCTCGTTGCTATGCCATCACCATGGTCTTGTGTGTGCGTAGGAATTTTTTTGAAATTACTACGTTCCCCAACAGTGGTATCAGAGCCTGGTTTTATGCGTTGATGTCATATGCACGAGTAGAACACAAGTGAGTTGTGGGCGATATAAGTCATACCGCTTACCAAGATGTCATACTTTGGTTCGGCGGTATTGTGAGATGAAGCGGCCTGGACCGACATTACGCCAGACGCTTACGCGAGACTGGTTTCACCGCTTGAGCACTAGTTGCTTAAAGGTGACCGCGGGTGTCGGTTTCTCTCACTTTAGTTGAACCGAGTGTAGCTCGCCGGTCCTTGCGAAGGTTAAAACAGCACCAACTTGACAAACTATCGTTGTGGTTTTGATGCGTAGGTAAGAACGGTTCTTGCTCAGCCCGTAGCAGCCACGTAAAACTTGCAACAACAAAGTAGAGGGCGTCTAACTTGTTTTTGCAGGGCATGTTGTGATGTGATGTGGTCAAGGCGTGATGCTATATTTTATTGTATGAAATGATCATGTTTTGTAACCGAGTTATCGGCAACTGGCGAGAGCCATATGGTTGTCGCTTTATTGTATGAAATGCAACGCCATGTAATTGCTTTACTTTATCACTAAGCGATGGCGATAGTCGTAGAAGCAATAGTTGGCGAGGCGACAACGATGCTACGATGGAGATCAAGGTGTCGCGCCCGGTGGCGATGGTGATCATGACGGTGCTCTGGAGATGGAGATCACAAGCACAAGATGATGATGACCATATCATATCACTTATATTGATTGCATGTGATGTTTATCCTTTATGCATCTTATCTTGCTTTGATTGGCGGTAGCATTTTAAGATGATCTCTCACTAAAATTATCAAGAAGTGTTCTCCACGAGTATGCACCGTTCTGCGAAAGTTCTTCGTGCTCAGACACCACCTGAATATAGGGAGTGATAGGCTCTACGTTCAAAAACAGCGGTTGCAAAACAGTTGCACACGCAAAATACTCAGGTTAAACTTGACGAGCCTAGCATATAACAGATATGGCCTGGGAACACGGAGACCGAAAGGTCGAGCGTGAATCATATAGTAGATATGATCAACGTAGTGATGTTCACCATTGAAACTACTCCATCTCACGTGATGATCGGACATGGTTTAGTTGATTTGGATCACGTAATCACTTAGATGACTAGAGAGATGTCTATCTAAGTGGGAGTTCTAAAGTAATATGATTAATTGAACTTTAATTTATCATGAACTTAGTCCTGGTAGTATTTTGCAAATTATGTTGTAGATCAATAGCTCGCGTTGTTGCTTCCCTATGCTTTTATATGTTTGTTTTGATATGTTCCTAGAGAAAAATATGTTGAAAAATGTTAGTAGCAATGATGCGGATTGGATCCGTGATCTAAGGTTTATCCTCATTGCTGCACAGAGAAATTATGTCCTTAATGCACCGCTAGGTGACAAACCTATTGCAGGAGCAGATGCAGACGTTATGAACGTTTGGCTAGCTCAATATGATGACTACTTGATAGTTTAGTGCACCATGCTTAAAGGCTTAGAATCGGGACTTCAAAGGCGTTTTGAACGTCATGGACCATATGAGATGTTCCAGGAATTGAAGTTAATATTTCAAGCAAATACCGAGTTGAGAGATATGAAGTCTCCAACAAGTTCTATAGCTAAAAGATGGAGGAGAATCGCTCAACTAGTGAGCATGTGCTCAGATTGTCCGGTACTTCAATCGCTTGAAATCAAGTGGGAGTTAATCTTCCAAATAAGATAGTGATTGACAGAATTCTCTAGTCACCATCACCAAGTTAGTAGAACTTCGTGATGAACTATAATATGCAAGGGATGACAAAAGTAATTCCCAAGCTCTTCGTGATGCTGAAATCGTGAAGGTAGAAATCAAGAAAAGAGCATCAAGTGTTGATGATTGACAAGACCACTAGTTTCAAGGAAAAGGGCAAAGGGCAAAAGGGGAACTTCAAGAAGAACGGCAAGCAAGTTATCGTTCGAGTGAAGAAGCCCGAGTCTGGACCTAAGCACGAGACTAAGTGCTTTTGCTGCAATGGAACTGGTCATTGAAGCGGAACTACCCCAAGTATTTGGCGGATAAGAAGGATGGCAAATTGAACAAGAGTATATTTGATATATAGGTTATTGATGTGTGCCTTACTAGTGTTTATAGTAGCCCCTGAGTATTTGATACTTGTTCGGTTGCTGAGGTTAGTAACTCGAAACAAGAGTTACAGAATAAACAGAGACTAGTTGAAGAGGAAGTGACGATGAGTATTGGAAGTAGTTCCAAGATTGATATGATCATCATCGCACACTCCCTATACTTTCGGGATTAGTGTTAAACCTAAATAAATGTTATTTGGTGATTGCGTTGAGCATGAATATGATTTGATCATGTTTATTGCAGAACGGTTATTCATTTAAAGTCAAAGAATAATTGTTGTTCTGTTTAAATGAATAAAACCTTCAATGGTCATACACCCAATAAAAATAGTTTGTTGGATCTCGATCGTAGTGATACACATATTCATAATATTGATGCCAAAAGATGCAAAGTTAATAATGATAGTGCAACTTATTTGTGGCACTGCCGTTTAGGTCATATTGGTGTAAAGCGCATGAAGAAACTCCATGCTGATGGGATTTTGGAATCACTTGATTATGAATCACTTGATGCTTGCGAACCATGCCTTATGGGCAAGATGACTAAAGACTCTGTTCTCCGGAACAATGGAGCGAGCAAATGACTTATTGGAAATAATACATACTTGATGTATGCGGTCCGATGAGTGTTAAAGCTCACGGCAAGTATCGTTATTTTCTGACCTTCACAGATGATTTGAGCAGATATGCGTATATCTTCTTGATGAAACATAAGTCTGAAATAGTTGAAAGGTTCAAGGAATTTCAGAGTGAAGTGGAAAAATCATCATAACAAGAAAATAAAGTTTCTGCGATCTGATCGCGGAGACGAATAATTGAGTTACGAGTTTGGTCTTCAATTAAAATAATGTGGAATAGTTTCACAGCTCACGCCACCTGGAACACCACAATGTTATGGTGTGTCCGAACGTCGTAACCGCACTTTATTGGATATGGTGCGATCTATGATGTCTCTTATCGGTTTACCACTATCGTTTTGGGGTTATGCATTAGAGACAGCTGCATTCACGTTTAATAGGGCACCATCTAAATCCGTTGAGACGACACCGTATGAACTATGGTTTAAACAGTAAACCTAAGCTGTCGTTTCTTAAAGTTTGGAGTTGTGATGCTTATGTGAAAAAGTTTTCACCTGATAAGCTCGAACCCAAATCGGAGAAGTGCGTCTTCATAGAATACCCAAAGGAAACTGTTGGGTACACCTTCTATCACAGGTCTAAAGGCAAAACATTCGTTGCTAAGATGGATCCTTTCTAGAGAAGGAGTTTTCTCTCGAAAGAATTGAGTGGGAGGAAAGTAGAACTTGATAAGGTAATTGTACCTTCTCCCTAATTGGAAAGTAGTTCATCACAGAAATCAGTTCCAGTGATTCCTACACCAATTAGTGAGGAAGCTAGTGATGATGATCATGAAACTTCAGATCAAGTTACTACAAAACCTCGTGGGTCTTCCAAAGTACAGTCCGCACCAGAGTGGTACGGTAATCCTATTCTGGAAGTCATGTTACTAGACCATGATGAACCTACGAACTATGAGGAAGCGATGATGAGCCCAGATTCCGCGACATGGTTTGAGACCAGGTAATCTGAGATGGGATCCATGTATGAGAACAAAGTGTGGACTTTGATGGAGTTGCCCGATGATCGGCAAGCCATATTATATAAATGAATCTTCAAGAGGAAGACAAATGCTGATAGTAGTATTACTATCTACAAAGCTCGACTTGTCGCAGAAAGGTTTTCGACAAGTTCAAGGTGTTGACTACAATGAGATTTTCTCAACTGTAGCGATGCTTAAGTCTGTCCGAATCATGTTAGCAATTGCCACATTTTATGAAATCTGGCAAATGGATGTCAAAACTACATTCTTTAATGGATTTATTAAAGAAGAGTTGTATATGATGCAACCAGAAGGTTTTGTCAATCCTAAAGGAGCTAACAAAATGTGCAAGCTCCAGCGATCCATCTATGGACTGGTGCAAGCATCTCGGAGTTGGAATAAACGCTTTGATAGTGTGATCAAAGCATATGGTTTTATACAGACTTTTGGAGAAGCCTGTATTTATAAGAAAGTGAGTGGGAGCACTACAGCATTTCTGATAAGTATATGTGAATGACATATTGTTGATCGGAAATAATGTAGAATTATTCTGCAAAGCATAAAGGAGTATTTGAAAGGAGTTTTTCAAAGAAGGACCTCGGAGAAGCTGCGTACAAATTGAGCATCAAGATCTATTGAGATAGATCAAAAACGCTTGATAAGTTTTTCAATAAGTACATACCTTGTCAAGATTTTGAAGAAGTTCAAAATGGAACAGTCAAAGAAAAGTTCTTGCCTGTGTTGCAAAAGGTGTGAAATTGAGTAAGACTCAAATCCCGACCACAGCAGAAAATAGAAAAGAGAATGAAAATCATTCCCTATACCTCAGTCATAGGTTCTATAAAGTATGCTATGCTATGTACCAGACCTATTGTATACCTTGCTCTGAATTTGGCAAGGGAGTACAATAGTGATCTAGGAGTAGATCACTGGACATTGGTCAAGAACATCCTTAGTGAGGACTAAGGAAATATTTCTCGATTATGGAGGTGATAAAAGAGCCCGTCGTAAAGAGTTACATCGATGCAAGCTTTTTACACTGATCCAGATGAATCTAAGTCTCAATCTGGATACATATTGTAAGTGGGAGCAATTAGCTAGAGTAGCCCTGTGCAGAGCATTGTAGACATAGAATATTTGCAAAATACATACGGCTCTGAATGTGACAGACCCGTTGGCTAAACTTCTCTCACGAGCAAAACATGATCATCCCTTAGTACTCTTTGGGTGTTAATCACATAGCGATGTGATCTAGATTATTGACTCTAGTAAACCCTTTGGGTGTTGGTCACATGACGATGTGAACTATGGGTCTTAATCACATACAGATGTGACTATTAGTGTTGAATCACATGATGATGTGAACTAGATTATTGACTCTAGTGCAAGTGGGAGACTGAAGGAAATATGCCCTAGAGGCAATAATAAAGTTATTATTTATTTCCTTATTTCATGATAAAAGTTTATTATTCATGCTAGAATTGTATTAACCGGAAACATAATACATGTGTGAATACATAGACAAACATAGTGTCACTAGTGTGCCTCTACTTGACTAGCTCGTTGAATCAAAGATGGTTAAGTTTCCTAGCCATAGACATGAGTTGTCATTTGATTAACGGGATCACATCATTAGGAGAATGATGTGATTGACATGACCCATTCTGTTAGCCTAGCACTTGATCGTTTAGTATATTGCTATTGCTTTCTTCATGACCTATACATGTTCCTGTAACTATGAGATTATGCAACTCCCGATTACTGGAGGAACACTTTGGGTACTACCAAAGCGTCACAACGTAACTGGGTGATTATAAAGGAGTACTACAGGTGTCTCCAAAGGTACTTGTTGGGTTGGCGTATTTGAGATTAGGTTTTGTCACTCCGATTGTCGGAGAGGTATCTCTGGGCCTTCTCGGTAATACACATCACATAAGCCTTGCAAGCATTACAACTAATGATTTAGTTGTGAGATGATGTATTACGGAACGAGTAAAGAGACTTACCAGATGCTTGAGATTGAACTAGGTATTGGATACCGACGATCGAATCTCGGGTAAGTAACATACCGATGACAAAAGGAACAACGTATGTCGTTATGCGGTTTGACCGATAAAGATCTCCGTAGAATATGTAGGAGCCAATATGGGCATCCAGGTTCCGCTATTGGTTATTGACCAAGAATAGTTCTAGGTCATGTCTACATAGTTCTCGAACCCGTAGGGTCCATACAACGCTTAAGGTTTCGATGCGATGTTATATTATGAGTTTATGAGTTTTGATGTACTGAAGGAGTTCGGAGTCCCGGATGAGATCGGGGACATGACGAGGAGTCTCGAAATGGTCGAGACGTAAAGATTCATATATTGGATGATATGTTTAGGCCAAGCGGTCAAGCCCATGAGGCTTTAGGTCGGTGCAAAAGGAGTTTTGCGGAGGCCAGGGGGCCAAACGCCGGAGACCCTGGCGTCTGGCCCTGGGCCAGACGCCGAGTGGGACTCTTGCCTTTCGGGCAAAACCGACTTTGAGGAGGTTTTTGCTCCAAGTTTCGACCCCGGGGCTCAACATATAAATAGAGGGGCAGGGCTAGCACCAAAGACACAACAATTGATCCCTTGGATCTCTTAGGGCCAGTTCTTTCGACTCGATTCTGAAGAATCACTGCCTGGAAAATCACAATCGCAAAAGAACTCATTGCTTCTCCAGGAATCGTCTAGAATCACCCACAATCGGCAGTGTATTTCAGAATCGAGCAAACTTGACGATTACGGCGATTCCCGCAAAGCAAAACTATTCAGTTTTAGCAAATACCCCTATTGGATGTAGAAATTACCCCCAATATGCCACTCGGGCCAGCCGACCGACAGAGGCCCAGCCCAAAGTACTCGTCGATTCCCCCCAGTCGCTCGTCCCGTCGCTCATCCCCATCCCCGTTCGACCTAGGGTTGGCGCCGCCAGCCGGATTCCCCGCCCTGAAATCGTCAGCTCCGCCGCCGGCCCTCTCTGGCATCCCGTCCGATCCACAGCAACCCCCGACCCCTCGGCGCCGGCAGCAGGAGGCAAACCGGCTTCCCCGCCCCGACCCAACCGCCCTGCAGCAGGAGGCGAATCGGCTTCCCCGCACCGACCCAACCGCCCTGCAGCAGGAGGCGCCGGCGTCGACCGAGCCCACTTCACCGGTGTTGGTGAGCTCCTCTCTATCTCATCCTTTCTCCCCTTCTCTCTGTCATATCTCCGTTACATATTAGTTCAACTCTGTTTGTATGAATCAAAAAAATTATACTGCTACTTGTTTGCTTATGCTGTTTTCGATTTGCATGGTTATTTGGTTAGTACAAAATTTGTATGATTGATTGCTACTGTTCAACTCTGTTTATAGCAATGAAAAATTGCATGAATGATTGCTACTGTATGAATTTTGTAGTGGTATGAAATGACTGCTGCTTTGTAAAAAGTAGTTTACTTTTAAAGCGTTCACATATTGATGTTGTAGATGGAGAAAGTGAAGTATCCAAAAGCAATTTGGGATAGTGCGGCTCATTCCATTTATATGGATGTGTGCGTAGAGGAGGTGCGAGCAAATAACCGGGCCCTGAGGCACCACTTTGTCCGATGTAGGACAAGCTAATTTGCTTACTAAGTTCAATGAGCGCTCCCGGTGTGGCTATTCGCACTTGCAATTAAAAAACAGGTGGGATGCATGTAGAGGTGATTATGCCATATGGAAGACATTGGTTCAAAAAGCTTCTGGCATTGGAAGAGATCCTTATACGAAGACCATTGCTGCTACAAATGAGTGGTGGGCATTGGAGTTGAAGGTACCTTTGTTGTTTGTCATTTTATTAAACTGAGTCATATTGGATTTTTCATTTCATTTAACATGAATGTGTGCTATTTCATTGCACGCACGTCCATGAGCTAGCAAGTTTCGGTATGCTGCACTTGCGGAGGAGGATAAAATGGAGGAGGTGTTTGATGCTTGTTGTGTCACAAATGAGCATGCGAGGGTGCCAATGCCAACATATCAAGGTTCTACGTCTCGAATCACTTTGGATGATGAGTCTGGTTGTGAAGGTGATGAAACTCAGGTTACACCTCGTCCTAATCGTGCTAAGGGTGGGAAGAAGAGGGCATGTCCTTATTCGCCAACTCCTAAGATGAATGAAAAGTGGGCAAGTGAGCATGCAAAAATGAGGCATTTGTGCGTATGGTGGACCTCTTTGATTCAAGGAACAAGAGAGATGAAACTCAAGTTTCAGCAAGAAAGGAGATTCACGAAATGTTGGCCATGGTAGAGGCGGATGGTGGTGCACACAGGAGTGATGTTCATTTCTATGCTTCACAACTATTTAGGGATCAGACAAATCGTGATGTTTTCTGCCTTCAAGGGTCACGAGCCTAGTCGAGGCTTCTATGGATAAACAAAACATGGGAGTTCAACAATAAGTAGAACCTCTATGTTTCAAATGCTTCCAACTTGTATCGTAGTGAACTATTTTATTTTGTTGAACCATTGTATTTGCTTTGAACTTGCAATCGAATTGAATTATGTTGTTTGCCTTCTTATGAACTACTCTTTTGCTACTGCACCTTGTTATGAGCTACTCTTTTCCTACTGTGCGAATTGTTGTAACCTCCTATATGTGTATGTGGTTGTGGCAGATGGATAAAAAAAAGCAAGAAGATGAGGAATTTGAGGCTGGAATGCTTGCATTTGCTTTGGAAATGGCGTCGTCAAGCAAATCATTGCCGTATGCGTCAAGAAGATTACCACTTGTTATAGGCCTCCAATGGGTGGAAGAGAAGGAGAAGTATTCAAAAGCTTTCTATGCTATGTTCAGAATGAGGAGGTCAGTGTTTTACCCATTACATGATCTGTTGGTTGAGAAGTATGGGCTTAAGTCAACTTGCAACATATCATCCAAAGAAGCGCTGGCACTTTTTTTATGGACTTTGGGAACAACGCAGACAACTGACAATGTTGCAGATCGGTTTGCACATAGTCGTTCTGTCACTAACAAAAAATTCCATGAGGTTTTGGAGTGTGTGGACCACATGGCGGGTGACTACATTAGACCAATGGATCCATCCTTCTCTGAACCTCATCCCATACTTAGAAAAACAAGGTTCTGGCCTCATTTCAAAAATGCTATTGGAGCCATAGATGGAACACATATTAAAGTGGTTGTGCCTAAGGAATTGGAGCCCCAACACAGGAACAGAAAAGGGTACACAAGCGAAAATGTCATGGCAGTGTGTGATTTTGATATGAGGTTCACTTTTGTTGTTCCTGGATGGCCCGGATCTGTTCATGACACACGTGTATGGAGCGATGCTATCGTTCGTTATGAGCATTTCCCACAACCACCAACAGGTAATCTCTTGTATGTACACATGTTATTCTGGTGATGCTACTGTACCTTCTTGTTAACCTCCTATGTCTTATTGTAGATAAATACTACCTTGTCGACTGGATATCCAAACAGAGTTGGATATCTAGCACCATACAAAGGACAACGGTATCATGTACCCGATTTTCAACAACACCCTCCCATGGGGAGGTATGAGACATTCAACCATCGTCATTGTTCTTTGCGAAATGTTGTCGAAAGAACGTTTGGTGTTCTCAAGATGAAATGGCGTATTCTCCAAGGCATACCACGGTACAAACCGGAGACCCAAAAGATGATCATCACTGCGTGCATGTGTCTTCACAACTACATTCGTGATAGCAAATTACGTGATGAGCATTTTGACAAGTTTGACAATGATGCGTACGTGCAACCTGCACAACCGTTTACAGGTGCCAACAATTTACCACCTGAAGATGATGGTACCATGAACGCTACACGTGAGGCTATTGCTGTCAGTCTTGTACCTTGAGAGAGTCCATCTTGTAGTTTGCAATTCGCTTTTAACTTGTAATATTTAGCACTATATAATATTTCCAACTTTGGTCCTAAATTGTAATACTAAGCAATTTATGATTTTGCAACTTGCTTTATATTGCAATATTATATGCTTTATGAGATTTACAACTCGTTTTCGTGTTCAAAATAACCAAGTGTTACCAATATATCACACACTTCGGTCTAGGGGCGTTACAGACATTTCAGCACACAACTCATACAACAATCACAGGTTAGAATCACAGAAAAGAACTGGGCGGAGCGATTACGTGGGCGAGATGATTCTCGGGCAGTTTCCGTAATCACGATTACGGAGAATCATGAGGCTAAAAGAACTGGCTCTTAGCCGTGTGCGGTGCCCTTCCACGATATTCCACCTCGGTCATATCGTCAGCAGAGTTTAAGCGAAGCCCTGCGCGATAGAGCATCATCATCGTCCTGCGCCCGTCGTCTTGTGGAACTCATCCCGACACTTTGCTGGATCGGAGTCCGGGATCGTCATCGAGCTGAGCGTGTGCAGAACTCGGAGGTGCCGTACTTTTCGGTGCTTGGATCGGTCGGATCGTGAAGGCGTCTGACTACATCAACAGCGTTGTTATAACGCTTCCGCTTTCGATCTCACGAGGGTGCGTGGGACAGACACTCTCCCTCTCGTTGCTATGCCATCACCATGGTCTTGTGTGTGCGTAGGAAATTTTTGAAATTACTCGTTCCCCAACAGTGGTATCGAGCCTGGTTTTATGCGTTGATGTCATATGCACGAGTAGAACACAAGTGAGTTGTGGGCGATATAAGTCATCTTGCTTACCAAAGCATGTCATACTTTGGTTCGGCGGTATTGTGAGATGAAGCGGCCGGACCGACATTACGCCAGACGCTTACGCGAGACTGGCTTCACCGCTTGAGCACTAGTTGCTTAAAGGTGACCGGCGGGTGTCGATTTCTCTCACTTTAGTTGAACCGAGTGTGGCTCGCCCGGTCCTTGCGAAGGTTAAAACAACACCAACTTGACAAACTATCGTTGTGGTTTTGATGCGTAGGTAAGAACGGTTCTTGCTCAGCCCGTAGCAGCCACGTAAAACTTGCAACAACAAAGTAGAGGACGTCTAACTTGTTTTTGCAGGGCATGTTGTGATGTGATGTGGTCAAGACGTGATGCTATATTTTATTGTATGAAATGATCATGTTTTGTAACCGAGTTATCGGCAACTGGCAGGAGCCATATGGTTGTCGCTTTATTGTATGAAATGCAAACGCCATGTAATTGCTTTACTTTATCACTAAGCAGTAGCGATAGTCGTAGAAGCAATAGTTGGCGAGATGCTACGATGGAGATCAAGGTGTCGCGCCGATGGCGATGGTGATCATGATGCTTGAGATGGAGATCACAAGCACAAGATGATGATGACCATATCATATCACTTATATTGATTGCATGTGATGTTTATCCTTTATGCATCTTATCTTGCTTTGATTGACGGTAGCATTATAAGATGATCTCTCACTAAAATTATCAAGAAGTGTTCTCCCCGAGTATGCACCGTTCGCGAAAGTTCTTCGTCTTTGAGACACCACGTGATGATCGGGTGTGATAGGCTCTACGTTCAAATACAACGGTGCAAAATAGTTGCACACGCGGAATACTCAGGTTAAACTTGACGAGCCTAGCATATAACAGATATGGCCTCGGAACACGGAGAGCGAAAGGTCAAACGTGAATCATATAGTAGATATGATCAACATAGTGATGTTCACCATTGAAACTACTCCATCTCACGTGATGATCGGACATGGTTTAGTTGATTTGGATCACGTAATCACTTAGATGACTAGAGAGATGTCTATCTAAGTGGGAGTTCTAAAGTAATATGATTAATTGAACTTTAATTTATCATGAACTTAGTCCTGGTAGTATTTTGCAAATTATGTTGTAGATCAATAGCTCGCGTTGTTGCTTCCCTATGCTTTTATATGTTTGTTTTGATATGTTCCTAGAGAAAAATATGTTGAAAAATGTTAGTAGCAATGATGCGGATTGGATCCATGATCTGAGGTTTATCCTCATTGCTGCCTGAGAGAAATTATGTCCTTAATGCACCGCTAGGTGACAAACCTATTGCAGGAGCGGATGCGCACGTTATGAACGTTTGGCTAGCTCAATATGATGACTACTTGATAGTTTAGTGCACCATGCTTAAAGGCTTAGAATCGGGACTTCAAAGGCGTTTTGAGCGTCATGGACCATATGAGATGTTCCAGGAATTGAAGTTAATATTTCAAGCAAATACCCGAGTTGAGAGATATGAAGTCTCCAACAAGTTCTATAGCTAAAAGATGGAGGAGAATCGCTCAACTAGTGAGCATGTGCTCAGATTGTCCGGTACTTCAATCGCTTGAAATCAAGTGGGAGTTAATCTTCCAAATAAGATAGTGATTGACAGAATTCTCTAGTCACCATCACCAAGTTAGTAGAACTTCGTGATGAACTATAATATGCAAGGGATGACAAAAGTAATTCCCAAGCTCTTCGTGATGCTGAAATCGACGAAGGTAGAAATCAAGAAAAGAGCATCAAGTGTTGATGATTGACAAGACCACTAGTTTCAAGGAAAAGGGCTAAGGGCAAAGGGAACTTCAAGAAGAACGGCAAGCAAGTTGCTGTTCGAGTGAAGAAGCCCGAGTCTGGACCTAAGCCTGAGACTAAGTGCTTTTGCTGCAATGGAACTGGTCACTGGAAGCGGAACTACCCCAAGTATTTGGCGGATAAGAAGGATGGCAAATTGAACAAGAGTATATTTGATATACAGGTTATTGATGTGTGCCTTACTAGTGTTTATAGTAGCCCCTGAGTATTTGATACTTGTTCGGTTGCTGAGGTTAGTAACTCGAAACAGGAGTTACAGAATAAACAGAGACTAGTTGAAGGGGAAGTGACGATGAGTATTGGAAGTAGTTCCAAGATTGATATGATCATCATCGCACACTCCCTATACTTTCGGGATTAGTGTTAAACCTAAATAAATGTTATTTGGTGATTGCGTTGAGCATGAATATGATTTGATCATGTTTATTGCAAAACGGTTATTCATTTAAAGTCAAAGAATAATTGTTGTTCTGTTTAAATGAATAAAACCTTCGATGGTCATACACCCAATGAAAATAGTTTTCAGAACGGTTATTCATTTAAAGTCCAAGAATAATTGTTGTTCTGTTTAAATGAATAAAACCTTCAATGGTCATACACCCAATAAAAATAGTTTGTTGGATCTCGATCGTAGTGATACACATATTCATAATATTGATGCCAAAAGATGCAAAGTTAATAATGATAGTGCAACTTATTTGTGGCACCGCCGTTTAGGTCATATTGGTGTAAAGCGCATGAAGAAACTCCATGCTGATGGGATTTTGGAATCACTTGATTATGAATCACTTGATGCTTCCGAACCATGCCTTATGGGCAAGATGACTAAAGACTCTGTTCTCCGGAACAATGGAGCGAGCAAATGACTTATTGGAAATAATACATACTGATGTATGCGGTCCGATGAGTGTTAAAGCTCACGGCAAGTATCGTTATTTTCTGACCTTCACAGATGATTTGAGCAGATATGCGTATATCTTCTTGATGAAACATAAGTCTGAAATAGTTGAAAGGTTCAAAGAATTTCAGAGTGAAGTGGAAAAATCATCGTAACAAGAAAATAAAGTTTCTGCAATCTGATCGCGGAGACGAATAATTGAGTTATGAGTTTGGTCTTCAATTAAAATAATGTGGAATAGTTTCACAGCTCACGCCACCTGGAACACCACAATGTTATGGTGTGTCCGAACGTCAGAACCGCACTTTATTGGATATGGTGCGATCTATGATGTCTCTTATCGGTTTACCACTATCGTTTTGGGGTTATGCATTAGAGACAGCTGCATTGACGTTTAATAGGGCACCATCTAAATCCGTTGAGACGACACCGTATGAACTATGGTTTAAACAGTAAACCTAAGCTGTCGTTTCTTAAAGTTTGGAGTTGTGATGCTTATGTGAAAAAGTTTTCACCTGATAAGCTCGAACCCAAATCGGAGAAGTGCGTCTTCATAGAATACCCAAAGGAAACTGTTGGGTTCACCTTCTATCACAGGTCTAAAAGCAAAACATTCGTTGCTAAGATGGATCCTTTCTAGAGGAGGAGTTTTCTCTCGAAAGAAGTGAGTGGGAGGAAAGTAGAACTTGATAAGGTAATTGTACCTTCTCCCTAATTGGAAAGTAGTTCATCACAGAAATCAGTTCCAAAGTGATTCCTACACCAATTAGTGAGGAAGCTAATGATGATGATCATGAAACTTCAGATCAAGTTACTACAAAACCTCGTAGGTCTTCCAAAGTACAGTCCGCACCAGAGTGGTACGGTAATCCTATTCTGGAAGTCATGTTACTAAACCATGATGAACCTACGAACTATGAGGAAGCGATGATGAGCCCAGATTCCGAGAAATGGTTTGAGACCATGAAATCTGAGATGGGATCCATGTATGAGAACAAAGTGTGGACTTTGATGGAGTTGCCCGATGATCGGCAAGCCATATTATCTAAATGGATCTTCAAGAGGAAGACAAATGCTGATAGTAGTATTACTATCTACAAAGCTCGACTTGTCGCAGAAAGGTTTTCGACAAGTTCAAGGTGTTGACTACAATGAGATTTTCTCAACTGTAGCGATGCTTAAGTCTGTCCGAATCATGTTAGCAATTGCCACATTTTATGAAATCTGGCAAAGGGATGTCAAAACTACATTCTTTAATGGATTTATTAAAGAAGAGTTGTATATGATGCAACCAGAAGGTTTTGTCAATCCTAAAGGAGCTAACAAAATGTGCAAGCTCCAGTGATCCATCTATGGACTGGTGCAAGCATCTCGGAGTTGGAATAAACTCTTTGATAGTGTGATCAAAGCATATGGTTTTATACAGACTTTTGGAGAAGCCTGTATTTACAAGAAAGTGAGTGGGAGCACTACAACATTTCTGATAAGTATATGTGAATGACATATTGTTGATCGGAAATAATGTAGAATTATTCTGCAAAGCATAAAGGAGTATTTGAAAGGAGTTTTTCAAAGAAGGACCTCGGAGAAGCTGCGTACAAATTGAGCATCAAGATCTATTGAGATAGATCAAAAACGCTTGATAAGTTTTTCAATAAGTACATACCTTGTCAAGATTTTGAAGAAGTGAACAGTCAAAGAAAAGTTCTTGCCTGTGTTGCAAAAGGTGTGAAATTGAGTAAGACTCAAATCCCGACCACAGCAGAAAATAGAAAAGAGAATGAAAGTCATTCCCTATACCTCAGTCATAGGTTCTATAAAGTATGCTATTCTATGTACCAGACCTATTGTATACCTTGCTCTGAATTTGGCAAGGGAGTACAATAGTGATCTAGGAGTAGATCACTGGACATTGGTCAAGAACATCCTTAGTGAAGACTAAGGAAATATTTCTCGATTATGGAGGTGATAAAAGAGCCCGTCGTAAAGAGTTACATCGATGCAAGCTTTTTACACTGATCCAGATGACTCTAAGTCTCAATCTGGATACATATTGTAAGTGGGAGCAATTAGCTAGAGTAGCCACATGCAGAGCATTGTAGACATAGAATATTTGCAAAATACATACGGCTCTGAATGTGACAGACCCGTTGGCTAAACTTCTCTCACGAGCAAAACATGATCATCCCTTAGTACTCTTTGGGTGTTAATCACATAGCGATGTGAACTAGATTATTGACTCTAGTAAACCCTTTGGGTGTTGGTCACATGACGATGTGAACTATGGGTGTTAATCACATACAGATGTGAATATTAGTGTTGAATCACATGATGATGTGAACTAGATTATTGACTCTAGTGCAAGTGGGAGACTGAAGGAAATAAGCCCTAGAGGCAATAATAAAGTTATTATTTATTTCCTTATTTCATGATAAAAGTTTATTATTCATGCTAGAATTGTATTAACCGGAA